>CM074720.1:322580952-323828452 GCA_037306005.1 Rhinophrynus dorsalis | reverse complement strand
AGGCGGAGGCTCTTCAGCAGAGCCAAAATTGCGCCATTTAGAGATAAATACTTCATTGAAATGGTCTACAGTGTGTGCTTGCAAACCAGGCACACTATATAGACCATTTGAATTATGTATTTATCTCCAAGTGGTGCAATTCCGCCTCTGCTGAAGAGCCTCCATCTGGTCAAATGACTGGAATCTGCAGCTGTCCCATAGAGCAATATCTGTCAAACCATCAAGGTTGAGGGATAGGACTTACATGGGTGACATTGTGTAGGACCAGTGATGCTGTTTAACAGACAATACTTTTATAAGCATGGTTTGTGTGGATTGTGTGTTTAACACAGCAACATGAGGGTTGAACTGGGATTTGGACAGGTTTGGGCCTGGTTGAACCTTGCCATTTGTCCTTGTATTGTGTCCTATTTTTAACCCTCAGGGTGCAGTGTTGGTGCAGTTGTGTGGATGAATAATGGACATATGTTGAGATGTGACTGTGTGTGTGTGTGTAATGGTTGTATGGGTTGAGGTGGTGTGTGGTTATATGATGATGCACTTACCGGTAGTGTGGAGGCTCCTCTCCCCAGTGTCCAATCCTCCAGGGACCCCCTCAATCATTGTGGAGGGCATGGTCTGCTGCACCATCTCCTCCCATCCGCAGAAGGTGATAGGGACAGGTGGCCCACCTCTGGTTCCTCGGGACTGCTTGGAGATTTCAGCCAACTTGTTCTTCACCACCCTCCAGCAGTCGCCCCATCTTTTCTTGATTGACTCCACATCCTGTCTTCATCTGGCCACTGCATTCACCCCACTGCAGATCTGATTCCAGGCAGTCCTCCTTCTAGCTGACAGGCCAGGGACCTTCTCCCTCGGGTAGAGGACGCTCTCCCACTCCAGGACAGCCTCCACAAGAGCTCTGTTCTCCTCTTCAGAGTAGCGGGGATCCCTGACCCTCTCCTCCTCAGCTGCAGCATGCGAGGAGTCAGAACCAGAGTGTCCTGCCCTTGCCTGTGTGTGGTGGTCCCCAGCATGTACCCTTTGTCCAACTACAGGTTCTGTCCCTGGCCTTTGTGTGCCTGCTCTTCTGGGCTGGGTCCCCCTCTGCCCTGCGGATCTCCCTCTCCTACCCCTACTCTGCTCAGGGATGCCCTCCTGACCTTCCTCCTTCTCCTTCACTACTCTCCCATCCCTCTCTCACTCGATCCCACTCACTCTCTGTCACACTCTTTCATTCACAGATTCACACTGTAAAAATAAAGTTTTAAATCTGTAAGGTGTTAAAGAATACACATATAAATTTATCCCTGTTGGAAACAAATACAAAAGAAGCAAATTAAAACCAATGTGGCTAACCAGTAAAGTAATTCATGAAATAAATAACAAGAAAGCGGCATTTAAACATTACAAAGCTGAGGGATCAGCAGAGGCATTTGCAGAATACAAAAATGTCAACAAAACCTGTAAAAAGGCTATTAAATTAGTTAGACTGGAGAATGAAAAAAATATTGCTAAGGAGAGCAAAAGCAACCCAAAAAAAATTCTTTAAATACATTAATGGCAAAAAATTAAAGTCTGATAATGTTGGGTCCTTGTTATCTGAAACGGGTGAGATGGTCAAAGGGGACAGAGAGAAGGCAGATATTTTAAATGATTTCTTTTCTTCTGTTTTTACCAAGGAACACCCATTGGACAAGAATCTGCAAACTACTTTTACAGAACAGTCACAGCAAGCATGGGACTGGCTAACACAAGAAAAAGTGTTAAAACAATTGAATGGTGTCAAGGTAGACAAAGCTCCGGGGCCAGATGGTATACACCCACGGGTACTTAAAGAGCTAAGCCAGACCCTGGCCAGACCGATATATCTGATTTTCAGGGATTCTTTTATTTCTGGTATGGTGCCCATGGATTGGCGTAAAGCAGACGTGGTGCCCATATTTAAAAAGGGATCAAAGTCCCAGCCAGGAAATTACAGACCCGTAAGCTTGACATCTGTGGTAGGGAAGCTGTTTGAAAGGTTGCTAAGGGAATATATTCAAGAATTCTGCTGGAACAGGAATATCATTAGCAATAGCCAACATGGCTTTGTGAAAGATAGGTCTTGTCAAACGAACTTGATCGCATTTTATGAAAAAGTAAGTAATAATATAGATGAGGGAGCGGCGGTTGACGTGATCTATTTAGACTTTGCCAAGGCATTTGATACAGTTCCGCACAAGAGGTTACAGTACAAATTGAATGAAATAGGACTAGGGGAAAATGTTTGTGTGTGGATTGGAAATTGGCTGAAAGATAGAATGCAAAGAGTGGTAGTAAATGGCAAGTTCTCCAGTTGGATAAACGTGATAAGTGGAGTGCCTCAGGGATCTGTCCTGGGTCCTCTTCTTTTTAATTTGTTTATTAATGACCTCCCAGAGGGCATAGGAAGCCATGTATCAGTGTTTGCCGATGACACAAAATTAAGTAAGGTAATAAAGTCTGAATTGGATGTGTCTTCATTACAAGAGGATTTGGACAAATTGAGTAACTGGGCAGGCAAATGGCAAATGAGATTCAATATAGACAAGTGTAAAGTTATGCATTTTGGGTATAATAATAAAAATGCAACATATAGTTTAAATGGTGTTTCTCTGGGGAAATCTACTAATGAAAAGGATTTAGGAGTAATGGTAGACAATAGACTTAGCAGTAGCATGCAGTGCCAGCTGGCAGCTGCAAAGGCCAATAAGATATTGGCATGTATTAAAAGGGGTATTGACTCAAGGGAGGAAGATATAATTATGCCTCTTTACAGGTCCATGGTAAGACCCCACCTAGAATATGCTGTTCAATTCTGGGCGCCCTTTCTGAAGAAGGACATTATGTAACTAGAGAGAGTGCAGAGGAGGGCTACAAAACTAGTAAGGGGAATGGAAAGTTTTAGTTATGAAGAGAGGCTAGAAAAGTTAAACTTGTACACACTAGTACTTGTACACACTAGAGAAACGGCATCTTAGAGGGGATATGATAACACTATATAAATATGTTCAAGGCCCATATAAAGGGCTTTCAAAAGACCTGTTCATTAACAGAACAGTACACAGGACAAGGGGCCACCCGCTTAGACTTGAGGAAAGGAGATTTAATCTACACCAGCGGAAGGGTTTCTTTACAGTAAGGACAATAAAGGTATGGAATGCACTTCCGGAGGAGGTGGTGCTATCAAATACATTAGATGCCTTTAAAAGGGGCCTGGATACTTATTTAAAAGAGCATAATATAGAGGGCTATGCACGTTAGTATTGGGATTAATATTTAGTTAGGGCTTGTTGATCCAGGGAGAAATCTGATTGCCATTTGGAGTCAGATGCCTTCTTTTGGGTCAGCGATGGTAAACAGGAATAGGAAAAGGGTTGAACTGGATGGACGCAAGTCTTTTTTCAACCTAAATTACTATGTAACTATGTAACTATGTAACTATGTGTGTGTATGTATGTGTATGTTTTTGTATTTGTATGGGTGTATGTAATATGTGCAAATGTGTAATATGTGTAGATAAGTGCACCTCTCTCCACTCTCCAAACTCCAAAAACTCCTTCTACCTCAAGTGTACATGCCTCTCTTTGTCTTGATCACTAGCCTCCACTCCTAGGTCCTGTGCTCTAACTCGCTAAAACTCGAAACACAGACAGGGTGTGACTGTTATTTGTAGGTATATATGGGTGTATTTGAACTTTTTTGATACTTTGGGGCCTTGGGATTGGCTGCGTGTTTGAATTTGTTGGTGCATCAATCAGGGTTGCTAGCCAACTTCAGCCATTATGTTACAATTTGACTTAAGTTGTGGTTTATCGGGTGATTTGGACACAAGGTGATGCTATAACAGGTGCGACAATGAGTTTTGTGTTTTAGTTGTGCCTACACTCTTTAGCTATTCTCGTACACTAACTTTTGAATCTGCAGTAAATCTTGTGTTATTTGCGAGTGATGTGCTTTTTTCCATTAACTGTGGTGTTAACGGCTGCCTTTAAATCTACCCCATACTGTGATGTGGTAAACTCTGGTTGTGCATCTGTTTCTATGTTGTGCTTCATCATTTATTGTAATATAAAAGCTGTTGGTTAGGGATGGGTGAAAATTTCCACCTCAAACTGAAATCTGCGAAAAATGGCACTTTCCGCTTGGCAAAAAATTTCCAGCAAAAAGTGTAGATTTTCCGCTTTTTTTCTATTTTTTTCACCAAGCTCATTCCATTGAAATCAATGGGAACATTGAAGTTACACACAACATAAAATAAATATTATTTAATTTCCCAAAGGCATAGTATAAAAGGGGCATGAGGGTACCTGTGATGATGAGGTGTGGGTAAATAATCAGTTGAACAGGGGATGAATTTTTTGGGGTTTGTTTACTGGGATTGGGGGCAGTTAATAAAAAATAAATTCTAAATAAAATAAAATAAAATAAAAACCATAAGACATGGTATAAAGGGGTCTGATGAGGGTGCCTGTGTTGGTGAATGAATGAATCATTTGAACAGGGAATTTGTTTTGGGGGGTTTCTTGACTGCTATTGGGGGGACAGTTAATAAAAAAAAATAAGAAATTTGTATGTAAAGTGATAGTGACAGGAACCCTCTGAAATAAGCTGCCACTGGGGTGGACTGATACTTGACTTGATAGAGTATCTTGTACAGGTTGATTTGTTTGATTTGTTTTTAGAGACCTTTGTTGGACTTAGACTTATTTGAGGCCCAAGCCCTGAAGAAACATTAATTTGTAGGACTTAAGCTTGTTTGGCACAAGGTCTAAGGAAACATTGATTTGTAGGACTTAAGCTTGTTTAGCACAAGCCCTAAGGAAACATTGATTTGTAGGACTTAGACTTGTTAGAAACCAAACCCCCCAAAAAAATGTTTTTTTTTGTAGGACTAGTTGTTTTTTACTTTTTATTTATTTTCAAAACATAAGCCCTGAGAAAAAAATAAAAATGCCATACTGGCCTAATGCCAACAGGTCATGTTGGCCAGTGGCCACTGGCAAATGTCCTCCTGAGTCCTGAGTTGCAACTGCTGTTCGTACTGCTACTGCTGAGTAGTTTAAGCAGCAGGATGATTAGGCAGTTGAAAGGGAATGGGCTCAACAATAGCACTAACATGGAAGATGGATGATAAAGGTTCCACTTGCCACAACTGGCTCCACTGATGCCTCTGAGGCAGTAGCAGCACAATAAGTAGCCCCCAGTCTGTGTGGCGAAAAGAAGAAGTTGGCCATTAAATCTTGTCCACCTGCCCCTCCTCCAAAATCATGGGTGCGTTGTTATTAGAATATATATTTTCCCCTTGAGAACAGGAACTGTGGCTTCCATCAGCAACTGCAATGTGCACAGTGTGTATGTGGTAAATAACATCTGGGGGCAAAACTATATCCAAACACCATGACACCCGAAACTAAGTACTGCCACTGACACTGTTCCCCTTGTCAAGACCTCGCTAAGGACACATGACAACTTACTGACAGTTTAATAGTAATGATGAACTCTCCCTGCCAGAATCCTAGCATATTATGCGGGATGGAATCTCTTCAGATACCACCTGATGACCTGGTATCGATTCTCCCCTACCACACTGACATATGTGGTCAGTGCACCACACAGTGTGAAATGGGTAGAGATGAACTGCCATATCCAAACATCAAAAGACTGGCTATCATTTGGTGGGGCAGGTAACAATGAATGAGGTGGATTGGTAGAAGATGTACTTGTTACCCTAGAGGAAGAAGGTGATGTTGATGGTGAGCTAGTAGTTTCGCTTACCATGGAACTTCCATTGTCTGTCTGAGTTTCTTTATTTGTCCTTCTTTTTTATCTCCACCTCGCCTCTTGGTGCCTTTCTGGAGAGTCAGGGAGTATAGTAACAGCGGTGCTAGATTTCTGTAATGGGTGTTTGGCTTGAACATGTCATGGTGTCTGTGTTTCATGTGTGTTATCAGGGAGGTTGTGCTAAGGTATGTTCCCTCCCTTCCCCTTCTCACTAACTTGTCACAAATTTAGCACTGTGCCATTGTTGATGATGACTGCACTGTGCCTGCCAGAAGAGAATAATAGTCCCACACCCATGACTTCTGAGGGGGAGGGATAGGGAACAGGTGGAGAAGAATGGCCTCTTTCTTCTTGTCCTCCACGTTCCCCTTCACTTTTTGTGGCAGCGGATAATGTTACTGCCTCAGATTTAGCACTGCAACTAGGACCATGATTATTGTTGGTGCTGGCAAGTGGAACCTGTCCTAGTCCCACATCTGTTGTTGACCCCATTCCTACTGTATCCACGGTGGTCTGTGGCACACTAGCTTGCTCCTCAGCATCCTGCTGCCCTTGCATCTTCAGCAGCAGCAGAAATTAAAGCAGTTGCAATTTTGGCAAATTCCAAAAGCTGATTGCTAGTGGTGGTAGTGATGCCCATCCCTGTCTCCTATTCCTTCTCACTTTCTGATAAAAAAGCCATCAATGTCTCTTCCACCCCAGCGTCTCCAGCACCACCACTAGTCCCTACGTGCTGCTGCTCTATTACAGCAATCTCACTGATGCTTGGAGGAGGTGAGGAGCAATGTGACAGGGTCCCCTGCTTTCACACTTGGCATCATTTTCTCCTTCCCCCCTGAGTGCTACAAGAAACATTAGCAGCAGTCAAAGTATTGGTGGCAGCAGGTTCAGCACTGGCAGCAGGTACAACACTAGTGGCAGCACATGTGGAAGCAGGTACAACACTAGTGGCTGCAGGTACAGCAATGGTGGCACTGGCAGCAGGGGCAGCACATCTTGCAGCAGGCACAGGCAGCTGATCTGTCATGCTCTCATTAGTACTACCCTTTTCTCCCTCCCTTACCATTCCCTTTTCGCCCTCATTTCCCATTCCCTTTTCCCCCTCCCTTCCCATTAAATTCCCCAAGATCCCTTGGGGTGATATAGGGGGACTGGACAGCATTGGTTCAGTACTGCTAGTCACTTCCTCCTCCAACTCAGTGGACACATAAGGGTCCTTCCAGCTCCTCTGTTGATTATTTTTCTCCTGCTGAAAGCAGTCACTATGAGCCTTTCCTGCCTCCATTTTTGCAAAATACCACAGCAGAACAGCACAGCACGTCTAGCTCTCTCTGTAGCTGCTTCTATTGTGTCTGCCTTCAGAGACAATGTCACCTTTTTATAGCGGAAGTGCGAGAACAACGTAAATCAATGGGAGGAAACTTTATAGCCATTGAAAAAATGGCAAAAAAATGTTGGCCAATGGGTGAAATGTGCGAAAATTTTAAGCACTAGTTTTAAAGCAGATTTTCCGACGAAAAAGCAGATAACAACATGGTTTTCATGAAATTTCCCGTGGAAACACGGCGGCAAGTTTCGCCCATCCCTAATGTTGATTCTGAAGCTGACAGGAGAGGTGCTATAATGTTTACTCTAGCTAGATTAGGGGCAGTAAGCAAAAAAAGGGGAGCTGGAATTGGTACTTATGCTAGCCAGTTCTCTTGACTGTTAAGGGTTTGGGTGTGATTTATAGACAGTGAGAGGGACATCTTAAAATTACTTTTTGACTGATAAGTGACAGGCATCTAAGCTGAGTCTGAGAGTGACAGTGACAGATGCAAAAAACAGAGATGCACATCATATATTAGTTTCAGACACAAAGCAACAGACAAGCCAACATTGTATACTCAGACAAGAAATAGACGTGCATATGTGGAACACAGGAGCCATGGGGCGAAGCCCTTCAGATACTGCGGCCCTTAAGGTTCAACTGGATAAATTCTTGGAGTCATTCCTGAAGGCGAACTTTGCTGCCTCAGGTGTTGTCTTCCATCCCATTTATACCATTACCTGGGGTTCTAGAGCTATTGCTGTTTGGAGTGATGAAATTTTGAACACTATCCAAGGGGGATGTTACCGAGAATAATCTCAGGACCTTACTTTCTACGTTTCTTGAAGTGAATGCTTATCATGCCGATGTGGCCATTGACAATGCTAAGCTCTCGGAAAGCCTCTGTTTTTTCAGTGGCTGATCATCGCACACTGTGATTTAAGATCTGGTCTGCTGAGCAATCCTCTGAGAAATCATAATTACATTGTAACAGCTGACAAGGCTAAAAAAAGACATGCTAGCCCATGTTAAAACACCCCTTGCTTTCTCTTCTCTTTGTAGGTAAACAATTGTTTAGCCCTGACATTGAGAAGGTCATCAGTCATGCTACTAGGGGCAAAAGTATTTTGATGCCTTAAGTGACTTGTAAGCTTGCCCTTTTTCTGAAGATGCATGGCTTTGTTACCCCAGGCAGTCTGCATATGCTCCTAGGCCACTATTTCCTCAGGCCCTGCAGATGCGTCTATCCTTAAAACTAGGGGTGGATGAAAGGTCCCGTTGTGTTCCCGAGAAAAAATCTGTGAAAATCACAATGTTGTCTGCTTTTTCACAGAAAAATACGCTTTAAAAACAGAGATTAAAATCTTAGCATTTTTCCCCATTGGCAAAAATTCTTCGACATTTTTTTAATGGCTAGAAAGTGTATACGTGGCGTATTCCAGGAAGTGGAACACAATAAAAACAGCTACAGAGTGAGGTAGACCTGCTGTGCTGTGATCTTTCTGCCAAAATTGAGGCAGTAGAGGCTCATAGTGATTGGTACCACTATGAGAAAGGTTAAAACTAATAAAAGGAGGAACTGGAAGGACCCTGAGGAGGAGGGGGAAGTGAGCACTACAGAACCATTGCTGTCCAGTCCCTCTAAATCACCCCTAGAGAAGAGGGTAATAGTGAAAGCAGGACATGTCAGCTGCCCCTGCTGCCATCAGTACTGTGCCTGCTGTCAGACATTCTGCCCCTGCTGCCACCAATGCTGTGCCTGCTGCCAGTGCTGAAACTGCTGCCACCAGTGGTGAACCTGCTGCCAGTGTGTCTTGTAATACTCAGGATGGTGAGAAGCGGAAGATGATGCCAAGTGTGACAGTTGGGGACTGTAAGTCACACTTGCCATCCCCAAGCAGTCCCGCCAGTGCTAGTACTACTACTAAGACGGTCCAGCAGCTTCTTAGCATTAGGAGTGAAGGAAGGGGTAATCGTCATATTACTAGTGACTTTGAGGAGGAAGACTCAGGTATGATTGGTGTTAGTGGTTTTACAAGTAATAGTGATAGTGAAGCAGCCGGTGGGACTAGTGTTAGGGGAGTGGTAAGGGAAGCAATTGAGAATGTCCAGACGTGGTCAAGGGAGTCCACACCAATTCCATGGCCCTGGGATTCCCCTTTCCTCCACGGCATTGTCCATGTGGAACATGATCCTGAAGAAGGCACAATTGTTACCACCACAATAATACCACCAGCACCAGGAGCACAGAGCAGCTGCCTGTGCCTGCTGCTAGTGCTTCCAGTCTGCCTTATTCAGGTAACCAAGAAATGGCAAGTGTAACATTAGGGGACCCTCTGTCACATTTCTCTTCACCTCCTCCAACCAGCAGTGAGATGTCTGTAATAGAGCAGCTGGAGCAGCCTGGATGGACTGGTGGTGGTGGTGATAATGGTAGTGAAGCTTGAGTGGAAGAGACATTGATGGCCCAAACTGAGAAGGAATAGGAGATGGGGCTGGACATCATCACCACCACAACTGCTGTAATTCCTGCTGCTGCTGAGTTGCAAGGGCAGCAAGATGCTGAGGAGCAGGCTAGTTTGCCACAAGCCACCATGGACACCGTGGGAATGGCGTCAACAAGTGATGGGGGACTAGGACATATTCCACTTGCCAGCAGAAGCAATACTACTGATCCTAGTTGCAGTGCTGATTCTGAGGCAGTAGCAGCAACAGCAACAACATCATCCTCTGCCCCTGACAGTGAAGGGGAATGTGGAGGAGAAGAAAAAGAGGCCATTCTTCTCCACCTTTTCCCTTCCCCCTGAAGTCATGGGTGAAGTATTATTTTTCTTTTGGGGCAGGCACAGTGCAGTCATCACCAACGGCACTTGCACAATTTGTGACAAATCAGTGAGAAGAAGAATGGAGGGAACACACCTTGGCACAACCACCCTGATAACACACATGAACACAGACAGCCTGACATTTATGTCAAACATGTTAAAGCCAAACATCAACCACAGAAATCGAGCACCTCTGTTGTTGTACCCCCTGACTCTCCAGAAAGGCAACAAGAGGAGAGGCGGAGATCAAATCGAAAAAAGAATAGAAAAACCCAAGCAGAGGTTTGAAGTTCAATGATGAGAGAAACAACTAGCTCACCATGACCTTCTTGCACTAGGGTAACTACATCTTCTGCCAGTCCACCTCACTTATTGTTACCTCACCTGCCAAATGATAACCACTCTGTAAATATTAGGATGTGGCATTTCATGTCCACCCATTGTACACTGTGTGGTGCACTGACCACAGATGGCAGTGTGGTGGAGGATAATCACAAGCAGGGCATCAAGCGGCATCTGAGAAGATTCCATCCCACAGAATATGCTAAGCTGGTGGCTGGGAGTGTTCATCATTACTATTAAGCTGTCAGCAAGTTGTCATGTTTCCTTAGAGAGGTGTGGGCAAGGGGTATAGTGACAGCATCAGTACTTGGTTTCTGGTGTCATGGTGTTTGGATACAGTTGTGTCAGGTGGTATTTACCACACACACTACACATTGTAGTTGCTGCTGAGAGGCACAGTTCCTGCTCTCAAGGGAAAAATGTCTATTCTAGTAACAACACACCCATGATTTTGGAGGAGGGGCAGGTGGAGAAGAATTATTGGATAACTTCTTTTTTCCACATATACCTGAAGTGGTGGGGACTAGTGATGGTGCTGCTGCTGCCTCAAATGCTTCACTGTAGATAGTTGTGGCAAGTGGAACCTTCATTATCCATCACCCCTGTTACTACTGTTGTTGATTCCATTCCCTTTGTGTTGTCTATTCATCCTGTTGCTTAAACAACTCAGCAGCAGCAGCAAGAACAGCAGTCACAAATTATGTATCTACATCAGGGCATTGGAGAATAGCCAGTGGCCAACACAGCATGACCTACTGGAACTAGGCCAGTAGGGCATTTTTTTAATCAGGGTTTGTACTTTAAAAAAAAAGCACAAAAAAACAAAACATAGGCCTGCTAAAAAAGTCATACAAATCTTTGTTTCCTTAGGGCATGTGCCAAACAAGCCTAAGTTCTACAAATCAATTTCTTAGGGCTTGTGCCAATCAAGTCTAAGTCTTACAAAGCAATGTTTCCTCAGGGCTTGGGCCTCTTACAACAAACCTTACAAATCATCCTCTACAAAGTACTCTATCCCATCAAGTATCAGTCTTCTCCAGTCACAGCTTAGGTCAGAGGGTCCCTGTTTCTGTCATGTTGCATACCAATTCTTATTTCATTTTTTTTTTAACTGTCCCCCCAATACCATTCTACAAACACCTCAAAAAAATTCACTGTTCAACTGATTCTTTCCCCAGACTCCACCCACCAACACAGGTACCCTCCTCAGACCCCTTTTATACTATGTCTTATGGGGTATTTTTAATTGTATTTAGGATTTATTTTTTATGAACTTCCCCCAATACCAGTAAACACCCCCCCAAAAAAAATTCCCTGTTCAACAGATTTTTTCCCTGCACTCCACCAGCATCCTCATGCTCCTTTTATACAATGTCTTTGGGAAATATTCACTAAGCGTGAAGTTCCGTTAGTCACCAATTTTGGTTTCAGGTGAAAGTTTTCTCCCATCTGTACTTAAAACCCAAGAGAGCGTGCACAAGCAAGAAGACTGTTCAGAAAACTTAGGCTGACAAGTCCACCTCCACATGACTCATAGGGTCCTGGTCCACCTCTATCTGTAGGGGAGTCATCTCTGTTTTTCTAAGATGTGTGGGTGATTTCCATGACATATCAATGGGTTTTTCAAGTCCACTAGATGAATAGGTGTTGGTCCCCGTTCCGCCACTGAAACGCTTCACTGGATTATATAAAAATCTTTTAATTGTCCCTCCCCCATCTAAGAAAAGTTGATGCTGTCTTAAAAGGCTTAAAGTTCCTCAACCATTTTGTGCTTACACCATGGTTTAAAATGGATTCTTTCACTGTCGTCCAATACAGGTTACTGGTAACTCTGGGAGGCGAAGCCCTCTAGTGGTAGGCAGGAACGATTCACAAAGTGTATAAAGGGGGTGGAGTCTCCCCTTCCCTCCTGGCCGCACCAGCCAATGAGCTCCAGATTGAATTGTTCCTCGTTGGAGTAACAGGCTACAGGAACAGCTCTTCAATAGTTTTAGAAATTGTATTATTTTTCTGTCAGATATGGAATACCCACCATTAGGCGGATTACCAGGACTGACAAATACCCTCTTCAAAGTGGCTAGCTCAGTATCCAGGACTTTTTCAGTGAACCTTTAGTCCTGAAGGGGAAAATCATGGTATGCAAGTGATTCCCAGAAGTTACCCACTGAGGTAATTTCTTAACCCATGGTAATCTGAAGACAGAAAATCTGCAGGAAAGGTGAACGACCCTTTGAGTGCTGCAGGTTCATTTGTCCCCCGGTACCCCTCCGCACAGGGGTGGACGTTTGAAGTTTTCATTGGGCACTTCTGCACTCATTGGGTCTATCTGTATGTCTGTCTGGGTGTTTGGAGCAAGTTTCTGTGGTAACTTAACCCTTTAGCTGCTGGTTGGCACTTTATTGGGGGGTTTCATGTCACTATTCCTACTGGATTGGTGTTTTTATAGTATTCTTACATGTTCACTTGCTGTTTTACAAGTTTTTATGACTTCAAGTTTTACTTTATTTGAATGCTGCACCTTTAAGGCGCGTTTTACCACATAGACACATTGCTCCATTCACCCCTATGGGACTGCACTGTTTGGGACATATCTCTGCAGCCGCTTGACACAGCGACTTCAGAGATGGCTCATTTTACTTGTCTACCCTTGCTCTTTCATCCGGTTTACAGTTCAAGTGTTTTGGGGGGCTCGGGGGGCTTCGGGCACCGTTTAGGATACTTTTTTTGGAAAAAAAATACATTTCCCATGAGCACTTGCTTCGCACCTAAATTCTGATTGGCTCCCATCGCGGCAGCCATTTTGTGGGCTGTTTTGACCTAGTATCCTACACTGGGCCTGGAATCCCCTTCTCTCCTTTGAGGATTAACCCTTCGCCTGCCAGATAAGTTCAAATTAATGTCTTCTGGGGTGAAACTTTAACACTGTTTCTTGGGTGATTTATTGTACAGTATGGTTATTGACACTATGTGAATGTCTATACAGCTGGAGCTTATGGTTAGAACTGTGACTTGGGAGGCTGGGGTGTCTGTATCCCCCATTCCACATTAATCTTCCTGTCACTTAGGGCTACCTAGAGAGTTCTCAGGTCCTATTACCCAGCATGTTCTGATGTTCCTGACAGCAACCCAGGGCCCCCCCAGCCATGCTATTGAGCCAGCTTGGATGCAAGAGTTCAAGGCCGCAACTAGGGACCTCAGGTCCACGCTTCAACTCTTTCCATCCCAGATCCAAGGGGTCTTCCAGGCTTGACAGGCCCCCTCTGGTATCAGATCTTCCCTGCCTAAACCACAGGGTGCACCTGATGTCTCTGACTCCTCGGACAAGGTATTGCTCATAGACACTGATGTGGAGGATAGTACTGTGTTAGAATCTACCGGGGATATTGGGGACCCCCTTGAAGCTGGACCTGACCCCTCTGCTGAGGGCCTAGTCAGAGCTGTATTAACCACTCTTAACATTCAATAGGCCCCTGACTTATTTTCCTCCCACTCCCACTCTGGACCGGCTGGTCTCAGAAGAGTGGAAATTCCCTGATAAGACTACTTCTGTAGCCAGAAAGTTTTCTGAGGCTGCGCTTGCTAAATGGGTTCATCCCCCTAAGGTGGATGCTCCTGTCTCTAGGCTGTCTAATCTACTACCTTACCTGTTTTTGATGCTTCCTCCTTTAAGGATTGGACTGACAAGAAACTTGAGGTTACTCTCAAGTCCATTTTTGTGACCGCTGGCACTGCCATGCAACCTGCCTTTGCTATTGCGTGGGTTAACCGAGCTATTGCAGTCTGGACTGAACAACTCACCACGGCTGTTCGTCAGGATGCATCTACTTCAGAGAAATTGTGCTTGCTAGCTAATATATTTGAAACATTATGTTTCTGCTGCTGCCTTTGGTGCTGTCCACATGATGGCTAGGGTTTCCTCCATGTTTGTAGTGGCCATATGAGCTCTTTGGCTCAAGATCTGGCCTGCTGACACTGCTTCCAAGAAAGCTCTGTTATCCCTGCCTTTCCAGGGTACCGTTTTGGGCCTGATCTTAAAGAATTGATCAGTGAGGCCACTGGGGGCAAGAGTACTCATTTGCCTTTAGTGACTAGGAAGGAAGTACCGCTTAAACGCAACTGGTATTTTCGTCCCTTTCAGGGTGAGACATGCCAGGCGAACCGGATGGTTCCCTCAGCTCCTCGTCCCTTCTCCTAGCCCAAACAGCAATGGACGCCCAAGGTCTCCACCAAGCCCAAAGCTTCCAAGACTGCTTCAGCATGACTCGCCGAACCCGGGTCTGCATTCCGCTGTAGGTGGCCGTCTGCGCCTCCTTCACAGCGTTTGGGAGGAGTCTGTGGCGGACCCATGGGTTTTACAGGTGGTGTCGGAAGGGTACAAGATCCCTTTCTCTTCTCTTCCTCCCTTTCGCTTTCTTCTTTCTCATACATCTCAAAGTGCAGAGAGACGCTGTCTTTTCGATAGCGCGGTTCAGGTTCTTTTGGACAAGGACGTCCTAGTGCCAGTTCCTGCTCCAGACAGGGGCTCCGGGTTCTATTCAAACCTCTTTGTGGTCTCAAAACAGGACGGTGGATGTCGCCCTATTTTGGATCTGAAGGACCTCAACTCCTTTGTGACTCGGAACTCACTATCTCCAGGAGTCTCTGTGCACAGTGATCGTTGCCATGTCGCCGGGGGAGTTTCTTGCCTCTCTGGATTTTCAGGATGCCTATTTATACATCTCCATCCATCCAGAGAGTCAGCAATACGTTCGGTTTTCCTGCAAGAGGGGACACTTCCAGTTCTCTGCTCTCCCCTTCTGACTGACTACGGCTCCTCAGGTCTTCCAGTGGGTGCTTGGGGCTCTGATTGCTGTCCTTTATCAGGAGGGCATCAGAGTGACTCCCTACATGGACGACTTGCTATTGAAGGACACGTCTGCGGACCTCCTCCTTCAACAGCTTTAGACCTGTACCCAGTCCCTATCCCATCACGGGTGGATAGTCAACCTTCCAGAGGAGGTAGCTCACCAGATTGCTCATGGAGTTTCTGCAATCCTGTTTTGGGATCCAGTTTCACTTCTGAAGCTGTCCTTCCTGGTGGGGTAGTTCCCCTCTACAGTGGAGGTTCCCTTTGCTATGCCGCATACCAGGGAACTACAGGGATTGTCATCCAGATGGGAAGGTGTCTGCCTCTACATCAGACGAAGTTGGTGTTCCTTCCTTTTCATGTGAACTGAGCCTATCTTGGTGGCTTGACCTATCCAACCTGCTGAAGGGCATGTGCTTCCTGATTCCCTTTTGGACCGAGCTGACCACGAATGCCAGCCTGACAGGCTGGGGCGCGATTCTGGGTTGCCTGAGTGCTCAGGGCCGATGGTCTCCGGGGAATCCTTCTTCCAATCAATGTCTTGGAGCTACGGGCGATCTTCCATGCCCTTTGCCGTTGGACGGCCCAGTTAGAGGACTGCCCAGTCCTAGTGGAGTCCGACTACGCCACGGCTGTGGCTTACATCAACAAGCAAGGCGTTACAAGACGTCTCACTGCTTGGTTAGAGGTCAAGGCTGTTTTGCCTTGGACAGATAGGCACGTTCTTGCCATATCCACAGTTCGCATTCCAGGCATAGACAACGTCATGGCAGACTTCCTCATTCGGCACACTGTGGACAGCGGGGAGTGGCAGTTGCATCCGGAGCAATTTCAACTCCTTGTTCTGAGATGGTGATCTCCTTACATCGATCTGATGGCAACAAGACACAACAGGAAGGTTCCTGTGTTCTGCTGTCAATGGAGGGATCCTCTAGCTCTATCAGTGGACGCTCTGTCCATCACTTGGATGTTCCCACTGGCTTATATTTTTCCTCCTCTACCCTTGTTGATCAGGGTCATTCGGAAGCTTCGGCTGGAATCTTGTCCAGTCATTCTCATTGCTCCGTTTTGGCGTTGACATTCTTGGTTTTCGGAGCTTCTGGCTGTGTTTGTAGCGGAACCATTTCGGCTCCCTTCTCGACCGGATCTTCTTCTGCAGGGATACCTGTGGAAGGAGGATGTCCACTGTCTGGCTTTGACGGCTTGGAGGTTGAATCCTCAATTCTGCAGTAGACAGGATTCTCCTCGGGGTGGTAGCTGCCATGCTTAGCTCTTGTAAGCCGGTTTCCTCTAAGATCTACCACAGTGTTTGGTCTACCTTTACTTCTTGGTGTGCTGACAGGGATCTGTCACTTGAGTTTTACCTTCCCAACGTCCTGGCATTCTTGCAGGACAGGTTGGATAAGGGACTCAGTTTGAGTTCCTTAAAGGTGCAGACCTCTGCGCCTTCTGTGTTCTTTCAGCAGCGCATTGTGGTTCTGTCTGATATCAAGGTTTTCTTCCAGGGCGTTGCTCATGTCGCCCTGTCTTCCGGAGTCCTGCTCCTCAGTGGGACCTCAAGTTAGTTCTGGGGGTTCTTCAATTTCCCCCCTTTGAGTCTTTGGCAACTATTCCTTTACATCTCTTGACATGGAGGATGGCCTTCCTTTTGGCGATTGTGTCTGTTCACCGTGTTGCGGAGTTACGGGCCTTGTCCTGTAAGCCGCCTTATCTGGAGTTTCACAAGGATTCGGCGGTGCTCCGTTCCTCCAGGGAGTTCCTTCCTGAGGTGGTCTCCGAGTTTCACATCAATCAGGAGATTGTGGTGCCCTCTTTCTGCCCTAACCCCTCCTCTGACAAGGAGGGAGATGTTCACTTGTTGGGTGTGGTGCGCTGCCTCCGGTTTTATGTGCATCGCACTGACTCTGTCAGGAAGTCTGACGCGCTGTTTGTCATTCTTGAGGGGCCTAGAGCAGGAAGACCTGCATCTACGGTGTCTATCGCTTCCTGGATTAAGTCCACAATTTGTGAGGCATACAAGTTGAGGAATCAGCATGTTCCTTTCAGGGTTACTGCTCATTCCACCTGGTCCATTGGGGCCTCCTGGGCCTATAAGAATCAGGCCTCTGGTGATCAGCTGTGCAAGGCGGCCACTTGGTACTCCGTGCACACCTTTTCCAAGCACTACCGTGTGGTTGTGCTGGCTTCAGTTGACGCCAGCTTTGGGTGGAAGGTCCTTGAGGCAGTCTTGCCTGTCTAGGATCTCCTTCTTGGTTCTTAGTGCTTCTTTAACTGTTGAGCCCTGTTGTCTCTTGTTATATGTGCTGTGTGATATTTCAGGGGTCGTTTACCCCAGTTTGGTGTCAGTTGACACTTCAGTTTGTTATGCTATCTCTGACCAGTTGGTCCGTAGATGTACTGGTGACTTTGGGGGCCTTGCGCCTGGTCCTTGCCTCCTTTCCCACCTCAGGGAAACTCAATGGTTGGACATCCCAGAGTTACCAGTAACCTGTTTTGGACGACAGTGAAAATACGATTTAGTCTTACCTGTCAAATCCTTTTCACTTAGTCCATACAGGTTACTGGTCTCCCACCCTGTCAAGAGACCATTATTGGCTCTCCTGTGGCAGACCGTGGGAGTCCTTCGGGGCATGCTCACAGGAGTCTTCTTCCTTCCCTTAACTAGTCATGGTTAGTGTCTCAATTCAATCTGGAGCTCATTGGCTGCTGCGGCCAGGAGGGAAGGGTAGGCTCCACCCCCTGCATACACTTTGTGAATCGTTCCTGCCTACCACTAGAGGGCTTCGCCTCCCAGTAACCTGTATGGACTAAGTGAAAAGGATTTAACAGGTAAGACTAAAATCCTATTTTTGGCTCTGTCATCACAGCTATGCATCCAGAGGAGTTGCTTGCCTTTCTGGACCTACAGGATGTTTATCTACATGTCCCTATCCTTCTGGATCATCAGCATTTCCTGCATTTTGCTTTTCAGGGCAGTCACTTTCACTTTACTGCCCTTCCATGTGGTCTAGCGTCCTCTCTGAAAGTCTTCTTAAAGGCCATGTGAAAAGAAAAGAAAGAGAGGCACTCCTAGTGTAATATCATCATTATAATATTGAACACCAACACCCTTGTGAGGAATAATACTCCCAAAATTAATATCTGGGAATTAACACTTATGTGCATCGTATATGGCATCTTTAGACTGCCCCAACATACGGTGTCAAGGCTCTTTAACAGAATAACAATTTTGATTTAAACATCTCCATTTGTTATATTGAATCTCCATGATGTTGGTGGGTGGTTCATTTGAGCTAATCTCCCGAACTTACGAGGAGTTTATTATGTCATCAGTTGTTAATGGATTTGTCTGATGATGGGGATGGAGTTTTAAGTTCTTTACCCTATCAGAATGGGACGAGATTATAGTTAAATGGCCACTTGCGGGCCACTTCTCCCTTCGTACTTTAACACTGGCATTGTCTTCCGAAAGCAGCGTGAGTGCTGTGAAATGTGTTTATAGAGCCAGATTAGGATGTGTTCAGTGGTTTACATTGTTTTTTATTATATTTTAATAAATTGGACATTGGATACAACACTGTTTTTGGGAGAAGCAGGCACCTGTCAAGTGGCATCCTCCAGCAGAGAAAAGTGATGATCTTTGCATGTTGATATTGTTGACGTGAGTTATAAGCCTCAGCTGAGCAAAGAAACGTTAGTGCAATTTAAGATATTCTATCTGTGAGCATTGTTGTTGTTTTTACTTTCATAAAAGTTATATTTGCCTTTGACGAGACATCTGAGCTCTGGGGATTTCTTTGACTCCCTACATAGAAGACCTTTTACTCAGTGCTCCATCAGAGGTAATCATTTCTCTTCCTTCCCAGGTCCTTCATTTCCTGGGCAGGTAGGGTGTTTCTTCCAGAGAAGATTCAATCCCTATCTATCACGGTTCCAGTGATTGCTGTCACTCTCTGCTGTGGTGTGTTCTTATTGGCAGTACCTGTTATGCCCGCCCAGTATGGCCTTCTTAAACCGGGCCTTTGGCACCTGTCAGGTGCCCTTTCGTGGTGTTCCAGTACCAGTGCTTCCATTGCTGTGTTCCTGCGTTCCTGTGTACCGATCCGGCTTGTCTGACACTTCTCCTAGTTCCTGCTCCATGTATGACCCGGCCTGGCTGACGTTCCTGCTCCGTGATTGATCCGGCTTGTCTGACGCTCCTGCTCTGTGTATGACCCAGCCTGGCTGACGTTCCTGCTCCGTGATTTATCCGGCTTGTCTGACGCTTCTGCTCCGTGTGTGACCCGGCCTGATCTACCTCCCCGCTTGGTTCCTGTCTCCGGTGATCCGGCTTCAGTGAGGCTTGTCTATGTCGCCTGGCGACATTTCAAACTGTCTGATCAGTGCCTCTTTTGCTAACCTCCACCACGCTTACTGAGCCTGTTGCCTCCGTTACCGAGCCTGTGCATTAACCCTTGACGTGCCTCTTGCCTCCGATTAAGGGCCGTCCATTACACCTGCTGAGTCTGTCGCCTCCGTTACCGAGCCTGCTCGCTGACACTTGCAGTACTTGTGGCCTCCGATACTGAGCAATACGTTTACTCTTATTGAGCTTGTTGCCTCCGTTACCGAGCCTGTTCATTAACTCCTGCAGAGCTTGTTGCCTCCAATACCGAGCCTCTCCTTTAACACTTGCTGAGCTCATTGCCATCCTTACCGAGCCTGTCCGTTCACTTGCAGAGCCGTGGTGTTTTCCATTACTGTCCACCTAGTGCTCTTGCCATTCACTCGATTCATTTACGCACCGGAAGGGTGCTACCGGCTCTGGTCCTACTCAGCTTTAGCAGTGTTGGCATATCCATGACGCACCACGGGGTGCTACTGGCTCTGGTCCCGTTCAGCTCTGGCAGTGTGGGTACCCGCTGATGCACCAAGGGGTGCTGCTGGCTCAGGTGCCATTCAGCTCACGCAGCATTATTAACCCATTCTTCACATTCACATTGGACTTAACCCTTGCTACACCTATTCCTTGTTGTACAGTATTGCTCTTTACCTGTACTGTGTCTACTTTATTACCATATCGCCTGTAGTTACATGTCATTACCTATTTCTGCCCTTAGGGGGCAGTGTTCTTTATTTTCATCTCAATAAAACTGTGTTTTATTTTTTACTTCTGGTCTGAGAGTCTGAATAACCGTTACAATACGAAAGGGCCATGACCTCAGACAGCAAAGGTGAAGGTAATACACAAAACCTCCATTGGAGGATGGATATGCACGAGCAACGCTTGGACCAGTTGGCACTGGCTATGCAGACATTACTTGAACGAACGGTACACCTTGATAAACCAAACATGAATCCGGTGGTCCCCCCAGTTCTGACACCAGATAATCCTTCTGGCTTGTCTGCTGCTTCCCCTAGAGGTCTAACGGCGGTGGCGCCGTTACCATTAAGATACGATGGTGAACCTACCCTATGCAGGGGATTTATCAATCAGTTGGAGATATTTCTGGAACTCACACCTCATGCTTTTCCTAATGACCGCAGCAAGGTTGGGTTCACAATTCCATTGTTAACGGGAAAAGCTCTGGAATGGGCTAATCCCTTGTGGGAAAACGCTAAACCCTGCACTCAGAACTTCAGCGAGTTCATAAGGAAGTTCCGTAGAGTGTTTGAGGTACCTGGTAGAGCCGTCTCTGCTGCCAAAAAATTGATGGAGATACAAATGGGCGAGCGTACTGTGGGCAACTATGCCATAGAATTTCGGACATTGGCAGCAGAGGTAGGATGGAATAACGAAGCGCTTGTGGCAGCATTTGCTCAGGGATTGTCTGACACTATCAAAGATGAAATAGCTGCCAGAGATGTACCCAGTGACTTACATGAATATATATCGATTATGTTATGCTTATTGACTCTCGCATCCGTGAGAGGTGCTTGGTAAAAAGGCCAAAGGCCAGAGGCTATGGGCACGGCAGTCCTTTTAACCTACCCTCACCTCCCATTCCTCCTGACCAAACACCTGAAACAAGTGAACCCATACAGCTGGGATTCACAAGACTCACTAAGGAGGAACGGGCACACCGTAAGAGGCAAGGGTTATGTTTATATTGTGGCAAGGCTGGGCACCTTTTACGCACTTGTCCGGTACGGCCGGGAAACGGACGCACCTAGGGTACCTTGAGGGACAGGCTCTTGGTGGTGTACAACAGTCCCCAGACACTTGTACACTGAAACCCACCATCCAGGTGGGATTTTCCTGGCTGATTGGGCTGTGGAGGTGTCTGCTCTGGTAGGCTCTGGTGCGGCAGGGTACTTCATGGATCAGGCTTTTGCCGAACTGCACAAAATTCCCTTGGTCAAGAGGGACACTCCACTAGCCATTGAAGCCATTGACGGGAGACCCCTGGAACCAGCATTCATCACCTTGGAGACAACTCCTATCAATATGTCTATTGGGGCTCTTCATAGTGAGGAAGTATGCTTTCAAATAATTAATTCACCCCATCATGCTGTCATTCTGGGGTTCCCATGGTTACTGCTGCATAATCCCCAGTTTGACTGGCAGAGATGTGAGGTTAAATCTTGGTCTGAGTACTGTGCTAAGCATTGTCTGTCGCAACCAATTAAGATTTTATGTACCTCTCCTTCATTGCCAGCTGAATATGAGGAATTCAGTGACGTATTCAGTAAGAGAGAGGCTAGCACATTGCCGCAGCATAGACCGTGTGATTGCGCTGTTGATTTGCCTCCGGGGGTGGTCCCTCCTAGGGGCCGCACGTACCCCTTGTCTTGCGAGGAGAACAGGGCCATGGAAGAGTACATTGAGGATGCCCTCTGGAGGGGAATTATACGCAAGTCTACCTCACCGGCCGGTGCCGGTTTCTTTTTTGTGAAAAAGAAAAATGCCGAGCTAAGACCATGTATAGATTACCAGGGCTTGAATAAACTCATGTCTAAGAATGCCTACCCTATCCCACTCATTACGGAGCTATTTGACAGGTTGAAGGGCTCCTCTATCTTTACGAAGCTTGATTTCCGGGCCGCATACAATCAGATCAGAATCAAGGCCGGAGATGAGTGGAAAACGGCATTCAATACCAGGTCTGGGCATTACGAATATTTAGTTATGCCATTTGGGTTATGTAATGCTCCTGCCGTATTCCAGGAGCTTATCAATGATATCCTTTGTGATTTACTTAAGTCTTGTGTGGTTGTATATCTCGATGACATTTTGATTCATTCTACTAATCTAACCCAACACATTAAGGATGTGTCTGAAGTTTTACTCCGTTTACGGAAGTGCAAACTATTTTGTAAACTTGAAAAATGTGAGTTTCACAGATCCCAAGTACCCTTTCTAGGGTTTGTAATTTCCAAAGATGGCATTGCTATGGACCAAGAAGCTGGCAGCAGTCCTACCGTGGCCACCTCCTAAAGGGTTAAAAGCTATCCAACGCTTTTTGGGCTTTGCCAATTATTATAGAAAATTTATCAAGAATTTCTCTACGATTGTGAAACCCCTGTCTGACCTAATTCATAAAGGCTCTAATCCCTCTCAGTGGTCGGTGGCAGCTGGTAAAGCTTTTGAAACCTTAAAATCTGCTTTTGCATCCGCTCCTGTACTCTCCCACCCTAACCCCGCCCTGCCATTTACATTGGAGGTTGATGCTTCTGAAGTTGGGGTAGGGGTAGGACTTTCCCAACCTCCTGCTGGTGGTGGTGCCCTGAGACCTTGTGGGTTCTTTTCTAAGAAGCTCACTAATGCCCAAAGCCATTATGAGATTGGCAACAGAGAACTATTGGCCATTATCCTTGCATTAAAGGAATGGCTCCATCTATTGGAGGGCACAAGATCCCCGGTATTAATCCTTACGGATCACAAAAATTTGACTTATCTCTCAGAGGCCAAAAGACTGTCATCTCGTCAGGCTAGGTGGGCACTGTTTTTGTCTTGATTTAATTTTATAGTGTCTTACCTACCAGGTTCTAAGAACGTTAGAGCAGATGCTCTATCCAGACAATTCAGCCCTGACATTGAGAGAGATGAAGACCCTGTACCTATTATCCAGCCTGATCGCATCCTGGCTACAGTGCGTACCAGTATCACTTTGCCGCTGGGGGAGGAGATTTTGACATCCCAAGCCAGGGCACCTCCTGAGACCCCAGTGGGCAAGTGTTTTGTGGATGAGCCATTCCGTACCCATCTCCTAGAAACATACCACTCATCTAAAGCGGCTGGACACATAAGGAGGGATCAATTAATTTGGTCACTGTCCCAAGTCTTTTGGTGGCCCTCGCTTAGAGCCGATTGTTCTGCCTTCACAGCAGCCTGTGCCACCTGTGCCCGTGCCAAGACCCCAGACACCTCCCGGTGGGCTTATTACAACCAGTTCCCAATGGGGAATGCCCATGGTTTCATATATCTATTGATTTCCTGGGAGAATTGCCGGTGTCTAGGGGGTATTCATTTATTCTAATGGTGGTCGACAGGTTTTCTAAGATGGCTCACTTCGTGCCCCTCTCGGGCCTTCCGACGGCTCAGGAAATGGCAGTGGTTTTTGCTAGAGAGGTATTCCGCTTGCAAGAGGTTCCCAGAGTGGTGGTGTCAGACCGTGGGAGCCAGTTCGTGTCTAGATTCTGAAGGGCATTCTGTGGCCAGATGGGCATTCAGTTGTCCTTTTCCTCCGCCTACCTTTCCCAGACCAATGGGGCCGCTGAGCGTGCCAATCAGGGACTGGAACAGTTCCTGCGCTGTTTTGTGACCGATCATCATGACAATTGGGCCGACCTGTTGCCGTGGGCAGAGTTTGCCAGGAACTGCGCAGTTAGTTCATCGTCCAGGAGCTCTCCGTTCCTTATTAACTATGGATTTCAGCCATGCCTGCTCCCGGACTCATTCCAGTCACAGCAGATTCCAGCTCTGGATGAGCATTTGGAGCAGCTCCGCTCCACTTGGGCACAGGTTCAGAGGACCCTCAGCCAGTCCTTTCAGCGACATCAGCGGCATGCCAACCATAGACGGCTCCCAGCGGTCTCCTTTCAGGTTGGGGATAGGGTATGGCTTTCCTCCAGGAATCTCAACTTACAAGTACCATCTAATAAGGTGGCTCCCCGGTTCATTGGCCCAGTTAAGATCATTCGCAAGGTTAACCCCGTCTCGTATGCACTTGAACTCCCAGCCTCCATGCGCATTCATAATGTGTTCCATGTGCCTTGGTTTGCAATCGTTATACTACCACCCGGTGGTTCCTGGGCCGGTGGATGTTCAAGGCCAAGAGGAGTACGAAGTTCAGAGCATTATTGATTCCAGGAGATTTAGAGGGAAATTGCAATATTTGGTCCACTGGAAAGGCTATGGTTCTGAAGAGCGCTCTTGGGTTGACCACGGGGACCTTCATGCTCCGAGATTATTACGCAATTTCCACTCTAAATATCCCCAGAAACCTAGACCCTCGACCAGGCGAGGGGGGCTTTGAGAGGAGGGTACTATCACAGTTCCCGAGATTGCTGTCACTCTCTGCTGTGGTGTGTTCCTATTGGCAGTACCTGTTATGCCCGCCCAGTATGGCCTTCTTATACCGGGCCTTTGGCACCTGTCAGGTGCCCTTTCGTGGTGTTCCAGTACCAGTGCTTCCGTTGCTGTGTTCCTGAGTTCCTGTGTACCGATCCGGCTTGTCTGACACTTCTCCTGGTTCCTGCTCCGTGTATGACCCGGCCTGGCTGACGTTCCTGCTCTGTGATTGATCCGGCTTGTCTGACGCTCCTGCTCTGTGTATGACCCGGCCTGGCTGACGTTCCTGCTCCGTGATTGATCCAGCTTGTCTAACACTCCTGCTCCGTGTGTGACCCGGCCTGATCTACCTCCCCGCTTGGTTCCTGTCTCCGGTAATCCAGCTTCAGTGAGGCTTGTGAGGCCTGTGCATTAACCCTTGACGTGCCTGTTGCCTCCGATTAAGGGCTGTCCGTTACACCTGCTGAGTCTGTTGCCTCCGTTACCGAGCCTACTCACTGACACTTGCAGTACTTGTGGCCTCCGATACTGAGCAATCCGTTTACTCTTATTGAGCTTGTTGCCTCCGTTACCGAGCCTGTTCATTAACCCCTGCAGAGCTTGTTGCCTCCGATACCGAGCCTCTCCTTTAACACTTGCTGAGCTCCTTGCCATCTGTACCGAGCCTGTCCATTCACTTGCAGAGCTGTGGTGTTTTCCGTTACTGTCCACCTAGTGCTCTTGCCATTCACTCAATTCAGTTATGCACCGGAAGGGTGAAACCGGCTCTGGTCCTACTCAGCTTTAGCAGTATTGGCATATCTATTACACACCACGGGGTGCTACTGGCTCTGGTCCCGTTCAGCTCTGGCAGTGTGGGTACCCATTGATGCACCAAGGGGTGCTGCTGGCTCAGGTTCCATTCAGCTCATCCAGTGTCATTAACCCATTCTTCACCGCGAGTGCATTTGGCTCAGATTACACTCAGCTCAGGCAGTGTGGTTCCATTTACGCACAACAGAAGTGTCCTTGGCTTTTGTCTTAAGTGGCTCTAGCATAAGTGGTTGGTCTTGCAAATCACCAGTCCCTAATTACTATTGTGTGGACTCACTACAAGGTGCTTCCATCTGGCACCACAGCCTTTGGCTGTTCTTATCCACCACTGGGCGTTGGCTTACACACCACCTCAGAGACTGATTATTACATTGGACTTAACCCTTGCTACACCTATTCCTTGTTGTACAGTATTGCTCTTTACCTGTACTGTGTCTACTTTATTACCATATTACCTGTAGTTACATGTCATTACCTATTTCTGCCCTTAGGGGGCAGTGTTCTTTATTTTCTTCTCAATAAAACTGTGTTTTATTTTTTACCTCTGGTCTGAGAGTCTGAATAACCGTTACACTATCCCTCCAGATGTCTCGAGCAGTGTCCTGGCCATTGGCGACAATATGGTAAATGGATTTGCTGAGTTACCTGGTTTCTGTCCTGGAGGCAGTTTCCTTTACACAATATAATACAAGGGGACTTCAGCTGGACATTGTCAGTTATTGGCCCAGACATCAGAGTCATCTATCTCATCTCATGTCTCTCTCCAAAGAAGAAGGACCTTTGCTGGCTTTTTCAGTGGTCCCATCTGGTGTTGGGACTTCATTTGTCATTCCGACTGGGTTGTGGTCACCATGTGTGCCAGCCTGCTAGGTTAGGATGCTACCCTGAATGCCTACAATATTTGGACCAGGGAGTAGAAATTTCTGGCCAACAGTATTCTGAAGTTGCAAATTATTTGCTTCATGCTCTGCCACTGGCCTTGACCTCTTCTAGGGTCTCAAGCATAGATTCAGTCTGACAGCTCGACAGAGGTCACTTACCTCAACTCCCAAGAAGAAAACCAGAAGTGAGTCAGCCTCACCAAGATCTGGAATCTTCTCTTGTAGGCCAAGACCTATGTGCCAACCCTTTCCATGGTTCACATTCCAACACCTGGATCCCAGAAACTGGGAGCTCAACTCAGTCATTCGTCATTGTGGCAACCAATAGTTTATCTCATGGCATCTCACCTAAACCCTCAGTTCTGTGCCAGGTGTCAGGATCCTCTAGCTCTGACAGTGGATGCAATGGCCATCCTGTGGGGTTTTCCCTTTGGCATGTATGCTTCCTCTGATTCTCAGGGTTATGACAAAAGTTGGGATGGAACAATCTCATGAAATCCTGATTGCTTCATTCTGGCTTAATTGGGCCTTGTTTTTGGATCCTCTCAATCTGTCAGTAGTAGAGCCTTTTCAACTTCCCTTGTATCTGAATTTTCTGACTCAGAGCCCATTATGCCACCCGCTGGCAGAGAAGCAAACTTTGACTGCTTTGCTCTTGAGGCCAGCGTCCTGCAGAAAAAGGGTTATCTAGACTCTGTTTCAACTGTGCTCCAGGCTAGAAATCAGTTTTCTTTCAAGGTAATTTTTCTACAGGTAGTGTGCTAACCAAGGCTCGTATCAGCAGCCTTTTCAACTTCCAGTAGTCATGGCCTTTCTTCAGGATGGCTTTCAGATCAGACACGGCTTTTTACCTTTGTTTGAAGTGGAACTCTATTTTCTGATACAGTAATTTGCTATGGGATTGGGCTGTGGTTATACATACTGATACTGCTCATAGTTAGAGATTGTAAGTGTTTTTAGAAATAAAGACTTGTTTTATGGACCCCCTGTGTTGGTTGCAGCATCCACAAGTTATCTGAGATAAGCAAGTTTTACATAGAACTAAGTGTAGAACAAGAGGGATGGGAGGGTTTCCCCTGTCAAGGTGATATTGCACTATCTTTGCCTTTCTCTATAAGGAACCTCACAGAGAAATTGGAGCTCTCTGACTTACTGGAGTAGAAGGAACATCAGGCTTTCCATAGAGTAACATTGAAGGAGTGATGCTGCAATGAGATATATTGATTAACTAATTTGGCATCTTTGATGAAACAGTGCTATATCTAATTAGATAAAAGTGGATTGATTCCATCCTCATTTATTCATATTGAACAATAAGAACATATGGTCACCATCTTCTTACGACTGTGAACTCGCCGAACCATTAGGAAGACAGTGTCACGGTTACCCAGAGAAGTTCAGGAATCAGTACGGTTTAGTTAATGCAGTTTATTAACAAATGACATACAGCAGGTATATACAATATATACAATAAGAATAAGCACAGGGTAATAGCCAGCAAGCCTGCTATCAGAAATAATAGTTTGCAAAGATAAACCACTGTGCTGGATACTAGGCCTTAGCCACTTGAAGTCTCGGCTGGAACCAGGAACAGGAACTGGAACCCAGGATCTTGATCCGAAGAGGAATAGGGTCTGACTCAGCCTGCAGTCAGATATACGTGTCTACCAGAGCCCCAGGCCTGCACTATATTGGGTGTCTGATCACCAACGGGAAAAGACGAAAGAATAGTCAGACAGAGCCACCAGTCTGCACCAGAGGGGGTAGTCAGACAAGCCGGGTCATACACAGATCAGGTAGTCATCCAGAGGCACAAGTCTGCACCAGATTGGATGTCCACTATTAAGGGTTAGGCAAAAGAATAGTCAGTCAAAGTCACAGGTCAGCACCAGAATGGATGGAAGATTAGCCAGGTCATACAAGGAGCCCAATGCAACAGATCTGCTTTGAACAACAATGCAAGGGCATCTGAGTCAGGCCCCAGTCTGCCCTTTAAACCCCTCCACAGGAAGTAGGAGGAGCAGTTCAGAATGAGGAAGTAGGAAGTTGGTAGGCGGAGACTACAGTAAGAAAACAGATAAAACAGAGGCCTGCAGCATGCTAGAAGCCTCGCGCCTGAAAGTGATGCTGAAGTCAATGTAAGCTGTAACAGACAGTGAGTACTGTTATACACAAGTTAA
The DNA here is from genome assembly GCA_037306005.1 of Rhinophrynus dorsalis. Classification (NCBI taxonomy): domain Eukaryota; kingdom Metazoa; phylum Chordata; class Amphibia; order Anura; family Rhinophrynidae; genus Rhinophrynus; species Rhinophrynus dorsalis. The sequence goes on along the minus strand of CM074720.1, from coordinate 323,799,979 downwards.
GGAACTATTGCTTAAGTGGAATTTATTCTCTCTATTTATGTGCATTTTTGCACAGTGACGCCATAAAATTTAGAATATCCTCTGAGAAATATGGATTTCTTTTATCTCTGACAGTCCGGATTTATTTGTATGATATATGCTGAATTCTGGAATTTATTAAGAAAACATTTTTTCTATGGCAGATATACGTATATATTTTTGTTGCACTGACTCTATTGAGATTCCAAGGTAGACTTATTTTCTATTTTGTGTATTTTTACATAGCAACTTTACAAATTTTACAATTACTGCTGGTCAGTACAAGCCCCTTATATTCCAAACTTCTCTGTTTGTATTGTGTATGTTGATCTCTGTGTTCTATTATGAGGGGTTATGTGATAGATGTGCACAGATTTTTGTTTGTGTTTTTGTTATAAACCAGGTTTAACCCCTTGGTGTCTGTGGTCCTGGGAAGTAACCTTCCCTTAAGGACCTCTTTGAAGATTCAGACGTGCTGGCACATGTGACCTGTGATGCATACCGGCACACCACACTGGGGACTGAGAGAGACCGCTCCAGTCTTGGATTGGTCAATTTCACTCCCCGTTTTTACTTACAGTGCTCCCAGAGGTGCTCTGTAAGTAAAATGTAAGTGACGTGCCATGACCATCAAAAAACGCGTGACGGTCGTAGCACGGCACGTGGTCGTTAAGGGGTTAAGTGCCAGGGAGAATTGCAGCCACCTTTTCTCTCAACCCTCTCCAGATCCAACACTGACTAATATATCTAGAAGTTTGCACTTCTTTTGGTCTGTGATTATTTTGGCTTTCAGAAAGGACTAAGTCTTACTTCCAGCAGATTTTGACCCTTCTCTTTCTTTTCCTGCAGTGCATTGCCTTGTTCCCTGATCTGCAAACTTTTCTTTAATGTGTGGCTAATGCCTACCCTGTCTTTAGGGATCCCACTCCCCCGTGGGACTTGAACCATATATTACGACTGCTCCTGAAACCTCCCTTTGAACCTCTGTTTTCAGTTTCTTTGCATCTTTTGATGCTGAATACCATGTTTCCTCTGGATGTTATGTCTGTTTAGAAAGTGGACAAACTTCAGACCTTGCTCTGTAAGCCTCCTTTTTTAGTTTTCATCAGAAGATCAGGTTGTTTTGTATTTTCACAGCAACCAGGAAATTGTCCTTCCTTCTTTCTCACCAGCTTCTCCTAATAGACAGGAGTAGGAATTAAATCTGTTGGATGTGGTTCACTGCTTTAAGTACTGTGCTCATTGCACGCAGTCTTTTCACTCTTTGTCATTCCTGAGCCCCCATGTTTGGTCCAGACTGTGTATAAAGATATTGTTGCTTCTTGGATTAAGGCAACCATTCACCAGGCATACAGTATGTTCTCAGGAAGAAGCCTGTACCCTTTCGGGTCACAGAGCATACCACTAAGTTGGTGGGCTTGTCTTGGACTTCTAAAAATGAGGCCACTGGTGAGCAGTTGTGTACTTTGGCAACATGGTCCTCTCTACACACGTTTGCCAGACACTTCCATATGAATGTGCTGGCCTTGATTGAATTGAGCTTTCTCAGACAATCCTTCAGGTTGTGGTGCCTATATAAGTGTCCTTTTTGACTTTTTTCTCATGAGATCAGAATGCTGTTGATTCCTCTTTGTTATTGTTTTGCTGTCATTTGTTAAGCCCTATGAATCCTGTTATGCATTGCAATTTTTTTCCATTTATATCTTTATGGTACTCCTGTCCCATGTCATGCAAGTTTGTAATATAAACCCCCTTGAGGGGTGCTCAATGCATGACTGTAATGAGTTGAACACACCCATGGCCCTCAAAGGGTTAAACAGACTTAACAGCGAGTGAGTAAGATATTGGCCTCAAGATTTCCCTTTTTTTCTTCTTGGATTCTTAGTGGATAGCTTTGGTATATCCCCATGTTTCCGGTGTTCCACACTGGATGACAGAGAAAAAAGGAAGGGAATTTTCAGGTTCTCTGTCCCTCTTGCTCTCGGGCCTCTGCACATTCGGCAGGGCCCTCACCTGTTGAATAGGAGCCTGAATGAGTCAAGTCCCTAATTTTCTTGGTTAGTTGTATTTTGTCCTGTGTCAAGGGGATCTTAGATCATTTGTCCATAGGACACCCTGCACCCCCAAAAGGCATTTGAGTGATATCATAGTGGGGGTTACCCCCATTATTGAGTATTCCTCTGCAGAGGAATGAGAAACTGATGTGAATGGATTAGATTCATCCTTCTTGCTTGGTATCACGGTGCCCGTGCTTTTCTATTCTGAACGACGACATTATTATTCACTGCCGTTCACTGATTGGCTGGGTTTAATTGCTACCACTAGGGCTTGCCTTTATATACCCTGGGATGTCCTCCCTTAGGCGCCATTTCGTGGTTTACGAGTTCCTGAGTCTGTTCTGTGTTTATGCTGATTCGTGTATGACCTGGCCTGCCTGACTACGATTTTGTTCCTGAGTTCCTGTTGCTACTCTGCGTTGCTGACTGTATCCTGGCTGAGAACCTACACCGTTGCTGACTGTATCCTGGCTGAGAACCCGCTCCGTTGCTGACCGTACCCTGGCTGAGAACCCGCTCCATTGCTGATTGTATCCTGGCGTCTGGGTCAGTCTGTACTATTCGTGTACCTCCTGTGTTGGCACCTTACCATCTGATTTGGGCCTGTACGTTACCCCACCAGGTGCGCCAGATCCTGTTTGATGTATTGTCAGTATCCTACTGTCTTGTGCAGACCTTATTACTGTACTCCTGATATATCTTCCTGTTCTGTTTGTAGGTCTAGAGCCTTGTATGCACTTTATACTAATAAAGTTATTTTAACCTTACCGTTCTGTCTGAGTGTTCATCTAAAACCGTGACACTTGGAGACTCTTATGATGTAGACCCCTCTTATGAGGGTCCTATTTGGGCACTTCTAGAGATGCTTAAGGTATCATAGGCTTCCGACTATTTCTTCTTCCTTGGATATTTTAAGAGCTCCCTTTTCTACTGAGGCTTTTATGCATTCAACTACTCTCCCTGCGGTTGACCTCCAAGTTCCCGCAAACGGATACCACAGCCCTTAAGGATCAGACATACAAGTACCTGGACTCCTTGAAGGTGAATTTTGCTTCCTCTGGGGCTGCACTAAGCTCTACCTTCACTAATGCATGGGTAAATAGGGCTATGGCTGTTTGAGAGGATCAGCTTTTGATTGGCGTCCATGCAGAAGCACCCACAGTAGTAGTAGTCCTCAATCCTAAGATCCTTAAAGCTATTGCTTAACTTTCTGAACTGGCTTTTGATGGAAAGATCTTGGCTTTCTCAGTGGCCATGAGTCACACCTTGTGGCTTCAGATTTGGTCAACTGACCAGTTATCCAATAAATCCTTTTCGCTTCCATTTCTGGGCATCCTCTGGCAGCGGACCTAATGGCCTCTCTGCTGAAGCTCAAGGTTCCCCAGTTCTGTGTGGGATACTTTAGCTTCCGTGGTAGAAGTGATGGTTATTCCATAACATTCCCCTCTGGCATATGTCTTTCCTTTGGGTTCTCCTGATTCCCTGGGTGCTGATGAAAATTGGACATCAGAAGGCTATCACTATGAGCACCTGAAATACAAAGGAAGTTATGTGTCCAGTGAGTCTGGGGAGAAGGAGGAAGTGACCACTATCAGTACTGAAGGGCCTGGATGCCCTGATTGCCCAGACCCATTGATGGCCAGTCCCCCTATATCACCCCTAGGAATCTTGTGGAAAATAGTGTCACAGGCAGAGGAAGTGCAAGCAGGACAGGTCAGCTACTCAGAGTGTTGGGAGTGATGGAGGATGTGATAGTGATGAAGACTCAGAGACTGAAATTGATGTGGTTGCTGTAAGTGATATTGAAGCAGATGGTGAGACTAGTGTGACCACAGTAGGTCCTCCTGCTGAGGTGGAAGGGGAAGAGATACAGAACAGTCAGACTAGCAGTCAAGGAAGCCCACAACATCCCCCTGACCCTGTCCCCCCCCCCGGGACATGATACTGAGGAAAGCAGAACTGGAGGCTAGCAGCAGTAATACCACCATGAGCACAGATCAGCTTCTAGTGCTGCCAGTCTGCCTTCTTCACCTCAAGAGAGGGCAAGTCTGTCACATTTGTCATCACCTCCAACTGGTTAGACTCTAATAGAGCAACATGAACAGCAAGGAGGGACTGGTGGTGGTGATGATGATGATAGTGATAGTGGAGCAGCTGGGGTGGAAGAGACATTAATGGGCTTTTTAGCCCAAACCAAGAAGGAAAGGGAAACCGAGATACAAATCGGGATGGGCATCACCACCAGCAGTGAGAATGCAGAATTTGCAGGGTTTGCTGTTGCTGTAATTCCTGCTGCTTCTGAGTTGCAAGGGCAGCAGGATAATGATGAGCAGGCTAGTGTGCCACAGATCACCGTGGCCACAGTGGGAATGGGGTCTAGCAGTAGTCATGTGGGAGTAGGACAATATCCACTTGCCAACAGCAATAATCCTGGTCTGAGTTGTAGTATTGATTCTGAGGCAGCAACAGCAGCAACATCATCCTCTGCTGTAGCCAGTGAAGGGGAATGTGGAGGAGAAGAAGAAAGAGGCCATTCTTCCTCACCTTTCCCCTCCCCCCTTAGGTCCTGGATGGGGGACTATTTTTCTCTTAGGGCAGGCACAGTGCAGTCCTCAGCGTCAGCACTGTGCAGAATTTGTGACAAATTAGTGGAAAGGAGGGAACACACCTTGGCAAAACAGTCCTCATAACAAATATGAAATATAGACACAATGACATTTATGTGAAGCATGTTAAAGCCAAACTCCCACTAAAAAAATTGGCCACCACTTTTGCAGTATGCCCTGACATCCCCTCAAAGGCAACATGAAGCGAGGCATAAATCAGAGGAGGAAGAATAGAGAAACTCAGCCACAGCCTTAAAGTTTGATGGCGAGCAAAACACCTGGCTCACCATCGCCTTCTTTCTCTAGGGTCCAGCCATGGGAAGACGTAGCTACATCTTCTGGCAGTCCACCTCATTCATTGTTAGCTCTACCACCAGCTGATACCCATTCTGTAGATGTCAGGATGTGGTAGTTTGTGTCCACCCATTGCACACTGTGTGGTGTGCTGACCACACATGGCAATGTGGTGGTGGATAATCGGAACCAGGGGATCAAGTAGCATCTGAGGAAATTCCATCTAGCAGACTACCCCATGCTGATGGCAGGGAGTGTTCATCATTATTGTTAAAAATGCCAGTGGTCACATATCCTTAGCGTGGTATGGACAAGGGACATAGTGAAAGCAGCAGTAAGTGTTTTCTAGCTGGAAGATTTCACATTGGGGACCCTAAGCATCATGATGTTTGGTTAGACCTTTGCCAGGTGTTTGATGTAAGTGCAGATATGCCCATTGTTTCCAGTTCTTCCTTTATTTACCACATGCTATGCACAATTCAGTTGCTGATGAGAGGCACAGTTCCCACTCGGAAGGGAAAAATGCCTATTCCAACAACACACCCATGATTTTGGAGGAGGGGCAGAAGGAGAAGCAGTTTTGGCCAACTTAATTTCTCCACATATGCCTGAAGTGGTGGGGGCTAGTTGTAGTGCTGCTACTGCCTCAGGCACATCACTGGAGCTAGTAGTGTCAAGTCAACCCATGATCAGCTTCACCCATATCACTGCTGTTGTTGAGCCCATTCCTCTTGGGGCTGTCTAATCATCCTGCTGCTTAAACAGCTCAACAACAACAAGAACAGCAGTCTCAAATGCCAAAATGACACCAGGGCATTTGCCAATGGCCAGTGGACACTGGCCATCATAACATGACTGCTGGCACTAGTCCAGTAGGGCATTTATTCTTGTTCTTTGAACAGAAGCCAGATGCCTACAAAGAAAATTACTTTCCTACAAATCACTGATTCCTCAGGGCTTGTGATGCTAGCAAGCCTGACTGATAAAATTATCTCTGATGTGATTTCTCAGGGCTTGTGATGCTAACAAACCAAAGTCCTACATATCAATTTTTCCTTTTATGTTATGCCTATGGGAAATAAAATGTGCTGTGTGTTTTGTATACATTCAATGTTCCCATTGATTTCAATGCAAGGAGCCAGGCAAAAAAAACAGAAAAATGGAACTTTTTGCAGGAAATTATCTGCCATGAAGGAAGTTCCATTATTCACCGATTTTTGTTTGGGGTGATAATCCCTACTGATAATAGTATTACTAATACATTTAATACTAAGGAAGATGACCAGTTCCAGTCATGTTTGTGGTAAATGTTATGTGGTCATCCTTCTGATGGGAAAAAGTAAACATTTTCAGACTTTAACCCCTTAAGGACTGGGAAAATCTGAGGTCGTTTTCCCTTAAGGACCGGAGCAATTCTTACCTTTTTGACTATGTCTTTGTTCTACAGTGTTTTCCCTCTTAGGCTTTTATTCCTCCCCCATAAATTATATACTGTTTTTTTAAGCACAAATAGGGCTTTCATTTGATACCCTATTTATATGGATAACCCACCATTCACTTTATTAAAATTAAACAAAAGTTAAAAAAAAATGTAAAAAAAACAACATTTTTGATTTTTCTCTTGGGATCAATTGGCCACAAAGGGTTACATTTTTATGGAGACTGCATGAAAAGTATGACCGGTCAGTCATACCTACAAAATGCGCAGTTTAAAGTGGCCACTGTCCCCCCTGGGTGAAAATCCCCATGTCCCTTTTTCCCACCCTATTTTGACACTTTTTTGTCCCTGGCATTTGGTGGTGTATATAAGTGTATTACATGGCTCCACAAAAATCACACTTGCAATATGGTTTAATTATATATATTTTTTTTTAAATAAAAAATGTTTTTTTGTAAAAAAATGTGTTTTGTGTTTTTTTTTTGAAGTGTATAATTGCAGGTCAAAAATTGACCTGCATTTAGCCAGCCTCCTGTACCAGCAGTGAAGGGGTTAATACCCCCAGCTGCTGTATTTTTTTTTAACCACTAGGTGTCTCCCGCCTACTTCAGTCTCCCTTACTTTGATAGCAAGGGAGACAGAGGCATATGAGGCAGGCACAGACAGCATGCTTTGCATGCTGCCTCTGTCTGTCACTATGCCAGTACATGTGATCGCTGCTATGGCGATCACATGAACTGGCACAAGCAGGAAGGGCTGAGACTGAACTCTCCGGTCTCGGAGTGCTCAGTCTCAGCCAGGAATTAATTATAGCAGCGTGCACGCAGGCACACTGCTATCATTTAAGCCATGACGGTCCTGGACCGTCATGGGTCGTTAAGGGTATAACAACCCATGACGGTTCAGGACCGTCATGGGTCCTTAAGGGGTTAAAAATCTACAAGAATATGAAAGTTGTGGGAGTAAGAAAATGTCCTACATTCGGATGCTGCTGCTCATTTCATTATTGATGATGAATTTGAATATGCCCCCCCCCCACTCCACCTCTCCTTCTGTTATAACGCAAGTAAAGAGAGATGATGATAAGGTAAATATAAAACAGCTGCATCTTAAAGGAAAAGGCTCAGTATTCCACTTCTGAAAAGGAAAATTATACATTTTATAAACACTTTCGTAGATCAACCGAAAAGTCTTAGCAATTAAACATGCCTAAAAATACACAATCATGTCATGTCAGTGATCATCACCACCATCTTATTCACTTAGTCCAACACAACACCGATGCACTCACTAATATTGACTTAGAAGCAACACAAGTCCACAACAACAACCTGTTTGAGGTGCAGCATCACTGCCACCTACTATTACTGCTGCTACATCTAACCCCTGTAGTAGGGAAAATATAATCGGTAGTAGCCCCTCAGGAACCCCTCAGTGTATGCAATCTACAGTATGAAGATACTTCAGTCACAATCCAAAAGCTAAACATGTTTCTATCTGTTGCCTCTAAAAAATAAGAAATTAAGCAGGTGAAAACAGGATCACATCTAAGTATATCATCATTGCTATTCCACGTAAAGCACAACCACAGGTCTGAGTGGAAGACACACACACACACACACAGTATACATCAGAGGTTTTAAAGAACTGTTGTAATGCATTGTATTCTGCTGGCATATCTCCTGGCAATGCAAGTTGTGGGGAGAGACACACAATGGGTTGCATGAAATGCATTGAATGGCGTACATGTATTTCTGGATATTTTATCTTTTTAGTAAATGTTATTACATGCTACACCTTGACGTTGAGAAACAGCCTTTTTATCTACAGTGAACCTAAACAGAGACAGGTTATATTCCTCTGCTTGCAATTGCCATTTATGAGTGGTGTAAGCCCTTATCAACTCTTGTATTTATGAGTACATTATTATTGTGTGCACTCTCTATTTGAATGATAAGGCATTGTCTTTTTTCCACTATGTAATGTACTTCCTGATGGATGCATGTGATGAGAGAAGCAGCTTACTCTTAACTGGAATTTCCTGTAACCTGATGAATAGGGATACTGTTGTTGTGGCAGTTTAAAGATTCCCCTTTCTTGATTTATGTGTTGATCCTGGATGCCTTCTTTATGATTACCATTTTAAGATTTGGTGATGGTACTGATAAAGTCCAGTTTAACAGTATTGCACTAGGAGACTCCATCCTCCAGCTCAACCCTCACCTTAATTTGCCACATTCACATGCTCTCTCTAGCAAGAGGAAACAGCTGGAACTTCTCTTAAATTTTAGTTCTGCTTTTTTATTTTTACCTTAGGGCTGTATAATCCCCCATTAGGCAGGCTTCCATCACTGGCCTCCCTGAGTTGGATTGCACAGGTGTTTATGGACCCTTCTTCCTGTGATAAGTCTTTTCCTCATTGCTCAGCCTCTCTGGGGTTCTGCTCTATTTGGATGGGAGCTTGAAGACAGAAAACTGGTGAACCTTTGAGTGTCACGATCGTCTATACTGTGTCCCACTATTGTCTCTACCTCCTGTGGTTAGAAGGCACTCATTCTTTGTTGGATTCACTTGTCTGTCTTAAAAAGGTGGATGCTCTGCTTGGTTTTCCAAATGTAACTCACTCAGTGCTAGTTAGTATATTGAAGGGTATTAAAACAGAAAAATCATGTACATATAATTGACCCCCAATTAATTGTTAGTATACTGGTAATCATGGAAATAGTGTCATAAAATGTGTTAAGTGCCGGTATTATTAGCAATCAGAACTTGGTGTGGGACTTACATCAAGACAACTGTGCAGACATATTGGCAAAGTGAGCTCTGTGCGCCTGTGCTGTCTGTCCCTGTCTTGACACTGATAGGTTATTTGTCAAAGGGCAGTTGCATTGTACCATATGGTACAGGCAGGGATGGACAGCACAGGTGTACAAATCCCGCTTCGCAAAGATGTCTGCCCTGTCGTCTTGATCTAAGTTCCATAAGAAAACTCTGATTGAAAATACTGCTGTCACTTAACAAAGGTTATAACAATATTTCCATGATTACTAATATACTAATAATTAATTGGGGGTCAATTTTATGTACACGATAGTTATGCTTTAAACACTTAATCTGCTTGTGAGTGTCACAGTCATTGCAAACTTTTTGTCTTATGTCCAGTATGGAACACAGGAACCATGGGGTTGAGCTCCCACCTTCACGAGGACAGGCCACTTCAAAAAGACAGGGTTTTTTTAGTCTAAGACTCTGTCCTCTTCCTCCTTCTCAATGCACCTCAACTTGTCCTGCATCCAAAACAAAGTGCACAATTGTGCTTCTCTTAGTTTTTTCTAGGCTTTTATTATTATTATTATTATTTTTTAGCTATGGGGCTGTATAATCACCCTTTAGGCATGCTCCCATCACTGGCTTCCCCGGAGCTGCATTGTCCAGTTCACAGGTGCTCATGGACCTTCCTTGTGGAGGTTGACTTTATGATACTTCTGTCCCTCATGGCTGAGTCTCATAGAGATTTTGCTCTGTTGAGATAGTATCCTGAAGAAAGAAGACTGGTGGGTAACCCCTGGAGTGCCATGGTACATTGTATGTTCTTTTCTGAGCCTTCCACAATCTGTGGCACAGATGGCTGCAGCATTTTTTTTATCAACCCTTTATGTGCTTTTCTGGGTTATATACTGTTATTCTCATTATTTTATTGGTTATGGAGGTTTTGTGGGACTTGCAAATACCCCTACATCAATATAATCTTAATTATTTGGCTTGCCCTTGTACCCCCAGGGGTTTTGAGATTTTTATGCACTTTTATTTAAAAGTTTATTTTTTTTTTATGAAAAGAGTTTTATTAAAGAATCGTCACAGGAAATGTAACAGTGTACAGAACATTTTTCAAGTATAATAACAAGCAACAGATCCATAATGGGTCCAACAGCATAGGCATACATGGTGCTTGAACAAACAGGAAGGAAGATCGTAATCCTGTGAACAATCCCATTTCCTATTGTATAGAGAGGGAATAAAGAAAAGCAAGGGCAAAGAAAAAGATGGAAAGGAAGGCAGAAGTATAGTAAGAATAAAGGGGTAGAGTATAGGGAAATAAATGAAGGCAACATAAAAAGGGAAAAGTGGGAAAGTGGTATAAGGAGAAGAAAGGGAAAGAAATAGAGACATGCATCGACTTGTGCCATGGACGCGAGCCTGGGCCCACAGCAGGGAGAGCAACTTTCACGCTTAGGATCTCTGAAGGCCAAGAAAGGCGGAAAACATTTCTTGAAATTGCTCCATAGCTATGTTCTTATGCCTCCAGGCTATTTTTAGGAAAAGAAGTCCTCAACTTTTTTAAACCAAGCGCTCACTGGCGGAGGGATATCTGATTTCCAGTAAAGAGGAATAAGCACCTTGGCTGAATTTAACATCGTGCATAGGAATAATTTCTTCACTTTGGAGACCTCTGGAATATCTCTGTATAAAAGTATAGGCCAAGGATCATAGGGAAGTGAGAGTTCCAGGCTCTCATTAATGAGTTGTAAGCAGGATTTCCAGAAGGGGGAAATAGCAGGACATGTCCACCAAATGTGTAGCAGAGTACCTATATGTGATTTACATCTCCAACAGACATTCGAGATGCAAGAGTTAAAACTATGTAGTCTGTGGGGGGTATAATACCATTGGAATAGCAATTTATAATTCATCTCAACCATTTGAGCAGAAACAGAGGATTTTCGAATTGTACACCAAATCCCATTCCAATCTGCCAAGGATAAGGATAGGCCTAATTCAGTCTTCCAGGCCAGGACATATCTAGGCTTAGAAAGTCGAACAGACTCAGAGAGAATGCGATAAATCCTGCCCAAGAATGCCCCTTGCTTGGGCGGGGACAAAAGCAGTTCCTCAAAAGGAGTAAGGGATCTATCGAGTTTATGTTTTGATCGCAGTGATGATAGTAAACCTTTGATACGAAGGTAGTTCCAAAGTTCCCAAGGGGGGAGTGCCAAGGACTCCTGCAATATGGAGAAATCTATCATAGCACCTTCAGAGAAGAAGTCCATCAAAAGCCAATCTTTAGATTTAGTCCAATTAGGAAATTGCGATCTCAGCAACGTGTAATTGGTGTCCCGATTGTAAAAAAGAGGGGAGCATGGGGAGGGTAGAGATAGTAGACGGGAGGTCGAATGTACCTTGGACCACTGCGTCAGAACGTTTCGCACTATGGGATTGAACAAGAGCCGGTTAGACCTCTCCGTATTGGGTAACAGTGCTTCCCATAAAGGATCAGAGGAGAGGACCCCTCCGCGTTCCAAGGAGACCCACGATTTATCGGTAAGGTGTGAGAACCAGTCCGGCAAAGATGACAAAATAGAAGCCAGATAGTACCGGCGAAGGTCAGGGAATCCCATTCCCCCTCTTTCACTACTTCTGTAAAGAACACGGGCGTTAACTCTAGGACGTTTATTCCCCCCACAGGAAGCGTGAAAGGAGTCTATTGGTTTCATGCCAAAAAGAAGCCGGAATCAGGATCGGAAGGGTCTGAAAGAGATATAAGAATTTTGGGAGTATACACATTTTGATCACATTAATTTTCCCCACCCAGGAGATATAAAGAGATTTCCATTTAGCAAAGTCCGATCTGATAGATCCGAGTAGTTTTGGATAGTTGGAAGAAAACAGCTGAGCGAGAGTGGGCGTCAGTTTAATCCCTAAATATTCAATGGACTTTGTGGACCATTGTAATGGATATTCCTTCCGCAGGGGGGTGAAGAGAGTATCCGGAATGTTCAAGGCTAGTACATTGGATTTGGCCACGTTTATTTTGAAGTCAGAAACTTTAGAGAACTTATCAAGTTCTACCATAAAAGCTGTGAGAGCCCGTTCCGGGTCCGCTGTGGAAAGGAGTATATCGTCCGCGAGCAAGGAGAGCTTAACAGGAATAGGGGAAGAGGGCATTTGAATGCCTGAGATCCTAGAGTTCTGGTGAATATGCTGAGCTAGCACCTCCATCGAGAGGATAAACAGAAGAGGGGACAAAGGGCAACCCTGTCTCGTGCCATTCATTATGGAGAATGATTGTGAGAGAACACCATTGACTTTGACCTTGGCCACAGGATTTCTATATAAAGCATTAACATATACTACAAAATTGGGGCCCAGTCCAAAGTGATGAAGCATTCTTGTCATAAAATCCCAGTTCACTCTATCAAAAGCCTTTTCAGCATCCACCATCAAGAAAAGCGATGGGATTTTGAAAGAATCAATGTGGTGAATGACATTAAGGAGTTTCCTAGTGTTATCGCGTGCTTCCCGTCTTGGAGTAAATCCGGCTTGATCAAGATGGATCAGACTCGGTAAAAAGGGTTTCATCCTGTTCGCAAGAATTTTAGCATAAAGTTTTAGGTCCAGATTCAAAAGAGATAGGGGGCGATAGTTTTGGCAGAGAAGGGGGTCATTTCCAGGTTTGGGTATTGCAGTAATATGTGCTTCGGCCATCAGTGGGTGTGTTGCAATAGAGTCAGGGAGTGAAGAAAAGGCCTTTGTGAGGAGAGGGGTAAGAATAGTATAGAACGTTTTATAGTATGCCTGAGAGAAACCATCAGGTCCAGGACTTTTCCCCACCAGGAGGAGGTGAATGGTCGCCAACACTTCTCCTTCTGTTATCGGGGATTCCAGCTTGTTTCGGGCATCTTCACTGAGAGATGGAAGTTTTGCATCATGAAAGTATTGCACCACTAACTGGCTGTGGTCCAAGGAGTGTGGGGACGAAGCTGCAATATTGTATAAGGAAGAGTAGAAAGTGCGAAAAGAAGCTGCTATATCCGGAGAGGAATGTAATAGCGAGCCCACAAAAGACCTGATAGAGGGGATATAGTGATTCTGCATCCGTGTTCTTAGCTGTCTAGCCAAGCGACGTCCTGGCTTGTTACCGTGCTCAAAGTGAGTTTGTCGTAGTCTAAAATAAGAGCATTCAACTTTGTCTTGTAAGAGTGAGGTCAGTTTGGAGCGCAGAGATGACAAAGCGGTGAGAGAAGCTGCAACTTGTGAGGCCTTATGGGCAGCTTCCAATGAATGAATCTTATGGAGCAGTGCATCTATCTCTCGATTGGCCACTTTTTTCTGGGCAGATGCCAGTTTAATGATCTCCCCTCGCATAACACATTTATGAGCTTCCCATGCAGTGAGGGGGGAAATCTCCCCAGTACAATTCTCGGTCATGTAGTTTCGCAATGATTCAGCCAACTTGGCGACTGAAGACGGATTTTGTAGTAAGAACTCATCTAATCTCCAAAGGCTAAAGGATTTAGCAATAGAACGTTTCCGAAAAGACAATAGAACTGGGGCATGGTCCGACCATGTGATATTGCCCATCTTAGCCTCTAAGATAGAAGGGATACTGGAGTGACGGACAAATATATAATCAATCCTAGAGTACTGACCATGAGAATGAGATAAAAATGAATAGCCCTTGGTCATAGGGTAGGCCACGTGTCTACCAATTGAAAAGAATGTAGCGATTTTGCAAACTGTCTGACCACCGTCTGTGCATAAGAGGTTCTGCCCGATGAACAATCAGTCAACGGAACTAACGGGAGGTTGAAGTCTCCTCCTAATACCAATTCCCCCTCCTGGAAGGTAGATAGAGCTTCTAGGGTGTTATTAATGAAAGCGGCTTGATTGGTATTTGGGGTAAATAGCAAGGCAAATGCGTAAAGGCAACCATCTACCTTACCTTTAAGAAATAAGAATCTACCTTCCTTATCCGTAAGAGTAGAGATGTGATGGAATGAGAGGTTTTTATGAAACAAAATAGCTACTCCATTTTTCTTCACCAAATTTGAGCTTAAGTACGAAGTAGGGAAGAATCTGCTACGCAAGTGTGGAGTATCAGATCGTTTAAAATGTGTCTCTTGAAGCATGACCACATCCCCTTTCAATCTCTGCATTTCCCGCAAGACCAGTGAGCTCTGAGTGGGCAAATTTAGACCCTTGACGTTGTGCGATATAATTCACATTGAATGACTAGCAGAAGGGGTCATGGTGTACCAACACCTAAGCTTTGCTTCTGATTAGCCATGGAATCAGGGAGGAGAGGGGAGGAGCTAATAGTCCAAACAAAACCTGGAAGGAAGCGAGCCCAGGTCCGCGTCCACAGAGAGAATAGTAGAAAACAAGCAGAGGAAGAAATGGAGGAGGTAGTAGGAGAGAGTAGGAAGAGAAGGAAGAGGAAGAAAAAAGAGAGGAAGGAGAAAAAGAAGGTAAGAAAGGTCATGTCAGGGAGCAGAATGGGTGAGCAACCACCCCCTGAGTACACATTTACAGAAGAGCAGGGGAGTAATCCTTGCGCCAAGATCCTGTTCCAGGACGCCAAAAAGAATGACGTCATAGAAGAGGGATACCAGCCAAAGGATTCTCCTGCTCTCGAGGGGGAAAATTGGGAAAAGCAACTTCTTGTGTAAATGATATAAAATGCAGTAAAACATTATGACAAGAACACATTGAAGTACATTCAACCAGTGACAAATAATGCATGGCATATAACCAGGCCGAACAGTCTCAGAATATAATGAACGTATATTATAGAAGTAGATGTTTACTAAAAAAGAGTCCTAAGTGACATCATCAATGTGAGCGTAATAAAATGGGTAAGAAAAAATGTGGAGAAGATATGTCATCCTAAATTCAAAGTGTAAAGCGTGATCACCCGTACGTTATATGATCTGTGGTACTCTGTACTCTATGTATAGTTATATAATATGAATCCGATATGGACTCCAATCTCATAGAATGGCCACAAATAACCAGAGACCCACCAAATACTGCGTCCCACCATTCGGTAGTACCATCTATCCAGCTTCCCACCACCTGTCCCCCCCCACCCCTATAGGGAAAGAACACCTAGTCCCAGCAAGAATTAAGCAATCCTAATTGCGAATATACACTCCCGTGACCCTCTTTCAGTAAAATCTAAATGTGCAACAAATAATCAGGGGGTAAAAAAAAAATAAAATAGTAATTAAGGATTAAAATAACAATACCAAGAAACAAATGAAACCCCATTTAGATTTATTCTAATGTTCGTCAATGACCACATTGGCAATAGGGTATGACATTAGATGGGAAGAATAAGTATAGGAGACGGATGAGCAAAACAAACATACATTGTGAATGATATACATAACATTGGTACAGAGGTTGAAAAACCTATGGGTACGGTAGAGTGGAAACCTGTATGCAAACATTTCAGTAAATGAAAACACCTACATAAAGGATACTCAACATACTGATGTCAAACCTGTCCAGTCCTGAAGTAAGATTAGACTGAGATCAGTGTAAGCACATGGAACAGTCATAGTCCATCAGCCAGGGGAGTGACGAGCATGTTTCGTTGCTACTGAAGCAAGTGGAGGAGATCCAGGGATGCGTCTCTTCTTCGTGACCCCAGTCCACGGTGAGGAAACTTCCATTTGTTCGCCCCAAGTCAACTGGGTCTGGAGGTGAGAGGGAGGCCAATCTTCATCCGGGATGGTAATGTACAGGCCAGACAGAAATGACCTGCAGTCGTCATAGTATCGTAGAGTGTGAGTAGAGCCATCTTTAGTGACAGACAGGGAAAGAGGGAAACCCCAACTGTACTTCACTTGCTGCGCACCCAGGGCCGCGGTTATGGGCCTCAGGTCCCGTCTCCAGTGCAGGGTCGCAGGTGAGAGGTCTTGAAAAATGGAGATCAGTTGCCCACTATAGGATATCGGAGATTTGTTTTTCAACGCCTGAGTAATGGCTTCTTTGTCTTTGTACAATCACGTCCCTCAGAGCTTCAGACGGGGCTCCTTTGGCTTTCAGGGATCTGTGGGCTCTGTCAAGCGGGAGATTCTGAGGTGAGTCTGGGGTTAGGAGAGAGGCAAAGAGTCCTTGTAGAAAGGGATTGAGCTCATCTTGACCAATAGATTCAGGAATACCCCTAAAGCGTAGGTTTTGTCTCCGGTTTCTGTTTTCTATGTCGTCTAATTTGACAACTATGTCCTGGTGAGCCCGTCAGAGTGTGGAGAATTGAGAGATAGTATGGTCTTTAAATTTTGACCAGGAGGCCTGGTCCACTTCTAGCGCATTGACTCTGTCTCCCATTTGGGCCAAGTCGCATCTTATTTCCTGTAGTTCATCCTTGATGAAGATCTTAAGATCTGCGAGTAAATTCTGCAGGTCTCTCCGTGTGGAGGGAGAGTCTCTGGAATCGTTCATAGAATCATCCTCAGAGTCGCAATCCGTACTGTCTGATGTGTGTTGTGTATAGGCCTCTTTTGGCGGGAAGGCGGAAGCGCCAGCCATGTTAGATGAAAGTTTCTCAGCCGCTGGATCTTGCGTTTTTTTAGAAAAAGACTGCACATCTCTTGATTTCTTCTGTTTTTTGCCATTAGTCATGGTTGCGGATAGTAGGCAACAAAGAGTAGGCACTAACGAAGCCAAAAAAACACTGGTTTGAGGCCAATATTTCCCCCTCGAAGCAGGAGCTCAGGAACTATGCGACCATCTTGTTCGGCTACCAGGCCACGCCCCTCTAAAAGTTTATTTTTAGTGCATGACCATCTTTGCGACGTATCCTTTAATGGGAGACATTTCTCTGGAACATATCTCTGCAACTGTTTATTCTAGAATGGTCAGAAGGGCTCTCTATTCTTCCTCATCATGCTCTATCACATGCTATATATATAGTGAATGTCCATGACCCATGGCTGGTAAGTAATGGAGAAAACCACATTACCCATAATCCCTCAATTCCCAGGCTAAATTCTGATTGGCTGGTGCCCATCTTATTTCTCCCTTACTTATCCTACATAGATAAAGTATACTAAAACAGTGCTCACTGGGCTAAATTATGACTGATAGACTGTTCAGAAACTGACTCTAAGCAAATATGAATGGTACGTTGTATTGGCAGAAAATACCATAAAATATATACAGGTATAATACAACAATGATCTATGCAATAAACTAGATTAATACCCAATGAGATGCCATCTGTAAAAAAAATTAAAAAATGTTAGATATTAAATACTACAGTATTGAGTGTCAATATATTAAATCTTTGCATCTAAAAAGACCAAATAATTGGAGAAAGAAAAAACGTTCACTATAGAGTGTACTCTGTACATATAGCGGACCAAATCTAAGACCAAGAGGCCAAATGGGGAATGGAAAAAATAAAAAAATAGTATGTCTGTGTGTCCAAATAACAAATTTTATGAATGAAGCCTAGCGGCAAAGTTAGTGAATGGCAAAGTCAAGATATGTAACACCACAATAACAGTTTAAAGAGATAGTAATGTCAAATAATACATTGATATATGATTGTTCCATTTAATTTTTATGCATAGTATATTTTTAAAATCATTTACTTGCATATTCTTCTTGCACTTAAAAGTTCCCACCTTCCCTCTGTGTCATGAAGAGTTCCCTCAGATCTGAATGCCTGTTTGGATGGATTGCAATAAGGGACTAAATTGTGTCAGCATAAGGAAAACCTTACTCCCCTTCGTCAAGGGGAGCAGGATTTTCTTTATACAGACACACACGATATTGTCCCTCATCGCGATCCTACCAGTCAAGTGACCTTCTTTCAGATCTGTGGTTACTCTTCATGAAATAGTGCAAACGGGCAGGAGTAGGAATCTTTTAACTGGATTTGCAAAAAGAATGTGCAGGGAACTGATTTTAAAACCCTTAAGGGGAATATGACCCTTAGTATTAACACCATAACAACCGGTGATGTGCCAGGACCATCATGCATGTGTGGATGTTAAGGACTGGTGACCTTCCTGGCATGTCACAGTTTGTGATTGCACTTCAGCTGCACGCCTCACTGAGAAGACAGATCCCCACCTCTGGACTGCACGGTCCTTAAGGGGCCTACTAGTGTTTATACATGCTCTTTGTATGTTTGGCACTTAGGTCACTGATTTTATTTATTTTAGTATATTTTTTAGCATATGTTTGCCTGAAATTGGGTATACTTTCAGTGAGTTTTATTTAGTTTTAGACACTTTCTCTTGGACATATCTGACCCAAAGAGGCATATGGGGAAATGCAACACTAAGGATTCCGTGGGCAATGTTTTGGACACTTCTCTGACACTGACAGTGTTAAAATCTGTTATGTTGAATAATGTACATGAAATCATAACGTTAATGTTAGTAGTGTATTAGTTTACTGCACTGCTCATTAAGTATGATAGTTGGTCCATCTAGTATTATGGAAGAAGTATATTTTTTTAACATGGTTAACTACATTTATAACTGTAATAATAAGCACTAAAGCTATATTATTGAGAAATACCCTGCACATTGTTTTGTTTAACTACTTTACTATCTAGGAGGCATATAAGTGTCTTGCTGATAATAACTAGAAATTGTGTGAATGTGTCACTTTGCCAGGTGCTTGCTTCACTAATTATTTGTATATCATACTTAACAGTTGCAGTATGGTAAAGTCTAACACATAGAAAAATATATTTTTAATTATCTATCCTAATTTCTTCCACCTGTGTTTGTTTTATGAGCAAACAAGAATCAAGGTTTGTGTTAGTTTTAGTTCAGATGGGATCCTTTTTGAATAAACATCCATCCTTAGTGAGGACTCTTTAATTATTGGAAAACATTGTTCATTTGAACAATTATACCTCTGTCTCTTGTTTTCACACAGTGAACTTTTATTATATCAATATATTGCAATAATATTTTAATAATGGAAAGTAAGTATGTTTAGCATAGGATTATACATTGTGTACTGTGCGTTTAATGTGTGCATTGATTGTTTAACCTTGAGCTATTTGTAATTAAAAATAAGAGCTACGGCAGTTACTTTATTGAGAGTATCCTCCACTTTTCTATTTCAAAAAGCTGGTACCTTACCTCAAGCTGTTTACATGGAATAAATGACTATCACTTCAGTGATGCTTATCAAGATTTCTATGTTAATGGGAATAAAGATGCCCTGCAAAGCTCCTGTGGAGCATATGTATAGGTTTTTGTCCTCAAAGAACACATTTTTACATATAGCAGCATGATGAGTGACACTAGGTGTATACTTTTCTTTGGCAGCGCTCTGCAGAAATGGATCCTCCTCAATAAAAAAGCATATATAAATATTCACAATTATTTTATATAATTAAAATGCTGAGGCAAGAAAGAAAACAAAAAGATATTATTATATATTCTATATATTCTATTATATATTCTATTATCGGAGAGTGTACAGATATGAGTATAAAAAGATAAAATATCATTTTCTAGGAAAGTACAAAGAAGAAGAGCACCAATAGATAAATAAAATATAAAAGAGAGACACAATCTCTAAAATAACAACACAGGAATTTTATTCAATACAACTGAAAAAATAGATATATAAAACACTGTACATCCTATATAATAATTCGCTAAGTTGTGTGTAACGCCGGACATGCGTAGTAGAGACTGCTGCGCTTGTGGCAGTCATGCGCAGTACAGACTGCCCGCGCCGCGGCTGATACATAGCTGGGTGCTCCAAAGGAGCGTCCAGCTCTGTATCAGCAGTGGCGTGGGCAGTTTCTGCTGCGCGTGACTGTCCCGCGACCGGCTGCCAGAGGCACTGTGGCCCGTGTAACGGGCTGTTCAACTAGTAATACTATATAATAATAGGAACATTCCTGTAATATATAATAATGAAAAAATGTGATCACTTAAAATATCTCTTTTAGTCCATAGTCTATACAGTAACAGATGTATATATTATTTATCTCCATCCGGCCTTACCACTCTCGATGTTTTGGTATAGTGTCTGATGAATTCCCGGCTTTGCCCAGATGTTACAGCAAAAAGGATGAAGAGTGTTAAAAAAGCAGGCAGACACCAAAGATATAAATCATGCACTGATATGGTAGGTCCTTTTCCGACTGATTCACAGGGACTTTAACCCTTTGTCTTCTTTTATTATGCTCCCAACTTCTGCTTAGATCGTATAGCAGTAACAGAGAGGATATAAGAACTAGGCAGGCACCTATAAAATGTTGTGCATAAAAATGAAGGTAATCCCCTGAATACAATGACAGATATAAATACCCATTTCAATCTTGTAAAACAGCAACTGAGAATACTTATATGTTCTCCCGGCTAATCAAGTGCTGAACCAAAGATCCGCAGACCAAAATCAGACTCCTAATAGTGGTGGTTCAGTGTCCACAGAGATCCTTTTCCAACGCCTTTTGTGTCAGAGCATGACACTTACTCAGGGAAAATTTTGATAAAGTCACTTTAAAAGGGCTCCAGCCTCCAGGAGTTGGGAGAGCACTTACCATATCGGTGCACATTTTATGTCTTTGGTATCTGGCCACTTTTTAACACTCTTCATCCTTTTTGCTGTAACATCTGTGCAAAGCCAGGAATACATCAGATGCTACACCAAGACATCGAGAGTGATAAGGCCGGATACACTGGCTGGGGATACATGATATATATATATATATATATATATATATATATATATATATATATATATATATATATCAGATGTGTGTCATTCTTGCCAAAGAATTGTTGTAATCAGTAAAATGAAGAAAGCACTCTCAGGACTTCAAAGTGTGTCAATAAAGTTTTATTTCTTAGATCAACGTTTTGGTTATCAAAATGTAACCTTCCTCTTCTTGAACTGAATAAAATTCATATACTGTTATTTTATAGATTGTGTTTCTCACATATATATATATATATATATATATATATATATATATATATATTATATATATATACACACACACAGTACTTTGCAAAAGTCTTAGGTAGGTGTGAAAAAATGCTGTAAAGTAAGAGTACTTTCAAAAATAGACATGTTGATAGTTTATTTTTATCAATTAACAAACTGCATAGTGAGTGAACAGAAGAAAAATCTAAATCAAATCAGTTTTTGGTATGACCATCCTTTGCCTTCAAAACAGCATCATTTCTTCTAGGTTCACTTGCACACAGTTTTTTTAAAGAAACAGTAGTATCCCAGAATTTTTTTTCTTGTTTTGTACGTTTCAAAAAATTGATTATGTGGAGCAAATTCTGTCTCTCAAACCTTGTGATTTGAGAGATATTCACATCTAAAGTCCCCCCTCTCCTGATGTCAGCTGTAAAGCTGACAGAAGGAGATCTGTGTTGACCGACTCAAGGCAGCTCTTCAGCAGAGCCGCAATAGCAATATTGGAAAATAATTACTTCATTGGAATGGTCTACAAAGTGTGCTTGCAAACCAGGCACACTTTGTAGACTGTTCCAATGAAGTATTTCTTTTCCAGTATTGCTATTACGGCTCTGCTGCAGAGCTGCCGGCTGGTCCCAGGACCGGGATGTCCCTCTATCAGGGATGACGTCAAGAGAAGGGGAGGGGGGAACTTTAGCACCGAATATCTCTCATACCATAAAGGTTTGAGAGATAAAATGTGTGCCATATAATTTATTGTTTTGAAACTCTACAAAACAAGAGACATTTTTTATGGGACATTAGTGTCCCTTTAAATAACTTGGGCAGGTAGGTTGTTCCAAACATCTTGGAGAAGTAACCACAGTTGTTCTGTGGATTTAGGCAGCCTCAGTTGCTTCTCTTTCTTCATGTGATCCCAGACAGACTCAATGATGTTGAGATCAGGGCTCTGTGGTGGCCATACCATCACTCCCACTTACTCTGAAGATAGTTCTTAATGACTTTGGCTGTATGTTTGGGATCATTGTCATGCTGCAGAATAAATTTGTGACCAATCAGATTCATCCACGATGGTAGTGCATGATGGATAAGTATTTGCCTGTACTTCTTAGCACTGAGGAGAACATTAATTCTGATCAAATCTCCAACTCCATTTGCAGCAAAGCAGCCCCACACACTGCAAGGAATCTCCACCATGCTTCACTGTTGCCTGCAGACATTCATTCTTGTACCTGTCTCCAGCCCTTCATGAACAAACTGCCTTCTGCTAAGGCCAAATATTTAACATTTTCATTCATCAGTCCATAGCACCTGCTGCCATTTTTCTGCACCCCATTTCCTGTGTTTTTGTGCATAGTCGAGTTGCTTGGACTTGTTTCCCTGTCAGAGGCATAGTTTTTTGGCTGCAAGTCTTCAATGAAGACCACTTCTGAACAGATGTCTCCTGACAGTACATGGGTGTACCAGGATACCACTGTTTTATGCCAATTTTGAGCTTATGGCACTGCTGGGCATCTTTTAATTGTGAAGGGAAGTAACCATGATGTGTCTTTCATCTGCTGCACTAAGTTTCCTTGGCCGACCACTGTGTCTACGGTCCTCAACCTTGCCTGTTTCTTTGTGCTTCTTTAACAGAGATTGGACAGCACACCTTTAAATCCCTGTCTGTTTTAATATTTCTGCCTGTGAGAGACCTTGCTGATACAGTATAACTACCTTGTGTCTTGTTGCTGTGCTCAGTCTTGCCATGGTGTATTACTTTTGACATTAAACTGTCTTCAGCAACAAAATTCCTGACTTTGTGCAAGTGTACCTAGAAGAATTCATGCTGTCTATTTTTGAAAACATTGTTACTTTACAGCATTTTTACACACCTGCCTAAAACTTTTGCACAGTACTATATATATATATATATATATATATATATATATATATATATATATATATATATATATATATATATATATATAGTCTGATGGGTGCACTCACGTATCAGGTTCCACACCCGGGTGCAGATCAGAGGGTGACAACAGCAAGCAAGAGGATCATGCTCATGGGATTTAAAAAAATATAAACATTTTATTCAAATATGGACAATTCTGTCTCTATGTGACACCTTCCTCATGAACAATAAAAACAATAAAGTTATATGCCCTAGTAAGTAGGAGTTGACGTTGCAACAAAGTTGCGGCCGTCGATTACCTCCACAGTCATAACCATTACCCAATTAGCATGTTGTATCCAATAGCAAATAGTGTCAGCAAAACAAAAGCAAATTAAAGGAAAATAAATAAAAAACAAATACACCACCTATACCTCATATCACATTAAATCAATATACACAAAAAAAAGAATAAGGAAAAGAAACATTAAAGTAAAATAATAAACACAAGCAAATCTATGCAGACATGATACATATCATGCTGGTTGGCACCATGGATGCCAGAAGAACACAAGACCCAACACCAAGCCATGTCTCGTTCCTTCCTGCACCCCTTGAGTCAAAACCACACATCTAGAGATCAATAAACATCCAGAGATATGAAAATAGAGCCCCCTATTACAATATAAAATTAGATCATTCATACAAGCCTACATCTTAAATAGATCATGACATAACAATTGCTTCACAAAAAACAATTCGGAACCAATTTTTCATTGAGTCATCGGGTCTCTATCTTATCCATATGATGGATCCAATGGCATTCCAACTGGAGTAATTTCCCTAACAAACAAAGAAAGGGAAAAAGGAGAGATACAGAAATAGAGATTCTCTTCAATAACCACATTCCACAAAGGGAATCTTGTACCTGGGGACCTCAAATAAGCACAAATAATATAGAAAAATATGAAACTTTATAAATCGGTGGAAAAAATATCAAATGAATGACATATTAAAAACAATTAAAAACAAAGAGAGAAAGCAATTCCGGAACTCATAGTATTATATATGTCTCAATAATAGAAGAGGTGGAAAACACTCTATCCCTAATACAAAGTATCCTGATCCATAACTAAAGCAAAATATAATACTACAGGAATAAGCACACATCTTACTAAGATACAGAAAATAATAAAATAAAAAAAAGATATCAATACAAAATGTGCAAACCTTATGTGTACAAAGTATCTCCTACACCTGGAGATAACTGGTGAACAAGTATAAACCCATAATTATGAAAAAATATGTATAATATAAATAGAGTACTTATCCGATAGTATGAAGTAGTTATAATGGGTCAGAATGAGTCCAGAAAAGCAAAGTCTCTCACAGAACACCCATCCCAATACGTATCACCCTACGCGGATTTGTCGGGGGATCCCCTGATGAAGCCGTGTAGGGCGATGCGCCATGGACCTACAGCTGCTTGATGGAGCACAAAGACCCCATCTTGAACTGGAGTGTAAGAACAAAATGGATAAGAAGCTTCAGGCCTAGAATAGGATGGCTTCTGCAATCTATTTTAGGAACTATGAGAATGTTGGACTAAAATACCATTAATCTTTCATGAGGAGGAACAGGTAGCAAGATATTTATGTCCATCACAGAAGAAACTGCTCAAAAGTCCCCAACTGCCAGTTTAACTCCCCATAACTCACAGGGGTCTGGTCTGCCTCAGGAAATTGGAGGTAGTCTGCATCTTTTCCATAATATGTGGTCTCTCTCCCTGGTGGACCAGTCATTTTTGTGGGTGATGTTGGAAGGCTACTGCATAGACTTCAAATCCCTTCCTCCCTGTAAATTTTTCATGTCCAGACTAGCAGTTCAGTGATAGGCCATCTATTTCATCCTTTTCCTAGTACCAAAAAAGACAGCAGAAGAATCTCGACCATTTTATGCTTACACCTCAAATTATGTGGAGTCCTTCCACTCTGTCATCACCGTGTTGTATTTGGAAGAGAGTTTAACTTTCCTAGACAAAAACGACACATCTGCATATTCCAGTCCATTCACATTATAAGTCCTCTCTGTGGTTTACCTTTTAAGACCATCATATTCAGTTCCTCACCCTTCCATTTGGGCTGGGGGTTAAAACATAGATTTTTACAAAGGTCTTGGCAGTCTTCTTGACTGCTCACATTTACTCTCTGGGGATGTCTATTAATATCTAACTGGACAACGTTTTGTTAAAGGCTACTTTAAAAAAAGCATCTGCACTTTCAGAGTCAGACTTGTATGTCAATTCTAGAACAACGCGATTGTGTACTCAGTTTCAAGAAATATTCACGGGTTCCGTTCCAGGTCATTCTCTTTCTTGGAATAAGATTTAACACTCCAAAGGAATGGTCCTTGCTGGAGGGCAAGATTGATATGTTGTCTTGGCAGATGTCTGAGGCCTTTCTTCACCATTCCACAATGGTGTGGGAATACATGAAGATGCTGGGGTTTTTAGTTTATTTCTCTAAGGCAGTCCCCTTTGCGCAATTCCATGCTTGGGAACTGTAGCCAGAGATTCTCAAGAATTGGTCCAGGCAGCAGTGTCATGACTCTGTCAGACAGGACCAAATTGGATCATTGTTGGTGGCTTCAGATTCCTGTCTGTCTTTGGGATGACCATTGGCCATTCTAAATTGGGTGACACATGCCAGCCTGACAGGCTGTAGGGCCATCTTGGGCCTGCAGACAGGTTAGGGAATTTGATTGAGTCAGAAAGTCTTCTGCCAATGAGCTATTGTTGACTTAGCTAGCTGTGCTTCATTGGTCTCAGTCACTTCAGGGTTTACTGATGCAGATTTAGTCCAACAATGTGATAGCAGTGACCTACATCAACCACCAATGAGGTATTTGGGAGGAGGCTCAAATGCTTACTGTCCCCTCCATTCACATTCCAGGGATAGAAAATGTTGTGGTAGACTTTCTAGTGGTCAACATCTAGATTTCTGGAATTAAGAGCTCAACTAGATGGTGTTTGTCTCCATAGTCCATCTGTGGGAACTTCTGTCTGGATCTAATTGACTAATAGAGAGTGACCCTCTCACTCTTGCTGTGAATGTCATGGTAATTCTATGCCAGTTTCCCTATTCATGACTGTTTCCTCCACTCTCTGTTTTCCAAGGATTGAGTGAAGTCAGCATGGCAAGGGTTCATGTGATTCTGATCACCCAATTCTGGAATCGCCAGGCCTGGTTCTCGAATCTTCTCACTCTATACAGACTTTCCAGATCTTGTTACTTACTGTCCTCTGTGCCAGCCAGAAGTGAAGTTGCTTTGACTTGAAGCCAGCATCCTGAGGAAGAAAGGTTTCTCACATTATATCATTGCCACTATGATGAAGGCTTGCAAGCTGGTATCATCAAAGGCATACCACATAATATGGTCCTTGTTCTACAAGTGGTACGAAGACCAGGTGTTGTGGCAGCACCCTTTTTGTCTCCCAGTTATCTTAGCATTTCTTCAAGATGGTCTTCAGAAAGGTCCAGAATAAAGGTCCAGATTTCTTATCTATCTTCTCTCTCTGTCCTTTCTCAGGATACCACTCCTTTGTGGGACTTAAACTTGGTCTTGGGAGTACTTCAGAAGTCCCCTTTTGATCCTCTGTCTTCGGGTTCCCTTTGAGTCTCAAGTCTTAAGACAGCTTTCCTGATATTGTATATGTTCAGTGAATGGCCAAATTACATGTATTGTGCTGCCCTTTCTTATTTTTCATTATTATAGGGCAGTTTTGTGAACTCCTGTAAGGCTTCTACTCAAGAATGTTTCTGAGTCTCCCATTAAACAGGAAATTGTTCTTTCATCTGTTTGTCAGGCTCCTGAGAGAGGCAGAAGGGTCTTCATGTTTGGATGTAGTTCTGTGCTTGAAGTACTGTGTTCACCTCCCAGAGCCTTTCTGGAAATCTGGCTTTATTTTTGTCATTTGTGGGGGCCATTGTGCAGGCCAAGCTGTGTCAAATTGGTTCTAGGTGACCATTCACCATACTTAGGAAAAAGCATGTGCTCTTTATGGTCATGGGTCATTCCACCTGAGAAATGGGTGCTTCCTGTGCCTATAAGAATCAGGCCTCAGCTTTTCAAGGGAGCAATGTGGTTATCCCTTCACTCACTTGCTAATCACTATCAGGAGAATGTTCTAGCTTTGGCTTAAGCCAATTTTGGATGGAGGATTGGGCCTTTTCTGTTACTTAGTTTTTTCTGTAGGTGTCAGTTGACACAGAAGATTCACAATTGTATCAGTTTATCTCTGTTCCTCCATGGAATCTTGTGAGATAGCTTTAGTATATTTCCATTGTTCCGGTGTTCTACATTAACCAAAGAGAAAAGAGGATTTTTGTGTCCCAATAAATATTTTTTTCTTAGATGATGTTGAACAGGGGACTTCCCTCCTACAGAAAATGAGTTCCAGGTAAGGGTGTCCTGTGGGTTCTCTGGATCAGGTGGCCCCCTTCCTTCCTTCTTGTTTTAATATTTGCTATACATTAAAACTGGGCATGTCTGGTGAGAGTAAACTAACGTAGGGATGGCCTCTGCATCCATAGTTGTTCTTCTTTTTTTGGAGCTCTCTGCCCTCCTGAAAAGATACTTTTCCCCATGGTTCCTGTGTTCAGCATGAACTAAGAGAAAATTATTTATTTGTAAGTACACACAAATCCCCTTATTTCACAATTTGATAAATATCAATTTTGTAGATTTGGTTGTAGCCTCAACTCTAAGAGGTTCCTTTTGGAACAAAACATTTGGCAAATTATACATTAAACTACTTTTTCTCTGTCATCCAATAAAACTTACAGGTACCCCTGGAGGAGCCTTTCTGAGACCTCCTTTTTCAATGGTAATCTAAAGTCTGAAGACTTGCAAAAAAGGTGAGCAACCCTTTGAGTCCACTTGTCCCACTGTTGCCCTCCACACAGGGGCCCCCTTCTGGAGTTCCTCCATAACTCCTGCACTCATTTGGGTTTATCATTACTTCTGTTCTGAATCTTTGGAGCATTTTGGTTTTCTGTGGTGTTTTACCCCTTCCTTGCCATGATACGTTGCTTTGGGGATATGTTTTTCACATTTTACTTTGGAATTATGTGTTTTATATTGCTTATTAGGTGTCCTCTATGTGTTTTACCACTTTTTACACACTTTTTATTTTTTTAAGGCGCTTTACCACATAGCCACAATGCTCCATTGCTTTTTTTAACTTGGCTCCGATTTGGCTCAGATATCCTTTCAGGTGCAAACCTGTGGCTCTGGCTAACTACCTGCTCTGTGTATGACCTAGGCTTATCTGACTACCCACTCTGGTTTTGACCTGAGGCTCTGTCCACTGCGCATCCAGCATACTATCGCTTCAGTGGATATCCTATCTGGTGCAAACCTGTGGCTCTGGCTGACTACCCGCTCCGTGTATGACCTAGGCTTGTCTGACTACCCACTCTGATCTTGACCTGGGGCTCTGTCCATTGCGCATCCAGCATTCTATCGCTTCCTGGTTCCGACATTACTGGTGATGAACCTATGCAGGTGGGGCTACCCGACTTTCTGCGGTGAAGAGGGCCCATAGCCGGATGGAGGAACTATGTCTCTACTGCAGTAAACATGGTCACCTACTCAAATCATGCCTGGTACGTCCGGGAAAACACTCGCACCTAAGATCCTGTCGGGGACAGATCTTAGGTGGCATCTCACAGTCCCCTGAAACCACTCAGGCTAAACCCTTGCTGGACATAGTTCTATCTTGGGCTCAAGAGTCTTTTCCTGTGCCTGCCTTGATAGACTCTAGCTCAGCAGGTTATTTTGTGGACGCCGCATTCGCTGAACGTTTTGGGATTCCTTTATTGCTGTGTGACTGTCCTTTGGCAGTTGAAGCGATTGATAACAGACCCCTGCTGCCAGCACATGTTACTCATGAGATGGGCCCACTTACTCTAAGTGTGGGAGCCCTGTATAAGGAAACCCTGAAGTTCCAGGTGATAAACTGTCCGCACTATGCTATTGTGTTGGGGTTTCCGTGGTTACAAAAGCATAACCCTAAAATTGACTGGAGCACATGTGAGATATTGTCCTGGGGGACTCACTGTGAGGAGTCTTGTCTTTCACATCCCATCAGACTTGCTTGTGCCTAGTCTCAAGGCCTACCGGAGGCCTATTCGCAGTTTTACGAGATATTTAACAAAGTCCAGGCTGGAGCTTTACCTCCCCATAGACCATACGATTGTACGATCGAGCTCCTGTCTGGGACTACCCCTCCACAGGGTTGTACGTATCGTCTATCTGTAGAGGAGAATAAGGTCATGGAGGAATAGGTTGCTGATGCCTTGGAGAGGGGCATCATTGGGAAATCCTCATCTCCTGCGGGTGCTGGATCTTTATTTGTTAAAAAGAAGGAAGGAGAACTACGCCCTTGTATCGATTTTTGGGGCTTAAACAAATTGATGGTAAAAAATGTGTATCCCATACCATTGATCACTGAGCTGTTTGACCTTCTCAAAGGTTCTACTATATTTACCAAGCTCAATTTGGTCAAGATCAAACAAGGTCATGAATGGAAGACAGCGTTCAACACCTGGAGCGGGCATTATGAATACCTGGTCATGCCCTTTGGCTTTTGCAATGCTCCCGCTGTCTTCCAAGAATTCATAAATTACATTCTGAGAGAACTCTTGCAAAGCTACGTTGTTGTTTATCTGGATGACATCCTTATCCATTCTTCAATGTTGGAGACCTACTGTCACCGAGTGACTAAGAAATAACAACACTGACAAGTACAGATGAACTTAAAATAAAACTTTATTTTAAATACAATAGTGGCAGCAAGGATGACACAGTAGTGGCAGCAATGAATAACACACAGTGGCAGCAATGAGTGACACAATAGTTGGCAGCAATGAGTAACACAACAGTGGCAGCAATGAGTGAAACGATAGTTGGCAGCAATGAGTAACACACTTTCACAAGGCAAGGGAGGAACAGTGAACTCACTTTCCTCACCCTTCACTAGGCTAGTGCAATAGGCCCACGTCTGTACCGAGACAGTAGAGTAACTCAGGCAACGGCAGCGAGTAGCTCCAGACACTGGAACACACAGTAGTGACTCAAACTCCACAAGGCCAGGTGAGGACAGTGCAAGACACTTCCTCAACCCTTCACTAGGCAGGTGTGGCTAGTCTCCGAATGGCCCTAGGAAACTTCACAGACAGATGAGAGGACAGTTCATAGCACTACCACAATCTGAGATGGCAGGAAAATGAAGCGCAACTATACCCTAACGCTAGGGTATACCGAATACAAAGTAAACGGCACTGAGGGCTAGGTAAGGCAACACACAAACCGGAACGACCACGGGAGGTCAGTACATGGACTGACTGACAAACGCTGCTAGACATAGCAAGCGTAATAATGAGTTGGCACAGG
Organism: Rhinophrynus dorsalis; assembly: GCA_037306005.1. Lineage (NCBI taxonomy): Eukaryota > Metazoa > Chordata > Amphibia > Anura > Rhinophrynidae > Rhinophrynus > Rhinophrynus dorsalis. Next base: position 323,769,529 of record CM074720.1, on the reverse strand, counting down.
CAGCAAGGATCCCAATAGCCGAGGCTAGGTAGCCAAGGCTGGTAATCGCAACTGGAGCACAACAGAGGGAGAGTAACAGAAGGCAGCCAGGGATCAGAACCGGAATGGTAGTCAGCCAAAGCCAGAGGTCAGAGCCAGATCGGGTAGTCAGACGTCGCCAGTGGTTGGAGCCGGATCAGGTAGTCAGACGTAGCCAGAAGTCAGAGCAGGAACGGGTAGTCAGACGTAGCCAGGAGTCAGAGCCGAAACGGGTAGTCAGATGGACAGGAACAGAAATGGACCAACACAGCACTAGGCTTAGGTACACCACAAAAGGGCAAAGGTAGTAGGACATGCTGAGGTTTAAAAGGCCTGGCAGGTGGGCGGAGAGATGATATCACAAGCACAGTGACATATAAGAACAGCGACTTGCATAGAGCAACACCCAGGAAGTAACAATGCCCTGTTACAGCAATTACCCACTGGAGGCAATCACGGGCACCATGATACCCACTATGAGGATGTATCCAGGGTCCTTTCACTCCTGAGAGAAAATAACTTGTTCTGCAAGTTGGAAAAGAGTGAGTTTCACAAGATCCAAGTTACCTTTCTTGAGTATTTTATATCCGCATCTGGGTTCGCGATGGACCCTAAAAAACTTTTGGCTGTGGTTCAGTGGCCTTGTCCGGAGGGACTTAAGGCGATTCAAAGATTTTTGGGCTTTGCCAATTATTACCGTAAGTTTATAAGAAATTTGTCGACCATTGTAAAACCCTCACATGATGCGGAAAGGAGCCAAAGTGATAGAATGGTCTTCTGACAACCTCAAGGCAGCATTCACTGCTGCTCCGATCCTGGTACATCCCAATCCTGCCCTGCCCTTTACCCTGGAGGTTGATGCGTCAGAGATTGGAGTAGGTGCCCTCCTTTCTCAATGGTCAGGGCTTTGTGCCCTTGTGGCTACTTCTCGAACAAATTATCGAAGGCGGAAATAGTTTATCAGATTGGTGACAGGGAGATGCTGGACATAATTTTGGTGTTAAAGAAGTGGCATCATCTGATGGGGGATACCAGTTCCCCCATTTTGATTCTTACAGACCACAAGAATCTGACGTACTTGTATCACGGTGCCCATGCTTTCCTGTCACTCTCTGTGCTGGTGCTCGTCCATTGGAGGAAGCTGATTGGCCCGCCCAGGGTGGCCCTTTATATTTGGGTCTATGGCACCTGTCAGGTGCCCTTTCGTGGTGTTCCTGTTCCTGCGCTATTGTTGCTGTGATCCAGAATTCCTGTGTACCGACTCGGCTCGTCTGACTACGCTGTTCCTGCTCTGTGATTGACCCAGTTCTGGCTGACGTTCCTGCTCCGTGATTGACCAGGTTCTGGCTGACTTCCTGCTCCGTGATTGACCCGGTTCCGAATGACATTCCTGCTCCGTGATCGACCGGCTCTGGCTGACGTTCCTGCTCCGTGATCCTTCCGGTTCTGCTTCTCGTCTCAGCCTGGCAACATTCTGAGCCTGCTCGCAGCTAGCACTGACTGATCACACATCCGTTACTCTGTGGCCTCCATTTCTGAGCCTGTTGGTTGCCTCCGTTTACTGAGCCTGTGAGAGAGTACTATCGAGCTGTGGCCGTTGTTTCAGAGCCTGTATAGAACACTTGCTGTGCCTGTTGCCTCCGTTTACCGAGCCCGTTGCATACGCCTGCCAAGCTTGTTGCCTCCCATACTGAGCCACATTTACATGTGTTAAGCTATTGCCTACTATACCAAGCCTAGCTATTACAACTGCAGAGTTGTACACCTGTTTGGTGCCCGTTTACCAGTACTTGTTGCATCGCGTGGTGCAGAGGGCATTCCGATACTCTGGCAGTGTGTGTCCATGTCGGCACCGGAAGGGTGCTTTGGCTCTGGTCTATTCTCTCTCACTGTGTTGTTCCATCCACCCGCACTTGGTAGTGCGTTGGCTCTAGTAGTCAACTTGGGCAGTGTTTCCTCCGATACAGCACCTAAGGGGTGCTAGGCTCTGGTCCCTTTGGCACACGCAGTGTTCCTCTCCTACCGCACCAGGGGTGCTTCCCTTTCTGGCTCCATTGGCTCTGGTAGTTTCTCTCCTACATTGCTACACCCCTGTAGGGGTATTGGCTCCTGCTACAGTTAGTTATTCTATACTCCTGGGCATTTCCAGACTGAGATCTGGTTGTGATTCAGTTCAGTCACTCTGCTAGAGCTAGCTAGCTGCACTACTACTATTGGGACTGTTGATGTACCGGGCGTTGGCTAATCACCACCACAGAGACTGACTACCAGCGTGAGTGTTAACCCTTACCTGTGTTTATGCTATATTCTACCTGCTCCTGCAATATTCTGGCCCTCAGGGGCACTATTCTTTATTTCTTTTTAATAAAACTGTGTTTTATTTCTAACCCTGGTCTGAGTGTCTGAAAACCGTAACAACTTGTCTGAAGCCAAGTGGCTGTCCTCCCGTCAGGCCAGATGGGCACTATTCCAATCCAGGTTTAATTTTGTGGTCTCCTATCTTCCAAGCTCTAAAAATGTTAAGGCTGATGCCCTGTCATGCCAATTTTGTAATAGGTCCAAGGAGGAGGTTCCCCCCACTCCAATCATTCCTGCTGATTGCATTCTTGCCACAATACGTACCTGTACTACTTCTCCTCTGGGAGAGGACATACTGGCCACCCAAGCATTGGCCCCTGCAGAGACTCCTAGTGGGAGAAGTTTTGTACCAGCTCAGTTCCGCATAAAAATTCTGGAGACATACCATGCTTCCAAAATCGCTGTCCATATTGGGCGCGACCAGTTAATCTGGTCCTTGTCTAGACTATTTTGGTGGCCGAGCCTCCACTGTGATTGTGCTGCCTTTACTACGGCCTGCACCACGTGTGCTCAAAATAAGTCTCCTCGACATCTGCCGGTTGGCTTGCTCCAGCCTGTGGCCAACGGGGAACACCCCTGGTCACACTAATCCATTGATTTCATGGTCGACCTTCCTAGGTCCATGGGCTTTACTGCAATACTAATGATTGTAGACAAATTATCAAAGATGGCTTACTTTGTGGTACTTAAAGGGATAGTAATGTTTCATAAAAAAACAGCTCTAATTAATCATCATAGTATTTGGACTTTGGAGAGTGTTATTTCAATTCTGTCAGAGTTGTAGTTCAAGAGTAATTCAATGGCAAAGTCTCCCCCTCCCGCCCATTTTACTGATGTAACACTGTTCAGCCAGATCAGAAGGGAGGTGCCCAGATAGACTGCAGAGAGGGACAATCTTCAATTAAGATAAGGGAAAAACCTGAAAAACTTGTCAAGGGGGGCAGCGTTTTCATTGTTTTCATAGAAAAAAGATTGTCCCCTGCTGTTATCTATCTGGTCTTACAACCAGATTCCACATCTGAGAAGGGATGGCTTACACTAGGTAAAAGGGACGGGAGGGGAAACTTTGCTTGTGAATATCTCTCAAACCATAAAGGTTTGAGAAATAAGACTGATATTGTTCTTAATGTTTTTTTAATGCCTACAAAATAAAATAAAGATAAAAAGAAGTATTACTATCCCTTTAGGGGCTTACCATCTGTGCAGGAATTGGCAGTCTGATAGAGCAAGGCAGTTTGTGTCCCGCTCCTGGAGGTGCTTCTGTGTACAAATTGGAATTCAATTGGCATTCTCCTCCGCATACCATCCGCAATCCAACAGTGCGGCAGAAAGGTCGAACCAAGCCTTGGAGCAATTTCTCTGCTGCTATGTCTCTGACCACCATGACTATTGGGCTACCCTGTTGCCCTGGGTGGAGTTTGCCAGAAATTGTGCTGTGAACTCTTTTACTCAGAGTTCTCTGTTCTTGGTTAACTATGGGTTCCAACCCTCAGTTCTTCCCAAAACCTTCCGAGCACAAGCTATTGCAGCTTTGGATGAGCATCTGCAGGCACTCCGTTCCTCATGGGTCCAGGTACAGCATACCCTACATGGTTCAGTGCATCGACAAAAAAGGCAGGCTGACTGTAGACGTTTGCCAGCTCCGACCTTCTAGGTTGTAGATAGAGTGTGGTTGTTGTTCCGTAACTTGCACCTCTAGGTCCCATGCTACAAATTGTCTCTTCAATGTGTTGGTCCCTTCAAGGTGTTGCGCAAGATTAACCCGGTGGCTTATTATCACGTAAATGGCAGGGGCCTGAGGCAGAAGGCTTGAGAGCGTCGCTGGGATGTGTGGCTTGCGTGCTCTGACGGGTACCTCTTTTCCCTTGCTGCGGCCAAAGCCGAATTAAAGGTTTTGGCCGCGAAGCCAGATGCCTGATCTCAGATGAGCCAAGACCCTGGCCAGGATGGGAGAAGAGGTAACCTGTGCTCCCCAGACTCCTACCAATCCAGAGGACTCCTAGTGCAGATAACCCAGAGGAAGGCAGAGGGACAGAATACCAGACTGAATAAAGAAGACACAACAGCAGGAAAGGGACACGGATCCTAACAGGTAAGGACCACAACTAAGTATGCCTGACAATACTCAAGAGAGAGACAGGAGCTCTCCAAGGGAGGCAGAGCTCTGTCAAGACCCCAGTACCCAAATGGAGCGGGATAGAAACTGGCTGTCCAAGACTGGCGGGATGAGACCACTCACAGCTACTGCAGACCACCCAGCAGACACAAGGAGACAGGAGACCCCAGAGGGCTAGTGGACTAGGACCACTAAAGACCACTGGGCAGCACCAGCACCCAAGGCACAGCTCAAATCCCCAGCAAAGGATACTCCAGACATTGCCTAACCCTGCAGTACTCTACACCCCGCTGACCAAGGCAGGACTAGGCAGTCCTCTCAAGCAGCAGCATCTAGTAAGGGCACAGCAGAAAGAGAGAGATCCCAGCCGAGGCTCTCACCTCACTGATACCTAGCGCAGCCAGGAGGAGCGAGATCGCTCCGAATCCCCAGCACAGAGTGAGACGGTAAGCCCAGCCAGCGGGAGGAGACTGTCTAACAGCACTGAGGCTATGGAAGGCAAGCTCCAAGGAGAGAGAGCAGGCAGAGCCACTCGAAGGAGGATGCGGCAGGATGCCGTGGGAGCGGGCGGGAGGTCAGAACCAGCCAAGGTGACACTTATGTGTTGGAAGTACCTTCCAATATGCGTAAACATAATGTTTTTCATGTCTCCCTGTTAAAACCCTTGGTCTGCAACTGGTATACCTCCGCTCCTGTCCCTCCTGCTCCCGTGATAGTTGCAGATCACGAGGAATATGAGGTACAAAGTATTCTGTACTTCTGTATGATTAGAGGGCGCTTACAGTATTTTATCCATTGGAAGGGATATGGTCCGGAGGAGCGCTCCTGGATCCCTGCTGCTGATGTTCACGCTCCTATCCTGGTGCTCAGATTCCATGCACGTTTCCCTGACAAACCTGGTCCGGTCCCTCGGAGGAGGGGTCTTTGAAGGGAGGGTACTGTCACAGTACCTTGTAGCACCACAGCTTCTGGCGATGCTTACAATGACGCTCCAGAGTTATTTCCACAAGTGGTTGGACGCATCAATGCTAGATGAGGCATCTGCAGGCATGAGGCTTCAGCAGGCCCATATTCTCCTCCTACCTACTTCCTCCCTCTGAGCTGCTCCTCATACCTACTTCCTGAGTTGGGGTTTAAAGGGTAGACTGATTCCTGACTCAGTTACCCTTACGTTGTTGTTCTGAGCAGTTCAATATCTTGTATTCCTTATTCCTGTGTATGATCTGGCTTGTCTGTCTATTCATTCTGGTGTTGACCTGTGGCTCTGTATGACTATTCACCTTGTGCGCTCCGATTTGGCTCAGATATCCTTTCTGGTGCAAACTTGTGGCTCTGGCTAACTACACGCTCTGTGTATGACCTAGGTTTGTCTGACTACCCACTCTGGTGTTGACCTGAGGCTCTGTCCACTGTGCATCCAGCATTCTATTGCTTCAGTGGATATCCTATCTGGTGCAAACCTGTGGCTTTGGCTGACTACCCGCTCTGTGTATGACCTTGGCTCGTCTGACTGTCCTGTCTGGTACTTACTAGAAGGCCCTGTCTGTTCTCTCCATGTGTTGGTTCCGTTCCTCAGACATCCTTCCTAGTACTGACCTGGGGCTCTTGCAGACTCCTAGCTACTGACTGCAGAATTGAGTCAGTAGCTTCCGTGTTGCATACGATATAGACTACGCTCCTAGACTGACTGCAAGTTAATTCAGTGCTAGATCTGGGCGTTACCATACCTCGAGACTCCAGTAGGCTGAAGCCTTGTCTCGGACAGTGTGGTGGAGATATTGGGAGACTGCTATTCCTGATACAGTACTCGCCTCTTCTATCACCCACTGTGTATATATATATATATATATATATATATATATATATATATATATATTGCATTGCTGTTAATATTCTCAAAGTAAAGTTTATCTTAACTATACCATCTGGCTCCTGGTTTTGCTTGCCAACCGTAACAGCTGCCAGGGGCAAGAGTACCTTGTTACCCTTGATCCCTAAGTACAATCCTCAGGCATGGAGACATTTTATTTTTCATGCCTGCCAGGGTGAAGTGCACAGGCCGAGTCTGGTGGTACCTCAGGCACCGCAATAATACTCCAAGCCCAAGTAGCATTGGAGGCTTAACACACCTCCACCAAGCCCAACCCACTAAACCTTCTTCGCCAAACCCTGGTCTGCACCTTCAGGTTCTTCCCTTCTCACTCCCCTCCAGGACTGGAAAAGCTCAGGCTTTTCTTTGGGGCAGTTCAGGCTCTCTTGGACAAGGGAGTCCTAGAACAGGTCCCACAGACAGAGATAGAGTCCAGTTTTTATTCCAACCTATTTTAGTTTCCAAGAAGGATGGCGACTATCATCCTATTCTCAACTCATTTGTGATCAAAACTCACTACAAACAAGAGTCCTTATGCTCAGTCATTTCTGTGATGGTCCAGGAGACTTTCTGGCCTCTTGAATCTGCAGGGTCTTACCTGCACATTCTTGTTCATTCGAACAGTCGGAAGTACCTCAGATATGCTTGTGACACGGCATACTTCCAGTTCTCAGCTCTGCCTTTGGGCTCCACTGCCTCTCAGGTGTTCAATCAGGTCTTAGGGTCCTGATTGCCTTTCCGCACATCAAGGATATTCAGGTGACTCCTTACATGGACGATCTTCTCCTGAAGGCTCCTTCCAGGGAGCTACTGGACCTCCAACACGAATGAATCCTAAATATGGACAAGTCCGAACAGGTTCCCTCCCAGAACCTAATTTTTCTCTGCCTCTGGTTCAACGCTATACAGTCTATGGTCTATCTAATGGAGGACTCGGTTCAGCAGCTCGCTCACCTAGTGTCAGGCACTCTGGAGTGCTTGTCTCCTCCGGCAAGGAAGTTCTTTTCTCTGGTGGAGAAGATGATATCCACCATGGAATCAGTGCCATATGCTATGGCCCGGGCAGGGGACTTCAGCAGTTTGTGATCCGAGTTTGCAAGGGGAACTCGGACATGTTGGATCAACTAGTGACTCTTTTCTGTGGACGTGGAAATGAGTCTCCACTGGTAGTTGGGCCTATCCAACCTGATGAAGGGGAGGCCATTTGTGGTCCCTTACTGAGCCACTGTGACACCAGAATCCAGTCTGACAGATTGGTGTACAGACCTGTGTCACGTAAGTGTTCAGGGTAGTTGGTCAGAGGAGGAGACCCTCCTTCCCATCACATCTTGGAGCTCAGAGCGATATCTCATGCTCTGAGGTATTGGTCCTCCCATCTCAAGGACTGTCTGATCTGTGTTCAGTCTGCCAATGCTATGGCAGCAGCTTACATCAACAAGCAAGGTGGCACATGAAGCACTGCCGCTTGATTAGAAGCCAAGGTTATTTTGGCTTGGGCAGAATAGAATGCCCCTGCCATCTCTGCTGTCCATATCTCTGGCATGGAAAACGTCCTGGCAGACTTCCTCAGTCACCACACAGTGAGCTCAAGGGAATGGGAGCTCCACCTGGAGGTGTTCAGTCTCTTGGTGGAGAGATGGGGTATTCCTTTTATCGACCTGATATCCACAAGGTTCAGCTATTTTGCTCCTGCTGTAGGGATCCACCGGCATTTACAGTAGATATCCTGTCGATTCCTTGGCTTTTTCACCTGGCCTACATCTTTCCTCCTCTTTCCCTCCTTCTCTAGGAGCTGATGAAGATTTGGATGGACGATGCATTTATCACCCTGTTTGCTCCTTATTGGACCAAACAACCTTAGTTTCCAGAGTTGTTGGCTCTGTCTGTTTGCGACCTGTTTCCTCTGCTCGCAGACCTGATCTCCTTCTTCAGGGTTACCTATAGAAGTAGTACGTAGAGCGCATGGAGGCTGAAGCCTTCATCTTGAGGAAGAAGGGTTTTTCCCCTGAGGCTAGGAAACCGGCCTCCTCTAAGGCATAACAAAGGGTTTGGTCTATTTTCTATGCTTGGTGTGTGAATAGGGATCTGTCCTCACAAGAGTTTGATTTCCTTCCTATACTGTCCTTCTTACAGGTTGGTATGAACAAGAGCCTTAGCCTTGTTCCTTGAAGGCTCAGAACTCAGCTCTGTCTCTCTTTTATCAGAGATGCATTGCCATTCTACTTTCAGGGTGTCACTCATGCTTTTCCTGCTTATAAGGCTCCTACTCCTCAGTGGGACCTTAACCTTGTTTTGGGAGTTTTGCAATGGCATCCTTTTGAGTCCTAGGCTACCATTCCTTTACATCTTTTGACGTGGAAGATGGCTTTTCTTTTGGCAGTGGTCTCTGTCCACAGAGTGGATGAGTTGTAGGCTTTTTCCTGATTTTTCACAAGGATAAGGCTGTTCTCTGTACCTACCAGGAATTTCTTCCTAAGGTGAATTCTGAGTTCCACATCTATCAGGAGTTTGTGCCTTCTTTTTGCCCTGATGCTAAATCTTACAAGGAGATGGATCTCCACTTGTTGGTTATGGTGTACTGCCTTAAGTTCTATATACACTGCACTGAGTCTGTCCATCAGACTGATGTACTTTTTGTCATCCCTGAGGGTCCTAGGGCTGGTAAGGTGGCATTCAAGGTGACTATTGTGTCTTGGATCATGTCTACCATTCACAAGGCTTATGAACTCAGGAAGAAACCTGTTCCCTTTCGCATCACAGTGCATTACACTAGGTTTGTTGGGGCCTCCTGGGCCTACGGAATTCAGCCCTCTGCTGATCAGCTGTGCAAGAAGGTCACTTGGTCTTCTGTGCACACCTTCGCCAAACACTTCTGTGTTGATCTTCTGGCTTTAGTTGAAGTCAGCTTTGGCAGGAAAGTCCAGGAGGCAACTGTGCCTGTGTAGGACTTCATTTCCTGTGTCTTAAAAGTCTTTAACTGTTGAGCCCTGTTGGCTCTTGGTCTGTATCCTGTGTTTACAGTTTATACTGGTGTGCTTTGTCACAGTTAGTGTCCACTGCCACCTTGTTCGTTTGGGTTATTCCATACCCTGATTAGTCCACGGGAGCTCTGGTATCATGGGGACCGGTGCTTGGTCCTTGCCTTCTTTTCCCACCACAGGGAACTCAATATTGGTACATCCTATGGTACCTGTAAGCTATATTGGACAACAGAGAAAACAGGATTTTAGTCTTACCTGTTAAATCCTTTTCTGTTAGTCCATATAGTTTACAGGTCTCCCACCCTGTCAAAGGACCATGCTTGGTATCCTGTGGCTGAATGTGGGAGTCCTTTTGGGTTCATGCTCACAGGAGTTTTCTTCTTTTCCTTCTTGCTATCTAGCTAGGTAGGTTTATTGTCTCAAATCTATCTGGAGAGGGGAGTGGCTAGTAGCCAGCTATGAGGAGAGGAAGGCTCCACCATGCATTTTTTTCAAGAATTGTTCCTGCCTACTTAAAGGTGCTGTCGCCTTCCCATGTTACCTGTAAGGAATATGGACTAAGAGAAAAGCATTTAACAGGTAAGACTAAAATCCTATTTTTTTTATTTAGCTCCAGGGTGATGTCTCTTACTACAACTTAGATCTTCAGACTGGGTACATTTCATTCTTATGGGATGTGCATCTAAACATAGCTTATTGGGAATTTATGATTTACTTATTGCATTTTTCATGAGTGCCACTTCCTTTCATTTATTATGTATCCCCTATTTATGTATATGTATGGTGTAGAAATATGGAAATTTATTTTTTTTTCATGCTTCTTCCTCAGATTGTTTGTACACTGTTAGTGAAGTAGTCATATAATGATGCAAATCAATCACAATAATAATTGCGCTTAATCTACCTCTCCAAAAAGGCTACACTAGATCTACAACAGTCATAATATTAGCAACAGTAGAGGCAAGATGAAACCTTGCTACTTAGTCTTAGAGTTTAATTCCTTCCGTATATTCAGTTTAAAAATCATATACCTCACTGATAATAGATCTTATCAGTAAAATCCACAAGCATAAATGAATCAGTCCAACCTCCACAATGTTTTCTCCATTGTCCTGACTTCACCGCCTCCTCTCACACGGAAGTTCCAATCAGCAATCTCTTACCAAGATATATTCCAATCAGTGGGTTCCTACTTGTTCTCACAGTTCTTTTTTAACAGAGTTCCACACTATTCTATCCATCCTGTTCCTTCAAGAAAATGAACACATCATAGTGTAGTATGCACCTGAAACTGGGAAACCTTCCCCCCAGCCGTTATACTCACACTATTAATTGTGAAACAGTGTGTCTTAATGAATGGACTTATCACTCTCTATGAATATTTCTCCTTAAATCGTATACTTTATTCTAAAACATGAACATAAAACTCCAATGAGCAGTAAAACAGTGTTTACATAAAACCCAAACCCCGCAGTCAATTACTAGTAGGAAGAAATCAATCCTCTCCAGACTTGCTCATAGATTTAATCTCAGCGTCTGATGTCACTACTGGAATCCCAATCTTCAGGGGGGTATACCATCCACTGACTAACTCTTTGACTCCGCCCAACTCGTTTCATACAAATTACTCCTTCAGAGGCCAGTCTATACTCGGATATCCTCCCTTATTCATACCTTCCGCTACTGTTAAAAAACACTTATCTTTTTTTAAAACTCAGGTTCTAATAAAACAATTTAAATCTATTAAAATATTCATTCCTAAAGGTTAGAATGTTTTTAAATTATACATCCATTAAGTCTCCCTCTGTGATACTCTTTTTGTGATATCTCCATCTGTCCAGTTCTTTTCTACCAAATCTATAGCTACAAATGACATTTTTTCAGGATCATAATTATGGTATTTGTGGAAGTGATCTGACACACTATGTGGTTTTGCTTGTGTCTTCACATTCCAAAAATGCTCATTAATTGTAACATGTAGTTGCTTTGTGGTCCTCCCTACATATTGGAGGCCACACGGACACTCCAACAAATATATCGCATTGCTATGTTTACATGTAATAAAACTACAAATTTCAAATACTTCTCCCGTCACATTAGAAATAAAGTCCTTTATAGATCTCTTTTTATTATTGCTTAGTCTAAAAGGTTCACACTTCCCACATCTGAAGAATCCTTTCAGTTGTTCTTGAAAGTAATTCTTCTTCGGTGCTTCACTTGTATAACTATGTACAATCTTATCCTTTACATTTGGTGCTCTTTTAAATACCAATATTGGTTTCTCTGGTAAAACCTGCCTCATGTCATTGTCTTTCAATAAAATTGGGCAATATTTATTTATTATTTTTGTTATGGCCCCATGATCAGCACTATATCCAGTTATAAAAGGGATTTCTTTTCTCTCTCCGATATTTTTCTTCCTCCCATCTATCAGATAATCCCTTTCCATAGAATTAATTGTATCTATACTTCTCTGTAATATGTATTCTGGATATTACTTTGCCAGAATTTTTTTACTTATTATACCTTCTTGTTCCACATACACCTGTTGTTGTGAAGAGTTCCTTTTTGCTCTGACAAATTGGCTCTTTGGGACATTCATCAGCCATGGTCTATAATGGCAGCTACTGGGGGGAATATAAGTGTTAAAGTTGGTGGGTTTTTGAAATATCTTAGTTTCTAATTGCCCTTCTTCCACATATATTGTGGGATCTAAAAAGTCTACACTGCTTGCACTTACTATTCTGGTGAACTTTAAATTATAGTTGTTGTTATCCAGTTTTATCAAAATGTTTTGTAATGAATCCTGGTCGCCTTCCCATACTAGAAGACAGTAGTCTATATACCTCTTCCACATTCCAAACGTGGGTTTATAACCTCCTCCTCCCACAGCCCCATCAGCAAATTGGCATAGCTGGGTGCATAACGTGTACCCATCGCCATCCCAAGGGTTTACAAGTAAAAATTATCCCCAACCCAAAAAATAATTGCTGTTGAGGATAAACTCAATGCTTTCTACAATAAACTGTATATTTTTGCCTGGCAAATCATCAAATCATCTAATTTATCCTGAAACCTCTTCACTGCTCTTAAACCATCAGTGTGTTTAATAACAGTGTACAATGATTGTACATCTCATCTTGCCACCAGAAATTCTTCCTTCCACTAAAAATTTGATAAAACCCTAATCTCATCACTGGAATCCTTTAAGTAAGACGGAAGGCCCTGTACAATAGGTTGCAAGAAGACATCTATATATTCCGATAGTCTAGAGGTGAGAGAACCAATCCCTGAGACTATCGGTCTCCCTGGGGGGGTCTGTTACGGATTTATGAATTTTAGGGAGTATATAAAAAACTGGAATAACTTGATACAAAACATTCAAATAACCATATTACTTCTCATCTAAGACACTATTATCATGGTGCCTGTGATTCTCTTCGCGACATTCCTTCTTCCGGGTTTGTTTGTGCTATCTCTTATTGGTCGTGGCTGGCTAGCCCCTCCCAGGGCTTGCCTTTATATATGCCCTCCTGTCACTAGGCCGGTGCCCTTTCGTGGTGTCCCTGACCTTACGTTTATTCAGTGCTTCTATTCCGTGTATGATCTGGTTTTGTCTGACCTTGTTCCTGTTCCGCTTTCTGTGTACTGATCCAGGCTTTGGCTGACTACCGCTTTCTGTGTACCGATCCAGGTTTGGCTGACTACCGCTCTCTGTGTACCGATTCAGGTTTGGCTGACTACCGCTCTCTGTGTACAGATCCAGGCTTGGCTGACTACCGCTCTCTGTGTACCAATCCAGGCTTGGCTGACTACCACTCTCTGTGTACCGATACAGGCTTTGGCTGACTACGCTCTCTGTGTTGCCCTCGATATTGTTACCAGTCCATTCACTACTGTTGCCTCCAGTTGCGCTACTCTCAGCCTGTGATTCTGTGTGGCCTCCGTTACGTGCTACCCAGCCTGTGCCCTCCGGTCTCTAGCGGTGTTGCAACTTGTCAGTCCATTCACTACTGTTGCCTCCGGTTGCGCTACTCTCAGCCTGTGATTCAGTGTGGCCTCCATTACTTGCTACCTAGCCTGTGCTCTCCGGTCACTAGCGGTGTTACAACTTGTCAGTCCATTTACTACTGTTGCCTACGGATGCTCTACTCTCAGCCTGTGTTTCAGTGGGGCCTCCGTTACGTGCTACCCAGCCTGAGATCTCCAGTTACTAGCGGGGTCTTTATTGTCAGTCCATCCATTTCTGTTGCTTTTCTATTTTATCCTACATAATTGTCTGAGTGTTCAGTAAAACCGTGACAACTATCCTGTTTCCCCTTCTGTAATACTTTCTGTAGGGATTGTTTCATTCCTTCAGTGGGGTCTTTCCTAAGTTTCTTATAGGTCTTCTTGTCCTCCAGTAGTTTATGCGCTTCCTTACAATATTTCTCTTTACCCAACTACGCCCCCTCCCCCATTGTCTGCAGGCTTTATCACTATTTCTTTATTCTCTTGCAATTCCTTTAAGTCTTCTCTTTCTCTCTTGGATAAGTTTCCTTTTCTTTTTCTTATTTTATCATCCCACTGCTCTGTGTCTTCTAAGACAACGTTTTTAAAAGTCTCCATATAATGGCTATTATGGGATACAGGGTTGAAGATAGATACATTCTTCAATCCTGAATGTGGGAGTTCAGCCGTAGTCTCTGGGACAGTTTGGTTCATAAAATACTTATGCACATCTATAAATGTATCAAATTTATTTCAAACCTTTTTCTAACACTCTCTCCTGATCCTTTGTCAAAGTAACCTTACTAATATTGAAAATCTTTACTTTCCCTTCATTCACCAATTTCTTTTGTTATATCTTTCTTCCTCCTTGTGTCCCTCTTTTTGTGGGATAAAATATCCTGTTCTCCTTCTTCTCCATCTGTGATAGTACTGAGGATTTTGATACCTACTTCCCCACTGATTTCTCCTGTCTTCCTGGTGAAAAACCTGCTGCTGTTCATTCCTATTCTCCTCTACCTCATATAATGGGAAAAAACGATTATATACATCAATCTCTTTCTGTCTCATCTCATTTAAATGATAGGGTCTATAGTTTCTCCACCGATACTTGTTCCTGTTTCTGTTATTATGTCTTCCATTATGTTTGTTCTCTCTTACTTCTAAATGCTTATTATTATTTCCATGCTTGTTATTATTCCCATTATATATGACCGTACAACTTAAGTTCTCGCTCATAAAATATTTTTTTTATGGAGAATCCTCTCTAATCACATTATTAAATATTACTTCTTTCTCTTTCTCTGGATTCCCTTCCCTATATGTATTATTCTTATATTCTCTTTTATCCCTTTATAATTTTCTCTGTTTTTTCATTGTCACTTACTTTTTTGATTTTTTTTAGGAGGATCTCTCCTTTTTCTGACAATTCACGAAATTAATCCAAACATGAAAATGGTTCTATCCTATCAATAAATTCTACTATTTCTTTATTATACTTGTCCAATTTGTTTTTGTGGTCATCTGTGATCAACTACATTAGTTCAAAGGAGCATCTATCCAACACTCTATTCCAGCTTTTGCTGAATCCCTCATTGATCTCAAACATAGGTTTTTTTAAAAAGGTGTAAGCTTCTCAGAAGCATATTCAATTCCAAATATTTTTCTAGAGTGACTATATCCCACCACACCTTCATCTCTTTAATCATTACTTTTTTCCAATTTTTTAAACACTTGACCCAAATCAATGTCATCCCGTACCACACTTTCATATAAGTTGTCAAAAATTTGAGTTAGGTCTATTTCCCTTGTTCTCCACTGACTGAAGGTCTCCATCGATGGAATGCTGCTTAATTTAAAAAAGTGTATACAAGAATAAAAACGAAAATAAAGCGCAGTCTAATAGGGTCCCTCCTCCAATGGAGACACTAGCTCAAAAAAATGGAAAGATCGAATAGCAAGCTTTTAAAAATTGTACACCACACTATCCAATTACAAAAATCGATCTCAATAATAATCGCGCTTAATCTACCTTTCCAAAAAGGCTACAATAGATCTACAACAGTCAAAATATTAACAACAGTAGAGGCAAGATGAAATCTTGCTACTAGTTCATAAGTCCTAGAGGTATAATATTTAATTCCTTCCATATATTCAGTATAAAAATCATATACCTCATTGATAATAGATCTTATCAGTCCAACCTCCACAATATTGTGAAGACACAAGCAAAACCACGTAGTGTATCAGATCACTTTCACAAATGCCAAAATTGTGATCCTGAAAAATTGTCATTTGTAACTATAGATGTGGTAGAAAAGAACTGGAGAGGTGGAGATATCACAAAATGAGTATCACAGAGGGAGACTGAATGGATGTATAATTTAAAAAAGTTACAACCTTTAGGAATGAATATTTCCATATATTTAAATTGTTTTATTAGAACCTGATTTTTAAGAAAAGATAAGTGTTTTTAATAGTAGAGGAAGGTATAAATAAGGGTAGATATCTGAGTACTGACTGGCCTGTGAAGAAGTAATTTGTACGAAATGCATTGGGCAGAGTCAAAGAATTAGTCAGTGGAGGTATACCCCCCTGAAGATAGGGATTCCGGTAGTGGCATCAGACGCTGAGATTAGATCTATGAGCGAGTCTGGAGAAGATTGATTTCTTCCTACCGGTAATTGACTGCAGGGTTTGGGTTTTATGTATACACTGTTTTACTGCTCATTGGAGTTTTATATTCATGTTTTAGAATAAAGTATAAGTTTTAAGGAGAAATATTCATACGGAGTGATAAGTCCATTCATGAAGACGCGCTGTTTCACGATTAATAGTGTGAGTATAATGGCTGGGGGGAAGGTTTCCCGTTTCAGGTGTATACTACACTATGATGTGTTCATTTTTTTGATGGAACAGCGTGGAGAGAATAGTGTGGAACTCTGTTAAAAAAGAACTGTGAAAAAAAAGTAGGAACCCACTGATTGGAATATATCTTGGTACGAGATTGCTGATTAGAACTTCCCTGTGTTCGGTGAGAGAGGAGGAGGTGAAGTCAGGACAATGGAGAAAACATTGTGGAGGTTGGACTGATTCACTTATGTTTGTGGATTTTACTGATAAGATCTATTATCAGTGAGGTATATGATTTTTATACTGAGTATACGGAAGGAATTAAACTCTACGACTTATGAACAAGTAGCAAGGTTTCATCTTGCCTCTACTGTTGATAATATTTTGACTGTTGTACATCTATTGTAGCCTTTTTGGAGAGGTAGATTAAGTGATATTATTATTGTGATTGATTTTTGTAATTGGATATTGTGGTGCACTATTTTTAAACGCTTGCTATTCAATCTTTCCATTTTTTTGGGCTAGTGTTTCCACTGGAGGAGGGACCCTATTGGACTGCGCTTGTTTTTTGTTTTTATAATGATGCACCTTTAATTCAATTAGCTCAGCAAATTACTACAACACACTATATGTGTCACTTTTTAATGTAATTTTTAAATTATGAGGTTAAAGAGACAGGGTACATTTTATTGTTAACAAATCAATAAAAATTCACTGATGTATTAAATGTGTGTATGTGCTTGTGTGAGACACCAGGTCACAGAGTACACATCAACATCTCCCAACTAATCATTCCTAGTAGACAGAAAAGACACCATACTGTCACTTTCAGTATGGTCACCTTCCAAATCATATGCAAAGAAGAGAGCTGTCACAGTTAGGACTATCCATGTAATCCTTTGGATCACAATGTGTAGAGAGCCAGTCTGTGCCTCTCTACAGTTGCAGTCTACCTGGGCACTTCAAAGCTAATACTGTAATTCAAGAAATGTAGCCAGTTTTGTTATTTATTAACAGCATGAGGGTGCTTAAGGTTAAAGGATATGGCACAAAAATATAGAGAAAAGAACAATGTTTTATAATGGTTTAGATGTTTTACGCATATACACAACTAACATAGAAAAGTAAATATTCACAACTCTGTGACCTAATCATTGATCAATAACTAATAACAAATCTATCTTGTGATAGTTCCTGTTATTGACGATTTTATAAGCTAAAGGACTGAAAATAAATAACGAGTACAAAGAAGATTTTTTTTTATTTGTTTCAGTACCTTGTTTGAAACCAGTTACAATTTAAGTGAAATACTGTTGTTTGCTATTGGCAATCTAAAAGCCTTCCTCTAATTCTATTCAATTTCATGGTTAATGCTATTGTATTAGAATCTGCTCATTAAAAATTAAATGATTTAAAATAAATTAAAAAGCATATTCTTCTTTTTTGCTGGTTGAAAATCTCTACACATCTTTGTTAATCACTTAATGAAATTTGTGCCCTTAATAAGCTATTGAGTATAATTTACTATAATGCAGATTTATTTTAATAGCAATTTAAAACATTTGGAATTGCTACTATCATGAGGATTCATCAAAGACGTATATGCTCTTACATGCATTACATAAAAAAATGCATGTATTTAGGATAAAAGCTACGACACAAATGTATTTATATAATAATTTTCAAACTTGATCAAATCTACTTAATTGCACCAATTACTAGTATGGAACCACAATCTCTCTAATAACTGTTATAAACTTAGGGCATTTGCATTGGTTTGGAAGACTCTTAGGCAACAGATGAGTTGACTTAATAATGTATTTTAAGATAATAAATGGTTACAGGATAGTATATTAAATTAATGTTAACTCCTGTTGCCAAGGAGCAAGCAGCCAGTTGCAAGCCCCTCAGAGAATGAAGGGATAAATGGACAGTGCATGTGTGGTAGCATTGGTGTACCTCTGTGTTGTAGACTGTTACAATGTTTTAGACTTTGTTGTTGAAATGGTCATACAGTTGCTGGTCCTTCAGTTAAGTTTATTATAATGACTTCTTAATTATGACTACAAATTTAACTTGTTGTTCTTGTACAAGTTTAATGAACATTGACTGTGTAGTACTTACAGCACTTTTGGCCTTAATTCAATTGTGTGCGGTAGAACTGCATTTAAGGCAAAAAAGGCCAATGTTCGTAATATCAGAATTACATCAAATTCAATAGGTAGTCTACATGAATGGCTTACGAGCGTAGGCCCAACAAATCCAAGTAACTCAGAAACCTGCTTTGCACCTTTTTTCACCTCACCGTGCATCCCAGTAAGCCGTTAATTAATTTTCGATATGTCTAATGTCAAGGAAAAAGATGCCGGTCAATGTTATCTAACGACTCTGATTGTTGTCAAGACAAGTTCACTCTCACAGCCAATCACAACATACCAAAGTATCAAATACATTCAAATACACCTCTATATATCCCAAAATAACTGACATAGTTTTCTGTGCTTTGAGTTTTGGTGAGCTAGAGCACAGGACCCAGGAGCAGTGGATAATGATAGAACGAGTGAGACAGGTGCGTACATTGGAGGCAGGTAGAAGGATTTGGGAGTAGAGAGAGTTGCACTTATATCTACACACATACAGACACACACACATAGCTTTTTTTCCCAAACACATTACACATATTTATCTTTTATTTTGTCAGTTTGAATCAATAACATAGTCCATTAAGTCCAGCCAATGCCAAAAAACACCCCTGTTTATCCAGAGGAAGGCAAAAAGCAGCCTTCCTCTCTGAGTGACAGAGAGTGAATGATTGAGTGGTTCTGTGAGGGCCTGTGTGAGTGCCTGAGTGTGAGTGGGTACATGATGGAGAAGAGAGCAGGAGAGAGGGATGGGAAGAGGAGCAGGAGAGAAGGAAGCTCAGGTGGGCATCCCCTGTCAGGGAAGGAGTGGGAGATCAGTTGGGTTGTGGGGGATCCGATCAAGAACAGGCACATGAAGGACAGGAACAGAACTTCCAGTGGGAATAAGTATATTTGTCAGGGAGCACCCTACACAGCCAGGGACATCACAGGCAAGCCACTGAAGCACCAACACATCCCAGGCTGGAGCTGATGAGGAGAGGTTGCAGGACCCCAAATACTCCTACAAGGAAAACAGTATCCTGGAGAGGGTTGTCAGTCTGGGGTCTTGGAAGAAGGTGTCAGGTGGTGAATTGGGTGATTGCAGTCCCCACCTGCCAGAGACCCCTGGACTCTATAAAGAAGTGCTGGGGTGACTGTAAGCATCTGGTAAAGAAGAAAATGGGAGAGGTCACCATACAAGCATCATCTTTAACCTCTAGGAGGAGATACTCAGGCTGAGCATGTCAACAATGACCGGTGAAGGGATAACTGGAGGACCAAACACTCGGGATGAAAGCTCCCTCCACACTACCGGTAAGTGCATCATTCCATAACCACATACCACAGAAACCCTCATACCTACTACAGCCTAACACAGTGACAACAGAACACATGACGATCTTCATTCACACAACTGCACCAACACAGCTCTGAAAGGATTCAAATAAGGACAAAATACTTGACAATCCATGCACAAATAGGAAGGGTACAGCCAAGAAATCCTGTCCATGTTTAACCCCCTCATTGCAGTGTTGTTTATGATAGCCACTACGCACAAACAATGCTTGCAATTAGGTTGTCATGTGAAGCCCAGTCAATTTCCTTCACAATGTTAAACATGTAGCCAGATGGAGGTCAGCACCTGACACCCTTGAATGCTAAAGAGATGATCATCTCATTGGTCAAAAATGCTTTGGTTACCCCTCTGGCACTCCAAGGGTTAACCGATGAGCAACACAATGCAACAGGGTTAAACTGAACTGGTCCACACATCACAGTGTGACTGCATATACAACACACAGGCCTTGAACTAGAGAACATTAGGGTCCCAAAGCAAAGCAATGCACTGTTCAAAAACAATGACAACAAGGTAGATTAAATATTTTGGAATCATATGTACCCTGAGGAGTGGGGATGGCCAGGAGGGGAATTTGTGTGGTTCAAGTCCATAGTGTTGCTTCTCCCTTGACCTATGTATTGAGTATACATGTGTTTGCTCTCAGTTGAACTGTGATGGTTAATCTTTGGTTATCATGGGTATCCTGAACAGTGGGGATCACGAGGAGGGATTTCAGGCCATCCACTCTCATCAGGACACATCAAATACTGTAGGTGCTCACATCAATGTACAGCAGGACTGTCTAAGTTTAGTCCTCAAGGGCCATCAACAGGCCAGGATTGAAGCATATCCCTTATTAAGCACAGGTGGGTCAGTCAAAATGAATGAGCTATAGATCACCAGTGCTTAATCAGGGAAATCCTTACATCCTGGCCTGTTGGTGGTCCTGAGGACTGAACTTGGATGCCTTATCGATTCCTTGGGATTTTTCTCTGGCTTACATCTTTCCTCCTCTTCCTCTATTGATCAGAGTCATCCAGAAACTGAAGCAGGAGCATTGTCCTGTTATCCTGATCGCTCCAAACTGGCCTCGCCAGTCCTGGTTTCCGGAGTTGATGGCCATGTCAGTGGCGGATCCGTTCCCACTTCCTGCCCGTCCGGACCTACTTCTTCAGGGATATCTGTGGAAGGAGGATGTTCACTCTCTCCATTTGATGGCATGGCGGTTGAATCCTCGATTCTAGCAAAGAAAGGATTTTCTCCTTCTGTGGTGTCGACTATGCTCAGTGCTCGTAAGCCTGTGTCCTCCAAGATCTATCATCGCATATGGTCAACCTTCGTTGCATGGTGCTCTGATAAGAAATTATCCCTTGAGTTTCATCTTCCCACTGTCCTGGCCTTCTTGCAGGACGGTGTTGATAAGGGGCTCAGTCTGAGTTCCCTCAAAGTTCAGACTTCTGCCTTGTCTGTGTTTTTCCAGGAAAGGATTGCTATCCTTCCTGATGTGAAAGTTTTCTTCCAAGGTGTGACTCATGTTCGGCCTGCCTTCAAGAGTCCTGCTCCCCAGTGGGACCTCAATTTGGTGCTGGGAGTTCTCCAGCGACCCCCGTTTGAATCCTTGGCTTCCATTCCATTACGTCTCTTGACTTGGAAGATGGCCTTCCTTTTAGCTATTGTTTCAGTTCGCCGGGTAGCAGAGTTACAAGCTCTGTCTTGTAAACCTCCTTACCTGGTGTTCCACAAGGATAAGGCTGTGCTTCGCACTACCAAGGAATTCTTACCCAAGGTTGTGTCCGAGTTTCACATCAATCAGGAGATTGTGGTTCCCTCTTTCTGCCCTAATCCTTCATCTGACAAGGAACGAGATCTCCATTTGTTGGATGTGGTGCGTTGCCTCAAGTTTTATGTTCATCGAACCGAGTCTATCAGGAAGTCTGACGCTCTATTCGTCATTCCTGAGGGGCCTAGGGCAGGGAGACCGGCTTCCAAAGTTACCATTGCCTCTTGGATTAAGGCTACTATCCGTGAAGCCTATAAGTTGCAGAATAAGCACGTTCCCTTCCGGGTGACTGCCCATTCCACCAGATCTATTGGGGCCTCTTGGGCCTACAAGAATTAGGCTTCTGCTGATCAACTGTGCAGAGCGGCCACTTGGTCCTCTGTGCACACTTTTTCTAAGCACTATAGAGTTGATGTACTGGCTTCGGCTGATGCCAGTTTTGGAAGGAAGGTCCTGGAGGCAGTTTTGCCTGTGTAGGTCTTCTGCTTTGTGATCCTTAGTGCTTCCTTACTGTTGTTCCGTGTGCTGTGTTAGTTCAGGGGTTGTTCCCTTGGTTGGTGTCCGTTGACACTTACAGTTTTGGCTATGTAATTAACTGGTTCATAGCAGTTTTAATGACTTGGGCCTTGTACTGGTCCTTGCCTTATTTCCCACCTCTGGATCAGCTCAATGTTTGTACATCCCAGAAGTACCAGTGACCTGTATTGGACGACAGTGAAAATAGGATTTTAGTCTTACCTGTTAAATCCTTTTCACTTAGTCCATACAGGTCACTGGTCTCCCACCCTGTCAAGGGACCAGACCTGGCTCTCCTGTGGCATTCAGTGGGAGACCTTTGGGGCATGCTCACAGGAGTCTTTCTTCTTGCTTACCTGGGGTCAGTTTTAGGGTCTCAAATCAATCTAGTGGCTCTGGCCTGAAGGTGGCTTAAGTAGGAGGGGAGGCTCCGCCCCCTGCAATCATTTGCATAATTGTTCCTGCCTATTAAAGGGGCGAATCGCCTCCCAGAAGTACCAGTGACCTGTATGGACTATGTGAAAAGGATTTAACAGGTAAGACTAAAATCCTATTTTTTGTCTGATGTGTTTGTGTCTGTGGTGTAGGAGCGAGTGGCAGTTACTTAGATAGTGGTGGGCGGGCTGGATAGTGGGGGCAGGCCAACTCCCTGCATGATTTAAATCACTCCCCCATTGAATCACCCAATGGGAGCAGTAACTCCTCCTTACTTAACCCTTTGAGTGCCAGAGGGGTACGCAATGCATTGCTTTGCAATGCGTTGTGTACAAAACAGATATATGGTGCTCCACCTTAATAATGAGGGTGTATGCATAATACTAAGGGAATGTGCTTGTTGTAAATATAAAGATGCAAACAAAAGAAAAAGAACAAGTATACAGCACCAAACCCAACCCCCAATAATGGAGATAGAATAGCACAAATTAGAAACAAAAAAGAAGAAAGGGAAAAGCCACTAAAACTTAACCTTTATTAAAAATCATAAAAGCAGCGAATTAAAATATTCCTGGTCATCATTCCCATTATAATGAGAACTACTTTATCAGCATACGATGTTAACCGTAACAATTATTATCATATAATTAAATCCCCGCATTGACAGTAATCAAATGTGCGTCAGTGTTACGGTTTTCTGACACTCAGACCAGGGTATGAAGTAAAAACACAGTTTTATTGAATCAGAATGATAAACAGTGCCCCTAGGAGCCAGCACAGGTAAGAACAGTATTGACAAATACAGATAAGGTATGTGTAATACAAGCAGGAGTATAAGTACAAATATAGACTGGAGTAACCCCAAAGGGTTAACAGTAGCAACTGGAGAACTCAGGCTTAGATTGGCCAACGCCCAGGATAGATATCAGTCTCTGGATAACAGTCTCTCAAATGTAGAGCAAGGAGTAATGTATCAGCACTGTATCACTCTCTAGGTAGAAACGGGGAACACTCCTAGTGCGCTGAGCTGAGCCAATACCACCACCGTGGGCTAGGAGGAATGCTACTGCCAGAGCTGAAGTAACCAGAATAGGAATCGCCCACAATGAGACTAGTAAATGACCATGCGTATGCCAACTGGATTGTGCCAGACACCCTTGTGATGCCACAATAGATGGTTGCTGGACAAGCTACAGGGAGCCGATGCACTAGGCAGTGCAGGTGGAAATGTACACTCTGAGTGAATGAGAAACGGAGCCGGGACACCCTTCCGGTGTCGCACGGAATCCTATTGCAAGAGCAAACAGACTACTGGCGCCAACCGGCGTGGTCACGGTGCACCCCGAACACCGGACAGGCGGAGCTCTGCAAGGAATAGTATGGCATCAATAGGCAACTCAGAGTGTAACGGTTCAACGGACCAACAGAGGCTTGGCAAGCTAAACAAGTGGCACGTAACCGGAGACTACAGGCACTGCACGGGTTAATCTGGTACCTACAGAAGAGCACTGCTCAGCAAGGCAGATGGCAGGCAACCTCAGACTACAGCTGAAAGAGCGAGAGAGGATCAGCGAAAACAGTTCAGAATGTCGCCAGAGCGACCGGAGGACACTGGAACTGCAACCGGACAGGAGCGATAACCGGAACCGGATGACACAGCTGCAGGAATGTCAATCGGAGAACGGGTCAATCATGGAGCAGGGTCGTCAGCCAGAACCGGGTCAATCACGGAGCAGGGTCGTCAGCCAGAGCCGGGTAGATCACAGAGCAGGGTCGTCAGCCAGAACCGGGTCAATCACGGAGCAGGGTCGTCAGCCAGAACCTGGTCAATCACGAAGCAGGGTCGTCAGCCAGAACCGGGTCAATCATGGAGCAGGATCAGAAGAGGAGTCAGCCAAGCCGGATCAGTACACAGGAGACACTGGAACTCAGCAACGAGACACAGGAACGGGAACACCACAAAAGGGCAACTGACAAGTGCCCAAGAGCCAGTATAAAAAGGAACATCCTGGGCGGGCCAATCAGCCTCCTCCAATGCAAAGGTAACACAGTCACAGATTGACAGGGAATCACGGGGACCGTGATAGTCAGGTAGATCAGCGGAACTCATACACGTGTGCAAAAAACAAATATATTGAGAGCAGAGTACACCGATCTCTCATCCGCACCTATTGTGATAATGAGTTCCGTTATCTGAACCAAAGGGAGGGGGAGGTGCCTGAGCTTACATGTATATAACCTAAGGTAGAATTGAGTACCCAATGTAAATTAGCACTCAACTCTCCCACATATTAGCGAACTAAATGCGTGTAATAAGCCAACATCCGAAGCTCAGTTATATTCTAATTGTCCCCGTTCAACCTGAATATAGCCGATCGCAATCAGCTCACATATCAATGCGGGGAAGACAAAAATCACAAAGAGGGAATGGAGTCAACCTCTATATCCATGTGGAAAAAACATCTACCGCATATCCAAAATCAGTAGTGATCTGCAATACTCGGGGACTAGTGTCACTCAGCATACACTGAAAGAAAGTATCTATATCCCTATTATCCGTACTGCAGCTAACTAATAAAGAAACATTGTTGCAGAGCTCAGGACATCTATCTAACTGACCCTAACGTACGTTTCACTAAAAAATGCTTTTTCAAAGGGTGCCGACCGCCTACCAGATGTCAGCTTTATACCCATGATTCTATGTCAATTAAACAATGATAAAAAGATACTTAACCCTTTCCTTCCAAAGTGTTCGAAATAAATGTTGTAGTTCACAACCAACAGTAAATAGAATCAGACAGCAAATACTTATTAGAATATCAAATTCTAACATCTAATCCTATATTCATACTGATATGTTAGATGGATCTTTTTATTATATACATACACATAATAAAGAATTTTAACCCTTAATAGGGAACTCAATTTATGTGGTATTACTGCATAACTAAAAGATTCATTCCTACACTACCATAAACAAGATAAACAACGTCCAATATGTTGAAATAACGTTTTTAAAGTTAAATTCAGTATAAGTTTATCTATATATTGAATCTTTATCTCCATAATGTGGTCAAGTAAAGGATTAACCCTTAACAAAAAACTCCATTAAAAAGGTATATGCTACCACATAACATATATTGACCTAAACAACAAAGCATGAGAAGTTAAATAAAACTGCTCAAGCTTCCTTTAAAAAAGGAGGGATGGTAAAGTTGTGTATTACTTATTAACCGATCCATTTACACCCAACCTACCAGTATGGATCAAAGTAGAAGCATTTAAGAGAAGAGGCATAATAATAATACAAAATCCTCTCTAGGACTTTTATTTAGTTTAAGTCTTATAATGGAATTAAATATGGGCGGATAAATGCATCCCCTCATTTAAACCACTGTGAATCATTGATTGTAATAGGAAAATCCACCTATTTTCCTTTCTAAGAAGAGCATTTTCAAGATCACCTCCTCTAATACCCAGCGTAACCAATTCCAGACCACTTACTTTTAAAGTATTAGGGTTAGCTTGGTGTAATTCTGAAAAATGCAACGCTATAGATGTCAATTTTCTTCCATTATCTTTGTCCTTCTGTGCATTTCTAATATTCCCTTTATGTTCCCTAATACGATCCTTGAGTGATCTTGTTGTCATGCCAACATATTTCTTTAGACAAGGACAAGTGACCATATAAATCAACCCTTTAGTATTGCAGTTGAAATATTGTGTAATTTTATGGATCTTATGAAATTTATCCACTATTGATTTGATATTTAAAATATTGGGGCAGATAGAGCAGCTGCCGCATGCATAGCTGCCATTCACTATAGGCTTTTTTCTCGTTGTTATAAGATGGCTTTTAACCAATTTATCCTTGAGATTTGGTGATCTCCTAGTACAAGTTTGAATTCTGTCACCAATTATTTCTTTCAAATCTGAATCTGTTTGAAGAACAGGTAAATGTTTATTAAGAATACTGACCACCATATTCCATTGGTTACTATATGTACCTACTAATCTTATAGTTTTACCAGATGAACACTTAGGACTCTTATTCAACAGTGTATCCCTTGGTGTATTCTTAGCTCTAACATATGCCTTATGAACAGCATTTTTTGTATATCCTCTCTCCATAAATCTCTTTGTGAGTTCATTTGCTCTTGATTCAAAGGTACCTTCCTCCGAACAGTTCCTCCTCATCCTGAGAAATTCTCCAGCTGGAACTGATTTTATTACAGTAGGAAGATGAAAACTACTACTATGGAGTATGCTGTTAGTGGCAGTAGGCTTTT
Source organism: Rhinophrynus dorsalis (assembly GCA_037306005.1). Lineage (NCBI taxonomy): Eukaryota > Metazoa > Chordata > Amphibia > Anura > Rhinophrynidae > Rhinophrynus > Rhinophrynus dorsalis. The sequence continues at coordinate 323,742,864 of CM074720.1, read as the reverse complement.
GATATAGATCACTACTAAGAAGTCCATCATTTGTCCTTCTGATGGTCAGATCCAAAAAATTGATTTCGGACTTACTACATTGATAAGTTAATTTTAGATTGTAAGTGTTGTTATTTAAACAATCAATAAATTCAATGAATAGGTTTAAGTCACCCTCCCACAAAATAAGCAAATCATCAATATATCGATACCACATGATGACATTGGCATTATATTTATCAAACTTATCACTTAGTGCAATTTCTCTTTCCTACCACCCGAGGTACAAATTAGCGTATGTGGGTGCACATGCTGCCCCCATTGTTGTACCCCGGGTCTGCAAGTAAAATCTATCTCTAAAGAAAAAATAATTATGGGAAAGTGCAAACTTAAGTAATCTCAGTAGAAAGTTTCCATATTCGTTACTAAGATGAAAATCCTGATCAAGATAGTATTTGATCACTTTAAGTCCCATCTCATGTTCAATTGAGGTATATAAGGATTCAACGTCACAAGTTATTAACCAAGTACTCTCATTAACTGGCAGTTTGTCAATTTTCCCAAGAATGTCTCCAGTATCCTTAATATATGATGGTAATAGAGCCACATATTTATTTAATTTATTTTCCAAATATTTATTTGCTCTTTCACTTACACCCCCAATGCCAGAGACAATCGGTCTCCCAGGTGGTACAGACTTGTTCTTATGTATCTTAGGGAGCATATAAAAGGTGGGTACTCTTGGATTTCTCATGACCAGGTAGTCTTTTTCCACTTTAGAAATAATACCTGACTCAAAAGTTTGTTGAATCATGTCATTATAGATATTCAAATAGTCTGCTGTGGGATTTGAAAAAAGCCTTTTATAGCATTTCTGATCTGATAGTTGTTTAGTTGCTTCAATAAGATAATAATCTAAAGGCCAAATGACTACATTGCCCCCCCTTGTCTGCTGGTTTAATTACCACATCATCCCACTTCTCCATTTCAAATAGCGCCTGGGATTGTGGTTTTGTTAGATTGTACGGACCATTTTTCTTTGGTAATGCTAAAATATCTTTCATTACTAGTTCACCAAAAACTTTAACAGGGGGGCATATATTTGTAGTGGGTGTAAATATAGATTTAGGATGCAAAGGAGGGTCTTGAGTTATATCACTTTCTTGAAGAAGATCAATCAGATCCTCAAGGGTCTGAGGCTCATCACTTGAGGTTATTGGAAAAGTTGAAGATATCACACCTCTTGATGTATTATCATACACACATGCCTGGTCAAAAAAGCCAGGATTGTTGGAATCTTTATTAGAGGAGAAGAACTTATGAAGCAGGAGCTTTCTACAAAATAAAAACAAATCTTTATATGTCTCAAATTTGATCAATGTATTCATTGGTGCAAAGGTAAGGCCTTTATTGAGAACATATATATGATCTGCTGATAAAGTGTGTTGACTTAAATTGATCACATTCATCCTCTTCCCCCTCTCCCCCTCCATATCCGTATTCCTCTCCTGTTCTGTTGGTGATAACCCCAGACCTCTCTGTCTCTTAAACCTCTTTTCTCAGCACCTAACCTTTGACCTTGATTCATATCTTTCCATCTGCCTCTGCCCCTGCTGATTCGTTTGAATAAAAAATTATTATCCTGTATACTTGTTTCAGTTCCACTAGTCTCAACATCAGATGTATCTGATTCAGATGGGTCAGTATCTTGAACCTGTGTAGATTCTGAAGAACCTTCTGGTGATGTTTTCCAAAAATAGATGTTACCTGCCTGATAATCTTTAATATCACGGCTAAATTTATTTATTTTCTTATTAAGGATCTTAGTTTCCAAATTATCTATCTCTGTATTGATTTTATCTAATTTAAGAGTGAGCTCTTGTGAATCAAATGTTTGTAGCATATTCTCAATCTCTTTAATTCTTTTATTCGTTTTTTCATAAACTAATTTTTCATGATCTAATAAAATGTTCATTAATTCTTTTGAACATTTATTTAAAGATTCCTCCCATCTTCTCATCAGTTCTTCATTCTCTAGTGGACCTGATGGCATAACTGTAATTCGTAAGCCCCTAGGTATAATATCTTTACTCATATATTTTTGATATGCTGACTGATTCCACCAAGACCGCATTAATTTCAGGTTGGTCTTTTTGAAATCAAGCAAAATCTTATGAATATCACATACATCACTGGTTTTATCAGAAGAAACATCCTCAGAGAAAACCTCATTATAACGGTAACCCAGGAAGCCGGGAAGCCCTGGGCCGTCGTTACCGGATCCCCTGCTCTCGAAGGCGGCTAGCTTTGCTCGAACAACCCGGTTGGAGCGAAACCTTTCGCGGCACTCTCGAACCCGTCGAATGCCAACACCGGTTCGGACACCGGGTCCCGTCGAGTATCGAGACGGGGATGTTCAGGAGGACCGGGAGTCGCAGTTCGAGACGGGTTCGCAGGAACGTGAATTAGCTCTGAGACGCCTCGGAGGATGGGGATCAGAGTGGATACTTTAGACCATCCGAACACATTGACACAGGAGACTTTCTGTAGCCACACGAACACACTTTATTGAACTCAACACATGTTTTTATACACTCTACCACAGGGTCACAATGTGACAGGAGGGGCTAGGTATTAAAATAAGGGCTTGGGCTAGGGACCAATCGAACACAGTATACAGGGGACACTGGTGACAAAAGGGACCAATGGCCGATGGAGCAGAAGGGCCAATGGTACGCAGAGAAAAGAGGCCAATGGCATTTGTCCTAGTTAGCATATTGCTCAACCTCTGCAGTACAGACAGTGTAATTAGGTTACGGCAGAGACAAAAGGTTTGATGAGGGGGAATACACATTTGGGTTATACCAGGGCTGACGCACGTACCCACCAAGGTGAATATGCAGCTCCAACCCTGGCCAACCAGTGTGCGCAGTGAGTCGTACGTCGGCCAATCCGGCGTCGACTCACTGCCTCCGGTTCCCGTGTTCGCGGCAGACTCGATGTCTCGAACCAAGGAACCGGGAAACTCCCGGCTGCGGTGTTCGCATATCCCCCTCGCACATCTAACATACAAAATTGTTCGACAGTCCATAGTCCTATAACCTAGCCCACGGGGACAGGGTGACCAGTTCGTGTCCAAGTTCTTAGTAACGGCCTAAGGCCCGTTACACTCATCAATTTGTGCAATCCATTTATCTCTCCTTTTAGTGACTGAATTAGTAATTGGATTAGACATATTAGTCTACCTGGTGTGCACACAAAGAAAATCTCCAAAGAAAGAGAAATAAATATCAAATACAAAACAGATATATGGTGCACCACCTTAATTATGAGGGTGTATGCATAATACTAAGGGAATGTGCTTGTTGTAAATATAAAGATGCAAACAAAAGAAAAAGAACAACTATACAGCACCAAACCCAACCCCCAATAATGGAGATAGAATAGCACAAATTAGAAACAAAAAAGAAGAAAGGGAAAAGCCACTAAAACTTAACCTTTATTAAAAATCATAAAAGCAGCGAATTAAAATTAAAATATTCCTGGTCATCATTCCCATTATAATGAGAACTACTTTATCAGCATACGATGTTAACCGTAACAATTATTATCATATAATTAAATCCCCGCATTGACAGTAATCAAATGTGCATCAGGTAGATCAGCGGAACTCATACACGTGTGCAAAAAACAAATATATTGAGAGCAGAGTACACCGATCTCTCATCCGCACCTATTGTGATAATGAGTTCCGTTATCTGAACCAAAGGGAGGGGGAGGTGCCTGAGCTTACATGTATATAACCTAAGGTAGAATTGAGTACCCAATGTAAATTAGCACTCAACTCTCCCACATATTAGCGAACTAAATGCGTGTAATAAGCCAACATCCGAAGCTCAGTTATATTCTAATTGTCCCCGTTCAACCTGAATATAGCCGATCGCAATCAGCTCACATATCAATGCGGGGAAGACAAAAATCACAAAGAGGGAATGGAGTCAACCTCTATATCCATGCGGAAAAAACATCTGCCGCATATTCAAAATCAGTAGTGATCTGCAATACTCGGGGACTAGTGTCACTCAGCATACACTGAAAGAAAGTATCTATATCCCTATTATCCGTACTGCAGCTAACTAATAAAGAAACATCGTTGCAGAGCTCAGGACATCTATCTAACTGACCCTAACGTACGTTTCACTAAAAAATGCTTTTTCAAAGGGTGCCGACCGCCTACCAGATGTCAGCTTTATACCCATGATTCTATGTCAATTAATCAATGATAAAAAGATACTTAACCCTTTCCTTCCAAATTGTTCGAAATAAATGTTGTAGTTCACAACCAACAGTAAATAGAATCAGACAGCAAATACTTATTAGAATATCAAATTCTAACATCTAATCCTATATTCATACTGATATGTTAGATGGATCTTTTTTATTATATACATACACATAATAAAGAATTTTAACCCTTAATAGGGAACTCAATTTATGTGGTATTACTGCATAACTAAAAGATTCATTCCTACACTACCATAAACAAGATAAACAACGTCCAATATGTTGAAATAACGTTTTTAAAGTTAAATTCAGTATAAGTATATCTATATAATGAATCTTTATCTCCATAATGTGGTCAAGTAAAGGATTAACCCTTAACAAAAAACTCCATTAAAAAGGTATATGCTACCACATAACATATATTGACCTATACAACAAAGCATGAGAAGTTAAATAAAACTGCTCAAGCTTCCTTTAAAAAAGGAAGAGTGTGAGTGTGTGATTGAGTGTGAGTGTGTGTTTTTTGTCTGATGTGTTTGTGTCTGTGGTGTAGGAGCAAGTGGCAGTTACTAAGATAGTGGAGGGCGGGCTGGATAGTGGGGGCAGGCCAACTCCCTGCATGATTTAAATCACTCCCCCATTGAATCACCCAATGGGAGCAGTAACTCCTCCTTACTTAACCCTTTGAGTGCCAGAGGGGTACGCAACGCATTGCTTTGCAATGCGTTGTGTACCCCAGGGGCGTCGCTAGGGGTGGGCTAAGGAGGCTGAAGCCCCGAGTGTGTCAGTGGGTAGCCTTGAATGTCAATCAGCAGACTCACTCCTCCTGCTGTTTATCCTGAGGCTGGCTGGCTGGCTGCTGCCCAGCAACTTGTGGGCATATATAGCTTGGAACAGCAGGCTGCTGCCTTACTCTGTTCTCAGCTTCAGCCCACAGCCATCCGCTCAACACTGGCTCTTCTGGCACTTCTTGGTGCTTTGCGATGAGGTCATCAACATGCACCTGAAGTACCAGAGGAGGCAGTGTGGAGCCCATGGCTCTACACTGAGACAGAAAGCAGAATGGGGCAGAGCAGAAGAGAAGGTATGAGGGACAGTATAGCTGGGGGAAATATATGGCTACCAGTGGCAGGTAAACAAGGCTGGTGGGTGTCACATTGTATATGTGGAGAATTTGTGGGCTGGCTACCAGAGGGCAGGGGAACAAGGCTGGTGGGGTCACACAGTTTATGTAGGGAATCAGTGGCTACCAGTGGGTATTGGAATAAGGATGGTGGTGGTCATATAGTGTATGTGTAGAATCTGTGGCTTTCAGTGGGCAGGATAATAAGGCTGGTGGGGGGGTCACATAATGTATGTATGGAATCTGTGGCAGGGGTAAAATGCAGGTGGAATCACATAGTATATGTGAGGAATCTGTGGATACCAGTGGGTGGGGGGGCACACGCATTGTATGTGGGGAATCTGTGGCGTCCAGTGGCAGGAGAACAAGGCTGGTGTGGATTCACAATGTATGAGGGGAATCTGTGGCGACCAGTAGGCAGTTGTAGTAGGCTGGTGGGGTAACAGTGTATTTGGGGAATCTGGGCAGAGAAACATGGCTGTGGCTACCAGTGGCCAGTGGAACAAGGCTGTGGTATCATAACGTTTATGTGCGTTGTTCTGTGGCTACCAGCGGCCAATGGAAAAATGCCAGCAATCAGACAGTGTATGATTGACTACAGGTAACCAGTGGAACAATGATGGGGTGTCACACAGTGTATGTATGGTTCTATGGATACCAGTTGCCAGTAGAAGAAGAATGAGATATCAGTTCATGTGTGGGCCTGGTGCTACCGGTGGCAAACCACTGGAGTATCAGACAGTGGATGTGTGGCTAATAGGGGCTAGAAGCTCAAGGTTATCAGGCAGTGTATGAGGGGTTCTATGGCTACCAGTGGGCAATGGAACAATGCTGGGTATAAGCATACCTCCCAAATGTCCCTCTTCGAGCCCCAAATCCCTCTGTCCCTCTTTCACACCCTGGTGTCCCACTTTTTAGGACATCAGACTGTGTGGTGGGTATATAAGTGTATCACATTGCTCCACAACAATAAAACTCACATTAATGTTTGTTTAAACATCGTTATATTTGTTTATACATCATCTGTGTAAATAAAATACTTGGTGTTGCTCTTGATAATTTATTCAGTTACATCAATGGCTCATATGTATTAACCCTTTGAGTGCCAGAGTGGTACGCAGTGCATTGCTTTGCAATGTGTTGTGTACCCCTCTGGTATGGTTAAAGCAACCTGGTTTTATTCTGGAGTAAACCAACTGCACAATAGGGGACAAATAAAAGTTCTTAAAATCCACTACACTTGAATAGAGTTTTTAACCTCTTGAATGCTAGAGAGGTCTCCAATGCATTGCTTTGCAATATATTGAAGACCGCTCTAGCATTCAAGGCGTTAAAACCCCTATTAAATGTGACAGGAATTTTGATTTGTTCCCTCTGGTACAGTTGGTTTACACCACAATAACTTCAGTTAGTTAGAACAAAAAACAATGGCAAGAGTTGAACATAAAATGGCTTACTTCTTAACTCTTTGCATTGCATTATATATAGATTAGTAAAATAAACATATATGTTGTGTAAGGATAACTCACTCCACACTATAGCGTTATCATCACTACCACTGGTGGCAGGCACTCTGTTGAATTTTGCTGTGGGCTCTAGCCCCAGATCGTTTTGGAACCTAAAAACGCCCCTGGTGTACCCCTCTGGCACTCAAAGGGTTAAGCTGAGATAACATAGCAATATAACACATGGTGGCTCTTCAGTTGAGGCAGCATAGCAATATGCTGAGGGAACAAATAGAAAGTGGTGTTTGAGGCTTGCCCTCTGTAACATACAGCAAAGCATCTCTCTCCCTTTAAGGAGAAAGGGCGGGAAGTAGGAAACAGGAAGTGGAGGAGTGACAGTTGAGACAATTAGTGAGGTGACTGAAGAGATGAAAAGAGTTAAATAAAAGAGTTGCTATTAAGTTTATCCCTGAGTTTGTATTTTATGGGAACATTACACCCTCGTACTGAAACAGAGTGTATGGAGGGTTACAATTATCTGTGGGAGGTGAAATAGTGTGTTTTTGGGGTCATGATCCTGAGTGAGTGTGTGTGTGGACCAGGAGAAGTTATTAATATCCCCTATTTCAGGAGCGAGTGGCAGTTATATTTTTTTTGTTAGTTGGATAGTGGTGGGTGGGCCGGAGGGGGCGGGCCAACTCCCTGTATGATAAACATGCCCTCATTCTTTTCCCCATTGGGAGCAGTAAAGTCCCCAATATGAGTTGTGTCTCCTAATGAGACATAAATTATGTAATGAGGCATTCTGTTCAATGTGTGTTTGTTTTCTGAGGAGACATAAATTATGTTCTGTGTGTGAGGTACCATAAATTATGCAATGAGGCTTATTCTTTTATATATATAATTATATAGATAGATATAGATATAGATATGAACTGTGGTTGGTGCTCCTAATACCCTGAAAACGAACTAGTGGCTATTTTGTAACATGGCGGTAATTCAAGATGAGATGCTCTTTAGGAATGGAGCTGTATCTTTAATTAACAGAGAATATCATGCCCATGGAGACAGACATTATTCTTTTTGCAGAACTTCAGGATCGCAAACTGTTCCTGGTGAAGATGTCTTAGTATTCCTTCAGAGGGAAGTGTTTGGGATATTTGAATCCTGCAACAAAGAATTATATCTACCTCTGTGAACTTAAAGTGTATGTATAATTAAGGATTATTTAGGAACATTCAGTACAACAGAATTGATTCATAGTAGCCATTAATGTTTTCTGTGAGGTGTTCGTGTTCCTTCAAGTATAATACAAATAGTATCACTACTTCTCAAAAATTCCATTGCAAAGGGATATGTTTTACTCAAATAGGGCACATTTCCAAAAACTCATCATTATCATCACTGTTGTTATGATTACTATTGTTAGCACATAAAACTCCTGCAGATGCAGTATCATCATCATTATCTTCTGAAATTCTAAAATGTCTAAATTGTGCTTACAATACATCTGTCACGCTGTCTGAATATAAATATTCCTTCTCTACAAATAAGCAGACTGCATTTAAATTTTAGACTTTGCAGTAGCTATTTTATTACAGGTGCATTAGCTATTGAATAGTTGTTCATTTACTTTTTTTTTTTTTTTGTAATTTATTTTTATTAAAGACAACCAGCAGATTACAATAATATATATATATATATATATATATATATATATATATATATATATATATATATATATATATACATATATATATATTTAGCTACCCATCTATCCATTCTAAAAAGAGGATGAGACAGTGGATAGTGGTAAAGCTGAATGGTTCCAATGTGATATGAAGGATGTTATTGAGTTTGTGTGCAATCCTTTCTTGAGTCTGGAAAGTCTAGTTAAAATTATGTGATCATTCGCCTTTATTATCCATTCTGAAAAAGATGGTGGATTTTTATCCTTCCAGTGTGCGGGAATCAATACTTTAGCTGCTGATAATAAAATTAGTAGAATTTTCCACTTTGCCGATGGAAATACAGAAAGTCCTGAAAAAAACAGAGTGAAAAGTAGATCTCTCAGTATAGTGATGTCAAGGACCTGTTCTATATGTGATAAACACTGTGACCAGAAATTTTGGATCAGAGAGCAATGCCACCAAAGGTGAAGATACAAACCTCTTTGAAGTGAGCAACGCCAACATAATGGGCTTGAATCTTGGCTTATTTTATGTAACCTTACAGGCATAAGACAAATTTGTAATTAGATTCTATAATTTGTGTCGAAATAGATGACTTGGCAATATTCATCCAAATCTCCCTCCACACATCATAAGAAATCTCTGTATCTAAATCTTTTTCCCAAGCTTCCATATAACCCAGCAGAGAGGAAAACTGTGTTTTAAGCAACAATGAGTACATTTTTCCTAGAAATCTCTTAGGTGGACTAGAAGAAGTACACAATTTTTCAAATGGTGTCAGTGGGCAAATAGCTCCATTTAAAATAGCTGTACTATTTAAAAAGTGTTTAATACGTAAATATTTCCACAGTTCTGTAAGGAGTAAAGATAATTGTTTTTGTACGGATGGAGAAGATCAAATTGATTCATTGTGAAAGAAGTCTTGTAATTTGAGATCCTTATTTTTTGACCCTCCAGGAAATGAGGATTGTAATAGATTAAAAAAAGTGCCTCTGGTATAGAAAAGATGGGAAAGGGAAGCAGGAAAAAGATGATAATGATTGTAGATATAATCAGGTGTAATTTGAGTATCGGATGTCTTACTTGACTAGCTAAGAAAAATTCTGTAAGTGTACCCCCATCTGGTACTATAAATCGTTCCATATTCACCCAAAGCTTTGAATTTCCATTTCTAGACCAGTCTGGAATAGATGATAAAAGTGCAGCCTGACAGTATAATTTAAAGTCTAGGATACCCAAACCTTGATGATAATGCCATACAAAGTTATGTATGACTCGGGCTAAAGATATAGGAATGTGTATGGGTAGTGTTTGAAAATAATAAAGAAATCTAGGAAGTACATTAATTTTTATAATATTAACCCTCCCTATCCATGATATATAGCGAACTGTTGCTAGTAAGGTTGGATAATTTGTTTGAAAAATACCCTTTACTGAAGGAGTTATGTGAACTCCAAGATATTTCAGAGAGGATAGGGTCCATTTAAAAGGAAAAGAGTTACACCCTCTACCCCATTGTATGTCTCTTTTACCCATTTAGACTGTAAGCTCCTTGGGGCAGGGACCTCTCTCCCATTGTTTCTATGAATGTCGCACTTATTTCATCCCCTCTTATTTATTGTAACATATGTCTATTGTAAGGCGCTGCGTACACTGTGTGGCGCCATATAAATAAAGATATACATACATACATACATATATCGTTCACAGGGATTCTTATCGGAAGTGCTTTAGATTTATTATAATTAATTTTGAATGCCGATAGTGAGGAGAATATTTGGAATTTTGACATGAGAGCTTGCATCAAGCTAATGGGTTTAGTGAGTGTAACTAATATGTCATCTGCAAACATTGAAATATTATTATTATTTTATGACCACTAGATATTCCTTTAATATCTGGATTGTTTCTAATATGTTGTGCCAAGGATTCCATAATAAGTAAATAAAATAGGATAGAGAGGGCAACTCTGTTCCATTGTTAATGTTAAAAGTTTCCGATAAAAATCCGTTAGTTTTAACCCATGCTGTGGGATATGAGTATAAAGCCAAAATATTATTTATGATTCCTTGACTAAACCCAAAGGCATGTAAAGTACGTTTAAGGAAAGACCAATTGACTCGATCAAATGCTTTTTCAGCATCTTTTGTGTGGAAGATCGACAGTTCAAGAGAGTGTGAAGAAATATGAAGTAATTTCAAAAGTTTCCGAGTACTGTCTCTTGTTTCTCTTCCTGGCACAAACCCTGATGGTCTGGGTGAGTCAGATAATGTAGGTTTGATTTAATCCGTTCAATCCATTTGCATATATTTTAATGTCTACATAAAGTAATGAAATAGGCTTGTAATTAGAACAATGGAATATGTGTTTATCTGGTTTTGGTGTGACCATTATGTGAGCAGCTATTGGTGCTAAATGATCATGAATTGAGCTTGGAAAGGATCAAATCGATTCTACTAGAAGAGGCGCAAGGGAGTCTCGGAACGTTTTATAATACCCTTGAGAAAAACCATCTGGGCAAGGACATTTTCCAATTGGTAGTGAGTTGATAGCTGTTAGTACTTTTTCTAGTTTAATAGAAGAGTCCAGGGCTTGTCAATTCTCTTCAGAAAATTGGGGCAAATTGGGGCTATTTTCAAATAATTTTGAATCTTGTTAATGAAAGATTCATCATTTGAAAGGGGTCTCTCGATATTATAGAGAGATATATACAAATCGTGAAAAGTTGACACTATATCGGAATCGGTATGAAGCAGTGATCCTACTGTGTTACGTTTGGCAGGAATATATAAAGAGAGTTTTTGTTGTTTTAATTGTCTCGCTAATAAAGAACCGTGTATATTTCCTTGTTCAAAATATGTTAATTTAGATCCCATAAATAGTCATTCAACATTTTCGTGTAAAATCCCATTTAATCCTTTACTTACATCTACTAATCAGGGGGAAACATGATATCGATTGAGAAAGTTTGTGTTGGCGTTCTAATATATTATTTTCTTGAAAGATATCTTCTATTTGTTTAAGATAACGACATTTAAAGCAGGAGGAGGGTTGTATCAATTTGCCTCTAATTACATTTTTGCGGGTCTCCCATATAGTTAGAGGAGATATATCCAGTGTTAAGTTATGACATATATAATCTTTAATTTTGTTTTCTATGGTCTCCTTAACCTCCTTTCCAATTAAAAATTCATCTAGTTTCCAAATACATGGAGTATTTACAGCTTGAAGGCAAAAGAGTGTCAGTGAAATAGAAGCATGCTCTGACCATGTTATGGAACTATCATGGTGCCCATGCTATTCGGCGACATTCTGTCAGTTTACACTCCTGCCTAACACCTATTGGCTGAACTGTAATTGTCCCGCCCAGTATTGTCCTTAAATACTGGGTTCTGGCACATCTCCGGGGCCCTTTCGTGGTGTTCCAGTACCAGCGCTTGTTCCTGATTATTGTGTGCTCTCAGTGTTGACCCTGCCTGCCTGACTACTCTGCATCTTGTTTCCTGCCTGTGCACCGGCCCGGACTGCCGGACCATTCTGCTTCTCATCTCCTGTGTACCGACCCGGATTGGCTGAAGTTCCTGCTCCGTGTACCGACCCGGTTTGGCTGACGTTCTTGCTCCGTGTACCGACTTGGATTGGCTGAGGTTCCTGCTCTATGTACCGACTTGGATTGCCTGAGGTTCCTGCTCCGTGTTCTGACTTGGATTGTTCTACGTTCCTGTTCTGTGTGATTCCGCCCGGTTGGGCTGTTGTCTCCTCTGCACGCTCTGACCAGTCTCCGGTTAAGGGTAGTGCTTGTCTCTCGCTGTCTGTGGATAGCTGTGCAGATTGGTCTCGGTTGCCCCGGCTACATTCCTATTGGTCTGCCTTACGAACCGTTCCAGGTTGGGTGCCTCTTAGGGTGAGTTGCTTAGTTTTCCGTTACTACTATGGCAGTGCCCATGCTGACCAGATTCCGTTACTGCTATGGCAGTGTCCAGTTGCCTAGTCTCCGTTACTGCTACGGCAGTGCCCCTATTGCTCAAACTCTGTTACTGCTACGGCAGTATCCTGTTGCCTAGTCTCCTTTACTGCTACGGTAGCGCTCACGTGGCTCAGTTTCCGTTACTGCTATGGCAGTGCTCAAGTTGCCTGGTCTCCGTTACTACTATAGCAGTGTTCACGTTGCCTAGTCTCTGTTACTGCTACAGCAGTGCTTAAGTTGCTCAGCCTCCGTTACTGCTAAGGCAGTTCACAATTGTCTGGTATCCATTATCTTGGGCGTTACTTGTATTAAAGCTCTCACCTCTGTTTGAGCTTCTTAAAAGGCCTTACCACACAAGGGCCTGTCAACATTCTCTGTCTGCTATTAACCTATGCAGTACTGATATACTGGGACCCACACAAGATCTGCCTGACCTGTGTCAGTATATTGTTCTATGGACTCTTTACTTATACTGGACCTGTGTGGGCTACCTCTGTATAACCTGTATAGTGGCTGTACTATATTAAGTGTATATTACAGAACCTGTGAGGGTTATTGTGATCTTAATTGTTCAATAAAATTGTGTTTTATCCAAACCTACTGTGTCTGTGTGTCGAACAAACCGTTACAGGAACCTATATTTGTAGAACGTATAAGATGTAGAAAAGGATGCAATAGGAAAAGATAATCAATCCTAGTATAAGTGTCATGGAGGTGTGAATAGTAGGTATAATCTTTGGTGTCCGGATGTGAAAGACGCCAAGTATCTACTAAGTGAGCTGATTGGAATAGTGTATTAATCTTTCTTATTGTTGAAAATGGAAAGGAAGAGTAGCCCGAGGAATAGTCCACAGATGGGGAGAGGCGAAAATTGTAGTCTCCTCCTAGTATTAAAATGCTTTCTTTAAAAGATTTCAGATTTTCCAGTGTAGTACTAACAAAGGGTACTGGAGATTCTGAGGGAGCATACATCTGATGATCAATGTGGCCTTTGATAATAAACAACAACCCTCTTTATCTCTATAAGTGTCCATGTGAGAGAAAGCAATGCGTTTGTGAAATAGTATAGCTACTTCACTACGTTTCAAGGGAGCTGAGCTCATATATGTCGAAGTTTATTGACGATTGGTACGTTTTTGTTCTTTACTAGCTATAATATGTGTCTCCTGTAAGAAAACCACATCACTTCCTATACGATGAAATTCACCTAGAGCCAAAGTACGTTTTTGGGGGGAGTTTAAACCCTTAACTTTAAGAGAGATAATCTTAAGTTGAGGAGGATTATCAGTCAAAGACATGAGATAGAAGATAAGAGTGATATTCTACAAAAAGTCTCTCACATTCCACTAAAACTATCAAAAGATTTTCTGAAATTTGCTATTGTAAAGCTCAACCCAGTATCAACAAAGAAAAGAGAAAAATTAATCAAAACTAAAAAAAAATAAGAAAACAAAAGGGGGAAATTTGAAAAATCAAAGAATAAAAAAAAGAGGAGGAGGATTCAGGTTTGTCTGAAGTAATACAGTAAGTAGATTAAAAAAATACTCTGATCAGGATAATGAAAAAAAGGGTATCTCCATCTCCTGATGACCATATATACAGTAGAGAAAGTATTTTAGGAGGTAGAAAGGAAAGAACCTAAAAAGTGATAGGTTCAGAATAAAATTCTATAAAACAAAAAAAGGCTCAAAGGGTAGTGGCACCCAATACCTTTTAAAATAACAAGTTGATTAAAAAAAAAAAGTCATAAAGTTATCCACATCATATCATCCATAACAAGTGGTTAAGTCCAGTCTTGAATGGATACTTAATTCCCTTCCAATAATCACAATCTTAAATGCAATACAGAGAGTCACTCTATGAATCACTATTTAAATCAAAAATTATTCAAGAATTAAATATTAATTGTCTTACAATGTTAAAAAAATTATTAGCGAGGATACTGATATATAACATGTCTTATATGTCATCTCTCTAAAACCATTAACCCTAATGTCTTCTTTAATAAAACTGTTTCAACAATACTAGTAGAAGGTTTATTCAAATTAATCCAATTAGAGATGATTCTCCCGCCCTCAACCGGGATCACCGTCTCCAAACATCAAACTTACTATCATGTCTATATACATAATAATAAAATATAGCTATATAACTATTTCGGTTAACTAATCTATTTTTTTTTATAAAACTTACATGTAGTTCCTCTAGGTAATCTAAAACATAAAAGTTTAGCAGAATTTGTTCAGGTAGGGTTTCTTTCTTTCTACTGACTCCTCATTTCTTTCAACTTTACTTTTATCCATAAGTTATACCTATTAATTCAAGCAGTAGTAGTAGGACAATTCCTCAAAACATCTTTATCTAACTTGGTTTTAAATTGCTTATAATCTATATTATTGCTTAAAAAGTTTTCCTGTCGTATAAGTACTTAATCTTTATAACAGGTCCTTACTGTTTTTCCTTTTCACAACTATGAACAGAATCAGAAGTGGGTCATAACATAACCGATTTTGAGTTATTTCCTACTTAGTAATAAGTCCCCTTTGAGTATAAATGCAACTTTCTACTTTTAATCTCTTTCAAACCTTGTTCTAGGGAACCATCCACTCAGCAGTAGATCCCCAACCCTAAAACGAGATCTAGCACCAAGCCGAAGGCCCACGATTCATCTTCTCCAAGCTTGTACAAAACTAACTCAACCATATATGCGTATTAAATCAACATATGCAGGGTATTAGCTAATGTTTCCCTTCCCCTTTTCCCTTATTTTTTTTTCTCTTTTTCCTTTTTCCTCTTTTTTTCCCCTGTTTTTTTCTCTCTTCTCCTCTTTTTTTCCTTTTCCTTCTCTTTTCCTTCTCCTTCCCTCTTTTCCCTTACTTTTCTTTCTCTTCCCTCCATCTGTCTTCCCTCTTTTTTTTACCTCTTTTCCTTTGTTCCTTCTCCTTCTTCCCTTTTTCATTTCCTTCTTCTTCTTCCCAAACCTCTTCACAGTATAAGAAGGAATATTGCTTGTCTGAAGCATCAAGGAATTTCAATATTTATCAGAACACTATGGAAAAGATAAAAATATCCAAACAAGTATTATCTTAAATCAATAACTTATATTTTTATTTACACATTAATGGCTCTCTTTCTAATATGACTCTCATCAATTATTCTTATTCTTATCCAAACAGGAACTCTGGGTACCATCCGCCCAGACCCCAGATCGAGACAAGAGGTCCAACTCTGAGCCGAAGGCCCACAGTCCCTTTTATTCTAATTATTTTCAAATAAATTTAAAACATGAAAACATATTAGTTTAAATAGTTGTAAAATACAGATTATTCTTAAATCTTTCAAGTATTAATGGAGGAATCAGGCTTTATGCATCTTAGCAAAGTTTCTCTAAATATAACATTTCTCTATGAGAAGAAGAAAAATAAATAACTGCTAAGTGGACTGATGGTTCAGGAAAGTTCAGCCATGTCCAGAGTGTAATGTCATAGATGATGTATCAATTGTCGGTGGAGAAGACTGAGCTTTTCTTTTCCTCAGAACAGGAAGCCATTGATTTCGGGCTGGAAGAGTAAGATTCCAGTTAATTTCCATTGAGGTTAATTGATTCTCCAGCGGTAGGGAAATCTGAAGTACATCCGCAAAAGATGATCCATTTCCTTTGTAGTTAAGAATATGTGTGATACCTTCATGTGTTGCAATTAGTTTCAGTGGGAAACCCCATCTGTATTTGATTCCTTTAGCTCGGAGTTCTCTTCTCTATTGTGATGTGAGAGGGGAGAAATCCCCAAATATGGCAATACGCGATCCATCAACTATTAGAGAAGATGTGTTTCTTGCTGCTTAGCCACTCTTCTTATAGTGCATAAGAGGGGAGCAATACGTAAGAGGGTAGTAATGTTGGGAGAAGCTCTGTTTTGGACTGGAAGTGGTAGCAATGCTGAAGAGTGGGACATGTAGTGATTTATTATGGGGGTAATAATACTCACACCTAGGGAAACTGTTGTCAGGGAATGGATGTGGGTTATGCTTTTAAAGTGACATTGCTGGTAGTCAATGAACCACATATACAGTGTCGGTTTCTCCTGCCTTGTCCAATGTCCAACTGGTAGCCTTACAACCAAAGATACACAGTCTTCTTCCCCCTCAGAAGTCCCCTTGGTTTCTTCACTGACCAACTTCCACACTTGTAACATCAATCAATGATGTGATCTGAGATTGTTCAGGGAAATCATGTTCAAAGCTGTGATTGACAGACTTGGATTATCTATACTGAGTGTGCATGCCAATTAAGTTATGGATACACATTCTCTCTTTTTGATTTTCAAATTTAAAGCTAATAACTGTGGTTCTACACCATTCTCATTCTCACAGACTGAAGGGTATTGCTTTCATACTGTACTGTATGATGGTACTGTTCTTATTTCCCTGTTCTCCAAAGTCTCCTACTTTAGGAGGACAGGGCACTTTGTGGGCTCCTTCCTATTTACTTGCTTTCCAATTCATGAATTGCCCACTTCATATGTTCATTTTCATGACCTCAAACCTGTGGAGGATGACTTGATTTACTGGTCTATACCTCGCTAAACAGTTTCTCTGAAATTTCTTTTTTTATTATAATGGGAGACTGAAGCTTCTGGTGAGTTAACCTCTTGAGTGCCATTGCCCTATATGTGTGTTCCTGTTCTACTGTCATCCACTTGTGTGATTTTGCCTACTTTGCAATCTAATCCATTATTTTAAGTGTATTTCTTGGCTGGCTTAGGTGCAAGGGTTATTAACCAATTCGCTGCCTTGCTTATATCCTACAACAGGCTTTGAATACCTTTCTCATTGGGTAGACTGTGTCTTTATTCAGGGGACCTTTTTTCTTGAATTGATCACTTTCTAATACACGTTTCAGCTTTTTTACATGCCTTTTCTTATTCTACTGAAATTGTGATGAGGCCTTTTCAAGGCTGGGTGACCACATGGTGGCCATTTTGGATTTATATACTTGCTTGGGACATATCTCACCTCCAGCTGATTGTATTAGGCAGCAGGTGGGCTCATTGTGCTTCTGGCGAACCACACTTCCAGGCTACCATCTGTGGGACCTCTCCAGATTTCGAGTGGGGGGACTGTTTTTGAATAGCTGGGGAACCACACTGCCATCATTCTATGCAAAGGCTACATCTCACAAATTTCCCTGTTTCCCAGGTTTTCTGGCATGTGAAGAGGCTTAAAGAGGAGGTGAAGAGTAATCCTTTTCCTTTTTGGATTCTACATGCCTCACAGAAGCTGGTTTCCCCTTCCTTCTATCAATTAATCCCTTGCTGTCTGATATGTAGTTTTACTTACCTATATTCTTATACCTATTTACTTTTCCTATATTTCTGTGACTTTTATGTCTCTTGTCTTATTTGGGCAGTTCTTCTGACTGGGTCAGAACCCAAGGTACAGACAGACAAGTCCAAAGCTACATATTTTGAGGTCCCCCTAACCAATTTAACTGTTCCTTGTGCCAATCTGTCCTCCCTATGGAGTATTCTGGCACCTTATGACCCTCTTACACTGTGGCCCCTGCAGTGTCTTCATCAGCAGATCAGGAACCAATTTGGGTTAAGACTCTTGTAAACATTGTGTACACTTTTGGGGCTATATAAACATATTCATTCATTCATTAATTTCATTTGTTCATTCCTTCATCTCTTCAGTTGCCTCTATACCCTCATATATTCAAGGGGTCCTGCACTCTTGGTCTGTGGGACATCATGCACCCCACCAACAGATTCTTGAGTCCTGTTATGGGGGTTACAGTCAAGCATTTGTTAATTTCTTCACGGAGGAAGGGGAGAGTGACAGTGATGATTTAGACTTGTCTGTTATTGGGCGATTTCTATGAGGATGACTCTTGCCCTTTCGGCTGAGGGTCTTCATTGGATGGTTCTGGAAATGTTTTATGTTTCTGGTGGCCTCTGAATCCAGCTCCTCTGCCCATGACATTTTTAAGACACTTAGAAGGAGGTACAGTACCTGTTTTTTCCTTTTCATCACTCTTAAGATCAGGTTCTTCTCGAAAAATAGAATATGCCTGACAGGAGACTTTTCTTTTACAGAAGCATTTCTAATTTGTATCCTTTCTCAGTTGGAGCCTTGGCAAGTGGGCTACCCCCTCTGCAGTTGATCCTCAAATTTCTTGCCTTGCCAAGAATACCACATTGCCCCAGGTAGATGCCAAGCCCTTAAGGATCAAGCAGATGAACACTTGAATTCCCTTATGAAGGCGAACTTTGTGGCCTCAGGACCTCCTTAACCCATTAAGGATGTGCAGTCGGATTTAGTGCTTCCCAAACGGAGTGCAACCACTAGGGGAGACCTGAAATCCATGACGTGCCAGGACCTTCACCGGTCCTTTAAGGAAGTTTTCTCATAACGGTCCTGGCACGTCATGAGTCCTTAAAGTCCTATTTATGCCACTGCCTGGGTTACTAGAGCTGTGGCTATCAGGAAGATCAACTTTTGTATGCCATCCAATGGGATGCTGAAAATAATGAGCTTGTGACATTGCTTTTCAACATTATGCAAATTAAGCTGCCTTTGGTGCTGCCAGCTTCTCAGAGAAAGTTTCTTTTTCTTTCAGTGGTTACTCATCACACACTGTGGCTCAAGATTTGGTTGGCTGACCAATGTTCCAAAAAATCTCTGGTTTCCACCATGGTGGCTCACACCTATGCTCGGGGGATCTCTTTGACTCATTGCCTAGATGACCGTTTACTCAAAGTTCCTTCAAAGTTAACTTTGCACTTTCAGATTCAGATTCAGGAATTAAATTCCATTCAGGTGCAACATGGATGGGTACTCCGTTTAAAAAAAAATAATCTCTGATTCCTCCCTAGGCCCTTTATTTTCTGGGCATGCAATTCAATATCCCACAAGGGATGGTGTTTCTTCCAGATGACAAGATTCAATCCTTGTCTCTCCAGGGGCATAATTTAGTAGTGCCAGGTAAATGAATACTAAATGGTACATACGTAGTGGTACCGCTGGAATTCAGTTACCCTATCAACAGGAACCACGACGAGTGTTGGGCCACAGAACAGTTGTCTTGTGTTTTTAGTTCCCTTGAGAAATGGAAAATAGCTAATGCTCAGTGGTTGACATAATGTCAAACACTGAGCATGAGCTCAACACAGTCACCAACCCAAACATCCTTCACTACCCCTAGCATTAACAATAAAGTGTACCCATACTAGCCCTAACACTATCCTATCACTTATAGTTACAACACATACATGTCAGCCAGACATCCAGTGGGGTATCCTGTACCCTGCTCTGCTTCTTCAGTTCTTCCTCTGTAACCTTCTGTCTTCTTTCTTCCTCTTCATCTGTCACTCTCTTTTTATTCTTCATCTGTTATCTTCATCAGTCATCTCCGCCTTCAACTGTCATCTTCATCTGTGCTCCTCTTTTTTCTTTTTCTTCAAACATTGTTGAATCTGTTAAGAAAAAATAAAGTTAAAATGGTAAATCTGTCATTAAACATACGCTGCTGCCCCCTATGCTCCCATTGGCTGGGAGGTGGGCTTACACAGGGTACAAAATATGCCCTTCAGTAACCACACCTCCCAGCTATTCAGCTTCTAGCTGGAGGGATGACTCAACGTGCTAGAGCTGATAGGCTGAAAGGTGAGGTTACTACAAGTCACACTCTGTGCCCTGTGTAACCCCACATTCCAGCCAATGGGAGCATGAGAATTACTGACTATATAAAAAAATGGCCCCAAAGGTATGAGGTGGAAGAATTTTTGCAATTGTTTCCTGCCACTGCAGGCATCAGTGGCGGCAGTTGCAGCAGCGTATGTTTAATGACAGATTTACTTTAATACTTTTAGTTTTCTTTTACAGGTTCCACAGTAAGTTTGAATACAAAGAAAGAAAAGGAGCACATGTGAAGAGAGATGACAGATGAAGATAAAAGAAATGAAGAAGAATAGAAGATTACAAAAGAATAATTGAAGGAGAAGACCTCGCTGCTGAAGACCAGCTGGACATCAGGAATCCTAGTAAGATTTTTTGTATCAGTCCAATATTTTGTGAATGATTAAATGTGTGTGAAAATGTGTGGTTGCATGTAAAAAGAAAAAAAAAAAAAAAAAGGATTAACCCATTGAGTGCCAGTAGTGTATGCAAAGCATTGCACAGCTTTTCATGAAACCCTTTCAATGCCAAATGGGCATGCAGTGCTTTGAAAGCGTTACTTTCAATTCTACACACACTTTGAAAACCCTTTGAGTGCCAGACAGGTATGCAACGCATTGCTTTGCAATGCATTGCGTACCCCTCCCACATGCAAAGGTTACGCATTCATTGCACACTTTTTTCAGTACTTTGGATGTGTTGATATGGGATTTAGGGCCCCATATCAATATATCCACTGGTCACTTAGCTTTTTTTCTTTGCTTTTTCAACTTCAATTCCAGTGTAGTGGTTTAAAACATTTGTTTTTTGGCTGCCGATTTTTGGCGATAAAGTGGGGTTCCTTAATGCATGTTAACACCCAACATATGGAATTGAATCTGAAATTCAAACTCTTTCATTGCTTCCAGTGATTGCCAGATTTAGCCTCTAATGTGTTTTTTTCTTCTTCAGTACTTTCGGTGTCATATCATGGCCCATTCCCTTCAGATGATGTAGGTTTGTAATTCTCTCGAGGCTTCAGTGGTCCCATCTGACATTGAGTTATTGGTTTGTCATGCCCAGTTGGATTTTAGTCACCAAGGATGCAAGCATGTTGGTCTAGCATGCTTCCCTGGGGCCTTTGGATCAATGTTCTAGAGTTGCAAGTGATTCACCTTGCGCTATGCCACTGGTCTCATCCTTTTTAGAGTCTCCAGTTCGGAGTCAGGCTGACAACACATCTGCAGTCTTTTACATCATACCCCAAGGAGGAACCAGAAGCATGTCATCCTGGGCCGAGGTCCGTAAGATTATTTTGTGGCCCAAGGCTCATATTCTTGCCCTCTCACTCAGGGAGTGTTTAACATGATCAGTCGACATCGGGGGCTACCAGCAGTGGATTTTATGGCCTCTTGCCTAAACTGCATCCGGTGGGATTTTCCTCTAGTGTACAAGTTTCTTTCCACTGTCCTGTTTCAGAGTTCTGAGGAATGTCAGAATAGATAGGGCTCACGTCTTCCTCCTGATTGCTAGGCTGTGGCCCCATCAGCCTGGTTTTTGATTCTTCTCAATCTTTCAGTAGCAGAGCCTTTTCACCTTCCCTAGCATCTGGACCTTCTGATGCAGAGACTGCTAGACCACCTTGGGATGGAAAAGCTTGCTTTGATGTCTTGGTTTTTAAGGCATCCTGAGGAATAAGGGTTTTTCAGACATGGCTATTTCCACTATTTTCCAGGCTAGAAAACATGTTTCTTCAAAGGCCTGTGATAGGGTTTTCTTCCCTTTTCTACAAGTGAGGTTTTGCAATTACAAAAGTTATTCAGAAATTGCAAACAATTACTTGAGGGAGATGCACCAAAGGTCAGTGAGGGCTTAGGATGCTGAAGCTGTGTCAGATCTGTGTCTAAGGCACATCACCAGTATGCACTAATGTGTCTTTGCCATCATATCCCCTTCAATCCACCACCAATCTGCCATGCCTTTAACAGGTTAATGAGTCTGGCTGAAGCCATCAACAATGTCTCATTTCCATATGGAAATGCAGGATAATGAGCCATTGTCATAGTCCTGTGGGTGTGTTTATATGTTGTGGCACTAAGCATTGATAGATGCCACTGTGTCACAGTCCCAACATCGCCTACCTGAGAATGTCAGCCTTTGCTTACCTGTACCTGGTGACTGGCACCACACCTGAGCAACGCTCCATAGTATCGCTCTCAAGCACCTTTCACTTTTCTATACATCCTTGACACAATAATCGGGCCATACTATGGATCCAGCGGATCTTGCTAGAATAAATGCCAGACAGGATCATCATGACCTCTCACGAGAATCATCTACATAGCCCTGAGAGAAAAATGGATGCTATTTTGGAGATGCTCAGAGGATCTACTATTGCTGCTGTTCCAGCAGCTACAGCTGCTTAACCAAGTGTTCCTAACCCTGAGGCGAGCCGACCCCAGGAGTCAGCAGCCTTGCTTCCTCCCGAGATCCCATTACCGGAAAGATATGCTGGTTCCTCAATTCATTGCAGAGGATTCATTAATCAATGCTTGTTACATTTTCGTACTTACCCGCAGAGCTTTGCTTCCCACGCTGTTAGGGTCTCATTTATTATTTCATTACTTACTGATAAAGCCCTAGCATGGGCATCACTGTTGGTTGAGCAGGATTCCCCATTACTTCAGGATTCAGAGGCCTTCTAAGACCTTTCATATGGTCTTTGACATTTCAGGTAGAAAATCTACCACTGAAGCATCCTTATTGGAGCTACCTCAAAACTCACCCAGTCGGAGAATTTGCCATTGAGTTTCGAACTCTAGCATATGAGACAAATTGGAACCAAGATGCCCTTAAAGCAGCCATCCGCAGGGGCCTTAATGACAGACTCAAAGATGCCCTCACATGTCATGAGATTCTTGAGTCTTTGGAAGAAATGATATTGCTATGTCTGGAACTCGACCAATGTATGACAGAACGACAACTGGAACGCAATTTCCAGGGGCCCAGAAAATAACCCTATTCAAACAGAAATATCTAGATCTGAGGATCCTATGGAAGTAGGTGGAGTCTCTAAACTAACCAAGACGGAAAAATGCCATTGCCGCTCATTGGGGTTATGTTTGTATTGTGGGAACAAGGGTCACTTCTTCAGACAATGCCCTATATGGCCATGAAACTCCATCGCTTAGTGATTGCTGGAGGAGAATCTCTAAGTATTGACACTACCTACTCCTCCATACCTTCCTGTGTGATTCCTATATCTCTTCAGTGGGATTCTTCTACGATTTCCACGGATGCCTTTATCGATTCAGGAGCCGCTGGTATATTTCTGGATACCAGTTGGGCCACCAGTCATGGCATTCCCATGAGACTGAAGTTGTCCCCACTTCTGGTCTCATCCATTGATGGAAAACCTTTAGGATCAGGTATGATCCTTCAAGAAACTCTACCGTTATATCTTGTTACTGGTCTGCTTCATAAGGAGATCATTTCTTTTGAAGTGATCTCATCTCCTCATACTCCAGTTATTTTGGGGCTCCTGTGGTTGTGCCTCCACAATCCGGCCATTGACTGGAATACCAGTCAGATTACCTCATGGGGGCCCTCTTGTTTTCATTTTTGTCTTCAATCCATCTCACTTGTGGTAGCTGCTACTACTACCACCTTTTCTAAAACCTGTAAGATATCTATCCCTACCCTCTACCAAGAATATTCTGATGTTTTTTCTAAAAACCAGTCTGATCTCCTCCCTCCACATCGAACCTATGATTGTTCCGTTGATGTTTTACTGGGAACCATACCACCTAAAGGGAGAACCTTTCTTCTTTCCCCCCCTGAAAATCAAGCACTGGCAGATTACATTAAGGAACAATTGGCTAAAGGGTTCATCAGACCATCTCCAGTGGGAGTGGGATTCTTTTTTGTAAAGAAAAAGGACAGATCCTTACGCCCTTGTATTGATTACAGGGGGCTTAATAAAGTCACTGTCAAGAATAGCTACCCACTGCCACTTATTGCCGAACTTCTGGACCAGCTGAAAGGATCGTCAATCTTTACCCATTTGGATCTCTAGACTGCCTACAATCTGGTTCATATTAAATCCGGAGATGAGTGGAAGATGGCCTTCAAAACTCGCTATGGCCATTATGAATGTATGGTCATGCCCTCTGGGCTATGTAATGCCCCAGCCGTATTTAAAAATTTGATTAACGATGTCCTTTGTGATATGCTACAGTAACAGTTTTATCAGACACTCAGACCAGCAGGTTAGAATAAAACACAGTTTTATTAAAACAAACAAGAAAGACCGCCCTCTATAGGCAATACAGAATAATAGAGAGATAGTGGCTGTCACGGTTTGTTATGACTCTCAGACACAGAGATAGGTAAAAACATAACTTTATTGAAAAGTTAAAGAGAACCCTATTGGGTAGTATACACATACACATATATATAAACACATATATAGGGCAATTTACATAGGAGCATAGTAATGATACATGAAATGGGATACAGGCTCTACCGGCCCTGCCAATACCAGGTAAGGCAACCTTAGATGGCACCATATGGTAACAGGTTCTGCCGGCCTTACCAATATACCGGGCAGGGCAGCCTGGAGACTCATGCAAGGAATACTGAAGGCTCTACTGGCCTTGCCAATACATCAGGCAAGGCAGCCAAGACACTGGGACTGAGGTAATGAGGCTCTACCGGCCTTGCCAATATATCGGGCAAGGCAGCCAAGATACCAGGACTGAAAGTAATGAGGCTCTACCGGCCTTGCCAATATACCGGGCAAGGCAGCCGAGATACTGGGACTGTAGGTAATGAGGCTCTACCGGCCTTGCCAATACCTGGTAAGGCAACCCCTTATAGGATTAGACACAACCAGGTTCTACCGGCCTTACCAATACTGGGCAAGGCAGCCCACTGCTGATAATGAGGGCAGCCAAGGTGGCCGAGGTAACTGGCTAGGTGGAGGCAACCAGTCACTAATGATGACAAGCGAGGCCACAGGATATATAGATTGAACTGGACTGCCACTCATAAAAGGTAGGAACAATAACGAGCAGTGTACCACAGTCACCACCGGTGTAGTTTGGAAGAGCAACTAGCCACCGGAAGGTGAGGAGCAAACCAGTATCCGTGTACTGGGAGAAACCTTCAATCTGTCAGGCTGTCTAGGACTGAACAGCCTCAATCTCTGGAGCGAACCAGTACCCGCGTACTGGAGTAACCAATGATACTACCGGTGCAACAACAACCGGTTACAGTGAAGCAAACCAGTACCCGCGTACTGGAGTAACCAGTGACTCTACCGGTGCGACAGCAGCCGGTTACAGTGGAGCAAACCAGTACCCGCGTACCGGAATTACCAAAGGCTCATTAGGTGCATCAGCAGCCGGTTACAGTGGAGCGAACCAGTACCCGCGTACTGGAATAACCTATGACTCTTCCGGTGCAACAGCAACCAGTTACAGTGGAGCGAACCAGTACCCGCGTACCGGGATAACCAGTGACTCTTCTGGTGCAACAGCAACCGGTTACAGTGGAGCGAACCAGTACCCGCGTACTGGAATAACCAATAGCTCATATAAGTGCAATAGCAGCCAGTCTCAGTGGAGCGAACCAGTACCCACGTACTGGAGTAACCAATGGCACATATAAGTGCAATAGCAGCCAGTCTCAATGGAGCGAACCAGTACCCGCGTACTGGAGTAACCAATGACTCTACCGGTGCGGCAGCAGCCAGTTATTGTGGAGCAAACCAGTACCCGCGTACTGGAGAAACAAACGATACTACTGGTGCAACAGCAGCCGGTTACAGTGGAGCGAACCAGTACCCGCGTACTGGAGTAACCAGTGACTCTACCGGTGCGACAGGCACCCGGTAGACGAAGAAACAGGAACCCAGCAGAGTATGAAGAGGATCAACACTGCAGACGGTCAACCGGATCTGGAACGGCAGCAGGAAACAACAACAGGAACAGCAACTCCAACCGGATCAGGAATAGAAGCAGGAACCAGGCGACTTGGAGGCAGGAGCTAGAATACCACTGGCAATCAGGAACTGCGACAAGGCCCAGGAAGCACTGTAACACCATGCAGGAGCAGCAGCATAGAGACAACACGAAAGGGCAAACAAAGGGTGCCCAAACTCAGTTTAAATAGGCAGTGTGAGGCGGGCTGAAGGCAAGCAGCCAGTGGAGAGCCCCCTACAGGTAACTGACATGTAAAGGCAGCAATCACGGGCACCGTGATAGTGGCTTACAGATGCCTTCTCAGGCCCAGTATACAGATGCAATGAATATACATATACTGTCACAGGACAGGCATAGAAACATAAGGGTACTCAATGGTTAAAGTACATGTAAATCAATCAGTCTCTGTTGTGGTGTTTGACACGCCCAAGGTGGTAATGGAGCAGTGAGTGGTGTGAGATGAAACAACACCGTCAGTCTATTGAACAGAGATTGCTGCTTAGGCTGAGCAGGAACTAAGGCCAGAATACTGCAGAGTTGAGCTAGAGCCAATAGCCCCCACGGGCGTAGTAACGGAGACAAACTGTACTGCAAGAGCTTGAGCCAATAGCCCCCACGGGCGTAGTAACAGAGACAACTGCACTGCTAGAGCCTGAGCCAATAGCACCACCGGGCGTAGTAACGGAGACAAACTACACTGCAAGAGCTTGAGCCAATAGCCCCTACAGGCGTAGTAACGGAGACAAACTACACTGCAAGAGCTTGAGCCTATAGCCCCACCGGGCGTGTGACGGAGAGCAAACACTGTATGAGCTAGAGCCAATAGCGCCTCCCGCTGGCGCGGTAACGGAGACCGACTACACTTCCAGATAGACAGGATGAGCCACCGCCTATACAAGGCTCTGAAACGTAACCGACTCAGCAATTGTAGCGGAAGATCTGGGCAACGGCTCTGCAAGTGTTAATGGAGGCTCAATGAATGGAGACAGCAGCTCTGCAAGTGTACTGGATGCTCGGTGAACGGAGGCAACGTCTCTGCAAGTGTTAATGAAGGCTCAGGAAATTGACACACAGCTCTGTAAGAGTAAACGGAGGCTCAGGGAATGGAGATAACAGCTCTGCAAGTACAAACGGAGGCTCAGCGAGCAGAGGCATGGCTCTACAAGTGTTAATGGAGGCTATGACACGATCAGCCCTGCCACAAGCACAGCGGAAGTCAGAATGTTGCCTCGGGGACAACAACAGCAAGCAGCAGGAACGGAGGCAGGGTCAGCAGTAAGCCGGTTGAGGTCACGGAGCAGGAAGTCAGCCAGGCCGGGTCAGATCACGGAGCAGGGTTCTCAGACAAGCCAGATCAGGTCACAAGCAGAAACGTCAGCCAGGCCGGGTCAGATCACGGAGCAGGAAACCAGGAGCGTCATCAAAACAAGCCAAATCGGTACACAGGAAGCAGGAGCACTGGAACACAGCAACAGCAACACTGGTTCAGGAACACCACGAAAGGGCACCTAACAGGTGCCAAAGGCCAGGTATAAAAAGGCCACAATGGGTGGGTCAAACAGGCTCAGCCAATGGGAGCACCCACAACCGAGAGTGACAGTAAAGGATCACGGGCACCGTGATAGCTACTCTCTCATGTGGTCATCTATCTAGATGATATTTTGATATATTCTTCTTCCTTGACTGTGCATCGTGCTCAAGTTAAAGCTGTCCTACGTCTCTGAGAGAACTCTATCTTCATTAACCTGGAAAAATGTGAATTTTAACAGTCCCGTCTTTCATTTCTGGGGTACATTATTTCCACTGATGGTTTAGAAATGGACAGTGTCAAGGTCAAGGCAGTGACTGAATGGCCTGTGCCTCACAATACTAAAGCCATCCAAAGTCTCATTGGCTTTGCGAATTATTATGGAAAATTTATTTCCAACTTCTCCAGCATTATTTCGCCTATAACTGCTCTCACTAAGACTATGGCTGATCCTCGCAACTGGCCTCCTGCAGCATTATCAGCCTTTGAGGATCTGAAGACAGCCTTTACTACGGCGCCCATCCTCTGTTTTCCAGATCCACCCTCCAATACATTCTTGAGGTAGATGCATCTGAGCAAGAGGCAGGAGCAGTTCTATCGCAGTGAGACCCATTATCCTCCCAATTATATCCTTGCTCATATTTTTCCAGAAAATTTTCTAGCACAGAAAGAAACTACGATGTGGGTAATTGCGAACTCCTCTCTATCAAAATGTCTTTGGAGGAATGGAGACACATCTTTCTCCCTACATTAATACTCGCAGATCACAAGAACCTAGAATATCTGGAAACTGATAAATGCCTCAATCCCAGACAAGCCGGATGGGCATTATTCGTCACTAGATTTTATTTTGTCATTTCATACCAACCTGGATCCAAGAATGTGAAGGCGGATGTCTTATCTTGTCAGTTTGAACCTAGCCCAGCACCCATACCAGACCCTATTCTTCCCCCCAACTGCATCATAGTCTCATTATCCTCTTCTACACTGGAGAAAATTCGATTACTTCAGGGTTATTTAGCCCCTCATCAACCTCCCAATAAATTTTTTGTTCCCCCTCGTTTTTGGGTGGAAATCCTTCAGTGGTCTCATCGGTCTCCTATGGCTGGTCACCCAGGGGCTCGTAAAACCCTTGACTTGATTGCTCATAAATTCTGGTGGCCATCTCTTAGAAATGATGTTTTTTCTTACGTGGCCTCTTGCTCTGATTATGCCCGTCACAAAACCCCTCATCACAAACCTTCTGGATTTCTCTGCCCCTTACCTATTTCTATTTCTCCCGGTCACATCTGGCAATGGATTTCATAGTGGAATTACCCCAGTCACAGGGCTGTACTACCATCTTGGCCATTGTTACTGAGTTGGCTGATATTTTTCTTAACAAAATTTTTCACCTACATGGCTCTCCCTCACATATTGTGTCTGATAGAGGGTCCCAATTTTTTTCTCATTTTTGGCGAGCTTTTTGCTTCCAGCTGGGTATCACTCTACACTTTTCTACTGCATACCATCCTCAGTCGAAAGGTCAAATGGAGGACACTAATCAGACCCTGGAACTTTTTTTCAGACAATTTATGAATTCCAGTCAATCGGATTGGGTAAAGCTGTTACCATTTGCCGAATTTGCTTCTAACAATCGACTACATGACTCCTTACAATGCTCACTATTTTTTGCCGCTCTTGGATATAACCCTTATCCCTTTCCATGGGGTGCACCTGAAGGAGTGCCCATAGCTGATACTGTGATCGAGGATTTGCATTCTCTTTGGAATACTATTAATTCCCAATTATCTAAGGCCATCACTGCTCAAAAGGTGGCTGCTGACAAAAGAAGAAGCCCTGCCCCTGCTCTTCATTCAGGGAATTCTGTATGGCTATCTTCCAAGAACCTACGATTATGCATGCCCTCCCTCAAATTCGGTCCCTGATTTGTGGGGCCTTTCAAAATCACTAAAGTAATAACTCCTGTTACTTTCCAACTGGCCCTTCCATCCTCTTGGCGTATTCCTAACAAGTTTCACATCTCACTCCTTAAATGAGTGGTCATCAACCGCTTTTCACCTCCTCACTCGCCCCCTCCTCCTCCCATAATGGTCAAGGTGAGCCACAATTTGAGAAACATTGTATCCTTGATTCGAGGAAAGTTAGACGTCCCCTTCAATATCTTGTCGACTGGAAAGGATATGTCCCTGAGGACCGGTCCTGAGTCCCGGCCAAAGATGTTCATACTCCTGACTTGGTTACATCCTTCCATCATGCTTATCCTCATAAGTCTGGTCACCCTGAGGTCTCCTCTTGAGTGGAGGGTAATGTCAGCCTTTGCTTACTTGTACCTTTTGACTCACTTCCTTCTCCTTACCTTTCCTGCTCAGCTGCTCATTTGTCCTTAAGGGTTTTTAAGGTTTCCTCAGCCTTTACCCTGAGCCCAATTATCAAGCTAGTCTCAGTGTTGTGGCTCCAGCTTGTTTCCTGTTCTGACCTTGGCTCCGTTGTAGTATTTGACTCCCCGGTTGTTTGATCCCTGGCTTATGTCTTGACTTCGGCTTGCTTTCTCCTTGTGGCTCCTGACGCTCCCATTAGTAACCCCTGGCTATTCTCCTGACTCTGGCTACTGATCTCCTGCGCTGTGTCCCATCACCCAGGTTTTCTCAGCCCACATGACCAAGTAAGTCTGCTTCTGCTTTTCTTTTCATTTGGGCTTGTGTTTTTACATTTCACCCTTGTGGGTCTTCCTCGGCTATACCGGGTTTCCTTCCCGGTGTTTGCTGGCCTCTTATTTCTGTATCTCCTTTCGGTTGCACCTCCTTCCCTTCTCACCACCAGGTGTTTGTCGAACCTGTCTTCTGCTCCGTCGGCACGGTCCTGCTGTGGCCGACGGTAACAGTTCTGTTGCTGATGTCTACTTGCGGGTGTAGATAGGTGGTTGCATGGTGGCAAGTTCCTCCGCTCCGTTGCCCTGGTCCTTCCTGAGGCCAGTAAGTCGGGCATGTTCCTGTGCATCATTACAGCTGTTGGTTACCCTGTCAGTTACCTAGACTGCTACATGGCTGGTTTGCAATACTATTTGCTCTTTGGGAAACGTTAGGGGTTCTCTCCCCTTTCTGGGTTGGTGTTGGTTCCTTTTCTAACTGGGGACACAGCTTTAGGGTCTCTAGTTCAGAACACCCAGTTGGCGCTATTGCCAGCTGGGTGTATTCTGGTGCTTGTTATAGCCTTTCTGGGGGCTACTGTTGTAGTTCTTTACTGGACCCTAGGTTGTCATATCTCCGGAACTGTTCTGCCTTAGCTTGTGTTTGAGCCTTTGGGTATTGATCATAGGGAAGCAGTCCTAGCCCACTTGGTACTACTGGAACTGTGTGCCCAAGTACTACCTATCCTGGTTGCTGGTTCCTTTCTCAGTGGGAAGCCTACACTTTCGGGGTCATTAGACCATTCACCTTTCTATTATTCCTCTGTGTCCTCCTGACATTATATTCTAGAATTTCTGTTTTAGTCCTCCTGAGATACTACTGGATTTTCACCAGGACACCAGCCTCTCATCCTGGTCAGGGCCCCAGCGCAACTGGGGTCAGACATATGGCTTCGCGGCCAGCACCTTTGCCTGGCTTTGGCTGCAGCAAGAGATCCTGGTGACTGGCACCGCACCTGAGCAACGCTCCCTAGCATCGCTCTCAAGCACCTTTCGCTCCAGAGTGTCTATCCATCCTTGACACCCAATACACATACATCCAGTCAGCTCTCCATATTGCCATTTTTTTTAAGAAAGTGAGAATATACTTCTAATTCAGTTCAAAATAGGATTTAACATTGCAGAGTTATTCAGCCTCTAGCTGCAATTTAACTATCAGTTTAATTATCATACGTTGTGATGTCATGGTTTCCCGCATTCCCCCGTCCCATATGCCACTCTGCCTTTCTCCTTATGCATGTTCACTATTGCCACCCCTTCTCTGTCCCATTCGCCACTCTGCTTCTTCCCCCCTCTGCACGTTGGCCAGTGTCACCCCTCTTCTGTCCATTTCGCTACTCTGCCTTCCCTCTCTTGCAGGTTACATACATAGTAGCATAGTTGATGAGGCTGAAAAAAGACATGCATTCATCAAGTCCAGCACATGCCAAATCACCCTGTTGATCAGAGGAAGGCAAAGAAAAAAACCCCATTGAAGCCATTTCCAGTTGAGCCCCAAGTGGGTAAAAAAATTCCTTCCTGACTCTAAATTAGGTAGTTCCCTGGATCAACAACCTATCTGCACTGGAGCCATCTGTCCTAATTTTCAATATTGTTCTTTGCTAAATAGGTATCCATTGCTTTTTTGAAAGCAGTTACTGTATCTGCAAGCACAACATACCGAGGCAAAGAATTCCATAGCTTTACTTCCCTTACTTAAAAAAAATCCCTGCCTTTGTCTCAGTCAAAAGCACCTTTACTGGGGGTGTGGCCTGACTGGTGATGGAGCTGGTCACATAATTTGTGAGGTCAGTGCCTGAGAGAGAACTTTGCTCATCTAAATAGATTCAAATTGCTTCCTATCCCTTCAAACCCACACCTTGTTCCCTCACTTCTTGTGAGGCAGCGGATCATAGGGAAACAGAAAAAGAAGGGCCGTACTTCCCAGATCTTAACCGCTACTTCACCCGAGGCCTACTACACCTGATCCGTGTCTGATGCCAACATATAGAGTTGTCCTGCGAGGCTGCAGAAAGTATCTCATTTACCTCTGCGGGATCAACCAGACAAATCTTCAATTAAGTGGATAATACAGCATTGCATGCAGACATATCGGAACCCTCTACAATCCTCATGAAAGAGGAGTTGATATCCACTTTGGTGGGACTCCCAATCAAAGAAGACCTCAAGGTAATTCTAGATGGTATCACAGTCACACTTAAAGCTGACATTGCCTCCATTAAAGATGATTTTCAACATATGACACATGGAGTTGCTCTAATGGAAGGAGAGAAGACCCAAGCTGTGGAATATTCTCAGATTCCAGAGAGGACCCTGGCGGAACAGAGGTACACCATCTCACAGTTAACCCTACACCAAGACGGCTTAGATAACAAAGGAAGTACAGCAAATATAAGTCTGGAATCTACCTGAAATAGTGTCTCCTCTCCAGCTGTTGGAATGCCTCACCACCCATTTCAATACCCTCCTAGGGGTGCAGCCTTCCACGTCTTTCCTCATGGAAAGAGTGCATTGCACGCTAAACCATAGAGAAGATGGCATACCACAAGATGTCATCATATACTTCCATAGATTCAAGGTCAAGGAGTGAATAATGAGACGGAGTAGTGAGGACAACTTACCCCTCTGTGCTGGAGTCAAGATCCAGCTTTTCCAAGATCTTTCCACTCACACTCTACATGCAGAGGAGCATCCACTATCTTACAGATCATCTCAGAAGCCTAAATATTAAATATAGATGGGTGTAACAGATTCCTAAGTCCAAGGACTTAGGCCGTTGTGCCGGGTTTTCTCTCTCCTGAGGGGGCTACGAGCAGGTAGCCTTGCTGGTCATTCTTCCAACGTTCCTTCCTAGGATGGGGGTCAAACGGAAACCCTTGATGCCATCCAGTGACAGAGACACAGGACGCAGTTCAGGTTCCAAGAGTAACACACTTTATTCAACAACTTCAGCTCTTTTACACATGGTAAATTACACTAAGACAGCATACTGAACAAAGGACACAAAAAATAGTGACAAAGGATGCATACATAATACAAAGGTCCAGACATGATCATATTATTTAGACAAAGAGGCTGATGAAGTGTACGCACTAGGACAGAACTGAGGGGCTTGAATACACATTTTCACACAAAGGGCCAGGGGTTGGAAGCATCTTTGAATATTCCGCTTCAACCCCTGGCCAATCTGGAGCCTGGAACCGGCTAACCAATCTTGACCCAGAGTGTCATGACCGGCTAGGCCAATCAGAACCTTTGGGTGGGCAATCCCACCCAATCTTCCCCATGTTAACTCTATGGGGGGGACCTTTAAACTCGTCGCCCAGGGCTTTGGCCAATCAGGAAGCTGCCTACTTTCCAACCAGCACAATGCTCGACATGATGTTGAGTCTTTACAGTAACAAGATAGGGAGACACCCGCTGGTTGTTGGATGTATTGCAGTTCGTTGA
This sequence comes from Rhinophrynus dorsalis, assembly GCA_037306005.1. NCBI lineage: Eukaryota > Metazoa > Chordata > Amphibia > Anura > Rhinophrynidae > Rhinophrynus > Rhinophrynus dorsalis. Next base: position 323,709,068 of record CM074720.1, on the reverse strand, counting down.
CAATCTATCAGCATATAGTTTAGTCACTTGACTCCTGTGGCTAATCCTCAAGACACCTACTTTTCCTGTGCAAAGTCAATGGAGGCCCTTTAACTTGGGCTGGCCAATGAGGAGCCAACCAGTCACTGAATTTATGGCGGCCTGTATTACTTTTGCAGGCTCTCGCTGGCCCAGTGAATTCAGTCTTTTCTGAGAGAGGGCATTTTGTCTAGACCATAGCAAAGTTTCCCAGTAACGGTTACTTCAGGAAGAGTTCTGGTTGTGTTTTCCTGACCGGTACTGGACTGTAAATGTGTAGGGCTGTAGGGCCAAGCTCCAGCACAACAGGCGGCCATTATCTCCAGAAGTTTTGTTCAGCCACACTAGCGGGTTGTGGACTGTTAACACTGTAAACTCCTGCCCATAGAGGTATGGCTGAAATCTTTTAATTGCCCAGACCAGGGCCAGGCATTCTTTTTCAATTGCCGCGTATCCCACCTCTTGGTTCCAGCAGCTTGTGGCTTTGAAAGGCGACCGGATGTTCTTCTCCCGCCGCGTCGGCTTGGCTTAAAACTGCTCCCAATCCGACATTTGAGGCATCTGTGTGAACCAAAAAGGGTCGGTTAAAATTGGGAGCAGCAAGGATGGATGCTTAGCCTAAAGCAGTCTTCAGGGCCTCAAATGCCTGGGTACAGGCTGGGGTCCAGTTCATTAGGCGAGGCAAGGCCTTTTTAGTGAGGTCAGTCAATGGTTTTGTCAGGTCACTGCTCTGGGGAACGAACCTTTGGTAGTAGCCAACTGTCCCCAAGAAAGTTTCGACCTTTTTCTTGGTCTGGGGTTGGTGCCAGTTAACTATGGCCTCTATTTTGGCAGGTTCAGGACGTTGGCACCATCTGCCCACCCGGTGACCAAGGTACTGCACCTCCCCCATGCCTAGCTGATACTTGTTGGTGCTGATCGTCAACCCTGCTTTATGGATTCTCCCTAAAATGGCCTCTACATTTAGGAGATGTTCCTCCCATGACTTACTGTAGATCGCTATGTCGTCTAAGTAGGCACAGGCAAATGCCTGGGCCCTATTGAGCAGGAGATCCACCCACCTCTGAAAGGTAGCGGGAGCTTTCTTCATCCTGAACGGCTTGACTTAAAGTGGTACAGGCCGAACGGGGTGATGAAGGCTGATTTGGGCACTGTCTCTTGCGCTAAGGGGATCTGCCAGTAGCCTTTACTTAGATCCAAAGGGGTGACAAAGTGGACTCCAGCAAGCCTGTCAAGGAGGTCATGTACCCGGAGCATGGGGTAGGCATAAGTCACTGTTTTTTCGTTGAGGCACCGGTAATCCACACAAATGCATGTAGTACCATCCTTTTTGGGCCCTAGAACGACTGTCAGACTACTCACTCACACCCAGCTCCTGCATTTCCCTAATTTGTTTCAGGATGTGGTACTTGACTGCTTCAGACACCCGATAAGCGGATTGCCGGAGAGGGAGCTGTCCTAAGGTCTCCACCTTATGGTCGGATAGGGCTGTACGGTCAGGTAAGGGGGAAAAAAGAGTGGGCCACCGAGCCAGTATATCCTGAAGCTGTCCCTGCTGTTCTAGAATGGGATGGACCCCCATCTTGACCAGACTATTGGGGAAGTCTGGTTGGGTGTTGGCCAAAAGGTCAGGAATCTCTCTATCCTTGGTCTCCTGGCTTGCCTGGGTATATATAGCTAGAATATCTTCAGGGCATTGCTCATAGGGCTTAAGAGCATTAATGTGGCAGGCCCGTCTGTCTTTCAACTGGGGCCCATGGGCTATTAGATATGTGGTCTCCCCTTGGCGATCCACCACCCGTTAGGGCCCTTCCCAACCTGTCTGAAGCTTATTCTGTCTTACTGGATGGAGGGCTAGCAATTTCTGTCTGACCAGGAACTCTCTGAACTTGGCCTGCCTATCGTAGTACTTTTTCTGTTTGGCCTGGGCATCCTGTAGGTTCTGGCAGGCCATGCCCATCAAGGCCACCAGGCGATCTCTTAGCTCCAGTACGTAGGTTACGACTGGGGTCTCCTCTGTGTCAGACTTCCCTTCCCAATATTCTCTGAGAATGTTCAGGGGTCCTCGGAATCGCCTCCCAAACAGTAGTTCAAATGGAGAGAAGCCCGTGGACTCCTGAGGAACCTCATGGTAGGCGAAGAGAAGGTGAGGCAGGTACTGTTCCCAGTCTCTGTGGTAATCTGTGAAAGCCCTGAGCATTTGCTTCAAGGTTCATTTGAACCTCTTGCAAAGCCCATTTGTCTGGGAGTGATAAGCGGTAGCTTGGGTGGACTTAACCCCACATAAATTCCAAACCTGTTGTAGCAATTTGGAGGTGAATTGCTGCCGCCAGTGTAACTGCTACCTAAGTCCACGGATGGACTTAGGCCATTGAGCTGGGTTTTCTCTCTCCTGAGGGGGCTATGAGCAGGTAGCCTTGCCGGTCATTCTTCCAACGTTCCTTCCTAGGATGGGGTAACACACTTTATTCAACAACTTCAGCTGTTTTTATACATGGTAAATTACATCAAGACAGCAAACTGAACAAAGGACACAAAAAGTAGTGACAAAGGATGCATACATAATACAAAGGTCCAGACATGATCACATTATTTAGACAAAGGGGCTGATGAAGTGTATACACTAGGACAAAGAGCTGAGGGGCTTGAATGCACATTTTCACACAAAGGGCCAGGGGTTGGAAGCATCTTTGAATACTCCGCTTCAACCCCTGGCCAATCTGGAGCCTGGAACCGGCTAATCAATCTTGGCCCAGAGTGTCATGATGGGTGCTGCCAATCAGAACCTTTGGGCGGGCAGTTAACTGACCAATCCCTGGTTGGCCTACTCTCTCCCATGTTAACTCTATGGGGGACCATTAAACTCGTCACCCAGGGCTTTGGCCATTCAGGAAGCTGCCTACTTTCCCACCAGCATAATACTCGACATGATGTTGAGGCTTTAAAGTAACACGATAGGGAGACACCCACTGTTTGTCGGCTGTATTGCAGTTCATCGACAATCCAGCAGCATATAGTTTAGTCACTTGACGCCTGTGGCCAATCCGCAAGACGCCTACTTTTCCTGTGCAAAGTCAATGGAGGCCCTTTAACTTGGGCTGGCCAATCAGGAGCCTGCTTGCATTTATGGCGGCCTGTATTAATTTTGCCGGCTCTTGCTGGCCTAGTGAATTCAGTCTTTTCTGAGAGAGGGCTTTTTGTCTAGACCATAGCAAAGTTTCCCAGTACTGGCCTATGGCCCGTTACAATGGGGCTTCCCCTTCTTTTTAACCATGCTTCACAACTTTGTTGCGTTGGATCCCAGCCATTTACTTCTTCCCCTGCACTGGCACCCTGGACCTGAGAGACAGTCTTCTTTCTCCATTGAACTCTCTTTCCTTCATTTGGAAAGACATTCCTAATCCAGGGACACTCACTTCACCATACCTTTCTGGGGGCTTCCAGAAAATCAATGTATGAACCACTGGTCCTTTATTTCTAAAGTTTGAATTGTTCAGTAAGTTAATGAGCTTCATGTTATGCTGTTCTACTTGTGCTATTATATAATCGCGTCAGGCTCTGGCCTATGTCTGTCCCATGCATTCCTGTGGTCGGGTCCAGGATTGCTCCCACTGGGGGTTCTCCTGAGCCTGTCCCCAGGGCTGCGGACCCTGTATCTTATGCCTGGGGGTCGGACAGGGGTCGCGGATCGATCCGATTTGCCATAGCATATGCCATCAGAGGTACTCACTTCACCCTTCAATGTTATCACCCTTCCTGTCCTATGAGTTCAGGCATAATCACCTTACAGGTACGATTTACACAACATCCCCCTGTTTAACCAGCTTGTAACTGAAATCATCCATTCTCATCATATCTCAGAAAATTAGAATATTGGATGATGTCCTCCATCCTCAATTCCCCCACTTGTTATTCAGTTTTGGTAGTTCTCCTAGTCTTTTCAGTACCCTTTCTTGTCCCAGAATGACTATGGTGATGCAGACACTCAAATTCTCCAGTACATAGTTTCTTCCACTCAGCTGATCTCACCCTCAGAGAACAGAAATAGCCCCAAATGAATAACATAAAACAGGTGATATTGCCCCTCTGATCCCCAGGGATCTGTATATAGCAATAACAATGTTTCATGAGGCAGCTCTAGGCCAATTGTGTGGAGGAGTCACCCCCCACTGATCTACACTGACAAAGCTCAGTTCACTCCTTGTATTGGGAGGTAAGTCCTGAGCCTCTGGGTTGAGGCTAATTATGTGAGACACCTTTATCTACGCTCCTTTCACTGTCATGTGGCCCGGACCATGATGCCTGGTCCTCCTCCTTCTCTACTAGTGGAGACTCCCAAACCTGCATCTGCATAGTAGTTGGGAGTTAAATTCAAGGCCACCCCTTAACTCTTATCTCATCCCTACCAGTCACATTGGCAGGCCCTGGTGCCTTCCCATCCATCTCCTCACCCCCCTACCTTCCGGTTTCTACACTAAATGCGACATATATGCTGACTTAAACAGCCAGCCATTATTAAGGCACTATACCTGCATCCTTCACTTATTCTCTACTCTGTGCCAGCCTCTGGGATTTCTTTGCTGTCATTTGATACTAACCAGGCACCTACATGGACCCTAGTTTGGCCAAAGTGTTGGAACAGACCCCAAACACAATATCAAGCTCAAATCCCACCTGACTTATATCCATTTTTAACTCCCCATATACCCATTGAACCAGTAAACCCAGGAAATTATATTCCCCACAGCCCCCAGATAATCTCCACTCTTTCCCCAAAATCTCTCTCCCTCTCTATGCCCTTTCTGCTGACCTCCAAGGCCCTCCCAGGGACACATCCTGCTCCCGTATCACCACTTTAAATTAGTCCTCCTTGTCCTCTCTATGCGCATCTGCCTTAACCAGCACAGACCACCACAAAATATATCCTCATCTCACCCTCCTACTATGTACACTCTGTATCGTGTCACATCACACCCCGTAACACTGCATTTACCCCATTTTCCTATTAATAGCTTCTTCCATGACCTTTCTCTTTCTTCTCTGTTTAGTTAGCTCTCCTTCTTCTCCCTTGTACTCATTCGCACATCTACCACACCTCCCACTACATGCTCTGCACCCCACTCCACCCAATATGCCTCTAAGCACACGCCTACTTGGCTTTCTGTGCTATCATACATTCTTACTATCACATCAATGTCTTACCCAGACATTCAAGGCCTACTTTCTACCTTCTCTTTATCATCATACGTCTCAACATACCTTCCTACTTCCCTCCTGTCTCCTACCTGTATAGGAATTTTATATATATATATCAGGGCTTATAATTTTAAGTCCTTTGCTACTAGCCAGACCTGAAAAGTTACTCGCCACTGCAAGCCACCAGGGCATACCCACCAGGGCTGAATTTCTACTCGCCAGGGCAAAATTTTCACACAACCGGTATCTGTGGTCTCCCCCGCCCCAGGTGATATTATAGATCCACACCCTAATCATGTCATGTCTTAAAATCACCTCTCTCAACATCAAGCCACTCCATGTTTCTTTTCGGAATCCGAGCAATAGTGGGCCAATGAGAATTTTTGATTGTACAATTTCAGGGTGTTAGTATTTTGAAAGTGGGTTTTCTTTATGAGGACAATGTCAGATTTCATACTTTCAAATTCTCTGAGTGCAATTCAGTGTTTTTCAGGCAAATTAAGGCTCTTGAAGGTCAGATAATTGTTGGAGTGCATTTCGGCCTGGCTTTAGAACCTCATTTAGACTCATCCTCATCTAAACCCCTTTTTAAAGGGCTAGTAATACTTTATTATTAATATCCCCCATATTCTAGGTATTTCCAAAATAATTTAATAGCCCCCAGGTTCACCTTTATGGTTTGAGAGATAACCGAAGACAAAGTTCCCCCTTCCCTGAAGTCAGCATTGTGCTGACTGCAGGGATATCCGGGCTGACTTTAATCATGCGGCTCTGCAGCAGAGCCGCGATCGCGTTAGTGATAAAGAATTATTTCACTGAAATGGTCTTCTACATGTGCTTGCAAACCAAGCACATGTAGAAGACCGTTTCAGTGAAATAATTCTTTGTCACTAACGGGATCTCAGCTCAGCTGCAGAGCAGCAAGCCTGTCGTACGACAGATTTCCCCTGCAGTCAGTACAACGCTGACTTCAGGGAAGTGGGAGGGAGGGACTTTGCCTTTGATTATCTCTCAAACCATAAAGACATGAGAGATGAACCTGGGGGCTATTAAATTATTTTACAAATACCTGCAATATGGGGGATAGTAATAATAATGTATTACTATCCCTTTAAACTGTCCCGTCTTAAAGTTAGACATTCTAATATTTCAGACCTCCAATTGCTGGATGCCTGGAGAACTTTACACCAGTCTGAGAGAGAATATATCATCTTTTCCTCCCCTCACACCTACTCCAGGATAGACTATATATTCCTCTCTCACTTTTTATTACACTACTTACTCTCCTCTACCATTGATCCGATATCCTGGTCAGATCAATCCGCAGTTTCCATTAGTTTATCATCCCCTCCTCCCCCTCCTCCCCGAATGAGGAAGATAAGGATATTATCTGCAAATGAGGCCAATTTATGCTGAGTATCAGAGGAAGAAATTCCAGAAATACCTGCACACTGATGTATGGAAAGGAGGAGGGGTTCTAGAGTAAGAATAAAAATAAGAGGAAAGAGAAGGCAGCCCTGCCTGGTAGCATTTATGATGTAGAAGGGGTCCAAGAGAACATACTTAACTCCCACTCTAGTGGAGGGAAAGTGAAAAAGATAAGATAGCATTCAAACAGTGAGGGCCTAAACCAAGATGCTGTAACACCGATTCCATGTATAGACATCTTGCCTGTCAAATGCTTTTTATACATCTAAAGAGAGAAGAAAGGTGGAAACTTGATCCTGCAGCATTTTAAATGACAGCCACATCTTTTATGAGACTATTCTTCCTTGAATAAAACCAGCCTGATCTGGATGAATTATATCAGGCAGCAGGGGTTTAAGGCAGTTCACTATAATTTTGGCAAATCATTTTATGTCATTATTTAAAAGGGATAAAAAGAGTGCAACATAAAAGGTGATAAGATGTCAAGAAATGTTCTATAATAGCTGCACATGAAGCCATCTAGACCATGGCTTTTATTGTGAGATGATGGTAATTCCTGAATAGTGAAGTGATTTGCAAGGCCAGATAACTGTGAAGGGTAAAAGGGTTGACATTTAGAGTGGTCTAGAAAAGTGAAAATCTTATGTTTAATGTCCAGAACAGGGGGCTCTAGCAAGACAAATTATAGGGAGATTGATAGAGAGTGATAATATTCCTAGAATGCATAAGTGATATCTTTAAATCTTAGTAACATAGAGCCAGACTTATTCTTCATTTGAGAAACATAGTTTTGATTGTGTTTGATTTGGACAACTTTAGTTATTGCCTTCCCACATGTATTGCCTTGTAAATAATTTTAGTACTTAAGCCAAGGAAAAGATTTAAGAGCATCACTTTTTTAGCATTGATAATAGTGATTTTCATGGTGCCTTAATTTGGGATAGTAAAGTATTATCATATAATAATTTATGTTGAAATTCAAGGAGATTAATCTGGTGGAGCATCAAGGTAATAGAACCTTGTTTCTTTTGTTTCATTTGAGCACCCAACTTAATAAGTTCTCCCTTTATCACTCAATTATGGATAGTATTGTTATTTCAGATATAATTGAGAATGTGTTTTTTTTAAGTTTTCAGTTAATTGGGTATGATCAGACCAATAATGGCATCAAGCAGGGAGTTCAGGTGATATTGTTCAACAAATAGGAAATCAATCCTATAGTAGGGTTCTATATGGCACGATAGAAAGAGTAGTCCTTATCATGATGGAAGAGAGCCATCCAGATATCAATAATATGGTGCATGTGAAGTAATTTATGAAACTTATAGAAATAATAAGGATACAACGAGGTATGTAATGAGCAGTCTAAAGAAGGGTTCAGTGGTAAGTTGAAATCACCTCCAAGAATAAGCTGACCATATTTAAAATTGGTTAGATAGATGGTAGAAAACAAAAGGCAGAATTATCAAGAATTAGGGGTGTATATGTTGGCAGATGTTTAGGGAATAGAGCCAATAGTACCTTTGAGGAATAAAAAAGCACCCTTCAGCATCAGAGAAAGAATTTATTTTTAATGAGGGAACATTTCTATGTAAATGAATGCTGACTCTTTTGGATTTAGTATCGCCAGGAGAGTACCAATACTTAAGAAATCATTTGGAAACTAAAGGGTTATGGGAATTCTTTTAAAATGGACTTCCCGGAAAAGACTCTTTGGGCTTGCAACCTTGCCATTTCCCTAAACAACACAGACCTCTTTTCATGTAAACTAAGCCATTTGCATTCAGGAAGACAATGAGAAGAATGAGATAAATTTGAGTTTTCTATAAAGGAGAAGGTACATGAAGGGTCTAGAAAACTGTGGCAGATATATAGGAGTTAATGGAACCCCAGAAAGAAGGAGTGGGAAAGGGGAGGAACCTCGAGTAGTCTCGGATGAGGAGAAGGGAAAAGAAAGAACAAAATAAAAAGTATGTAGAAGAAGATAGGGAGAGCTGAGTAACAAAAGAACAAGCCTTAGTCTCAAGGACCATGTCAGGAACTACCACGTACCGGTAGGTAGTTAATTCTCAGGAGCTGGATCCTAATGGCAGGGAGGCACACACCTGTGCAGAACTACACTAATGAGGGGTCTGAAAATGAAAATAGAGCCCCCAAAATGGCAGTATGCACAGGGACAAACACAGAAAATGCAGGGCAGGCATCAGCAGAGAGAGGCATAGATAGGCAGGTCCGAGTCAAGGCAGGCAGCAAAAGTTCAGTGGTCTGAGATAAAGCAGAGGTCATGGCAGGCAACAAAGATTCAGTGGTCAAAGATCCAGGCAGGGGTCAGGGCATGCATCACAGGAGCGAATTAGCTATCAGAATTAGCCAGGTCCTCCTCAGGTTCAAGCAAGTCATCAAAGTGCAAATCCCAGTCTTTTGCCACAGAGACAAGACAGAGGTCATCCTGCAACATGTGATTGGTCTGCTGGACAACAATCTCTCAGCAGGGCGTAGCCAGAGAACCAGAAGTGGACTCAGTGGCACAACCTTGGTCAGGTGGCTGGGATACTAATAGCAGATTAGTACTAGCACTGATAACAGGAGTTACAGGCCTGTAGCAGAACGACTAGGTAAGGAGGTGACTGGGTGCTGGGAGGATGCAAAAGGAGCACTGGACTGGACCTGAGTGACAGTAGCAAGGTTAGAGGCAGAGGTCATTGGCATCTGGACAACTGTGACTGGGGATAGAGTGGCAATGGCTGGTGTCTGAATGCTGGAGACTGATTACCCTTTACCAGTTTTAGCAGTATCTGGAAGAACACCGTTAACAGCAGTGCAGCAGTATTGAGGACAGCATGGTGAATGAACTGGAGTGTAACTATTGGTAACCCCAAGAACCCCTATATTGGTCGTGGAGGGTGAGTAGGGAAAAACTGGATGCAATGTCCTGGGGCCCCACAGTAAAAACACAAATCCTGGCTTCTCCAACGGGTCTTTTCAGCCACAGATAAGGATGTCCTTATGAGACCTATTTGCATAGGTTCAGGCTGGGACAGATGAGGCACAGACCTCACAGGCAAAGGTGATGAACAGCTCTGAAACTCTGTGTCTGTACAAACCACCTCCCAGCAGTGTTCACACAAGCAGCAATCCACTTGGATAGACAGGTGCATCAATTCTTCCAGAGGGCAGAGAACACTAGTAATAGCAAGTTCATCTTTCAAAGCATCAGATAATCCACAATAAAACTGACCTTTCAGATCTGGTTCATTCCAGCACGTGTCACTTGCCCAGCTGCAAAATGTTGCTGCTTACTCTTCCTCGGTAAGTTTTCCCTGCTTAAGGGTCTGGAGGGTAGAATCAGCAGTGGTAGTCTTATGCGGGTCTTTATACAAAGTAGTAAGAGCTCCCAGGAAGGACTGTAGCCTGAGGAGCACTGGATCATCCACTTCCAGAAGACTGTGAGCCCAGCCAATCGGCTCACCTCTCAATAGGAAGATCACATTTCTTACGTTAACAAAGTCTTAGTGGTACATCCAGGGCTTGATTGAGAAAAGGAGTATACAGGAGTTAAGGAAACATCAGAAACAGGAACAATCCTGAGAGAAATATTCAGGTAACGGGACCAGGGGTTCAGGTGACAACGACTCTTTCTCCTTCAATGTTGGGCCTGTAATGTTTGACTCATCTGGGAGTAATATCTCTTAAGTTCTTGGACTGACTAGAAAAACAGCGTCACCTGCTGGACTAGCATGGTCAGGGCTTCAGCCATCCCTGCAGGCTCCATGTTCTGGCTCAGTGGTTCTGTGTCACGGTTTTATTGAACACTCAGACAATTTGGTAGGATAAAATAGAAAAGCTTTATTAGACAAGATAAAGCTCAACAAGGCCCTACACAGGTCCAAACGCTACAAGCAGCAGTAAGATAGTTTGACACAGGTCAGGGCATACAAATAGCAGTACAAATAATGCGGCTCTACCGGCCTTACCGATTACCGGGTAAGGCAGCCAGGAAACTGGTGCGACAGTAAATAGAGGAGGCTCTACCGGCCTTACCAAATACCGGGTAAGGCAGCCTGGAGATAGGTGCAACAAGGAACTGAGGAGGCTCTACTGGCCTTACCGAATACCGGGTAAGGCAGCCTAGTGACTGGTGCAACAAGGAACAGAGGAGGCTCTACCGGCCTTACTGAATACCGGGTAAGGCAGCCTGGAGACTGGTGCAACAAGGAACAGATGAGGCTCTACCGGCCTTACTGAATACCGGGTAAGGCAGTCTAGTGACTGGTGCAACACGGATGGAGGAGGCTCTACCAGCCTTACCGAATACCGGGTAAGGCAGCCTGGTATCTGGTGTAGCAGAGAGAGTACTGACAGGTAGTAACACCATAGACCGGTGCACTCAGGAGGTAGTACTGACCTTGGCCCCACTGAATCACAGGCTGAGCGTAGTGTAATGAGCTGACAACGGCAACCGCTAGTGACCGGATAGCACAGACTGGGTGTGAGTAATGGAGGCCACAGAGAATCACAGGCTGGGCTTAGTGTAATGAGCTGACAACGGTAACCGCTAGTGACCGGATAGCACAGACTGGGTGTATGTGACGGAGGCCACAAATAATCACAGGCTGAGCGTAGTGTAATGAGCTGACAACGGTAACCGCTAGTGACTGGATAGCACAGACTGGTATCATGTAACGGAGGCCACACTGATACACAGGCAGAGAGTAGCGCAACCGGGGGCAGCAAATATGAGAGGACTGACAACAATAGCGAGGGCAGCACAAAGAGCGTAGTCAGCCACTGCCTGGATCAGTATCAATGAGCGGTAGTCAGTGAAAGCCTGGGTCGGTACACAGAGAGTAGTAGTCAGCCAAAGCCTGGGTCGGCACACAGAGAGCAGTAGTCAGCCAAAGCCTGGATCGGTACACAGAGAGCGGTAGTCAGCCAAATCCTGGATAGGTACACAGGGAGCGGAACAGGAACAAGGTCAGATGAAAACCGGATCAACACAGAACAGGAGCACAGAATAACGTAAGGTCAGGAACACCACGAAAGGGCACTGGCCTAGTGACAGGAGGGTGTATATAAAGGCTAGCCCTGTACAATGTGATAAGGTCTCCTCTTAGTCATCTTTTCTCTAGAGTAAATAAACCAAGTTTGTCTAGTCTTTCCTTATACGTCAAGTCCTCCATTCCCTTGATTAATTTTTTTGCTCTTCGCTGTACCCTCTCTAGTTCTAGTATATCTTTTTTCAGAACTGGTGCCCAAAACTGCATTGCATACTCAGTGTACATAAGCAACAGTGTGCATGCTCGTCCAAGAAAAATTATATATATAAGTGGGCTCACCAAAATGAAGCAGAATGGGTGCTCAGCCACTTCAGGCTCTCCAGTCCCATGTAGAGATGTGCATGAAAGATTTGTGGTGGCACACCAAAACCAGCAGGCCACTTACAAAAACAAAAAGCTTTATTCCAGAATCTTATAATTGCATACAATCTGGAGATGATATACGAACACACATGACAGGACCTCCAAAAAGGTCTAAAGTAAGTAAGACATATAATGGAAGAATTGCAAATCACCATCTGTAGGTAAGAAAGTTTTCCCTCGACTCTACTGGTATTATTTCCTCTTTACCTGTGTAATTATGCAAGCAGCAAATTACATCTCTGGGGTTGCTACCAGATGCACCATTTGCTTGGTGACCACTTTCAATCTGCACCACTGAGCAAAGCTCTTGCAGAGATATGGCAAATAGTCTGTGGGAGGTTCTGACTCAGGGTTGTCTGCTATGGCTGTTACTATTAATACAGACAAAGATATCAGGAGCACTCGCCACTCTGGATGAACAAACCACTCTCAAATACATAAAGACAGTTGAAACCATACAATCTGGGCCGATTAAAAACAATCACTTTTATTGTATCAAAATTGAAAATCCATAGGCACTTCCAATAACATAGAGAGCGGAACACAATCTCTCTCAGTGAATGATGATCATCCAAGGAACGTCTGAAATGTTTTGCGCTAGAAAGCGCTTAATCATAGACCGTGGCTGTTAACATGTTAAATAAATCATGCTGATCAACACTAAATCCCTCCAAATGGTGTAGTTGTGCTTCTCTCTCTCTCCCCCTCCAAGATGTCCACTCTCTGTCCAACTTGAAAGATACCCTTACAAAAATGCCATTGGTTCTTGCTTTATAGCAATCATTATTTTATCTTTGCGGAGCATGATGTCATCCTTAGTAGATAAGATGCAATAGTAAATGGTGTAGGAGAAGAAAAGTTCTCTTTATCTGTGCCGTCTGTCAAGGATCCACCATTAACTGGGAGTGCTGTGGAGGGAGATAGCAGTTGGAGGCCAGTAAGGCCGAATGCGCATTGCACATTAAGGTAAGATTGTATGTTTTCCATCATCAAAGGGTAGACATTAGAAGAGGAATGCAAGTAAAGGTATAATGCTGAAAATATCAGCTGAATTTAAGCCCACATACATGTGTTTGACCAGATTTGCCCACCAAGACAGGGAATATGTTCAGAATGTGTCAACCATGTTCCTGCACCAGCTTTACCTCATCTTCCTTTGGTCTTGGCCATTCTCCAAGGTGGCTTCCCAAAAGGGAGCTTAATCTTAAATGTATTAAGGTCCAGATTTGGGACTTATCAGTGCCTTTCTGCCAGACATCCAGACTTGTTTTTGAGATTGCTCATATTTTCCCTGTATTTCTGGATCTCTTTCATCCATAGGCTTTGAATCTACTCCTTGGGGTGCAGAAGGATAATTTTAAGCTACTGGCTTCTGTGTCTCTTCAATACCTGACACTCATGACAACTTTCCTTCTAACAATAGTGTCTATTTGGCGTTTGGCCGAACTGCATGCTTTATCTTGTGGATCCACTTTCTGATTTTTCCTGCAAATAAAATGGTTCTGCTACTCACTTTGGGGTTCTTCTCAAGGTGGTTTCTGTGGGCCCATTTGTAGGCCATGGGGGATCTAAGGTGTTGGTGGCTCCTTAGGATCAGAGCGATGATTCATCAGACCTCTGTCATTAAGATTATGCCAGTAACTTTTTAGGGTAATGGCTCATTCAAACAGAGTGATGCACATTTCCAGGGTCTACAAGAAGCAGGACACTGCAGAGCAGTTGTGCAAGGCAGCTCCATGGTTGTACTTCACTCATTTGATAAACATTACGGAGTCCTGACCCCTTCTGAAGCCAGTCTTGGGAGAAAGGCCCTACTGGTGGTAATGCTGGTGTTGGGGCTTCTTTTCCTTTATTTCTAGTGACCATTTTGCTGTTACTTAATCTTTTGACACTTGAGGTTCATGATTGTATCTTGCCTGTATCTACTGAGACTGGTTTATTGTTAGGGTTTCCCTCCCCCTCCCTGGAATACTGGTTGGGAAAGCTTTGGCAAAAAGGATTTTTTAGGGCTTGTGGAACATAGTGAAAACCATGGTTTAAGTTGTAGACATGAGTGTCATTTGGGTTTTCTGGTGTGGGGATCATCTTCCTGCCCTACCTTTTTCTTGCATGTTTGCTATATGTTGAATGTGAAAACTGCTGCTGGTGGATGGGGGCAAAGTGGAACAGGGAGGGAATTTCTGCCTTTAATATTCAAGTCCTTGAGGTGGAATCTTTTTACCCCATGTTTCCTGTGTGCCAGAAGGTTTAAGAGAAACTGATTTATCAGTAAGTACAACAAAATCCCCTTTTACAAACTATGTTCCATTGAGGAAATTACTTTATTGACTTGCTTTCAGTGAAAGAGTTGAACACCCAAGAAAATATTCAATACTCTGCTTTATTTTCTTTAACCCTTTGAGTGTTTGTTTTTTTATTATAAACATGTTTACCTCATTTGTATCTTCCTAATACATTTTTTGCTTTGATAGAACAAAGCAGACATTGCTGGCATGCATTACATTTCCAGTGATCATTTCAAATTGTCTTTTTTATTTATTAAGAAAATGAAAAGTATTCTAGATGAAAACTGATTGGTCTTGGTTAGTGAAAAACATTGTGTTTGTGAATTAGCAAGTTTTTGCTCATCCCTTCCATCTCTTAGTAGCAAATAAATACCCCATTCCAGCTGTTCCATCTAGATCAGTTATTCTCAGCCAGGGTGCCCCATATTTTCTATGAAGACTAACAAAAATTTACTTTTAAATAAAGATTTATAGAAATTGTTATGCACATTATGTTTAATTTTGTTATTATGATTGTAAGACCTAATAATAATTGTATATTTATGTATGGTACCTTCATTATGTCCTTGATAAAGCACATTAAATATGTTAGAGATGCCCCGAATGTTCTAGATTACGTGTTAAGGGTGCCCCAAACAAAAAAAGATTGATAACCACTGATCTAGAGTTACCATTTTGCATGTGTTTGCATTTTGTCAATTTAAAGGGAAATTACATACATCTCAGCTATTGCAGGCTTCAAACCAACAAAATGCTCCTGTACTATTCATACACTTTTCAGAACAGCACAGCTGAACCATCTGCTTGTAAAACAATTACTCTATAATTGGTTTTATATTAATTGAGCTTGCTGTAAACTAATAAAATTCAAACCAAGAGACTGAACTGTAATATGTTAAATGAAATAAATTCAGATAATAGTCGCTAAAAGGGAATTGTATCTTCACTTAATACAAGATGGCTAATATAAAGAGCTTAGTTAATTATGACGCAGTGTTATTAAACTGATACTATTTATTCAGTCAGCATTTTTGAATAGCCAAATCTGAACAAGATGCATTTTTCTTTTTACTACTTTTACTTACTAGAATCTGTCAACAAAGCTATACTGTTTAGTATACTCTGAATAGTAACTACAGCTTTTATGGAATGTACTGAGATCCACATATATAATACTATGATAACAGGTTTAAAAAAAAAACGAAATTACATATATTTTCATATGCATATTTCATATGTTGCTATAAATTTAGCATATGGAAAGAGTTGCAATTTTAGTACCACAATATGTGTGTAAATTCCTTAAGAAAATACTAGTCTTAGCATGTCTCACTCACGTTCTTTTCATGGCTTTGAGTTCTAGCTAATGAAAATATTCTTTTAATGCACAATCGTCCTCTTGTTTTTGTCTATATGCTCTGCCTTCACTAGTTCTGTTTAGTTATTTCAGCATGGGATTTTGTTTTAATTGATAATGGGACTCTTTGGTGATACCTGGTTTATCTAATCCTATTAGTAGAGCCATTTACTACAGTATGTGATTCCCTCTACTATTCGGTGGAGGGATCTTAGTTTCCCAATGAGCAAAGTTTGTTGAACACAACTGAAACATACAATTGTCTTTCTAAGGCCTTGATTCAATTGTCTATGAAGTCCAAAAAAACAGCCATTCAATTAGCCATCTTATGAACAGCTAATGGTAGTTTTAAAATCTCAACGAACATTAATAATTCGCCTACTTTACATCTATGATATTATCCTGGCACTTTCTCATCCCCACATCTCCTTGCCGAACCTCTTTTCTCTCCTGCATCAATTTAAACAAATCTCAGGTTACAAAATTAATGAGAGTAAATCAGAGGATCTCCCTATTGCCCTGGACTGCTCTCATGTGGAATCCCTCAAATCTAATTTTTCATTCAAATGGAGAGTCAATGCTCTCCACTATGTAGGGATCAGTCTAAGTCATCATTATTACTCACTCTTTACAGCTAACTTCCCCGCTCTAATCCGTGTATTGAAAGACAAACTGACTCCCTGGCATGACTTTAACATATCTTGGCTGGGTCGGATTCACTCTGTAAAAATGAACATCATCCCCAGACTGTTGTATTATTTCCAGACATTGCCTGTAATGAATGACTATAGAATGGAACTCCGTGGCTCCTCTCTCTTACTAGTCTACTTTGGAGCCCACAGCTCACTGTCTCTGCATCCCCCATCCAGCTACCTGTTGTCTCATTTCAACTTGATGTCTTATATGCGGCCCGGACTCTTCACCCTGCTCTGCTCTCACCTCACCCTAGGATCTCCCCCCTTTTTGGCAATCCAGCCTTTCCTCTGGGCATCCAGTGGTTAGCCTCTGCCCACTGGATTATCCCGATATTCAGATAGTTGAAGACATCTTGGACAGGGACCACTTAATTTTTTCTGGGACCTTCTGATCAAGTACTCACTTCCTCAGTCCTCCTTTTACCAGTATTTACAGCTTAGACATTACATATCCTCCTTGGCACCAGCCCTTACATTTGCACCCTTAACGCCTTTTGAGAGGTGTTGCATACGCTCTGCTACCACCGCAGTTAATATCCCTATAATTTGCAAATTACTTTGCTCCAATGCTTCAAGCTCCAGACATAAATATATGAGGGATGTGAGCAGGACCTGGGACTGGAAATTGCGGATGACACATGGTCCAGAATTTGATGTAACGCCTTGCATGCCTCCATCTTCACCACTGCCAAGGAGAATTCCTACAAGATTCTTCTCAGATTGTATTACACTCCTGCTAGGCTACACTCCATTAACCCAGTTCTCTCAGATCTTTTACTGGAGGGTCTTTGGTGGCACTGGTGATATCCTGCATATCTGGTGGACCTGTCCTTTAATACAAACTTTCTGGTCCAGGGTTGCAGTTTCTCCAAAACCTTTTCTCAGTGACCTTCCCACTGGACCCCCTTATATTCATACTTGGGCATTCCCAGAGAGACCTATTATACCCTCTTTCAAAACTAGCATTTCATATATTCATTGCAATCAGGTGCCTCATTGCACACCTCTGGAAGTCTGCCTCATTACCCTCTCTCCAATTAATCCTATGAAAGGTTTCCCAGATGAAAATGATGGAACATTTGACAGCCCAACTTCGAGGTTCCCTGGATAAATATCTCCCCCACAGATACCTCACTTCTGAAGCTGTGTAGCCTCGGTCCTTACCCTACCTGTCTCTTTCATATGAGAGTGACATC
Source organism: Rhinophrynus dorsalis (assembly GCA_037306005.1). Taxonomy (NCBI): domain Eukaryota; kingdom Metazoa; phylum Chordata; class Amphibia; order Anura; family Rhinophrynidae; genus Rhinophrynus; species Rhinophrynus dorsalis. The sequence goes on along the minus strand of CM074720.1, from coordinate 323,691,473 downwards.
CTCTTTCTCTCGTAATTTTCCCTCCCTAGTCTCAGATCCCTTCCTTTCTCTCTCCTTGCCCGGCTCCCCCCTCCATCCCTTTTTTTTGGTTTTGTTGTTGTTGTTGTTGCCTGAATCGTCTACAGTATCAATAAGCTATGATAAGTCTGCTGGCTTTGTTTTGTTTAGTACTTGTTTGTAATCTGAAAAACAAATAAAAATCATTTTGAAGAAAAAACAATGCAACAGCTATATCAATGAGCCATTCAATTCTGTGTGATCAGTGACAACGCCAGACAAACTGATACATTTAAAGCACACAACAGACTAAAAAAACACAGTCGGACAAAAGAAAGCAGTAGTGTTGAGCGAGCACCCCGATGCTCGGGTGCTCGGGTGCTCTGACCGAGCACCCCCTGAGGCTCGAGTGCTCGGCCGAGCACCCGAGCCCCATTGAATAGAATGGGGCGACACGAGCATTACACCAGGCACCCCCTGCTCTGATGAGGGGAGGGTGCCTGGTCAATGCCCCCCTTCATCTCCGCAATGTCCCCCTTCATCTCCTCTATGCCCCTCTTCCACAATGTCCCCCTTCATCTCCGCTATGCCCCTCTTCCACAATGTCCCCCTTCATCTCCTCTATGGCATAGAGGAGATGAAGGGGGACATTGTGGAAGAGGGGCATAGCGGAGATGAAGGGGGACATTGTGGAAGAGGGGCATAGAGGAGATGAAGGGGGACATTGTGGAAGAGGGGCATAGCGGAGATGAAGGGGGACATTGTGGAAGAGGGGCATAGACTCTATGCCCCTCTTCCACAATGTCCCCCTTCATCTCCGCTATGCCCCTCTTCCACAATGTCCCCCTTCATCTCCACACTGTCCCCCTTCATCTCCGCAATGCCCCCTTCATCTCCTCAATGCCCCCGTACCTCCAGTCCCTGGTGGTCCAGCGGAGCGTCTTCAGATCTGTGCCTCCTCCGGCACAGATCCCCGCCACCCGAACACGGCGGGCGAGCACATGGCGGTACTCGACGAGTACCGCCATGTGCCGAGCAGAGCGATGCTCGAGCCGATCCGAGCATTGGCCGAGCACGCTCGCTCAACACTAGAAAGCAGGTAACCAACAGCTCACACAACACCCAGCACATAGCACAAGCACAGCAATGGAAAAATTAACCCCTGCAAAGCGAAGGAACCACAAGCAGTATGTTTGCATATCAATTCCGGCAAATAATCATTGGAAAAAAAGTTGTGCAAGGGCTAGGGATCCCTATGAACCTCCAAGCACACCTGCTGAACAGCCTCCACTTGATGCAACTGCTGATGCTGTGGCTGCACAGCCAGGCAGGAGCCCATCTCCACCTGGAGGACCACACCAGGCAGTAGCACCTTAGATGCCACTATAGGATCACACACAGCTGCCACAGGGACCCGTAAAGCAGCATGGGGATGACAGACGACCACAAAGACCCAGGATATACCACACAAGGGTCACGCTCTTTGGAATACCGGCCGCTGAAGGATAATCCATGTTTGTACCGCCTATTCCTGCAGCTGGTATGACTCCTACATCCACAAGCACTCCTCCGTCTACCAGGATTTTGACAATGTGGCCTATAGAGTAGGATAGCAAACACACTCCACTTCCACACACCCACACAGCACATAATGATCTTTTTCACTCCACAAGATGACTGACCTAAACAGCCCTGATATTGCCTGATACAACATCACATCCACATAGCTGCTACAGTAGCACCTGGTATTCCATAGATGTGTTCAATTGAGAGTGTCAATTCAACTGGCATCCGCTGTTCCTTTAGATATAATGACATTGACACTTCAAGCATATCGTCCATCCCCCTGCAAACAGAAGTACACCACATTGCCAATGTCCATCCTATTCCTGAGGTTAACTCACAGCAAGCAACATATATTGAGTTGAACATTGCAATATCAGCCATAGAACCTTTAGAGCTATAGAAGTTTATCCAATTATCACAGTGCCTGTGATTGCCTCCAGTGGGTATTTTGTAACAGTGAAGGGTTGAGGAAGTGTCTGGCACTGTCCTCACCTGGTCTCATGGAGGCGGTTGAGTTAAATTCGCTACTGTGTGCTCCAGTGTCTGGAGCTACTCTCTCCCATTGCCTGAGTTACTCTAACATCTGGGTACAGACATGGGCCTATTGCACTACCCTAGTGAAGGGTGAGGAAAGTGAGTTCACTGTTCCTCCCTGGCCTTGTGAAAGTGTGTTTCTCATTGCTGCCACTATTGTGTCATTCATTGCTGCCACTATTGTATGTAAAATAAAGTTTTAAGTTCATCTGTACTGGTCAGTGTTGTTATTTCCTAGTCACTCCGTGACACCAATGCAATGTTATGCAATGCAATGGATAGCACTCAGGCACTACAAGTTTTAAAGGGATATTGGAGTTAGCATGGCAACAATAGTTGTGCAATGTCTAATGGAGCAGAAGAAGGATGAATATATGTTGTTGTTGGCTACAGCATTGGAGTAACTATTTGGGAGCCAGGTAGCCAGGTTCTACATGCTGACCTGTATATGTGTGTGAAGCCCAATGACATTGGCAGTGACATGCCAAAACCCTCTGTTTCATGGGGGTTGGTTCACACAGAAGATGATGTATTGCTACAATGTCCCATTCACATATACATACAGCTGGATAGCATTCCCTTGTTTCCATCCCTATGGGTTTCAAAAGGGTAGACAACACATTGGATTTTCTACTCCGACGGAATGCATTATATTAATGGGATAATGATGGTTCATCCTTTGCATAACAGACAGTTATGCAGTGAAGTTTCAAATCCAGTCATTCCTCCCACAGGCAGCCATGGCAGAACCCATCCTGGAGGAATGTGCAAGTAACCATGGTGTAACGCTGACTTCACCTCCACTAAGAATACCTCTTGCTGCTCCATAGTGCTCTTCTTCATTCAATGTTCAAAAATAAATTATTTACCCCTGACAAAATTCTCAAGTATATTATGAGGTGCTTAAGATCTAACGGGAATCATCCAGTACAGCAATACAGCTGTTCTTCAGGTCAACATGGTGTTTCCAGTAGCCTCTTATTCTTATAACTGTACCCTTTGGGTGCTTACAAATATCTGCAATGCCTTTTCTTTACAGATATAGTTTTGTTGATTGATTGTATTGTTCAACATATTAAAGGACCCCTAGCTCCTTAAAAATATGTCTGGTGATTTGGATGTTTTATTAGACATCAAATTATTTCCCGAAATAGTTATGAGTTATGTTTCCATAATGCTAAGTCAGGTACATTCCCCGTTACTCTGTACTTGGCACAGGTTCTCATAATCACATCTAACTTTGCAAAGAGTGGAGTTTGAAATGGAGAGATGCAAGGAGATGTTCTTCGTGCATTGTTCCATCAATGGACCTGACTAGTGGCTTATTCCTGTTCCTGTCGCCAAACACTACATGTTTTCACTTTCACCTTATATGCTTAGCTCTGTTATATATTGTTCCAAATTGGAGTGTGATAACCACCATAATTTAGTATTGCCTGTAACAGAAACCCTGGACTCCAGGCTGTCCGGGGCAGTTGTGCCGGGTTTCTCTCTCCTGAGGTCAGCTGCAAGTTGGTCTGGTAAATCTACCACAAAGAGCTGGAATCCCTCCCGTTAGAATGTAGGCTGGAAAGCTGGCTGGAATTCTGTAGCTGGATAATACACTGGAAAATGCTGGGCCCCTGCTGTCCGCTACAAGATGGGTAGCTGGATGCAGCAGGCTGGTAACTGTACCACAAAAGGCTTGTTCACTGTAGCTGGCTGGAACTCAGAAAGTTGGAACACTGGAACTGCTGCATCACTGGAAAACTGGCAACAGGAACGCTGGCCTCCTGAATGGGAGTCAAAGGAGACTCTTTCAACCATCCATAATGAAGACACAGGACACAGCTTCAAGTTCAAAATAACTTCTGATTTTATTGTGGAAAGTCAGCTCTTTTTATACACATTTAATAACATTAAATCATGAACTGAATACAAGGGACACAATGGATAACAAGGGTGACTGGGCACTAGGGATGGGCGAAAATTTCCAGCTCAAACTGAAATCGGCGAAAAATGGCACTTTCCAGTTGGAGAAAAATTTCCCGTAAAAAGTGACAATTTTCCGCTTTTTTCGCCCATTGAAATCAATGGGAACATAGAAGTTACACACAACACATTACAAATAATATTTTATTTCCCAAAGGCACAGTATAAAAGGGGCATGAGGGTGCCTGTGATGGTGGGGTGTGGGGAAAGAATCAGTGGAACAGGGGATGATTTTTAGGGGGTTGTTTACTGGGATTGGAGGGCACTTAATAAAAAAGAAATCCTAAATAAAATAAAAACCATAAGACATGGTATAAAGGGATCTGAGGAGGGTGCCTGTGTTGATGAATGAATGAATCAGTTGAACAGGGAATATGTTTTGGGGGTCTTTCTTGACTGCTACTGGGGGGACAGTTAATAAAAAAATAAATCAATAAAATAAAATAAGACATTTGTATTTTGCACTGTACCATTGTTGGTGATGACTGCATTTTGCCTGCCGGAAGAGAATAATAGTCCCACACCCATGACTTCTAGGGGGAGGGATAGGGAACAGGTGGAGAAGAATGGCCTCTTTCTTCTTGTCCTCCACATTCCTCTTCACTTTTTGTGGCAGCTGATAATTTTGTTGCTACTGCCTCAGATTTAGCACTGCAACTAGGACCAGGAGTATTGCTGGCACTGGCAAGTGGAACTTGTCCTAGTGCCGCATTACTTGTTGACCCCATTCCCACTGTGTCCACGGTGGTCTGTGGCACACTAGCCTTGTCCTCAGCACCCTGCTGCCCTTTCATCTCAGAAATTAGAGCACTTGCAATTTCTGCTAATTCCAAAAGCTGATTGCTAGTGGTGGTGGTGATGCCCATCCTCATCCCTGTCTCCTATTCCTTCTCACTTTCTGATAAAAAGGCCATCAATGTCTCTTCCACCCCAGCTTCTCCATCACCACTGGTCCCTACATGATACTGCTCTATACCAGACATCTCACTGCTGCTTGGAGGAGGTGATGAGCAATGTGACAGAATATATATTTTTTTTATTATTATTTATTTATTTTCAAAACACAAGCCTAATGATACTGTCAAATGTCCTCATGAGTCCTGAATTACAACTGCTGTTGGTACTGCTGCTGCTAAGTTGTTTAAGTAGCAGGATGATTAGGCAGCTGAAAGGGAATGGGATCAACAATAGCAGTAACATGGAAGATGGATGATGAAGGTTCCACTTGCCACGTCTGGCTCCAGTGATGCACCTGAGGCAGTACCAGCACAATAAGTAGTCCCCAGTCTATGTGGAGAAAAGAATAAGGTGGTCTTCTTCACCTGCCCCTCCTCCAAAATCATGGGTGTGTTGTTATTAAAATATTAAATTTTCTCTTGAGAGCAGGAACTGTGCTTCTCATCAGCAACTGCAATGTGCATAGTATGTGTGTGTGTGTGTGTGGTAAATAACATCTGAGGGCACAACTGTATCCAAACACCATGACACCAGAACCCAAATACTGCCGCTGTCACTATACCCCTTGTCCACTAAGGATACATGACATGTCAGTGACGTTGCCACGATGGGGAGGAAATGGTTATTTTTTCTTTTAAACCAAATTCTCTGAAATTCTGTTTTCTCTGTCATCCAATACAGGTTACTGGTAACTCTGGGAGGCATCCACCCCTTTAAGTAGGCAGGACCATTCTCTAAATGTATGCAGGGGGGTGGAGCCTCCCTTCCCTCTCAGGCTGCAGCCCAGCCAGCTATCTCCAGAATTGTTTGTTCCTTTGGTGCGACAACACCAGGTGGAGAACATTCGTCTTTAGTTTTAGTTTCTTTTTTATTTTTCTGTCAGATATGGAATACCACCATTAGGCGGATTACCATGACTGACAAATGCCCTCCAATGTGGCTAGCTTAGTATCCAGGTGCTTTTTGGTGGACCTTAAGCCCTGAGGGGGGAAATCTTGGTTACAAGTGCTTCCCCAGGGATTACTCTCTGAGGTAATTTCTTGCTCCATGGTAATCTGAAGACAGAAATTCTGCAGGAAAGGTGAGCTACCCTTTGAGTGCTGCAGGTCCACTTGTCCCACAGTGCCCCTTCGCTGGGCTTGTATTTGGGAGTTCTCATTGCGCACTCCTGCACTCATTGGGTATATATGTGTATGTCTGTTGGGTTTTTGGAGCAGGTTTATGTGGTAACTTAACCCTTTGTCTACTGGTTTGACATGTTTTGGGGGGGTTTCTGACACTTTCCTTACTGGACTGGGTTAGTGTTTTTTCAGTATGCACACATGTTCCCTATAGGTTTTTCATGTTTTGAACTTGTAGTTTAACTTTTATTAAAATTGTGTACTGCGCCTTTAAGGCACGCTTTACCGCATAGACGCCATTGCGCCATTTACTTTCTATGGGATGTTACGCAGGACTACCTAGGGAGTTCTCTGGTAATCTATGCCCAGCTTGTTCTGAAGTTCCTGACAGCAACACAGGGACTTCCAGCCATGCTATTGAGCCAGCTTGGGTGCAAGAGTTTAAGGCTGCGACTAGGAACTTAAGATCCACTTTACAGCTCTTTCCATCCCAGATACAAGGGGCACTTCAATTATGGCAGACCCCCCTCTACTATAAGATCCTCCCTGCCTCAACCGCTGGGCACACCTGATGTGTCAGATTATTCTGAGGAAGAATTGTTGCAAGATTCTGATGTTGAGGTTGGTACTATTTTGGAATCTTCCAGGTCTCTTGAGGACCCATTTGAGTCTGATCCTGAACGCTCTACTGAGGGCCTGATCAGAGCTGTATTAAACGTACTCAACATTCCTTTGGTTCAGGAGGTCCCTTCTGATCCCTCTGATGTTTTCAGGAGCTTGCTAAGCCCCTTACTTATTTTCCTTCTAACCCCACTCTTGACCGTTTGGGTTCTGATACGTGGTAAAACCTGGACAAGTCTGCTTCTGTATCCAGGAAATTTGCTAAGCTTTATCCCTTTTCTGAGGCTGAGCTGGCTAAACGGGTTCATCCTCCTAAGGTGGGTGCTCCCATTTCTAGACTATCTAAATCCACTGCTTTACCTGTCTCTGATGATTCTGCGCTGCAAGACTGGACTGACAAGAAACTTGAGGTTTTCCTCAAGTCCATTTTTTGCTTCTATTGGTGCCGCTAGGCGCCCAGTGTTTGCTGTTGCGTGGGTTCACCAGGCTATTGCAGTCTGAACTGATCAACTCACTACGGCTGTCTGTCAAGATGCGCCTACTTCGGAGAAATTGCGTCTTCTTGCCAATATCTCTGAAGCGCAACACTATGTCTCTGCTGCTGCCTTTGATGCCGTCCGCATGATGGCAAGGGCTTCTACTACTTCTGTGGTGGCCAGGCATGCGCTTTGGCTTGACATTTGGTCTGCTGACACTGCTTCTAAGAAAGTCTTGCTTTCTTTGCCCTTTCAGGGTACTTCCTTGTTTGGGTCTGAACTTAAGGAACTAATTAGCGAGGCCACAGGGGGTAAGAGTACACTTCTACCCTTGGTCTTTAAGAAGAAGTTGCCATTTAAACATAACCGGTCCTTTCATTCCTTTCAAACTGAGACAAATTCGACAAACCAGATGGTTCCTTCAGCTCCACCTCCCTCCTCCAAGCCCAGACAGCATTGGAAGCCTAGGGCCACATCAAAGCCCAAGGCTACCAAGATTGCTTCGGCATGACTCACCGAACCTGGGTCCACATCCCGCTGTGGGTGGTCATCTCTGCCTCTTTCGCGGGATTTGGGAGGATTCAGTATCGGACCCATGGGTTTTACAGGTAGTGTCAGAGGGATACAAGATCCCTTTCTTTTCTCTTCCTCCTTTTCGCTTTCATCTTTCTCACTCACCTCAGGAAGTCGAGAAAGGCCATCCATTCAATGGCACTATTCAGACACTTCTGGACATGGATGTCCTGGAGCCAGTGCCTCCTTCAGACAGGGGTTCGAGGTTTTACTCATACCTCTTTGTGGTGACCAAATAGGACGGCGGATGCTGCCCTATTTTGGATTTGAAAGATCTCAATTGCTTTGTGATGAAGACTCACTATCGTCAGGAGTCTCTGCACACAGTGATTGCTGCCATGTCTCCGGGGAGTTTCTTGCTTCTCTGGACCTTCAGGATGCTTATTTACACATCCCAATTCATCAAGAGAGCAGGCGGTACCTGAGTTTTACCTGCGACAGGGGTCATTTTCAGTTCTCAGCTCTTTCATTTGGTCTGACAACGGTCCCTCAGGTTTTCCAACGGGTTCTGGGGGCCTTGATATCTGTCCTCCATGAGGACGGCATCAGAGTGACTACCTACACGGACAACTTGCTTTTGAAAGCCTCCTCTGCGGACCTTCTTCATCAGCAGGTTCAAACCTGCATTCAAATCCTTACCCATCATGGTTGGATTGTCAATTTGGACAAGTCAGATCTTTTCCCATCCCAGCAACTGATCTTCCAGGGTTTTCTGTTTGATACTCAGAAGTGCATGGTGTTTCTACCGGATGAGGTAGCCCATCAAATTGCCAACCATCAAATTGCCAACAGAGTCTCAACGATTCTATCCCGGGATCGGATCCCTGTTCCGAAGTTGTCTTCTCTAGTGGGGAAGTTCATTTCCACTATAGAGTTGGTTTCCTTTGCCATGGCATACACCAGGGAACTTCAGAGGTTTGTTATACAGACATGCAGCGATCGACCAGATCATCAGAAGCTGTCAGTCTTACTTCCTCCTCATGTAGAGTTGAGCTTGGAGTGATGGTTGGACCTTTCCAATCTCCTAAAGGGGAGATCCTTCCTGATTCCCTACTGGACCAAGGTCACGACGGATGCCAGCCTCTTGGGCTAGGGAGCTGTTCTGGGTCGCTTCAGCGCTCAGGGGAAGTGGTCCATGGAGGAGTCCCTTCTCCCTATCAACATCCTGGAACATCGAGCAATATTTCATGCTGTCCATCATTGGGTGTCTCAACTTGAGGACTGTTCTGTCAGAGTGGAGTCCGACAATGCCACGGCAGTGGCTTACATCAACAGGCAAGGCGGAACAAGAAGTCTCGCTGCTTGGTTAGAGGTCAAGGCCATTTTGTCCTGGGCAGAGGTTCATGTTCCTGTCACTTCCACAGTGCACATTCCAGGCATAGACAACGTCATGGCAGACTTCCTCAGTCGTCACACAGTCGACAGCGGAGAGTGGGAGCTACATCCTGAGGTGTTTCAACTCCTAGTTCAGAGATGGGGAATGCCCCCAGTGGAGCTGATGGCAACGAGACACAACAGGAAGGTTCCGGTGTTTTGCTCTCGGCGGAGAGACTCACTAGCTCTGACTGCCGATGCAATGTCCATTCCTTGGACATTCTCTCTGGCCTACATTTTTCCTCCTCTCCCAATGTAAATAAGGGTGTTACAGAAATTTAAATTGGAACGTTGTCCAATAATTCTGACTGCTCCGGATTGGCCTCGTCAATCCTGGTATCCGGAGCTTCTGGTCCTATCTGTGGCGGAGCCATTTCAGCTGCCCTCTCGTCCAGATCTTCTTCTATAGGGTTATCTGTGGAAAGAAGATGTTCATTGGCTCAATTTGACGGCCTGGAGGTTGAATCCTCGATTTTAAGGAAGAAAGGGTTTTCTTCTGCTGTGGTGTCTACTATGCTTAGTGCCCGTTAGCCTGTTTCTTTCTTGCTCTCCTCAGGAAGATCTATCACCGTGTCTGGTCGACATTTGTGTCTTGGTGTGTTGACATGAATTCTGTCTCGGGAATCAGCCTGAGTTCTCTTAAAGTTCAGACTTCGGCGCTTTCTGTTTTTTTCCAGAAACGCATTACTATTCTTCCTGATGTCAAGGTTTTCTTCCAAGGCGTTGCTCATGTGCGTCCTACCTTTTGGAGCCCAGCTCCTCAGTAGGACCTTGATTTGGTCTTGGGAGTTCTTCACCGTCCTCCCTTTGAGTCTTTGGCTACTATTCCTCTACATCTCTTGACATGGAAAATGGCCTTTCTTCTGGCGATTGTATCTGTTTGCCGGGTTGCGGAGTTGCAAGCTCCATCCTGTAAACCTTATCTGGTGTTTCATAAGGATGAGGCGGTGCTTCGCACCTCTACGGAGTTCTTGCCTAAGGTGGTCTCCGAGTTTCCCATCAATCAGGAGATTGTGGTGCTCTCTTTCTGCCCTAATCCCTCCTCTGACAAGGAGAGAGATCTCCACTTGTTGGTTGTGGTGCGTTGTCCCAAGTTTTATGTCCATCGCACTGAATCAGAGGGTCCTAGGGCAGGAAGACCTTCATCCAAAGTGACTATTGCGTCCTGGATCAAGTCCACTATTCGTAGATTCTACGAGTTGAGGAATGAGAATGTTCCCTTTTGGGTCACAGCTCATTCCACCAGGTCCATTGGGGCCTCTTGGACCTATAAAATCAGGCTTCTGCCGATCAGTTGTGCAGGGCGGCCACTTGGTCCTCTGTGCACACCTTTTCCACGCACCACCGTATTGATGGGCTGGCTTCAGCTGATGCCAGCTTTGGGGGGGGGAAGGTCCTGAATGCAGTCTTGCCTTTCTAGGATCTTCTCCTTAGGGTATTGGTGCTTCCTTTACTGTTGAGCCTTGTTGGCTCTAGTTCCGTGTGCTGTGTCAAGGTACCTAGGGTGTTTTTACCCCTGTTTGGTGTCCTTTGACACTTCAGCTTTGTTGGGCTCTCTGACCGGTTGGTTCATAGAGATTCTGGTGACTTTGTGGTCCTTGTGCCTGGTCCTTACCTTCTTCCCGCCTCTGGGAAACTCAATGGTTGGACATCCCAGAGTTACCAGTAACCTGTATTGGACGACAGAGAAAAGAGGATTTTAGTCTTACCTGTTAAATCCTTTTCTCTTAGTCCATACAGGTTACTGGTCTTCCACCCTGTCAAGGGACCATGCTTGGCTCTCCTGTGGCAGTATGTGGGAGTCCTTCGGGGCATGCTCACAGGAGTCTTTTTCCTTTCTACTATCTAGTTAATAGTTACTGTCTCAAACAATTCTGGAGATAGCTGGCTGGGCTGCAGCCTGAGAGGGAAGGGAGGCTCCACTCCCTGCATACATTTAGAGAATGTTCCTGCCTACTTAAAGGGGCGGATGCCTCCCAGAGTTACCAGTAACCTGTATGGACTAAGAAAAAAGGATTTAACAGGTAAGACTAAAATCCACTTTTAAAATGTGTGTAAATGATCTCATGTTAAAACAATGGCTCTTTGATTCAAGGTAGGGGGTGAAAATAACTGAGTGTCAGTTATGGAGATATATGATTAGGTGCTAGACACCAAGTGTAGATAGTATGTATACATGAAATATGCTGACCCGGTGAACCCCTTAAAGGGATAGTAATACTTATATTTTTTGACATTTTATGTTGTAGGGTTTATCCCCCTGAGTAAAACAAGGGTACTCCCACTGCTGAAAGGTGCTTTATTAAAAAATTATAACCACTCAAACTTGATTTTTTTTGGTGCAATATCACAGTGGCCTGAAAATTTACAGTGGTACTGTTGCTACACCATCCTATGGAGATTTATGGTCTACAGACCAGAGCAGTCCATAGGATGGTGTAGCAACAGTGCCACTGTACATTTTCAGGCCACTGTGATATGGCACCTAAAAAATTCAAGTTTGAGCTGTTATAATTTTTTAATAAAATATCTCTCAGCAGTGGGAATACCCTTGTTTTACTCAGGGGGATAAACCCTACAACATATATTTTTTGACATTTTAAGTATTACTATCCCTTTAACTGAGGAAAAAACACAGATTCATGTGTCATATGTAAAATTTTAATGTAGAGTAATGGCGTCATCTATAGATTACATGGTGTTATTACTAGGGCTTTGGAATTTTTCCATAATATTATGAGTAATGTCATATGGAAATTAGGGATTAGGAGTTTTCAATCAGGTACTACTGATGATGTCACTGCATAATGCGAGATGGCTCTTTAGCAATCAGAGCAGATTTTGATAAGAGTAAATTCACATTATAAATATGCAAGTTTAGAGAGAAAAGGGGTCTATATTTGATCTGGGGAATTCTTTGAATTCATTTATTAACCCGTTAACTGCTATTTGTCCATTTATTTGAGGTATTTCTTTGGATTTCTTTGTGTAGGTTTTGGATCTAAACTTTTGTACAGTGAAACTTTTTTTTTTTTAAAAATCTCACTAGACCAAAGAAGTAGCCATCTTGGGTGTGGCATCTTATATTATTAGTGAATTAACCCTTGGAGTACCCTATAGGTTTTACATAGGATTGCTATAGTCATGTTTATGATATATGTTGCATAAAGTTGGTATACGGTCTAGACATATATTATTGGATTGATTCAAAGTGTATTCTTGGTATAATCTATGATTGACTATATTAATTGCAATGTATATGTTTTATTCAGAAGGTATGCAATATTTGAAATCAGTACATAAATTATAGTCATCTGTATTTGACTATTGCATATGGTGCAAGGAAAATTGTCAGAGGACCTGGCTTCATATTAAAGTTGACTCATCTGACAATACACCTTAAACCTCAATTACCATAGTTTATACCATTTCTGGGGCAGAAGGAATTCATATACACTGCTGCCAACTGTATTTTATTACATGTAAGGATCAATTATCCTTTTCTATGCTGCTGAGTGCAATTATTATTATCTAATACCTCTGAAGATACCTATGTGTGGTTAACCCTTTAATTGCTGGTAATCCTAATGGTCATAATAATTGTCATATTGGTTTGAGTTACTATATATCTATTGTAATTGCTGATCACTCATTTATATCATTGTGTCACTGTTTTAATGAACACTCAGACAATTGGGAAGGATAAAATAACGAAGCTTTATTAGACAGAATAAAGCGCACAAGGCCCTTCACGGGTCCAAACTTTACAAGACAGCAGTGATTAAGTTTGATACAGGACAGGGCATACAATATAACATACAATAGTGAGGCTCTACCGGCCTTACCGAATACCGGGTAAGGCAGCCTAATATCTTGTACAACAAGGAATAGAGGAGGCTCTACCAGCCTTAATGAATACCGGGTAAGGCAGCCTAAACTGAGGCAGCAAGGAACTGAGGAGGCTCTACCGGCCTTACCGAATACCGGGTAAGGCAGCCTAATGACTGATGCAACAAGGGACAGCAGAGGCTCTACCAGCCTTACCGAATACCAGGTAAGGCAGCCTAAACTGAGGCAACAAGGAACTTAGGAGGCTCTACCGGCCTTACCGAATACCGGGTAAGGCAGCCTAATAACTAGTGAAACACAGAACTGCGGAGGCTCTACCGGCCTTACCGGATACCGGGTAAGGCAGCCTAGACTGTGCAACAAGGAACTGAGGAGGCTGCAGTAACCAGCTAGTGCCTGGGTAGCACTGACTGGAAGTGCTCACTGAGGCAATCGCTAGTTTCAGGCTGAGTAATTTAGGAAGGCAACAGTAACCGCTTAGTGACCGATTAGCACTGACTGGAAGTTCTAACGGAGGCAACCAGTGATATCAGGCAGAGCGATATAGGAAGGCAACTGTAACCGCTTAGTGACCAAATAGCACTGACTGGAAGTGCTAACGGAGGCAACCGGAGGTATCAGGCTGAGCGGAATAGGAAGGCAACAGTAACTTCTTAGTGACCGAATAGCACTGACTGGAAGTGCTTAACGGAGGCAACTGGAGGTATGAGGCTGAGCGAAATCGGAAGGCAACGGTAATCGCTTAGTGACCGGAAGGCACTGACTGCAATAGCGAGGGCAACAGGATAGCGTAGTCAGTCTTGCCTGGATCAATACACTAAGAGCGATAGTCAGCCACAGCCTGGGTCAGTACACAGAGAGCGATAGTCAGCCACAGCCAGGTTTGGTACACAGAGAGCGGTAGTCAGCCACAACCTGGGTCGGTACACAGAGAGCGGTAGTCAGCCACAGCCTGAGTCGGTACACAGAGAGCGGTAGTCAGCCACAGCCTGGGTCAGTACACAGAGAGCGGTAGTCAGCCAGAAACCGGATCAACACGGAACAGGAGCACTAAATCACGAATCTCAGAAACACCACGAAAGGGCACCCGCTTGGTGACAGAAGGGAGTATATAAAGGCTAGCCCTGGGAGGGGCTAGCCGACAAGCACCAATAAAAGTAAGTACTGCACAAACCCGGAAGTCAGAATGTCGCACAGTAATCACGGGCACCGTGATACATTGTTGTTTACACTTTATATATAGTATATTGTATTTAATAAATTATATATATTTTTGCACAAATATGCGGGATTGATTGGTTTAATCAGTTTTTTTTTACTGTCATTTATCTGTTTATGTGAATATATCCAATCTTTTGGTTCTCTTGTTTTAACCCCTTGGATACCTTCAACATAATTGGTTCGACAGACAACTTGCTGACAGTTTAATAGTAATGATGAACCCTCCCTGCCACCATCTTAGCATTTTCTGTGGGATGGAATCTCCTCAGATGCCACTTGATGCCCTGCTTACGATTCTCCTCCACCACACTACCATGTGTTGTCAGTGCACCACACAGTGTATAATGGGTGGACACGAACTGCTATATCCTAACATCTATAGAATGGCCATCATTTGGTGGGGGAGGTAACAATAAACGAGGTGGATTGTCAGAAGATGTAGTTACTCTACACAAGAAGGTGATGGCAAGCTAGTTGTTCTACTCATCATGGAACTTCCAGTCTCTGCCTGGGTTTCTCTATAGTTAATCCTGTCTGATCTCTGCCTCACCTCGTGTTGCCTTTCTGGAGAGCCAGTGGGTCCAACAACAGAGATGCTCAATTTCTTTGGTGGGTTTTTGGCTTTAACATGTTTGAGTGTCTGTGTTTCGTGTGTTATCAGGGCAATTGTGCCAAGGTGTGTTCCCTCCTTTTGTCTTCTCACTGAAAGGGCCTTTGGTGATGACTGCACTGTGCCAACAGAAAAATACTCCCACACCCATGACTTCAGAGGGGAGGGAACAGGTGGAGAAGAATGGCCTCTTTCTTCTTGTCCTCCATATTCCCCTTCACTGTCTGTGGCAGTGGATGATGTTGATGCTGTTGCTGCTACTGTCTCAGAATCAGAACTACAACTAGGACCAGGAATATTGCTGCTGCTGGCAAGTGGAACCTGTTCTAATCCCACATCACTTGTTGACTTCATTCCCACTTTGTCCTCAGTGATCTGTGGCATACTAGTTTGCTCCTCAGCATCCTGCTACCCTTGCAACTCAGCAGCAGGAATTGGAGCAATTGCAAATTCCAAAAGCTCACTGCTGATAGTGGTGGTGATGCCCATCCTCATTCCTGTATCCAGTTCCTTCTCAGTTTCTGCTAGAAAGCTCATCAATGTTTTTTCCATCCCAGCTTCTCCACCATCATCATCACCACCACCACTAGTCCCTACGTGCTGTTGTTGCTGCTCTAATACAAACATGCTTGTTGGAGGAGGAGACGAGCAATGTGACAGAGGGTCCCCTAATGTCTCACTTGCCATTTCTTGGTGATGTAAAGAAGACAGACTGGCAGCAGTAGCAGCAGGCACGGGCAACTGATCTGTGCTTCTGGTGGTGGTGGTATTATTATTTCTGCACCTGCTATCCACCAACAGTTCTGTCCTCTTCAGGATCATGTTCCAGTTGGACACTGTAGTGAAGGGAATGGGACTCTCATGGCCAAAGGAATAGTGTGGACTCTATTGATCACTAGTCTGGATGCTCACAAATGTTTCCCCTACCACTCCCCTAACACCGGCTGCTTCACCATTACTGCTACTACTACTAACACCAACCACATCAAGTTCAGCCCCAGAGTCTTCCTCCTTACAGTGACTATTAATACAAAGATATTGATTACGCCCTCCTTCACATCTAACACTAACAAGCTGTTGGAACTTCTTAGTAGTAGTAGTACTACTACTAGCACTGGCGGTAATGCTTGGGGATGGCAAGTATGACTTAGGGTCCCCTGCTGTCATACTTGGAATCATCTTCTCCTTCCCCCATCTTGAGTATTACAAGACACACTGGCATCAGGCCGGAGGAGGAGATAACAAATCCTAAGACTGTCACCTGAGGTCTATAGAGTTCACATTTCTCCAGTTTACAAAATATGTTATTCTCTCTTAAGTGTTGTAATACCATGGATACTTCAGAACGATGAGCCTCTGATGTTGGGGAGTGGATAAGAATGTTGTCCAGGTAGACAACCATACAACATGGCAGTAAATCTCTCAGAACATTATTTATGAACTTCTGGAAGAAGCAGGAGAGTTGCATAGATCAAACGACATGACCAAATATTCATAGTGCCCGCTCTGGGTATTAAATGCCATCTTCTACTCGTGGCCTTCTTTTGATTCTAACGAGATTCTTAGGCATTCTTAAGCATTCTTAACCATCAAATTATTCAGCCCTCTGAAGTCAATACAAGGACAAAACTCTCCATCCTTCTTTTTGAGAAAAAAGAAAACTTACGGATAATACCCCTGGACAAGAAATCAGACATGTATTCCTCCATGGCCTTATTTTCATCTACGGACGATGGATATACACGGCCCCTGGGAGGCATAGTATCAGGAGTCAGATCAATAGTACAGTCGTACGGCCTGTGGGGAGGTAACGTACCGGCTTGTACTTTGTTAAATACGTCACGGAAGGACAGGTACTCCTCAGGAAGGACCGAGGAAGAAGTACACAATACTCTTGTGGGGCGTATGAGGCAGGAATCAGTGCTTTGGGAAGCCCAGGACAAGTTGTCACAAGCATGCCAGTCAATCCTAGGGTTATGCGTCTGCAAGCAAGGGAACCCAAGGACAATGGCATAATATGGAGAACTGATCACCTGAAACTGCAAAGTTTCCTTATGAAGTGCCCCTATCATCAGAGTCAAGGGAAACATCTTATGAGTAACGTGCAAGGGTTGTAGGGGCCTTCCATCTATGACCTCAATAGCTAATGGAGAAGAGCGGAGTTGCAAAGGAATCGAGTGTTTGGCTGCAAACTCAGCATCAATAAAATAACCGGCAGCACTCAAGTCTAACAAGGCTAGGGCTACCACCAATGAATTGGCCCAAGAAAGGATAATCAGCCTGAGTTCTCTTAAAGTTCAGACTTCGGCGCTTTCTGTTTTTTTCCAGAAACGCATTACTATTCTTCCTGATGTCAAGGTTTTCTTCCAAGGCGTTGCTCATGTGCGTCCTACCTTTTGGAGCCCAGCTCCTCAGTAGGACCTTGATTTGGTCTTGGGAGTTCTTCACCGTCCTCCCTTTGAGTCTTTGGCTACTATTCCTCTACGTCTCTTGACATGGAAAATGGCCTTTCTTCTGGCGATTGTATCTGTTTGCCGGGTTGCGGAGTTGCAAGCTCCATCCTGTAAACCTTATCTGGTGTTTCATAAGGATGAGGCGGTGCTTCGCACCTCTACGGAGTTCTTGCCTAAGGTGGTCTCCGAGTTTCCCATCAATCAGGAGATTGTGGTGCTCTCTTTCTGCCCTAATCCCTCCTCTGACAAGGAGAGAGATCTCCACTTGTTGGTTGTGGTGCGTTGTCCCAAGTTTTATGTCCATCGCACTGAATCAGAGGGTCCTAGGGCAGGAAGACCTTCATCCAAAGTGACTATTGCGTCCTGGATCAAGTCCACTATTCGTAGATTCTACGAGTTGAGGAATGAGAATGTTCCCTTTCGGGTCACAGCTCATTCCACCAGGTCCATTGGGGCCTCTTGGACCTATAAAATCAGGCTTCTGCCGATCAGTTGTGCAGGGCGGCCACTTGGTCCTCTGTGCACACCTTTTCCACGCACCACCGTATTGATGGGCTGGCTTCAGCTGATGCCAGCTTTGGGGGGGGAAGGTCCTGAATGCAGTCTTGCCTTTCTAGGATCTTCTCCTTAGGGTATTGGTGCTTCCTTTACTGTTGAGCCTTGTTGGCTCTAGTTCCGTGTGCTGTGTCAAGGTACCTAGGGTGTTTTTACCCCTGTTTGGTGTCCTTTGACACTTCAGCTTTGTTGGGCTCTCTGACCGGTTGGTTCATAGAGATTCTGGTGACTTTGTGGTCCTTGTGCCTGGTCCTTACCTTCTTCCCGCCTCTGGGAAACTCAATGGTTGGACATCCCAGAGTTACCAGTAACCTGTATTGGACGACAGAGAAAAGAGGATTTTAGTCTTACCTGTTAAATCCTTTTCTCTTAGTCCATACAGGTTACTGGTCTTCCACCCTGTCAAGGGACCATGCTTGGCTCTCCTGTGGCAGTATGTGGGAGTCCTTCGGGGCATGCTCACAGGAGTCTTTTTTCCTTCTACTATCTAGTTAATAGTTACTGTCTCAAACAATTCTGGAGATAGCTGGCTGGGCTGCAGCCTGAGAGGGAAGGGAGGCTCCACTCCCTGCATACATTTAGAGAATGTTCCTGCCTACTTAAAGGGGCGGATGCCTCCCAGAGTTACCAGTAACCTGTATGGACTAAGAAAAAAGGATTTAACAGGTAAGACTAAAATCCACTTTTAAAATGTGTGTAAATGATCTCATGTTAAAACAATGGCTCTTTGATTCAAGGTAGGGGGTGAAAATAACTGAGTGTCAGTTATGGAGATATATGATTAGGTGCTAGACACCAAGTGTAGATAGTATGTATACATGAAATATGCTGACCCGGTGAACCCCTTAAAGGGATAGTAATACTTATATTTTTTGACATTTTATGTTGTAGGGTTTATCCCCCTGAGTAAAACAAGGGTACTCCCACTGCTGAAAGGTGCTTTATTAAAAAATTATAACCACTCAAACTTGATTTTTTTTGGTGCAATATCACAGTGGCCTGAAAATTTACAGTGGTACTGTTGCTACACCATCCTATGGAGATTTATGGTCTACAGACCAGAGCAGTCCATAGGATGGTGTAGCAACAGTGCCACTGTACATTTTCAGGCCACTGTGATATGGCACCTAAAAAATTCAAGTTTGAGCTGTTATAATTTTTTAATAAAATATCTCTCAGCAGTGGGAATACCCTTGTTTTACTCAGGGGGATAAACCCTACAACATATATTTTTTGACATTTTAAGTATTACTATCCCTTTAACTGAGGAAAAAACACAGATTCATGTGTCATATGTAAAATTTTAATGTAGAGTAATGGCGTCATCTATAGATTACATGGTGTTATTACTAGGGCTTTGGAATTTTTCCATAATATTATGAGTAATGTCATATGGAAATTAGGGATTAGGAGTTTTCAATCAGGTACTACTGATGATGTCACTGCATAATGCGAGATGGCTCTTTAGCAATCAGAGCAGATTTTGATAAGAGTAAATTCACATTATAAATATGCAAGTTTAGAGAGAAAAGGGGTCTATATTTGATCTGGGGAATTCTTTGAATTCATTTATTAACCCGTTAACTGCTATTTGTCCATTTATTTGAGGTATTTCTTTGGATTTCTTTGTGTAGGTTTTGGATCTAAACTTTTGTACAGTGAAACTTTTTTTTTTTTAAAAATCTCACTAGACCAAAGAAGTAGCCATCTTGGGTGTGGCATCTTATATTATTAGTGAATTAACCCTTGGAGTACCCTATAGGTTTTACATAGGATTGCTATAGTCATGTTTATGATATATGTTGCATAAAGTTGGTATACTGTCTAGACATATATTATTGGATTGATTCAAAGTGTATTCTTGGTATAATCTATGATTGACTATATTAATTGCAATGTATATGTTTTATTCAGAAGGTATGCAATATTTGAAATCAGTACATAAATTATAGTCATCTGTATTTGACTATTGCATATGGTGCAAGGAAAATTGTCAGAGGACCTGGCTTCATATTAAAGTTGACTCATCTGACAATACACCTTAAACCTCAATTACCATAGTTTATACCATTTCTGGGGCAGAAGGAATTCATATACACTGCTGCCAACTGTATTTTATTACATGTAAGGATCAATTATCCTTTTCTATGCTGCTGAGTGCAATTATTATTATCTAATACCTCTGAAGATACCTATGTGTGGTTAACCCTTTAATTGCTGGTAATCCTAATGGTCATAATAATTGTCATATTGGTTTGAGTTACTATATATCTATTGTAATTGCTGATCACTCATTTATATCATTGTGTCACTGTTTTAATGAACACTCAGACAATTGGGAAGGATAAAATAACGAAGCTTTATTAGACAGAATAAAGCGCACAAGGCCCTTCACGGGTCCAAACTTTACAAGACAGCAGTGATTAAGTTTGATACAGGACAGGGCATACAATATAACATACAATAGTGAGGCTCTACCGGCCTTACCGAATACCGGGTAAGGCAGCCTAATATCTTGTACAACAAGGAATAGAGGAGGCTCTACCAGCCTTAATGAATACCGGGTAAGGCAGCCTAAACTGAGGCAGCAAGGAACTGAGGAGGCTCTACCGGCCTTACCGAATACCGGGTAAGGCAGCCTAATGACTGATGCAACAAGGGACAGCAGAGGCTCTACCAGCCTTACCGAATACCAGGTAAGGCAGCCTAAACTGAGGCAACAAGGAACTTAGGAGGCTCTACCGGCCTTACCGAATACCGGGTAAGGCAGCCTAACAACTAGTGAAACACAGAACTGCGGAGGCTCTACCGGCCTTACCGGATACCGGGTAAGGCAGCCTAGACTGTGCAACAAGGAACTGAGGAGGCTGCAGTAACCAGCTAGTGACTGGGTAGCACTGACTGGACGTGCTCACTGAGGCAATCGCTAGTTTCAGGCTGAGTAATTTAGGAAGGCAACAGTAACCGCTTAGTGACCGATTAGCACTGACTGGAAGTTCTAACGGAGGCAACCAGTGATATCAGGCAGAGCGATATAGGAAGGCAACTGTAACCGCTTAGTGACCAAATAGCACTGACTGGAAGTGCTAACGGAGGCAACCGGAGGTATCAGGCTGAGCGGAATAGGAAGGCAACAGTAACTTCTTAGTGACCGAATAGCACTGACTGGAAGTGCTTAACGGAGGCAACTGGAGGTATGAGGCTGAGCGAAATCGGAAGGCAACGGTAATCGCTTAGTGACCGGAAGGCACTGACTGCAATAGCGAGGGCAACAGGATAGCGTAGTCAGTCTTGCCTGGATCAATACACTAAGAGCGATAGTCAGCCACAGCCTGGGTCAGTACACAGAGAGCGATAGTCAGCCACAGCCAGGTTTGGTACACAGAGAGCGGTAGTCAGCCACAACCTGGGTCGGTACACAGAGAGCGGTAGTCAGCCACAGCCTGAGTCGGTACACAGAGAGCGGTAGTCAGCCACAGCCTGGGTCAGTACACAGAGAGCGGTAGTCAGCCAGAAACCGGATCAACACGGAACAGGAGCACTAAATCACGAATCTCAGAAACACCACGAAAGGGCACCCGCTTGGTGACAGAAGGGAGTATATAAAGGCTAGCCCTGGGAGGGGCTAGCCGACAAGCACCAATAAAAGTAAGTACTGCACAAACCCGGAAGTCAGAATGTCGCACAGTAATCACGGGCACCGTGATACATTGTTGTTTACACTTTATATATAGTATATTGTATTTAATAAATTATATATATTTTTGCACAAATATGCGGGATTGATTAGTTTAATCAGTTTTTTTTTACTGTCATTTATCTGTTTATGTGAATATATCCAATCTTTTGGTTCTCTTGTTTTAACCCCTTGGATACCTTCAACATAATTGGTTCGACAGACAACTTGCTGACAGTTTAATAGTAATGATGAACCCTCCCTGCCACCATCTTAGCATTTTCTGTGGGATGGAATCTCCTCAGATGCCACTTGATGCCCTGCTTACGATTCTCCTCCACCACACTACCATGTGTTGTCAGTGCACCACACAGTGTATAATGGGTGGACACGAACTGCTATATCCTAACATCTATAGAGTGGCCATCATTTGGTGGGGGAGGTAACAATAAACGAGGTGGATTGTCAGAAGATGTAGTTACTCTACACAAGAAGGTGATGGCAAGCTAGTTGTTCTACTCATCATGGAACTTCCAGTCTCTGCCTGGGTTTCTCTATAGTTAATCCTGTCTGATCTCTGCCTCACCTCGTGTTGCCTTTCTGGAGAGCCAGTGGGTCCAACAACAGAGATGCTCAATTTCTTTGGTGGGTTTTTGGCTTTAACATGTTTGAGTGTCTGTGTTTCGTGTGTTATCAGGGCAATTGTGCCAAGGTGTGTTCCCTCCTTTTGTCTTCTCACTGAAAGGGCCTTTGGTGATGACTGCACTGTGCCAACAGAAAAATACTCCCACACCCATGACTTCAGAGGGGAGGGAACAGGTGGAGAAGAATGGCCTCTTTCTTCTTGTCCTCCATATTCCCCTTCACTGTCTGTGGCAGTGGATGATGTTGATGCTGTTGCTGCTACTGTCTCAGAATCAGAACTACAACTAGGACCAGGAATATTGCTGCTGCTGGCAAGTGGAACCTGTTCTAATCCCACATCACTTGTTGACTTCATTCCCACTTTGTCCTCAGTGGTCTGTGGCACACTAGTTTGCTCCTCAGCATCCTGCTACCCTTGCAACTCAGCAGCAGGAATTGGAGCAATTGCAAATTCCAAAAGCTCACTGCTGATAGTGGTGGTGATGCCCATCCTCATTCCTGTATCCAGTTCCTTCTCAGTTTCTGCTAGAAAGCTCATCAATGTTTTTTCCATCCCAGCTTCTCCACCATCATCATCACCACCACCACTAGTCCCTACGTGCTGTTGTTGCTGCTCTAATACAAACATGCTTGTTGGAGGAGGAGACGAGCAATGTGACAGAGGGTCCCCTAATGTCTCACTTGCCATTTCTTGGTGATGTAAAGAAGACAGACTGGCAGCAGTAGCAGCAGGCACGGGCAACTGATCTGTGCTTCTGGTGGTGGTGGTATTATTATTTCTGCACCTGCTATCCACCAACAGTTCTGTCCTCTTCAGGATCATGTTCCAGTTGGACACTGTAGTGAAGGGAATGGGACTCTCATGGCCAAAGGAATAGTGTGGACTCTATTGATCACTAGTCTGGATGCTCACAAATGTTTCCCCTACCACTCCCCTAACACCGGCTGCTTCACCATTACTGCTACTACTACTAACACCAACCACATCAAGTTCAGCCCCAGAGTCTTCCTCCTTACAGTGACTATTAATACAAAGATATTGATTACGCCCTCCTTCACATCTAACACTAACAAGCTGTTGGAACTTCTTAGTAGTAGTAGTACTACTACTAGCACTGGCGGTAATGCTTGGGGATGGCAAGTATGACTTAGGGTCCCCTGCTGTCATACTTGGAATCATCTTCTCCTTCCCCCATCTTGAGTATTACAAGACACACTGGCATCAGGCCGGAGGAGGAGATAACAAATCCTAAGACTGTCAACTGAGGTCTATAGAGTTCACATTTCTCCAGTTTACAAAATATGTTATTCTCTCTTAAGTGTTGTAATACCATGGATACTTCAGAACGATGAGCCTCTGATGTTGGGGAGTGGATAAGAATGTTGTCCAGGTAGACAACCATACAACATGGCAGTAAATCTCTCAGAACATTATTTATGAACTTCTGGAAGAAGCAGGAGAGTTGCATAGATCAAACGACATGACCAAATATTCATAGTGCCCGCTCTGGGTATTAAATGCCATCTTCTACTCTTGGCCTTCTTTTGATTCTAACGAGATTCTTAGGCATTCTTAAGCATTCTTAACCGTCAAATTATTCAGCCCTCTGAAGTCAATACAAGGACAAAACTCTCCATCCTTCTTTTTGAGAAAAAAGAAAACTTACGGATAATACCCCTGGACAAGAAATCAGACATGTATTCCTCCATGGCCTTATTTTCATCTACGGACGATGGATATACACGGCCCCTGGGAGGCATAGTATCAGGAGTCAGATCAATAGTACAGTCGTACGGCCTGTGGGGAGGTAACGTACCGGCTTGTACTTTGTTAAATACGTCACGGAAGGACAGGTACTCCTCAGGAAGGACCGAGGAAGAAGTACACAATACTCTTGTGGGGCGTATGAGGCAGGAATCAGTGCTTTGGGAAGCCCAGGACAAGATGTCACAAGCATGCCAGTCAATCCTAGGGTTATGCGTCTGCAAGCAAGGGAACCCAAGGACAATGGCATAATATGGAGAACTGATCACCTGAAACTGCAAAGTTTCCTTATGAAGTGCCCCTACCATCAGAGTCAAGGGAAACATCTTATGAGTAACGTGCAAGGGTTGTAGGGGCCTTCCATCTATGACCTCAATAGCTAATGGAGAAGAGCGGAGTTGCAAAGGAATCGAGTGTTTGGCTGCAAACTCAGCATCAATAAAATAACCGGCAGCACTCAAGTCTAACAAGGCTAGGGCTACCACCAATGAATTGGCCCAAGAAAGGATAACCTCAAGAATGGTTTACCCTGTACCACGTCCGGGGAATGGGAAATTCCACCCAGGTTCTGTCACCGACAGGATCCTAGGTGCGAGCGTTTTCCGGCCATATGGGACAGGACCGCAACAGGTGCCCAGGTTTCCCACAATACAGAGAGAGACCCTCCCTCTGCCAGAAGGCCTGCTCCTCCACTGAAAGGGCGAGTGAACCCCAGCTGCATTGGTTCACTGCTGATAGGCTCAGAACCAGGATGCATGGGAGGTGAGGGAGGAATGGGTGGGTGTGCAAAGTTAGGTGCCAATCGAGATGAAGGCCTACGCAGGCGCTCACTAAAAGATGGCCTCTTGGCGTCAATCAGGATAGTAAATGAAAATCATTCATCCAAGTCACTAGGTAGCTCATGGGATGCAATTTTGTCCTTTATAGTGTCACACAACCTTTGAGAAAAGGCAACTACAAGTGCCTCATTGTTCCAACCCATCTCCGCCGCCAGTGTACGGAACTCGATTACGTACTCTGCCACTGTTTCTGTGCCCTGGCAGATGGTCATAAGGTGCTTGGCAGATGAGGCAGCATGGCCTGGAACATGGAAAACTCTCCAAAAAGAGGTCACAATCTCAGAAAAGTTATAAATAATGGGTTTGTCCATCTTCCATAATGGATTGGCCCACGCCAAAGCTTGGCCCAACAAGAGCAAAATCAAAATTGCTCATTAGGGAAGGCTTGTGGTACAATCTCAAGGAATATGCCCAACTGGTTGAGGAACCCATGACACAGAGCTGGGTCACCCTCATAACGCTGAGGAAGCGGAGCAGATCTGGAAAACCCTCTGGCAACATTGGTTTCAGGAGCAGCAAGGTCAACCGGTGCCAGAGTAGGATCGGAAGAGGCCAAAGATAACTGATCAATACGTTAATCCTGCATCTCCATACTGGCCAAAATGCTCTGAATAAGTGGGTTACCTGTACCGTCCATACTCATGGCCCTTACGTACTGTCATGGTAGTCAATGAAAAGCAAGAGACAAGTACATAAATTGAACTCCAACTTTATTAAATAAGCACAGATAAGCAAAAGCACAGCAAACCAAATCCTAGGGTGAGAATAACGAAGCCAGAGCAAGTGGTTCCTACCAGAAATAGGAGACTACTCAGGAGCGTCTCACTGGAGATAGCTGAGAACCGGGGATATGACCCAGCCAAGACTAGGACGGGAACAGGTAATGGCAATACCCAAAGGCAACAGGAGTAATATTAGGCCAGAGGCACAGGTCTGTACTAGAAAGGATAGTCAGACTTAGCCAAGGGTCATACAGGGAGTAGTTAGTCAGTCAGAGCCACAGGACAGCACCAGGATGGATAGTCAGACTACGTCAGAGGTCGAACACGGAGTGGTTAGTCAGCCAGAGCCAAAGGTCTGCACCACAATGGATAGTCAGACTTAGCCATGGGTCATTCATGGAGTAGTTAGCCAGCCAGAGCCTCAGGTCAGCACCAGAATGTGTAGTCAGACTACGCCGGGGTCAAACTGTCACGTTTCTTTTGACTCTCAGACACAGTTAAGATAAAAACACAACTTTATTGAAAGTTTAAAGAGAACCCTCACGGGTTTGACATTACACATATATCTCAACACGTGATTAGTACAATACAATGGTGAACACAGGTAATGTGAATAATAGAGAGGCTCTACCGGCCTTGCCCATACCGGGTAAGGCAGCCTAGGACTGGCACAATATGAAATAGGCTCTACCGGCCTTACCAATATACCGGGCAAGGCAGCCTTGGGACTGGCACAACGAGAGGGAAGGCTCTACCGGCCCTGCCAATATACCGGGCAAGGCAGCCTGGAGACTGGCACAATGAGAGAGAAGGCTCTACCGGTCCTGCCAATATACTGGGCAAGGCAGCCTGGAGACGGGCACAACGAGAGAGAAGGCTCTACCAGCCCTGCCAATATACCGGGCAAGGCAGCCTTGAGCCCAGAGGCGGCAAGTACTAGTGCAAAGCGTAAGTGGCCTCAGCGACCGGGATAGTGGTGGAGCAAACCAGTTGCACATTCTGGACTACACAGAGGCCTACCGGTGCTATATAGGTGTCAGCAAGCAGCCGGTGAATATAGGAGCAAACCAGTACCCGCGTACTGGACTACACATAGACACTACCGGTGCTGAATAGAAGGCAGTAAGCAACCGGTATATTTGGAGCGAATCAGTACCCGCGTACTGAACTACACATAGACTCTACCGGTGCTGTATGGGAAGCAGCAAGCAACCGGTGATATATGGAGCGAACCAGTACCCGCGTACTGGACTACACATTGACACTACTGGTGCTGTACGGGAAGCAGCAAGCCACCGGTGATATATGGAGCGAACCAGTACCCGCGTACTGGAGTACACATTGACACTACCGGTGCTGAACGGGAAGCAGCAAGCAACCGGTGATATATGGAGCGAACCAGTACCCGAGTACACATAGACACTACCGGTGCTGTATGGGAAGCAGCAAGTAACCGGTGATATATGGAGCGAACCAGTACCCGCGTACTGGACTACACATTAACACTACCGGTGCTGTATGGGAAGCAGCAAGCCACCGGTGATATATGGAGTGAACCAGTACTCGCGTACTGGAGTACACATTGACACTACCGGTGCTGTATGGGAAGCAACAAGCAACCGGTGATATATGGAGCGAACCAGTACCCGCGTACTGGAGTACACATTGACACTACCGGTGCTGAACGGGAAGCAGCAAGCAACCGGTGATATATGGAGCGAACCAGTACCCGAGTACACATAGACACTACCAGTGCTGTATGGGAAGCAGCAAGTAACCGGTGATATATGGAGCGAACCAGTACCCGCGTACTGGACTACACATTAACACTACCGGTGCTGTATGGGAAGCAGCAAGCCACCGGTGATATATGGAGTGAACCAGTACTCGCGTACTGGAGTACACATTGACACTACCGGTGCTGTATGGGAAGCAACAAGCAACCGGTGATATATGGAGCGAACCAGTACCCGCGTACTGGAGTACACATTGACACTACCGGTGCTGTATGGGAAGCAGCAAACAACCGGTGATCTATGGAGCGAACCAGTACCCGCGTACTGGAGTACACATTGACACTACCGGTGCTGTATGGGAAGCAGCAAACAACCGGTGATATATGGAGCGAACCAGTACCCGCGTACTGGACTACACAAATGAGCAATGGTGCAAAACAAGAGGCAACGAGCAACCGGTGGGCCGTATGAGGAAACCAGTACTGCGTACTGGATGCACGGAGGCCTTACCAGTGCTACATATGAGACAGCAGGCACCCGGTGTGCATGGAGCAAACCAGTACCCGCGTACTGGACTACAAAGTGTCACAACCGGGGCTGCTTGGGAGCAAACCAGTACCCGCGTACTGGACCAACAGATAACACCAGGGATGAGAATGTCACCCAGGAGACATGAAGGCGGGGAAACTCTGCACACGATCCAGAAGCAGGAACAACAGCCAGGCCGGGACAGGAAGCTGGAACAGTAACAGCAGACGACCGGATCAGGAACGGAAGCAGGAATGTCAGCCCAACCGAATCAGGAACGGAGGCAGGAACCACTTCAGCAGAGGAGGCTGTCAGGCAGGTAAGCAGGGGGAATCTGGAAGGCAGTGTATGCAGCCAAGGCCCAGGGAACTCAGAAAAAGAATGCAGGTGGCTTTAGACATAGAGACACCACGAAAGGGCAACCAAAGGGTGCCAGAACCCAGTCTATATAGGCAATACTGGGCTGACTCAAGACAAGCAGCCAATGGAGAGCCTTCACAGATAACTGACAGGAAAAGTATTACGGTGCCCGTGATTGCTGCATTTCCTTATCAGTTACCTGTAGGGGGCTCTCCATTGGCTGTCTGCCTTCAGCCCGCCCTGTGTTGCCTATTTAAACTGAGCTTGGGCACCCTTTGGTTGCCCTTTCGTGTTGTCTCTATGCTACCTGCACTTGCATTGGGTTCCTGAGCTTCCTGGGCCATTTCTCTGTTCCTGCTTGTCAGTGATCGCCTGAGTTCCTGTTCACCAGCTTCCCTGGTTCCAGCATCCGTTCCTGATCCAGTTGGGGTTGCTGTCTCTACTGCTGTTTCCTGCTGTTGTTCCTGATCCAGTTGACTGCCTGCAGATCTGTTTCCTGTCCTTCAACGGCTGTGTTTCTGCTCCTGGATCGCCTGAAGTGGGCTCCTCTCCTCCAGTCGCCCTGGCGACATTTTCATTCACTTGTGTACCACTCTCCAATACACGGGTACTGGTTCGCTCCACATACAACCGGCTGCTGTTGCACCGATAGAGTTCTAGGCTTACTCCAGTATGCGGGTACTGGTTTCCTCCATGTATAACCGGCTGCTGTAGCACCGGTAGAGTTCTGGTTACTCCAGTACGCGTGTACTGGTTTGCTCCATGTTAACCGGCTGTTGTGGCACCGGTAGAGTTCTAGGTTACTCCAATACGCGGGTACTGGTTCGCTCCATGTATAACCGGCTGCTCGTCGTCATCTGTCAGCACCGGTGGTGATTGGGTATCTCCAGTACGCGGGTACTGGTTTGCTCCACATACAACCGGCTGCTGTCGCACGGTAGAGTTCTAGGTTTCCCCAGTACGCGGGTACTGGTTCGCTCCATGTTTAACCGGCTGCTTACTATCATCTGACAGCACCGGTGGTGTTTGAGGTTTCTCCAGTATGCGGGTACTGGTTCGCTCCATTCAGCCGGCTGCTTGTCGCACCGGTAGAGTTTCCTCCTCCAGTACACGGGTACTGGTTTGCTCCATGCATAGCCGGTTGCTGTTCAGTCCTAGACAGCTCTGGGAGAGTCTTTGTCCCTCCAGTATGCGGGTACTGGTTCACTCCATGCTTAGCCGGTTGCTGTTCAGTCCTAGACAGCACCGGTAGCCTTGTTGTTCGCGGGTACTGGTTCGCTCCACGTATTTACCAGTTGCTTGCTGCGTATTCCTCAGCACCGGTAGAGATTGTGTTCCAGTCCAGGCTGCCTTGCCCGGTATTGGTAAGGCCGGTAGAAGCTATTCCACATTGTACCAATTTAAGGTTGCCTTACTCGGTATTAGCAAGGCCGAGAGAGCCTATAACTATTAGTTGTACCAGTCTCCAGGCTGCCTTGCCCAGTATATTGGCAGGGCCGGTAGAGCCTATTACTATTTATTGTACCAATCTCCAGGCTGCCTTGCCCGGTATATTGGCAGGGCTGGTAGAGCCTATTACTATTCGTTGTACCAGTCTCCAGACTGCCTTGTCCGGCATATTGGCAAGGTTGGTAGAGCCTTCTTTTCTCCGTTACTAGTCTAGGGCTGCCTTGCCCAGTATATTGGTAAGGCCGGTAGAACCTTTTACATCTGTGTCATCTAAGGTTGCCTTACCGGGTATTGGCAAGGCCGATAGAGCCCGTGTTACATTCCGTATACCACTACTCTTGCTACTATGTATTGAGATTAAATGTTATATGTGTATGCTACCCACATGGGTATCCATTAAACTTTTCAATAAAGTTGTGTTTTATCTTAACTCTGTGTCTGAGAGTCATAACAAACCGTGACAAAAAGGCAGCAATCACGGGCACCGTGATACAAACATGGAGAGGCTAGTTAGCCAGAATGGATAGTCAGAATGGATAGTCAGACAGCCAAGGGTCATACACGGAGTGGAGAGTCAACCAGGCAAGGGTCATACACGGAGCAGAGAGTCAGTCAGGCAAGGGTCAGCACAAGATCAGACACAGGACAATAAACTACTGCATTGAACACCAAGATAAGGGTGACTGAGCAAGGTGTCCAGGTAGTTTATATTTCCAAAATGAGGTAGGGGGGTGGAGCACATAACAAGCCCCTGTAACGTTTAGAGTGGAGTGTGACATCATTGGGGTTAACCCAGATGACGCGCCCCCACGCAACATGCCGCGAGGCACAATTGTGACAGATGTGGACCATCTGGCTTTGATGTCATGGCTGTTGAGGCTTCCATCTTGAGGAAGAAGGTCTATTCTTCTGATGTGGTTTCCACCATGATTCAGGCTAGGAAACCAGTTCCTTCTAAAGCCTACCGTAGGGTTTGGTCTATTTTCCATTCTTGGTGTGTGGACAGGGATCTGTCCTCATACAATATTGATCAGGACGGCGTAAACAAGGGCCTTAGTCTTAGTTCCTTGAAGGTTCAGACCTTGGCACTCTCTGTCCGTTTCTAGGGGTTGCCTATGCTTTCCATTCTTACAAGGCTCCTACTCCTCAGTGGGACCTTAATCTAGTCTTGGGTGTTTTGCAGCGACCTCCCTTTGAGTCCTTGGCAACCATTCCTCTACTTCTTCTTTTCTTTTGTCCGTCCACAGAGTTGCTGAGTTGCAGTCCTTGTCCTGCAACCTGCCTTTCCTAGTGTTTCACAAGGATAAGGCTGTTTTCATACCTCTCAGGAATTTCTTCCTAAGTTGGTTTCTGAGTTCCATATCAGTCAGGAGATTGTTGTGCCTTCTTTCTGTCCTGACCCTAAATCTGACAAGGAGAGGGATCTCCACTTGTTGGATATGGTGCGTTGACTTAAGTTTTATGTGCACTGCACTGAGTCTGTTCATCAGACTGATGCCTTGTTTATCATCCCTGAGGGTCCTAGGGCTGGTAAGGCATCATCCAAGTTGTCCATTGCGTCCTGGATTAAGTCCACTATCCACAAGACTTACAAGCTCAGGAAGAAACCTGTTCCCTTTCTCATCACAGTTCATTCCACTAGGTCTGTTGGGGCCTCCTGGGCCTACAAGAATCAGGCCTCTGCTGATCAGCTATGCAAGGAGACCACTTGGTCCTCTGTGCACACATTTCCCAAACACTGCCGTGTTAATGTTCTGCCTTGAGCTGACACCAGTTTTGGCAGGAAAGTCCTGGAGGTAGCCTTGCCTGTCTAGGACTTCATTTTCTGTGCCTTTATAGCTCTTTATCCTTTGAGCCCTGTTGGCTCTTATTCTAGTGTGCTTTGTTTTCAGCTATCCAGTGTCCATTGACACTTTGTTAGTTTGGGCTATTCCATGCCCTGGATAGTCCATGGGAACTCTGGTATCATGAGGACCAGAGCTTGGTCCTTTCCTACTTTTTTCCCACCCTGGGAACTCAATGTTGGTACATCCTCATAGTACCTGTAAGCTACATTGGACGATAGAGAAAAAAGGATTTTAGTCTTACCTGTTAAATCATTTTCTCTATCAGGAACAGTAACTGGATGCATAGAATCAGACAAGGGCAAATCCAGAAGAGTAGTCAGGCACAGCAAGCTGGGGTCACAAGCCAATTCAGTGTTGGAATCTGGAAACAAACAACAGGAACAGAAATACAACAATGAACTGACACAGCCCTCAGGCAGAGGCAGTGTTTTATACCCAGGTAATGAGCAGCTTAATTAGCAAGCTGCCTCAGGTGGACACTGAATGACAAGTGAAATCTGATAGCAACAGTCCAGCCCCCTAGTGCTGCAGGCAAAGCAAATAATACAGGCTAGAATCACACTGATATAACAGATTCAGCAGTGGCTCAAAGGCAAGAAAGCAGGACCAGAGTATATGAGGACTCTGGTTCAATTCCACCGTGATCCGCCAGAGGGG
This sequence comes from Rhinophrynus dorsalis, assembly GCA_037306005.1. Taxonomy (NCBI): domain Eukaryota; kingdom Metazoa; phylum Chordata; class Amphibia; order Anura; family Rhinophrynidae; genus Rhinophrynus; species Rhinophrynus dorsalis. The sequence goes on along the minus strand of CM074720.1, from coordinate 323,659,371 downwards.
CGACCACGCCTGGCAGTCTGCCCAGACAAGGGACTCAGACTTAATTGAGGCCCATACCCTGAGGAAACATTGATTTGTAGGATTTAGGCTTGTTTGGCACAAGCCCTAAGGAAGCATTGATTTGTTGGACGTAGGCATGTTAGAAACAAGCCCCCCCCCCCAAGTTGTTTTCTTTTTTGTACTCCACCGGTTTATTTTTTGTAAAGAACAAGCCTGAGGAATAATATGCACTACTCCTCACTAGTAATATAATCACCCCTCCCTCATTCCAAACAATAATACTAGTGGCAGGACCTGCTTGGAGATGGCAAGTGTGTCTTAGGGTCCCCTGCTGTCACAGTTGACATCAGCTCCTTCCCCCTCTGGAGAATTAAAAGATACAGTGGTAGCAGATGCAGCAGGCGTAGCAATGGTAGCAGTCACAGCTAGCTAACCTGTCCTTCGCACGCTACAACTACCCTTTTCTTCCTCCCATGAGACAAATTTCCCCGAGATTCCTAAGGGTGATGAAGCTGGACTGGCTATCATTGGGTCTGGGGAAGCAGGGCATCCAGACCCTTCAGTGCTCTTAGTGTTCATTTCCTCCTCCTCAGTCTGACTGGACACATAACAGTCCTACCAGTGTCTCCTTTTATTATTATTAAACTTGCTCATAGTGATAGCAGTCACTATGAGCCTCTCCTACCACAATTTTGCTATTAACACATAGCACAACAGTCTAGTACCTCTCTCTCTCTCTGTAGCTGCTTATATTTTGTTTCACTTCCTGGAAGCATGTTTTATAGAGAAAAGGCAAAAGAAACATGTGATTAAACGGGAGAAAACTTTCTAGCCATTGAAAAAATAGAGAAACATTTTGCCAATGGGCGAAAATGGCAAATATTTTAATTGCTTTATTTAAAGTGTCTATTCCCATTAAAAAGTAGACAACCATGTGATTTTTGCTGATTTTTCATGGGAACACGACAGAACTTTTCACCCACCCCTACCTGTAAGGCTGTGGGAGGGCTTCAGAGTTGGGAGGAAATGCACCAGGGAGAACCAAAACTGTCTTAGCCCCTCCATGTGATGTCACTCACACAGCACTTTGAATGACTGGGTGACTGAGAACTAAACAGTTCTAATGCAGCTAATGTGAGTTGTAGTAGTAGTAGTAGAAGAAGTAGTGTGAGGTTAGATCAAACTAACCCAGCTTCACACACAAAAAAAAATAGGTCAGTTCAAGTGCAGTGCATTATATCGGCTGCCAGTGAGAAAATAGAAGCTGTACCTTCAATTGGGTCGAATCATTGTTTTGTAGCATCAGGAGGTGAGGAAATCAAGATTCCTCAGGAAGTTCTGATGTTTGATAGTATAAGGTTGTATGAGTGTGCAAATGTGATCAGCAAATTGTCATTTTTTGGAGTACATATATGCATATGTACCATGCAGTTTAGCCACATTGCACCACTGTTAATGGTGCAGATATATAAAGAACTTTGGTATATTGCTGGAAATTAATAATTCATTAGGCCCAAATATGCATTGCAGCCACCTACAATACATTTTTCTTAATATGTCCCAGTTTTTGCTCATTTTTGGTTTATAAGTGCACCGAGGAATGTTCTTTGTCTTTTTTTGTATTTCAGACCCAGTGTAGGTAGGGGTGCTTTAGGCAGTAAAGCAAACTCTAATGTATAATGTTCCTCCATAAATACACAGTGATAATAGGAAGCATTTCTTAACCATTTGAGAGGCAGAGTGGTAAGGAATGCATTGCAAAGCAATACATTCCTTACCACTCTGGCACTCAAAGGGTTAATTTGCTGGTGGATGTTTGTATTGGATGGCTATGTATCTTACTTCTATCTCAATGACATTTGCAAACTCCACAGCATATTCAGTACACATTTACTGTGACTATAATATACAATACTAGGCCAATGAGACAGAAACATAGTAAAGTAGGTTGAAAAAAGACACAGGTCCATCAAGTACAACTATTACTTCATATAAGATATCCACTTAGGCCTGGATTCATCAAGGTGCAAATTGATTAATACGCAGGAAAATCAGAGGATTTCTCTGCGTATTAACTATTCGCCCATTCAGCAACTTTCAGATTGTTCTGGCAATCTCCCCAGATAGAGCCACAAATGTGATCCCCTAGCTTCAAGCTGGCATATCCCATTTGAATGCACACACGCATACACATTTTCTCTTTATGTGTATACATGTGTTTTCACCATGACTAACCAATTTACGCATACGCAAAGCAGGGAAACACGCAAAATCAGTGATGAATACCCAAAGGTTTCCCTCAATGATCGTGGTGAAGAGCAGCGTATTTGACACGATGCTCTTCCCGCAGTTTGATGAATCCCAGCCTAAGTCTTCTTTTTTCTAGAGTAAATAAACCAAGTTTGTCTAGACGTTCCTCATACATCGTCTACCATTCCCTTATTTAATTTTGTTGCCCTTTGCTATACTTTCTGCAGTTCTAGAATATCCTTTTTAGAACTGGTGTCCAAAACATAGTCAAAGTGAGGTCTTACCAGTGATTTGTACACTGGCAAAATTATTTTATCCTCTCTTGCTTCAATACCACTTTTTATGCTACTGCTATTTGACACTGATCACTGCTTCCAAGTTTGTAGTTTGCAAGGATTCCCAGGTCTTTCTCTAGCAATGAGTCCCCAAAAATGATTCTAATAAGTTCATAACTAGTATTGGGATTTTTTCTTCCTAAATGCATAACTTAATACTTTCCTACATTAAACTTTATATTCCATTTGTTTAACCAATCTGCCTTTTTTTCTATAAATCCCTCTGTAGAGAACAAATGCCCTGTTTCCGAAAGTATTACCTTGCATAATTTAGAGTCATCTGCAAATATTGATATTTTGCTTTTTATATCTATACTAACATTTTGGAGCAAAAAAAGACTCTCTAAAAGCAGGATTCTTTGCAAGTCTGCATTGACAGGGTTACTACTGTCAAAGGTTTTCCTTTGGGGACATCCTCAGTCCCCTGTTGTGGTCTCTCACTTCATCACTTACATCACTTACACACCAGATTCCGCTAGATGCCAGGTGAATTTTTTTTTTAACACCAGAGTTGGAAAGTAGGCTCTTTAGGAGTGTAGATCTACTCCCCTGCTACAAATGTGCCCAGAGTACCCTCCTTTGTTTTTCAAAAGACAGTACCTATGTGTTTTCTAGTGTCAGGTGATGTGGCAAGCATTATAATGCGGTATAGGGGAGAAACGATCTCTTAAAGAGCTCTGATCTTGGTGCCCCATACACCTAACATTTTGAGGTTACCCTTGATTGAAAGATACATGTGCATGCATACATGTGTGTGTGTGTGTTTGTGTGTGTTTGGGGAAATCCCTGGTCTTGCACACACTCTGAAACATAATGACATACACACACACACACACACTTATGCATACATACATACACACTAACATGTACAAATATATATATATATATATATATATATATATATATATATATGTATATATATATATATATATATATATATATATATAGTATATATAGTAATGTGCAAAAGTTTTAGACAGATGTGAAAAAATGCTGTAAAGTATGAATGCTTTCAAAACTAGATATGTGAATAGTTTATATTTATCAAGTTCACAAAATGCATAGTGAGTGGACAGAAGAAAAATCTAAATCAAATCAATATTTGGTGACTGTATTTGTGGGTAAAGTGGTGGCTGAAAGGGCTTCAATAACCAAATTAATGCCTTTATCATGAGATATGATGGTATAGAAACTATTTACATCCAATGTTACCAAAACACTGTCACTATCAATGAATAGCTGTTAAGAATTCCCTTGTGACCCTCACATGGGTTGAAAGAGAGAATCCAGATAGGTAGCTGTGATAGTAAACCAATGATAATAATCAGCCTTCAAGGTGGTTACAGGGGATGTTTTATTGGTCTTAGGTAATATGTAGATGATGGGAACCATAGCTATCTTACAAGTGAGATAAAAAATAAATTATTACCAATCTGCTGATTTTTCAGGACTAGAGAGAGAAAAAATATAAAAATGCAAGTCAAAATAAAAATAAAGTTAAAAGGAAAAAAAAACTCACAGCGCTAAACTCATTATAAAATATCCAAATATTAAATATAATTTAAGTATATAGATGAAAGATATAGATAGCAGCAGAGAATGAGAGGATTCTCCAGTCCCCCTGACATTAGGCCTAGACCCAAAGTGAAAAACACATTATCAATTCACTTCATTTCACTATCCTTTCCTTTTCCACTTTGCCTTTAAGAAATAGACTTTTTGGCCTGTTCCATTGTATGTATCCCCTATCCATTTGGTATCAACCATTCCTCACATGTTTTGTGAGGAAGGATATAAATGGAAAATAGTTCTCTGTGTAATCACTTTACTTATGCAGGCCCACATGGGCTCTGCACCAGGTAAGTCCTTCATCTATATTTTTTTATTCTTTCATTGTTTGTAACATAGTAACATAGTAACATAGTAGATAAGGCTGAAAAAAGACATGCGTCCATCAAGTCCAGCCCATGCCAATAACACTCCTGTTGATCCAGAGGAAGGCAACAAAAAAGCCCTCTGGAGCAATTTCCAGTGTAGGTGTGTGTGTGTGTGTGTGTCAAATAGTTCCCCGGCTCAATATCCTATTTGCTTTGAAGCCATCTGTCATAACTGTCAATATTGTTCTGTGCTAGATAGGCATCCATTGCTTTTTTGAATGCAGTTACATTATCTGCAAGCACAACATCCCGAGGCTGTAAAGAATCCCTGCCTGTGTTTTAGTCGAAATCGCCTTTCCTCAAGTCTTAATGGATGACCTCTTGTTCTTAGCTCAGCTCTTTGCATAAATAATTCATTGGATAGTTCTTTGTATTGACCTTGAATGTATTTGTAAATGGTAATCATATCACCCCTTAGACGTCTCTTTTCTAATGTAAACAAACCCAGTTTGGCTAGTCTCTCTCAGATCCTCCAATCCCTTTATCAGTTTTGTTGCACGTCTCTGCACCTTTTCCAGTTCAGCAATGTCTTTTTTTAGAACAGGCGCCCAAAATTGTACTCCATATTCAAGATGAGGCCTAACCAAGGATTTATACAGAGGTAGGATAATATTAGCATCCCTTGCTTCTACACCTCTTTTTATGCAGGCTAGTACTCTATTTGCTCTTGCAGCAGCTGAGTGACTCTGCACACTGCTGTGAAGACTATTGTCTATCAGTACACCTAAATCTTTCTCTAATGAGGATTTCCCAAGTTGTTTCCCATTTAGAGTATATGTAGCAAGTTTGTTTCTACAACCCAAATGCATAACCTTACATTTATCTACATTAAATGACATCTGCCACTTTTCTGCCCATTCACTTAGTTTATCTAAATCCTTCTGTAGGGAAAAAACATCGAGCTCTGTATGTATTTCCTTACATAGCTTAGTGTCATCAGCAAAGATTGAGATGCTACTTTCAATTCCCACTTCTAGATCATTAATAAACAAATTAAAAAGCATTGGGCCCAGGACTGAACCCTGCGGCACCCCACTTATAACCCTAGACCAATTTGAAAAAGTTCCATTTACAACAACTCTCTGCCATCTATCATTTAACCAGTTCTCAATCCATGTACAAATAACACCACCCAAACCGAAGCCTTTTAATTTATGCAGTAACCTGTTGTGAGGCACTGTGTCAAAGGCTTTTGCAAAATCCAAGTATACTACATCAACAGCAATTCCCCTGTCCAAATTACTACTCACTCTTTCATAAAATGCAAGTAAATTAGTCTGACATGATCTGTTCTTCATGAAACCATGCTGATTCCTACTAATGATATTGTTTGTCTTCACATAGTTCTGAATACTGTCAGTTAATAACCCTTCTAGTATCTTACCCACTATGGAAGTCAAGCTCACAGGTCTATAATTTCCTGGTTTGGATCTTGCTCCCTTTTTAAACAATGGAACTACATCAGCTTTCCTCCAATCACAGGGCACTATGCCTGATGAAAGCGAATCAATAAATATTAAGTATAATGGTTTTGCTATTACTGAACTAAGTTCCTTAAGTACCCTTGGGTGTATACCTTCCGGTCCAGGCGCTTTATTCACTATAACCCTTTCCAGTCTCTTTTGGACCTTGTCCTCAGTAAGTCATGTAGATGTTGGAGGAAATTCCATGGTTTTGTCTGTTTGCCCACAGCTTGTCATTTCTGCTTCCTTTGTATATACTGAAGCAAAGAACGTATTTAGGGTGTCAGCCATAGCTTTATCCTCACTAATCAATTCACCTGTTTCAGTCTTAAGAGGACCAATATGAACCTTAACTTTTTTGTTGTCTGTTGTTGTTTTTAATTGCACTACACTGTAACCCACAAATGCCAATAAAAATATCATAATATTATTTAAAGGGGTCCCCTCTGACGAGTTTCAATATAACTATTTTAATTTTAATTTAGATAGTATTTGCAAATATTTTAGAGTAGGACTTACCATAAAGTGATATACCTTGGCGTGGTGGTAAGCTTACACATGGATTGGACAATTTGTGGAATGAAATTCTCACTTATTTAACTAAGATTTATCACAAATTATTATATATGCCCATTACAGGGCACACATTATTTATTGCACATAGAGGAGCACAGGTCTGTCTGTTTGTATGTGTAAAAATAAAGTTGTTAGAAGTGCTGGAGTGGCAAGCACTGCGACCAACATACAACAAGAGAAATTGTATGGAGGATGATAATGAGCAGGCTAGTGTGCCACAGGCCACAGTGATCACCATGGGACTGGGTCATTCAAGTAGTGATATGGGACAAGAACAGGCTCCACTTGCCACCAGTGCTCTTGGTCCTATCTCTAGTGCTGATGATAAGGTGGCAGCGTCACCTGCCCCAGCCAGTAAAGGTGATTCCGGAAAAGAAATGAAGGTAATTCTTATCCACCTCTTTCTTCACTGACATCAGTGCACGGATCCCACTATGTGTGATGAGGTACTGAAAAGGGGAAAGGAGGGGACACTCCTGGCACATCTGCCCTCATAAAGCACATGCAACATAGACACCACAATATTTATATTAAAGGGATAGTAATGTTTCATAACAAAATCAACTCCAATTAATCTTCATAGTATTTGGGCCATGGAGAGTGTTATTTCAATACTGTCAGAGTTGTAGTTCAAGAGTAATTGAATGATAAAGTATTGCCCTCCTGCCCCTTTTATTGATGTAACATTGATCAGCTCAGAGCAGCAGGGTGGTGTCCAATTGGATTGCAGAGAGGGACAATCTTCAATTAACATAATGGAAAAACCTGAAAAACATGTCAATGAGGGCAGTGTTTTTATAGTTCTCATAGTAAGAAGGTTGTCCCTTGCTGTGAGCTGTTTGGTCTGTGGACCAGATTCCACATCTGAGGGGAGGTGGCTTACACTATGTAAAAAGGGCGGGAGGGGGGAAATTTATCATTCAATTATTCTTGAAATACAACTCTGACAGTACTGAAATAACACTCTCCATGGTCCCAATACTATGAAGATTAACTGGAGCTTCTGTTTTTGTGAAACATTACTATCCCTTTAAGCATGGGAAATCAAAACCCCACCAAAAAGAGAGAGCTGCTGCCACTGTGCCCACTTTCCCTACCCATGGACACAAAGAAAAGGGGTAAGAATTCCAGAGGAAGACAATATAAACCCAACTTGGACATTTTATAAGAGCATAACACCTGAGTCATCATCACCTTCTTTTGCTGGGGTCCGGATGTGGAAAAATGTATCCAATGTCCCTTCCCCAGCACTCTCAATGTCCTCTTTTACTCCTCCTCTGTGATACCACCTTTGCCTCTGTTATCTACCCTGCCAACTGATAATGAGTCGGTAGATGTGAGCATCTGGCATTTCGTGTCCACACATTGCACATGGGGTGGAGGGCATACGAATGCAGGATATCAGAAATTATCTGAAGACATTCTATCCAGCTAAATACACTAAGCTGATGGCAGGGAGTATTCATTTTTTTTAATGCTAAAATCATGTGTCCTTAGCAGAGTGAACAAAGGCCGTAGTTTGGGGATAAAAGAGATAGAGTGCAAGTAGGAATGCTACAGTGCAGAGCACTATTATCACATATCCATTACATCAAATGATGGTACTCACGGAGTTGGTCACACTGGTATCCACAATACACAGGCATAAGTAATTGCTTGCAAGGAGTGTATTGTCCTTGCTCAAGCAACACGTGTAACACCAGTCAGCATTCAAAGGGTTATTGGGAGACAGAAGAATATATATAAAAAATAGTAGTTGATAATAAGCGTGCTGTTAAAATGTATGTAACAATTTATTTAAAAAAATGATAAAAATAGCCATTTATAGATTTATAAATAAGCATCCAAATCAAATTTTTAAAAAATAGCTAATTAATGTAACCCATTTTGTTGCGTTGTGCCCTCCACTTTATCAAACTCCAACGAGCCTGTTAACAAACAAATAAACAAAAACTTGTTGGGGGGATGGTTTTACATTGCTGATCTAAGCATCAAGACTTAAGTATTTTGTTGCATTTTAGCCTGTTGTTTACTATGAGGACAGATGTGTCAATTGTTGTGATACTTCACAGTTCTTCCCCTACTTCATAATGTTTCCTTTTGCACACTGTGCACATTGCAGTTGCTGAAAGGTACAGTTCCTTCCTGCTCTCACAGGAAATTCTACCGCACCTATGATTTTAGAGGAAGTACCGAAGGTGAAGCATAATTGATCAACCTCTTCCCTCTAGATGCACCTGAAGTGGTGTGGGGGCTTGTTGTGCTGTTGCTGCAGTCTCAGCAATACTAGGGCTAGTGGCAAGCAGAAGCATCATCATATCCCTGCCTGTCTTATATCAGTGAACTGAGCTATTGTGAAGGTTTGCACTCCTTCCCAAGAACTCAGTAAGTGCGTGTATTGGCAGCACATGGCAGAAGAACTGTGTAACTTTATTTCTTTAACAACTTGACTTGAGGAGGTTGTGGAGGTGATTGCAGCATGTGTGGGCAATCTATGACTCTTGTCATCTTCTACAAGAAACTCTGAGTCATACTCCTCATACTCATACACCATGAGACGTAGGTGTTATTTCAAATGAACAAAATCTTAGCACACTCTCTTATACATCAACATCATCACTTCTATTATGTGCCCCAGAGCCCTGGGAACTTTTAGGGGTCTTCTGCTAGTTTTGGCACCTCTTACATGTTGATGACATGTCTCCTTGTCAGACCTGTGGTTTTGCTTCTGGTGAGATCTCAGTGAGGTGATACCTAGGTGTAAACCAGCTTTCCCCATGAATAAGGTGATACTCTGCTTATCTGAAAGCCCTGAGCTATTCTGCTTTATGTATCTCTTGCTTATATATTTGAATCTGGTCACAGAGAGCCAACAACTTGCAGAGTAAGCAGTGCTCCCAAGGGCATGATAGATCTTTGAACATTTACTCTGTGTTTTAACTATATGGACACACTTATTGAAGAAAGTGGGAACACTGATATGAGACAAGGGTGTTCATGATAATCAACTTCCTTTTTTAGTGTTTGGTTAAAATTGATTTATTATTTCAGTTTCATTAGTTTCACTATCCCTTCTTCAAATTAAAACAACATATATGAAAAAAGGTAATCTCACCTAGTAGAGGAACAATACTAATGGAGATGGGTGAAAAGTCCTTATTTTTTTTCTTCACAGGAAATTTGATGTTAAAAAAACACAATTTCCTGCTTTTCCTGTGAAATTTCCTGCTAACTGGAAATCCATAAAATGTTTTCCTTTTCACTAACACTAACAACATTTCCTGTGAGAAATATGCTATTTTCTGCATATTTTCAAGAATTCCTGCAGCCTTGCAGACTCAGGGCTCGATTCAAATGTTGGCGTTAAAACCAACGTGAAGAAAAAAACTGCCTTCGCTCATTAAGCAAGACCAGGTAACGTGAGATTCAAATCTTCCTTACCCAGAAAGCCTAACGAGCGATAACCAACAAAATACACGTTAACCTTAAACCTGCGTCGCATAGAAAATCTTACCTAAAAACACACGATAAAAATGTTACCTAGCACCACAGCCAATCACAGCACTGCAAAGTATCAAGTTCAGTCAGAAAATCCAAAACCCACATCGACAGTTCTGAACAGCTTTCTCTGTGCTTCCCTACCCAGCCACTAGGGGAAAACAGAGATGGCTTTCAGCACCATGGACAGCTTTGAATGCCATAGGGATGTATACTGCATTCCCCTGTGGCATTCAAAGGGTTACAATCAATAAAACTAGAAAAAACCGAGCACTACACAATGCCCCCTTCCACATCCCCCCTTAGTATGTCACATATATTGCATATATGTGACATACTAACCCCATCTACATCCACCTCATGGACTTCCATGTAGTGGACAAATCTGTCTTTTATTCCACAGTTAACCCTTTGAGTACCAGAGAGGTAGGAAAGCATTGCTTAGCATGTTTCCTACCCCTCTGGTACCCAAAGGGTTAATAGGCAAGGTATGGACTACATACCTTGCCTGTATATATGTGTGTGTGTTTGTGTGTGTTTTAAATTTTTTTTTTATTAAAATACTATTATTAGGCATTAGTTTAAATTAGATCTCATTCATTTTTAACCCCCTACCTCCTGTGTCCCATTGCTATTAGTACTTTTGCTCCACTCTTCTTCAAACTGAGAGTGGAGCAAAAGTACTAAAAGCAAAGGGACACAGTAAGTAGGGCATTATGAATGGATGAGATCTAAGTTAACCCTTTGAGTGCCAGAGTGGTACGCAACGCATTGCAAAGCAATGCGTTGCGTACCACTCTGGCACTCAAAGGGTTAAAAGACAACTGAGGGAGCAGGCTGCACTGTGACTGCAGCGCTTCCCTTAGCTTCATTCATAAGAACTGTCATTGCTGCGGGTGGCTATGAAGCCCGCAGCATAAGAAAACCCTGTGCACTAGAGAGGCATTGGAGGAAGCGGGAGGAGGGGACAGAGACATCGGAGGAAGCGGGTGGTAGGCTTGTATTTGCTGCCCGCTTCCTCCGATACCTCTCCTCTCGCGTTGGCATTGTGCCCGGCTGCCTGGCGTCGCCTTGTGCAATTCGTCCCTTTTCACAAGGCGTTCTACGAATTTCACAAGGCGACGCCAGGCAGCCGGGCACAATGCCAACGCGAGAGGAGAGGTATCGGAGGAAGCGGGCAGCAAATACAAGCCTACCACCCGCTTCCTCCGATGTCTGTGTGTGTGTGGTTCTTTTTCTAACAATGCAGTTGGACAATGCTGGGATTCCTGGGAGGTGAACATTTGTGGTTCTCCAGCTACCAGTGCTGCAGACAAGGCTAGGAGGTCAGTGTGTGTGTGGTTCTGTGGCTACCAGTGCAGTGAGACAAGACTAGGTAGTCAGTATGTCAGTATGTGTGATTCTATGCTGCCTAAGCTGAGATGAGAAGCAACGGGAGACTCTCCAGCTTTTTCCAGACAACAGCTCCCATCATTCCCTGCCATCCAAATTGAGTTGTAGCCTAGTAGTAGCTGGAGGGCTGGAGGAACAGTAAATGTTTCTATATCTACCAGTGACGTTGGACAAGGCTGAGGGGTCAGTATGTGGTTTCATGACTACCAGTGCAGTGGGACAATTCGGGGAAGGTCTTGTGAGGTTATAGTTTATAGGTGTCACATGAAAATAAGCAGAAAATTTGTACTTTTTGTGGTAAATTTCCCACTTGGTGGGAAGTGGCGTGTTTTTATCTATGCTACATATTTGACAATGAAGTTCAATTTGTTATAGTAAGGTGTATTTATCTGCATATAATAGGCTAATTATCTCAATACTGTGACATGAGAGTTCTGCATTTAGTTTATAGGGACTTTTATAGATAACTAGTGTAAAATCCCGTGTACATGGGCCAAGGTCCGGGTAATATTAACCCTTTGAGTACCAGAGGGGTACGCAATGCATTGCTTTGCAATGCGTTGCTTACCCCTCTGGCACTCAAAGGGTTAAGAGGCCACTACCTCTCTGCTCCACGCAATGCAGTCATGTGTCGCCTCACTCACGCGATGCAATCATGCACAGTAGAGACTGCCCGAACACGGCCAGTCTCTACTGCGCATGACTGCATCGTGACAAACATCCTAGCGAATTATTATATAGGATGGTCTATTAATCTGCACATAATTTAATAGCAATTCTGGTCCTGTTGACAGTTTGAAGTACTGTATGTATTCAACTTTTAGCTTATTAGAATATTCCTAGATAACGATGTATTGATCTATTAATAATGTACTAATCTTCCTGCATTTTCAATGCAAATAAATTAGTATTCTGTTTTTAATTTTTTAGAACATTCATTGATAGAATAATGGCATGTTTGATTAATTATATTTACTTACATAGTTTCAGATACAGAAGTCCATGACAAATTGTCTTATTTTACTGGGAAGATGTCAAATAGTAAGAGTGCATTTGATTTCTCAACTTTTTGCTGAAGTGAGGCATTTTGTTGAAGAACTACTTTTTTATCAGCAGGTAATGTATATTGATTTTAATCTAACGAATCTGTATAGTAATGAATGTTTTAATTGTCAGAATACTTTCTGTGATTTTTTTGGATGTCTATGCCTATTCTTGTCTATGGCTCCTCTTGGTGAAAACCTAAATGCAGAACACTGAAGAAGCCATCCAAATTTTTAAGAGCTAACATGTAAGAATACTGAACTGATTTTTGTCACTGCTTAATTTAAAAATTGCATACATAGAAACATGTCATTTTAAATATAATTTAGTATTGATGAGTAATGAAGCAGAAGCAAGATAATGTGAGTCAAACAGAACTTCTCTGCTCTATTAAATACCCTTTATAATGATATATGTAACACATTTTCAGTTTTCGTCAAAGAATGCTAAGTCTCAAACTTTGCTGAGTGAAGTGCCACAATGAGTCCCTTAAATGTCTCCTTTTCCTTACAAAATTGGGAAGCTAACTGGTCTGTCTAGTAGAGCACTGACTTTACTTAAGCAATGGAGATCCACTGTCTCCTGCAAGTAACTCATATTTTAGTGGCTTTATTTCAAAAAGGTATGTCTTGTCTGCTAAAGCTCTATACTGAAATGTTACATCCTATATAATAATTCACTAAATCGTGTGTAATGCCGCGACATGCGCAGTAGACACTGCTGCGAGTGCTGTAGTCATGCGCAGTAGAGACTGCCCACGCTGCGGCTGATACAGAGCTGGGCTCTCTGAAGGAGCGGGCAGTCTCTACTGCGCGTGACTGCCCCGCGTCCGGGTGGCAGTGGCACTGTGACCCGTGTAACGGGCTGTTCAACTAGTTTAAAAATAAAACGCATTCTGGTAAACTGCTAAAATAAGGTACACTTTTATTTTAGAGACCACTGTTTTTCAAATATTTCTGTGTATTGGAAGCAGTGGAACATAAAAGGAACCACACTCTCTTTGGTATAGGTGTAAAGACTCCATGTTTTATAATACATTTTGTTTATTTTAATAGAAGACTGTATCACCATATATACAATTATTTCCATTCCTGGAGTTATGACTATTTGTGTTTCAGGCATTTGACATTGTTGTCATGGTTTAGTAAGAACACTCAGGCAATTAGGTAAGGTTAAGATCAGCTTTATTGAGAATAATAAATCAGCAAGTAAGAATCACCCTACACAGGTCCAGATTAAGACAGTACCGTGGTACTTCCCAATTCTGACACAGGTCAGGATGAACAGAAATTATAGGCATGCAAAATATACAGTAAGAACTAAGTAGGCTTGATCCGTCGACTGGTAACTGGAACAGAGTAACCACAGCAGGACCAAACAGCGGAAAGGCCCTCCAATACTGGCAGTAGGTAACTGCAGGGCAATTCCCTAGAAGACTAGGGGTAGCAGAGGCAACACAGAGCGGTCACTGGAAAGTGATAGAGTCCCTAGCATGCTAGGGAAAACGGAGGCAACACAGATGGACACTGGCAAGTGACCGAGTCTCTAGAATGCTAGGGATAGCGGAGGCAACCCAGATAGGACACTGGCAAGTGACCGAGTCCCTAGAATGCTAGGGATAGTGGAGGCAACTCAAATAGGACACTGGCAAGTGACCGAGTCCCTAGAACGCTAGGGATAGCAGAGGCAACACAGATAGGACACCGGCAAGTGACTGGAGCTGCTCGCAACACAGTCTCCCAGGTGACCTAGGGAGTGACAGGCCAAGCAGGCGCTGTAGCGGAAGTTACTGCGTAGCAAGAGCAAGAGTAATGGAGCACAGGGTATGCACCCAGATGGGTCAGAAGCCAGAATGCCAAATCGGTACACACGGAGGAAGTAGCCAGTCCTAGTCAGCAATGGAGTGGGTTCTCAGCCAAAACCAGATTGATACACACAGAGGCAGTCAGCCAGTCCTAGTCAGCAACGGAAAGCAATAACACAGGAGCGACAGGAGCGTAGTCAGGCGAGCCGGGTCATACACGAAGCAAGAACAAGCAGCAACTCAAATGCTAGGTACAGATACACCATGAAAGGGTGCTGAAAAGATGACAGGAGTGAGTTTAAAAAAACTAACCCTGGGCGGATCCAGAGCCCAAAGACCAATAGAACCATGCAAGGAGAAACCCAGAAGTAACAATGTCGCCCTGCCGCTAGGATCACAGGCACCGTGATAATTGTGCTCCGCTTGTCCTCTATGGTATATCATCCCATATCAACGGGATGCCATTTTATCTGCTGTTATAGATGGCACATCTATGTTAAATTCATAAGCTGAAATTTTTTATATATTATTCATATAGTCTTCCCAAATTTGGTGCAAATTTATTTGGTAATTACAAATATGAAGGTCAAGAATTACACATATATGCAGATCGTATGAGGTACTATTTGCTTTTGTTTACCTAGTTTAAAAAGATGCCCCCCATTCCTGAGCTATTTATGTTTAAAGTTAGGGTTTTGCTGTTGTTCAGTACATTTTACAAAGACAGAAGTGGTTATTTCATATGCATGAGCACAGCAAACTTTGGCAAACAGATCCCAGTGTACTTTGTCATGTTCATGAAAAGCACTTGTTCTATGAATAAATAAATAATGACCATAAAGTGGGGGTCAATTAGGGGGGAGAGGAAAAGGAACATAGTTTTGGGTAACTGATTAAAAAATAAAAATTGAAAAAAAATTAAAATATCGAAACAAAAAAATCTGCTTGTAAAAAAAAAAATCAAGCTAAAAAGAAGGATAATGACCATAATTTTCCATTTTGGCAAGATTTTACAACATTTCTGCTTCTCCCACCAAACAGCCAGAGTTATGAAGATTATTGTTAAATATTTAAATGTTATTATAGGCAGGGCTGTCCAAGTTCATTCATCAATGGTCACCAACAGGTCAGGATTTAAGTATTTCCCTGATTAAGCACGGGTGAGTTAATCAGTGGATCATTCATTTTGATTCTCACCTGTGCTTAATCAGGAAATACTTAAATCCTGGCCTGAACTTGGACTGCCCTGATATAGTAGATCCATACCTCTCACCCTATGTCTATAGCAATCCCCCTCTGTTTTTAAGTCTACCCTGAAAACATATCTTCTGGAGCACTAGTATCATGCACTACCTTTTTGCAAACATAGCACTTTAACTCACAGCACTTGACACCCTAATACCCTGTTGTCTGTCTCCTATTACCCATTTCGACCGTAAGCTCCTTGGGGCAGGGACCTCTCCTATTGTTTCTATGACTGTGAAACTTATTTTATCCCTATTTATTTATTATAACATAATACTGATGTAACCCTGTATAAAGTATATATTATTCGATGTATTGATAAATTAAAAACAAAAATAATGTCTGTTTTTTTGCATAGTTTGGCTGAATTATGTTTAAGCTCACTTACCTCACCAAGTCACCCCATTTCGAGTGAGTCCTATATAATACATATTACCATCCCTAGTTAAAACACCTAGTTAAAAACATGAAAAGTTAAAATATCTAATCTCTTCATGAACAGACTAGCCTGCTTTCAAGCAGGGTAAGCTTGCAGTGAGTGGGAGGAAACCCAAGTGGACTGGAGCTCCAACAATCCCTTTTTATAGGTCTTTCCCACCCACCAATACAAGCCACATGGCCTATATATTGCCTTGATTACAAATGAAAGTAGAAAAAGCAAGCCACACGGCAGACCACACACACCATGCCTTTACAATAATGCCAAATATGAACATTTAGGCTTTAAGTATGTCATTATTTATCATTTATAACAGTAAAAAATGGTAAAAAAGCAGCTACAAGGAGAAATGATATGCAAAAATCTTACAAATAAAACTACAGAGCTAGCACATATAATATATTAATTCAAAATACAAACCCAATTGAAAAATACATGGAGAGCAGCAAGGAATAAAGGGGTTCTCCAAGTCCCCAAACTAGGCAAAAGCAGAAAAATATGTGCTTCTTTATACAAGCTAACCAAATATGAACCCTCTATAAAGCATGTGTTATGCCAATATGTTGATAAATTAAAAAAATGTTTTTTGCTGTATAGTTTGCCCAAATTATGTTTAAGTTGCTTACCTCTCCAAGATACCCCATTTCAAGAAATTAATATTTAATACATATTATCATCCCTATCTAATAAAGTATACAAATAAGTTGTAGGATCCATACTGTAACCCTATAAGAAGGTGCATACTGATTCTTTATATCAGAATCTAAAACCAAACCGTGGAAAATATGGATCTAATGCATTAGTGAGCAGTGATTATAAATATACCCTATTGATTACTATTACTATGATGAAGCTCCTATAAAAATCCCTCTTATGATAGAAATCAGCCTGTTTGTGGTTTCCAGTAGATAAAACTACATGTAACTGGACAATCACAGATTAAAGGTGACTAGGGTACCCCAATACATATACATTGATACGCTTTGCAAAACTGGTGTACTGATGCAGCTGCATAACCCCTTATGTACATAATACCTCTAAATTCAGCCAGTGTGGACAGGGACTAACAATGTAAACTTAAAGGAGCAGTAAACTTAAAAAAGTAATTACATTATATAAGTAGATTAAGTGATGGTGTATTCAGTGCTGTCTTTTTTTTTCTGAGGGATTTTTGGTTAAGGAGTAATTCCCATTTTAAGTTTGTGTTTTTTTAATCATGAGCTCCCCCTAGTGGCATCATTTAGGTTAGGGAATTCACGTCGTCGACTTGGAAAGGTCAGTAGGAGGATCAAACTTCCTGAGGCATTTAGAAATCAGCTGTTGGTGGCTGGTGCTGAGGGGGAGTGTCTGCTAGAGGAGGAATAGGCTACATGAAGGAGCATCAGCTGAAAATTTACCTCAGCAGAGACAGCTTGTTTTTTTCCTGAAGCCTGTTGTAGTTTGAAAGATTAAGAGACTGTAATTTGAAGGTTTGTTTGCAAGATAGACAGACTTTACTGTTATGTATTGGTTAATGCTGGGAGTTGAATTTTTTTTAAACTATACTTGTAAATGTAAAAAAACCCAACTAATTTTGTATAGATGGGGAATGTACAGTATGCTGCACTATTAACCCTGTGAGTGCCAGAGGAGTAAGCAAGTAAGGCGCAAGTAAGGAGTAAGTACTCCTCTGGCACTCATAGGGATTCCAGGTTCTGTTGGCAGTCACTTAAAACCCTTGGTTTTTTTAGTACCAAAACACATAAAAAATACATTTTTCCATTTGGCACAATGAGAAGTTTAGTCAGATCCACAGCTCATACCAGGCAATGGATAGTTGCCAAAATTGTCACTAGGCAGTTTTTTTTTATCTAGTAAATTTGATGAGTAGAGCCATTTAAATTTTTGTTTAAAAAAAAGCAAGATAATCTTTCTTTCATCCATTGTGAAACACAGGAATCATGGGGTTAAGTTGCTACTACTGAAGGAGGAGACACCCTCCAAGTTTTACTTAACCTCAGCCCAACAGCAGCAGACTACTGTTTACTTTCCTGACTTTGGAGGTGTAAATGACTTCTGTTTCTCTTTTTTTCTTCTATTTTATTTTAATTTTATGTTCATTTTTATTTAATTAGAAGAATGTTTTACTAGGAGAATACATTGCAATTTCTCTCAATTCATTTTATTTTTCTGTTTTATGGGGGAAGCATTCCCCATATGGACTGGCTCCTTTTGTGTTGCTTCTTTTTTCACATAGAGCTGAAGCTGACACAGAAGGCATATCATTTTCTAGTTTGAGACTTTCCCTGCCGATTTCTGTTCTTCTGCAATACTATAGTAGTAGAGCCAGTAGACTGGAATTGTGAGTATAGTTCTCTGTCCCTGTATGTCAATCTATTTGTCCAATCTATTTGTCCAGTCCCTGAGGTCTGCCTTGTGGGAAGCTATCCAGATGACACTGGCCCTCAACCTTTATTTAATTTTTCATTCGGTCAATTTATTTTATTTCCTTTTTTATTTCTCTACAATTTTTGGGGGATCAGGGACCCTTTAAGAGTCTTTGGGTCATGGTGCCTTTAAATGGCTTGATGATAATGGTGGCTTGATTTATTACACCTGTGGCTGCTTTCTCCAAACTCACCAAGGGTCTGAAGATTTGTTCAAGGTGGAGACATACTTGGACTTTTATGAGGTGGTGCCCAAAGATTAGGGGTCCCCCACCAATATAGCTGTCATCCACATAATGGAGAGACGCCATGATTATCTTGGAGGAATGGAAATCCCTTAATAGGAAGGTCTACTTGTCTAGCCAGTTTGGCCTTCTTTAGCCATTCTCTGCCAAAGCATTGGGATTGTGGGGAACCCCTCCAGCTGAAGAAGCAACATCTTCTTTAAATTCAGTTTATTAAGATTTTTCAGATGTTGGGGATACCGAAATAAAGGAAGGAAAAACAAAAACAGCAATAACAATCGTAAATTCATTATATTCAGTGATAAAATATCAGATATCTATAAGTAAGTATAACCAACTGATCATTAGCAAGAAGGAGCTGTTCAAAATATGGCTATCAAGACATCTGGATGTACTGAAAGTAGAAGAAAAACAAAGAGGAAGAAAAAAGGGGGGATGAAAGAAGGAAAGAAGCACCTGGGATGAAAATCAGCAAGGAAAAAGTACATTGGCAAACTACTGGTGGATAACTATGTGTCAAGCTCGTCGTCATGATCTGGATCCGTGAAATCCAGCTAGAGCTAACAGACTGCATAACATTTAGACTGTGAATTAGAGCTGAGAAGTACATTTTTCCGTGATGACATTTTTCCAGAAATCCTGATTAAGGGCAGTTTAGTCAGGTAAGTATCTGTAATTATCTGAAGGCCTTAATTAATACAGAACTTTCACTTAGTATAAAGTCGACCTCCAATAATTAAACATATGGCGACTAGCTTCATAATACTTCTATTACCTCTCAGAAGTGCCAGATTCTAAAGTAATCCTTAATCTTCGGAGACCAGAAGCCAGACATCAACGCAGACAACTTGTCTGTGTGCCTGCGATGTTAGTCCCAGTCTCCTCTAAGAGGCATTGCATGTTACCTGAATGTAACTGGAAGGTACTGACAGGGCAGGCATGCAGATGCTGGCCTTCAGTCTCCAAAGATTAAGGATTACTTTAGAATCCGTCACTTCTGAGAGGTAATAGAAGTATTATGAAGCTAGTCTCCATATGTTTAATTATTGGAGGGTGACTTTATACTAAGTGAAAGTTCCACTTTACAGTTATTGATATTAAAACATGGCTGGAAAGCTGAGTTGTTGAGGATAGGCAGTAATTTAGAGACATTGGAGATCAGTGACAGTTTGAGTTTGAGTCCCACAACCTAAGGAAGTGGAGAACTGTAGGCACAGAATGAATAAACTGGGGTCAGAAAATTCTAGAGTTCCATAAAATGTGGGCTGTGGGAGTTTTTGATGTACAGTTCTCTTCTATCTTGACTTAGGCAAGAGGTTTTTCTGTTAGTTGCAAATTCTTCACTAGTTGTGCTGAAAGATAATAAGGATTATATATGGAAGCAATATATATGGAAACAATTTTAGTTGAAATTATAAGGGTGCCTCCAGCCCAGATTAACAACTGTCTTTGGAAAGGGAATGTGTAGAACTTTAAAATAGTAGAGGAGTCATGATAATAGATTTTCACAGAAATTATGTGTCCCATCCAAGAGACATTATAAAAATGCCACCTTGTTAGCTGTGTCACTTCATAGGTGATTCGGTGAGGGGGCCACTTAATGTAAATTGAGTTCCATTACTTTCTTGCTGGGAAGGGATAAGTTTAGATTAAGGGCTTGAAATATCTCAGTGTTACTCTTCAAGATAGAGAGCCTCTGGTATTGCTGAAGTATTGTCATGATCCTAGGGAGTGACATAAGAGATGTAGATGCTGTCAAAAGGATGCCATTTGCAAAGAGAAGGAAACTGGTAGAGTAAATGTAATAACTTTATTGGCTAACTGAGTAGCTTTAGAATGCAAGCTTTAAAGACAACCTAGGTCTCTTCATGAGGCATGTTTAGAATGAAGACTGAATGCAAAGTATGTGACAGGTTATACATTTGCACTAGTTCGTGTTTGTGGTTCAGCCAAAGATGGGTAACTATATGGTATTTATGGGTTAACCCTCTGAGTGCCACTTTGCAATGCTTTGTACACCCCTCTGGTGCCCAAAGGGCCCAAAATATGTTTATTGTGTGGAATAATGTGATATAAATTCCTTGTCACGGTTCAGGCCACAGTTCAGAATGTTAAACGTGGTCATCAGTGTAGACTCCCAGATCTTTTTGTCTCTCTGTGTCCGAAAATTTCTCATCAGTACAGTCACCCTGGGATCTTTATGCTGTGACCAGAGAGAGAATGCTTGAAAGTAAAATCACTCAATGGGATGCCAGAGATATCTGTTTTTTGTCTAATATGGGTTGATAGGGACTCTAGTCTAAGTAAGAATATAAGGAAAAAAGATAGGGCAACCCTGTATTGTGAAAAAACAATACTTGAGCAAAAAATAATATTCTAAAAGTCTATGATTCACAATTCCTCTGATAATGTAGTAAATAAATAAAAAATGAATGAATAAATAATACTAAAACAGTTCGAGTTCTTCTGTCAACTGAAATCAACATAAAAATATTAATGTCCCATAGTTCAACTACATAAAATGATGAAATAATAATAACTAATTGTCTGGTCAATGAATATTACAGTACCTTCTTGTTTTTGAATGATGAAAAACAATGATGAAAATGAATGGAATGATGGAAATGATCGATGATTGATGGATATGAAATAATGATGGAGATGAAATGGGATGCTGATAAGACAATTCCTCCCACTTGAAATGCAGCTTACCGACTTCAAAGGCCTTGTCAACCAATGTGTATAAATATCTAAAGCTTGTCAGTGTGCACAAACAAGAAAGGAGAAAAATCGTAAAATAATATCTAAGCGTAGTATTTATTGAAAAAGAACAATAAAAACAGGATAAATATGCACTCACTTGATGCCCATCTTGGGCTTTGTGCGTATAACAGGGTCCCTACCCCTATAGCCAACGTTCTGTGTCCACTCACTCCTGCTGCAACCTGTGGTCCATGATGATGTTGAATCTCCTGATAGAATGTTAGTTTCCTGATCCAAATGTCTTTGGTATTGCCAGTTGGAAGGTATAGCGATACTCCGTGAGGTGTTATACATCCAAAAGGATCAGTATTGTGATACACGTGGTTGGGCCAACGCCAACGACCGAAAACCTGAGACTTGAACCAGGAGCTGAGGGCGGGTTCTCACAGGGGGCGTGGGAGGGACCTAATCCTCGTGAGTGACTGTGCAGAATCCCAAAGCGTATCGTGGAGTTCCGCCTCCACTTCCTCAGGGGAAAAATAGAAAGTCTCATAGAGCAACAAGGCCCTCTATTTATACTGTCAAATACAATGTTACAATTCCACATACATTGATAAAATAAAACATTGTTCATATTCAGACATAAATCTCTCTATTTCTAATATATTATAGATATTTTAGATATACTAAAAATTGGTTTTAATAAAATTTAAAACTTACATTTGTAAATGGTAAAGAGAATTTCCTTAAAAAATAATAAAATAAATGTAAATCGCTATGCATAGTGTTTATGTTAATAATGGTAATGACCTAACATTCTTTAATTGAAATGTGTTAAAATATATTAAAATATATTAAAAAACCATTGGAAGGTTGATTAATATTCTATCCTCGTCTATGTATTCTCACTGACACATAGCTGTTGGGGAACCTTGTGTGGGATTACTTTCTGGAATCCGATATAACTACAATTATTGTGTGTACTTTGGGTTCCAGTACTAAAGTATAAAGTGTAATTGGACACCTAAATGTTACAGAATCTTCATCATATTTATACTACATAGTAGGCGGAGCTTGTCCGGTTACGATCCAATTAGCCTTACATTTGTAACCAAGGATGATGTCTTCAGATAACATATGTCCCACAGGTGTGATCCAGACATATATATATATGTGAAAATTCCTGAATTACCACCTAGTGAAACAGATGTAAACAACATATCTCCCATACCTCCTGAGTGGGTTATAAGAAAAACAAAACACTCCTCTTTTTTGCACCCTCCTGTTCCTATCAACTAAAGAAATGTAATTAAACGGATACATATCAATATTTGGAGTGTCCGCAAATTACATATGGCATGACATAATATAAGCAATTAATTTGCCAAATTTAAAAACGGACAACATTTATTAGAAATATATATATTTCCCTTTGGAAATATATATCCTTCCATTGCTACTATACTATGCCTGTGGGAAAATAAGGGAAACTTACCATGTGGTCGGTAGAAATTAATCTCTATGCAATGAGCTAGGCACAAAAAAAATCTAGAAAACTACTTTTTGCAGAAGATTTACAGTTCGGAGAAAAGTGCAATTTTTCTCCTGTTTTGTTTTTGAGATGAAAACTTTTGCCCATCCCTACTTACCACAGAATTTATCTGAAGGCTTTTTCTTAAATGGGAGTCTGAAGACTGGTGAGTTAACCATTTGAGTTCTTATAGTACCCTCTGTTATGTCCCTGCTATTCTTTGGCACCCACTGGTATGTGGTGTTTTTGCCTGTAATGCTTTGAATTATTTTCATATTTCTTGCATTCTATGTCTCTAAAAGTGGCTGTTTGCACTGTAAGGTTTTTATTAACCCTTTGTATGCTTGGTCTGTTTTTACACTGTTATACCTGGGCTTTCTCCTACTTTTGGAGAAGATAGCTTTATTCTATTCACCTTTTCTATCTATCACTCTCTGTAGCACTCTTTCTCTTTCTGTTTTTCTGGCTATCTACCTATATGCACATCTTCACCTCTATTTCTTTATTATCTTTGTACTTTAATTTATTTGAAGGTGGCCATATTTGTTTCACAGCAATATACAGAGAATTTTTACGGGTACATACATATGTCTGCACATAATTCATTTCCATGGGTCAGAATGGACTCAAAACGAATTATTTGTCCTGCTCTATCATATGATTTACTCGAGGACAATGTTTGGAACACTGACAATTGCAGTTTTTCCACAGCTTGAGAGCTCTCTCTACCTTATCAGTTTAACTTCTTGTAGTCAGATTATTACCATTTTGGGTATTTCTGAATACTTTCTCATAATTTACAACTACTTTGGACTACTTTGGTGGGTTTTCTCTTGAACACGTCAGATCACAAGGGAGACAATGGGAAATCCAAGCCTAAGGATTGTATGTAAGAAAAAAGAGGATTTTAGTGAACTTACCATTAAATCCTTTTCATTTATTTCATGTGGAACATAGGACTACCACCTGGAGAAAAAAAATCATTATGCTTTTGTCCTGGGGCAGAGGGGTCCTTTTTTTGTGGTCTCTGTTAAGGGAATTTCTTTCTTTCATCTAACTATTTATTTGCTCTCCTTTGCTGTAAAATGAAGCTGAGGAGGTGTGGGGTAAAGCTGAAAGGAAGAACGGACTCTCTGCCTCAGAGGACCTCTTTTAAGAAGTGCCATGCTCTCCAGAGGAAGGGAACTATATCCATTGTTCCTGTCTTCCTCACGAACTAAAAAAAAATAATTTAACTGTAAGTTCACTAAAATCCTCTTACAAGATCCTAGGATGTGTGCAGGAGTTGTACTATGAAGATGCTTATCTAGGGCTCTTGTATATATTGGTGGCTTTTAAAAACTCAATTATCCAGCGTTTTAGAGAACTTTGCAATTCCTCCTCAACCACCTTGTGGTTGAAGTTACTGATCTGGGTCCCTGAAGGGAGAATATTCAGGGGCAGGTAAGACTTACTTGACAGAGGTATTATGACAAAAACCCATAAGGTGGCATAAGAAAAGACAAAAGGGCACATCAGCTGTGCTTTTGGAAGCACTGCATTGACCTGCAAAAGCTTTTCTTTCAGAAACAAAACGAAAATATTTTCTCCAGATTTCAAGAAGTATAGGCGTACCAGGCTTCAGCCATGGATAGCTCAACTGCCCACAAAAGGGGGAGATGTTTGAAAAGGTCATCCATCCCACAAATAGCTTCAAGTTTAATGTATATGCTTAATTACTGAGAATTTGCATAATGTTTTGTTATTTCACTTACTCATAACTTGCAGTTAACATTGTTTCAAAAATATGTACTCTGAGGTAACCAGGAGGTCTTTTTCATATTGTATGACTTAGACTGGTAACTGAGCTTTACTGTGGTCAGGTCAACCAGGCTTCACCTATTCTGTAGTATTAAACACAACCTTGAATTGGTAGGACTGTATTTGTTTCTATTAGAGACTTCTATTATTCTCTTCTGAATAAGAAGTATTTTATGCCTTTGTGCTTTAAGTCCCAGTTTTGGATAAAACTAGCTGTAGTCTGCAAATTTATTCTAAGTGCTCATCACAACTTGTGAAGGCAACACCCCTTTTTTGGAGAGAAGGGAGCACCACTGGAACTAGTTTAATTTTTTTTCTTTATGAAACCTATTGAACCAAGTCAATTGCATGGGCAATTATCTTTTTTCAGCATCAATAACAACATTTTTCTTTTTGCACTACAAACCCTGCCAACAAAACATGTAATTTTGATTTGCATTTACTATAATGTAACTGTAATGCATCTGTTGTCATTTTCTTTAGTATTTATGTAGAGTAAGTTTCAGATTTTAATTTAAAGGCTTGTATCTAAGAGAAGAAAATATCAGTAATCTATAGTAGCATTAACATTTCCCATAAGAAATCTAAACATTTATATGTAATACAGCTGGACTAACACGCCATATTTTTTACTTTTAAAATATCATAAATGTGTTTACCAACAATAAATAATACATTTTTGTCTTTGAAAATAAAGACCCAAACAAATCAATATATATATATATATATATATATATATATATATATATATATATATATTGCTACAGATGTCAGTTCAAATGAAAGGTAAATTACAATTCTTCAGGTTCATAAAAATATCTAATTTAAACCTTGAGAAATAATTTAATTGTTACTTCTTTTGCATTTTAATATAGGCTAACATACATCAACAACAAACAAGTTTTAGTTCTATCTGAGTTGTTTCTAACAAACCTTCAGGTCTGTTTCTTCACCTGTGGGAAATACTAACATTTAATATGTCACATAATGAATGCATTGAAACTTGGCTAATAAATAATACATTCTTATTCTTGAGTTTTATTGATTTATTATGCCTAAAACATAATGGCCATGAATGAGAAATGTTATTGGAGATTTAAACAATGACAGATCGTATAATCTTCAACATTCCTAAGTGTTTACTTCAGGACAGGAGACAGCTTTTGGCTTATGCAGAATTCATGTTAACATATCTCTTAAGATATGTATATATGCAGGAACTATTTTGTAAAACATTTTTCCTCTTACGTCCTATGTGGAAGATAGGAACCTCGGGGTAAAGTTCCCTCCTCCAAGAGAGCAGTGCACTTAAACAAATAGGTCTCACACGTGGAGACTCCCAGCTTGCACCACTTAACCCATGCCTGGACATGCTAATTTTTAAAGGTGACTTTACATGTGGCACACAGCAAAGCTTCTTTCCTAGTTATCCTTCCTTTTTTATTTTATGTTGTAGGTTACCAGACTGTATAAGCCCCCATTAGGTGGGATCCTATTCCTTGGCTCCTTGAGAAAGTTTGACCAGTGCACAGGGTTTCAGGACCTGGGTCCGGGGAGGATGGCTTGCTTTATTATCAACCTGTTTCTTCATAGCTTCTGTGAAACTTCCCTTTTTGTACAGGAGCCTGAAGATTGAAGAGGGAGGATTATCTCCGAGTGCAGAGATCCTGTGACTATATCCCTACTTTTGTATCTGTGGTTTGGAAGCCTGAATTTTACTGAATTGATGGCTTGTTTGAGCAGAACATTTATGAATTATTGAAAACTTCTGTGTTCCTATTCTTTGCATTAGTAGGGGTTTAACCCCTGCATTGGCTGTACTGCCTGTCTTTGCCTGGGTCTTTGTTCTGTGCAACTTTTCTCTTCATTGAGGAACAGTCTTTTATGGGCAGTGGTTTTCACTCTTAGCAACATTTGCTAACTTGTATTAGTTTTTAAAAATGTTCCACTTTTTAGGTTGTACTACCTTTAAGAATAGGAGCACCGCGGCCAATTTAGATGGAACACAGAACACTATTTTTGGACTTCTCTTGCTTCTGTGTGTATTTTAGATACTGTAAGGTGATTAAGGCGATTCTAACCACTCCACACTGATCACTGGAACCCCGTGGGAGCCCCCTCATATCAGGAGCACCTGAACTGCTTTTGGAAGGCAACTTTTGCCTACTTTTGCCATTGCATGGATAACTAGGGCTAATGCTGTTGAGGGAAGCCTTTGGATGTTATTAAAGAAGGCACACTGAAGGAGGATCTGGTGGTTCTATTTACTTGAAGCTAATGCTTACCATTATAAAATGGCGTTTGATGCAGCTAAGTTTACAGGAAAGGTCTTGGCTTTCTCTGTGGCTCCTAGTCACACTCTGTAGCTTAAGATTCGGTCAGATAACAAGTCATAAGAAATATTTAGGATCTCTCCTTTTGCGGGCAAACAGCTGTTTGGCTCAGAACTGGAGAAGGTTATCAGTAATTCCACTGGACAGAGCTCTTTGGTGTTTCAGGTTCCTCATAATTGTTCCTTTTTCCATTGAAGACTAGCTGTTTTCATTACCCCCACCATTATGGATACATGCTGTCACAGTTGCTCAGACAAATAACGACTCAGACAGGTACAGTTAAGATCAACACCACTTTATTAAAAGATATATACAAATAAGCACTTCCCCAACCCTTCCCGGGGTCAGACGTGAGGACAGTGCTACAGTCCACTACCCAGGAGCTGACACTGAACCTAGTCTGCACTACTGGAACCAGGAACAGCAGAAAGGGAGAGAACCTAGCCTACAGTTTTCGCAGCTTACCCAAGATGGAGAGAGTGTGTCTAAGAGGCAGTAGCACTACCTTAGAACGCTAGGATCCACAGCAGAAACTATACCCTAGAACGCTAGGGTCCTAAGCAGCATGTACATAAATGCCCAGAATGCTAGGGTCCAAGGCAAGTACCCTTGGTAAGACCAGAGCGCTGTTGTCACGGGGGTGACTGTGAAATCATAACACTCGACAAGTACAGATACAATAGAATGAACTTTATTGATGAAGAATTAAAAGAAAGAATATATCTCTCCAACCTTCATTAGACCAGGTAGGAACAATGCAACAGCACTTCCCCAGCCCTTCACTCGACAGGCTTGAATATAGAGAAATACTATACCCCAGAACTCTGGAGTATCTACCACGAGGCCCGGTATATGACAGTGTAATGACACTTCCGCAAACTTTACTGGACAGGTGGAAGAGAGGTGAACTGAATATACTCCAGAATGCTGGAGCAACCAAGGAGTGAGACCACTTTCTTTCACCCTCTTGAAGCCTGGTATAGGACAGTGTAACAACACTTTCTCAACACTTGACTAGACAGGTGGAAGAGAAGTGAACAGAATACACTCCAGAACGCTGGAGCAACCAAGGAGCGAGAGCACCTTCTCCTACCGTCACGAGGCCTGGTCTGGGAGCAGCGTAACAACACTTTCCCAACCATTCACTTGACAGGTAGGAGGATGACTACCGGACTATACTCCAGAACGCTGGAGCACCACCAGGAGTGAGAGCACAGCCTCCACCTTCACGAGGCCAGGTGAAGGGACAGTGTAAATTCACTTCCCAAAACCCTTCACTAGATAGGTGGAAGTAGGGCACACCAATACACTCCAGAACGCTGGAGGACCACAAAGAGCAAGAACACCTCTCCAACAGGAGATGACTAGGCTACAGATAGGCCCTAGATGCTAGGAGATATAACCGGCTACCCAGGATAGGCTGCAGGTGGACAGCAGACTAGGCAACAAGCACGTGTACTGCCAGGAAGCAGTAGCGCGGTAGCGACAGGCTAGTAAACCAATGGAGGAAGGCAGCCAGGCCTGGGTAGGCCGTAGGTGGTAAGTCAACCTGAGTCGGGAGCGCAACGGAGCAAGTGTCAACCAAAGCCAGAAGGTATGGTTGTAGGGAGCCAGGGGTCTCAGCCATATCGGGTAGTCAGACAAAGCCAGAGGTCTCAGCTGGATCGGGTGGTCAGACAAAGCCAGAGGTCTCAGCCGGAATGGAAGTCAGACAAAGCCAGGAATCATGCACAGGAATCAATAAACGGAACACAGAAGCATAACTATCACGGTGCAGTGATTCCCCTCATGTCACTCTCACCTGTGCTGCGCTCCGATTGGTTGAGCCTGTTTGGCGCGCCCCTGGTGACCTTTATATACTGGGCCATTGGCACCTGTCAGGTGCCCATTCGTGGTGTTCCTGAGCCAGTTTTGCTGTGCTGTGTTCCTGCGTTCCTGATTTCCGGTGTACCGACTTGGCTTGCTCTGACTACGTTCCTGTGTTCCTGCCCCGTGATTTGACCCGGCCTGGCTGACGTTCTTGCTCGTATCCTGATCTGGCTTGTCTGAGAACCTGCTCTGTGATTTGAACCGGCCTGGCTGGCGTTCCTGCTCGTATCCTGATCTGGCTTGTCTGAGAACCTGCTCCATGATTCGACCCGGCTTGTATGACGTTCCAGCTCCGTGACCTGCACCAGTTACATCTGCCCAGACTACATTCCAGCTTCCCACTGTTGCCGAGGCGACATTTTGACTTCCTCCAACTACTGTCCTTCTAGGGCTGCAGTTGTTAACCCGTGCTGAGCTGAGATCCTGCTACCGAGCTGTTCCCTGCTGAGCTGTACTCCTCTTATGAGCCGTTAACTCGTGCAGAGCTGTGTTCCAACTATTGAGCCATTAACCCGTGCAGAGCTGTGTTCCAACTATCGAGCCGTTGACCCGTGCAGAGCTGTGTTCCAGCTATCGAGCCGTTAACCCGTGCAGAGCTGTGTTCCCGGTTCTGAGCCTCCAGTCTGGTACAGAGCGTTGCTATTGTGCTGAGCCATTTCTTTCATACCACTATTACTGCTGAGCCGGTCCAGTAGGCCTTGTAGGTGATGGTTCATATCAGTCCTTGCAGTATAGTCAAGTTCGTTACCGCGCCCGGTAGGCGCTACGGCTTTAGCTGCTACTGTGCAAGCCTCTGTTATTACGCCCGTGGGGGCTATTGGCTCAAGCTCTTGCAATCCAGTTGCTTCCGTTATCACGCCTGTGGGGGCTATTGGCTCAAGCTCTGGCAGTCTACTTGCTCTGTTATTACGCCCGTGGGGGCTACTGTTCAAGTGCAGCAGGTTCTGGGTTGCAGGTTCATCTTTGCTGGACAGTTATCTCAGTATTATGAACATTTGGTGTTGAGTTCTCTCCACCATTCACTGCCTATTATCACCTTGGGCGTGCCAAACACCACAACTGAGACGGACTGATTACTGTGTTAACCCTTGTAACTCTGTACTCAGTATATGCTATTTGCCTGTGCTGTTTAAATCAATACCTGTATATTGGTCATACTATTGCCTTCCTGCTGCTACGCAGTGCTGCCTATAGGGGGCGATTTTTGTCATTCGTTTTGTTCTTAATAAAACTGTATTTTATTTCACCTACTGGTCTGACTGTCTTGAAAACCGTGACAATAACGCTCCGGTACACCATGAAAGGACAAAGGTTTATAGTAGGTCTGAGGCCTATGAGGCCTAGCATATGGGCAGAGATCACTAATCACCCTCCAGTGGCCTATAAGAATAGCGTGTAGTATTTGAGCAACAGGTAAGGTAAGAACAATGTCGCTAGTATAAAAGCACGCCACTGGAGGCAATCATGGATGCCGTGATAGTTGCAAGGCCTACATATAACAGACAAACCCAGGGCAGCATGGAAGGCAGAGCATGGAGAGCGTAGCCAGGCCCAAGGTACATACACAAGTGGAGTCAAACAAGGCCAAGGTCATACATGTATCAGGTAGTCAGACAGGCCACAGTATAAGCAAGGAGAGAGTAGTCAGCCAGGCCAGGGGTCATACACAAATCGGGTAGTCAGACAGAGCCAAGGATCGAGCACGGATCGAGTCATCAGACAAGGCCAAGTTCCAGGCACGAATCGGGTAATCGGACAAGCCAGGGGTCATACAGAAAGCGGAATACTAAGCAATGCACTGGTACACCATGAAAGGGCACTGAAGCTAGGTCTGAAGGCCGCATAAAAGGCTAACCAGAGAGGCGGGACATCAACTGGTGAATTAGGCCTTGGGTACAAAATAGTGAGCGCGAGGTAGTGACGTTCGTATGCAAACATGAAGGCCAGCAGACAGGTAGTGACCAGCCATGCTGCTGCCAATCCACAAGAGGGCATACGACAGGTAACATCATGGGAGACAGATCACGGGCACTGTGATACATGCCCAGAGTACTGCTTCCTTTGGCAACCCAAACATGTTCCTCCCCAGAACCCAAGCTGGCTTTCCCAGTCATGAAGCCTGTGCAGAATCCTAAAACTGACAAATCTACCACAGAATGACTCATGGGGGTCTAGTCTGCCACTGTGCATAGGCAGTTTGTGAGTTTTGCTGGTAATTTTAGAAGGGTACCGCATAGATTCCCTTCCTCCATGTCATTTTTTTCTTGTCCAGAATTATTCCAGGTCCAGAGCAAAGCTATTTTTGGACTCAGCCTCTTCCCTGCTAGACATGCAGTTCCTTCTCTGGAAAGATTCACAGGATTATATTTCATTCTTTTCATTGTGCACAAACAAGACTGTGGATGCCATCCTATTCTGGCCTTAAAATGCTCAACCGTTTTGCACTCACTCCATGGTTTAAGATGGAGTTCTTGTGCTCTGTCATTGCTGCTGTATGTCCAAGGGAATTTTTGGCTTCTCTAGACATAAACGATGCTTATCTGTAAATCCCTATCCATGCAGATCATCAGCATTACCTACGGTTTGAATTCCAAGAGCATCATTTTCATTTCACCACTCTTCCCTTTGGGTTGGCAACTGCTGCACGGGTATGTGAGTCTTGAAGCTCACATCCACTCTCATGGGATCTCTTTGACTCCCTATCAAGATAACATCTTACTAAAAGCCTTCAGGTGAAACCTTGCAGCTCAGTTTCAATAACAAGAAATCATCTCTGGCCCTATCCCAGGTCCTTCACTTTACTTTTATGTGATTCAGAACTCTTCAGGGTGAAGTTTATCAACCAGATGACAAAATTCTGTTGTTGTCCATTCAAGTGACTCAGGTGGTATCCCCTCCATCTGCAACAGGAATCCATAAAGATATTATACTACCTAGTCTCTGATCTGGAAGAAGTATTGTTTGCTCAATTTCAAACATGGGAGCTGTAGCTAGAAATTCTCAGGAGTTGGTCTACACAACAGTGTAAATTTCCCTGAGTCATGTGTCTGTCTGAAAGGAATAAGGTGGGCATGTGTTGTTGGTTTCAGAGGCCTCAATTATCTTTGGGACAGCCACTGGTTATAGGTTATAGGACGGGATGGGTATTCAGACTGCTCAGGATCTTTGGACCAGTGTGGATAGCACTCTGTCCATAAATGTTTCTGGCAGTTTGGATGATTCGTCTAACCCTTTGACATTGCTCTCATTCTCCCCAGTGATTCCCCCTTTCTGATACAATCAGACAATGTAATGCTGGTGGCTAACATCAACCACCAGGGAGGGCCCAGAAGTGCAGCTGCATGAGCCAAGGTTAAACTGATCCTTATGTGGGCAGAAGCTCACATTACAGATCACTCTGCTGTTCACATTCCAGACAACATCATAGCAGCCTTTCTCAGTCACCAACACCTTTAATCTGGTAATTTGGGGCTCAGTCAGAGCATATTTGACTTGACAGTCCGACTATTAGGTCTTCTGTTGATGATCCTAATAGCTAAATCTCGAGATTCTTCAGTTCTATGCCAGGTCCTGAGATCCTTTAGCTCTTGCTGTAGATCTGACAAAAATGAGAAAGGAGCAGACTCATATCATTCTGATTTCCCTGCTCAGGAGTCGTCGTGCCTGGTTTTCAGATCATCTCTGTGGCTGATCCTTTCCAGCTCCCTCTACATCCAGGCCTTTTACCTCCGGGTCTTCTGTTTCATTCACTGATTGCGCAGTTGCCATTGCAGGCTTGACTCTTGATTCCATCATCATGTGAAAGAATGGCTTTCCTCACTCCGTCATTGCTACTGTGCTACAGACTCCAAAGTCAGTCTCTTCTAAGGCATATCCCAGGGTATGATCTTTGTTCAATAAGTGGTTTGAAAATTGGGGGATATGGCAGTGACCTTTTTAGCTTCCAGTTGTCTTGGATTATCTTCAGGATGTTCTTCAGAACAGCTTGGTCTTAGTTCTATTAAAGTTCAGATTTTCTCTCTTTCTGTCATTTTCCAGAGGCTCATATCTATCCTGTCTTTCATGATCACACTCCTCCATGGGATTTGAAACCTT
This sequence comes from Rhinophrynus dorsalis, assembly GCA_037306005.1. Lineage (NCBI taxonomy): Eukaryota > Metazoa > Chordata > Amphibia > Anura > Rhinophrynidae > Rhinophrynus > Rhinophrynus dorsalis. The sequence goes on along the minus strand of CM074720.1, from coordinate 323,626,386 downwards.
GTCTTTTGTTGCCCTGTATTTTTTGATGCTCAAGACAGTCTTTTTCTTGGCTATTGTGTTGGTTCGGTGGGTGTCTGAATTTCCCAGCTTTGTAATTTAAGCCTCCTTCCCTGGTCTTCCACCCTGATAGGGTGGTGCTATGCAATCCCATAGGTTTCCTGCCTAAGGTTGTGTTCTGGGTCTCACTTTGTCCAGCTCCATCTAATAGACAGGACCATGAGCTTTATCTATTGTGTGTGGTTTAGGTGTTCCCAAATTGTAACAACTTTATAGTCACTGATGACACATATACTTGTTTAAACCCCAAGCCTTGTTCCACTGTCCACTGATAGTCAGGGATCTCCACATGCACTGTCTGAAACCCCCAGCCTGGCTCCACTGGCAGCCATAGAGTCACTCATACACTGGCTGACCCCCTGTCTGTTTCCATTAACCACTGGAAGTTGCACATCCTCACATATATGGTTTTGTCCCTCCTGCCTTTTTCCACTGCTCACTGGTAGTCACAGATCCCCACATACATAGTCTCACCCCCTCCAGCCCGGTTCCACTGTCCACTTTACAAAACACTGTCTGACCTCCCAGCCTTCTTCAACTGGGATTTGTAGAATAAAAAATACATTGTTTGTTTCCCCATCCTTGTTCCATGCTCCTGGCACACACTATGGTGTATCAATCCATACTAATGGTGTACTGTTTTTCTCATGCTGATAGTATGTACTGAATATTCTAGGAAATCCCTTGTGTTGAACAATTTTAGTATCTTTGAAGTGAATGATGTGTAAAAAAGTGTGTGTTTGTTCCTACTGGTTGTCTACTTTCCAGAACTGTATGCCTTGTATACCTTTGTTATAAACGTTTTAGTACAGGCAAATCATGTTTGAAAAATGTATGGAAAATGCTAGATTAGACTATGTGTAATTATGTGTTTCTGGGGCACCATACAGTATATCATCTGATACCAAAGATGTGAAATTTTTCTTGAAAGTGCAGTAACTAATGATAACAGTCAGAAATGCCATGTTCCTAGAGTACTGCCAGTCTGGGGGTAGAAAGACAGGTGACCCCTCATTTCATGTCTTGGATTTTCTTCAGGATGTTCTTTAGAACAACTTGGTCTTAGTTCTATTTCGAAAATTGTATACCTTGCATACCTTTCCTTCACATCTCTAACAGATGTGACCAGACAGCAAACTAGAAAACAGGCAGGTGTAGTTTTGTACTTTTGGCACCCTCTACGGTATGTGAATTCATACCAATGGGATGCTATTTTTCTCATCTATTTGAAAGGGGGGGAAATTCTAATTTTTTTCCTTTAGTGCCACATTTTGGAAACATTTGTTCTCTCTATTAGGAGAGTCATAGTAACATAGTAACATAGTAAATTAGATTGAAAAAAGACACAAGTCCATCAAGTTCAACCTTCGCTTCATACCTCAGTAACTGAGAATTTTATAGCTTTCCTGCTACCAATTAAATTAGTCAGTGGGGCACTCTGTAGAGAAGAAGGGAGGAAGGAGGTTGACCCCAATTACCCCAAAATTCCACATGACTGACTGGCAAGACACAGCCATCTAGGGACCTATTTGCTTGCTGATCTTGCTGTTATTGTCTCTGTGCTGGGGAAGTCTGTGGAAAGAAGTTGTTGATTTTGTTCTTCAGCTATATTTTTTTGGACAGACTGTACCAGTGATAAGGCAGGGTGGACAACTTAAAAAAATAATAAAAAAATAAATAAAAAAGAATAAAGAAACAAATAAAGAACTAAATATACTAGGTAACAGACAGCTGACTGGGCTTAGGCAAGATATCATACTCCATGAGTGTAAAGTAGTAGTTCAAAAACTGACTGCAGCAATGGTTGCTGCAGTGTGTGCAATAAATGATGATGATCCCTCTACTCCAAGGGAGGATGCAGTTTGTCAAGGTCCCACCAAAACATCCAGCACCACCAGTGCTAGTACAAATAAAGAACCATATAAGAACACTGAAGAGGACAACAAGTTGCATTTACGTGTTGATGATGGCAATAGCATAAGTGAGGAAGGTGTAGCAGCTGAACCGCCTGCTGCATCAGATAGTGTCACAAACAAGCACAAAAACACCTGTCCTCAACGTAGTAGCAAACTTTGTTACACTAAAATAAAAATAAATTGTTTGAGACTTCTAAAAGCTTAGAGGAATGTAAGGGTAGTTGACAAGAATTGTCAGATCATGCTGATGCTGCTGAGAATGACCTAATGATGACTGATGATAATGCAGATCTAGAATATATCTCTCCAGCATCCTTCTCTTGTTCAGATTCAGATGAAGCTGAGAGTGAGGATGATGATGACATGACAATAAAGTTAGCAGAAAGGCAAAGGCTGAATCTTCCACCACTGAAAAGGAGCATTTTGCCTGTCTATAAACTGTTTGATAAAACCATAGGAAAGTCTAACCCTGGATAAGCACTGATGTCAAAAAGTACACAGTCACCCTATCAATCATCAGCAACATCATCGCCTCTTCAAAGTCCAAGTCCCACTCAGCCGCACTCACCTTTTATGTGTACCCAGCAGCAACAACAACAGCAACATGGGTTATTAACATCCACCTTATTAGAAATGGTGAGTGCCTCTGCTGCTGCTGCTTTAAGTGCTGCACCTTTGACACCTAGTAGAATTGGAAGTAGAACTGTATCAACAACTAGCCCCAATAGTAGTAGCAGGATCAGCTCAGGAACCGCTCAGTCCATGAAGTCCACAGTAAGGAGATACTTCACTCAGGATCCTCAAGCTAAGCATGTTGCTATCTGTTGTCTGCGCAAAAAGCATGTGAGCAGGGTGAAAGCAGGCTCATACCTAGGCACCTCCTCCATGAGATCCCACCTGAAGGACAAAGAGAGACACACTATCAGCAGGCCAAAGGTGCCAGAACTAGCAGCAGCAGAAGCACTCTAAAAAGTTCCCAGGGTTCTAGGGCAGAAAAAAGAAGTAGTAAAGTTATTTATGTGTCAGAGAGTGTGCTACTGCCAGTGCCAGCAGTTAGTTCACTCAAAATAACACCTAACAGCAACTCTCTGAGGAATCTGATTCTGTCAAGGAATATCAAGATATGCTTATTGATTGAGTGGAGGGCTGAATTCTGGAGGATGAGAGGGAGGAAATGAGGGCACAATATACTTCTAGACAGTATAGGGAAAAGGAAGGCACAAAGCATTTCAACCAGCAGCTACATCATCAAACAGAATATTCCATTCTGAAAACAAGGCAATTCATTGGTCTCAGCAGAGAAGGCAAAAACATTGGCGGTGATGGTGGCACATCTCTTTGGGGCCTGCTCCCTGAGTAGGGGTTGGTAATTGACACACTGGAATACCTTGTAGCTCCTAGAAGTGGTCCCACTGCATGTGAGATGGTTTCTACATACTTGCAGGATAGCTATATTCTAGGGAGATGCGGCAAAAACGTTGGCGGTGATGGCGGCACATCTCTTTGGGACCTGCTCCCTGAGTATGGGTTGGTAATAGACACACTGGAACACCTTGTAGCTCCTAGAAATGGTCCCACTGCATGTGAGATGGTTTCTACATACTTGCAGGATAGCTACATTCTAGGGAGAAACAATGACCCCATGGACTACTGACAAACAATGCAGTGTGTGGCCAGCATTGACACGTAATGGCAAGGCAGTTGATGTAGTATATCTAGACTTTGCAAAGACATTTGATACAGTGCCACACAGAAGGCTGGGGTATAAAATAAGGAAATCTGGGCTAGATGACCTTTGCAATTGGATACAAAACTGGTTGAAGGATAGGGAACAGTGTGTGGTTGTAAAAGGACAATTCTCCAATACAGTTAAAGTGGAGAGTGGAGTACCTCAGGGTTCAGTATTAGGTCTGCTGCTTTTTAACATGTTTATAAATGACCTAGCAATAGATGTAGAAAGCAAATTATCAATATTTGCAGATGACACTAAATTATGCAGGTTAATTAATTCAGAACAGGATAATTGCTCTCTACAGAGGGATTTATATAAAATGGCAGATTGGGCAAACAAATGGAATATGAAGTTTAATGTGGGGAAGTGTAAAGTCATGCATTTGGGAGGAAATATTCCCAAGGCTACTTATAAATTTAATGGAATCATTTTAGGGGACTCGTTGCTAGAGAAAGACCTCGGTATCCTTGTCAACTACAAACTTGGAAACAGTGACCAGTGTCAAACAGCAGTAGCAAAGGCAAACAAAATCCTGTCTTGCATAAAAAGAGGTATTGAAGCAAGAGTGGATAACATTATTTTGCCATTGTACAAATTATTGGTAAGACCTCACCTTGCGTATGCAGTGCAGTTTTGGCCACCAGTTTTGAAAAAGGATATACTAGAACAAGAGAGGGTACAGCGGAGAGCAACAAAATTAATTAAGGGAATGGAGGACTTGACGTATGAGGAACCACTAGACAAACCTGGTTTATTTACTTTGGAGAAAAGATGACTAAGAGGAGACCTTATGACATTGTACAAATATATGAGAGGTCCATACAAGGATCTCTGCAGTGAGCTATTTATTCTAAGGCCTGATCAGATGACCAGGGGACACCCCTTGAGATTAGAGGAAATGAGGTTTATAAGGTTTTTTTTACATTTAGGTCTGTTAAATTGTGGAATTCTTTGCCCAAGGAGGTGGTTATGGCAGATACAATGGATACATTCAAGAGAAGATTAGATACATTTCTTTCCAAAGGGAACATACAGAATTATACTGTTTATTAGTAGGCAGATCAGGAAGGTCTGATAAAGACTAAGTTATTTGGTAGCAGGAAAGTTATAAAATTACTGGGGTATGAGGAGAAGGTTGAACTTGATGGACTTGTGTCTTTATTCAACTTAATATACTATGTTACTATATTACGTACTGCAGTAGAAACTCTTAGTTGTCCTCCAGCAAGCATTGAGTCTGAGCGGGTTTTCAGTGTGGCTGGTTACATTGTTAATGACCACAGGAAACTTATCAAGCAGCAATGTTGAGAGGCTAACATTCTTAAAAATGAACCAACATATCATACCAACTATGTATCAGGTAGCAGAAACCACACATGACAGAGAGAGCCAGGACAAATATATTAACAGCAGCACAGATAAGGAGGAGGGAAGTGAAGAAGGGTTGCCACCATCTACCACACTTGGGTCCACTGCTACGACTGAAAAGTAATGTGAATCAAAATCTAAGAAGGTGAATAGTGATTTGACACAAACATGACAATGGTAAAAACTATATACATACACAAATCACACCATACCAGCCAGTCACCCACCACCACCACTACAATACACATCTGCCAGATTGTAGGATGTATTTTTTTTATCTATTGACATCATCATGTGCCATTGTCACTTAAGAAGGAAGTTAGTTTTGTGAGCAAAGGGCAAATACACTCTGCATGCTAACACATTTTTCAAGGCTTATGTTTATGTAGGACTCACATCTTTGACTTTCAGTTTCTCCATTACAGCCCTCAGAAGAAGTAATATTGTAGTGGGAAATGTAGTACCCACATATAGGCGAAAAGTTTGGTAAAATAGGTGAAAAGGAGAAACATTTTGCATTGGCGAAAAGGAGAAAACTTTTGTGCAAAACGCGAAAAGTCATGCAGGGAAATTTTTCACACTCTTCACCCACCCCTATTTGTGACAGGAGAAAGCAGCATATTTTTGAGTTAAAGAAGTTAGACAAATAAAGGGGAATTGAAGCTTAGTTTTTAATTATTTAATTTATTTTAATTAATTTAATTTATTATCTTCTGCATTAAAAATCATTCGAAACATAGACAACAGTACAGCTTCTGGACTCCTTCAACATACAAGGATATCTGAGCAGAGACAGGTTTATACTCTCTGTCAACACTTTTAGTTATTTGTGGGTATACGCCTTCAAGTAACAACTGTTCTTGTGAGTATATTTATTTATATTTATACTGGTGATGCTGGGATAACAGGCACGACTGGGCGCCCTCCTGTTTGTGTTCTTTCCAAGGCAAGACATCACACTTCATCAGTTGTGTACTTTAGAGAGTAAAAACCAATAAAGTAGTTCAGTAATGTCCAACAAATGCACAAGTGGGAGGAGAAAAAGTGGAGCAGTGAAGGGAGGTGGGAGTAAAGTCGTAGTTCAAAAACTGACTGCAGAAATGGTTGCTGCCACATATGCAGTAAATGATGATGATCCCTCTCCTCCCAGGGTGGTTGCCGTTTGTCAAGGTCCCTCCATTCACACCACGTTAGTCAACCTCCACAACTACCATACACATCTACCACATTGTAGGTTGTATTTATTTATTTATTTTTATCACTTGACATCAGCATGCATATGTGCCAGTGTCACTTATGCAGGAAGTTAGTGTTGTGGACAAAGGACAAATGTACTCTGCATGCTAAAACATATTTTAAGGTATATGTTTTTGTAGGACTCACAGCTTTGACTTCCAGCTACTTATTTCTCCACTACAGCCCTCAGAAGAAGTAATATTGTGCTGGGAAATGTTGCACCATAGGAAACATAGGCAAAAAATGTGTTGAAATAGGAGAAAAAATTGCTAGAATAGGCAAAAAAGAGGACTATTTTGCATTGGAGAAAAGGAGAAAACTTTCATGAAAAAAAGAGAAAAATTGTCAATTTAATTTATCTCACTTTTCACCCAACCCTACTCATTTGATATAGTGGGATATCTATTTTCTGGAACTATATGGTTTTATATAGTTATTCGGCTGTCTTAAGGTAGCTTTACCATGTAAACACTGGAATGTGCATTTTAGTTCATATAGCTGAAAATACCATTTTGCACTCCTGGTAAAACTATACATATTTGGTATTTTTGTACTTGGGGAGTCAGAGCTTTATTAAATAATTAAAAATTTCATCATCAACAGAATGTTTTTTGATATATAGTGTGTGATTTTAGCAACATAAATAATTTATGTTAACTTTTTTTATATCATAGATCGCAGGACAGTGCAAAATTTATTTCACATCATTCACAGATAAATAGCTCAATTTCTTCTGAAATAAATTATATGGTTTTCCATTGTAACTAAAAAGTTGCCAATGGAAATCACACCTAAACAGATGGATAACAAAATTCTGAAAATGTACCTGGCCTACAAGGTCAAAGAAATGGTCCAAGCCCCTGGCACTCAAAGGGTTAAGTCACAAATTCTAATAATTATATCACAAATGAACAATACAGAAATAAATATTTGCAATTATCCATACCTAATTATTTAGCACTATTACACACAAGGGAGCTAAGCATAAAATGGCTGCATTCAGCCACCTGACAACTGAATTGTGGCTCTCTGTAGAGAACCTTTTTTTTTTACCCATGCACATCCATAGACATATGTCCGGGAAGGGAATCAGTGCCATAAAATGACCACCAGGCCGGCGCACCCAGCCCTTATGTTTATCTGGAGGGGACAAGTATTGGAGGAGGGGTCAATCCCCCCACCCCAGACACTCATGAGTCTAGGTTTGCCATCTGTCCAGTTTTCTGGTTTGTGCCTGGATTTTACTGGTCAGGAAACCCAAATAGAATCATTGTCAGGCTGATGGAATTATCCACAACCAGAACATTGTGGTAGTAGTTAGATTCTAGCGAGCTGAAGGACCTTTGCTCATATCTTCAGTCAGTCATGTCGCTACAGTGTGTAAGTAGTGGAGGAGCACAGTAAATGGGAGCTGTAACTGTAGAAGCCACAAATGTAAGGTGCAGGTCAGAATGTCTACTTCTTATTCTCAAACAATGTGGAACTGGTGCCTACTGGTGCTATAGCAGACAGTTCTGTAGACTTTATTCAGATAATGTAGGTGCTGTGCTGTACATGTTAAATTCTGTAATGCCATTGTAGTTGATGTACTGTGAAAATTGTGCATTTGTGGTGCAAGCCAAGTACACCATAGGGAGTAATTATATGTTCCCCAAATTCACATAGATTTAAATGGGGCTTTTAATCCTTTGAATTCTAGAAAGCAATGCACTGTGCACCTACCTAGAATTCAAGGGGGTTAAAAAAAACCCTTTTAAAGGGATAGCAATCTTTCATAATAAAAGCAGCTCCAAATAATCATCATAGTATTTGGACTTTGGAGAGTGTTATTTCAATACTGTTAGAGTTGTAGAGTAATTCAATGACAAAGTATCCCCCTCCTGACCCTTTCACTAATGTAACACTTCTCAGCCAGAGCAGAAGGGAGGTGCCCAGGTAGATTACAGAGAGGGACAAACTTCAATTAAGATAAGGGAAAAACCTGAAAAACTTGTCAAGGGGGACAGGGCTTTCATTGTTCTCATAGGAAGAAGATTATCCCCTTCTGTCTGGTCTAGCAACCAGATTACACATCTGAGAAGAGATGGCTTACACTAGGTAAAAGTGGTGGGAGGAGGAAACTTTATCCTTCAATTACTCTTGAACCACAACTCTGACAGTAATGAAATAACACTTTCTATGGCTCAAATACTATGAAGATTAATTGTAGCTGCTGTTTTTGTGAAACATTAATATCCCTTTAAAGCAGTGGGAATTTTATGTGTTAACTGTAATGCACTTGGTTTGCCCCAGAATTACACTACTTTTGGTTAGTATATCAGCTTTCATTTCCCCTGAAAATGAAACAGCAGTTTTGGAGCAAATAAACTGCACCATGGGGAGCGAAATGAAAATTCTGAAGATTCTGATTGATTTAAATTGGGCTTTTAACTCCCTGAATGCCAGAGCGGTTTGCAAGGCATTGAGAAGCACTGGGGTTAAAATATATATCTCGGACACAGGAACAACAGGGTAAAGTATCATCCTGCAGGAGGCAAGTCATTTGCTTAAAAAATCTCTCAAAGGCGGACACCCCCTTCCTGCTTCACTTTACCCACACCAGTCTAGCCCAGTTTTAAACATAACCTTTAAACATGAATCAGCTCAAAGATTGTTTCTCACTTAGGGCTCGATTCAAATGTTGGCGACGCTGGTTTTAACATCAACTGAGCAATGCAAATGTTCCACTAGTAACAAGCGACACCAGTTCTGAAACACACGTCGCCCGTTGCCAGAAAAGCAAGATCTCACCCATAGAGGATAATGTACAAACGACGCCAAAAGCGATTCAAATGTTGGAGTTAGGGCTAACGTGCGTTAAATTGTAACATTTCTCTCCAGAAATCTAACGCCTATTTTTTTGGGAGAAAAACACACAACTCAGACTAGAAAACCACCATCGCTGAAAATAAAAGAGAGAAGCAGGTCATTCAAGGACAGAAGCCAAGCATACAGAAGTCAATATTAACTCCTGCAATGCCTAGCAAATACAACAACAAGGCCCACAACAGTGCTACACAACCCCTCCACCCAAGACACACCTAACATGCAATCTGGATATTCCAGGGCATCCCCTGAGGGCACAAGGGAATGGCCAAATAAAAATAACATATGCCCAACATCAGGTCCCACTGTGTCAATGACAATGTGGAGAAATGGTGCCTCAAATGTCACATATGCACATCTCCCCAAAAATGTGTAAAATCAATATCATCAAACACCAATGCAGAACATAACAACATGGGAAAAGTGACGCACCCTGAGCTGGTACACATGGCACACCAACATCACATGACACCCTGCTTGTGAACCACTGGCCTACACCATACAAACAAGTCACAGACAAACAATAACAATCTAGCAACTCCAAAGGGACAAGGGAAACACAAAGCAGCACAACATAAGACATCCCAAAACACCTTGGACCAACAGGGGTTAACACACAACACCACATGCACACCTGTCACTCCAACATCAAATCAACTCACCAATGTAACCTTAGCAGTACATGGAGACAAAACACACACTTGACAGCTACATACCAATTACAAATAATCACACTACTAACCACAGACACACCAGAAAACAATTACCTGGATAACACAAACACACCTTATCATTAGTCCATTCTAACCACATGACTGCTCATTGACAACACCCTACTGCTGTTTAAAAGTTACAGCCCACCCTTCTCAGATGGAGAGAGAGAGAAAAAAAAAACAACAGAACAGAACAACAGTATGTATACATACCTTTACCTGAGGCGACAGCGGAGGCGAAGGCATGAGAGGGCTAGGGCTCCCCATCCCCCTCCAAGCACCCCTGTGCAACAGCCATCACCTCCTTCAGCTGTTCATGCTCCAGCTGAAGAGCCATCCCCACCTGGAGGACAGCACCTACCAGCAGCACCCCAGCTGCAACAACAGGATGCCCCCCAGCTGCCACAGGGACCTGTGGAGAAGCAGAGGGCTGGCAGACAAATGGCCAGGCCCCTGATATATCGCACCAGGGTAACGCTGCTGGGAATGACAGAGGAAGAAGTCAGGGACAGATACAGGCTGACATCCGAGAGCCTGCTAAACCTGTATTAGGTGATTAAAGATGACATAGACCCTGTTTACTGTGCAAACCGTGCCCTGACAGGACTGCAGAAACTTATGTGTTCCATCCACTTCATGGCAAGTGGATCATTCCAATCCACAGAGGGATATGTGTCTGGAATGTCCCAGTCCACCTGCTCCAGGGCACTGACACAGGTGTTGACAGCACTGAAGAGGAAGGCAAGTGCCTACGTCCACTTCCCTACAACAAACATGGAGTGGGCATGAGTTAAGCAGGCCTTCTACGCCAGAGGAGGAATGCCCAGGGTCATGGGGGCCATTGATTGCACACACATCCGATTAAGAGCCCTGCACATCATCCACATCTCTATGTCAACAGGAAGAGTTACCACTCAATCAATGTACAGATGGTGTGTGATGCTGGGATGAGGATTACCAATGTGTGTGCAAAATTCCCTGGGAGTTGTCACGACTCACGCATCCTCACCAATTCCTCTGTACACAGGGATTTTGAGAACGGTACACATACAGGAGGATGGCTGTTGGGTGAGTCAACAGAGAACACAGACCCCCACATCCACAGGTGCATGCACATGACGCATGTACACACCCATTTCAGTATGTGCATGACACAAAAGGGGGGGGGGACACCAAGTGTTGATGAAGAGGTGATGAAGATCAGATGACTCTACCATGTCATCACGTCTGCACCTTCCATGTAATGACATGTTGGTCATGTGCCCACGTCCCTTCAACTGTGGACATCTCTGTGCATAGGCTCCATAGAATAACATGGAATTTGGAGAAGTGATGGACCAGAGAAGTCATCTCCATCACTTCACCTCTACATCACTGCTTTGTGACTCCCCCCCATGAATACATCATCCATGTAACATGACACCATGTTACTACTCATCTACAGGTGATGCTGGCTATGGGTGCAAGTCTTGGCTGCTAACACCAATCGCCAATCTACAGACACCTGCTGAGGAGCGCTACAATGAGGCACATGTCCGGACCAGGAATGTCATTTAGCGCACATTTGGCCAGCTCAAATCCAGGTTCCGTTGCCTGGATCAGTCTGGGGGCGCTCTGCAGTATACACCTGCTAAGGTATGTGACATCATCCAGGCATGTGCCTTGTTGCACAACATAGCTGTGGACACACGTCTCGTGGAGGATGTGCAGCTACACCAGCCTGTGGAGGTCCCTGTTCCCACTGATGGAGGGGAGGATCTGTTGACAGGGACACAGATGCGAAACAGGCTCATCAGGGACTACTTCACCTGTGAGTACCATGCACGTGTGATTGTGGATGTGCTTGTGGAATGCATGCAAACACGTAAACCAACAATAATTATCTGTTCCACTCCACAGGATGACCCAACAACATAGTCCTACCATGTCCAGGACATCATCCTTCATCCTCGCATCAAAGGTAAACCATATGGTCCATGTACATCACATACTGAGTTGTACTGATGTGAAACTACATCTACCAAGTTGAACAAAGCCATGACACATGTGGAACCCTGTGAGTCACAGAGGAATACCCAGTGCAATGACATGCAATGGATGCCACATAGCAATACCATGTTTTAACCCCTTGAGTGCCATAGGTGCACACAAAACATTACAAGGCAATCAGTTGTGTACCCCTCTGTCACTCGATTGGTTCAGGGGATAATGGATCAGACTTAGCTAGAATGTGAGCAATGCCCAATGGAGCTAAATGGGGATGGTGGTTGTGTGTGGTGTTGGCTAAGGTATGGCAGTAATGATCCGTTAGTCAGGTTGCAAGGCCTGCCATGCTGACTTGTTTGTGTGTGTGTATATAGCACAATGAATATTCCACTCCATTGTTTGACAATGTGTTGTCCATGTGTTATGACCATATGAGGTGTTCATCAAGAGGATGGCAAGCAGACATATGTATGTATGTGACACGGACCCTGAGCACACACACCTCATCAGTATGTAGATCGAGATCCATGAAATAGTTCACCTGTTCCAGGGGGCTTGGTTTACGATATGATGTGTGTGTCCACACACATATACATATGTCTGCTAGCCAACCCCTTGATAAAAAAAAAATAAGGTCATGATGGCTGCACAACACCTTGATAACCAATGGATTGTTCACTCTGTCACATACCAAAGCTGTCACCGTGGAGTGCCAGTAAGGTCTCAAAAGCATTGTTGATCAATGTGTTGTGTACCTCAAGGGCATGATGGTGGTAAAGCAATAGCATGACTGTTGTGTTGATAGTGCATCTACAAATCTCATTTTCACTCTCTGCAGGCATCTATGGCATGATTCCTCATGGTCCAGCAGTTTGTTCCGGTGACATGTTGACTCAACGTCCATGAGGATCATCTGTTCGTGTTGATGTCAATAAAACATGTGATATGACTATCTATCTTGTGTCACTGATTACCTTTCCCATCAGGGTTTCAAACAGATAGATGATAGTGATACTTGTAATGTTTGAAAATCTATGTAGTAGGGTTTATCACCCTGAGTAAAACAAGTGAACTTCCTTGCTGACAGGTGTTTTATTCCAAAGTGGTTACAGCTCAGCTGGAGGACACACAAACACAACCCAGGACAGACATAATCATAACACACAGCAAACATGTGCATGGTTATGCTGTACTATTAGGGGTTACTTATTTGTTTTCCTATGTCATGATGTTGAGCCTAAGCACTGGTGTATCACATGTTGTTTAGATCTCAGTGCATTGGCTCCCAAGGATAACACAGGGATTGCAGGTGTGATGACACTGTTGTTGTCATGTACACATTGCCACCTCTTTCTGACACCCTAGTGAATGCCCCCCCCACCCATCAGGATTTAGCCTTGTGAATCACATATGTCCTGCAGAGTGGTGATGGTGGGGAATGTCCCCTGGCCAGCCACACCCTGCAGTCTACATATGATGCAGAATGCTGAAACTTCCACTTGTACTAACTACCTACATGTTCAACACCTAGCTCTGACATGCAGTAACAATACAATATGAAACACACCAATTCCCCTCCTTGCTATTCTCTGATAACCCTTTGGGTGCCAGGGGACTAGCCAGTGTTTTGTCGAACAATGCATTACTTATCCCTGTGGCACTCAAGGGGTTGTGTGCTGACCTCTTTGTCACTCTATGTAGGACATTGTGATACACATAACAGTTAGATCTGTGACTGACACATGACAGTGTGCATTGGATTTGTGCTGTGCATGATGTTGTTTTGGACAGCATGAAGAGGGTTCAATAGGGACTTGAGCATTACCATTCTGGCTGGGTTAGTCAAGTATTCTGTCCTTGTTTGACATCCCTCCAAGCTGTGTGGCTGGATTGTGGTGTGGAATGGTGTCCATGTGTTCAGGTGTCACTGTGTTGGCCTCTGTCTGTTAGGTGTCAGTTTTGTGTGATGTGTGTGGGCCTTGATGCACGTACCAGTGGACTGGAGGCTCCTTTCATCCCCAGTGTCGCTCCATCCAGGAACACCATGCACCGTGATGGTGGAGATTGTCCTGCGTACAGCCTCCTCCCACTGGGTATATTCCACACGCAGGGTGGACCACCTCCTGTACCAGCAGCATGCAAGGCCTTCTCACCCATCTTCCTCTTCACCTTCACGATGTGAGACAGAAAAGGGAAAAGGGTTGAACTAGATGTACACAAGTCTATTCTCAACATGAATTACTGTGTTACTATGTTACTATCTTACCTTGGCCTTGCAGTCTGTCCACCTTTTTTTCACGGACTCCACTGACCGGCTGCGGCTGGATACGGCATTAACCGCAGCCACGACCTCCTTCCAGGCTGCCTTCCTCCTGGAGCTCAAACCAGCAAGAGGCCCTTTGGAGAACAGGACCCTCTCCCTTGCAACAACAGCCTCACAGAGGACAAGGTTCTCCTCCTCAGAGAACCTGGGCTCTCTTGCCCTTTCCTCCTCCTCACCACCAACAGTTTGTTGAGAGCCTTGGCTGTGGCTCTCCAGCCCTGCCTGCACTGGCCCTGGCTGTGTGTGGTGCAGGGGGTCTACCCCTCGTCCCACTGTCTCTGCCCCTGCACTGGATGTGCCTGCTCTCAGGTGGCTGCCCCTCCGCCCCAGAGATCTCCTTCTCCCTCCCCTACCCTGACCAGGGATGCCCCCCTGCATCTCCTCCTCCTCTCCTCCTACACTCCCCACCCCTCTCTCCTCTCCTCTCCTCTCCATTGCTCTCACACACTGACACCCAGGCACTCACTCAGGCCCTCACACACTCACTCACTCTCTCACTCTCTGTCACTCACTTGCACTCACAGACTCACACTGTCAAAAAATAAATAAAAGTGTGATGTGTTATCAAAATAAAAATGAGCTGTGTGTGTATGTGTGTTTGTGTTTGGATGTGTGTGATGGATATGTGCAAAAGTGTTTTATGTGTATTATTATGGTGTCCCAATGCTCTCCAACTCCTATCTGTGTGTTGTGCTCCTCTCTACCTCTCACTCTGTAAAACTAACCTCCACTCCTTGGGTCCTGAGATCTAGCTCTGTGAACTCGATAACAGACAAAGGTGCGTAGGTGATTTTGGGTCTATTTATAGTTTTTTCGACTCAACTTGATACTTTGGGGTGCTGTGATTGGCTGGAGCGCTTGGTAACGATGGACGTTTCGCTTGTTTTTTGCTTTTGGAGATGTTTCTCGCGTTTCTCGCGTGTTTGGCGTCGACGATGAGGTCAAATATTTGCCGACTCCAGTTTTGTAGTCTTCGTGTGTTTTGTAGGCCGTCGCGCGTTAACTCTTTTGGGTATGGAACATTTGAATCTCACGTTACCCAGTTTTGTTTAACTCACGAAGCCAGTTTTTTTCTTCACGCTAGTTTTAACTCCAACATTTGAATCGAGCCCTTAGTCTTCTTTTTTGTTTTGCTGTAGGAAAGGTGTAATCCCCCATTAGGCAGGCTCTTGTCTCTGTCCTCCAGTGTCAGTTTGAACGTAGTTGAGGATGGCTTGCATTATCATCTCTCTCCTCACAATCTTCTGCTTAGCTGGTCTTAGCTGGTACATAGGAGACTGAAAAGGACAACCTTTCCTTTATTCAAAGTGCACAGGTCTTGGGAGTATGTCCTGTCCATTTGTCTTGCAGACACATTTCCATTATCTGTGGTAAAGTTCTGCGGAATTTGTGCTATATAAATAAAGATTAATAATAATAATAATAATAATAAAATAAAGTACTTTGGCTGGACTGGACCTCTGCACATTTCTGTATCTTTTCAGTACATTTCTGTCCCACTGTTCCTCTGCTTTTCACAGAGAGATCTTATTTCTTTTAGTTGCTTTTGAGTTATAACCATTTAATACTCTTAATATAGTTTAATGCAGTTCTGTTCATTTTACTTAACTAATTTGTTAATCTCTCTGTCTTATTTTAATTCATTTTCTTTTAGTTTTCTATCTTTTTCTCTGATGATCAGTGCATCTTTGGTTTTTAGGATGCTGTGCCTTTAAGAGCAGCATGTATGGCAGCCATATTGGTTTAGCACATAGAATAATGTTTGAAGCTTTCTGTGAAATTGTTTGGTTGTAAGTGATCTAATTATGATTCACATTTCTTTGCCCACATAGTTGTACCCCAAGGGACCTCCTCTCAAAAATGTGGGAGATTTTTTGTGATGGCTGGAGAGCCACCACACAATTTTCTGAAATGGGAACTGCACTACACTTTAGCACTTTTTCTCCAGGTTTACGCAGATAGGAACAGGTGGTTCTGGGAACAATGGGTTCTTCTGCACTCACATCAAACACCTAGCATAACTGTAATGAAACACCATGATGCTTAGGGTCCCTAATGTGAAATATCCCACCAGAAATCAAATACTGCTACTATCACTTTGCCCCTTCTCCACTCCCAGCTAAGGACACATGACAACTTGAAATTTAATAATAATGATGAACCCACCTTGTCACCAGCTTAGCTTATTCTGTGGGATGGAATGTCCTCAGATGCTGCTTTATGCCCTGTAATTATCCTCCAAAACACTGCCATGTGTTGTCAGCACACCACACAGTGTGCAATGGGTGGACACGAACTGCCACATCCTGACATCTACTGTATGGCCATCAGAAGATGGGGAAGTTAAAGATGAACAATGTAAATGGTAAATCACCAGAAGATGTAGTTACATGATCTTCCCATGCCTGTATCCAAGTTCAGTCCTCAAGGGCCACCAACAGGCCAGGATTTAAGGATTTCCCTGATTAAGCACAGGTGAGTTAGTCAAAATGAATGAGGCACTGATTAACTCACCTGTGCTTAATCAAGGAAATTCTTACATACTGGTATGTTGGTGGCCCTCGTGGACTGAACTTGGACAGCCCTGCCGTAGAGCAAAAAAAGGGATGGCGAGCCAGGTGTTTTGTTCACCATTGAACTTTCAGGCTCTAGCTGGGTTTCCCTATTATTCCTCCTCTTTGATTTCTGCCTCGCCTCTTGTTGCCTTTGGGGAGAGTTAGGGGAGGACAGCAACTGCAGTGCCTTATTTCTTTGGTGGGGGATTGGCTTTAACATGCTTCACATAAATCTCATGGTATCTGGGTTTCATATGTGTGATGAAGGCAGCTGTGACAAGGTGCCATTTTCACTGATTTATCACAAATTGTGCAGAGTGCTGTCACTGAGGTCTGCCCTGTGCCTGCCCCTAGAGAAAAAATAGTCCCTCACCCAGGACTTCAGGGGGGAAGGGAAAGGTGGAGAAGAATGGCCTTTCTCTTTTTCTCCTCTACATTCACCGGCTGGGGCAGAGGATGATGTTGCTGCTGTTGCTGCTACTGACTCAGAATCAGCACTGCAACTAGGACCAGGTGTATTGCTTCTGGCAAATGGAACCTGTCCTAGTCTCACATCACTGGACCCCTTTCCCACTATGTCCACTGTGGTCTGTGGCACAGTAGTCTGCTCCTCAACATCCTGCTGCTCATGAAACTCAACAGCAGCTGGAATTACAGCAGCAGCAGAAATCTCACTGCTGGTGGTGGAGTGATGCCACCTCTGTCTCCCATTCCTTCTTGGTTTGGGCTAAAAAGGAAATTAATGTCTCTTCCCCCCCAGCTTCTCCACCATCATCATTATCACCACCTCCAGTCCCTCCCTTCTGTTGTATTACTGATGTCTCGGTTGGAGGCAATAATGAGAAATTTGACAGAGGGTTTCCTCCTGTCATACTTGCCATCTCTTGTTGTGCTGAAGAAGGCAGACTGGCAGCACTAGGAGCAGGCACAGGCAGTTGATCTGTGCTCATGCCGATATTATTGCTGCTAGGCAACACTTCTGCCTTCTTCAGAATCATGTTCCATCTGAACAATGCCGTGGTGGAAGGGGACTCGCAGGGTCAGGGGAATGTTGTGGGATCACTTTAACACTAATCTGGCTGCTCTGCATTACTTCCTCTACGACCTCAGCATAGGAGGATCCACTGTGGTAAAGTAGTCCCACCAGCTGCTTTGCCATATCTATTACTACTAACATCAACCACATCAATTTCAGTCCCTCCTCACTAGTAGTATGATTACCCCCTCCCTCACTCCTAACACTTTGAGTCCGTAGCTGCAGGATCTTCTTAGCAGTAGTAGTGGCAGGGCTGATTGGGGAAGGCAAGTGTGACTTAAGGTACTGCTGTCACACTTGGCATCATCTCCTCATTCCACCGCTCCCCCAAGAAGCACGAGACACACTGGAAGCAGGCTCAGCACTGGCAACAGGCAGTTAGCTGTCCTGTCCTGCTCACATTATTACCCACTTCTTCCTCAACCAGTGACAAATTTCCTCAAGATCCCTAAGGATGATGTAGGGGGACTGTCTATCATTGGGTCTGGGGAATCAGGGAATCCATACCCATTATTGTTGGTAGTGGTTGCTTCCTCCTCCTCAGACTCACTGGATGCATAACAGTCCTTCCAGCTTCTCCTTTTATTAGTATTCCAGGTTCTCATAGTAATAGCAGTCCCTATGAGCCTCTCCTGTCTCAGTTTTGCTATATACTCACAGCATAACAGCCTAGCACCCAAAATATCCCTGTTCATCCAGAGGAAGGCAAAAAAAAAAAGAAAACTGAAACCATTTCCAATTTAGCCCCAAGTGGGTAAAACAATTCCTTCCTGACTCCAAATGGTAGTCAGATAGTTCCCTGAATCAGTAACCTATCTGCATTGAAGCCATCTGTCATAATTTTCAATATTGTTCTGTGCTAGATAGACATCCATTGCTTTTTGGAAGTTGTTACATTATCTGCAAGTACGACATCCCAAGGCAAAGAATTCAGTAGCTTTACCGTCCTTACTGGAAAGAAAATCACAGTCTTTGTTTTAGTCAAACACGCCTTTCCTCTAGTTTTAATTGATTACCTCTCCTTCTTGGCTCAGCTCTTTACATACATAATTGGATAGTTGTTTGTATTGACCTTGAATGTATTTGTAAATGGCATCACCCCTTAGACATCTCTTCTCTTATGTAAACAAACCCAGTCTGGCTAGTCTCCCTTTATAACTCAGATCATCCAATCCCTTTATCAGTTTTGTTGCACGTCTCTGCACTTATTCCAGTTCAACAGTGTATTTTTTAAGAACTGGTGCACAGAATTGTACTTCATATTCTAGATGAGGCCTAACCAAGGATTTATACAGAGGTAGAAAAATATTAACATCCTTTGCATCTAAACCTCTTTTTATCTAGGCTAGTACCCTATTTGCTCTTGCAGCAGTTGAGTGACTCTGCACAGTTCCATGAAGTCTATTGTCTATCAGTACTCCTAAATCTTTCTCTAGTGAGGATTCCCCAAGTTGTTTCCCATTTACAGTATATGTAGCATGTTAGTTTCTATAGAGCAATTGCATAACCTTAGATTTATCTACATTAAATGTCATCTGCCACTTTTCTGCCCATTCACTCAGTTTATCTAAATTCCTCTGAAGAGAAAAAACATCTAGCTCTGTATGTATTTCCTTACACAGCTTAGTGTCATCAGCAAAGATTGAGGTGATACTTTCAATTCCCACTTCCAGATCATTAATACGCAAATTAAAAAGCATTGGGCCCAGGACTGAACCCTGTGGCACCACAATTATAACTTTAGACCATTTGAAAAGGTTCTATTTACAACAACTCTCTGCCATCTATCATTTAATCAGTTCTCAATCCATGTACAGATAAACGCCCAAACCAAAGCCTTTTAATTTATGCAGTAAACTGTTGTGAGACACTGTATCAAAGGTTTTTGCAAAATTTAACTATACTACATCAACAGCAATTCCCTTGTACAAATTACTACTTACTCCTTTGTAAAATGCAAGAAAATTAGTTTGACATATATTCTTCATAAAACCATGCTGACTCCTGTTAATAATGTTGTTTGTCTTCACATAGTTCTGAATACTGTCAGTTAGTAACCCTTCTAGTTTCTTACCCACTATGGAAGTCAAGCTCACAGGTCTAAAATCTTCCTTAGTGGGGCATTGATATTACAGACCTACAGACCTTTAAGAATTATGAGTTAAAAAAGCAAATCACTGAGTCTAGATTAGGTGTAGAATGTATTCTATACCACAGGCAATTTCTTAAATCATTAAGGATAGACTGGAGATTACATTTTTTAAGAGCTTTATTGAAAAAAAAACATGAAAGCATACAGCAAGTAAAGTCACAATAAAACATATGCCTAAAACAGACTAAAATGTCAGGAGAGATTAGATTATTATTATTATTATTCTTTATTTATATAGCGCCAACTAATTCTGCAGCTCTTTACAATTGGGAATACACATACAGAGGTGTCTAATAGTGCAATCAAATGTGGAGAGCAGAAGGATCAGAGGGCCCTGCTCGTTAGAGCTTACAGTCTAGAGAAATGTGGGTTTAACACAGAAGGAGCAAGTGCTATTGGGTGTAAGTGCCTCCTGCCACATGGACTGCCAGTTAGTTGATAGTAGTGATAAGTGCTGGTGAGTGCAGCGGTCCAGGCAAGGGGAGATTCTTGGTGATAGTGTTTATGGAGGCAGTTGATAGGCTTCCCTGAAGACGTGAGTTTTCAGGGAGCATCTGAAGATTTGAAGGATGGGGGAGAGTCTGATTGGGCAAGGGAGGGTGTTCCAGAGTTGAGGTGCAGCACAGGAGAAGTCTTTTAGTTGGGAGTGGGAGGATGTGATAAGAGCTGTGGAGAGCAGAAGGCCATGGGCAGAGAGAAGATGGCGAGAGGGAGTGTATTTGGAAATGAGAGATGAAATATAGGGTGGTGCGGAGTTAGTGAGGGCTCTATGTATTACCACCAGAATTTAGAATTTAATTCTGTATGCTAATGAGGGCCAGTGTAGGGATTGACAGAAGGGTTCAGTGTCAGAGAAGCTATGAGTGAAGTAGATTTGTCTTGCAGCAGAGTTCATTATGGACTGTAATGGGGTTAGTTGGGTGAGGGGAAGTCCAATTAGTAATGAGTTAAAGTAGTCAAGACGGGACATGATGAGTGTTTGGATTAGAATTTTGGTAGTGTCTTGTGTGAGAAAGGGTCGGATTCTAGAGATATTGCGGAGGTGGAGGCGACATGATTTGGAGATTGACTGGATGTGAGGAATGAAGGATAGGGCAGAGTCAAATGTGACCCCCAGGCAATGAGTTGTAGGGGTTGGTGTGATGGTAGCGTTGTTAATGGTGAGGGTAATTTCTGGGGTAAGGCTGGTTGTAGAGGGAGGAAAGATAATTAGTTCAGTTTTGCCGAGGTTAAGTTTGAGTTGATGGGAGGACATCCAGGAAGACACAGCAGACAGACAATCAGATACTCGGGACAGGAGGGAAGGGGAGAGGTCCGGGGAGGAAAGATATATTTGAGTGTCATCAGTATAGAGATGGTGGTGAAACCCAAAGGAGGTTATTAGTTTTCCAAAGGACACAGTGTAGACTGAGAAGAGCAAGGGTCCCAGGATTGACCCTTGAGGCACTCAAACAGACAGGGAGATGTGTGGGGAAGTGGAGCCAGAGTAGGAAACACTGAAGGAGCGGTTGCAGAGATAAGATGAAAACCAGGAGAGTACAGTGTCACAGAGACATAGGGAGTGGAGGGCTTGGAGGAGGAGTGGGTGATCTGCTGTGTCAAAGGTGGCTGACAGGTACAAGAGAATGAGTAGGAAGTAGTGGCCTTTTGACTGGACCTGTTCGACTTGGACTAAATTCAGCAATAGTCCGAATTATTCGGCACAATTTAAAAAAAAAAAATTCAACATATTCAATAAAAAATTTAAATTAATCAAATAAAAATAAAAAAATAAATTAAAACTAAATTAATAATAATATTAAATCTCTAATGAGACAGGAAGGGGTATTTTATAAACCCCTACACACTTATTAACCCTTAATAGGGCAAATATTGGGTGTTTGTCGGCAATGTAACAATGTCAGCAATCATTGAACTACCTTCTCATTGAACATATATCTCAATATTCTGTGTTCTTTCCATAGGGTCTTTGGGCCTTGGTTCCCTGGCCTCCATTGACAGGATGATACTTTATATACTTTGTAACTAGTGGAGCCTCTTGATTGTATTAACTATCTTCTCTTCTCTAAAGACACTGTATGCAGTCACTGTAATATGATGGCAACTATGCTATTATCTTTGAATTGATGGACTGGACAAACTGCACTTGCACAGTGCCTATGTTGCCCACGTGGCACACTGTGCCAACAACAAATAAAGGATAATTATTTAAAAATGTTATATTACAAACAGATTAAACTTAGTAATGTGACAAGTCTACCTAAAAAAAAAAAAAGGTTGTGCTACAATGTTTGCTGTGTTCACTGAACAATGCATCAGTGAAAATGTCCATCCCTTTGAGCAATAGAGGATAATGAAAGCATTGCTTTGCAATACATTGGGAATCCCTTTGGCACAAAAAGGGTTAAGGAATGAGAGGTAAATAGCGGAGCTTTTTTACCCAGGTCAGTGACCCTCTTCCTTTTGTCAGTAACCTGGTACCTGTTGGTGACCTGGTACCTTTAATCAGCGATTGTACACAAAAATAATGTGACCAGATACCTTTAATTTTAGATCAGTGATTCTAAGCTAGGGTGTGCCATCCATGGCACTTTGGTGTGCAACGGATATCAACTTAGGGTGCCACCAAATCTCTATGGTGACAAATGTGAATATCATATTTTAAATGTGTGTGTGTGTGTATATATATATATATATATATATATATATATATATATATATATGGAAAATGTGTTATGCACATTATGCTAGTTTTTGTTATTTTGATTTTGGGACCTGAGAATAATTATATATTTATATATTTACACCCTTCAATAAGTCATTGATAAATTGCTTACAAAATTTAGCAGTGTCATGAATATTCCAGACTGTGAATTAGGGCTGAGTTGAGAAAAAAAAAGATTGAGAGCTACTGTTTTAGACAATCAACAAATAAACAAATAAATAACTCTTAATCAGAACAAATAAATACGCAGCTGGCTATATTACCATTTATAATGCAGAATCAAAGTATTAATGTATTTTAAGGAAATGGAGGAAAGTCTAGTAGGCTATGCAGACAGAGAAGAAGCAGGCTAAGTGATTTTAGAATCTTTATTCTAATCACCAAAAGCAGTCGACTATTCTGGTTGCAATATATTGAATTCATACCTACCTCCCAACTTTTAAATGGCCAATGAGGGACATTTTTTTAAGTGGTGCTGCTGTGGGGTGGGGGTGGAGGGGGTTTACCTGGTGGTCAGGGCATTGCTATGTATTTTTAGGTCATTTCAAAAGCTATTGACGCCTTTTTTGTAACTGATAATGATTTAGAGCAAGACCAAAATATTTTATTTACACAGACTAATTTATAAACACATACTGAAATTTATACAAACATTGATGTGAGTTTTATTTTATTCCCACCAGGGTGGGAAACAGCGACAAAGGTTTTTGGGTCTCAAATAGGGACTGCTCCTCCTAAAGAGAGGCACTTGGGAGGTATGTGAATTGATTATAAGGAACATGTCGGGAGTAAGTTAATGTATATATCATTTACCATAATATTTGTTACTGATTCATTGTTCTTGGTATACTGCTGAGAAATGTTCTTTCTATAGTGCTGGGAAATGTAGTTCTAAGTGTTGGAGCGATATCAGGAAATAGAACATTTTGACATATAAATTAAATGTACTGTATTAGTGAAAATGGCAGAGGATTCATGGTTTCATATTGACCTGTTACCTGTGTCTGTTGCAGGAATTAATAACAGGTCATCAAAAACATGAATTATTAGCAAAACAAGAGACCCACTGATATGTATGGTTTCCTAGACCGTTATTTTGTAAAAATACGTTTCTTGGAAAGGAAAGAGAAACCTTTCATAACTGAAATATGATAACCTCTAGTGATCCACTTCTCATATATGCACTATTAATTAAAATAGTTTTAAAGCCTGATATTCAGTCTGTGCATTTTGTCCTTTAGTATTGCCTGTGGCACTTTCATTCCCTACAGATGGCTGTAATAAGTACTATGTGTAAAAAATTGCTTCTCTTTGAAAATATGGTAAAGCAAGAATGTATTTTGGTCATTTAATTCTGTAGTTTCTTATGAGTTCCCTTGGGTTGAATCTAGCATTCAGCTGGGGTGGGTGATAAATAAATAATAGATGCTTCTGTTATTGAAATTAAATTTATCTGTTTCCTCTTGAAGCATCAGCTAGTTAGGAATTCTAGTGTGTTGAAGGTTGTACAATTGTTTAAATCATCCAGTCAGAGAGTAAGTTACAAAAGTAGAATCAAATATAGACTGTAAACATTAGCTCTGAGGTTAGAAAAAATAAATCAGCATGTTCTTTCTTTCTTTCTTTCTTTCTTTCTTTCTTTCTTTCTTTCTTCTCCTTTGTCTGTCAGATGGCCACATTATGAGGTTTGTTTTGTAGTTCACTGCTTCTGTTCAATATTTTTCTTTGTCATTTATTCAGGGACATTTTTATAGGACTGTGGACTCTTTAAATCTTATTTGGTCGCAGAGCCTTTAAATGTTGGTGTTTGGTGCCACTATGTTGGTTATGAAGCAGTGAATGCTTTCTGACTCTTCCCCATTGCTGTGGGAGTACACCAGACCATGGCCTGCCACAGTCATGACAGGCCAATTACATAAATGATGAGGAGCCTGTATTGGGATTCCCTGTCACAATAAAAGTTCCGTTTCCAAGGCTCGGAGACAGGAAGAGGGGGGT
Organism: Rhinophrynus dorsalis; assembly: GCA_037306005.1. Classification (NCBI taxonomy): domain Eukaryota; kingdom Metazoa; phylum Chordata; class Amphibia; order Anura; family Rhinophrynidae; genus Rhinophrynus; species Rhinophrynus dorsalis. The sequence goes on along the minus strand of CM074720.1, from coordinate 323,601,724 downwards.
TCTTCTAACTTACTTCCTTTTCATCACACAACACATCCAGGAGGTACCTTGATCAGGCTTAGGTGGCCATATTGTCTCTTCAGGGCTACTAACCACAATGGTGCAAATAAGTGTTTTATTTTCCTAAACCCTACTTTTTGCCTATCTGGGCCAGTTATTAAGGTGTTTTTAGGCATGTCAGAGCCAAAAGGGGATGTAGGCAAGCCCTGGTCTATGGACTGCATTCACCATCTGAGAAGAGGTGGCTTACACTAGCTAAAAGGGGTGGGAGGGGAAACTTTACTTGTGAATATCTCTCAAACCATAAAGGTTTGAGAGATAAGACTTATATCGTTCTTCATGGTTTTTTTAATTCCTACAGAATAAAATAAAGATAAAACGAAGTATTACTATCACTTTAATATTGGATTTAGCTCTGACTTCAAATATAAGCACACACCTCCCCCTTTTCTATTAATCCTGTCTCCTAAACAGGGAATAGCCCTGTATATTTACAGCCCAATCATGTGTATCATTCCACCATGTTGTAGTTATACCAATTATGTTCAAATGCTCATGAACCACCAGAAATTCTAGTTCTCCTTTTAATCTACCATACCATTACATATATTACCCCCTACATGCCTTTTTTCTACATCTTCATGTAATAGGAGTTCCACCCTATTTACTACACTTATCCCAACCCCTTCTCCACCCCATGATCACTTACTTGGACTCAGTTCCTATCTACCCAATTTTGCTATGTATTCCCTCCCCCTTTTCCTAGTTTAAAAGCTCCTCCAACCTTCTTAGCATTCTCTCCTCTAGCACAGTGGCTCCCCTACCATTTAGGTGCAATCCATCACTTCTACATAGATTGTACCCAAGAGCAAAGTCAGCCCAGTATACAATTATACACTAAGATATAGAGAACTAATCGTGTAAGTGCGAGAAAAGATGACAAAGTTACCAATACGTTGAAAAAATTATTTTATTGTAACAAATCCCTAAAGTGAAATAGATCACAGGTCTTGTACCACATTACGGTCGCATATCCCAATCTAATATGTGACAAAAATCACCATTGTATTTAACCCTTACAATCCCCTACCCACTTGACCTAATCTAAATCAGATATGGCCACGTGGATATAGAACCGAAAAATGGTCACCAATATACCCCAGATGCAAAAAGCCAAAAAACCCAATACTAGAAAGTAATATGAAAATATTCATCAATGCAAAAATGTTGTTATCACCTGGATAAAAGAGATATTGAATACAGTAGATAAATTGCTACTCAATATATTCTGTGATGATGGATGTCTATTCAATGTATCGATAAGAGTAGTGGATAGCCAATGGCCGGCTAATGGAATATTGGAACACCGAAGAATAGAAAGCCTATTTGGCCGGTAGTAGTAATGTTTAAACCTAATAGACAGAATGCGGCTGATGTGTAAAAGCGATAACAACATTCATATACATAAATGAGATACAAGGTCATAGACCCAACATGGCTCTTAAATAGTAACAAACCACCAGTTCCAAAAAGATAAACAGTCTATTAGTATAGTTAGTTCATGAGATGGAATGAAATGAAGTGAATAATGATTGGTTAGTAGTTTTATAGACTTCACCAAACCTTTATTAACAGTTCATATAGATGGAATCATGCAGATGAATTGATCGTGATGAGATGAAGGAGGCTAAAATAGTGGTCCAATATTTCCCTTGCTGGGCTGCTATTCAATATCACACCAGGATCCCCAGGTGCGTGTAACAAATTCACAAATGTAGTATTTCAAGCGCTCCAAGTGCGGGAATATGCAAAAACTAATAATGGAGAGAATAATAAAAACAGTTCTAAGTGTAGTATTTGACTGTGATATACCAGCTGTTCCTCCAATCTGTAATAATACCCAAATACTAGAACTCTATGGGTTCTTGACAGAATGAATACATAGATGCTAAAATTCCGTGATTACTTAACAATGTAAAATGGAAATAAATGTAAAAAAACTGCTTGTTTCATAAAAAGTCATCATACATTTATTATGGAATATTAAAATATGTATCTAAAAACTTATATCATAATAATATTCGTAAATTCAAGTAATCCAGTATGTTAATGATGTTTGATGAGCGGAATATTCGGGGTCGGTGACTGTCTTAGATTCTTACTAGAGGGTTATGCAATTACCTCATTGGTAGCATAGTATGGCAATACTAGCTATTCCCAATCTGTTCATGTAACCGTCCACCCCCCTCTCGTAGTCCGCTTACTTGTGGTTTTCTTTATATTTGGCGCATCTGAAAGACCGAGTTCACGTGTCCCGTTTTCTCCGAATCTCGTTGTTGGCTTCTTGGCTCGATTATTGTACCTCTTGTTAGGGAGATCTTTCGGTCGGGTCGTGTACTTCGTGAAGATGCTTTGAATTTACCATTTTGGTTTTTTTTGCATCTGGGGTATATTGGTGACGTATTTCGTTTCTATATCCACGTGGCCATATCTGATTTAGATTAGGTCAAGTGGATAGGGGACTGTAAGGGTTAAATACAAAGGTGATTTTTGTCACATATTAGATTGGGATATGTGACCGTAGTGTGGTACAAGACCTGTGGTCTATTTCACTTTAGGGATTTGTTACAATAAAATAATTTTTCAACGTATTGATAACTTTGTTATCTTTTCTCCCACTTACACAACTAGTGTCTAAATCTTAGTGTATAATTATATTTTGTGCTATTACCATTGAAGACAGGTGTCATGGACTCTCATTAAAGAAACACACGAAACAGTACAATTTAATTTAAACCAGTTTATTGAGCAATAGATAACCAGAATACTAGTATTAATAATGAACACTTCCTCAGTCAGAGGGGAGATAGATGTGACGACAGTGTCTAGTCCACTACCCAGTAGCTGACACTGAACCACCTTAGGTCTATGCTACTGAGTCTTAGAACCAGACTTGGCTCTACCACAACAGGAAAGAACGATGGGACTAGATGGGAGCATACCCAGCGGAGACACAGAGGGAATAGACCACCAATACCAATAATGTAACTGGTAGCACCACTCGAGGCAGCAGAGTAGGTGCTTAGATAGATGCAGCCAGATAGGAGCGCACTACTGAGGCAAGGAGCGAGATGAGCTGCACTCTATCTTACTGAAGGCAACTAGGAGGCACAAAGCATAGGTAGCCCCACAAGTGCTAAGCCAGGCAACAGGTAAGCAAAGAGGCGAGTGCCCAGGAGCGAAACTAAGTTGCACTAGCTGCCCGGATGCAAATGGAAGAAACCAAGAAGAGGCAACCTGCAAGCAACTAGCTGGTGGCTGAGCTACTAGGCAAAGGAGCGCTCCCTGAATCGGCCTAGTGGCAGTCAGACAGGAGAGAGGCACAAACGAAGCATCAGTCAGACAAGCCACGGTCAGAAACCGGATCGGGTAGTCAGCCACAGCAAAGGACAGCACAGAGTGGGTAGTCGGACAAGCCAGAGTCATACATGGATCAGGAAGTCAGCCACAGCCAAGGTCACAACCAGATCGAGTAGTCAGACAAGCCAAGGATCGAACACCAGGAGACAATGTAAGCCAAGCAAGGGTCAGAGGAACAAACTAGATGCACACAGGAACACCACGAAAAGGCAACAAGTCCTAGCCTCAATGAGGTTTATAAAGCTGCAGAAGGAGGCGGGACCCAATTAGGCCCAACAGAATAGGGCCATAAACAGGCATCCATGCCAGTGCTTGAAACATGACTAAGCCACGAGGAAGTGGCCAGAGGCCATGCCGGCTGGCGGCCATACAGAGGTAAGAGCACAGGCTCGCTTTAGACCTCAAAGGGAGACTGTGATAACAGGGTATTCTGATAGGGTGCAGCTTTTTTTGTGTTTTTGGACATGTTCATCCCACCATTGCACTATATATTTTTCGATTCAGTAAAGTCAGCCCAGTGCTTTAAAAATCCCAAACCCTCCTTCCTACACCAATGCCTGAGTCATGCATTAAGTTCCCTGAGCTCCCTCTGGTCCCTCTGGCACATGGCACAGGTAGTATTTCAGAAAACACTACCCTAGAGGTCCTTGCCTTGAGCTTGTACCCTAAATCCCTGAAATCTTTCTTTAGGGACCTCCGTCTTCCTCCTACTTTGTCATTGATACCAATATGTACCAAGACAATTGGATTGCTTCCATCTCCTACCAATAATCTATCTGCTCTGTCCACAATATGCCGAACCCGAGCACTCGGGAGACCACATACTGTTCGGCATTCATGTTCCTGGCGGCGGATTACCCTACCTACCCTCCTAATAATAGAGTTCCCTATTACCAACACCTGCCTTGGTTTCTGCCTACTCTGCATCCCAACTAACCTGGAAGGAGGACTGTTCCCCTGGTTGCTAGAGGAATCAGCCCTCTCCAGTATTGCCAGTTCTGAGCTATCAACATCTTGTTGCAATGTTGCAATATTTCTTTCCAAATCCAATATCTTAAATTCTAAAAAGAAAATATGCTCTAAGTGTTCATACATGTGACAAGATGTGCACTGCCTGAGAGTGTCTAAACTACTTTCACTCATGCTTGGTTTTACAATTCAAATAGCTTTATACTGTCCTCAAATGCTCACTCTGCGTTAAGTAAATCACATTTAAATGTGAATTTAGTAAATCCCATGAAATTACTTTCACCACAGAGCTCTTGTCACAGTACCTTGTAGGGCCACCGCTTCTAGCAATGCTTACAATGACGCTCCAGAGTCATTTCCACGAGCGGTTGGACACTTCAATGTTAGATGCATCATCTGTGGGCACGAGGCTTCAGCATGCTGCAGGCCTCTGTTTTATGTGTTTGAGGCCTGTAGTCTCCTCCTACCTACTTCCTCCCTCTGAGCTGCTCCTCCTACCTACTTCCTGAGGAGAGGTTTAAAGGGCAGACTGATTCCTGACTCAGTTACCCTTACGTTGTTGTTCTGAGCAGTTCATTATCTTGTATTCCTGATTCCTGTGTATGATCCGGCTTGTCTGTCCATCCATTCTGGTGTAGACCTGTGGCTCTGTCTGACTAATCTCCTTGTGCGCTCTGATTTGGCTCAGATATCCTTTCTGGTGCAAACCTGTGGCTCTGGCTGACTACCTGCTCCGTGTATGACCTAGGCTTGTCCGTTTACCCACTCTTGTGTTGACCTGAGGCTCTGTCCACTGCGCATCCAGCATACTATTACTTCAGTGGATATCCTATCTGGTGCAAACCTGTGGCTCTGGCTGACTACCCGCTCTGTGTATGACCTAGGCTTGTCTGACTATCCTTTCTGGTACTTACTAGAAGGCCCTGTCTGTTCAATCCGTGTGTTGGTTCCGTTCCTCAGACATCCTTCCTAGTACTTACCTGGGGCTCTAGCAGACTCCTAGCTACTGACTGCAGGCTTGAGTAAGTAGCTTCTAACTTACTTTCAAACTCCACTTGTTTGCAGTCCACATAGATGCAGCCACAAAGAGCACACTCTAATGAGCCTAGGGACTGTATTTAAAGTAGCACTACAACCATGTGACTCCCCTTAGCAATCACCCTTAATCACTCAGGAGCAGAGAAAAACACAGTAAACACAATAATTGGATTTTTAACCCTTGAAATACCCACACAAAATGAATATACTTTTTGTAACCCTTAATAAACACCAAACACACTCTTATGTACTTTTTTACCAGTTACTTTCAAACTCTGCTTGTTTGCAGTCCACTTGAATGCAGCCACAAAGAGCATGTTCAAATGAGCCTAGGAGCTGTATTTAAAGTAGCACTACTTGTTTGTTTATCGGTCAGTCTTGCTTTTACTATTACTGTCATCCCATTAAAATAAACACTTACCTACAAGTCTGATGTCCAGCAGGGTCTTAGGCACTCTTGTCATCCACTTTAAGTCTTCTTCTACGTGTATCTTCTTTATTCTTGATCTTCTGTCTTCATCTTCTATCATCTTCATCTTCTTATCAAAATGTGTTAGCGTCCTTGGTCATGCTCTTAAAAATGTCTCCCCCGCAAAAAATAAATATATACTGTATATTAAATTAATTGTGCCAGTAAAGCTATGCTTCCGCCACTGGTGGTGGTAGCAGAAAAGCAGAGCAAAAATCCCCCCCTCTATATATATATATATATATATATATATATATATACCTCTCGGACCATTGCCCGATGCATACTGAAATAAATTTGATCAGATACTGACGTTTATATGGCCAGTCACTGTTCAAAATGTTTACCATGCTCCCATTGGCTGGGAAGTGGGGTTATGCACCTCTCAGCCAATCAGCTTTTAGCAGTTTTCATCATCCCTCCCTCTAGAAGCTGATTGGCTCGGAGGGGAGTAACCCTAAGCCATCATCTAAGCCACTGACAATCTAGTCTTAGACTATGACCTCTTTTCTTATAATTTCTACTCCTTTGAAAAGTATTTCCTTCTTCTAGGGAAGTTTGATCATTTCCTTTATCTATTTGAATGTTTCTATCATATGATATCTCTCTCTTCTCTCCTCCATGCTATACATGTTCAGATCCTTTAGTCTTTCATGCTCCTTTTTATCCTGTTGACCACTCACCATTTTAGTAGCCTTTCTCAGAAATCTCTCCAGAATCGCTATATACTTCTATAGATAGGGCCTCAAGTCCTGTACAAAATACTCTAGGGGAGGTGTAAACAGATATCTGTACAGTGGCATGTCCATCTCCCTATTTTGTTACTAATGCCTTTAGCTACATAACCCAGCACCCTTCTTGCATTCCCTTTAACTTTGTTGCATCAATGGTATCCTATTGAAATGTTGCCATCTATTTGGCGACCATCAAAAGAGTACATAAGAATGTTGCCTGCATCAAAAGGGTGACATTCTGATTTTGCACACTTAAGGGTTGCCAGATAGAGGGCGACATTGCAATAGGATACCAGAGGGGATTGTTATGATACAGTGTCGCAAGCTTAATTCTTCTCTGTTCACAGTTATTAGGAGTGTTTTGTTTCCTCATCCTGTGAGGAGGTAAATGTGCAATTAGGCCTCAGTTCTACATATTTTGATACCTCTCTGGCACCTCTCTGGTCATTTTACAACTAGTCCTTAAATGCAAAAGGGTGACATTCTGTTGTCGCACACTTAACCCCTAAGGGCGACATGCTGATGTCACACAAATAACCCCCAAATGGTTAAGCACACATCAGAATGTCACCCTTTTGCATTCAAGGACTAGTTATAAAAAAACCAGAGAGGTCCCAGAGAAGTATCAAAATATGTAGCACTGAGGCATACATACTTTTTACATCCTCAAAGGATGAGGGGACAAGAGAATCGGCACCTCCAGAGTGAGAAAGCTCTCCTAATAGCTGTGACTTGAGCCGGATCTCATCTTGCTATTATAAAGGCTCCCAACATCAGAAAATGGCTCCAGAACTTCATTAACTATATTGGATCTGCTAGATATTATATCTGGTCTAGTTTCCACGGATGATTTCAAACAGTATATGGAAAACATACATACATACATACATACAAATGAGCGACCCCTAACCCCTTGACTGCAAGAGAGGTATCCAATGCATTGCATTGCATTGCATTGCAGTCAAATGGTTAATCGTTAGACACTGTGTCACTACAATCCCCTTTGGTATCCTATTGAAATGTCACCCTCTATTCAGTGTGCAACATCAGAATGTTGCCCTTTTGATACGGGTGGAAATTCTACTGTTGCCCTTTTGATGCAGGTGACATTAGGATCTCGTCCTTTCAAGGTTATCAAATTGAGCACCACATTTCACTAATACACCTGGATTGACTACCTACCATTTACTTCATGAGAAACTACTCTGAAGTCACTCCCCTCTTTTTATTTTTACATTTTCACATTCCAAGGGCATTATCTTACATTTATCAACATTATATTGCAACCTCCAGCAAAGTTCTACCATGCAGCATGATGTAGAATAGGAAAAAAATAAGAGAGGAAGCAGAGAGAGAGAGAGAGAGAAAATAATAATAATAATAAAAAAAAAAAAATTTTGGCATGCTAGCTAGTAGCTAGCATAAAATGAGCAGGAGGAGAAGATGTACGACCACTGCTGCTGCTGAATCAGAGGTGATGGAATCTAGCAGAGTATAAGTGAATGGAGCCCACTTGCCTCTGCCCAAATGATCCCCAATATGCCACACCTTCCCTAGGGAATTAAGGTACTATCATAAGAAAGGGTTCACTGGAGAGCAGTGTCAACAGCAGCACAGGTCATCTCCCTGTGTCTGCAGCTACCGCTGTCAGTGTGCCTTCTGAGGTGATGGCAGATGTGACAGCAGGGGACCCTCTGTCACATTTGTCCTCACACAGTAGTCCTAGAGTACTGGTGGTGGGGGTGGTTTGCCTTTTAGTAAGCCTGCAAAAATATTTTGAAGGTTTTTCTATCTGTAAGCCTGCTGCTAGGCTAACCATTTTTGTTGAAGACAAAATTAAAAAAATTACATTTAATGTAGAAGACGTGAGTGGTTCTGGTGGTGGTGTGATTACTTTATATATATTGTGATGATTAAGAAATACTTGACAAATTATTTTCATTATAATCCCTGAATTCTATTTTAACATTACATTAGTATCAGATAATTGTCAAACATTTATCAGTGGTCTTAGAAGTGGTCCCAACTGTGGTTTATGGCGACAAGGCTTCAAAATCTTCTTCCATCACCCCACAATACTGTTGTTAAAAGTACATTTGCCATGAGCTTCCTTCTCTTGTGTGTTTTTGTCCACTTCTGCTACCTGATAAGGATGGGCGAAAAGTGTGGAAAATTTCCTGCATTACTCTTTTTTGGAAACTTAACATTTTTCGCTTTTCCCGCAAAAAAGTTTGCCTTTCCGCCTATGCAAAAATTTCCTCCTTTTTGCATATTGTAACACATTTTCCACCTATATTTCCTGTAGGTACTACATTTCCTACTGTAATATTACTTCTTGTGAGGGCTGAAGTTTAGAAATAAGTGGCTGAAAGTCAAAGTTGTGACATATGCCTTGAAAAATGTGTTAGCATGCAGAATGCATTTGTCATTTGCCCACAACACTAACTTCCTGCTTAAGTGACACTGGCACATATTCATGATGATGATGTCAAGTAATGAAAAATAAAGTACAACCTACAATGTGGCAGATGTGTATTGTGGTGGTGGTGGGGGACTGGCATGGTGTGATTTGTGTATGTATTTTTACCACTGTCATAGGCTATACACCTTCTCAGATTAATGACACACATTACCTATTGGTCATAGCAGTAGTCCCAAGTGGGGTAGATAGTGGCAACACATCTACCCCACTTCCCTCCTTCACCTCCTCATGTGTGCTGCTGGTAATATATTTGTCATGGCTTTGTCTGTCATATGTGGTTTCTGCTACCTGATACTCAAATGGTATGAGATGTTGGTTAATTTTTAAGAATGTTAGTTTCCCAACATTGCTGCTTGATAGCCATGTCCTGCGGTCATTGACAATATAACCAGCTGCACTAAAAGCCCTCTCAGACTCAAAGCGTGCTGGAGGACAACTGAGGTTTTCAACTGCACTACGTGTCAATGCAGGCCACACACACTGCTTTGTTTGCCAGTAGTCCATGGGGTCATTGTTTCTGCCTAAAACATAGCTATCCTGCAAGTAGGCGGAAACCATCTCACATGCAGCGGGACCACTTCTAGGAGCTACACGGTGTTCCTGTGTATCAGTTACCAACCCATACTCAGGGAGCAAGTCCCAAAGAGATGTGCCGCTGGCGCCACCACCACCACTACCCATGTTGGTTTCTTGCCACCCCTGCTGAGACCCATGATGAATTGCCCTGTGTTCCGAATGCAATATTCTGGTTGATGATGTAGCTGCTTCTGCTGGTTCAAATGCTTTGCTGCCTTCCTCTTCACTGTACTGCCTAGATGTTTGTTGTGCCCTCACTTTCTCCCTCTCACCCACCACAATACAACCCTCCACTCGATCAATAAGCATGTCATGATATTCCTTGACAGAATCTGATTCCTCAGAGAGTTGCTGCTGATCTCCATGACTCCATGCACCTCCTTTACAAACTGGTGCATGTCTGTGTTGTCATTCTCCTCAATTTTTTCTGCAATAAAAATATCAGTGGTAGAATTTCACTAATTCCTGCCCCAATGCGACTCACCAGCATGGTTGCCTCCTCAAAGGGTTTCAGCAGCTCACATACATTGCACATTAGTTGCCATTGGCCAGGTGACAAAGAGGCTCCCTCCAAAGCCTTCCAGTTTTGATTGGTGTACTCGCTAATTGCCTTATTCTGCTCATACAAACGCTGTAGCATGTTCATGATGGAATTACACCTGCTAGAGACCTCCATTTTCAGTTGGTGATGGGCCGGTTTGTTACGCTCTTGTATGGAATATAGAGAGTTGCATGCACTGTAGGAGCGACTAAAATGGGCACAGATTTTGCGGACAATAGTAAGCATCTCTTTGAGGGTTTCTGATTCTGCTAGGAATCTGGTCACAACTAAATTTAGCACATGGGCAAAGCAGGGCACATGCACCATACCACCAATTCTCAAAGCAGCGATTATGTTGGAGCTGTTATCAGCAGACACAAAACCAGCTTTTAAGGACCAGGGTACAAGCCATTCCTCTATCACCTGCTCTAGCTTATTCAGAATATCTACAGCTTTGTGAGATTGTCTCTCAAAACTCTGCATGCACAAGGTGGTGTGACGATGGTATGGGCTATCCTGCTGCTGCTGCTGTTCCTGCCTTTTAATTACACTGCCACAACCAGAATCACGATCACTGTCTTTCACCTGATGCTGTAAGCTAGTTTTTTCCTGTAGCGGTTTTGTAAGACACTCAGACCAGTAGGTTAGAATAAAACACAGTTTTATTAAAAGACACAAAAGACTGCCCACTACAGGCAATATAGTATGACAGAAAATGACAATCACGTACAGATGCCCTCTCAGGCCCAGTATACAGGGAAATGAATAGATACTGTCACAGGCATAATCAAGCATTACTAGTACAACATGGGTTAAAGTTCATGAAAAGCAATCAGTCTCTGTTGTGGTGTGTTTGACAACGCCCAGTAGATGGTAAAGGAGTGAGACTGTGGTGCAAGATGTAAGAGCACCAGTCAATAAAGCAGAACTGAGAGTACTTCTTGTGCTGAGCAGGAAACGGAGGCCACAATACACAAGAGCTAGCACACGTTGAGCCGTAAGCACCCGACCGGTGCGGTAAACGGAGACAATGTACACTGCAAGATCTGAGAGATTAGAGCCAGTAGCACCCAACCGGTGCAGTAACGGAGACACTGACACTGCAAGAGCTGAGGTGTTTAGAGCCAGTAGCACCCAACCGGTACGGTAATGGAGACACTGCAAGAGCTGAGGTGCTTAGAGCCAATAGCACCCGACCGGTGCTGTAACGGAAAGGCTGTACACTGCAAGAGCTGATGGAACAAGAGCCAATAGCACCCGACCGGTGCAGTAACGGGAAGGCTGTACACTGCAAGAGCTGATGGAATTGCCCAATAGCACCTGACGGTGCGGTAACTAAATCACTGTGAATAGCAAGGGTTAACGGAAACACAATGTTAACGGAGGCCACAATGCTCTGCAAGTGTTAACAGAAGGCTCTGTGTAATGGAAGCTACAATGCTCTGCAAGTGTAAACGGAAGGCTCAGGGTTAACGGAGGCAACAGTGCTCTGCAAGTGTTAACGGAAGGCTCAGTGTAATGGAGGCAACAGTGCTCTGCACGTGTTAACGGAGAGCCCAGTGTAACGGAGGCAACAGTGCTCTGCAAGAATTAATCGGAAGGCTCAGTGAATCAGAGGCAACAACTCAGTCTGCCCTATATCAGCACAGCTGAAGTCAGAATGTCGCCCAAGCGACACTGGATCAGGAACACAGCTGGAACACATGCAGGGTCGTCAGGATAGCCGGGTCAGGTCAGGGGGCAGGAACGTCAGCCAGGCCAGGTCGAATCACAGAGCAGGAACGTCAGACAAGCCGGGTCAGATCACGGAGAAGGAATGTCAGCCAGGCTGGGTCGAATCACGGAGCAGGAACCAATGAGAGTAGTCAGATGGGCCAAGTCAGTACACAGGAACACAGCAAGACAGTACCACTGGTACAGGAACACCACGAAAGGGCACCTGACAGGTGACAGAGGCCCGGAATAAGAAGACCACACTGGGTGGGCCAAACAAAGCTCAGCCAATGAGAGCGCACCACAACAAAGAGTGACAGAGCAGATCATGGGAACTGTGATATTTCCACTGTTGGTGCTAGGAGGGAAACCCAGTGAGCAGTCACAGTCATATAGTCTGTGCTCTGCCCACTTGTCCACATATCTGTTGTCAGGTGGATTTTCTTGCCATACGCACTGTTTAGTCCTTTGCACACCACAATAACCACCTGCTTGTACAATTCAGGTACAGCCATCCTGGAAAAATAATTGTGGCTTGAGATTTTCCAGCTTGGAGCTACACATGACATCAGTTCTCTGAAACCTCGGTTTACTACAAAAGAATACGGCAGCATCTTGGCAACCTTGCCATTCCACAAGTGTACTTTAGGATTGTTTTTGTGAAGTTTTTGACCCCTTCTCAGGAACTCAGTCAGTGTGGGTTGGCAGGACATGGCAGAAGAACCCTGAAACTTTATTGCTTTAATATTACTAGAGGAGGTGGTGGCGGTAGATGCAGCATGTGTGGGCAGTCTATGACTCTTTCCATCTCCTACAGCATATCCAGAGTCATCATACTCCTCTGCAGCAGGAGCCATAGGTGTTATTTGGACTGAACTAACTGTTGGCACTGGCAGCAGCACATTCTCTGACACATAAATAACTTCACTACTTCTTTTTTCTGCCCTAGAGCCCTGAGAACTTTTTTAAAGCGCTTCTGCTGCTGCTAGTTGGAGCACCTTTGGCCTGCTGATAGTATCTCTCCCAGTCAGACCTGTGGTTGTGCTTCAGGTGGGATCTCATAGAGGAGGTGTCTAGGTGTGAGCCTGCTTTCCCCTTGCTCACGGGCTTTTTGCACAGACAACAGATAGCAACATGCTTAGCTTGAATATCCTGAGTGAAGTATCTCCATACTGTGGACTTCATGGAATGAGGAGTTCCTGAGGTGGTGGTGCTGCTGCTGCTACTACTACTACTGGGGCTAGATGTTGATGCAATTCTACTGCCACTACTACTAGGTGTCAAAGGTGCAGCACTTACAGCAGCAGCAGCAGCAAAGGCACTCATCATATCTAACACTGTGGATGTTATCCTGTGTTGCTGTTGCTGGGTACTCATAACAGGTGTGTGTGGCTGAGTGGGACTTGGACTTTGAAGAGGCAATGATGCTGATGATGACTGAGGTGACTGTGTGTTTTTAGACATCTGTGCTTGTCCAGGATCAGACTTTCCAATGGCTTTCTCAAACAGTTTATAGACAGGCACAGTGCTCCCTAAAAGTGGTGAAAGATTCAGCCTTTGACTTTCTGCTAACCTTATAGCCCTGTCATCATCCTCACTCTCAACTTCATCTGTATCTGAACAAGACAAGGTTACATTTTGTTACAGTCGCCAACTAGTTCAGCAAGGTCTACGACGCATTGCATAGAAATGTTGGATAGCACCTATTCAGACGTACTTAGGTAGAAAGGGCTAGTCATTGATCCTGTCATTAAATATATTGGAGAGATGAGCGAGTGGGGTTATGCGTTTGACAACTAACATTGCCCATATGAGTGACAGGCAAGGAATGGCACAGAGTCACCTCACATTTAATAGTATCTCTTATATAGTTTTCAGTATTCATTGTGTGTATACTATGTGAATAACTGTGTTATCTATTATAGGGTAATTTACCATTTTGCACATTGTACTGAGTGAGGAGATACCTTGTAAGCTAAGTGGTCACACTTTGTGGTAGCCATCAACTAGATTAGCAAGGTCTCTGACTCACTGCACAGCAATGTTGGATAGTGTCTGCATAGACATATATAGATAGAAAGGTCTGATCCTGACATTAAATATATTGTACAGAGGAATGAAAGGGATTATGAACTACCAATTAATATCACACCCTTTTCACTGTATGTGTGAAAGGCATGAACATAGAGTCATCTAATAGCTAATAATATTCTTTATACAGTTTTTGCTATATAGTATGTAATATGCGAATACGGGTGTTATTTACAAACATGGGAGCATACCCTACCTCACATTGTATCTAAAAATCAGTTCTTTTTGTATTTGTTGAATGGACTAAGATGCGTGAACATTAGGTACCCACCTTTGATTGGCTAAGAATGTTTGGCGTCCTCTATCTCTCAAATCTGACAAAGGGACAAGTGGTTCCCAAAACACATCAATGGAACTACTGGAACACTATTAGCCAACACTACAATAAACACAAGTACTTCTCCAAACAAGTACTACGAGTAAGCCAAAGAAGATGAGTAGAGCCAAGTCGACAGACCAAATCAAGGACTGAAGTAATCTGGACCAGATGTGTATTTGAGGGCTTATCTGCAAACATTCAATGATTAGCCCTACACATAACAATAAAATAACTACCCAGAAAAGTCCCACACAGTGTAGTGCTCCAATAAAAGATAATTATAAAACTGAGCTTTTATTGCAACTAAAATAAAAATCATAAAAAAGAAAGAGTGGCAAACAATTTCCTAAAATCAAACAAATATATGGAATGCACTACAGTGCTGCCATAGTATTAACTCAACTCATGATAATTATTCTCAAAATATCACTCAAAAAGTATCAGTGATATTTTATTGGCTAAAGATAAACTTTTGTTGAAGCCCAACTGATATCCAGAGGCATATAAGGAATTGCATGCACATTAGTGAAAGACAGCCCTATCCAATGCTCCTACAATATCACTTGTTAATTGTAATGTATCGGTGTAGCATGACTCGTAAGTAAAGGATATTAATTCCGGAGACCCTTTACTTTACGTTTCAGCATCACCATATAATGAAATTAATATACTGTTACCGCTAGTGTCACGCAATATTACAGTGTATGACCAATCCCTATTAACGAGTGCTAAGAACCTCCTAATAGAAGAGTTGCTTTGTCTGCTGCGACTTTATACCGGGGAATATCCTGAATACCTTCTTAACAGTCGATTTGTTTGCTGTGACTTTATACCGGAGGATATCAGGAATACCTTCTTAACAGTCTTATGACCAAAGCTAATGTAAGTTCCTAAAGAGAGATTTATGTAATTATTTCTTACAACCAGTTCTACAATTCACTCAAACAGCACAATAGTTAATATCATACATTCATTATAAATAACACCTGACTTGTTTCTCCCATAACTTACTCTTTTACTGTCCTCAATCAGAGAGGCACCATCATTACAGACTTTTTTAAAAAAAGCTAAAGACCCATCTCTTTTATCAGGCATTCAGTCAATTCATCTGACGATAAGGAACTCTTAATTTTTATGTCTGTCTGTATATTTGTAAAGCACTTTGAGTCTCACAGGGAGAAAAGTGCTATAAAAATCACAAATTATTATTATTATTTATCAGAGGTTTACCATATTTTGAGATGTAATTAGTGCATAACTGTTTCTTTCGGAACTTACATAAGCTTTGGTCGTAAGACTGCACACTGTTAAGAGAGTATTCCGGTACAAAGTCACAGCAGACAAAGCAACACTTCTATTAGTAGGTTCTTAACACTTAATTCAGATTGGTCACACTGTAAAACTGAGTGAACCTGGTGGTAACATTATATTATTTCCATTATATGATGATGCCAAGTGTAAAGTAAAGGGTCCTTGGAATATCTTTACTTACTGGGCCATTCTTCAGAGATACATTATAATAAACAAGTGATATTTTTGGACCATTGGTCATGAATAGGGTTGTTTTCCAGTAATGTGCATGTGATTCCTTATATGCCTCTTCTAACCTGGGCATTGACAAAAGGTTGCCTTTAGCCAATAAAATAATACTGATACTTTTTGAGTGACTAAATATGTTGGTAATCATTATCACAAGATGATTTAATACTATAGCATCAATTTAGGTTATTACATGTATTTGTTTGATTCTAGGAAATTGCTTGCTTTCCTTTCTTTTTCGCAGTTTTTATTTTAGTTGTAAGCTAAATGTTGTAATTATTTTTTTTTTTGGAGCACTATAATGCGATGTGTACGAGCAAGCTACGAGTGCTGCAAAAGTAGTTTTCTTTTTTCTTTTCTTTATATCAGTTTGCTAATATAGCTATGTGACTCCTTCACGTATATTTTTAGGTGCTATTTTCCCAATCAACTTTCAGGTAGTGCCATATCAATCCTATTTTTCCAATATATTTTCTGCAAGCATCTCTCCGGTGAGCATTATATGTATACTGTGTTGAGAGGCATCTAAGACAACAATCTTGCTTGTAAGCATTTGGGCATAAAGGATAGATGGGTGTACTATTTCTCACTCCTAACCATATACTTTAGCCCTTACAATACCATGCAGCACCCTTATTTTACTTCTGCCACAAATATTACTTATCAGCCTAATCCATAGGTCGTATTGATTGACTCCTGCATACCTTTTTGGTCACTGCCTCTATTGCTACTCAAGAGTATTTATTTGAGCCACTGTTTTAGACTCTAATTGTTTCCTTATCCATGAGTATCATCTCTTTTATTATCCAGTAGTTTTTTTATCAAATTGTTGCTGATTGTTAGTCAAGGTATATATTTGTGTTTACCATCTCTTTTGAGCTTTATTACAGTATATTATTTTATACTTTTATTAATTTTTTTGTATTTCTCAATAAAGCTATTTTATTCTTCCCCAACCACCCAAAACTCAGAACTCAGCTCTGTTTTTATATATATATATATATATATTCCAAACCAAGGGCACTACAGGATCCTAACAGCAGCAGAGAGCGCCAGGGAGAAATAAAGGGTTTATTGGGACTGATTGAATTGGGATATTGTCATCTACCTATATCTACATGGGTTATCAATTAATAATTCCAATCATCATCTCATTAATCTCCATTAATTTCTCCACTTCAGTGAATTCATCATTCATCCTGTTCATTTCATCTGTTATCACGATGTTCCATAACTTTAAACTGTATGTACTGACTTAATTAATTAAACTATCTGCTCATTATTGCCATTAATGCCTTATGTTTTCATACTAGCTTGGTTTTTTAGTAAATTTGATGACAGTATCCTTTAATTTGTATTTATCTTTCTTTACATTTTTTGGGAACTGTATCAAACTCGTACCAATGAGCGCTACCCTATTTTTGCTTCTATTTACAAATTCAGAGTTTTATGTTTAAGGGGGGGGGGGGGTCTACCAAACTAGCAATAATGTATTCATCATTACTTTTAATGGGCATAATACAAGGTTGTAGCAGCTCACATAGGTGACACTTCAGTTAGCATTGCTCCCTCTCAAGCCTTCCATTTTGCATTGTATACTCGCTAAAGGCCTTATTTTGCTCATACAAATGCTCTAGCATGTACAATGTGATGCTCTTGTGTGGGCCATATTTAGCATCTCTCTGATGGTCTTCAGATTCTGTAAGGAATCCAGTCACACCTAATTTAGGACATGGACATTGTTGGAGCCATTATCATCAGGCACAAAACCAGATTTAAAGGATAAGGGTACAAGCCATTCCTCTGTCATCTGCTCTAGTTTTTCAACACACCTTTGGTTTTGTGGGATGGGCTACCTGGCTTGGCAGCACATAGCAGAATAACAGTGTAACTTGCTTTAGCAACATGACTTCTGCAGGTGATGGAGTAGCAGTGACATGTGTGGGCATTCTATGATTCTTGTCTTCTTCAATAAACTCAGAGTCATACTCTGTGTTTTTCATTTTAAGGACAGCAACACAAGCCATAAGTGTTATTTTAAATGAAGGAAATCTTGACACACTCTGACACATCTACAGCTCTAATATTATGTGCCCTAGAACCTCGTGCACATTTAGGAGTACTTCTACTGCTGCTGGTAATGGCAGTTCTGACATGTTGATTGTATTTCTCCCAATCAGAACTGTGGTTGTGCTTCAGGTGTTATCTCAGTGATAATGTGCTTAGGTGTGATCCTGCTTTCCCCCTGCTCACATTTTTCTTATACAGCCTGTAGACTTCATACACTGAGGGGTTCCTGAGGAGCTATCACTCCTACTGGGACTAGGTATTGCAATTGTACTACTAGTAGGTGTCAAAAGTGTTGCCTCATCATAGTTAAAAATATGGGTGTTGATTACCTGAATTGCTGATTACTCAGCAGTAGTGTGTGTAGCTGAGTGAGGGTTGGACATTGCTGGAGACTTTCCAGTCTCTCAGAATTTATAAACAGACATAGTTGTCCACCTTTTCACCTCTCACACTATCAACTTCATCTATTTCAGATGAAGAGGAGCACACTCGAGGAATATATTCTAGGTCAACATCATCATCAATAATTAGGTCATTTTCAGAATTGCCCTCCACTTCTTCTCTATACCTTTTATATTCCTCTAGGCTTTTTAAAGTCTCAAACAATTTCTTTTTACTTTCTGCTTTATAAGGATTTTCAGAATATATGCTACTGCTTTCAGGACAGATCTCCACCTCACCTCTTGTTGCCTTTCTGGAGAGTCATGGGTACAGCAACAGTGATGCCCGATTTCTGTGGTGGCTATTTGGCTTTAACACATTTGACATAAATGTCACGGTGTCTGCTTCTCATGTGTGTTATCAGGGTGGTTGTGCCAAGGTGTGTTCCCTGCTTTCCCCTTCTCACTGACTTGTCACAAATTGTGCATAGTGCCGTTGGTGATGACTGCACTATGCCTGCCCCAAGAGAAAAATAGTCCCACACTCATGCCTTCATGGGGCAGGGAACAGTTTGAGAAGAATGGCTT
The DNA here is from genome assembly GCA_037306005.1 of Rhinophrynus dorsalis. Taxonomy (NCBI): domain Eukaryota; kingdom Metazoa; phylum Chordata; class Amphibia; order Anura; family Rhinophrynidae; genus Rhinophrynus; species Rhinophrynus dorsalis. Next base: position 323,582,795 of record CM074720.1, on the reverse strand, counting down.
GTTTCTTCTTCTCCTCTGCATTCCCCTTCATTGGCTGTGGCGGAGTAGGATGCTGTTACTGTTGCTGCTACTGCTTCAGAATCAGCACTGCAGCTAGGACCAGGAGTATTACTGCCACTGGCAAGTGGAACCTGTTATAGTCCCACATCACTTGTTGACCCCATTCCAGCTGTGTCCACTGTGGTCTGTGGCACACTAACTTGCTCCCCAGCATCCTGCTGCCCTTGCATCTCAGCAGCAGCAGCAGCAGGAATTAGAACAGCTACAAATTCCTAACATTCCAAAATGTCACTTCTAATGGTGGTGGTGATGCCCATCCTCATCCCTGTCTCCCATTCCTTCTCAGTTTGGGCTAAAAAGGCAATCAATGTCTCTTCCACCCCAGCTTCAACACCATCATCATCACCACCACCACTAGTCCCTCCGTGCTGCTGTTGCTCTAGTACAGACATCTTACTGCTGGTTGGTGGAGGTGATGAGAAATGTGACAGAGGGTCCCCTAATGACACAATTGACATTTCTTGGTGACATGAAGAAGGCCGACTGGCAGCATTAGGAGCAGGCACAGGCAGCTGATCTGTGCTCCTGGTGGTGGTGTGACATAAGGGGACCCTCTGTCACATTTCTCTTCACCTTCTCCAACCAGTGAGATGTCTGTAATAGAACATCAGCAACACGGAGGGACTGGCGGTGGTGGTGATGATAATGGTGGAGAAGCTGAGATGAAAGAGACATTGATGGCCTTTTTAGCCTAAACTGAGAAGGAATGGGAGACAGGGATGAGGATGGGCATCACCACCACCAGTGAGCTTTTGGAATTTGAGGAGTTTGTTAATGTTCTAATTCCTGCTGCTGCTGGGTTGCAAGCATAGCAGGATGATGAGGAGCAGGCTAGTGTGCCACAGACCACCATGGACACAGTGGGAACGGGGTCAACAAGCGATGCATGACTAGGACAGGTTCCACTTGCCAGCAGCAGCAATACTTCTGGTCCTAGCTGCAGTGCTGATTCTGAGGCAGTACAGCAACAACAACAGCAACACCATCCTCTGCCCAGCCAGTGAAGGGGAATGTGGAGGACAAGAAGAAAGGGACCATTTTTCTCCACCTTTCTCCTCCCCCCTGAAGTCATGGGCGTGGGACTATTTTTCTCTTGGGACAGGCACAGTGCAGTCATCAACAAAGGCACTGTGCAAAATTTGTGAAAAGTCAGTGAAAAGGGGAAAGGAGGGAACAAAACTTGGCACAACCACCCTGATAACACACGTGAAACACAGCCACCATGACATTTATGTGAAATGTGTTAAAGCCAAACACCCACCACAGAAATTGAGCACTGCTGTTGCTGTACACCCTGACTCTCCTGAAATGTAACAAGAAGCGAGGTGGAGATCAAAGAACAGGAAGAATAGAGAAACCCAGCCAGAGGCTGAAAGTTTCGATGACGAGCGAAACAACTAGATTGACATCACCTTCCTGATCTAGATAACTACATTTTCTGCCAGTTCACTTCATTCATTGTTACCACACCAGCCAAGTGATAACCATACTGTAGATGTTAGGATGTAGCAGTTTGTTTCCACCCTTTGCACAGTGGTGCACTGACCACACATGGCAGTGTGATGGAGGATAATCTCAAGCAAGGCATCAGCGGCATCTGAGGAGATTCCATCCCGCAGAATATGCTAAGCTGGTGGAAGGGAGGGTTCATCATTACTATTAAACTGTCAGCAAGTTGTCATGTGTCCTTAGCAGGGTTTGGACAAGGGGCATAGTGACAGCAACTTGGTTTCTGGTGGGGAGATTTCACATTGGGGACCCTAAGTGTCATGGTGTTTGGAAAGAGTTGGTTCAGATGTACCCATTGTTCCCAGTTCTTCCCTTACACTGCACATTTTAGTTGCTGATGTGAGAGGTACATTTTCTGCTCTCAATGGAAAACTTTCTATTCTCAACACACCCATGATTTTGGATGAGTTGCAGGTGAAGAAGCATTATTGAACACATAACACCTGAAGTGGTTGGGGCTAGTTATGATGCTAATACTGTCTCATCCTGCTGCTTAAACAACTCAACAGCAGCAGCAGGAACAGTAGTCACAAATTCTGCACATACATCAGGGCATTTGACAATGGCCAGTGGCCAATGGACAACACAACATAACCTCCTGTCACTAGGCCAGTAGGGCATTTTTTTTTCTCAGACCTTGTGCTTTAAAAAATCACATAGGCCTACAAAAAATAAACAATTTTGGGGGGCTTGTTTCTAACAAGCCTATGTACTACAAATCAATGTTTCCTTAGGGCTTGTGCCAAACAAGCCTAAGTCCTACAAATCAATGTTTCCATAGGACTTATGCCAAACAAGTCTAAGTCCTACAAGTCAATGTTTCCTTAGGGCTTGTGCCAAATAATTATATGTCCTACAAATCAATGTTTCCTCAGGGCTTGGGCATCTAACAACAGATCTTACAAATCATCATCTACAAAATACGCTATCACATCAAGTATCAGTCTACCCCAGTTGCTGCTTACAACAGGGGGTCCCTGTCTCTATGACGTTACATACAAATTTCTTATTTTATTTATCTGTTTTTTTATTAACTGTCCCCCAAACGCCAGTCAACAACCCCCCCAAAAAAAATAAATTCCCTGTTCAACTGATTCTTTCCCTACACTCCACCAACACAGGAACCTTCAAACCCCTTATATACTATGGCTTTGGGAAATAAACTAACATTTGCTAAGTGTTGTATGTAAATTCAATGTTCTCATTGATTTCAATGGAATAAGCTAGGTGAAGAATTTGGAAAAACTGCACTTTTTGCGGGAAATTATTCCTCAAGAGAGAAGTGCCGTTATTCTCCGATTTTGGTTTGAGGCGAAAATTTTCACCCATCTCTATTAGGACTGTATAACATCACCTAAAAGTATAGTATGTATCACCCTAACTCTGATAATATCTCTGCAAATCTCAACATCCCTGTGTTGCTATCCAGAACTTGTCTACTACTTCCTCCTTCAACCCCTCCCATCTTTCTTATTACTAGTGATGGGTGAAGAGTTTTGTTCCCATGCTAAATTTCATGAAAAAAGCATGGGGTTCTGCTTTTCCGGCAGGATATTTCACCCATAGAGAAACATGTACATTTTCCACCTTTTCCATAGGAGCACAGAAAAATTCACAAACATCCCGCAGTTTCCCTCAGATTTTACTCAATGAGGAAAACTTCCTATCAATATACTATCTAAACCATGATTTCACTCTAGTGTGGTATATTTTAGGAGAAAGGCAGAGCTGAAAGAGACAGCATGAGAGAGAGAGACAAAAAAAATTGAAAGAAAAATTAAAAAGAAAAATAAAGTGGCTACCTAGTGGTTTTTAGTGTTGTCTGACACAATGAACACCACCACTGTTTTTTTTTTGTTTTTTTTTAAAGAAGCTGGATGGCCCCTGAGTCTAGTGACTCTGAGGAGTCATTAGCAGAGATGGGTGAAAAGTCCCGATGTGTTCACACAGGAAGCTTTACAGAATACAGGTGTTTTTCCACAGGAAATTTTGGCCATAGAGAAACCCATAGATTTTCCAGTTTTTGGCTAAGACCACAGAAAATATTGTGAGAATGGTTCCATTTCCCACTTATGTTATTTGATGAGGCAAAACTAAACAAAAACAAAAATATTCTGCACTGTAGTGTGGTGTATTTGAAAGAGACAGATGAGAGAGAGAGAGAGAGAGAGAGAGAGAATGGTAAAATAAATTTAAATCAAATATTAAAAAAAATAAAGTGGCTACTTAGTGGTTCATAGTGCTGGTTGACACTATGACCACCACCACTTTTTTTAATTTTCTTTTAAAGAGAAGCCAGATGGACCCTGAAGCTAGTGACAATGAGGAAGAGGTCAGTCACTAACTCTAGCAGCAGCACCCCCAGTGCTAAAGGCACTGGGAGCCCACATTGATGAAGTAATGAGGCCAAATCCCCCCCAAAAAAACAAAATCAAAGATGGTGGAAAGCACTTTCTCTATGATAGCACTATGGCCCAGGTTCACATTCCTTAAGTTGTATGCAAAAGTAGAAGAAATGGGCAGCACCTGTGGGTCTTTTTAATGTGATTTAATATATCAAGTAGGCAAAAAAAACAGGTCAACGTTTCAGTATGTAAAATACCTTTTTCAAGACAAATGAGTCTCACAGCATAATTTATGCTCCATGTCATTCTGGCATCGCTCGTGTGGTTGGGGACATCATCACTCAGACATCCACCATCAGTGGATGCTGAGTGGACGTCTCCCATTGGTCACACTAAGCTTAGGAGAATGCCTTGTGCATAGCTACTCTAGTAAGATCAAACGGAAACAAACTGCATTTGTTACAATAGCTGTGACTGAGTTATAGATTGTACGTGCATAAAAACTCACTGTTATCCATATACAGGAATAGGGCTGGTAATAGGGCAGGTTGTTATGCTCTTGCATGGAATATAGGGTTCGATCCAAATGTTTGAGACGGATTTTTTTCTGCCGATGCCATGTTTCCAAGCACAATAATCTAGTCAAATGCCTGTGCTGTGAAAAAATATCTGCAAAAAAACGAGCCGTCGTGGCATAAAGTTAAGAGGTGTTTTCACCCATAGAAATTATGAAAACACCATAATTATCAATTCAAATGTCTGTGTTAGCTATGAAAACCCAATAAGGGACTTATGTTATTGCAGGAAAGTTAAGACAACGTTTTTTTTTCTAACTTGAGTCCCTTATCGGCTCTTCAAACAGCCATCGCAGAAACTTGAATGAAAAAAAGGTAAAAAAAAAAAAAAAAACCTAAGTCCTCAGTGGATGTATTGATATGGGACCCTTATCCCTATATCAATACATCCAAAGTATGTGTCAAAATTTAGTAGAATTAACCCTATGAGTACCAGTGGGGTATAATTACCCCACTGGAATTCATAGGGTTAACCCATGAAGTAAAACAAAACATCCCATTAAAAGTAACCCTTACCATTAATCCTGATGTCCAGGGGAGTTCTCAGCTTCCTGGTCCTCTTCTGTCCTTCTCTTCAAGTGATAGTAATACATGAAATTACACACATTTAATTCAGTAGATATTTAAAAAATTAATTAATTATGCCATTTCTAATCTCTCAAACCTTTATGGTTTGGGAGATATCAGTCTGCAAAGTTCACCCTTCCCTCCCCTTGTGCTGATGTCAGCTTTCTAACTTAGAGACAAGATCCCAGTCCATAGACTGTCCTGCGGCTCTTCAGCAGCACCGTGATCGAGGTAGTTACAAAGAAATGCTTCATTTGAATGGTCTACAACTTGTGCTTGCAAACCAGGCACAAATGAAGTATTTATTTGTAACTACCATGATCACGGCTCTGCTGAAGAGCCACAGGACGGTCTATGGACTGCAATCTCCATCTCTAAGTTAGAAAGCTGACGTCAGCACAAGGGAAGGGAAGGGGGAACTTTGTAGACTGATATCTCCTAAACCATAAAGGTTTGGGAGATCGGAAACCGCACATTTAATTTATTTTTTAAATATCTATCGAAATAAATGTATGTCATTTCATGTATTACAATCACTTTAAGTCTTACATTCTTTCTTCTCTTCTCCTTTCTTCTTTCTGTAAAATAAAACTTACATATTAATACAAAGCATTAACAATGACATTGTTTAACCCTCTGAGTGGCTGAGGGATATGCAACACATTGCAAAGCAATGCATTGTGTACCTCACTGACACTCATAGGGTTAAAATATATTATTGTGCAGCAAATATTCCGCTAAGAAAATGCCTCCATTTAATGCATAAGTAAGTAAAAATGCCATGAATAAATATCATAACTATATGCCATGAACAAATGTTATAAATTTATGCCATGTAAAAAGGCATAGCTTTCATGTCTCTGCCACTGTGTACAGTGACAGTGGCAGAAACACTGATGAGCCGCACGGGTGCATCTTCTGTCCTGTACGGGCCAATGCCTGTAGCACACTGAGGGAATTGGTACTGAGACTGCCTTTATTTAAGTGTGGTCTCACTTCCAATTTCCTCACAGCCATTGATTTTGCCCTACCGGCTTTTGTATCTCCAACATTTGGATGAAGCCCATAATGTGTTGTGTGCACTGTAGGAGTGGCTAAAATGGGCACAGATTTTGTGGGCAATATTCAGCATCTCTCTGAGGGTTTTGGATTCTACCAAGAATCCGGTCACAATGTGCAGCCACAGCCAGTCAGTTTCACACTCTTTCCAATGCTCTCCAGCATTTGAGGCCTACCTTGCAATATTACCTGTATTGCTGGTTGTTGTATATATCATATTTATATAAATAGCAGTTTGTCAGCACTTTGTGGAGAACTCAGTTCACAAATCCAAACACAGGAAGCTTACATTGGGAGCTTACTTGTCTGATTATCATACAATCTCATCATAGATGGCTCACTACCATCTGAAACTGAATTTGGCAAAGACATAACTTGTTATATTTCCTTCTAACTCCCATCCCAAACAATTTCTTCATCACATTTTGCAAATCCATCATTCGCTCTGTAACCAAAACACTCTGACTTGGTGTTATAGTTGATTATGACATCCCACCCCATATCTAACCTATCACCAAAACTTGCCACTTCTTCCTTAAAAATATTGCTAAAATACTGCCCTTACTCTGTATGTCAACTGACAACACTCCCACTCAGGCTCTCATTCTGACTAGACTGTATTATTCTACTCTCTGGTCTTCCTCCCTCTTCTCTTTCTCCATTTCAGCCTATTCTTAATGCAGCTGCAAGAATAACTACCTTTACTCAAAGATACCTTGGCCTAGATGCACTAAAGTTTGAAGAGGGCTACGAATGTCGATGTTCTGTCGGAGTAGTGTCATAGGCACCTCTGCAGTATTCACAAAGTGTCTATGACATCACTTAAAAAAAAATACCCACATCGACATCAATCCGACATGCCTTCACCATGTCTATGAATTAGTATTCTTCAAACTGACAATCGCTCATTTCCATATGGAAATGAAGCATAATGGGATACATTCGTATGCAAGGGGGTGTGTTGACATTATAATGTGACACTTTGACTCATTCAGGAAACTCTGATAGCAGCCTCTGCTGTCAGAGTTCACAGTCTCCACTTCACCTGCCTCAGGCTGTCTTAGCTGGGATCTCCCCTGTACTTTCCTATGGAGTAACAGCAGAGACAGCTACGACAGTCTTAACAACATTCTCTATGCCGCACTACCTAGCCAGTAGGGGAATACAGAGAAGGCTGCCAGCACCATGTACAGCATTGAATGTCATAGGGATGTTCATTGGGTTACAATAAAGAAAACTAGTATACCAAGCACTACACAATGTCCCCCCCTTCCCAAAGGGTTAACAGGCAAGGTATGGACTACATACCTTGCCTGTATATGTGTGTGTGTGTTTGTGTATGTTAAATGTTTATTTTATGAAACAACTGTTTTCACATGAGGGGGGCAATTGCACTGTAATAAGATTAAGAGCATATGAGCTATGTGAAACATAGCTCATATGCGCTTTAAAGCAGATATTTTATAATCAGACCTCAATGGGGGACACGAGGATCCCTCCTGATAGCCCCCATACCATGTATCAGCTATCCAAAATCTAGCTAGCTCCTTTGTCCCATTGCAATTACTACTTTTGCTCTACTAGTAATCGCAATGGGACAAAGGAGCTAGGTAAGTAGAAATGAATGACATCTTACTAAATGCTCCATTTCTGAAGCTGCCCTGCGCTCTGATCACTGATGACGGGTGACTGATTAAATGATGGGACTGCAGCGCTTGCTTGTCCTGATATGAACTCGCTCACAAGTTCATTCATTCATTCATTCCTTGAACTGCGGGTGGCTGAAGAGCCCGCAACTCAAAGAATGATATAAAGGGCTTTGGGGTTGCCCCATGTATCAGCTATCTTTTTTGGATAGCTGATACATGGTAGGGGGCTATCAGGTGGGATCCTGGTGCCCCCCATTGAGGTCTGATTATAAAATATCAGCTCACATAGCTCATATACGCTTAATTTTATTATAGTGCAATTGCCCGCCTCATGTTAGGGGGGTGTCATGAGGGGTCATGACACTCCCCCTGAGGTCTACTGTATATGTTATAAATATGAAAACAGTTGTTTAATAAAATAAACATTTAACACACACAAACACACACACACATATACAGGCAAGGTATGTAGTCCATACCTTGCCTGTTAACCCTTTGAGTACCAGAGGGGTAGGAAACACGTGCTAAGCAATGCTTTCCTACCACTCTGGTACTCATAGGATTACATTTTGAATAAAAGACAGGTTCGACTACTATATGTGAGTTAATAAGGTGAATGTCGGATGGAGTTAGTATATCGAATATCCTATATAATAATTCGCTAAAACGTGTGTAATGACCAATCATGCACAGTAGAGACTGATGCGCGTGCTACATTCATGCGCAGTAGAAACTGCCTGCGCCGCGGCTGATACAGAGCTGGACGGAGCATCCAGCTCTGTATCAGCCGCGGCACGGGCAATCTCTACTGAGCATGACTGCCCCGCGACCGGCTGGCAGTGGCATTGTGGCCAGTGTAACGGGCTCTTCAACGAGTATGCAATATTTGTCAACATACTAAAGGGGGGGGGGACATTGTGTAGTGCTTGGTGTACTATTCCTGTTTATTGTAACCCTTTGAATGCCATAGGGGTGAGCAATGCACATCCCAATGGCATTCAATGCTGTCCATGGTGCTGAAAGCCTTCTCTGTGTTCCCCTACTGGCTAGGTAGAGAAGCACAGAGAATGCAGTTCAGAATTGTCGTAGTGTTGGTGATGTGTAAGGGGAGGAGATCCCTTCCACACCGACAGCACTTCGAAAATCCTGTATGCTAATAGGGACCTCCTCGAACCTTCCCATTCCATCTGACAATTTTTGTGAATATGTCTATGTGTGTGCAGATCGAATTGTCGGAGTGATTTGAACACACTGACAATATCATACCGTCACTACATCGACCTTTAGTGCATCTACTCATCAGAAGGATATCAGGCAGACAGACAAAGGAGAGGAGAAGAATTGTGTACAAAATACAAGAGCGAGTTCATATCAGGACAAGCAAGCGCTGCAGTCCCATCATTTAATCAGTCACCCGTCATCAGTGATCAGAGCGCAGGGCAGCTTCAGAAATGGAACATTTAGAAAGATGTAATTCATTTCTACTTACCTGATATCCTTCTGATATCCTTCTCTTGGCTACCCATATGGTCTTGTATTTTGTACACAATTCTTCTCCTCTCCTTTGTCTTTCTATTGTTCAGGCACCTTTAGGCACATTTCTGCTCTAATCTTTCACTACAACCTTCCTGCTGCCTTTTTTCTTCTCAAGGATACCTTATATCCATTCCTTAAACAACTCAAGCCATGTCTTGGTTACAATCATTTTCTGTGGCTGCCCCTCGACTTTGGAATGTGCTTTCGATTGTCATTCACCAAGCATCACTCTAAACATCTTCTAAATCCCCCTGTTCATGGAGACATCTCAGTAACAGTATCCTCCTTTCTCTAGTCTTTTTTTTTTTGCTCAGATCTTTGAGTAAATAGTTCCTTAGAGAGTACTTTGTATTGACAATATATAGTGGGTGTTATTTTAGTGTTTCATATTATTATATTTTATACTTTTTGTACTATCTATATTTATTTCTACAAAGGTCACTGAAATGTATGTGATAATCAGTATTAATGTATTATATTTTTTTAACTAGACTCACTGAGTTATTTTTTCATTTTCTTTTTTTTGCTATAGTTTCTAATAAAATTCTTAAAGCAATGTCTCAGGGACCTCTCAAGAATCCATCGGATTAAATTCCTTCTTACAGTTGTCTGTCTGTTGCTTATATAATGTATATAGTAAATATGAGACCATTTGAACATAATAGCATAATTCTACAATTGAAGTGTTTGAAGTTTTTTGCATTGTTACCAAATAGCAAAGCAGTGTTGCTTTCAGTATAAAGACTTGCAGACAGAAAAACAGTATGACATAATATAATCTGGTAACACATTTTACACAGGAAAGCATCTTCCCCCAAACTGGAATAATTTATGAAAGTCATTCTTTTGAATGTCAATCCATTTAAAGTCTAGTTTCTTTTAATCACACATATACATTCTGTTAGTGGAACCTTTTTATATGCATCACTAAGAATCTGTTGTTTATTTGGAATAGAAGCACAAACAAATACATTTCCAAGGTTGAAATATAGTGAGAATCAAAGATAAAGCCTACAAAGTCTTTAATATTAATGTCTCAGCTGCATCATTATTTTCATCTTAATCCTCTTCCATTTATTTCAAATAGATAACAAGGTAGGAAAGAGATATAAAATGTTTATATTGCTTTGCAATGCATTGTGCACCCATCTGGCACATAAGGGGTTAAAACCAAATATCGACAGCAGAGGTGTGTTGACTTGTGAAGGAGGCATCACCCGCAGTGGGAGAAGATAACTGTTTAACCAATTGTGGCCAGGAGGCCTGGAAGTCCTGCAGGAGCTGGCCGCGGCCTATACAGCTGACCACCATACAGTACTGGAGCGCAGTTTACATCCATCACACCCCCAGGATACACCATATGAATGGGTGTGGGGAAAGATATTCTTTTACAAGGCAAATTTGGGGCACCCTTGTGAGGTTGTTTCCTTCACTAATGGTCATTACTTATGAAGTGCTGATTGTTTTTTAACTGATATTCTCCCTGGAGCCCAAGGTGACAGACTGTAACAGGTGGTAGGAGGGAGAAGGGGCACCACTAAGTCAGCAACTAGGCCACCAGCCTGACAGTCTACAGGGTGGTCCCAATGAGATCCCAAGCAGCTCCACAGAGCCACAGATTCATAATTAGAGAGAGCTAATGGTGAGGGGGGAATACAGTGGAGAAAACAATAAAAAGGACAGGTAATCTGGAGGTAGAGTGTGGGGGGGGGGCAGAACATAGCCAGTAGAGTGGTAGAATCACTGTCAGTTTAAGCCCCTGGCAGGGTACTGTTACAAGTCATCAGCTTACCCAAAAGGTAGATGCAGACCACACGGTGTAGGGTGGTATATGGTATGCAGTCCAAAGTCTTCTATAACTCTACCGATGGAGAGTTTTGTAGATTCTGTGGTTCAGTCTAAGACAGCGTGGGAGAAAAAGCAAGACAAGACTAAACAGAAATAACTCTCAGATTCTGAGGAAGCTCATTCTGATTTTCTGCCAACTGCTTTATCATAGGCCCCCTCCACATTGACTGATGATACGGCAAAGGCGGTTCTGGCAATGCTTACACCGATTATTGATTCTAAAATGGATGCTATGCAACTGACGGATGACTGCAAGATTGCAGATGCAGATCTGCGGCATACAATTCAGAGCCTAGAGGCTAAGGCCAATACCCTGACTGATAAGAGTGATGACCTCAAAAACTGCAGTTGAAGAAACAACCTACGTATCCTTGGAATACTGGAGCAGGTCAAGGCTAAGGATCTTATACAATTCTTGAGCACGGAGCTGCCTTCGCTTTTGGGAATGAAACCGTGGGCAGACCCCTGATTATTGAAAGGCCCCATAGGTTAGGTCAGGCTCCCTCACCTGAGAATAGCTGCCCCTAACCTGTAATATTAAAGTTACTGCATTTCAATTATCGCCAGCAGTTTCTCCTTGCCTATGGCAAGATGGAGAGAGTGGAGTATCTTAACCACCAGCTTTTATTGTTTCAAAATTTCTCAGCTAAAGTTTCTTAACAATGCTGAAAATTTTCTGAGATCTGTGGCAAGTTATACAAGTGAAATATCAAATTTGCACTGTTGTATCCTGCACGTCTCAAGATCTTGGATGGCACTTCTGCTTTGTGGTTTGATAATCCTAACGCAATGTCGCTGTTACCCAGAGAAGTTCAGGAGTCAGTACGGTTTAGTTAATGCAATTTATTAACAAATGACATAAAGAAGAAATATACAATATATACAATAGGAATAAGCAAAGGGTAATAGCCAGCAAGCCTGCTATCAGAAATAATAGGTTGCAATGCTAAACCACTGTGCTGGAGACTAGGCCTTATCCACTGGAAGTCTCAGCTGGAACCAGGAACTGGAACTGGAACCCAGGATCTTGATTCAATGAGGAATGAGGTCTGACCCAGCCTGCAGTCAGAAGGAAATATCACTGACTCACCCCTGGAGCCAGTAAGGGTGAATACTGACTCACGTCTTCAGTCAGTAGGAGCGAATACTGACTCACGCCTGCAGTCAGTAGAAGTAAGGTGAAAACTGACTCAACCCTGCAGTCTGTTATGCAAGTCTACCAGAACCTTAGGCCCGCTCTAGATTGGGTGTCTGATCACCATGGGAAAAGACAAAAGAATAGTCAGACAGAGCCACAAGTCAGCACCAGAGGGGGTAGTCACACAAGCCGGGTAATACACAGTTTAGGTAGTCAGCCAGAGCCACAAGTCTGCACCAGATTGGATGTCCACTATTAGGGGTTAGGCAAAAGAATAGTCAGACAGAGCTACAGGTTAGCACTAGAATGGATGGAAGACTAGCCAGGTCATACACGGAGCCCAAGGTAACATAACTGCTATGAACAACAATGCAAGGGCAACTGAGTCAGGACTCAGTCTGCCTTTTAAACCCCTCCACAGGAAGTAGGTGGGAGGAGCAGCTTAGAGGGAGGAAGTAGGTAGAAGGAAGTAAGTAGGAGGAGACTACAGGAAGCAACACATAAAACAGAGGCCTGCTGCATGCTTGAAGCCTCGTGCCTGTAGATGATGCTGAAACTAAGGTAAGCTGTAACAAGCAACACAAGATTATTATGAAAGTCTTTCAGCATCTAACAGTGAGAGGAGGGTCAGAGGTAGAGTCTAAAAGTCTCTGAAATTTCTACAGTTGATCTCACCGTTACTTCTGGAGGTGTCTGTGGCCTATTGGCACTACTCCTGTTTCCATGCCCCTAGAAGATGCCTTTTTATATTCCCTCTTGGATCTGGAGGATTTGCATTACTTTGTCCTGACAACACTGTTTTTCTTCTACTGACTTTTGTCTAATAATAATGCTTTTCATTTATACAGGCATTATGGGTTTAATGGTTCTCCGACCCTCTCCCCTGACTGAACCATTTTCAAGTATTGAGTGTTTCCTAGGATACAGGAAGTGGAGTTGGACCAGGGTTTTGTTGTTTGATATGTCAATGGGATAATGTGCCTTATGTTGAGGGGGGGGGCGGTATTTTTGAAAGGGGGTTGTTATATATGGAATTGTTATTAATATTATACTGTGCTGGCTTGGGGGTGTGTGGTGGTGCCCCTGGGCCTCATTGGGCTGGGTGGGGTGCCTTGTTCCCCCATTCCCTCTGCCCTCCTTCCTTCACCTTCAGGGTATGAGGGGCTGAGGGTTTCATTTTCATGATTCTATGGTACTTTGATTTTCTATGGGTGGGATGTTGCCTGTTAAGGGGACAGCTTGGAGAATGCAATACCACAATGGGGTTTTCCTGGCAAGCCTGATCAGAGCAGCTGGTGCAGTATTCTACCCTACCTCTCTATGTCCCCCCCCCATCCTTCCCTGCCTCTATGGTTTCCTTTATTCCCCCTTGGTGTGTTCCTGTCTTCTCCCCAGATGGGCTGCTCTGTTCACTGCTCCTGGTTGGCCTAGCTGGTTAGGCGGGGGTCTGGATGGGCTACTTATTTGACATGTTATTGTGAATTTTGGCGTGTCTTTGATATCTTGTCAATCACACTTGGTTTAGAGCCTGGCCCACTGGTTCACAGGAACTAAAGTTATTTTGTTTGCTAATGAGTCCACTTCAGACTATGTTCTTTGTATTGTTTTTTTTTTGTTCAGTGGTTTGTCTGTGCATGCCTCGGGGGCGGGGTCTGGCCCTCTAGGCAGTGGTGTCCATAGACATTTTTCCAGGGGGGGCAAAGCCATAATATGACCCCCAGGCCAGCCCATCTAGCCCCTTTATTTATATGGAGGGGGGTAATTGTAGGGGGGGGGCAAGTGCCCCCCTTGCCCCCCCTCCGGACGCCCATGCCTCTAGGGTTCTGCCTTTTGTCCCAAATTGGCTGGCCATAGTTTGGATTCTCCCTTCTCTTTTTCGGCTGACTGACATCTCCTCGCTGGGAGAGATGTTGGTCCTATTTACTCATGCTTCTTCTTACTGGGTTTGTTCACTGGCTCCCTCCTTAATGGCCACCACCTCTCTGACATGCACTTCTCCTCATTCTCTTTGTTTTGTATCCTGGAATGTTGGGGGGCATACATAGTCCTATCAAACGAAAACTGATATTTGGACATCTCAAGCCTCTGCACGCTCAGGTGGCTCTCTTACAGGAGACCCATCTCTCAGACGAGGAACATTCTAAGCTAAAACAGAACTGGGTGGGTCAATGTATAGCCACTTCCTATACAAATAAAAAAGGGGTTTGGATATCCTTATTGATAAATCATTGGCATTTGTACATATGCAGACCATCTCTGAGCCTGAGAGCCGGTTTGTGCTGGTTCACTGCAAAATTAATCAGAAACCCTTTTTAATCTGCAATGTGTAGATTAATCAAGGGTTGATAGGAGTGGGCGCCCCATCACCTCCTCCCAATTGCCTCTAAATCCCTTACAGGGTTTCATGGACAAATTCCTCTTACTGATATCTGGTGTCTCCTTCACCCTACTGACAGACAATATATATTTTCTCTCACTCTCACAATATCTTTACCAGACTTGACAATTTCCTAGGCTCACCTGCTAGCCTGTCGTTTGTCATGATATTCTTATTTCGGATCATGCCCGTTACCATATATTTGTTCTTTCGTCCTCCTGTATGTTTGTCCTTCTAATGGCGGATGCCCTCTTATCTATATCAGTCTCCTGACTTTATTTTGAGCCTTAGGAATGCGTGACTTGTATTCTTCGCTGACAATGCTTCTCACGGCTCTGAGCCCCAGTTATTCTGGCTGATGGCCATGGCTGTCTTAATATCACGGTGCCCGTGATTGCTGCCTTTCATTGTCAATTTCCAGAAGGGGGCTCTCCATTGGCTGCCTGCCTTCAGCCCGCCCTGTATTGCCTATTTAGACTGAGCTTGGGCACCCTTTGGTTGCCCTTTCGTGTTGTCTCCATGCTGCCTGTACCTGCATTGGGTTCCTGTACTTCCTGGGCCGTTTCTCTGTTCCTGCTCGTCTGTTTTGCCTGAGTTTCAGTCTGCCAGCCTTCCAGGATCCAGCATCCGTTCCTGATCCGGTTGAGGTTGCTGTCCCTTCTGCTGTTTCCTACTGCCGTTCCTGATCCAGTTGACTGCCTGAAGATCTGTTTCCTGTTGTCAGGAACTAACTCTGGGAGAGAAGAGAAAACTGAGTGAAGAAACCCCCGCACAAGAACAGCAGAAGATCAGCCTCCTCCAACAAAGGATTGGGGAGCGAGAAGCTAGAGTGCGACGCTAGTGGGCGGCGCTCGGGCACGGTGGTTGACCGTACAGTGTCGTGCTGCGGCAAGTGCCGGGTTAAAGATGCTGGCCGCGAAGCCAGATTGGTCCCCTTCGGTTGAGCCAAAGGGGGCCCGCGATGACACTGTACAGCCAAACTCTACTACCCAATCCTCAGGGAGGAAACAAATCTCCAACAGTACACTGGGTACTCACTCAGGTGGACTCAGGAACACAGGTAAGAGGATGTAGCAGGATCCCAGAGGACTGAAGGTAGCTTCAACAGGAGACAGAACGGAGTCTGGAAAGCAGAGACTGACTGGAGAAGCAGAAGACCAGGATCCCCAGAGAAGGTGAGCTTGGCAGGCTGGACCACCGGACAAAGGCAGGAAAACTCAAGGGACCCAAACAGACAGCAGGTAATGCTGACAAGGGATAGAAGCCCCCTGTCACAATGCTCAAGACTAGCTCTGGATACAGGACGCTATACAAACGCGTCCTATCGAAGAAAGCAGGCATGCTAAATACCTGCCTGGCAGAAGTGACTGGAGCATCCCTGGCAACGGCACCGGATGCCAGCGTGACGTCACTTCCGGCCAGACGAGGAAGCCGCGAGCCGGGCGGCAAGGAGCCAGAGACCCGGTATGACATCGCCCCTCACCCAAACGGCCACCTCCGGGGGCCGCTACGAAGACAGGGCGGGATGGCGCCGACGAAAGCGGCGAAGCAGAGCTGGGGCGTGAATGTCCCGAGAAGAAACCCAAGACCGCTCCTCAGGACCATAACCCTGCCAGTTAACCAGGTACTGAACACGACCCCGGAATCTCCTGGAATCCAGGATGTCGTCGATGATATACTCCTCGCAGCCACGACGGAAAACAGGAGGGGGAATAGCAACCCGCGGATGAGGGAAACGAGAGGGAACCCATGGTTTCAACCTGGACACATGAAATACCGGATGAATACGCATAGTCCGGGGCAGGTCCAAACGGTAGACCACAGGGGAAATGCGATGGGTAACCCGAAACGGACCAAGGAATCGAGGACCCAGTTTATTCGAGGGCTGGGAAAGATGAACGTTCTGGGCAGAGAGCCATACCTTATCCCCTGGCACAAAAAGAGGTGCGAGAGACCGTTTACGGTCTGCGGAAACCTTCTGGCGGACCTGGGCAGAAAGAAGCGTGGATCTGACCATCTGCCAATGAGCCGCCAAGGACTCTACCCTGGTCTCAGCGGAAGGTACCAAAGAAGAACCAGGAGATAGAAGGAGAGTACGTGGATTGCACCCCAAAGCTGCAAAAAAGGGTGAACAACCCAAGGAGGTCTGTAATAAGGAATTATAGGACAACTCGGCTAAGGGAAGCAGACTAGTCCAGTTGTCTTGACGATGATTACAATGAGTGCGGAGATAGGACTCCAGGGACTGATTTAAACGCTCGGTCTGGCCATTGGTCTGCGGATGATAACCCGAGGAAAACTGTAACTTAATACCCAACCGAGAACACACAGCCTTCCAAAACCGAGAAATGAACTGTGGACCTCTGTCTGAGATGATATGAAGGGGCAAACCATGAATACGAACTATGTGCTGGATGAACAGATCGACCAACTCAGTGGACGAAGGAACCTTGGGAAGGGGAATAAAGTGCCCTTGCTTACTAAACCGGTCAATGACTACCCAAATTACTGACATACCGGCGGAAACCGGAAGATCGACTACAAAATCCATCGCGATCTGGGTCCAAGGCACAGCCGGCACCGGAAGGGGAAAAAGAAGTCCAAGAGGTCGAGTCTTGGGGGTCTTCATGCGAGCACAGGTCGGGCAGGAGGTCACGTATGCCTCTACATCAACACGACTCCCTGGCCAATAGAAGTATCTAGAAAGGAGATCGTGGGTACGACGAATACCAGGATGACCGGCCACAGAAGAATGATGGGCCCATTGCAACACCTCGGAACGATGTTGGGGAGGCACGAAGAGACTGCGAGCCTCAAGACGAGAAGAAGGGGAAGAAGAAGAAGAAGCAAGGTTCTGAGCAGCTTGAATTGCCCTAAGGGTCTGGGTAGACAGAAGAGCTAGAAAACAAGAAGCTGGAAGGATAGTCTCAGGAGCGGGGCTATCAAGAGGACATGGTTCGAAGAGTCTAGACAGAGCATCAGCCTTGGTGTTTCTACATCCTGGAATATACGAAATCTGTAGATGGAAACGGGCAAAGAACAACGCCCAACGAGCCTAACGGGCGTTCAAGCGTTTAGCAGAGGCTAGATATGCCAGGTTCTGATGGTCGGTGAGAACGGAGACCACATGTGGGGAACCCTCGAGAAGGTGGCGCCACTCCTCCAAAGCCAGTTTTATGGCCAACAACTCCCTGTTACCCGTGTCGTAATTCCGTTCCGCCGAGGAAAAGCGCCGAGAGAAAAAAGAACACGGGTGAAGTTTACCGGTCCTGGGATTTAGCTGGGAAAGTACTGCGCCGGCCGCTGTCTCAGAGGCATCTACCTCTAAAGTGAAGGCCCGTAACGGATCTGGATAAGTCAAGATGGGAGCAGAGGTGAAGGCAACTTTGAGAGCCTCGAAAGCAGACATAGCCTCCACAGACCAAGAAGCAGGATCCGCACCCTTACAGGTCAAAGACACAATGGGTTGAATTATTCTGGAAAAACCGCGGATGAACCGTCTATAATAGTTTGCAAATCCTATGAACCGTTGAAGAGCACGGAGGGTACTCGGACGGGGCCAGTCCCTTACAGCTGCTACCTTGGCTGGATCCATATCCAGACCAGAAGACAACACCACATATCCAAGGAAAGGTAAACTGGCCTGCTCAAAGGTGCACTTTTCAAGTTTAGCATAGAGCTTATGTTGTCGTAACCGCCCCAAAACTGTCAGTACATGCAAACGATGTTCGGCAAGGGTACCGGAAAAGATCAGGATATCATCCAAGTACACAATAACATAGGACAAAAGAAGGTCTCTAAAGATGTCATTCATGAAGGCCTGAAATACGGCTGGAGCATTACGCAGTCCGAAAGGCATTACCAGGTATTCATAATGCCCAAACCGCGAATTAAACGCGGTTTTCCACTCCTCGCCGTCTCGCATGCGAACTAAGTTATATGCTCCTCTGAGATCCAGCTTAGTAAAGACTGTCGACCCCTTCAGGCGGTCCAAAAGCTCCGGTATCAGAGGCAAGGGGTAGCAATTACGGCGTGTAATGGCATTTAACCCCCTATAGTCGATGCAGGGGCGAAGTGAGCCGGCCTTCTTAGCAACAAAGAACAACAGTCTGATAATGTTGGGTCCTTGTTAGCTGAAACGGGTGAGATGGTCAAAGGTGACAGAGAGAAGGCAGATATTTTAAATAATTTCTTTTCTTCTGTTTTTACCAAGGAAGACCCATTGGACAAGAATCTGCAAACTACTTTTACAGAACAGGCACAGCAAGCATG
The DNA here is from genome assembly GCA_037306005.1 of Rhinophrynus dorsalis. Taxonomy (NCBI): domain Eukaryota; kingdom Metazoa; phylum Chordata; class Amphibia; order Anura; family Rhinophrynidae; genus Rhinophrynus; species Rhinophrynus dorsalis. The sequence continues at coordinate 323,563,860 of CM074720.1, read as the reverse complement.
GGACTGGCTAACACAAGAAAAAGTGTTAAAACAATTGAATGGTGTCAAGGTAGACAAGGCTCCGGGGCCAGATGGTATACACCCACGGGTACTTAGGGAGCTAGGCCAGACCCTGGCCAGACCGATATATCTGATTTTCAGGGATTCTTTTATTTCTGGTATGGTGCCCATGGATTGGCGTAAAGCAGATGTGGTGCCCATATTTAAAAAGGGATCAAAGTCCCAGCCAGGAAATTACAGACCCGTAAGCTTGACATCTGTGGTAGGGAAGCTGTTTGAAAGGTTGCTAAGGGAATATATTCAAGAATTCTGCTGGAACAGGAATATCATTAGCAATAGCCAACATGGCTTTGTGAAAGATAGGTCTTGTCAAACGAACTTGATCGCATTTTATGAAAAAGTAAGTAATAATATAGATGAGGGAGAGGCGGTTGACGTGATCTATTTAGACTTTGCCAAGGCATTTGATACAGTTCCACACAAGAGGTTACTGTACAAATTGAATGAAATAGGACTAGGGCAAAATGTTTGTGAGTGGATTGGAAATTGGCTGAAAGATAGAATGCAAAGAGTGGTAGTAAATGGCAAGTTCTCCAGTTGGATAAACGTGATAAGTGGAGTGCCTCAGGGATCTGTCCTGGGTCCTCTTCTTTTTAATTTGTTTATTAATGACCTCCCAGAGGGCATAGGAAGCCATGTATCAGTGTTTGCCGATGACACAAAATTAAGTAAGGTAATAAAGTCTGAACTGGATGTGTCTTCATTACAAGAGGACTTGGACAAATTGAGTAACTGGGCAGGCAAATGGCAAATGAGATTCAATATAGACAAGTGTAAAGTTATGCATTTTGGGTATAATAATAAAAATGCAACATATAGTTTAAATGGTGTTTCTCTGGGGAAATCTACTAATGAAAAGGATTTAGGAGTAATGGTAGACAATAGACTTTGCAGTAGCATGCAGTGCCAGCTGGCAGCTGCAAAGGCCAATAAGATATTGGCATGTATTAAAAGGGGTATTGACTCAAGGGAGGAAGATATAATTATGCCTCTTTACAGGTCCATGGTAAGACCCCACCTAGAATATGCTGTTCAATTCTGGGCGCCCTTTCTGAAGAAGGACATTATGGAACTAGAGAGAGTGCAGAGGAGGGCTACAAAACTAGTAAGGGGAATGGAATGTTTTAGTTATGAAGAGAGGCTAGAAAAGTTAAACTTGTACACACTAGAGAAACGGCGTCTTAGAGGGGATATGATAACACTATATAAATATTTTCAAGGCCCATATAAAGGGCTTTCAAAAGACCTGTTCATTAACAGAACAGTACACAGGACAAGGGGCCACCCGCTTAGACTTGAGGAAAGGAGATTTAGTCTACAACAGCGGAAGGGTTTCTTTACAGTAAGGACAATAAAGGTATGGAATGCACTTCCAGAGGAGGTGGTGCTATCAAATACATTAGATGCCTTTAAAAGGGGCCTGGATACTTATTTAAAAGAGCATAATATAGAGGGCTATGCACGTTAGTATTGGGATTAATATTTAGTTAGGACTTGTTGATCCAGGGAGAAATCTGATTGCCATTTGGAGTCGGATGCCTTCTTTTGGGTCAGCGATGGTAAACAGGAATAGGAAAAGGGTTGAACTGGATGGACGCAAGTCTTTTTTCAACCTAAATTACTATGTAACTATGTAACTATGTAACCCAGCCCCTGCAGGGGAGGTAGACGGACGGATGTGACCTCGAGCCAAGCTCTCACTAATGTACCTCTCCAAGGCGGCGGTCTCAGGCACGGACAATGGATAGACCCGGCCTCGAGGAGGTTGAGTACCAGGAAGGAGGTCTATGACGCAGTCATAATCACGATGTGGTGGAAGACCCTCCGCCTTTCTCTTGTTAAAGACATCGGCAAAAGGATGGTAAGGTTCCGGCAAGCTGTCCAATTCTACCTCCTCAGAAGTAGAACACCCCAATTCAGATGCTGCGACCAGCAAAGAGGGTCCAGTCCTAGAGGACGAAAGGGTTACTCTCCCGGTGACCCAATCGATGCTCGGGTTGTGGCGTCGCAACCAAGGAAGCCCCAGAATGACAGGTGTTCGGGGTGAGGAAATGATATCAAACGATACGAGGTCATGGACGGTACCATCAATACTCAAGGACAATGGCTCTGAAACCAAGGAGATGATGCCTGATCCCACAGGAGTACCATCCACAGCCACGACTCGTAGAGGAGGATGACGAGGAAACAATGGTATGCGATGGTTTTGCGCAAAACCCGCGTCTAAAAACAACCCAGCAGCCCCGGAATCGATGAAGGCCGAAACAGCCACAGAAGACTGAGACCAGGACAAAACCACAGATAGGGTCACACGAGAAACATGGACCATGGGGACCGAACGTGGACTTAGAAAGGGTCCCCCAGCTCCTAAGTCCTGGAGTTTCCCGCCTTATTAGGACACGTACGAGCCAGGTGTCCCTGTAACCCGCAATACAGGCATAAGCCAAGGTTACGGCGCCTGGTCTTTTCGGCGTCGGACAATTTGTACACCTGACCGATCTCCATTGGTTCAGGAGTAGAAGGGGCAGGAGAGCTAGGAGGGTGGAAGCGGGGTGCTAGGCGTACCACCGGGCGAGGCCCTGGATGCCGGACACGGTCACGGTCTCTCTCCATCTTCCTTGCAAGAACCCGGTGCTCCAGGGATGAACAAAGGCGGATGAGATCTTCCAGAGAACGAGGTATGGGACGGGTAGTAAGCTCGTCTTTGAGCCGGTCGCAAAGACCCCTGCGAAACACCGCCTTAAGCGCATTCTCCCCCCAATCTGTGTCATATGCCAAGGTACGGAATTCCACGGCATATTGGGTGAGAGACCGCTGTCCCTGTTGAAGGTCTAGGAGAGCCGCCTCAGCCTGTGCCTGACGCCCTGGCACATCAAAAACGGCACGAAAAGCAGAAAGGAAGGAATCAAGGTCGTCAAGGACCGAAGACTGACGATCCAACAAGGGTGACACCCACGCCAAAGCCTGGCCCTTCAGAAGGGAGACAATGAACGTAACCTTAGCGCGGGTGGAAGCATATGCTTCGGGATTGCAGCTAAAGTGCAGCAGACACTGGTTCAGAAACCCTCTCAACTCTTTAGGATCCCCGTCGTAACGTTCAGGGAGAGGCAACCTAGGGGCAGCAACAAAGGAGGACTGCGAAAACTGCGGAGGAGATGGTTCACTAGAAACTGCAGGCGTGGAAGAGGCCTCTAAGCGCTGGAGAAGCCCAGTGATGGCATCCAGCTTACGGTCTAGACTACCAATCTGAGTGGCATGCTGCTCCAAAATGGCACCCTGCTGCTGCAAGGCCGCCGCCAACTCGCTCGGATCTACAGCCATAAAGGGAAAAGGGGTGGCGTTTGTATAATGTCAGGAACTAACTCTGGGAGAGAAGAGAAAACTGAGTGAAGAAACCCCCGCACAAGAACAGCAGAAGATCAGCCTCCTCCAACAAAGGATTGGGGAGCGAGAAGCTAGAGTGCGACGCTAGTGGGCGGCGCTCGGGCACGGTGGTTGACCGTACAGTGTCGTGCTGCGGCAAGTGCCGGGTTAAAGATGCTGGCCGCGAAGCCAGATTGGTCCCCTTCGGTTGAGCCAAAGGGGGCCCGCGATGACACTGTACAGCCAAACTCTACTACCCAATCCTCAGGGAGGAAACAAATCTCCAACAGTACACTGGGTACTCACTCAGGTGGACTCAGGAACACAGGTAAGAGGATGTAGCAGGATCCCAGAGGACTGAAGGTAGCTTCAACAGGAGACAGAACGGAGTCTGGAAAGCAGAGACTGACTGGAGAAGCAGAAGACCAGGATCCCCAGAGAAGGTGAGCTTGGCAGGCTGGACCACCGGACAAAGGCAGGAAAACTCAAGGGACCCAAACAGACAGCAGGTAATGCTGACAAGGGATAGAAGCCCCCTGTCACAATGCTCAAGACTAGCTCTGGATACAGGACGCTATACAAACGCGTCCTATCGAAGAAAGCAGGCATGCTAAATACCTGCCTGGCGGAAGTGACTGGAGCGTCCCTGGCAACGGCACCGGATGCCAGCGTGACGTCACTTCCGGCCAGACGAGGAAGCCGCGAGCCGGGCGGCAAGGAGCCAGAGACCCGGTATGACACCTGTCCTTCACCGGCTGGGTTCCTGCTCCTGGATCGCCTGCAGTGTGTCTCACTCCTCCAGCCGCCCTGGCGACATTGTCATTCATTTGTGCATTAACTCCCAGTACGCGGGTACTGGTTCGCTCCATGTGTAACTGGCTGCTCATTGCACCGGTAGAGGTTTTGTCACTCCAGTACGTAGGTACTGGTTCGGTCCATGTGTAACCGGCTGCTCATTGCTCCAGTAGAAGTTCTGTCACTCCAGTATGCATGTACTGGTTTGCTCCACGTATCTACCAATTGCTCTTTGTACCGATAACGATTCTGTCACTCCAGTACGCGGGTACTGGTTCGCTCCATGTATAACTGGCTGCTCATTGCACCGGTAACGATTCTGTCACTCCAGTACGCGGGTACTGGTTTGCTCCACGTATAACCTATTGCTCATTGCACTGGTACGATTCTATCACTCCAGTACGCGGGTACTGGTTCACTCCATGTATAACCGGCTGCTCTTTGCACCAATAATGATCCTGTCACTCCAGTACGCTCCATGTGTAACCGGCTGCTCATTGCACCGGTAGAGGTTTTGTCACTCCAGTACGCGGGTACTGGTTCGCTCCATGTGTAACCGGCTGCTCATTGCACCGGTAGAGGTTTTGACACTCCAGTACGCGGGTACTGGTTCAATCCATGTGTAACCGGCTGCTCATTGCTCCGGTAGAAGTTCTGTCACTCCAGTATGCATGTACTGGTTCGCTCCACGTATCTACCAATTGCTCTTTGTACCGATAACGATTCTGTCACTCCAGTACGCGGGTACTGGTTCGCTCCATGTATAACTGGCTGCTCATTGCACCGGTAACGATTCTGTCACTCCAGTACGCGGGTACTGGTTTGCTCCACGTATAACCTATTGCTCATTGCACTGGTACGATTCTATCACTCCAGTACGCGGGTACTGGTTCGCTCCATGTATAACCGGCTGCTCTTTGCACCAATAATGATCCTGTCACTCCAGTACGCTCCATGTGTAACCGGCTGCTCATTGCACCGGTAGAGGTTTTGTCACTCCAGTACGCGGGTACTGGTTCGCTCCATGTGTAACCGGCTGCTCATTGCACCGGTAGAGGTTTTGACACTCCAGTACGCGGGTACTGGTTCAATCCATGTGTAACCGGCTGCTCATTGCTCCGGTAGAAGTTCTGTCACTCCAGTATGCATGTACTGGTTCGCTCCACGTATCTACCAATTGCTCTTTGTACCGATAACAATTCTGTCACTCCAATACACTGGTACTGGTTCACTCCATATATAACCGGCTGCTCATTGTACCGGTAACGATTCTGTCACTCCAGTACGCGGGTACTGGTTTGCTCCACGTATAACCTATTGCTCATTGCACTGGTACGATTCTATCACTCCAGTACGCGGGTACTGGTTTGTTCCATGTATATCTATTGCTCATTGCACTGGTACGATTCTATCACTCCAGTACGCGGGTACTGGTTCGCTCCATGTATAACCGGCTGCTCTTTGCACCGATAACGATCCTGTCACTCCAGTACGCTCCATGTCTAACCGGCTGCTCATTGCACCGGTAGAGGTTTTGTCACTCCAGTACGCGGGTACTGGTTCGCTCCATGTGTAACCGGCTGCTCATTGCACCGGTAGAGGTTTTGACACTCCAGTACGCGGGTACTGGTTCGCTCCATGTATAACCTGCTGCTCATTGCTCCGGTAGAAGTTCTGTCACTCCAGTACGCGTGTACTGGTTCGCTCCACGTATCTACCAATTGCTCTTTGTACCGATAACGATTCTGTCACTCCAGTACACGGGTACTGGTTTGCTCCATGTATAACCGGCTGCTCATTGTACCGGTAATGACTCTGTCACTCCAGTACGCAGGTACTGGTTCGCTCCACTTATAACCTATTGCTCATTGCACTGGTATGATTCTATCACTCCAGTACACGGGTACTGGTTCACTCCACGTATATCTATTGGTCTTTGCACCGGTAAGGATTCTGTCACTCCAGTACACGGGTACTGGTTCGCTCTACGGATAACCTATTGCCCATTGCACCAGTAGATTCTGTCCATCCAGTATGCGGGTACTGGTTCGCTCCACCTATAACCGGTTGCTCATTACACTGGTGTGTTGTTATTCCTCCAGTACGCGGGTACTGGTTCGCTCCAGGTACACGGCTGCTCATTGCACCGGTAGAGGGTTTGTCACTTCAGTACGTGGGTACTGGTTCGCTCCATATATAACTGGCTGCTCATTACACAGGCAGAGGTCCTTTCACTCCAGTATGCTGGTACTGGTTTGCTCCATGCATAACCTATTGCTGTTGCACCGGCAGAGTTGTTCTTCCCCAGTGCGCGGGTACTGGTTTGCTCCACGTATTAACCAGTTGCTTTCTGTGTTTCTCGCAGCACCAGTAGAGATTGTTTACTCCAGTACACGGGTACTGGTTTGCTCCTGTTGTAGGGGTCTATATCATCTTGTCGGTTCAGAGGGCCTCAGTCTTTCCATCTTATGTGACTGGTCTATTATACCTTAAACTAGTCACTGAGGTCACCATTGGTACTATCCAGTACTTGCAGCCAAGGCTGCCTTGCCCGGTATTGGTAAGGCCGGTAGAACCTATCTCACATTGTAACAACTTAGGTTGCTTTACCCGGTATTGGAAGGCCGGTAGAGCCGTCACTATTCATTGTACCAGTCTCCAGGCTGCCCTTGCCTGGTATATTGGCAGGGCCGGTAGAGCCTCTACTATTCGTTATACCAGTCTCCAGGCTGCCCTGCCCAGTATATTGGCAGGGCCGGTAGAACCTTCACTATTCATGGTACCAGTCTCCAGGCTGTCTTGCCCGGTATATTGGCAGGACCGGTAGAGCCTTTGCCTCTCGTTATAGCAGTCTCTTGGCTGCCTTGCCTGGTATATTGGCAGGGCCGGTAGAGCCTTTACTATCCGTTGTACCAGTCTCCAGGATGCCCTGCCCGGTATATTGGTAAGGCTGGTAGAACCTTTTCCTCCTTGTGCCACCTAAGGTTGCCTTACCCGGTATTGGCAGGGCTGGTAGAGCCTGTTCTACATGTTGTATACCTCCACTCAAACTACTATGCATTATTGCTATATGTTCTATGTGTATGCTACCCATATGGGTTTCCTTTAAACTTTTCAATAAAGTTGTGTTTTTATCTTAACTCTGTGTCTGAGAGTCATAACAAACCGTGACACTTAATTGGCCACCTTATTTCTTATGTGGCAAAACTATGCAAGGGGACAGCCACTAAGCCTTCTTTGTTCCAATGCACGCTTACTGCCTGTTATTCGGCCTATCTTGCTGATATCTTAGCTCGGATTAGTTCTAAGTATCTCAATGCCAAAAAAGCTTGTGAATCTGTCACGTCTGACTCGATGGACATTAATTCCACGTTCGTCACATACTTCAATACTTTATATGGTCCGGAGGTGGATGACAGAACATCCACACTATCTTTTCTGAACAAGTTGTCTTTGCATGTACTTTCCGAGGAGCAGCTTTCATTTCTGGATGCACCCATTACTCCTCAGGAATTAGAAATGGTATTTAAATCCTTACATAATGCTAAATCCCCCATCCCGCATGGACTTCCTACTGAGTTTTTGTGATCTATATCTGTTTTCTTGCCTTTCACTAATAATTTATCCTTTAAACGGGATAATCTGGATAATCGTTTCCTTCATTGGGCCTTTTGCAATATTAAGATCATGGGACATTTGCTTGACCCCTCGACGAAAAGAGTCTACTCATTTCCTGACTTACAGGCTAAATATCAGCTGTCATCAAACCATCTCTTTGCCTTCTTACAGGCTAAGAATTATGTTCAATTCCTATTATCTACTTTGGTCCGACAATTGGAAGATAATCTGCTGGATTGCTTGATTCAAAAACATTCAGCAGTATCCTTCAAAACATCACGCTACTACAGGACACTTTTCTCAATGTCCCATGCTACTCAGCCTTAGTTAGACTCCAGCAAGTGGATGGTAGACATACCCACACTAACAGTGGACTCCTTGGAGTCCAGTTTTCTGCATCATTTGAGATGTTCTCCATCTGCCTATTTTCACGATCTCTCTTATAGACTGCTACATAGAACCTATGTGACCCTCCAAGTGGCCCATCACATAGGTCTTGATATAACTTCGGTATGCCCTAAGTGTCAAGAACCCTGTGCAACTTTGCTCCATATGTTATATTCTTCCCCATGTTTTCTCCTTCTGGTCTAAAGTCCTTTCTTATATTATGACTAAAATTGGAATACCGATGGACGCTGGCTCCCCTGCCTTCCTTTCGGGAATTTTGATTCCCCATTCCATCTGACAGCCCGCCCGGTTCGACTGATAGATGTTGTGATTATGGTGGAGCTGAAATGCATTCTCACAAATTGGTTGTCTCTTCGCCCTCCTCTTCTCCAACAGTTTACACTTAAACTTTTTCATTTCACTAGACTGCACTGGACACTATCTCTTACTGATAAGGAAGTGTTAGGAGGTGTTCATAGCTTTGTGGGAACCTTTCATCCTCACCCTACCCTCTTCCAGGCAGGCTGCTTTCTATTGCTGCTTTAGATACACTTCATGGCTGGGAGAGAAATTACTGACAGATTCTACCCTGGAGTCTCTTATGGAGACAGAGGACGGGATGGTTACTCGCTTGCTTCCGTGTCTTCTGGATGTAGATGTTGGGGTGGACCGGAAGGTGGCTGGCACACTTTTGTGATTTATCACACCTTTCTCACTGGGGCAGTCTTGGGGGGTGGTTTCCATTACAGCATGTGCATGTTTGTCTGTTTGTGTGTATATTTGTTTTCTGTTGTAACGCATGGTTAGAGATGAGTACTGAAAGGCTTTATCGGGCATCTGGCTATACATATTGTCACATTAATTACAACACCCTTTCTGTTCCTCCTCCTGGTTTCTCATATTATTCATATAATTCAATACGGTCTGTGTGTGACGTTTCTGCTACACCCTTTTTGGTGTTTCACAAAGACAAGGTGGTGCTTCACACTTCTCAGGAGTTTCTCCCGAAGGTGGTCTCTGAGTTCCACATTAATCAGGAGATTGTGGTGCCTTCTTTCTGTCCTGACCCTACCTCTGACAAGGAGAGGGATCTCCACTTGTTAGATGTGGTGCGTTGTCTTAAGTTTTATGTACATCTCACCGAGTCCATTAGACAATCTGAGGTGCTGTTCGTCATTCCTGAGGGCCCCAGGGCAGGAAGACCTGCATCCAAAGTGACTATTGCCTCTTGGATCACGTCCACTATTTGTAAGGCTTACAAGCTGAGGAAGAAACCCGTTACCTTTCGGGTTATGGCTCATTCTACCAGATCTATTGGGGCTTTTTGGGCTTACAAGAATCAGGCCTCCGCCGATTAGTTGTGCAAGGCTGCCACTTGGTCATCTGTGCAAACCTTTTTGGAGCACTACCGTGTTGATGTGCTGGCACTGGCTGATGCCAGCTTTGGGAGGAAGAGCCTGGAGACAGTCTTGCCTGTCTAGGATCTTCTTTATTTCTTGGTGTTTCCTTCACTTTTGAGCCCTGTTGGCTCTAGTTTCGTGTTCTGTGTAACAGTTCTTGGGGTGTTGTTACCCCTGTTCAGTGTCCATTGACACTTCAGTTGTTTTGTTGGGCTATCTCTGATCTGATGGTTCATATCTGCTGTGGTGACTTTGGGGGGTTGCACCTGGTCCTTACCTTACTTCCCGCATCTGGGTTGGACATCCCAAAGTTACCAGTAACCTGTATTGGATGACAGAGAAAAGAGGATTTTAGTCTTACCTGTTAAATCCTTCTCTCTTAGTCCATACAGATTACTGGTTACTGGTGTCTCACCCTATCAAGGGAGTATGCTTGGCTCTCCTGTGGCAGCTTATGGGGGTCCTTCGGGGTCATGCTCACAGGAGTCTTCTTTCCCTTCCACTATCTAGTCAATAGTTAGTGTTTCAAAACTTTCTGGAGCTGGTTGGCTAGCTGCAGCCAAAGAGGGAAGGTAGGCTCCACCCTCTGCAATCAATTCTATTATTGTTCCTGCCTACTTAAAGGGGAGGATCGCCTACCCAAAGTTACCAGTAACCTGTAAGGACTAAGAGAAAAGGATTTAACAGGTAAGGCTAAAATCCTCTTTTAAAAATACAATAAAAAATGAAAATTAAATAAATGGAACCATTTCTAGGGTTTAAATGAAAATTGTTGAACAGGGTAAGGTGGGCATTTAGCCTTATGGTACTATGGATGAAGTAGATAAAGTATGGATGTAGCTAAATTTGAATCAAGAAGGAAGACTGAGGATGACTGGTGCAGAGCAGACTCTGGATGACTGAAACAATGTAGATGTAGCCAGCAGCAAACTGCAGCACACTGGAGCAGGCAGGACTCAGTAGATGGATACCGCTGACTTCAAGAAACTACATAACTGAGGATGACTGGTGCAAGGCAGACTCAGGATGATAGCAACACTGTAGATGTAGCCAGCAGCAAACTGCAGAACACTGGAGTAGGCACATCTCAGTAGAGATACTGCAGACTTTGTTACAAGAGAATACAAAGCTGAGGATGAATGGTGCAAGGCAGACTCTGGATGACAGCAACACTGGAGATGTAGCCAGAACTGCAGAACACCGGAGCAGCCAGGACTCAGCAGAGATACAGCAACTGAGGATGGCTGGTGCGAGGCAGACTCTGGATGACAGCAACACTGGAGTTGTAGCCAGAACTGAAGAACACCGGAGCAGCCAGGACTCAGTAGAGATACAGCAACTTAGGATGACTGGTGCGAGGTAGACTCAGTATGACAGCAACACTGGAGATGTAGCCAGCAGCAAACTGCAGAACACTGGAGAAGGACTCAGTAGATGGATACAGCAGACTTTTCTTACAAGAGACTACAAAAGTGAGGATGACTGGTGTGAGTAAGACTTAGGATGACAGCAACACTGGAGGTGTAGCCAGCAGCAAACTGCAGAACCCTGGAGCAGCCAGGACTCAGTAGAGAGATACAGCAGACTTTTTTTTACAAGAGATGAAAAACAGTAGAGCCAGACTGAACTACCTGTATAGTGGGACAACAATGTAGGCTTTAAATTCCCAAAACACAGAACAGAAGGGTGCTACAATGCCAACAAATATCACTACTTCTATGATGAACATAGAAATAAAAGTTCAAGGACTCACCAAACAAAGATTTATAGTCACACTTTAAATTCCCCCCTGCGTCCCACCAAGTCAGGGGGGTGTCCTCTGCCCAACCTACCATGGTTCTAGAGCTGGGTAAGCTGGAGCTCTCAGCATTTTATGGTACTATGGTACATTTTTTCTTCTAATTTGCATCAAACCTGAAAGCAGAGTAACCCAGCATTGGCATGTTGACTTTTAGAAAAGTAATTTGCGCCATAAGCTGTGGGTCCAATTGAGAGAGCTGGGGGCTAAGTATATTTCTGGTTACAGAAAATACCTGCTACTCTGGACAGTGGTTGGAGGGTAAGAAAGCAACTCCTGGGCTACCAGGGATAAAGTAGGCCACGCAGCCCTCTTGTTATCCCAGAAAGTCAAGTGATTTGTTCTTGAGGGCACAGAAGGTTCCTCAAGGTAAGCCTTAACCTCAAACTCAGTACTTTTTCTATTGATGGGGAGCTGTTTGTTTTGTCCGAAGCATAATCTGTCCATTGCTTCAGCATAAGAAGCAGCAACTGCTCCACCGGAACAAGATGAAGTGCTACTGGCACTGCTACTGATAGGTCCCGAAAGACCACCACAGTCCTCCAGCTCATCTGCGGAATCTTCTCCCGCCTCCTGTGACTGCATCCTGTTTTTTCTTTGCCTCTCATGCACTCTCACTATCAATTGTTCCCTCCAGGCAGTGAGTGAATTAGAACTAAGTGCCATTTTGCCTTTGATTTGAGGATTGCAAATTGTGGCAAGCATTAACTCAGGACAATTGTCCATGCGCTCTTCCATGCACCGAGTCAATTCCTTCTTCAGCATCATTAGAAGGGCAGCAACATTGGGAAGTATATTAACCTCAGCACCAGGCAAGTGTTCCCTATGGGCAAGGAAATTGTCCAATTTTGAGAAGAGGTATGTGAAGAGGCGAATGACTTCTGCCAGGCTAGCATTCTCTTTACTTAAAATTTCTGTCAAAGCACAGAAAGGTGTGAGGACTGTCACTACCTGTTCCATCAGGGCCCAGTCAGCCTTGCCCAGTGTTAGGTTACTGCCAATTAAATGGTGACATGGCATTGCATGAATTGCCTTTTTCTACTCCAGGATACGCTCTAGAATATCTAAGGTGGAGTTCCACCTGGTCCCAACATCTTGTTTTAGGCGGTGTTCTGGGAGGTCTGCCTTTTTCTGTTCCTCCCTGAGGAGCTGGCTATCTTTGACAGTGGCCAGCAATTTGTCGGCATGACTCCAGAAGTGCTGGCAATGTTCCAGTGTTACTGCCATCCTCGAGAGCAGCCTTCACTACCAGATGCAGGACATGTGCTGAGAAGCACACACCCACAAATCTGCCATTCCGGAGAGCCTTTTTCATATTAGCTGCACAGTCAGTAACCACAAACCCCATTTGTGCCTGTCTGCCTGCTCCCCTAGCCACTGAGCCACCATGTTCTGCAGTGCTTTGCGAATGTTGTCGGAGGTGTGCTGCTGATCCATTACCTCAGCATGGAGGAGGAAAGAGCGGTGCCCTAACTTACCTACTGCACCTGAACTTGTTGTCAGTGATGATGTGTCTTGCAACACATTGGGCTGCCACCAATTCACCGTCAATGACAGGAAACCATGCTGGCCACTTGGGGCACTCCATAAGTCAGTGGTAAAGTACATTAACTGGCCACCAGCCTTTCCTACAGGTCCTTCAAAAGCCCAACACATGACCGGTACAGTGAGGGCACTATAGTTCTACTAAATGTGGTGTGGGATGGAATTTTATATCGGGGTGCAACAGCCTCCATGAGTTGCTGGAAGGCTCCCTGTCCACCAAATTAAAAGTAGTACCCCCAACGGCTATGAGCTATGAAATGAGACGTGTGATTTTTGTGGACTGCTGTCTGAACATCCCCTTTGAATGAAACCCACCAAAATCTTCCAGTGTATCCTGTATTGATTTTGGTATGGGCTGTGACTGTCTGCTCTTAGGACCAGAAGTGGGGTGATCTCTCTGCCCTTTCTCTTGCCTACTGGTGGTGAGTGTGACACTGCTATATGCAGTAGTGCACTTTCTGCACTAATCAACACTGACTTGTGGTAGTTGTTCAGTTCATCCCAGAGGTGGTTAGATGACCCAACACCCTCCCATGGCTGGCTTCCCTGCCACACAATTTGCATGTCGCTAGCCGGCCATCGCCAAATGCCACAAAATGGTCCTACACTTTGGAACAACGGATGACTGTGAAAGGTGGTGGAGAAGAAGAAACTGAGGTGACACTTTCTTCATCTTCACATGCTTGAGCAACCTCACTTTGAGTTTTCTTTCTATGTACCGTTACAGGGGTACCAGTAGACCTAAAGATGGCAGCAGGGATGTTGTGACTGGGATTGGACGAGGATAGTGGAGTAACAGTGGTACTGGTGGTGGAGACACTAGCAGCTACTACCTGGCTGGGAGATTCAAATGGAATTGGAGAGGCAGGTGATGAGTTGTCAATAGAAGACACAAGTGTAACTGGAGAAACAGGAGGAGTACCATGGGAAGCAGGGGGAAAATTAAGCTCAGGGGAATAATCAAGGTCAGTGGACAAATCAAGCTTAGGAGGCCTTGATCCCTCAGATTCTTCTTCTACCTCATGTAGGTTTTGACAGAAAGAAAAATCATCATCAGTAGCAGATTTTGTGGAAACCTGCTCAATTCCCTCAATAACATTTTCTGGAGTAGATATGCTCTCAGTGGCAGTGACAGTGGAGGCAGGAAAAATGTTATTCCAGTACTGAAATAATTTCCGTTTGGGCTGCTTACACGGATGTTCACTAAAAAAATCCTGTGTTGATACTGCCCGCAGTGTCCGATCAGTAGTGTTACACATGCTAGTTGTCCCCAGGCTTATAGAACTGGCTGTAGCAGAGGTGGTGACTAAACTGGCAGTGGCATTAGTCATTGTGCAGGTGGTTCTGGGGGATCATCACGAAACAGCTGACTAGACAGAGGTGACGGCTGCTTCATGGTCTCAGAGGAGGACCTGGACCTCTCTACCCTGCTAGTAGAGGTAGAATGACCTGCAGTTCCCTTCTTCTTTCTAGTTTTTGGTTTGGAGTGCTGCTGCTGAGTCTGACTAGTAGTACTCAAAGTACTCTTCTTTGCCCGCCTGCTGCTACTAGCTCTGCTTGAAAGCAACTGCACTGTGGTGTTGGTGGTTGCTGGGTCACTGCAGCTGGTACCAGGATGAGGAACATCAGGTTGTTCACTAGGACTCAAATCCATGACAGATAGGTAGTTAGTGAGCTATAATAGTTTTAAAATTTAAAACCTGGCCACATGACAACTGTGAGACTGGCTTTGTCACTCTGAAAATTATTCAAACAAATTCCTACTATTACTTTTAATATTTTACACAGGAACAAAGGTGACTTTCCCTTGCAGTGGTAATAAGGTACTAGGCTTGCCTACGGAACTGTGAGACTGGCTGATGTGTCACAATGAAAGTTATTCAAACAAATCCCTACTATTAATTTTAATATTTTACACAGGAACAAAGGTGACTTTCCCTTCCGGTGGTAATAAGGTAATAGGCCTGACTATAAAACTGTGAGACTGGCTGATGTGTCACTCTGAAAATTACTCGAACAAATTCCTAATATTAATTTTAATGTTTAACACAGAAACAAAGGTGGCTTCCCTTGCGTCACTGAGATATGGGCTCCAATAGAGCCCTGTCCCCATTCCTCTCAGTTTCACTGGGTTCAGTAGAGAAAATTAATTCCAGATGATTGATAGATCACCTGGCACAAAAGTATACATCATGGGCATCGTTGTAAAGTGGGGAAGCTTCCCTTTAAAATTATGCAATTTGCAACCTTGTACGTGGAGGAGTGCTGAGATATGGCTTTGTATGTGGTCCACCCCTACCTTTACTTCTGGGATTTGCTAGAATGTCCTTGCTGATCAAATCTAGTGATGTCACTGTGCATGTGAGTCAACATTACCACACAGGAACAGATGATCCAGCATCTGACCCTGTTGAATCCAGCACGGGATCCTCTGGTAAGTGCCCTCAAGCCTCACAACCCCCCAAAAAAACAAACAAACAATCAAACATCGGTTGCCAAGACATCTTGTCAATATCAGTCACGCTCAGGGCAAAAAAAGGTATAATGTCACACAAGATGTCAGCTAAGCTCATGAGAATTAAAGCTGAACTTTCATCAGATTAATATTGAGCCCCAAATCATAATTACATTAGCGATATGCATAGATGTAGTTGTATTTTCAAGAATAATTGCTGCATTAGAGAAAAATAGAACTTTTTAATCTGCGCCTGCATGGTCAGCCCCTTCTGGTGCCTTAAGGTACCCAGGCATTCAACACACCAATCATGGAGTTGAAGGGGACAGACAGCACAGACTGTGTAAAATGTCTGTGCCGTTCCCCACTACCTGTCTGCCTAAAAGGTTCTATTTTTCTTTAATGCAGAGATTATTCTTGAAAATACAACTATGTCTATGCATTTCGCTAATGTAATTATGATTTTGGGTTCAATATTAATCTGATGAAAGTTCTGCTTTAAATCAGTGGTGCAGTTAGCTTGCTCCAGATTTGCTGCAATCCTTTGGTATCACCCACACACATACACATAAGTACACACACACACATTTTTTCTTGAATGTTTCTTTGAATTTTGAAACTAGTAAAACAATAATAATAATAATAATTGTAATAATAATAACTGACATTTAGTGATTAAGGTATAATAAGTGATTATTATCATGTCCTGGTGGAGATCTTCCATATAAATTGTTGACATTGCAATAAAAGTGAACAGACAGGCAGGCTTAAGGGGAGAGTGGAACAAAATGAATTATTGACTGAACTGTGAATTTAAGTTGATGGTAAGGAAGATCAGAAATGTGCTTTTGTTCTGTTATGTGCCAGCTGAATTGCAAAAGGCAAATAAAAAAATAATTGAAATTTTGCACTTCAGTGATTGCAAACCTTTTTAGCTTAAAAAACAAAATAAAAAAATAGCTTGAGGTGCCAAACAAATATTGATGAATGTTTGTTTATATTTTGAGATCAGATCTGGACATCACGAATGGAAATATAGTCAAAGATAAATTCCGAATTCAGTGTCCTGAATCTAAATGGTCAGTTCTCATGGGTGCAATGAGTGAGGCTAGAAAAGTCATTTAGCTGATTTCAATCTTGTGATGATTCCAAATGCCTTCTTTGTATTGCTGTGTAGATTGCAGATTACTAATCAATGAAGGTTAGCAGTGCATGGGGCCAAGAACCTGTGTACAAACGGCTGGCTGCCAGTTAGCCATGACTTGTCCTGGAAGAGCAGAATCCATTGAATATATTTTAACTCTTCTCATCCAAAGCTTGTATCAAGCCCGTTGAGATGACTGCAACATATTGAGTAGACTCTAACCTGTGGAGATTATGGCTTATTCATTAAAAGAAGATCCATGCTGTCTTGGGAGTCCTTTGTTTACCACAGATGCAGATTTGGCATGGGGGGTATGAGTCAGCAATTCTTTTTCAATTATGGTAAAAGCTTAGCTTCTGTGAAAGAATGTCACAGAAACCCAAGGGTGAAACAGGAGACAGTACAGTAATTAGAAACACCACCTTTGTTGCACAATAATATAGTATGAAAATCAATATACACTCAGGCGGAGATAGAGAGTTAAGCAGGGAGCAATAACTACTACCAGAAATAGTAGACTGCATCTATAAGTATAAGTCTTGGAGTACGTGCAATAGCACCAATGCTGGGACTAGGACCCAGAAATAGATCACTACAATAGCACCGATACTGGGATTAGGACCCAGAAATAGATTGTATGGCTGATATCAAGAGATAAAGGCAACCAATGAATAAATGGATTGACTTAGGTCTACAGTCAGTATCAGAAGATATAGGCAATCAAGTTAGAGAACCAGAGGAAGTCAGCCAGAGCCGAAGGTCAAAACCAAGCGGGTGATCAGACAAGCCAGAGGTCAGTATCAGAGCGGATAGTCAGCCAGAGCCGAAGGTCAAAACCAAGCGGGTGGTCAGACAAGCCAGAGGTCAGTATCAGAGTGGGTAGTCAGCCAGAGCTGAGGGTCAAAACCAAGTGGGTAGTCAGCCAGAGCCAAAGGTCCAATACCAAGCAGTTAGTCAGACAAGCCACAATACTGGACACCAGGAAATCTAGGAAGACAAGCCAAGGATCATACACAGAACTCAAACAAACTACAACTGCACTGGAACACCACCAAAGGGCTACTGATGTGGTGACCAGGCAGTTTATATGCGGATTCCCCCACCCCCAGGAGGTGGAGCACTAAATGGGTCTGTCCCTTTAAGAGCCGGGACTTGATGTCACTGTAGGATTCCCCAGTTACACGTGCCCAACGCTCTATCAGCAAGGGACTACCATCAGACATGGCAGGAGCCACAAGAGGCAGCAGCAAGGAAGCCGGTTGCCCAGACGAACACCAGGGTGCACCGGTTCACAAGTGAGACTGAACACGGCAACCCTGCAAGGCAGCAGGTAGAGGGGGCCTGCCTTTCCCTGAGCATTGGAGCATCTGGTTCCCCTCCGACCAGAAGATAAGCGTGGCGCTTACAGTGAAGCTCTTGAAGACAGGATGACATATTCTTTTGTTAGTGCTTTACTGTCATATGAAGAACATGTCTCATTAGCATAATCCTCATAGTACTGGAGTAATTACATCAAATCTGGTATCCAGCTGCACCTCACTAACAAGGCCCAACAAGGCCGAAACATACGTCTGGTGTTAGCTGGTGTTCCCATGCAGGGAAGACTTGGCCATCGTTTTGGAACTGGACTGCCCTTTTGGGCAGATTAGTCTACTATGTATGTCAAAAAGATATGGATTTTATTTAATAACATGAAAACATATAAATGTTAACAACCCTGGTTAATTCGATAAGCATTGTTTCATTTGAGCAATATTTCATATTGACAGAAATTGTCTTGTTTTGAGCTTCTGAAGATTACATACTTGCACAACTGTCTGTACTAATTATGTATAGCAATCTTCTTAATGTACATATAAATCTTCCATGTTTTCCATTCTAACTGGGTGCTCCATCTGTTACAGACACTGAATCAGAAATATCATTAAGAAGCCCACATTTGTTTTCTCCTTTCATATGCCTGGATACAGTTATTAACTAAATTACTTCCTCGCATATAATTTTAATGCTAAGGGACCTTACAATATAACTAAACAAGCTGAGAGGTCTGCAACACATTGCTACACAATGTCTTGGAGATATCTCTAGAATTGAAGATGTTACATTCTTAATTATAGAAATGTTTATCAGTCTTGACCCTATGGATACTTAAGACATCTCCAACCAATTGCTCCTTGCAACAGAGTACTAAACATTATTTTCCTGCATTTAAACTCCTTTGTTGATCACTTATATTGTAGATGATATGTTCTTTTATATTGCAAGTCTCCCTCTTTGGTGCAATCTTCAGTAACACATACTTAATCCAATATCCAATACTAAATGTACAAAAATAGAAGTAACCAGGAATACACTGTCAGAAGAAATACCTTTACATGAACAAGTTTCTAGTGGGTTAAAGGAGAACTATACCTTAAGAGTAAGTGATGTTTAATTTTCTCTTATGTCCCCTGTGGAACACAGGGACCATGGGGTAAAGTCCCCACATCCAGGAAGGCTGGGCACTTAAACAAAAAAGCTCACTAAGGTGGAAACTCCCTCCCCTGTCTAATTTATCCTTGCCTGGACATGCTTCGTTTTAAAAGTGTCTTCTCTACAGGTTGGATGAAAGGGAAAAGCTTTTCTTAGCTCTCTTTTTTTATGCTGTTCGGTTTTGAGGCTATATAATCCCCTATTAGGCGGGTTCCTATTCCTCGCATCTTTGGAATGATTCACCAGTGCGCAGGCTTTCAGGACATGAGTCTGTGGAGGATGGCTTGCTTTGTATGGCTTTTTCATCATAGCGTTCTCTTAAGCATATTTACTTGCATAGGAGCCTGTAGAATGAAGAGACTGGATTATTTCTCCTGAGTGCACAGGTCCTATGAATATGTCTCTGTTTCCTGTCAGCGGTGCTTACATATCTGTTTCTTTACTATTAGCAATTTTTGCTAACTTTTATTATTTTTTTCTAAAAATTTTACTTTTTTAGCTCACTGTGCCTTTAACCCTTTGATTGCCAAAGGGGTATGCAAATCATTGAAAAGCAATGAGTTGCATACCCCTCTGGCACTCAAAGGGTTAAGAATCGGCCTCAGAGTGTGTTGTCTCAGAGTGTGTTTTGGAGGCTGTGAGGGAGTTGGTAGTTGTTCTTACTATACACACGGGTTACTGGAGCCACCAAGCCATTTTTAAAACTGGAAAACTACAGTTCCCAGAAGCCTGTTCTTCCCAGATATTTGACAAGGGAAAAGGGGGTCCCAGACTGACCCTTTTTGGATACTGCTTGCTAAGCAGAGGCTGGTCTCTCCCTCATGCTTGCCATATTAACCCCTTGCAGTCAAATATGTACTTTTGAAGATTTATAAGTTCTGTTATTGTACGTTTCTGCTACTGTTATTGCTTTTACCATATACTTTTAGGGGATCTCCTGACTAGGTAAGAGCCTAAGGGAGAGGTAGGCACATCTACACCTGCTAAGGTTTCAGGGGTCTCATAACCCCTTTTTCCTCATGCCAGATTGGTATTTTCACTTGACTGGTACTCTATGTCCCTTCTTGCTGTTTGGCCCCTACTTAATTGCCAGGGTCCGCACATGTTGAACAGGAGTCTGCATGTGTCAATGCCTAATTTCCTCAGTTAGTTCTATCTCCTCATCTATTCAATGGGTTTTAGATTCTTTGTTCATGGGACATCCTACGCCTCCTACCCCCACAAAAGGCAACTGAGCCATGCTATAGAGTGTGATAACCCCATTATTGGGAATTCCTCTGCTGAAGAAGGGGAAACTGATGCAGACAAACTAGATTAATCCTTCTCTGTTGGAGTCTCTTATGAGGAAGACCCCAGTTCTTCCACTGAGAGTCTTATTTGTGCTATCAGAGACCTCCGATTCTATTTCGTCTTCCCCTGCTATTTTGAAGAGCTCTAAGAAGGAGGTTGTCATTTTTCTTCTTCACTATTCCTTAGACCAGTTACTCCTAGAGAAATTAAAGACTCCTGAGGTTATTCCTTAATCTGTATATATCTGTAATGTACCCTTTTCTTTCTGAAGCTCCCCTCCCCCCTCACATGTTAGATCCCCCCAATTACTCACCTTGTCAAGAATACACCTTTGCTGCTGGTGGATGCAGTGACTCTTAAAGATCAGGTGGATAAGTTCTTTGATTTCTTTTTGAAGGTGAATTTTGCAGCTTCTGGTGCCACTTTACTCCCTACCATTGCTATTGCATAACTAGGGCTATGGTTGTCTAGGGGTAGGAGTATCAGTATTTGGATGCTGTTCAAGCAGATGCAGCTAAAGTAGCATCTGATATTATTTTATTCAAGATAATTGAAGCTAATGCATATCTTACTGAAGCAGCTTTTGACGTCTCTAAGCTCACTGGAAAAGCCTCAGCTTTCTCTGTTGTCATGTGCTTCAAGCTGTGGATTAAGATTTGGTTGGCTGACAAGTCTTCTAAGAAATCTTTAATATATCTCTGTTTTATGGCAAACCTTTGTTACTCCTAAATTTTACTTTCTTCTATGGAAGACAAGTGATTTTCTTTACCCTCACCAGTATGGGCAATCTCCCAAGACACCAGTTCACTATACAGGCACATTCCACCCCAAAACCCAAGCAGGCCTGGTAAGGCAGTAAGCTTCTGCAGGTGCTGAAAGCTGACAAACCTTACTAAGCATGACTCAAAGGGATAATGGGGACATTCAGTAAGTGGTGATAAAGAGGTGTTTAAGTGGAAATGACTTCTCCAGTTTATCACTTCTCCAATTCCTATGTTATTCTATGGAGCCTATGCACTAAGAGTTCTTCAACTTTGGAGATCTTGGTGAATAGGCTCCATAGAATAATGTAGGAAATGGAGAAGTGATAAACTGGAGAAGTCATCTCCTCTTTATCATGCTTAGTGAATATCCCACAATGTTTCTGTGGGTACTGAAACTTCACCCAATTGCAGGAATCCTGCAAGAGAGGGAGTGCTGTGGAGCATTGCTAGAATGCGTGGGCTGCCTATTGTCAGGCTTTGCTGCGGCTACGGCCGGATACAGTTGCCAGTCGCAAGGCTGGATGGCTAACTCCAGAGGAGCTGGAAGTAAGCCCAGGATAGCCTGACAATAAACAGCCTGTATCTGAGTGCTAGTTTTGCAGGGTTTTCTTTTCTCTTACATTTTTGGGGCATGGTTATATATGCAAAAGGGCATAAAAAAAATAAATACTGCTTACATCGTGGCTTCTTTGTAATTTGTCCCAGCAGTATCTAACAATGAAATGATTATTATGTACTCACACTGGGGCTGATATACTAGGGTAATGTTATACGTTTCAGGAACAAATCAAATGCCCCAAGAGAAAGAGAAAATAGGGCTTGTAAGTGTATGAATGCTAGATGGCTCTCCAGAAACATCTCTAGCATTCAAAGGGTTAAAAGTCCCATTTAAATGAATGGGGAATTAGTGCATTTTAATTTTTTCCCTATGGTGCAGTTTTTCTCCAGAACTGTGCTGCTTTTTTAGTATATTAGCCCCACTTTTTATCTCTCTCCTCTCCTTCTTTAACATAATATTAAGGTATTAGCTGCTGTCAGTTATGGTAGGTACCATACTGGCACAGACCCATCTTCCTCCCATCCTTTCTTCTCCCACTGTGCCCTTTCATCCCACTTGCCCTTTCTTTACCCCAATTTTTCTCCCTCCTTTTCCTCCTCTTCCCCTTTTGTCCTCTTTTTTCCCCCATTTGAAACATAGCAACAATGATGATACCACAGAGCTTTCAATTAAATGACAACTCATTGGTAGTCATATATTTGTAAGCTCTGTGGTATCAATAGTGTAGCTATATTTCAGTTGACAGCTCTGTAGTATCACTATTTCAGTTGAAATTTCTGTGTATCACTAGTGTAGCTCAATTTCAATTTCACTTGAGATGGGTGGGGTTAAAGGTGGGGATATGGGTGGGGTTAAAGGCAGGGATATGGGTGGGGCTAGGCATAGAAACTGGTGGCGAGTAACTTTTCAGGCCTGGCTAGTAGCTCAGGACATGAGATTTTGAGCCCTGATATATCCCTCTAGCATCCTTCTCTTGTTCAGATACAGATGAAGTTGAGAGTGAGGATAATGACATGGCTATAAGGTTAGCAGAAAGTCAAAGTTTGAATCTTCCAACACTTTTAAGGAACACTGTGTCTGTTTAAATTGTTTGAGAAAGCCATTGGAAATTCTGACCCTGGACAGGCACATATGTCAAAAACCACACAGTCACCCTATCAGTCATCAAGCAGCAATGTTGAGAGACTAACATTCTTAAAAATTAACCAACACCTAATATCATCTGAGTATCAGGTAGCAGAAACCACACATGACAGACAAGCCAGGACAAATATATTACCAGCAGCACAGATGAGGAGGTGGAGGAGGGATGTGAAGAAGGGTTGCCACTATCTACCCCACTTGGGACTACTGCTTTGACCGATAGGTAATGTGTGTCATTAATCTGAGAAGGTGTATAGCCTATGACAGTGGTAAAAATACATATACAAATCACACCATGCCAGTCCCCCACCACCACTACAATACACATCTGTCAAATTTTAGGTTGTACTTCAATTTTTTTATAACTTGTGGGTAAAGGACAAATGCATTCTGCATGCTAACACATTTTTCATTCTGTAAGTTGCTGTAGGACTCACAACTTTGACTTTCAGCCACTTATTTCTGAACTTCATCCCTCAGAAGAAGTTATATTACAGTGAGAAATGTACCACCTATAGGAAATATAGGAGAAAAATGTGTTAAAATAGGCAAAAAAATTGTTAAAATAGGTGGAAAGGAGGACATTTTTGCATAGACGGAAAGGCAACATTTTTCGTGGGGAAAATAAAAAAATCGGCAACTTTTCGAAAAAGGTCACACGGGAAATTTTTCACACTTTGCACCTACCTCTACTTGTAAGGCTTTCATATATAGTGAAATAATCACAGGTGAAATTATACGTACCTAATGCTAAAAACTAAGCAATAAAAATATATTTAGAACTATTCCACAAATTAACTACTTTACAGAGTGCATCTAAAAATAACATCTCCCCTGTCACCTTACAAAAATAGCATCCACTTGATAGGTTCTTAACTTGCTGCAAAAGCAAAATGTTATGTTTCAGCCACCCATAACAGTACCATATTTGATAGAAAGCTTAAACAGACTAACATGCAGGATAAAGTATTTACAATCCAAAAAGGATGACTTTATCACACATCACTTCTCAGAATTTTGCAGTTGACTAACACATTAGCCACAATAAGTTCAGGGGTGGATAAAATCAGATATTTTAATCTCCATTATTGAATGCCAGTGCATGACAACTGGTTAGCAAAGTAGGTCTCTAGAATTTCGTGATCAGACCAAGTTAGAGTAAGTAGATGATATTTGAGATGTGTATTACAGACTACAATATAACCTTCTCCTGTTATTTCTGCTGGCTTGCTGTTCTCTGCAAAAGTCAGATTGCTGCAGTAAATTATTTCAAAATGCTTCAGTGTATGGTGCCACCTTCAAGAAAATTAGTCCAATGCTAGCCCATGCACAAAAATCAATATGATAAAATGATTAAAAAGAAATAGAAAAAGAAACAAACCTGCATAGACAAATAGAATTTGATGGCAGATAAAAACTATCTGGGTCATCTAGTCTGCCCATTTTTCATACTGTAAAAATCTCAAACCTTATTTGGTCCTTGGTCTTGTCTTATGTTCAGCATATCTTTATGCCTATCTCATGTATGCTTAAATTCCGTCACTGTGTTAACCACTACCACTTCTGCTGATAGGCTATTCCACTTATCTAGCATCCCCTCAGTAAAGTAAACATTTAACATGGTTTCTATAAATGTTCCCACTATTGACGTAAGACTTACTGGTCTGTAGTTGCCAGACACTTCCCTGGTAATTTTTTTGTGAAATGCTTCTACATTTGTTACCTTCCAATCTTTTGGAACTACTCATGTCAATAGTGACTGATTTAATGTTTCTGTTAAAGGTTTTTAGAGAACACTCCTAAGTTCTTTAATTATTTTGGATGTACCCCATCTGGTTCTACTGATGTATCTATTTTTACCTTCGATAGTTGAAGTAGGATGTTTTCGCTGTAAATGTGCATGCTTCCCATGTCTAATTATTCATTTTTTCTAACAGTGATTCCTTTCCTTCTCTTTCCTCTGTAAAAGCTGAACAGAAATATTCTTGTATTCAGTCTATTCTTTGTTTCATTTTTCCTCCTTTCACTTACATATATTTTTCTTTTACCCTTACTGATAAGTATAATGCAATGCTCTGTTTCCTTTAATAAAACACATTTCAGATAACTCCATTTCTCCTGGACTCCATCTATAGATCTCCATTCTGTTAAAGACTGACATAAATAGGTTTCCATTTTGGAAAATCTAGAACCTTTGTTTTAATGTGGTGAAACTCAGCCTCTGTCCTTATATTAAACCATGTTGTATGGATTTGATACACTTAGTATAAGATAGATGTACATACATTTTACACTGAAAGTTAATATTGAAACAGGAAATGCCAAAAAGAAAAGCTGCAACTCAGCAACACACAGATGATCGCTTCAATCACACTGTAACACTTGTTGCTTTTAACCAGTTCAATCCTGATGGAGAGTGCAGTTGTGCTGTGAAATTAGGTAAAATTTGACCTTTATTACAACCTATTTTTAATGCAACTTTTCTATTTTAGAGTTTCTTAATTAAACCAACCCGATTGATGATCACTGGAGTCCAAACGAGTTGGCTCTTCTACTAATTGCAAATATATCGAATACAAGCGCCAATAAAATAGAATATCTGTCAAATGAATATTAGTAAAAATAATTTATTAAAATGGAATGAATAATCAAAAAATAATATACAAATATAGCTAGAATAGTATATATAAGTATATATATACATATGTATATATAGCTATAGATATATAAAATTGAGGTATTTAATATGGGCCAATTATGTCAATTAGCTATACGCTTGCCGAACCCACTATCCAAACTGGTGTAAAAGGTGCCTTCGCTGGAAAGATGCTGATGCTGACACGAGTGGGAAAGAGTGAATGACAATATGGTCCAAAGAAATAAAATTAATAGCATCTATGTGACATTATCAGAAATCAATAATGAAGGACTGTATGAGACCACAGAGATCATTAACCCGCACATAGTGGGTTAACAATCTGGCTACTTCACCATCTGCACCACCTAAATAGCTGGGATGAGTGTAGAAACTACAGTTGTAAAAGTGGATAAAAAATATAAACCATTTTTCATTGTACAGTTCCTTGTTACACTAATTAAGGATAGTGTGAGAAACCAAACCCAAATACATGTTAGCCCCGTTTCCCTAGCCATGAATTAAAGTTGCTAATTTGTTGCAGGATCATGATCCTACCATCATCTTCCTTATACACTGGTATGATCTCTGAAAAAGATGCAATGGAGGCAACTTGCTGAGTATCTTTACTTAGTTTCTTAAAAAAATCTTTTACCACGCTCAACTCATTACAAGCCAAATCACTAAATGTACTATGACATCCAACTCTCCATCCTGTCTTGTTTCTTTAACAATTTTTAAAATGTGTCTTCTATGTCTGTGAGCTGTAGCTCCAGGAAGACATCTGACTTGTTTTTAACCTTCATGACTATCCTCCAAAATCACACATCTTAATATAGAATCCCCCAATAATAGTTGCTTCCTCTCAAAGGAGTTTAGATGTATTACCTTTGCCAGTGATTTACCTTTGAATTATCTAATAAGTAGATCAAATATGACTTATTTGATGGAATCCCAGTAATTATATATATTAGCCTGATGTTAGTCCATATGCAAAACAACACTGACTCAAAAGAAAAAAAATATGCAGAGAATGATACATAGTCCTTATAAATAGGGATGGGTGAATTTTCCACTTCAAATTGAAACCAGTAAGAAATGACTCTTCACACAAAGCAGGACATTTCCTGTAAAAATTGCTGATTTTCCACCTATCTCATTGTTTTGAAATCAATGGTAAGAATACATTTTCCCCCATGGAAAGTTTCCCATTCTTTCCCACCATGATAGAATAAAAGGTGTTTCAGGGTCCCACAGTATATAATTTCTGTGTTTGTTAGTAGAGACAGAAAGCAGCATCTTGATAGAGCTAGAAAAAATAGCAAAACAAAGTGGAGGTAGGGTACAGTTTAGGGAGTCTTGTGGGCAGGCAATATGGGGAGTCAGGAAGAGAGGCAAAGGAAAAAAGGAGACATCCAAAATTCCCCAAAATCTTGTTTGACTGAGGAGATAGGCAGGTGATTCAAGTTCCTTTTTGAGTTTGCTAAGACTCTGTGACTGACAGATATAATTTACAGACTGACACCCAACAGACAGAAAAGTACAGCTAGCAATGATTCTTACAATAGACAGAAGAAGAGAGACCAGCATAGTAATTACTAAGGTCTATCCTCAACCTGTACTTAAAAAAGTAAAGGGATAGTAATACTTCGTTTTAACTTTATTTTATTTTGTAGGCATTAAAAAACATGAAGAATGATTAATTGAAGATTGTCCCTCTCTGCAGTCTACCTGGGCACCTCCCTTCTGATCTGGTTGAACAGGGGGGGGATACTTTGTTTGTGAATATCTCTTAAACCATAAAGGTTTGAGAGATAAGACTTATATCATTCTTCATGTTTTTTTAATACCTACAAAATAAAACAAAGTTAAAACAAAGTATTACTATCCCTTTAAGACTGCAGTGACTCTGGGAGATACAGAAAGTAGATGCTAAAATCCCCTTGACAATAGCTACAGGCAAAGAGGGGTATAAACAGTTGCATAGTGTTATTTTTTTGTAGGCAGTGACAGATATGGATAGTTAATAAAGAGGGGAAGAAGCTGTTCATTTTTTAGATGGTGATAAAAACAGGTAATTTTTTTTAATTAAAAAAAAGTAGAAAAAATTAAAAGTAATTTGTCTGATCACAGACATGGACTCTGACATGAACTGTAACAGAGGAGATAGAGTATTTTGTACAGAGGAAGACAAAAGAAGTGCTGTGTACTTCATGTTTGTAATCACACATAATCAGTTCTGTTGCCTACGTCATATTAAAATACACATTAGTTTAATAATGTCCACCAATCATAGCAGGGGTAGGGTGAAAGGAATAGGAGCAGTGTAGGCACATGTCAGTAAAGTGGTAGCTCAAAAACTGACTCAGCCATGGTTGTTGCAGCCTGTGCAATACTTTATGATGCTCATTCTCCACCTGACAAAGTTGTTTATCAAAGTCCTATAATAAGTTCCACAACCACCAGTAATATTCATAGACCATCTAAGATCACTGAAGACACCAAAGTATTGCATTCTAGTGTTGGTGACATAATGGAGGAAGGTATAGCAGTTTAACCAACGTCTGCATCCGACAGTAAGAGTAAAAAGTATAATACTTGTTCTGAAAATCCATCTAAGCAGAAAAGTAAAAATAAATTGAGACTTCAAAAAGCCTAGAGGAATATAAAACTAGTGGGGAAGAAGCAGGGTGTGATGCTGATGAAGACTTAATTATTTATGATGAAGTTGATCTAAAATTTATCCCTCCAGCATCCTCCTCTTCTCCTGATACAGATGAAGATAAGATTGAGGGAGATGATAACATGACCTGAAAATTAGCTAAAAGGAAAAAGGTGTCACGGTTCTCAAGCAAGACAAGGAATCAGACAGTATAGTAAAATCACCTTTATTAAAATGAATAGCAATATAATGAGTAGGTAATCACAGGGAGAAGCAGAGAGTAACCCAAGAGGCAGAGACTCTATCAGAAATAGAAGTATACCTCCAGGTCCCCAGACTGCCGAGACTAGGCCGAGGCCAATGGTAGTCTCTATGTCAGTATCACAGTGCCTGTGATTCCTGTCACTCTCTGTTGTGGATGTCACTGATTTGCTGACTGAGTTTGACCCGCCTCCTGATGACCTTTTTATACCTGGCTATCTCTCTGGTCAGTTGCCCTTTCGTGGTGTTCCTGAGCCAGTAGTGCTTTTGCTGTGTTCCTGTGTTCTGAGTTCCTGTGTACCGATTCGGCTTGTCCTGACTATTCTCCAGTGTTCCTGCCTGTGTATGACTCGGCTCGTCTGCGGACCACCCTTGGATCCTGACCCGGCTAGTCTGACGTTCCTGCCTGTGTATGACCCGGTCCGGCTGACTTCCTGCTCCGAAGATCGACTTCCAGCTTGTTCCAGTGACCTGCGTTCCAGTTGTCGCCGTCGCGACATTTTCCAGTCCTTGCTGCCCACGAGTGTGCCATTGCCTAGCCTGGTGATTCCTTCGATAGTGCTGTGTCTCGTTCTAGTGCAGAGCTGTGTGTATTCTGTGGGCCTTCCTCTCCTTGCAGAGCCTGACGGTAGCGTTGTAGCCTCGAGTAACGTTACAGAGCCTTGCAGTAGCGCTGAAGCCTCGAGTAAACGTGCATTTTAACTCTTGCAGTGCTGCCTCATATTCACTCTCTATATCTCCAGTACAAGCCTTGTTACAAGTGATACTGCTGCTGAGTTGGCCGCTCTCCGTCGGCAACTCTAGTCTTACGTTGCAGAGTGTTCACAAAGCTTGGGCCGTTTGGGCGCTTAAGGCTCTCCTGTGTTGGTTACCGACGAGATCGTATACCCAGAGTGTTGGCAGAGAGGTTCAGTGTTGGCTATTCGGTACTAAGCCCGAGGGGGCTAGTGGTTCTGGCTCTAGCATTACTGCATTCGATTACACTTGAGGAGGCTCTTAGCTCTTGCATTGCAGGCCGATTTCCATATTGCCCTAAGGGGCTATTCGCACATGCACATACTAAAGCAGTTCCTGTAGCTACGCCCGTGGGGGCTAAGTTGTTACCCATTCTGCTTATCATTTACCACCTTGGCAAGGCAGCTCGTTCCTCTGCACCTGATGAACTTCGTCTGTACAGCACAGCCTATTTAACATCAAGGGCGTGTCAAACTTCCACATCTGAGACTGAGTATATTTGGACTTTAACCCCTTTGGGGCCTATACCATCCTAGGGCATACTGACTTGCATTTATGTCCATAATACTATTTTCCTTGTATTCTCTCAGTTTACATTATCTGTGTATTACCTACCGCCTCTAGAGGGCGTGAGTATCATTATTCACTTTAATAAAGTGTGTTTTATTTTCACTTATTGGTCTGAGTGTCATAAAAACCGTAACAGTACGAAAGGGCCATGACCTCAGACGGTAAGGGTGAAAGTAATCCTCTGAACATCCACTGGAGAATGGATGTCCAAGAGCAGCGCCTGGACCAATTGGCACTGGCTCTACAAACGTTGCTTGAACGTACAGTACATTTGGACAAGTCTGGTCCGAATCCGGTGGTCCCCCCAGTCGTGACACCGGAGAATCCCTCGGTACCCATCAGTACTAACACAAGAGGGTTATCGGCAGCGGTACCGTTACCCCTAAGATATGATGGCGAACCCTCCTTATGCAGAGGTTTCATTAACCAGTTGGAGATATTTTTGGAATTGGCACCTCAGGCATTCCCTAACGACCGTAGCAAGGTCGGCTTTATGATATCTCTGTTGACAGGCAAAGCTTTGGCATGGGCAAATCCGATATGGGAGAGTGCCAGACCCTGCACACTGAACTTTAGAGAATTTGTGGCGAAGTTCAGACGTGTGTTTGAGGTTCCTGGTAGGTCTGCCTTTGCTGCCAAAAGGCTGATGGAGATTCAGCAGGGCGAACCCACTCTGGGCGAATACGCTATTGAATTCCGGACCTTGGCAGCAGAGGTTGGCTGGAACGATGAGGCCTTACTTGCTGCTTTTTCTCAGGGCCTGGCTGAACAGATCAAGGACGAGATAGCAGCTCGAGATGTACCCAGCGAGCTGGACGAGTACATTGACTATGTCATGCTAATAGATTCTCGCATCCGGGAGAGACGCTTGGCTAAAAGGACCAAAGCAAAGAGTTATGGTCAGAACCAGTTCCTTAACCCACCCACTCCACCCGTGCTGCCTGAGCAAACAGCTGACGGCATTGAACCTATGCAATTAGGTTTTACTAGGCTCACGAAAGAGCAGAAGCTGTATCGTAGAAGGCAAGGCTTATGCCTATATTGTGGCAAAACAGGTCATATATTACGCAATTGTCCTGTAAGGCCGGGAAACGAACGCACCTAGGGTACCTTGGGGGACAGGCCCTAGGTGGTGTTGAACAGTCCCTAGAGACTTGCACCACTAAACCCACCATCCAGGTGGCATTTGCCTGGACTGACAAGGTCATAGAAGTCTTAGCATTGGTGGACTCCGGGGCAGCCGGATACTTCATGGATCAGTCCTTTGCTGAGTTGCAAGGCATTCCGTTATGTAAAAAGGACTCTCCTGTGGCTATAGAGGCCATTGATGGCAGACCCCTGGATCCTGCTTTCATTACCTTCGAGACTATCCCAGTGTCTATGACTGTGGGGGCTTGTCACAGGGAGCAGATACAATTTCAGATCATTCGTTCCCCACATCATTCAGTTATTTTGGGGTTCCCGTGGTTGCAGACACACAATCCCCAATTTGACTGGCAAAGGTGTGAAGTTAACTCTTGGTCGGAGTATTGTAACAAGAATTGTCTTTCTCTCCCTATTAAGATTATGTGTACCTCTCCAGCTGTGCCAACAGAATATGGACAATTCAGTGACGTGTTTAGCAAAGGAGAGGCCAGCGCATTGCCTGACCATAGGCCATATGATTGCACCATTGATTTGTCTCCAGGGGCCGTGCCTCCTAGGGGGCGTACTTACCCACTGTCCTGTGAGGAAAATAGGGCGATGGAGGAGTATATCACAGATGCCCTGGAGAGGGGAATCATTCGAAAATCTACGTCTCCGGCTGGTGCCGGATTCTTTTTTGTAAAAAAGAAAAATGGGGAACTCAGGCCTTGCATTGACTACCGTGGGTTGAATAAGCTGATGCCCAAGAACGCCTATCCCATTCCACTTATTACTGAATTATTTGACAGATTAAAGGGCTCTTCGATCTTTACCAAACTTGACTTACGAGCCGCCTATAATCTAGTCAGAATTAAAGAGGGTGACGAGTGGAAAACGGCGTTTAATACCAGAACAGGGCATTATGAATACCTGGTGATGCCATTCGGCCTATGCAATGCGCCTGCAGTATTTCAGGAACTGATTAACGATATTTTACGTGACTTGCTTCAGTCCTGTGTGGTTGTGTATCTAGATGATATACTAATTCATTCTGCTAACCTCGCCCAACACATTAAAGATGTCTCAGAAGTCTTGCTCCGACTTCGCAAGCACAAGTTATTCTGTAAATTGGAAAAGTGCGAATTCCATACTTCTCAAGTACCATTCCTGGGGTTCATTATATCCAAAAATGGCATTGCCATGGATCAGGAGAAGTTGGCTGCAGTTCTGCAATGGCCTCGGCCTAAGGGATTAAAAGCCGTTCAACGATTCCTAGGTTTTGCGAATTATTATAGGAAGTTCATCAAGAACTTTTCCACAATTGTAAGGCCATTGTCAGACTTGACTCACAAGGGCGCTTCTCCCTCTCAGTGGTCTGAGGCAGCTGAAAACGCATTTGTTACCCTGAAATCTGCCTTTGCATCTGCTCCTGTACTGTCCCACCCTAATCCCTCCCTGCCGTTTACTTTGGAGGTTGACGCTTCAGATGTTGGGGTTGGGGCGGTGCTCTCCCAACGTCCTGTGGGAGGTGGAGCTTTGATGCCGTGTGGGTTCTTTTCTAAGAAATTGTCCAGCGCCCAGAGTCATTACGAGATTGGTGACAGGGAACTGTTGGCTATCATACTGGCACTTAAGGAGTGGCGACATCTCCTGGAGGGCACTCAGACTCCAGTACTAATTCTTACTGACCATAAGAATCTAACCTATCTCTCAGAGGCCAAAAGACTGTCTTCCCGACAGGCCAGGTGGGCGCTGTTTCTGTCCCGGTTCAATTTCTTAGTATCCTATCTCCCTGGTTCTAAGAATATCAAGGCCGATGCGTTGTCACGTCAGTTCGCTTCTGACACTGAGAGGGAGGAAGTCCCGGTACCCATCATTCAGCCAGATCGGATCCTGGCTACTATTCGCACTACTATAACCTCGCCACTGGGGGAGGAGATACTGGCATCACAATCACGGGCACCTCCAGGAACCCCAGTGGGGAAGTGTTTTGTAGAAGAGTCTTTCCGTACCCGTCTCTTGGAGACCTATCACGCCTCTAAAGCAGCTGGGCATATTGGTAGGGACCAATTAGTATGGTCTCTTTCGCAACTATTTTGGTGGCCTACATTGAGAGCTGACTGCGCTGCCTTCACGGCAGCTTGTACCACATGTGCCCGTGCCAAGACCCCTAGGCATCTCCCTGTGGGCTTATTGCAACCTGTGCCTAACGGAGACCGTCCATGGTCTCATATATCCATTGACTTTTTGGGAGAATTACCGGCATCTAGAGGTTACAAGTTCATTCTTATGGTGGTCGACAGATTCTCTAAGATGGCACATTTTGTGCCTCTGACTGGCCTTCCATCGGCTCAGGAATTGGCGATAGTTTTTGCCAGAGAGGTGTTCCGTCTGCACGGAGTGCCCAGAGTAATTGTCTCTGACCGTGGGAGCCAGTTCGTTTCTAGGTTCTGGAGGGCATTTTGTGGTCAGATGGGCATTCAATTATCATTCTCCTCCGCCTACCATCCCCAGACGAATGGGGCCGCTGAGCGTGCCAATCAGGGACTGGAACAGTTCCTGCGCTGTTTTGTCTCCGATCATCATGATAATTGGGCTGACCTGTTGCCATGGGCAGAGTTTGCCAGGAACTGTGCGGTTAACTCATCGTCCGGGAGCTCCCCATTTTTCGTGAATTATGGTTTCCAGCCTTGTCTGCTCCCGGACTCCTTTCAGGCACAGCAGATCCCTGCTCTAGACGAGCATTTGGCACGACTTCATTCCACTTGGGCACAGGTTCAGAGGTCCCTCAGTCAGTCTTTCAGACGGCAGCAACGACACGCTAATCGCAGACGCCTTCCAGCGGTCTCATTTCAAGTTGGGGACAGGGTATGGCTGTCATCCAGAAACCTCAACTTACAAGTCCCATCCAATAAACTGGCTCCCCGGTTCATTGGTCCATTTAGGATTATCCGCAAGATTAATCCGGTTTCTTATGCTCTGGAGCTTCCACCCTCTATGCACATTCATAATGTGTTCCATGTGTCTCTTCTGAAACCCTTGGTGTGCAATCGATATACTACTACGCCAGTGATTCCTGGGCCGGTGGACGTCCAGGGTCAAGAGGAATATGAAGTCCAGAGTATTGTTGACTCCAGGAGATTTAGAGGAAAGCTGCAATATTTGGTTCATTGGAAGGGCTATGGTCCTGAGGAACGCTCTTGGATTGATCAGGGGGATCTCCATGCTCCAAGATTAGTACGCAGCTTTCACTCTAAATATCCTTTGAAACCCAAACCTCAGGCTAGGAGAGGGGGTCTTTGAGAGGGGGGTACTATCACAGTGCCTGTGATTCCTGTCACTCTCTGTTGTGGATGTCACTGATTTGCTGACTGAGTTTGACCCGCCTCCTGATGACCTTTTTATACCTGGCTATCTCTCTGGTCAGTTGCCCTTTCGTGGTGTTCCTGAGCCAGTAGTGCTTTTGCTGTGTTCCTGTGTTCTGAGTTCCTGTGTACCGATTCGGCTTGTCCTGACTATTCTCCAGTGTTCCTGCCTGTGTATGACTCGGCTCGTCTGCGGACCACCCTTGGATCCTGACCCGGCTAGTCTGACGTTCTTGCCTGTGTATGACCCGGTCCGGCTGACTTCCTGCTCCGAAGATCGACTTCCAGCTTGTTCCAGTGACCTGCGTTCCAGTTGTCGCCGTCGCGACATTTTCCAGTCCTTGCTGCCCACGAGTGTGCCATTGCCTAGCCTGGTGATTCCTTCGATAGTGCTGTGTCTCGTTCTAGTGCAGAGCTGTGTGTATTCTGTGGGCCTTCCTCTCCTTGCAGAGCCTGACGGTAGCGTTGTAGCCTCGAGTAACGTTACAGAGCCTTGCAGTAGCGCTGAAGCCTCGAGTAAACGTGCATTTTAACTCTTGCAGTGCTGCCTCATATTCACTCTCTATATCTCCAGTACAAGCCTTGTTACAAGTGATACTGCTGCTGAGTTGGCCGCTCTCCGTCGGCAACTCTAGTCTTACGTTGCAGAGTGTTCACAAAGCTTGGGCCGTTTGGGCGCTTAAGGCTCTCCTGTGTTGGTTACCGACGAGATCGTATACCCAGAGTGTTGGCAGAGAGGTTCAGTGTTGGCTATTCGGTACTAAGCCCGAGGGGGCTAGTGGTTCTGGCTCTAGCATTACTGCATTCGATTACACTTGAGGAGGCTCTTAGCTCTTGCATTGCAGGCCGATTTCCATATTGCCCTAAGGGGCTATTCGCACATGCACATACTAAAGCAGTTCCTGTAGCTACGCCCGTGGGGGCTAAGTTGTTACCCATTCTGCTTATCATTTACCACCTTGGCAAGGCAGCTCGTTCCTCTGCACCTGATGAACTTCGTCTGTACAGCACAGCCTATTTAACATCAAGGGCGTGTCAAACTTCCACATCTGAGACTGAGTATATTTGGACTTTAACCCCTTTGGGGCCTATACCATCCTAGG
This sequence comes from Rhinophrynus dorsalis, assembly GCA_037306005.1. Lineage (NCBI taxonomy): Eukaryota > Metazoa > Chordata > Amphibia > Anura > Rhinophrynidae > Rhinophrynus > Rhinophrynus dorsalis. The sequence continues at coordinate 323,528,611 of CM074720.1, read as the reverse complement.
GCATACTGACTTGCATTTATGTCCATAATACTATTTTCCTTGTATTCTCTCAGTTTACATTATCTGTGTATTACCTACCGCCTCTAGAGGGCGTGAGTATCATTATTCACTTTAATAAAGTGTGTTTTATTTTCACTTATTGGTCTGAGTGTCATAAAAACCGTAACAGTCAGATAGGAAGGGCGTGTACCCAAATAGTCTCCCCTAAGGATGGTAACTGGGAAGAAGACTGACTCATGTCTGCAGTCAGTAAGGAGAAGGCAGTCTCCTGAAAAGGAAGGCAACAAGTCAACACTGACTCAGTCCTGCAGTCAGTAATGTAGAGTCTACTAGAGCCACAGGTCTGCACCAGATAAAGTGTCCACTAGACAGGAAGAACACAGAGGGTAGGTAGACAGAGCCCCAGGTCAGCACTAGGTTGGATAGTCAGACAAGCCAAGGTCATACACGGAACGGGTAGTCAGCCAGAGCCACAGGTTTGCACCAGGATGGATGTCCAATAGGTAGGGAGCGCAAAGAGAGTAGTCAGACAGAGCCACAGGTCAGCACCAGGATGGATGGTTAGACAAGTCAAGGTCATATACAGGAAATCAGGAACAAGTAAGATGCTATTGCACAGAACAACAATGTAAGGGTAACTGGATAGAGATCCAGTTCCCTTAAATACCCAGAACCATGAAGTAGCTGGGTGGAGCTACCAGCCTCAACTGCATAAAGCTGAGGCCTGCAACATACTGCAGCCTTGCGCCCGGAAATGTCGCACCAAGGAGAGATTCAGTCGACCCTGCATCAGAACGAACGACAATTCGGACAGACGCATCATATCAGCAGAGGACACGGGCAACCACTAGAGACGCCCAGTGCGCCTAGACCCAATCCTAGAAATGACGCATGGGATGACGCCTAAGCGACATTTTGTGTCATCCTAGCTCTGCATCAAGGCCTGAGGTGTTGCTGGAATTAAGGTAACTGTGACAAAAGGCTAAATTTTTAATTAATAAATATATATTTATTTGACAGACAGGTGACTGGGAGCCTGACGTGAGCTGTGTGACTGGGGCAGAATTTATAGACAGCAGACTACAATGAGAATTTTGTTGAGGGCTAAGGCAAGACATCACATTCCATCAGTTGTGGTTTGTACTGTAGAGTAAAAACACACGCAGTAGTCGAGTAATGTCCAGCAAACGCACAATCCGAAGGGGGAGGGGAAAGGTTGAGTAGTGCATGGACATGGGAGTAAAGTGGTAGTTCAAAAACTAGCTTCAGCCATGGTTGCTGCAGCATGTGCAGTAAATGATGATGATGATCCTTCTCCTCAGTAATCTGAGAAGAAGGATAGCTTACATTTGACACAAACATGATAATGGTAAAAACAGCTGTAAGAATCTCTGTACATCTCTCGCTCTCTCTCATATATGTATTTATGTATATATATATATATATATATATGTATATATATATATATATACACACAGACAGACATATACATGCATCAATCGCACCACACCAGTCTGTCACCACCACTACCATACACATCTGCAACATTGTAGGCTGGACCTTTTTTTTACCACTTGACATCATGAATATGTGCAGGTGTCACTTAAGCAGGAAGTTAGTGTTCTGGGCAAAGGACAAATGCACTGTGCATGCAAAGTATATGTTGCTGTAGGACTCACAATGTTGACTTTCAAAATTGTTGGAACTGGCGAAAAGGAGGAAAATTTTGTATTGATGTCAAGGAGAAAACTTTCACAAAAAGGCAAAAAATCTTCAATTTATTGTGAAAAGTCATGCAGGAAATTTTTCTCACTTTTCGCCCACACCTATTCGGGAACCCCTCAGTCTATGAAGTCTAAAGCATGGAAATAGATCATTGAAATTCGAAAGATAAACATGATGCTCTGTTGTCTGCGTAAGAAACGTGAGCAGGCTGAAAGCAGGGTCAAACCTCGGCACATCCTTATTAAGATCCCACCTGATTGGGAGATCCCATGTCTGATTGGGAGACATGCCATCGACATATCAGAGGTTCCATTACACTAAGTGTTTATAGGAGCCTTGTTTTGTTACTGGGTAAAAATGCGTAGTGTGGGTTTAGCAGTAAAAGAGTCCTTTGGTGTATTGTTTATTGGTTTCAGTGCAATGCTACTGCTGAAAGAATAGCTGAAGTGTTGCAGTGTTAGTATTCCTACTGTTAGATCTTGGTGTGGTATTAGTACTTTAGCACAGTGCAATTTTACTAATACACTGTGTTGGATTAGTGTTATTACAGGATGATTAGGTGCCATTCTAGTAGGGCTGTGTGTTATTACTTGTCTGTGCAGAATGATGATATGCAGTATGATAAGGAACATCTTTTGTCAGAGTTTTATTTTTTGATTGCTGCTGCATCATGATGTGTATTGGTGGTAAGCTAGAGTTGTAGGTATATTGTGCTGGTACAGCACTGTTGGTTATACTTTATTTCATCTGTGTCAGCAGTAACCAACTCACAAGCAAAATTAAGTGTCATGTTTGTATTTGAGTATTGGTGCATGATTCCTGAGAGGTAAGTTCCACCTTGACTTGTTTAATAGCTTTGTTTAGGTCATGCTGGAAGGAAGAGTTCACTTGTGGATAAACAATTATCCGGCTTCTATTTAGTTCATCCACATGGACCAGGTATGAGGTTTCTCTATCCTTATGGCTTGATTGCATCTTGGGAGTAAGACATTACTTTAAATGGAGAAGTAAAACAAAAAAAATCCATAACAGGTTTGTTATTCCTCTCGTACCACTGTTTGTTAGTCTCCGGTCTTGGTTGGTTCCCAAGAAGGGAAGGGATGATGAGTGGCTAATTTGAGTGCTTTTACCCTAAACATCCATTCAGATCAGTGCTGTGCATGCTTTCCCCAAAGAGATGTTTAACCCTTTTAGTTCTGGAAGCTGAATCATTCTCTTGACTAATCTTACTGAATGCCCCGGTCACTGCAATCATTTGTGGAAGTAGTTCAGTGAGTTGCGGGAGATACTAGATCCCAGTTTAATTAAGTATGGGAGGCAAATGGGTAGTTATAAAGAACTGCAGTAACACCCAGCGATAACTCAACTATGAATTTAAATGCTATTCCTAAAGAATAGAATTGAAAATAAAGGCCGATAGCATCAGATGGGTTGAGTTTTGTTAACAAATTACTTAAATATATCTTAATCTACAGATCACAAAGAATAATAAACACCACATAGTGCATTAATAATTTACTGCTCTTTCCAGTGATATAAAGTATATCCTATATGACAGGCTTACTTTAAATGCACACAAATAAACTATAAAGATATACCTTACTGCTGTGTGAAGGACACTTACTTTGATGAATCATTCTGTTAAACACAATTAGAACCAATTATTCCTAGTGTACAATTTCCCTTTAAAGTTTAACCATAGCAAAACTTTAATAAAAAATAGATGAAAATGATTGATGAAACACATACATCAATCTTAATGTAGCACAACAAAAATGAATTTAGAAATTTGAACAACTGTCAACTAAAACAAAAATGTTATTCAAAAACAAACAATACTAAACAATACTGATTTTTTTAACTGATCAAGCATGTGAAATTAAATGGCAAAAAAATATACATTACTTTTAGATCTCACTAAAATGTACAAAATCATTAAAATTCAGGCCAGTAGTTATTTGAAACTACATTCTACCCTATGATTTGCTTTCATGTCATCAATAAAGCATGGGGGGGGGGGGGTAGATGATAATGTTCTATAAATTATAACCCTGAATTTTGTACATTTAAGTAAGACCTATAGAGAAGGCTTTAACACAGGTTTTTTTCCCTTTTATTAATTAAAGCAGCTGATGCTGCTTAATAAATATATCTTCATTTGCTTCACAAAGGGGAGAATTATTGTCTATAACATCCATCAATATTACAGAGGTCAAAGCACATCTCATTTATAAATCAGTTTGTTTCAGACTGATCATTTCTTGCAATGGTATAGGAAATCCTGCTATTTCATCCTGGATTGCCTAGTGATACTTTAGAAAAAAAGGTGTTGTCACTGCAGAGTGTAAAAATTACCCTTGCATCAACAGTAAAGTACTAATGAATGTACACAAAATGTACTACAGTTGCCCATGTAAAAATGCAGATTGATTGCAACTGACTGCTCTGTTATTTATTTTACATAGCACTGTTAGTGGATGATGCTGTTGCAGAATAATGTCATTAATGGTCATGAAAATCAATGCAGGTGTGTGTGCATAAAGGTAGATAAATACAGGCCAAGTGCAATATTAATACTCATACACACACAAACACACACACACATTTTAAATTCACTCTGATATAGATTTTGCCCAAGTGAGTTCAGTAAACACAGGTACATGCTTATCGACACAGGGGAAACCATAAGCCTTATAGGGAAACAGAAATAGGTATGTTAGCAGAGCAATTTGTATAAGTGGGTAGACTCTCTGGTGCTTTTTCCCTTTTAAATACATTAAATAATTATATATGAATTTGTGTTCATTCAAAGCACTAAGCATTAATGCAAAATGCTGGATACATCTCCAACACCAGATCTGGGTGTATAGCTTGTGTGCACATACAGCTGTATCATAATTTATCTGACTTTATTCATACCTTAAAAGGTTATCATATATATTTAAATGCTTATCACTTTAGCAATTATGACTAGCAGTAATGTTTTTATAGAGGTCACTTGTTCCTTAGGAATAATTGGCAGAAACAGAGACTATAGTAACCTTGTTTCCAAGCAACATTTGCATCATACTGCACATAAAGGATCAGTCTCTTGTATAATAAGATTTAGCAAAAAAAAAAAAAAAAATGTAATACCAAATAAACTATGCCCATGTATATAAATCTCAGTAATCTGAAACTTATTTTTACATTGTAGCTTATCTATTAACTAAAACTCTGCACAAAAATAAATACTTGAAATTTCTTAGTCTCTCGGCAAAAATTAGTAAAACATCCCTTCCCATGGATGATTTCAAAATATTTTATGTTTTTCTTATTTTAATCTATTATGCAAACACTTTATATATTTTATGCAAATTAAATGTAAAAGACAACCCCCTCCCAAAAAAAAAAACAAAAAAACAAACAAACCCCCCCTGCAGAATTCACTTTCTCAGCCTAAGTATATTTTTCTATGGAATGTATTATTATTATTATTTTCCTTTATTTATATAGCTCCAACTTATTCCAAAGCACTGTACAATAGGGAATAGCCATGCAGAGACACTAAACATTACAAAAGAATCAGAGGCCCTTGCTTGTGAGAGCTTACAGTCTAGAGGAAGGTTGGTAAGACACAAAAGGAGTAAGTGCTATGGGGTGTAAGTGCCTTCTACCACATTTAGTCAGTCAATGGGTGGGAGTGCTTTTGAGTGCAGTTGTTCAGTCAAGCAGTGAGTCTGTTTTGGAGAAAAAGACTGAATGAGGTTGAATGGGGTTGTAGGTGGGAGAGTGATTTTAGAAGGGAACAAAAGTTAGTAGAAGTTAGACAAGCTCTTCATCTGGGAGAATGGGAGAAGTCCTGTAGGTAGAATGGGAAAATGCAATAAGAGCTGCAAAGAAAATAAGGTCATGTGCAGAGTGAAGATGGTGAATGGGAGTGTATTTGGAAACTAAAGATGAAATGCAGGGAGGTTAGTAAAGGCTCTGTAAGTTACCACCAGAATTTTGAATATAATTCTATATGCGAAAGGGAGCTAGTGTAGGCAAAGAGGAGTGGTATTATAGGAGAATTTGTGAGTTAGATTAGTCTGGCAGCAGATTTCATTATGGACTGTAGTGGGGTTAATTAGGTGAGAGAAAGGCCAATTAGGATGAGTTAAACTAGTTGAGATGGGACACGATGAGTGTTTGAATTATAATTTTGGAAGTCTCTTGCATAAGAAAAGGTCAAATTCTAGAGATGTTACATAGATGGAGGTGGCATGGATTGGAAACTAACTGAATGTGGGGAATGAAGAATGCAGAGTCAAAGGTAAGTCCCAGACAATGTGCTTTGCAGGTTGGTGAGATGGTAGCAAGGAAGTATCCAGCATAAGGTTGGTTGGAGAGGGAGGAAAAAGTATACGTTCAGTTTTGGTTAAAAGGTTACAAACAACTCTGTTGGTGCACCCCAAAAATATGTATATTAGTTGCTTTAACACACAAATTTCAATCTTGAAGTAAAAAGTGCTAAATGTGCACAAATATCTAAGAAGTGTGAAGTACCAAAAACCAAATATAGAAAATTGAAATATGTGTAAAAATGAAAATGCTGAATGACACCAGGAACCATGTATACATACATAAAAATGTTTAATAAAATATTACAACACAATATAAAACCAAATTGTCCAATTGTACCACCAGCATGAAAGGGTCTGGATGCCCTGGTTCCCTAGACCTAGTGCTGGCCATTCCCACCATATCACCCCTAGGGATCTTGGGGACATTTTTGTCAAGGGCAGAGGAAGAGGAGGGTAGTAGAGTGAGCAGGACAGGTCAGCTACCTGTGCCTGCTGCCAGTGCTGAACCTTCTGCCAGTGTGTATTGTAATTCTCAGAGGAGGGGGGAGGAGATGATTCCAAGTCTGACAGCAGGGGGGCCTCAAGCAGTCCTGCCACTAGTACTACTGCTAAGAAGGGCCAGCAGCTTGTACAGAGTGTCAGGTGTAAAGGAGGGGGTGATTATATTACAAATGAGGAGGAAGACTCAGGGACAGAAATTGATGTGTTTGGTGTTAGTAGTAGTAACTGTGATGGTGAAGCAGCTGGGGGGACTAGCGTTATGGGAGTGACCCTGGGAGTCGCCTTCTACCCAAGGCATTGTACAGGTGGAACATGATCCTGAAGAAGGCAGAATTGTTGCCTATCAGCAATAATTCCACCACCACAAGGAGCACAACTCAGCTTCATATGCTGGCTGCTAATGCTGCCAGTCAACAAGACATGGCAAGTGTGACATTATGGGACTCTCTGTCACATTTTTCATCACCTCCTCTAACCAGGGAAAGGTCTGTAATAGTGAAGCAGCAGCAAGGAGGGACTGATGGTAGTGATGATGATGATGGTGGAGAAGCTGGGGTGGAAGAGGCATTAATGGGCTTTTTAGCCCAAACTGAGAAGGAATGGGAGACGGGGATGGGAATGTACATCACCACCAGCAGTGAGCTTTTGGAATTTGCAGAGACCAACGTGGACACAATGGGAATGGGGTCAAAAGTAATGCAGGACTAGGACAGATTCCACTTGCCAGCAGCAATACTCCTGGTCCTAGTTGCAGTGCGGATTCTGAGGTAATAGCAGCAACATCATCCTCTGCCCCCAGCCAGTGAAGGAGAATGAGGAGGAGAAGAAAAAAGACTCCATTCTTCTTCACCTTTCCCCTTCCCCCTTAGGTCCTGGGTGTGAACTATTTTTCTCTTAAGGTAGACACAGTGCAGTCATCAGCGACGGCACTGTGCACAGTTTGTGACAAGTTAGGGAACAGGGGATAGGAGGGAACACACCTTGGCACAACCTCCCTGATAACACACATGACATTTATATGAAACATGTTAAAACCAAACACCCATGAAAGAAATCTGGCACATTTGTTGCTGTACCCCCCAACACTTCCCAAAGGCAACAAGAGGTGAGGCAGAGATCAAAGAAGAGGAAGAAGAGAGAAACCCAGCCAGAGGCTGAAAGTTCGATGGCGAGTGAAACACCTCACTCTCCATCAACTTCTATCTCTAGTGTAACTACATCTTCTGGCGATCCACCTCTTTCATCTTTAACCTCCCCACCAGTTGATAGCCATTCAGTGGATGTTAGGATGTGGCAGTTTGTGCCCACCCATTGCACACTCTGTGGTGCACTGACCACACATTCCAGTATGGTGGAGGATAATCATAACCAGGTCATAAAGCAGTATCGGAGGAGATTCCATCCCACAGAATATGCTAAGCTTGTGGCAGGGAGGGTTCATCATTATTATTATACTGTGTGCATGTTGTCATGTGTCATGTGTCTTTATCAGGAAGTAGACAAAGTGTATGGTAACAGCAGCTGTACTTGATTTCTGGAGTGGGGGGGGATTTCACATTGGGGAGCCTAAGCTTCATGGTGTTTGGAAATATTTGTGCTGGGTGTTTGATGTGAGTGCAGAGATGCCCATTGTTCCCTGTACTTGGCTTATTTATCACAAACATTGCGCACATTGCAGTTGCTGATGAGATGTACAGTTCCTGCTCTCAAGGGAAAATGTATGTTCTAACAACACACCCATGATTTTGGAGGAAGGGCAGGTGGAGAAGCATTAATTGCCAACTTCTTTTCTCCACATATACATGAAGTGGTGGAGGCTAGTTATGGTGCTGCTACTGCCTCAGACGCATCACTAATCATGCAAAGTGGAACCTTCATCATCCATTACTCATGTTACTGCTGTTTTTGATCTCAGTTCCTTTGAGCTGCTTAATCATTCTGCTGTTTAAACAACTCATCAACAGTAGCAAGAACAGCAGCTGCAAATTCCGCAATTAAGCCAGGGCATTATACAATTTCTAGTGCCCACTGGTCAACACCACAGGGCTTGCGCTTTAAAAAAATTTTAAAAAAATGAAAACGTTTTTGGGGGCTTGTTTCTAACAAGTCTAAGTCTTACAGATCAATGTTCCCTCAGGGCTTGGGCCTCTAATAACAAATTCTACAAATAATTCTCTATAAAGTATCATTCTGCCTCAGTTGTAGCTCTCACGTTACGTACCAATTTCTTATTTTATTTATTTTTCTATTTTGTTTATTTTTTATCAACTGTCCCCCAAGTACCAGTCAAATTCCCCCCCCAAAAAAATCCCTGTTCATCTCATTATTTCCCTAGACAACACCTACCAACACAGGCACCCTCCACAGACCCCTTAATACCATGTCTTATGTTTTTTTAAATTGTATGTAGTTTTAATTGTTTTATTAACTGTTCCCCCCAATTCCAGTAAACAACTTCCCCCAAAAAAAGCATTCCCTGGTCAACGGATTGTTTCCGCACACTCCACCAACACAGGCACACTCATATCCCTTTTATACTATGTCTTTGGGAAATAAATTAATGTTTACTATGTATTGTGTGTAGATTCAATGTTTCCATTAATTTCTATGGAATGAGCTAGTCAAAAAAAAGTGGAAAATGGCATTTGCAAGGCTGGAAGTGCCATTATTCGTCAATTTTAGTTTGAGGCAAAATTTTTGGGCCATTTTGTGTTAGCTCAATATCTAATAATGGTTTAGTTTTATTTGTTACTTGTCAAGACTCTTCTACCCTTTCTTTTCCCCTGGAATATACTGATGCAAAGAAAGTGTTTAGGACATTAGCCTTTCCTTCTCTCTAATCAATCCACCCATCTCATTTTTGAAAGGTCCAATACAATCCCTTTTTTTTTTGCTATTTATGTATTCAAAAAACGTTTTTAGATTAGTCTTGCTTTGCATTGCAATTTGGGTTTCATTATCTATTTTTGCTGACCTAATTGCCTTTTTGCAATTTTTGTTGCGCTCCCTGTATTTCAAGAAATAATTTTCTATTCATTCAGATTTAAATAGTTGAAATGCCTATTTTACCTTGCCATTTATTTCTTTACATTTGCATTTAACCACACTGATCTACTTCTTTTGCATTTGTTCCCTACTGGTATATACTGTTGAATATATTTCTGTAACCTAAATTTAAATTCAGACCATTTTTCCCTCAGTCTTTTTTTCTTTAACCCTTTTAGTGCCAGAGGGGTTAAATAATTTATCCCAGTCTATTTGTTGCATTGATGCTGTTAACAATTTGATGTTAGCTTTTTTAAAATTAAGAGTTTTTGGTTGAACCTATACAGTTTTGCTTTGGCAAACTGATCTCAAATGTAATCATGTTGTGATCACTGTTCCCAAATGTTCACCTACTTTAATATTTGACACCATGTCTATATTATTTATCACTAGATCAATATATTGTTATTTCTTGTCTGCATGTCCACCATTTGTGACATGTAGCTATTCCTAAGCATGTTCACAAACCAGCTTGCCTTAGCACTCTGACAGGACTCAAGTCTCCAGTTTACATCCTGAAAGTTAAAATTGTCTATAATTATAGTATCCTGAAGATACACAGATTTTCTCATTTTCATTAACAATTGGGCCTCAACATTCTCATATCATATACCCACCAACAACTTTTTCTTACCGTTTAAGCCACAGTTAGCCTTGATTTGTACCCACAATGACTCCACATTATGACCAGTTTCCTCACAAATATCTCCCCTTAAACTTGGATTTAGATCTGGTTTCAAATATAAGCACACATACCATCCCCTCGTCTATTAATCGTCACTCTTCTGAACAGGGAATAAGACTTTATATTTACAACCCCATCATGTGCATCATCCCACAATGTTTCAGTTATGGCAATTATATCCAAATGTGCAATAACCTCCAGCAATTCTTGTTCTCCCATTTTACCTATCATCATTCTTGCATTTGCCAACATACAAACATACAATTTGCCAACATACAATTAATTTTATTTTCTTTACATATTTTACCCACTACTCTCCTTTTGTCTCCATAATCCTTTCATAAAAATGCATAAAAACAGTTTGGTGTTTTAAAAAGGTGAGTTAACCCCTTAATGACCATAAGGACCCATGATGGTTCTGGCATGTCATGGGTTAATCCCTTGACGGTTATAGTACATCAAGGGTCGATCTGACTGAACGACCCATGACGTACTATGACAGTCATGGAATTCCGGACTCCCCCCACGGCTGCACGCCGTTTGGGGAGTCCGGAAGCGGATGGAGCATAAAAAAAAAAAAATAGCTCCGTGGTCCTTAACTGACCATGCAGCGCCGATCGGCCGGTCGTTAAGGGGTTAAATGATAGCAGCATGCACCTCGGTGCATGCTGCTATCATGGTGTACAAGCTAAAACTGAGCGCTCTGGGACCGGAGCTCTGTTTCAGTGCTTGCCTCTTCTGCAGGTACACGTGATCGCTCCTGGAGTGATCACATGTACCGGCATTTTCATTCATTAAAGTAAGGAAGAGAGAAGCAGAGAGCAGACACAGTCAAATAAAATAATGCAATACTTGGGGATATTAACCCCTTCAGTGCTGGTGCTCGGGGCTGGCTGGATGCAGGTCCATTTCTGACCTGCTAAAAGCTATTTTTTTTATTATATAAATTTAAAAAAGAAAAATTATTTTATTTATACATTCTATTTATAAAATAAATCTGCTAAGTTTAAGCACTAAATAATGGGTGTGTGATTCTTGTGGAGCCATGTAATACACTTATACACACCGCCAAATCTTATCAAGAAAAAAAAGTGGGAAAATAGTGAGGGAAAGAGAGATATGGGAATTTTTCACCCAGGGGGGGACAGTGCCCACTTAAAACTGCCCATTTTTTAGGTATGACTGACTGGTCAAACCTTTTATGCAGTCTTTATAAAAATGTAACCCATTGTGCCCAAATGATAACAAGAGAAAAATTAAAATGGTGTTTTTGTTACTTTACAATTTTCTTTAACTTTAATAAAATAAATGATGGGTTATTCATATAAGTGTCTTATCAAATGAAAGCCGTAATTGTGTGCGAAAAAATGGCATACAATTTATGTGTCTGAAATAAAAGCCTTAGAGGGAAAACACTGTTGAACAAAGATATAGTCAAAAAGGTCAGAATTGCTCCGTTTCTGAAGTTCAATCCACCCTAGATTTTCCCGGTCCTTAACCCCTTAATAACCGGCTGCGTAGGCACGCATGCAGCCACGGGTGGAGTTCGGCATTCCATGAAGTTCAGAGTACGTCATGGGTCGTTAAGGGGTTAATACAAACTTACAAACATAAGCTAGTGCAACATAGAATAAATACAGTCTAGAACAGTTGTTTGCCATTCACATTATTGGAATATAATTTAAAAAAAACAGATAAACAAAATTTGGATCATGTTAAGGGATATTCGCAAACCAAAGGAATTTTTTGAAAGCCTGATGAAAAACACAATGTATCACACGTGTGGGTTGTTTATAGAAAAGCACTAAACTTGTCATTTGACTGTAAACTGCAGTGTATTATAATGCAGTCTTTAAATTGAAAACATTAAATTAAATATCTTGTTTGAATATAAACTACTAGCTGAACAGCCCGTTACACGGGCCACAGTGCCTCTGGCAGCCGGTTGCGGGGCAGTCACACGCAGCAGAGACTGCCCGCGCCACTGCTGATACTGAGCTGGACGCTCCTTCGGAGCGCCCAGCTCTGTATCAGCCGCGGCGCGGGCAGTCTGTACTGCGCATGACTGCCGCACACGCAGCAGTGTCTACTGCGCATTTCGGGCGTTACACACAACTTAGCGAATTATTATATAGGATTATATGAGGTAGGGGTCCTCTTTAATAAAAATTTAGCTGAGAGCCAAGGAATAGCCTCTATATATTATTTCAGCTTTATCAATACCTATTTATGCTACCAAAGTACTGTAAAACTGGTTACTACATTTAAAAATATAGTAGAAGGTGGCATAAATCATCAATAAAATTATAATACAATATTTTAGTATCGTATCTGTTCACTGTGGCTTTATATTCACTTTATAACATTGTCATTTCCTTTTTTTTGAGATGCTCCTCTGATAGTATTTAAACGTGCTGTGCTCTTACATTTAACATCATTTGCTATATGTGTTGAAAACTACTATATTTACTTTCTAATATCCTTTTTTATCAGTTTCCTTAAATTATGTTTCTGCATGGCTGAAGAACAGTGTTCCATGCGAAAATAATTTCATTTTTTTCAACAATTTGCTTGTTTCAGATGTTCTCCTTGTATTTACTTCTCATAATGTGATGGCTAAATTTTTGATATAATGATATAAAAGTAAACACATTACAGTAAACTAGTTTATTCAATGAAATGTGCCACATAAAAATCTAAAAACACAGTAATTATGTTTTGACTAATTTTGTGTTCTCAGCTGATCTGTACAACACTGGAAAATTCTCTTTACCTTAGTTATCTATAATTATCTAGAAAGGAGAAGTATCATACTGTATCAATGTATCAGTCTATCGTCTGTGTATATATATATATATATATATATATATATATATATATATATATACAAAGTTCTGAAAGGTAGCACTCACAGTAAACGGATCCTCAAGCCTGGGTGCTCGTCAGTAGAGCAAAACATATATATATGTATCAATCGAGTATAGACAGCACTCACAGGTACTGTTAGATGGCAAGAAGAGTAGTTTATTGAAATCGACCTCAGTCTATACCCTACTGATACATGTATGTGTGTGTATATATTTATTTTATATATATATATATATATATATATATATATATATAAAGTGTAAGTTATTAAAAATTCAATAACATGGGGAAGAGCATTGAAGAGTTATTGAATTTTTTAATAACTTACACTTTATTTAAATCTTTGAAGTAGCAGCCATGTTTTACATATTCTTTTTTTTGCAAAGGAGAAGGTGTGCCCTGCAACATCTATGTGTGTATATATATATATATATATATATATATATAAAGATATATATATATATATAGATATAGATAGATATATACCGTAAAATCTCGGGTATAATACACGAGAGTTATTTAAAAAAAAAAAATTGTGCTGACAGATACCCTCCATCCCGCAGCCCAATTCGCTCTCACAATAATGCTTATTTGCTCCCACTGACTTCCCCACTGAAGTCCGCGCTGACAATGAGGCTTACGGTACTTCCTTCCACTGAGGTACCCATCTTCCCTGCGGGTGGCAAGCTTGCATTTGCCGCCCGCTTCCTTCATGGGCTTTCAGGACCTTCTGCTTCCATTACCATTGGCTGGAGGCAGAAGGTTCTGAAAGCCCATGAAGGAAGAGGGCAGCAAATGCAAGCTTGCCGCCCGCAGGGAAGATGGGTACCTCAGTGGAAGGAAGTACAGTAAGCCTCATTGTCAGCGCGGATTTCAGTGGGGAAGTCAGTGGAAGCAAGTAAGCATTATTGTGAGAGCAAATTGGGCCGTGGGAGGGAGGGAAGGGATCTGCAAGCAGTAAAAAAAAATGTAGCAAGGGGGAAAACAAGGGTACGTATTATACATAGGTACTCTTGTTTTCCCCTAAAATCTTAGGTATAATATACACCTGCGTATTATACACAGGTGAGTATTATACCTGAGATTTTACGGTAGATAGATATAGATAATGATATACACACACACACACACACACACACCTTCACAAATTCCTAGACAAGGGCCATATAAGATTTTGGTGCCCTGAAAAGGTCACATTGTTTGTTAGGGTTTTCTTGAGAAACAACATTTGAGGACAACTGAAATCTGACAACACTTCATATATCTCTAGGTGTGTTCATATCCTCCTTACCTTGCATCACTGATGTATTATGAACAAGGATTCAACATACTCAAGTGTTTTTTCTCAAACTGCTCCTCATTTCCTCTCTTTGTTTGGTTACCATATTTACTATTATCACAAGTAGAGGAAGAAGTCAGATGTAAAAATATTCAACATTTTCAGTGTTTCCTCATTCTGCATCACTGAATAAAGTAGAAGAGAGACATGAACACTTTATCTGCCTTGCTCCTGGAGCACCATTGCCAGCTGATGTCCTGGATATTTGGGTTTTGCACTAAGCATGGTATACTGCACTACCTTTTCTGGAACTTTGGAAGAAGTGATAATTCCAATTTAAAACTCCCACCCTCCAGATTTCTTCAAGTGTCTTCACCTCATGAAGTGCTTCCGTTTAGTCACCAACCAATTTGCCATAACTTAAACAGTGTTATAGAATATTGTCCATTGTAAGCTGAGGTCTGCTGAGAATGAAACACATTTATTGTTACAAAGATCAGTCGACAAGGCAAATAAACAGGATAATACATTTCTATTCTAAGTGCAATATTTATCTTAACAATAAAATTACTTTATTTGCTTTCTTTTCTCACTACAGAACAAGACTAAATATGATATTATCAAATATGAGAACATGTTTTCATTATTCTCAGTACTGGACGAGCTTCTTCAATGTGAAAAAGAAAAACAAGAAACACCGCATTCTAAGCTGTATGATGATGAAACAAAACAATTTTTGGACAGTCTTGACCAAACTATACTTTATATTTCTGATGATTTTCCACTGTTTTGTTTATACCTGTGGAGATTGGGGACATTATTCCCACGCATCGAAAGAAATGCAGATTAAGGTTTTGCACATTGGGTCACGTTAAGTTAAACAAACTTATTGGAAAAGCACTCTTATCTAAAACCAGTAATACTGCTAGCTTAAACTGTCAGTTAAACCATATTGTCAAGGTTACTTTAAACCATCAAAAATAATTTAACATATATATATATATATATATATATAAATAAAATGAGCATCGATTGTTTTCTCTGGCTTGGCTTATTACATTGGATAAATTGTCTAAAGTTATACTTCATATTATGTATTGTAGATAGAATAATAGATTAAGAAGACAGCTATATTGGATTGATGTGTATTTTTGTAAACCAAATATTCTTATTTTAGTCATTTTAAAAGTTTATTTGGATTTCTTTAACATAACTTTAGATCTGTTATAGACTATTTAAACAATCAAGCAATCAGGCTTACAGTCAGGGCCGGATTTAATATAAGGCAGAGTAGGCATCTGCCTACAGGCGCACCCCACAGAGGGGTGCCTGTCATTCGGATCGCTTTTTTTATTTATTTATTTTTTAAATTAGCCTCGTTGGCCCCCACCTGGAGCCCACTCCATGTGCCCTCACATTGCCCCCCCACCTTTGTTTGGTTCCTACCTCCCTGGCAGGACAGGTGTGTTCCTCTGTTGGCACAGTCCTGTAGCTGCTGAGCTCCCTCGTTGGCTCTTTAGGAATGCAGAACACTGCGAGATGACATCATCTCCCAGCACTCTGCATTCCTGAATAGGAGACCGCGCGTGAGCTCCAGCAGCTACAGGACTGTGCCAAAGGAGGCACAGGTGACAGATCTCCTGCCAGGGAGGTAGGAAACGGACAATGGGGGGAGGCAAAATGGCGCTAATGGGGGGCAAGTTGGATCCGATGGAGGGCAATATGGAGATGGTGGGGGCAATGTGAGAGTAACATGGAGCTGATGGGGGCAAGTTGGAGCTGATGGGGACAATGTGAGGACAATATGGAGACGGTGGGGGAAATATAGAGCTGATGGGGGGCAAGTTGGAGCTGATAGGGGCAATGTGAGGGCAATACGGAGATGATGGGGGCAATGTGGAGATTAGGAGCATTGTGGAGGTGTCTAGTGGAGATGGCCAAGGGGGGGGCGCTTTAGATTTCTGTGCCTACAGGCTCCTGAGATGTAAATCTGGCCCTGCTTACAGTTTGACTACGATGCTACTTTATGGTCTTTAAAAGCTTTATAACTATGTAACTTAGTATATGTGAAGAAAGTTAACTAAATATGAAAATGTTTCAGTTTCCTAATTAAGCAAATGTTTACCATACATGATTGCTTTAAGTTATCACTAAATGTTTTTAAAAATCATATCTGCTAAATAAGTCTGAAACACCAGTATTTGTTTTACTTATATTTTCTGGCACTCTATAAGCATATTATTTAGCAGAGCTGACTTAAAGAGCAAGTATCATATGCTACAAACACACTTGGCATATCTGCTTCTGTGGGAGTAGTCCCAAGGAAGATTGGGTCACATAGTGTAGCATAATAGATCAGCCAAAATGCTAGTCAGGGGGTCAGAAAAGTGACCCCCTTCAAGAGATACTTAACTGCATTTCAGTCATGTGGGGCGGTGGCTGCAGCTCCCATAGATTGCTAGTGAGATGCTTTAAAACTCAACACTGTTGGTCCATTGGGAATGTCCAGCAAATGCACAAGGCATAGAGGGGAGGAGAAAAGGACATGTGAGAAAAGTGGTAGTCCAAAAACTGACTGCAGTCATGGTGGCTGTAGTGTATGCCATAAATGATGGTGATCTCCCTCCTCCTGAGGAGGATGCAGTTTTTCAAGGTCCCACCAAAAGTTCCATCTCTACCAGCACCAGCACTATCAAAAAACCATGTAAGAACACTATAGATGACAACGAGTTGCATTCTAGTGCTGGGATAACGGAAGAAGGTGTAGCAACTCAACAACTGCTACATCTGACAGGGATACTAACAAGCATAAAACACCTCACTTATTCTCAAAGTAGTGAACATTGTGAAAGTAAAAGTAAAAATAAATTGTTTGGGACCTCTAAAAGCCTAGAGGGATGTAAAGGTAATGGGCAAGAACCAGCAGCAGATGATGCGTATGATCTAACCATTACTGATAATGATGTAGAATTTGAATATATCTCTCCAGCACCCTCTTCTTCTTCAGATACAGATGAAGTTGAGAATGAGAGAGATGATGACATGGCCAGAAAATTAACTGAAAGGCACAGGCTCAATCTTCCACTTTGAGAAAGCAATTGGAAAAGTTTGACCCTGGACAAGCAAAGATGCTCAAAAATACACAGTCTTCCTATCAGTGTTCATCAGCACCCTCACTTCCAAGTCCAAGCCACACACACTAGTGTTGAGTAAACACCACCAACAACACAGGTATTTAACATCCACAGCCTTAGCTATGATAAAGTGTGTCTGCTGCGCCTGGAGGTGCTGCACCTTTGACACCCAGTAGTAGTACAATTGCATCAGCATCTATCTCCAGTGGTATTAGTAGCAGCCCCTCTGGAATACCACAGTCCATAAAATCCACAGTATGGAGATACTTCACTCACGATCCAAAAGCTAAGCAGGTTGCTGTCTGTTGTCTGTTTTAAAAACATGTGAGTAGGGGGAAAGGAGGATCACACCTCGGCACCTCCTCAGTGAGATCCCACCTAACATATCACCATAGGTCTAACTGGAAGACACACTATTAACATGTCAGAGGTGCAGCAGAAACACTCCAAAACGTATCTGGGGCTCTGGTGCACATAATAGAAGCAGTTATGTTATTGATGTGTTAGTGATTGTGCCAAGAGTTTGTTCATTCCAAATAGCACCTATGGCTCACGATGCAGAGGAATCATTGACTGCCCACACACTCACATGCTGTCACCACCTCTACCACCTCCTCTAGCCATCAAGTTACAGAGTTCTTCTGCCATGTACTTTCAACCCACATTTACTGAGTTCTTGGGAAGGAGCAAAAAACTTTTAAAAAATGCAAAGGATGCCTGTGGAATGGCAAGGTTTCCAAGCATATTCCAAGCCTCAGTTATTTTTATGGTTCTTGAAGTGTGATAAAAAGGCAGTATAGCCTATACCATGTCATACCACCTGGTGCATGCAAAATTTTGAGAGACAGTCCCATAAAGCCACATATGTATTAAGTAAACTAGAGCAGGTGATAGAGGAATGGTTTGTGTCTGCTTATAATAGCTCCAACATAACGGCTTCATTGAAAATATGTGATGTGCTGCATATACCCTGCTTTGCCCATGTCCTTAATTAAGTAAAAATGATGTTAAACTGACTAATACCATCAAGTACCTCCACTTTCATAGCAGCCATTTAATACAGTGGAAGGTCAACATACTGGGGGGGTCAGTTTCATAGGTTAAGACAAAACTGTAAAAAACAAAAAGATTATGAGATACTATCATCTGAATTAAAACAAAAATTCATTAATAAAGAATACACTAAGGAACTGATTGAACAATCTTACCTGCAGGCAGCTGCAAAGGATAGGAGAAGTATGATAATACCTAAAGTGGAAAGAAGAAAAAAATAATTAGTAACAGACAAACTCTCCCTGCCACCATCTTAGCATATTCTGTGGGACAGAATCTCCTCAGATGTTGCTTGATGTCCTGCTTGCGATTCTCCTCCACCACACTGCCATGTGTGGTCAGTGCACCACACAGTGTGCAATGGGTGGAGACAAACTGCCACATCCTAACATCTACAGAGTGGCTATCATTTGGCAGGGAGGTAATAATGAATGAGGTGGATTGGCAGAAGATGTAGTTACCCTAGAGGAAGAAGGTGATGACGAGCTAGTGGTTTCGCTTGTCATTGAAATTCCAGTCTCTGCCTGAGTTTCTCTATCTTTCCTCCTCCACTTCTTTGATCTCACTCGCCTCTTGATGCATTTCTAGAGAGTCAAGGTGTACAGAAACAGTAGTGCTCGATTTCTTTGGTGGTTGTTTAGCTTGAACATGTTTGACATAAATGTCATGGTGTCTGTTTTTCATGTGTGTTATCAGGGTAGTTGTGCCAAGGTGTGTTCCCTCCTTTCCCCTTCTCACTGACTTGTCACAGATTATGCACAGTGCCGTTGGTGATGAATGCATTGTGCCTGCCCCAAGAGAAAAACAGTCTCACACCCATAACTTTAGGGGGTAGGGAACAGGTGGAGACGAATGGCCTCTTCTTTTCCTCCTCATTCCCCTTCACTAGCTGGGGCAGAGGATGATGTTGCTACTGTTGCTGAAACTGCCTCATTATCAGCAGTGCAAGTAGGACCAGAGTATTCCTGCT
Organism: Rhinophrynus dorsalis; assembly: GCA_037306005.1. Classification (NCBI taxonomy): domain Eukaryota; kingdom Metazoa; phylum Chordata; class Amphibia; order Anura; family Rhinophrynidae; genus Rhinophrynus; species Rhinophrynus dorsalis. Next base: position 323,509,026 of record CM074720.1, on the reverse strand, counting down.
GCTGGCAGAAGAAACCTGTCCTAGTCCTGCATCACTTGTTGACCCCATTCTCACTGTGTCCATGGTGGTCTGTGGCACACTAGCATCCTGCTGCCCTTGCAACTTAGCAGCAGCAGGAACTACAGCAGTTGCAAACTCAGCATATTCCAAAAGTTCACTGCTTATGGTGGTGGTGATGCCCATCCTCATCCCTGTCTCCCATTCCTACTGAGTTTGGGCTAAAAAGGCCATCAATGTCTCTTGCACCACAGCTTCTCCACCATCATCATCACCACCACCACTAGTGCCTCCGTGCTGCTGCTGCTCTATTACAGACAACGCACTGCTGGTTGGAGGAGGTGACCAGGAATGTGACAGAGGGTTCCCTAATGTCACACTTGCCATTTCTTCTTGACCTGAGGAAGGCAACCTGTCAGTACTAGCAGCAGGCAGCTGATATGTGCTCCTGGTGGTGGTATTATTGCCACCCCTGCTATCCAACAAACTATCCACCTAGACAATGCCATGGGGAAGGGCAGGGGACTCCCAGGGTCAGGGAAATAGTGTGGCTCCCTTGACTGCTAGTCTGGATGCTCTCAATTGCTTTCCCTACCACTTCCCTAATGCTACTCCCACCAGCTGCTTCACCATTACTGTTACTACTACTAACACCAACCACATTAATTTCAGCCCCTGAGTCTTTCTCCTCACAGTCACTAGTAATATGATAATTATCCCCTCCTTCACTCCTAACACTAACAAGCTGCTGAACCTTCTTAGTAGGGATGGGCAAAAATGCTTGCCCTTAAATTGAAATTGGTGAATAATGGCACTTCCTGCATGGCAAATAATTTCCAGCAAAAAGTGCCGTTTTCTGCTTTTTTTCCACCTAGCTCATTCCATTGAATGTTTTTTTTTGGGGGGAGTTGTTTACTGGGATTGGCAGCAGTTAATAATACAATAATTCCTAAATACAATTAAAAAACCCATAAGACATGGTATAAAAGGGGTCCAAGGAAGGTGCCTGTGTTAGTGGGTGGTGTCTGGGGAATGAATCAATTGAACAGAGAATTTGTTTTGGGAGGGTTTCTTGACTGGTATTCAGGGAACAGTTAATAAAAAAAAATATATATAAAATTAAATAAGAAATTTGTATGTAAAGTGATAAAGACAGGAACCCGCTGACATAAGTTGCCACTGGGGTGGACTGATACATGACTTGAAAAAGTATTTTGAAAGATGATGATTTATTAGATGTGTTGTTAGAGGCACAAGCCCTGAAGAAACATTACATTTTAGGACTTAAGCTTGTTTGGCACAAACCCTAAAGAAACATTGATTTGTAGGACTTAGGTTTGTTAGAAACAAACCCCCCAAAATTGTTTATTTTTTTGTAGGACTATGTTTTTTGCAATTATTTTTTTTATACAAGCCCTGAGAAAAAAAAAATGCTCTACTGGCCTAGTGTCAGCAGATTATGTTGGCCAGCGGCCACTGGCCATTATCAAATGCCCTACTGAGTCAATAATTGCGGGATTTGCAACTGTTGCAAATTCCATGGTTTTCACAGATTTCCATACAGATGAAGGGGCAGAAATGTAAGAAAATGCCATTTTTTTCCTATACTGCCACTTTCTGGAAGCATTTGGGCACAACAGGCTTGGGGTAGTAAGGAAATTCACCCCTCATTAGATGCGGCATATTGTCTTCTTTCCAAAATGGTATGTCTACCCTTTCTTCACTTCTCTAGTTGTTATAACCATTTTTGTACAGACAAGTAATGTTTGAGAAAATGTTAGAAAATTTACAGGTTGTAGTAGGTGTCTTTTTGCACTTCTAGCATCCCCTCAGGTAGGTCAACCCCTCCCAATGGGGTGTCATTTTTCTTCTAAGAGCACTATCTAATTAATATAGTTGAAAATTCCATGGTTTTCGCACATTTCAGTACAGTTGAAGGGGCAGAAATGTAAGAAAATGCCATATTTTTCCTATAGTGCCAATTTCTGGAAGCATTTGAGCACAACAGGCTTGGGGCAAGAAGGCAAGTTACCCCTCATTAGATGTGTCAGGTTGCCTACTTTTCAGAAATATATATTTTTATATAGTTATTCCACTGTTTTAAGGTAGTTTTACCACAAAAACCCTAGAATACGCATATTAGTTTATAAAGTTGAAAATATTTTGTGCTGCTGGTGATGAGGGCTCTGGGCTAGCCATGGACGTTGGTAAAACTATACAAATTTGGTATTTTTTTTACTCGGGGGACTCGGGCTTTTTAAAATAATTGAAACTTTTTCAATCAAGGTAAATGTTTTTGATGCGTAGTATGTGATTTTAGCAAAATGAGTAAATTTTCACTTTTTTGTCATGACATCATAGGCTTTTGCATGAAGTAAAGTTCTCTTCATGTAAGGGACCACAAGAAAGCTAAAAAAAAAACAATATATAGTTTTCCATATGTAACTAAAAATCACCAGTGTAAATCAAGCCTAAACGGAAGGATAGCAAAAATGCTGAAAAAGTGTCTGGCCTGCAGGGTACAAGAAATGGCCCAAGCCTCTGGCACTGAAGGGGTTAAGAACATGATGATTAGGCAGCTGAAAAGGAATGGGATCAGTAATACCAGTAACATGGCTGATAAAGTTACCACTTGCCAAGACTAGCTCCAATGATGTGCTGAGGTAGTAGCAGTACAATACGTAGCCCCCAGTACATGTGGAGAAAAGAAGAAGTTGGCCAATAATTCTTCTCCACCTGTCCCTTCTCCAAAATCATGGATGTCTTGTTATTAGAAGGTGATTGTGAGCTAGTTGTTTCGCTCATCATGGAACTTCCAGTCTCTGCCTGGGTTTCTCTATTCTTCCTCCTCTTTGATCTCTGACTCGCCTCTTGTTTCCTTTCTGGAGAGTCTGGGAGTACAGGAACAGTTGTGCTCTATTTCTGTGGTGGGTGTTTGGCTTTAACATGTTTGACATAAATGTCATGGTGTCTGTGTTTCATGTGTGTTTTCAGGGCACTTGTGCCTAGGTGTGTTCCTTCCTTTCCTCTTTTGTTGGTGATGACTGCACTGTGCCGGCCCCAAGAGAAAAATAGTCCCACACCCATGACTTCAGAGGGGAGGGAAAAGGTGGAACAGCTTGAGAAGAATGGCCTCTTTTTTTCGGGTGCAAAAAAACACACACAGAAGGTGCTTCTAGTGTAATATCTTCAAATTAAATTCCCTTTCCCTTGGATCAAAGTAAGTTATACTTACACTTTGTAGTGTCCAGTGCAGGGCTTATGTGCCCACTGGAGTATCAGGCTGGTGGTGGGATTTATTTGACTGTCCCCACAACTGTACACCAGAAATCTTGGTCTTCAAAGATAAATTGGGCTGCTCCTTATAATCATCCAGCCAAAGGCTTGGAAGTATATAGAAAAGAAAAGGAACACAAAGGGTTCCCCAATAGTGCCCGTTAAACTTTTAGGCACCAATTTAAATGATGATAAGAATGGTACTCACATTCGGGAGTGGCTGGTCAATGGCATACGTCAGAACCAGCAATAAGGCATGCAGGGAAATTATACCTGTCCCAGCTCAGGTCACTTCAGTGGGTTCTTGAAGTTCACAAAAAGGATCCCCAAACAATTCACAGGGGGATCAAACAATTCACAAAATCTGCTCCAGACTAAGTCTTCCAATAAAATTTATTAACATATAAATATATATATATATATATTTCCCTCAGTCAGTGTGTGAGTCTTCCTAGGGGCTCCATCTAGTATATATCTAGAGCCCAGTTAGGGGTGGCATTATGCCGGGGTGGCATTTGCCAGGGTATTACCACCTTCTCTAAGTAACACCTTATCAAAGTATGGAGAGTTATACAAGAGAGAAAATATGTATCCAATATGCTGTGTTTTATGAAGACTTTCTCCTAATGAGGTTCTCTTGTCCCTTACAGGTATGTACAAGCCAGTCCTGTTGTGTGGAAGTGCAAGTCTCATACTGTCTCCCCTCACAATTTTAACCCTTTGTGTGGTATGTACAAGCCAGTCCTGTTGTGTGGAAGTGCAAGTCTCATACTGTCTCCCCTCACAATTTTAACCCTTTGTGTGGTATGTACAAGCCAGTCCTGTTGTGTGGAAGTGCAAGTCTCATACTGTCTCCCCTCACAATTTTAACCCTTTGTGTGGTATGTACAAGCCAGTCCTGTTGTGTGGAAGTGCAAGTCTCATACTGTCTCCCCTCACAATTTTAACCCTTTGTGTGGTATGTACTAACCAGGGCTATTTTAAACTGGAACTTCAAATCCCATGCAATCTCCCTGTACATGTTTAACCCCCCATGGTATGTACTAACAATTATCCCTTTTTCCAGTCTCCATACTGCTTACCTCCCCCATCCCTGTCCTATATCTCTGTGTCTGCTCCTTATCAGATGTTTTAATGGTCACAGCTGACCCCACTCAGGGCGGGTCCAGGGCTAAACAATTTGTAATTTGGAATTCCCTCAGTCAGTGTGTGAGTCTTCCTAGGGGCTCCATCTAGTATATATCTAGAGCCCAGTTAAGGGTGGCATTATGCCGGGGTATTACCACCTTCTCTAAGTAACACCTTATCAAAGTATGGAGAGTTATACAAGAGAGTTGGACAGGAGAGGGGACAGGAAAGAAACACAGCTGCTGCAGAACACCTACTGATTCATACAGGCAAGTGGAATAAAGAGGAATTGGAGAAAATAGATAATTTTATACTTGTTATATTTATTTAATTTTTGATCTCAGCTGGTTTGTCTATCTGTATGCACCCTGTGAGCCTTGTCATATGCATGCCAACATGAACATATTACTTCTATGTGTACTAACCATTCCACTATTCATACAGAATTCCTCTTGTCCCTGCAACCATGCCCAGCACCCTCATCATACCATACTAATACACCATGGACTTCTGCATACATGTGCACTCCCTTCTGAATGCTGGTGGAGAGTATTAAAAACAAGCTCACCCTCCCCCAGTAATTATAGCAACAGACGCACCCTCTCACTATATGCTCACAGAAAACAAAACACCAAATTTTTATGCATTCTATTACTTGCTTTGGCAAATGACATAGAAACCAACCCTGGCCCTCAAATAGCAATAAATGGCAACCTCCCCTTTAAAAAGGGTCTGTCTTTTGTGCACTGCAACATACGCAGTATACTGCCCAAAATGGATGAACTAAAAGCATGGTGTTATACATACAAACCTAAAATTCTTATTCTTACTGAATCCTGGTTATCCCCAAAAATACCTGATACTGCTGTTGCCATAGATGGATACTCATGCTTTCGAAAAGACCGTGCAAAGCGAGGAGGATGGGTAATCATATACATACAGGAATCAGTAAACTTTACACTTCTAAATGACTCTCATAACTCTGATTCCTATGAATACATTGCTGGCAAAATTTGTCTTCCATATTCAAAACAAATCATAATTGTAGCCATCTACAGACCACCAAATACCCCAGCACATACCCTTTCAGACATAGCGCAACACCTAAAGGAGATTGCCACTCAAAACAAGAAAAGCGAGCTGGTGGTTCTTGGAGACTTTAATATAAATTGGCTAGACTCCAGGAATGAAAAATTTTGTTCATTGTTTAAAACATTGAATTTATCACAACTAATCTCCTCCCCTACTCGCATAAATCCTAAAACTTTAGACTTTAATATAAATTGGCTAGACTCCAGGAATGAAAAATTTTGTTCATTGTTTAAAACATTGAATTTATCACAACTAATCTCCTCCCCTACTCGCATAAATCCTAAAACATCCAACCATACTCTGCTAGACTGGATCCTTTCATCCTGCACAAGCAGAATCCAAGACTCAGGTGTACTAGCAAATGTGTTTAGCGATCACTCCATAGTTTACTGTGTCCGCAAAATAAAACCAGTCAAGTCATGTTCCAAAGTCATACTCACGAGATCATTTAGAAATTTTAATCTTCAGTCCTTCCTAAATGACTTAAGAAATTGCTCATGGCAGAGAATACAGCTAATACCAGACCTAGACTCAGCGATAGAATTCTTTAACTCTGAATTTTTACAGGTCTGTAATACACATGCCCCACTAAGAAAGATCAGGGTTAGGGGGGCACATCTACCCTGGGTCTCAGCTGACTTGATTCAATTATACAGTCTCAGAGATGCCTTATGGACAAAATTTAAACAAACCGGCTCCGCTTATGATCACACTGCATACAGACAATTAAGGAATACATGTACAAAACAAACAAAATTAGCAAAAGCACAATATTTTACTGACAACTTAAACAGTAACATTTCAAAGCCAGCCAACTTTTGGAAGGTTATTAAAAACCTTTATAACCCTCCTAATCATACTCACCCATCAACTATAATCATAGATAATGAAACAATACAATGCCCCACAGCCATAGCCAATGCATTTAACAGCTACTTTATTGGATGTGCCACCACCCTGATTACACAAAACAAAGATAACTCAGAAGTTCAGCCATCTACGGAACATTCACTGACACCTGTTGCCCGGCCCAGTTCTGAATATGAATTCAATTTCATGCCAGTAAATGAAAGCGAAATATATGATCACCTCCTCAATCCAAAAATGAAGTGCCAATCTAGCCCTGACAAACTACCAACAATGCTATTAAAGCTCAGTGCTATGGTAATGGCCAAACCGATTGCTTCTTTAATTAATACCTCTTTGGCAACAGGGTACATACCCAAATCCTGGAAGGTGGCTAGAGTTGTGCCTATCCACAAAAGTGGGGATAAAAGTGTAGTATCAAACTACAGACCAATATCCCTACTCACCACTTTATCCAAAATCCTAGAGAAATGTGTACATGTGCAACTAAATAAATATTACCAACAGACTAGTTTTTTCACCCCTCTTCAATCAGGCTTTCGACCAAATCACTCAACAGTCACGGCCCTCCTAAAAGTAACCAACGATATCCAGACGGGCATGGAAAATGGTGACCTCACAGGAGCCATTTTCCTAGATTTTGCCAAGGCCTTTGACACAGTAGACCATAATATTCTTATAAATAAACTCCAAAGATCAGGATTGGGTAATAATTCTCTAAACTGGTTCCGATCCTATTTATCAGACAGAATGCAGTATGTGTCAGTTGCTGGCAATGACTCCCTTCCTCTCAAAGTAACAAGTGGAGTTCCTCAAGGCTCCATTCTTGGCCCGCTTCTGTTTTCTCTTTTTATAAATGATCTTCCCAAGGTTTGCAAATCATCTTCAGTACACATGTATGCAGACGACACCATTCTCTATACTAAAAACTCAAACATATCACACCTTGAGGCCATATTACAACATGATTTCTGCGAGGTTGAAAGATGGATAGCAAGGAACAAACTGTTCTTAAACACAGACAAAACTGTCACAATGATATTTGGCACAAAACACAAACTGCGTAATCTCGGCAATACCCCCATATCCATTGAAACGGAGACTAATCGTAATTTGGCCCCAGTGGACTCCTACAAATATCTTGGTATGTGGCTTGACCCCAACCTCACTTTTGGACATCATATTGACAAGTTAACTTCCAAGCTTTATCCCAAAATCGGTGCTCTTTTTAGACACAAATCATGTTTAAGTCCCCTGGTTCGAAAACGTATTGTGCAACAGATGTTGCTGCCTGTCATAGACTATGGTGATGTAGTTTATGCTCCAGCTCCAGAAATCCATCTTAGTAAACTTGACACCCTGTATAATTCAATATGCCGCTTTAGCCTTCAATGTAATTACACTACTCATCGCTGTGATATGTTAAAAGAATTAAATTGGTTAACACTCAAATCTAGACGTGCCCTTCACCTTTCTTGCTTAGTACACAACCACTTCTCTGGAAAACTACCAGACTACCTGAGCAGTATGCTCACTCCTGCTCTACATACTAAGTATAACCTCCGCTCCACCGCAAACAACTCGCTACGTATACCACAATACAAGAAAGAAGCAGGAAGAGCCGCCTTCTCCTACAGAGCGCCAATGGCCTGGAACTATCTGCCTGAAATAACCAGATCTGCTCCCAGTCTAAAATCCTTAAAAGTAAATGCTTCTCTATATCTAAAAACAGAGTGTAACTGTTTATAATTCTAAAATTTCCATATGAATATTTGTATGTATATTTAATAACATGTAATATATAGTGTTTCTCAATTTGTATAAATAAGCAACCCTCTACTGTAAACTGTTCAGGACATACTTGAAAACGAGAGAAATCTCAATGTATTCTTCCTGGTAAAACATTTTCTAAATAAATAAATAAATAATTAAAATGAAAATCAAAAAGCCAATTGTAAGGCTTTATGACCAGGAGTATTGCTGCCACTGGCAATTGGAATCTGTCCTATTCCCGCATCACTTGTTGACCCCTTCCAGCTGTGTCCATGCTGTGGCACACTAGCTTGCTTCTCAGCATCTCAGCAGCAGCAGGAATTAGAGCAGTTACAAATTCCAAAAGCTCACTGCTGGTGGTGATGGTGGCGATGCCCATCCTCATCCCTGTCTCCCGTTCTTTCTCAGTTTGGTCTAAAAATGGCATCAATGTCTCTTCCACCACAGCTTCTCCACCATCATCACCACCACTAGGGATGGGCGAAAGATTTCACCTCAAACTGAAAACTGTGAATAATGGAACTTCCTGCTTTGAAAATAATTTCCCACAAAAAGTGCAGATTTTGCACTTTTTTTCACCTAGCTCATTTCATTGAAATCAAAGGGAACATTGAATTTACACACAATACATAGCAAATATTATTTTATTTTGCAAAGGCATAGTATAAAAGTGGCATGAGGGTGTCTGTGTTGGTGGGGTAAGAATCAGTTGAACAGGCAATTTTACTGGGATTAGGGGTCAGTTAATAAAAAATAAATCCTAAATATAATTCAAAACCCCCATAAGACATGGTATAAAAGGGGTATGAGGGGGGTGCCTGTGTTGGTGGGTGGAGTCTGGAGAATAAATTAGTTGAACAGGGAATTTGTTTTGGGGGGTTATTGACTGGTATTGGGGGGGGCAGTTAATAAAAAAATAATCCAATAAAATAAGAAATGTGCGTAAGCTGACACTAGGAAGGACTGATACTTGACTTAGAGTATTTTGTAGAGGATGATTTGTTGTTAGAGGCACAAGCCCTGAAGAAACATTTCTTTGTAGAACTTACGCTTGTTTGGCACAAACCCTAAGGAAACATTGCTTTGTAGGACTTTAGCTTGTTAGAAACAAACCCCCCAAAATTGTTTATTTTTTGTAGGAGTGTTTTTTTAAATTTTTTTTTTTTCAAAGCACAAGGCCTGAGGAAAAAAATGCCCTACTGGCCTATTGCCAGCAGGTCATGTTGGCCAGTTGTCCCTGGCCATTGCCAAATGTCCTCCTGAGTCCATAATTTGCAACTGGTGTTCTTACTGCTGCTGCTGATTTGTTTAAGCAGCAGGAAGATTAGATAGCTGAAAGGGAATGGGATCAACAGTAACAGTAACATGGGTGATGGATTATGAAGTTTCCACCTGCAATGACTATCTCCAGTATTGCGCCTGAGGCAGTAGCAGTCCAATAAGTAGCCTCCAGTCTATGTGGAGAAAAGAAGATGTTGACCAATAATTCTTCTCCACCTACCACTTCTCCAAAATCATGGGTGTTTTGTTATTATAATATACATTTTTCCCCTGTGCCTCTCATCAGCAACTGCAATGTGCACAGTGTGTGTGTGGTAAATAACATCTGTGGGCACAACTGTATCCAAACACCATGACACCAGAATCCAAGTACTGCAGCTGTCACTATACCCCTTGTCCAGAACCCACTAAGGACACATGACACCTTGCTGATAGTTTAATAGTAATGATGAACCCTCCCTACCACCATCTTAGCATATTCTGCAGGATGGAATCTCCTCAGATGCTGCTTGATGCCCTGGTTGCGTTTCTTCTCCACCACACTGTCATATGTGGTCAGTGCACCACATAGTGTGCAATGGGTGGAGACAAACTGCCACATCCTAACATCAACAGTGTGGCATTTGGTGGGGGAGGTAATGAACGAGGTGGATTGGCAGAAGATGTAGTTACCCTAGAGGAAGAAGGTGATCTAGTTGTTTTACTCGTCATGGAACTTCCACTCTCTGCCTAGGTTTCTCTACTCTTCATTTGTGGCTTTGTACATTCCTCCCAAAATTACTATACACATTGCAAAATCTAACAACCCACATTTTAAATAAAGTATACAATAGTAATTGATTTCATAACCTTAGACATAGAACTGTCTTGAAATGAAAAGAAAAAAATGTGGTCACACGAAATATTGATTTTAGATTTTTCTAATGCTCACTAACTATGCATTTTGTTAAAGAGAGAGTAAAGTTTCACAATAAAAGCAGCTCCAATTAATCTTCATAGTATTTTGCCCAGGGAGAGTGTTATTTCAATACTGTCAAAGTTGCAGTTCAAGAGTAATTGAATGATAAAGTATCCCCCTCCCTCCCCTTTTACCTAGTGTAAGCCGCCTCCCCTCAGACATAGAATCTGGTCTCTTGACCAGACAGATTACAGCAAGGGACAATCTTCTTACTGTGAGTATAAGGAAAACCCTGCCCCCGACAGGTTTTTCAGGTTTTTCCTTATGATCACTGAAGATTGTCCCTCTTTGCGATCCATCCGGACAGTCTTGCTGCTCTGTGGTGAGCAGTGTTACATCAGAAAAGGGGGTGGGAGGGGGATACTTTATCATTCAATTACTCTTTTACTACAACTCTGACAGCACTGAAATATCACTCTCCATGGCCCAAATACTATGAAGAGTAATTGGAGCTGCTGTTCTTGTGAAACATTACTATCCCTTTAACTGATAAAACTAAACTATTAACATATCTATTTTTGAAAGCATTCTTACTTAACAGAAATGTTTCACACCTGCCTAAAATTCGTGCATATTACTTAATATTACTAGGTATTACCTCAACTCATATGGTATGATTCCACGTTTTTATTCAGATACAGTATTCATTAATGCTAACTTTCTTCAAATATGTTCTCTTAAAACCATAGGTATTTATATCCATTACTCAGAAGAATTCTATAAAAATATTCTAAAATAAGTGAGTCAATATGAAATAAATATGAAATGGTTATATAGTAAATACATTGGAGGCCACTGGTAAAAATCCTTTGAGAACCACTGACGTGTTTTCTGGTGTTCTGGTATTAAAATCTTAATGATTATAGTGTTTGCAGATGCATACAAAAGCAATCTGCAGTTCCTAGAGGCTAACAGAAGCAGAGCTTCATTGGTGGCTTGGTACATTACTCCCAAAATTACTATACACATTGCAAAATCTAACAACCCACATTTTAAATAAAGTATATGATTTTAATTGATTTCATATCCTTAGATATAGAATGGTCTTGAAATGAAAAGAAAAAAACTGTGGTTACAACAAATATTGATTTGATTTAGATTTTTCTTCTGTTCACTAACTATGCGTTTTGTTAACTGATAAAACTAAAATAACTATGGAACTGTTATATATATTAAATACATATATAACAGAATTTACTGCAACATTATAAATGGATTCTACTGGATACTAAATGCCTGAGAAGAATAACACCAAAAATAAGATGGGTTGATAAAATTACCAAATTTGTTGGAGCATAGTGGTAACAGGAAGCATAATCGTTGGAAACTTGCTGAGGAGGCCTTCATCCTGTGTCAAAAGATAATGACTGAAGATGATGAATCTAAAGAACTGGATTCCTTGCACTTAGCCTTAGAGACATAGGTAGGAAAGATAATCTTCAATAAAAAGCAAGGTAGGAGAAGCAAATCGCCTAGAACTGCCAGTGGAAATCTCCCCAAGAATGCATAGTGCTGATACAGGAGTTATATTATATCATATATTTCATTTTGTCCACAAGCTACAAATTTATTGCACAGAAAAATATGGCAGTAGTTATATCTTTGTGAGTTTCATGGACTGGATGACAACCCCAAGTAAAATGTCTTTCATTTGTTGAATAAGATAGCCAGTCATTTCTTTTAACACTCATAGAATGCACAGCTGTCTGAAATTTTATTAATCATGGCTTTCAAATAAGTTAATAGTATTACAATCCCAAATGGTCAACAGGATAATCACTTTCCTTCATTACATATTTCATGAGCCAATTATTTCATACATATTTCATGAACCAATCTTCTATGCTCTAAATCATATTGGCATTTTACTTTTCACTTGTCAGTAATAGTGTGTTACGGAGAGCTTTCCTTTCATAGGCAAAATCAGGGAGAATGGAGAGTATCCTGCCAAGCATGTAATCAAGGATGATTCAGGTGAAAATGCTCTGTCAGCTGTATGCTAACATAATGTTTTTCAAACTGTTAAAGTAGTAAAGTGCTTAAAATAATTCATAGTGATATTAGTGACCACTGGATGCAAAATAATTTGATTTTAAACTTTGTTAAACTGTGTTTGTTATTTTATAGAATAGGAAAAAAGATAAAGATTCTAAGCTTTTCACTGGGAATATATTTTTCTGGCAAGTTCACCTTTATCAAATGATGAGCATTGAGTCATGGAAACTTGTATCACGCTGAGAATTAAATATTTATATTCAGTTTGAGGTTTGAAAAGTTCTTTCATATAGCTTTCTGCCTGCTTCTGGGTAAGAATGGGGTAAATGCCCTGTTATTTCTCACTTTTTCCATGGAAACTTCTTTGCATAGAAAATACATTATATTGCTACTTTTCACTACTGACTATGAATTTCTCACAAGAACTTTTCCACCTATGCTTTCTATGGCTGGGATAAATCACACCTCAGTATTATAAAAACTTGGAATTTTCTGCCATGGTTTGAGAATTAGTTGTTACTAGGCATGGGCGAAAATCGGCGAATAATGGCACTTCATCTTGGAGAATAAATTCCCGCGAAATGTGCAGAATTTCTGCTTTTTCCACCTAGCTCATTTCATTGAAATCAATGGGAACTTTGAATTTACACACAACACATAATAAATATTATTTTATTTCCCAAAGGCATAGTAAAAAAGGGGCATGAGGGTGCCTGTGTTGGTAGGGTGTGGGGAAAGAATCAGTTGAACAGGGAATGTTTTTGGAGGGGGTTTGTTACTGGTATTGGGGGCACGTAATAAAAAATAAATCCTAAATACAATTACCCCCCCTATAAGACAAAGTATAAAAGGGATCTGAGGAGGCTGCCTGTGTTGGTGGGTGGAGTCTGGGGAAAGAATTAGTTGAACAGGGAATTTTTTTTTCGGGGGTTCCCGACTGGTATTGGGAGGACAGTTAATAAAAAAATAAATCAATAAAATAAAATAGGAAATTTTTATCTAAAGTGATAGAGACCGGACATAAGCTGCCACTGGGGTGGACTAATCCTACTGTAAAGAGCTGCGGAATTTGTTGGCGCTATATAAATAAAGATTAATAATAATACTTGACTTGATAGATTATTTTGTAGAGGATGATTTGTTAGATTTGTTGTTAGAGGCACAAGCCCTGAGGAAACATTAATTTATAGGACTTAGCCTTGTTTGGCCAAACCCTAAGGAAACATTGATTTGTAGGAATTAGTCTTGTTAGAAACAAACCCCCCAAAAAGTGTTTATTTTTTTGTAGGACTATGTTTTTATTAATTTTTTTTATTTATTTATTTTTTAAAGCACAAGTCCTACGGTACTAGTGCCAGCAGATCATGTTGGCTAGTGACCATTGGCCATTGTCAAATGTCCTCCTGAGTTCATAATTGTGAAATTTTCTTTTTGAACTGAAGAAGGCAGAATGGCAGCAGTAGCAGCAGGCACAGGCAGCTGATCTGTGCTCCTGCTGGTGGCAGTGGTATAAATTGTTTGCCTGTTCTCCCCCAACAACAGGTCTGGCTTCTTAGTCTTCAGGATCCTATTCCACTTGGACACTTTAGTGAAGGGAAGGGGAGGACTCCCAGGGCCAGAGGAATGGTATGGGCTCCCTTGACTGCAAGTCTGGACACTCTCAAATGTTTCCCCTGCCACTCCGGCTGCTTCACCATTACTGCTAGTACTACTAACACCAACCACATTAAGTTCAGCAGAGTCTTCCTCCTCATAGTCACTGGTAATATAAGGATATTGTTGATTACCTCCTCCTTCACTCCTAATGCTAACAAGCTGCTGGACCTTAGTAGTAGTAGTACTAGCACTGTGAGACTGTTGGGGATGGCAAGTGTGACTTAGGGTCCCTTGCTGTCACACTTGGCATCATCTTCTCTTTCCCCCACTCCTAAGTATTACACACTAGCAGCAGGTTAAAGCACTGGTGGCAGCAGGAGCAGCATGTCTGACAGCAGGCACAGCACTAATGGCAGCAGGAGCAGCACGTCTGACAGCAGGCACACCAATGGTGGTATCAGTAGCATGGGAAGCACATCTGACAGCAGGCACAGCATTAGTGGCAGCACGTCTAGCATCAGGTACAGCACTATTGGCAGCAGGGGCAGCATGTCTGGCAGCAGGTAGAGCAGTGGTGGCAGAGCTACAGAAATGGTGACAGCAGGGGAAGCACATCTTGCAGCAGGTACAAACAGCTGACCTGTCCTGTTCTCACTACTACCCTTTTCTTCCTCCCTTCCGATTAAATTCCCTAAGATCCCCAGGGGTGATTTAGGGGGAGTGGACAGCATTGGTTCAGTTTTGCTCACTTTCTCCTCAGATTCAGTGAACACATAAAGGTTCTTCCAGTTCCTCCTCCTATTAATTTTAAGCCTGCTCATAATAATAGCAGTCACTATGAGTCTCTCTTGCCTCAATTTTATAAACAATTCACAGCAGAACAGCTCAGCACATATACCTGGCTTTGTAGGTGCTTCAATTGTGTTCCACTTCTGCAAATAAGTCATGTTTTATAGCGAAAAAGCAAAAACCACATAAATCAATGGATAGAAACTTTCTAGCCACTGAAAAATTGGCGGGGAATTTTGGCCAGTGGGTGAAAAATGCTAAAATTTTAATTGCTATTTTAAAGGTGGATTTTCTCGAGAAAAAGATGATAACATGGATGTTAAACTGTGTTGCTGTTGCTGGGTGCTCAAAACAGGTGTGTGTGGCTGAGTGGGACTTGGACTTTGAAGAGGCGATGATGCTGATGATAACTGATAGGGTGACTTTTTATTTATTTTTGTATTCTTTTTTTTTTTTTTTAAGTTGTCCACCCTGTTGTCTTATCGCACTCTGTCCAAAAAAAATTGTAACTGAAAAACTAAACCAACAACGTCTTTCCCCAGACTTCCCCACCCAGCACAGAGACAATAACAGCAAGATCAGCAAGCAAATAGGTCCCTAGATGCCTGTGTCTTGCCAGCCAGTCACATGGAGTTTTGGAGTATTTGGGGGTCAACCCTATTTCTCCCTTCTTATCCTCTAGTGTGCCCCCAGACTCCCCTAATACAGAGAACAAATGTCCTACCTAAGTGACTCGCTAAACTAAGCTTCAGTTCCCCTTTATTTGCCTATCTCCTGTAGCTCAAGAACATGCTGCTCTCTCCTCTCACAAACATAGAATGGCTGCTGTGAGAGCCTGACAGCCTTTTATATGGCTGTAGAAAACTTTCCTGAGGTATAGAAATATTTTTCTTCCCTTTGATTTCAATGGGCGAAAAAGGCGGGAAAAAGCAGAAAAACTGCACTTTTCGCGGGAAATTATTCGCCAATCGGAAAGTGCCATTATTTGCTGATTTCAGTTTGAGGCAAAAATTTTCACCCATCCCTAATGGTGACCTTAAAGCTAAACATCATTCACATAAAAAATGTTAGATGTATAAGCAATCATGTGGAAGCTTTAGTGATCTCCAGAGAACAGCTCCACCATCTTCTGTGGCTCCATGCAACTGCATAGAACAGGTCTCCAATGCATTGCATAGCTTTACCATGGAGAATTATGCAAAAGGAAAAAGGTGAAATTTACTCACCGATATTTGTTTTTCCCTCTCTGTCCTTCCACGATATACTGTGGGTAATTGGATCCGCCTTTCAGCTGGTAGGACCAAATCAAATAAATTCTTTGAGCTACAGTTATACAGTTGTCCAAGCTGCAAGATACAAGAGGTTAAAGATAGCAATACCAATATGCATAGAATTCGGTAGTGCGCCTTTGGCCTAGTCCTCCGTTACTGTCATACCGGTTCCAAGTGTGTGCCTCCATGCCTAGACATTCAGATGACCTGAGAGGAATGCTGCTGTGAGTATCCACAGATTCTGACTGATAAGGGATCTGTAAGGCTACTTTGTTCAATTGTGCTGCTTATTCCTACTTGGTTTAGAAGATACTGAACTGCTGAGATATTTTCTGACCTGAGTACTGCTGTGTACTTTACGCTGGAACTGAAGTACCTGAGGGACTTCCATATAGCCAATAGTTCCAGAACAGTGGTGTGTAGGCTGCATTTCCAGGTTGTCCACTTACCCTGGACCGTATTTTGGTTCCAAGTTCCGTTCAGACCGAAGTTGCAAGTATTCATAAAAGAGAATCAGCCATTCTATCAGAGAGCGACTGCTTGGTAAAGTGACTGGGTGAGTCCATCAGGGTAACCTTTTTCTTTGATAACCTGAACAGGGGAATCTTCTGGAACTGATTGGAAGGATTCTTCTTGTAGTAGTAGAGGTTTGTCACCTGAGCTAGGTGAGATCGTACTCTGTCTCATGTCAGGATCTGATACGTAGAGGACAGCGGTTCCAAAGTCTTGAGAAGCCCTTGCCTTGTGGAGTGGTGTCATGGAGGGAGGTGTCATGCTGCTGAGGATATGATGTTGCCATAATGTGGCATGAGTCTGAATGGTATTGAACCTGATGCCCTGAAAAAAACTAGGTCTTGAGAGGGAGATAGGGAAGCTAATTCTCAGTTGATAATCCAGCCCTATCTGGACAAGGGATCCAGATAAGTGTCTGTGCTGCTGATTGATCTGCTGGAATATGATCCTAGATCAGAATGTCATCCAGATATGGAATTGCTTTGCTCTCATGCCTTGTCTCAACACTGCTATTGAGATAGGCATTATCTGTGCGAAATCCTCTGAGCTGATGTTAGTCCCAATGGCAGGATTCAATACGGATAATGGTGGCCAAATATGAGGACCTTGAGGTAGTTCCTGTGCGCATCCCTGATCCGAACATGATAAGATGTGTCCCGTAGCTTTATCCTTGTGACAGACGAGCTTAGCTGTCTCAGGTTCAAGAGATACAGATGCTACCGTCTCTATCTTGAAGTGACGCAGCCTCCATATAGAGTTGAGCAGGGCAGGCCCTAACATGTGTCCTGGTGGGTCCATGGACCCGGACGGCACTTCAACTGGGGCGACAATTTGCCGCCCACTGTATGTCATTTTTTCGCCAGCCAGTCACCAGGTCTGTGTCCACACGGCACAGGACAAAGAGTTTTGACTCCTGTGAGCGGCCTTGTAACGGTTTGTTTGACACTCAGACACAGTAGGTTTGGCTAAAACACAGTTTTATTGAACAGTTGCAGTAAACAATAACCCTCACGGGTCCAGTAATATATGACACAACATAGTACTGACACAGGACAGGTTACAGTGAGATATACCCACACGGGTCCAGTATATGCAAAGTACAACAACACAATATACTGACACAGGTCAGGTAACTTTCATGTGAATCTCAAGCTAGGCAGCACTGAATGGGTTACTATTAGGCCAGGAGGACTGACAGGCGCTAATAGCGCAAGGCCCTTTAAGACTTTCACTCTGAAGAGAGTGAACAATATCGAGTAACGCCCAAATAGACAGAGACCAGAGCAACTTGTGGACTGCTGTAGCAGTAGCGGAGAACTGGCAACGAGCCAGGAGAGGCACCCAACCGGAGACTGCACGGATAGATAGCTGGTGAACTGGCACCTACCCCGAAGGGTTAACAACACTCAGACCAATGTCGACTGCATGACCAGGTGAACTTCCTGAGGCGCCCAGAGTAAACCCAACCTCAGCGTGAATGGCAGGAAGAGGTCCAGCGTATCATGGTGCATGGATGGAAGGAACACACCAGCAATGTCGCCTGGGTGACACCGACAATAACGAGACTAGACTGCAAGCGTATAGTGGTTCGAGGTACTGTCCGGAGACAGAGAGGATCCTGGATAACAACCCCAACCGGAGACCGGATGAGGCGTCAGCAGAAGAGATGCACGGCCAAAGGAGCCCAACCGGGCCGGGTCGGTACACACGCAGGAATGTCAGCCAATCCGAGTCGGTACACAGAGCAGGAACGTCAGCTGGGCCAGGTCGATACACAGAGCAGGAACGTCAGCCAATCCGGGTCGGTACACTGGGTCGGTATACAAAGCAGGAATGTCAGCCAATCCTAGTCGGTACACAGAGCAGGAACGAGATGCAGAGTAGTCAGGCAATCCGAGTCGTACACAGAGATCACGCGAAAACAGGAACAAGTGCTGGTAACGGAAACACCACGAAAGGGCACCAGAGACGTGACGACCCAGTATTTAAGGACAAATACTGGGCGGGACAAAGTCACTTCAACCAATAGGCGTTGTGAGGACCCCTAGTAATGTGGAGATGTATGCTGCATGAAACAAGACTCTAGGCAGAGGAAGCTGCGTAATACACCCCCACTAAGCAAGAGTGAAGGATACCATTAGCAGGTAAAGGACACCATATATATATATATATATATATATATATATATATATATATATATATGAGATATATGCATATAACCGTGTACCTGAATAGATTCCAAGGAAGCGTCCAGGATCAGGCAGGAGGAAACAGGAACACCAGACTGAGGAGCAGGAGGCAGTTCCAGGCAGGAGGAGCAGGAGAGAGGTCCGGATGACAATTCCAAGGCAGAGATCCTGGGATGCAGAGCAAGAAGGCACAGACCAAACTTCCAGCAGGAGGGAGGCAGTTCCAGGCAGGAGGGAACAGGAGAGAGGTCAGGTTTGCTTAATTTTGCAAGGGCAGAAATCCTGGATGAAGAACAGGAAGGAATAGACCAGCTCCGGCAGTAGGGAACAGAAGGGTGGTCAGATTCCCCACCAGAACAAAGCTGCACTCATGAGAGCTCAATATACACTGAGTGCCAGCCGAAGTGGCCGCTCAGTATTTATAGGGCTGAGAGGTGACGTCAAGGCAGCCGTACCCAACGCCCACGGCGTGGTATCCTAGCAATGCCACGCCCTGTGGAGTGACGACCGCCCAACAATCAGGCACCGCGAACCGGAAGCGATGCCCGTCGCCAACAGAGTCCCCCCCCCGACGCGCGGGCGCCGGACACGACAAGGACCAGGATGGTCTGGATGCAAAAGATGAAAGGCACGCAGCAACCGTGGAGCATGGATATTAGCGAGCGGCTCCCAGGACCGCTCTTCCGGCCCGTAACCCAGCCAGTGTACTAGATACTCAAGCCGCCCCCAACGACGACGCGAGTCCAGGATTGATTCTACTTCATATTCCCCAGCACCATCCACCAAGACGGGAGGAGGGCGAGACAGAGGAGGAGACGGAGAGGTGCTAGGACAGCAACAGGATTCACAATCTGAAGGATCGGGAAAGGGCCCAGGAAACGTGGCCCCAATTTCTTGGACGGACAGTGCAGGTGGAGATGGGCGGAGGACAGCCAGACCTTGTCCCCGACTTGATACACCGGAGCCGCCAGACGATGCTTGTCCGCTTGAGCTTTGTAGGAACACTGAGAGAGGTGTAACGTGTTTCTAAGGAGGGCATGGGAAGAGCGGAGATCCCGGATTCGTTGGGTTGCTGCTGGGACTGATTGGTCCTGTAACAGCCGAGGAAAGGATAGCGGATGATATCAATAGTTGGCGTAGAATGGAGAAGTCCTTATGGAGCGGTAGTAATGGTTGTTATATGCGAATTCAGCCAATGGAAGGAGCGAAACCCAATTGTCCTGTAAGTAAGTCACGTAACAGCGAAGGTATTGCTCAAGGATTTGATTGACTCTCTCTGACTGTCCGTTGGACTGTGGGTGGTACCCAGAAGAGAGGGCTCTGTCGATGCCTAGATTGTGACAGAACGCCTTCCAGAACTTGGATGTAAATTGTGGACCCCTATCGGATACAATGGAAGTGAGCATTCCATGGAGTCGAAATACTTCTTTGATAAAGAGGGAAGCAGTAGTCTCAGCTGTGGGCAACCTAGAGACGGGCAGGAAGTGTGCCACTACTACTAGAGACGGGCAGGAAGTGTGGTGTCACTACTTATAGCAACCCAGGACATGACTGAAAACCGAACCATTAATTATGGAGACGTTTCAGTCACCCTCAAATCCAGAGATCCTAGGCTCTCAAAGAAACTGAATATTCCTGAATTTGTCCTGGCTTTCAGTATCTTTCGAGACATCCTTTGCTCCTCCTTTCCATCCAGAAGGCAGGAACTCGACCAGTATTTAGTTGATTTAGGGTATCATTACGGGGGATTCACCTTCTATGACTATCATAGAGATTTTTCAGCCAAGGCAGCGGCAGCATTAGAACAATTCCAGTTTATCACTGACTGGAGCCTATTGGACCAAGAACTATTTTGCCGCCATTTTGCAGGTCTAAAGGCTCCCGTCTGTCCTTCCTGCCAATCGGCCAGCCATACACTCAACTTTTGCCCCATCTCCTCTCCTAGTACTTCAGATAGCGCCAGCTCTCCAGCCACTTTATCCCTTCCAGATAACCCTCTTCCTGCTTCCAGCTCACGACCTACCAAGGATAAACTAGGACGTACAATTCACTACATGGGTTCCACACCTATATGCAACAATTATAACGGAAGAGGTTGTTTCTTTAACCCATGTAAAATGTTACATGTTTGCACATTATGCCGTAAATCTCATGCACGTCCTATCTGTCCACGTAATCCAGCTCACAATAAATGACTAGGCATCTTCAACTATAGTCTATTTCAATTACTGCTTTCTTCTCATCCGGATAGTCAATTGGTCTCATTTCTTATAAATGGTTTTCAAGAAGGATTTCACACTGGCGTCATCACCCTTCCATACCAATCTACAGAGTGTCCCAATTTGCTCACTACCCAGGCCGAACCCTCGGTCGTAGATTCATTGTTAGCTACTGAACTCAGTAACAATCATCTCATAGGCCCCTTGAGTCTCCCCCCTTCCCCATCTGGCGTACCAATCCTATAGGTGTAGCCACCAGGAAATTTTCCCTCAAGAAACGGCTAATTATAGACTTCTCTGCCCCCCACTCCTCCCCTATCCCCAGTATAAATTCCCTGATCCCATCAGAAGAATATTCACTAGAGTACCATACCATCGAGCACGCCTTATCTCAAATTCAACTAACTGGGCAGAATTGTTGGCTCTCCAAAATTGACATTGAGAACGCTTTCAAATTGCTACCCGTGCACCCCTCACTTTGGCACATACATGGGGTTAAATGGAGGGACAAGTATTTTTTTGCTACTCGTTTATCTTTTGGCTGTAAAAGTAGTCCCAAGATTTTCAAACTTTTTGCAGATACTTTAGCATGGTTACTGCTTAATCATTGTCACTGCCCTCGAGTATTGCACTACTTGGATGACTTTCTTCTAATTGAACCACCAGGTAGCTCCCCTTCCAGTCTCTCCAAACTCTTGGTATTATTTCAAGACCTAAGAGTCCCAGTAGCCTCCCATAAAACGATTGGCCCCACCACTACACTCGACTTCTTAGGGATCACCTTAGACTCCCAGTCAATGGAAGCCAGGCTTCCTCCCGACAAAGTCAGCCGTATTCACTCAACAATCCTCGACTTTTCCGCCTGAGATTCATGTACAAGAACAGAACTTCAGTCCCTCCTGGGTTATCTGAATTTTGCCACTCAGATCATTCCCCAAGGTAAATCCTATATCTCCTACCTTTTAGCTCTCCTTTCCGCCCCTCAAGACTCATCTGCCCCTATATCATTAAGCCCCGCAGCCAAGTCCGACCTAAACATGTGGTCTACCTTTTTCCAATATTGGAACGGTAGGTCTCTCTTTCCCCATCCAATTTCCCCCGACTCGCCAGTCATCTTTTCTGACTCATACCCAGATATGGGTTACTCAGCCATCTTTAATTCTGATTGGATAGCAGACCATTGGCCCCCCCAAGTTCTTAACTTTCCCCACTTCTTCCAGCATTCCACTCCAGCAAATCTATACCCTATTGTATCAGCAGCAGTGCGTTGGGGTCATCTGTGGACAGACCAACCAGTCACCTTTTGTACCACCAACCCTTCCACACATCAGGTTCTCACAAAAGGAAGATCCCCTTCCTCCACCAATATGCTTTTTCTCCGCAAGCTCACCTGGTTATCCCTCTACCATAAATTCACCATCCTCAGTTCCCTCATCCTCCCTCACACCAATCAAGCCGCTAATGCCTTGTCTCATTTTCAATTTCAGGAATTTTTCAATCTGTACCCTCACACCAGTCAGCATCAGTCCTTGGCTCCAGCCTTCCAAGAATTGACCATGGCATGATATCTATCAATTCCCACATGGCAGCCATCTTGGACCTCGCACTCGCTCCATACACCAAGCGAGCCTACACTAAAGCTTGGTCCTCCTTTTCCAGATTCCTTGCATTATCTCATTCTCCATCCAACTATTCAATCGAAGCCATCTTAGCCTATGCAACACACTGCCATACTTCTCTGAAATACTCCCTCCCCACCATCAAACTACATCTGGCAGGTATCAGGCACTATCTAGCCTTTCTGCAGCCCTCTAGGCTGTCTAGCTATCAAGTGAAACTATTTCTAAAAGGCCTCTCCAAAATCTCCAATCAACCATCCAGAACTCGCTTACCCATCACAGGTCCAATTTTTAGACATTTGTATGACACACTTTCAGCACCGCTTTCGAATTCCCCTTTAAATTGCGTCCTTCTGGCAGCCATCAATCTAGGTTTCTTTGGATTTTTAAGACCAGGTGAATTCTTGGTCTCCCATTCATCCCCTGAATTTCCAAAGAAATCTGACTTGCATGTCCACAACGACCATATCATTCTTCACCTTCCAAAATCAAAAACCGATCAGTCTGGAATTGGGGCAAACATTCCTTTCTATCCTACTCAAGACCATTGGTGCCCCTTTAAAGCTCTCACCCATCTATCTATCCTCATATCAAACCAACCAGACAATAGCCCACTCCTGCGTACTCCACATGGCCCTTTGTCTACAACCGAATTCATCAACTACATAAGACCCATATTAGCTAATTTTGGTGTCAATCCAAACTCTTTTTCTGGCCACTCCTTTAGAATAGGTACCGCCTCGGCAGCATCCCGTAATAAAGTTCCCAAGCACATAATTCAGAAACTAGGCAGATTTAAATCTCACTGTTTTTCCAGGTATATTCCTGACCCTAAGGACGAAATTCGCTTAGCCCTCTCCTCTCTTGCTAAAGATGTTAATCAATAAACTGTTTATCTTGTCTATAGTCTCCTTGGTATTTTTGGCCTCCAATCAGGCCGGCTGTATCGTCATCTGTACTGGGTCGCTAGGACCCAGTTTATGCCACTCAGTTCCTTATGCATTCTCTTAATTTAGAATCCTCATCATTACATCTCGTAGGCCCTGACCACAAGTGTACGGGCTGAGCCCGTATTTGTGGGAGGGGCTGAAGGGTTCTTAAGCCCGGCAGCCTCTCCTACAGAGCGACGCCTACCGCTTGTCCACCACCTCTTCCCACCCTCTCTTTACTCTTCACTCACTAGGCCGGCCCTCCAATCAGGCCGGCTGTATCGTCATCTGTACTGGGTCGCTAGGACCCAATTTATGCCACTCTGTTCCTTATGCATTTTCTTAATTTAGAATCCTCATCATTACATCCCGTAGGCCCTGACCACAAGTGTATCATATCACACTGTCAGCGGCTGCCCGTGACACATTCTCAGAAATCAGACATATGATAATGTCTGAATGATCTTAATGTCAGATCTGATTCATTGACACCTCACTCATGCACCGGAGTGTGTTACCTGCACCTCAGTTACAGCCAATCCACAGGCATCGCTCAGTCACTGTTTGGTATCCCCATGGCTGGTTGGTTGGGGTGCTCAGGTGTGAGACAGCAGGGAGTCACACTGCACTGTATGTATGTTTGCCGGACCGGTGGCTGCCTAGTGCATCTGTGGCTGTCCTGGTCCTGGCTGTGTGACTGACTCAGACGAGGTGGCGACTGGAACTTCTTCTGACTGAGCTGAAACCTGAAACTGTGAGTATGAGTAGCCACCCCTGTTTATCCCTATTCCCTACCCCTTCTGTCTGTAGCACTTACTTGAGGTTACTTAACCCTTTGAGTACCAGAGGGGTACACAGCGCATTGCAAAGCAATGCGTTGCGTGCCCCTCTGGCAATCAAAGGGTTAAGTTCCTTATGCTGTTTCTTTATATACAGAACAGTTTTGTAGGGGTGTTTGCAGTTTGGAATTGAATATATTTGGATTTCATTTAATTTTGCATATAGACAAGGTGCTGTTGCATGTATATTCTCACTTCCTGATAAGTTTCATTTTAGTTTTAATTATCATGATCTAAAATAATGGATGTGGGTGTGTTTTGGTGGGCGTGGTTGGGGGGGCAGTATTTCATCGTTGGACCCAGGCAGCACAATGTCTTGGTCCAGCGTCTAATCCAGGACACTGAATACGGAACGTTTCTTGAATTGAGCATAAAAAATTCCTTTTTACGACATCACTACACAGACTTATATAGTCATTCTCAATACCACTTCCTGCATTAGGCGCATTCGCTATTCCACTCACACAGATTCATTGATTCTGGCCATGCCCACAAAAAATAAATATGCGCAGCCGTTCACTAATCTTGAATTTTCATGCGCAATTCACCAAAATCATGCGCAAACCTATTCCCTAGTGGTTTTCACGTGGGAAATAGCGATTGCGCACATT
Source organism: Rhinophrynus dorsalis (assembly GCA_037306005.1). NCBI lineage: Eukaryota > Metazoa > Chordata > Amphibia > Anura > Rhinophrynidae > Rhinophrynus > Rhinophrynus dorsalis. The sequence goes on along the minus strand of CM074720.1, from coordinate 323,484,084 downwards.
TCCTGCATTGTGCCATAGATTTTAAAAAATTGGAGTATATTAATGTCAGATCCTTCTCTGAGAGAAATACCGGGAGAAAAACCATCTTTTTGTTTCAGAGTTCAGACGTAATAAAAGCCTTGGTGATATTCTAACACACAGTCACTTTACTAATGACACAAAACATACCAATAGATCTTTACCCAAGGGATCTTTCCCTTGTGGACACTGTAAGAACTGTACTTACATGTGCAAAAACAGTGAAACTAGAGACAGATTTGGCAAGATACACAAGTGTACTGATTTCAAACATGCAGAGTAATGTATTGCCTGCAGTGTACGGTAAAATATCGGGTATAATACACACAATTTGACCCCACTTCACCTTATGTGAAGTGGGGGGTGCGTATTATACCCGAGAGTTTTTTATAAAAAGAAAATTAAGCCTGCCAAATCCCTTCCCTCCCCTGGACTCGGGGGGGGGGGGGGGTGACAAGGGGTGGCCGAAAGGTCTGGTTGTGTACACGTGTAAAAATCTGTGAAAACCACGTTGTTGTCTGCTTTTTCGCGGGAAAATCTGCTTTAAAAACAGCAATTAAAATCTTGGCATTTTTTTTGACCATTGACAAAAATGATTTGCCATTTTTTTAATGACTAGAACGTTTTGTCACTTTGATTAACTTGATTTTCGCCTAATCATTATAAAAATGTAACTTTATCCAGGAAGTGAAACACAACAGAAGCAGCTACAGAAAGAGATAGACTTGCTATGCTGTTCTGCTATGATCTTCATAGCAAAACTGAGGCAGGAGAGGCTCATAGAGGCAAGTTTAAAAATAATGTAAGGAGGAGCTGGAAGGACCCTTGTCCACTGAGTCGGATGAGGAGGAGGAAGTGACCAGTAAAGACCCAATGCTGGCCAGTCCCCCTAAATCACCCCTAGGGATCTTGGGAAAATGAATATCAAGGGAGTAGTAGTGAGAGCAGGACAGGTCAGCTGCCTGTGCCTGCTGCCAGACGTGCTGCGTCTGCTGTCAGGTGTGCTGCCACCAGTACTGTGTCTGCTGTGAGACTTGCTGCTCCCGCTGCCAGCAGTGCTGCCCCTGATGCCCCTGCTGCCACCAGTCCTGCGCAAACTGTCAAATGTGCTGCCCCTGCTGCCACCAGTGCTGAACCTGCTGCCAGTGTGTCTTTTTTATGTCTGTAATTCTTAGGAGGGGGGAAGAGGATTATGCCAAATGTGACAGCAGGGGACCCTAAGTTACACTTGCCATCCCCAAGCAGTCCTGTCACTTGGGGCTGAAACTGATGTGGTTGATGTTTGTTGTAGTACTAGTAACAGTGATAGTGAAACAGCTAGTGGGACTAATGTTAGGCTAGGGGAAGCAATTGAGAGCATCCAGACTAGCAGTCAAGGGAGCCCACACCATTCCCCTAACCCTGGGAGTCCTGTTCCCCACACATCATTGTCCAGGTGGAATATGATCCAGAAGAAGGTAGAATTGTTACCTAGCAGCAATAATACTACCACCACAGAGCACAGATCAGCTGCCTTTGCTTGCTGCTAGTGCTGCCAGTCTGCCTTCTTCAGGTCAACAAGAAATGGCAAGTGCAACATAAGGGGACTCTGTGTTACATTTGTTATCACCTCCTCCAACCAGCAGTGAGATGTCTGTGAAAGAGCAGCAGCAGCACAGAGGAACTGGTGTTGTGGTGATGATGATGGTGCAGAATCTGGGGTGGAAGAGACATTGATGGCCTTTTTATCCCAAACTGAGAAGGAATGTGATACAGGCATGGAGATGGGCAGCATCATTATCCTCTGCCCCAGCCAGAGAAGGAGAAATGTGGATAAGAAGAAAGAGGCCATTCTTCTCCACCTTTCACCTCAGCCCTGTAGTCCTGGGTTTGGAACTATTTTTCTCTTGGGACATGTACAGTGCAGTCATCAGCATTGGCACTGTGACCAATTGGTGAAAAGTCAGCTAAATGGGTGAAGGAGGGAATGCACCCTAGCATAACTGCCCTGATCAAACACATGAAACACAGACAAACATGCGAAACCCCTTCCAAAGAAATTGGAGACCACTATTGTTGCACCCCCTGACTCTCCCCCAAAGGCAACAAGAAAGAATAAAGACACTCAGCTAGAGCATGAAAATGCTATGGCTCGCCATCACCTTCTTGCTGTAGGGTAACTATATCTTCTGGCAATTCATCTCATTTATCTTTACCTCCACCAATGGTTGATAGCCATTCGATGTCAGGATGTGGCAGTTCATGTCCACCCATTGCGCATTGCGTGGTGCACTGACCACACGTGGCAGTGTGGTGGAGGATAATCGCAAGCAGGGCATAAAGCGCCATCTGATGAGATTCCATCCAACAGAATACTCTAAACTGCTAAAAAAGGGAGGGTTCATCATTATTACTAATTGTCTGCAAGTTGTCACATGTCCTTAGCAGAGAGTGGAGAAAGGCCATAGTGACAGCAGCAGTACTTGTTTTCTGGTGGAAAATCAAAGGAAACAGAGGCACTGCAAACAAGCAGTCTATAAGTCTCTTCGTATTATCACAGGAACACTTGAATCATAAAATAAGATACATACATGAATGTTCGTCAGTCTATAATTATACTAATGATATTTTACTGTTCTTGATCGTGCAGCTTCTTTAACCCCTTAATGACCCTTAACTGTCATGGCACATCATGGGTTGTTTTGCGTTAATGACCCATAACGTGCCAGTACAGTAATGGAATTCCGACCTCCCTGCAATGCTGCACGCAGTTCGGGGATCCCAGAACCGGAAGCAAAAAAAAAAAAAAAAAAAAAAAGGTCCGAGGTGCTTAAGTGCTAGCCGTGTGTGCACGAGGCTGGTCCTTAAGGGGTTAAGTGGCATCTTCAATAACACCTTCACAGTCCAATGCATGTATATAGAAAAGAAAAAAGAGTGCACCTACCAGATTGCAACTTAAGTATGAGCCCATAGTAAGGATAAGGGGAAAACTGCTTCCAAATGTGTGTCGGGTCGCTTCACATGGAGAGTTCTGAGATGTGCCAATTAACCCTTTGTATGCTGGTTCAGTCAGTGATTGTACTGATTAATTTGGATTCCGGTCTGTGGAATGAAGGGAACAGCTTCTCTAAGGACAGACTATTATGCACAGTGCTTCCCGAGTATTGGCCTCTTCAGTATACACTCACCAGATATTCAAGGTATAGGCACTTCAAAGGTAAAACTGCTTCAATCTCAGAGTCAGTAACAATCAGGATCATTATTCTTTATTAGGACAATTTCTCAATGAGTTTCAAATTTTTGATGAAGACTTTGACAAAAATATGAATATTGATTTTTAAATGTAGATTTATGGAAATTAAGTAAATTATGTATATTTTTGATATTATGATTGTGAGACTTAATGATAACTTTGTAGTTATGTATTGTACCCTTCATAATGCCCTTTATAAATTACATCTATATATATACTAGCAATGTGGGACGGCGTTGCCCGTCATGTTATGACCATTGGGCGCACGTGTGTGAAATGCAGACACACTGATAAACACAGACATATGCAACACACAGGCAGACACATACCATACATCCCAAGTGTCCCTCTTTAGGAGGGGCAGTCCCTCTTTGAGGGCCAAATCCCTCTGTCCCTCTTTCCCACCCTGTTGTCCCTCTTTTTAGGAGGTCAGACTGCGTGCAGGGCCGGCTCCACCTATAGGCGAGGTAGGAGCCGGCCTAGGGCGCACAGGTACTGGGGGCGCGGGCATGCAGCGGAGAAGAGCTGCGCCCGCACACACCACGCCGGGAACCACAACACAATCAGGTCTGTGTCGCTACTGCGCTCCCTCATTGGGTCGGATCTTTAGTAACGCAGAGCGTGCTGGGAGTCATGATCTCCCGCCGCTCTCTGCATTACTGAAGAGAAGACTGCGCGGGAGCTACAGGTATGTGATAGGGGGCAAGTTGGAGCTGAGCGGGCATAGTGGAGCTGCTGGGGGCAAGTTGGAGAGGATGGGGGGCAAAGTGGAGATGATAGGGGCAAGTTGGAGCTGAGGGGGCATAGTGGAGCTGCTGGGGGCAAGTTGGAGCTGATAGGGGTAAGTTGGAGCGGATGGAGGTCAAAGTGAAGCTGAAGGGGGGGGCAAAGTGGAGCTGAAGGGGGGGGCAAAGTGGAGCTGATGGGGGCAAGTTGGAGCGGATGGGGGCCAAAGTGGAGCTGATGGGGGCAAGTTGGAGCGGATAAGGGGCAAAGTGGAGCTGATGGGGAAAAAGTGGAGCTGGTGGGGGGCAAAGTGGAGCTGGTGGGGGGCAAAGTGGAGCTGATGGGGGCAAGTTGGAGTTGATGGGGGACAAAGTGGAGTTGATGGGGGGCAAAGTGGAGCTGATAAGGGGCAAGTTGGAGCTGGTGGGGGGCATCTCCAGACCAGGGGCAGACTGGCCCAGGGGGCAGAGAGAGGACAATCATGAAAAGAGGTGGGGTATAAGTAGGCGGGGTATAAAGGGGTGGGACACAAGGGGCGGAGAGAAATGGGCGGCAAAATTAGGTTTTGCCTAGGGTGGCAAAAATCCTTGCACCAGCCCTGACTGTGTGGTGTGTATTACTTTGCTCTACAGCAATAAACTTCAGTATATGTGTTTATACATTAGTCTGTGTAAATAAAATACTTTGGTGTTGCAGTAAATCATTTATTAAGTTACATAAATAGCCAGTAATAGGTCATGAAATAACCAAAAAATTCTTACTAATGCCCCGCCCACCAGCCACGCCCCCAACAATATCACCTAAAAGTAAAGTGTCCCTCTTTGGCCATGTGAAATGTTGGGAGGTATGCACATACACACAGTGAGCGGCAGAGACATGAAAAAGACACGCACACACACAGACACACTGGAGATGGACACACATATGTAACAGAGATGTACACACACACACACACACACACACACACAGACACACTGGAGATGGACACACATATGTAACAGAGATGTACACACACACACACAACATATATGAGCAGAAACACATGCGTGCATGAGTTGTGTACCCCTCTGGGACTCAAATGGTTAAGGTATAGAGAGGCATGTGAGAGTTAAATAGCAGTGGGAAGTGTATTCATACCTGGGAACATTGATTTGTGGAGTCCCTAGAGGGGACTGATGTGGTGCTGATGTGGAGAGACAAATGGGGCAAGCTGGGTTAAAAGTGGGTGGGGCTTAATTGTGAGTAGGGGCGGGGCTTAACATAAATGTGGAAAAGTGTTAGTAATAGGCTGGGGAAGGAGGAGAAGTGGGAGGGAAATGCAAGTTTACAGTGTGAGGGGTTTGAACACACTCCCTGAGGGGTTAAACTTGATACCCAACCCTGTGGCAGTCAGTGGGTTAAGTGTGTACCTGATGGCTGTCTGTCCTGTGTCTTGCATGGGAAATGATGACAGTGAAGAAATAATTCAGCAGAGGGCCTACCTTAACCCTTTGAGTGCCATGTTGTTTCCCTGGTGCTGCACTACAGGTCCTGCTGAGGCCACTGGGAGTCAGGGTGAGTGACTGTGTGTGTGTGTCAGCCATATTTATTTCTGGCTTTGTGTGTGTATGTGGGACATGTGTGTGTGTGAGTGGGACATGTGTGTGAGTTTGGTGCTGTGTGAGTGGGGCATGTGTGTGTGTGTGGTCTGTGTGTGTGAGTGGGGCATGTGTGTTTGTCTGTGGTGTAGGAGCAAGTGGCGGCCATTTTATTTTTTTCTGAATTTGATAGTGGTGGGCGGGCTGCATAGTGGGGGTGGGCCAACTCCCTGCATGACTGAATCACCCAATAGGAGTAGTAACTCCTGCTTTATGCCTCCCCTGGGTGTGTTTTGGCAGGCACAAAGTCTTCTTTTATATATATAGAAAAGAGAAAGGCTCATTACATAATTTATGTCTCCTAAGGAGACACACACACCCAGGGGCGGCAGTAGGAGGGGTTACTGTTCCCATTGGGTGATTCAATCTGGGTGTGATTTTCATAGGCTAGCCTGTGAAAATCATGCAGGGAGTTGGCCTGCCCCCCCACTATCCAAGTGACTGACAAAACAAAATGGCCGCCACTCGCTCCTACACCACACACACACACGCTCTCTCTCTCTGCCACTGGCTCCTACACCACACACACACACACTCTCTCTCTCTCTCTCTCTGCCACTTGCTCCTACACCACACACACACACACTATCCAACTCAGAAAAAAATGCTGCCACTCTGTCCTATAACACACACACAGTTCGGAACAAACTGTGAATTGCCTCCCCACACTGTGCTGTCAGCACAGCACACATCCAGCACTCGATCCAGACGCTCACCCTGCTCTCACCGCCAAGCCTTGTAGTTGAGGAAGAGGGGGATAGATCATCACACCCACAAAGTACACAGCCGACACATCCCACAACCATTCACTACTGTTGATCCAGTGGAATGCGGGGAAGCTGAGTTTAACCCTTTGAATGCTACAGAGGTACGCAAAGCATTGCTTTCCAATGCATTGTCTACTTGTCTGGCACTCAAAGGGTTAATATGCCACTAAGTCTGCATTTAGTCTCAACACATAACTTTCAGCTCCACTTGCAGTCACTGGATCAACCCATACTATTTACTACAGTACAACACTGCCAAAATAAACAGTACATGTAATATATTTTTATTTTAACCCTTGGAGTGTCATGACTGTGCGACTTCACTATGCTTTGGCGGCCGGGACCGTCTGACGGAGGACCTGCTTTTCTTATGTACTCTGTTTATCTGCTCCGCCCGCAGCATGTTCAACAGTACACCACCAGAAACAGGTACACAACTGCCCCACCGAAAAAGGCCTTCTTTTGTAGCACTTTGCCTATTTTTACCCTGTGCTCCTTGTATGCGCACATGGGTTCAATATAGCGCGGTGTGTGAAAGGCAACAACGCTGCCTAGCAGGGAGCGAGTGAGGAAGTATGTCGGTGACTGCACTGGGCCATCATTTTGCATGGAAAACTGGACTGCATACGCAAGGTTATCAACAACAACAACGTGAATATTGCCTTTATATGTTTTGTGTGTCATGGCACACAACAGTAAAAGCCTGGTTGTTCGCGACATGAAAACACTGAAAATCGCCATTTTCATCACGCCCACTGAACATGTCTAAGGATTGTGGGACGTGTCCTGCACGTAAACCATTACATCTTCTGTTAACTACACTGTCCTTTGCTTCTGTCCACTTTACGTTTCGCTCCTGTATGCAGTGACACTTCTAATTCCCACAGCAGCCGCACATACCTGCAAATAGGTAACATAGTGTGTGTACACATCCCTCCTCCTGTGTGTCTGTTTTCTGTCTCTTCTGCCTCCATTACTTATGCTTTCAGTCCACTGTCCCGGTGCTTCTAAGTCTTGGCTTGTTGCCAGCAGCTCCGTGACACACACACAGCCAGTGGAGGCAGCAACAGGGGGTGAGCAGAGACACCTCACAATTATTCCTTACTACTGTCCACCAATGTCATCTATTCACTGCAACCGTTTCCACACTTAACCCTTTCAGTGCTAGAGGGGTGGCAATGCATATTCCTTACTCATCTGCCACTCAAACGGTTAATAGCAGCCTTAAAAAAGCCTGTGTCTATTTCTCTTTCTTTCTGTTTCCCTGTAGCTCTGTATATGTTGCTCTACCCCTGTATAATAGGTGTACTTTAGTGTCTATTTATGTGTTTATACAATTCTGTGTTTAGATGTGTGTGTGTGTGTATTTATTGATGCCTCTTTGCCACTCGAAGGGATAAACCTTTGAGTGCCACAGGACTACCCCACATATTGCTCTTCCCCGGCTCTTTTTTAACCCTTTGAGTGCCAGATGTGTATGGAATGCATTGCTTTGCTATGCATTCCATACCCCTCTGGCACTGAAATGGTTAAACTATTCAGTGCCACTGAGGTATCTTATAAATTGTATACATCTTTTCAAAACAGCACATCTCCCAAGTGTCCCTCCTCACAGCTGTTTTCCCTGCTGGCGAGCTGTGCCAGAGTGGGATGGCATTGCCCTTTTTTTTATTTATTTTTTTTGTTTTTACCAGTGCTTACCCTTTGAGAGGCAGAGGGGTACCCAAGTGTATATACAATGTATATTAATTTTCACATACCCTCCTATGTGTACAGTGTGCATTAATATACATTTTATATATATATATATATATATATATATATATATATATATATATATACACACACACACACTCTTTTGTATACAGTATATTCATTCATAAACACACTTGTGTGTGACTAAGCCTCACATTCACCCTTTCAGTACGAGAGGGGTACACAATGCATTCCTTAGGCCTCTGAAACTCAAGGCTTAAGCATTGCTTCAAAAACAGACGGGCAACGCCGTCCCACTCTGCTAGTTAAATATGTTAGGAGTGCTCCGAAAGTTCCAGATTGAGAAACACTGTGCTAGGCTGTTTGGTCTTCGTATCATGTTTTCCGGATTCTGTTGAATTGCAGGCTCTAATTCTTGGTTCTGATCCAGTAGAAGTCAGGTATGATGTTTAATGGATCAAAATACAGGACTGAATGCTCTATATGATGGCACTAAGTGGTGACTGGAGGGGAAATGCTCTATAAGCTTGCTCCCCCAGTCTTTTCAGACAGCAAGGATAGTGGTATATTGAACTAATACCCCTGCTTTCCCAGGCCTACTATCCCAGACTTTCCCTCTGGGAAATGAACTGGGTAGCCTCAACTAGGCAGGGAAAAAAAATCCCCAAAACTGGATTAAACTGCATTTATTCTGTTAACCCATTTTAACAATGAAACATATGCATAATTTAATTAAAACATAATTACCACAAAAAAGAACTGTAGAGGTGTTATAACAGAGCACTGAAAAGTGACAGGATTACATTGATTTTTTGGGAACACTCCATCGAAATTAAAAAACAAACAAACAAAAAAAAAACAATAGTATGATTTCTATCTTCATTTGGAAACAAATGGAGTGTTATGAGATACGTTTTACATAAACCATTGCATTTGTTAACTAGTAATGAAATACTTTGATATACTATAGGAGATTATCCATCAATGGTTGCCAAGAGAGGCTCTAATTTAAGGGACTGCTTAGTGCAATCTGAATGTCATAGATTTTAACAAGAGAATTGGTTAGATTAAGCACAGGAAAATGGGATGAGCAAATGTCGATCATGAAAGGCCTGTTAGTATGTGAAAGTAGGAACATATTTTCAGAATTGTAAAGATTAAAAACATGACGTCAAGCATTTTATCATTTGTAAATCTGGAGCAGTTGTGTATCAGATAATATGTCCTGTGGCTAGGGATATGTTGGAATGACTCTTAGGCAGTTAAGGAAGAGGATTTTGGAAAATGCAGGTGACATAATAAAAGAATAGGTAGTCCCATAGTTTAGCATTTTGAGAAAAACATGATGAAATTGTCATGGGGATTTATCAATTCAGTGAAAACCTTAGAAGGTGTGATAAAGATTAATATCTACTCCAAAAATAAACTAGATGGATATATATGCTTGGTGCTATGAAACATAATGGGTTAAATGAAGTTATTCAATTTAATATGTTTCTATGGTTTATTGATTCCTTGTGCACTTATTGAGTCTTTCTTTATTATATACTAGTTGAAGAGCCCGTTACACGGGCCACAGTGCCACTGCCAGCAGGTTGCAGGGCAGTCATGCACAGTAGAGACTACCCGCGCCATGGCTGATACAGAGCTGGTTGCGCCTTTGGAGCTCCCCGCTCTGAATCAGCCTCGTCACGGGCAGTCTCTACTGCGCATGACGCCGTCATTACAAACGTTCTAGCAAATTATTATATAGGATTTACTGTGGCATTCTGTTGCTTTCTTTATTGTGCATGATTTGATATATCTCTTTACATTTATTGCAGTTGATGGATTACCACATAATTACTTTGATATGCAATATGATGGATAGACGAATGATGGGAATTTAGCAATTGCCACTTACCGTACTAGTTACAGATTCAAACTGATTGAAACTGGGTACTTACTGTCTAGAGATTTAAAAGCCAGTAGAGGATCTATGGGTGATGGCCTTGACAAAAACCAAAATACCGTGATTAATTGAGAAGGTGCCAACCCTCACCTTTATACCACTACAGCCACTGTTATATCTGCGGTATATACTTCATTATTAAATGGTTTACTCCATTGTATTACAAACATCAAAAGTGGAGCATCTATGGCACTGAAACCAAACAGTAATGCATAGAGAACTGGCAGTGAGTTTGTGCTACACTGGATGGAGCTGGATAAACAGCAGGGGTAGCAGTGATATAATCTGAAAGCACCTGATACAACATACTGGTGAAATTAATCTATGTTGCAACTATTACTTGCTTCTCTGTATGTTTGGGTTGCTTTAATATTAACATGCTACTCTACATTATTGCTCAATCTGAGTGCACTGAAATGTGTCAAATATCACTATTAAGCTTATATTTGCAGTATAACTTGCTATATATGGATGGATACATTCCATCCTCTGCAGCATAATTTTCAAATTTGTTGCTGGATACCTCTAATATTCAGTGCATCGAAGTGTGACAAACATTGATGTTTAATTGACATTAGCAGTATAATCTGTTTTGTGTGATTAGATACATGTTATACTCTGCACTCTCCATTTAGCTTCACATATGCATTATCTAACACTGAGATTTCCAATATAATCTCATATTTATTTCTAAATACATATCATATTTAACATTTTCATCAGTTTGAATGTTATTAACTTCTACAAAGCAGATATAATTACTTAAAGGGATAATAATGTTTCACAAAAACAGCAGCTCCAATTAATCTTCATAGTACTTGAGCCATAGAGAGTGTTATTTCAATACTGTCAGAGTTGTAGTTCATGAAGAATTGAATGATAAAGTATCCCCCTCCCGTCCCTTTTACTTAGTATAACATTGCTCACCTCAGATATGGAATCTGGTTGCTTGACCAGACAGATAACAGCAAGGGACAATCTTCTTACTGTGAGAACAATGAAAACCCTGCCCCCTTGACAGGTTTTATAGCTTTTTCCCTTATCTTAATTGAAGATTGTCCCTCTCTGCAATCTACCTGGGCACCTCCCTGCTGCTCTGAGCTGAGCAGTTACATCAGTAAAAGGGGCTGGATGGGGATACTTTATCATTCAGTTACTGTTAAACTACAACTCTAACAGAATTGAAATAACACTCTCCAAGGCCCAAATCTATGATGATTAATTAGATCTACTTTTATTATGAAACATTACTATCCCTTTAATGCTTTGTGTTATGTATTGGAAGTATTCATTGTTAGGGATGAGTGATATTCTTCTCCTCAAACTGAAACAGGCAAAAAATGGCTTTTCCCATCACACTACACACTCACACTACAGAGAGAAACAAAAGTAATGGACTACTAGAGCAACTGCCAGTAATATAATCTCATCAAACCAATACATAACACCAATATAATTCTAGAAAATTATTTTAATAAAATATTCATATATTTCAAAAAATTCCTGACATCTGAAAGTACAAAAGACCAACCCTAAGCAACCAAACTCCCCCACTCCCACCATCCCACAAGTAGAAAAAGGGAATGAAATATATTGAAACCCCAAGGGGCCACTGAGGAATGAATTATTACCCCAAAGCGACCTCTTTACTGGTACCAGCCAAAAAGAAAAAGAGAAAAAATATAGGTGCACCTAGATCATAGAATGGAACAAATCATGCAACTTCCAGAAAAATATCATACAATGTCCACGTGGATACAAAAAATGCATGCATTAAATCCAGAGCAAGCTGCTGATGTAACAATCCACACCCTATAATGAATTCCTTTCGGCATATATTAAAGGCATCATCCAGTCGTTCATGCACAAACATATAGCTGAGTGGATAAAGCACAATAGTTAGTCACCAGCTGAGCACAGACAGACATCAAGCGGGAGTTAATACATGGATTAATGCGAAGCTGTAACCATTTGAAGCGTATAGACAACAGGTTAGTGTACTGGGACTTAATCAACTATATATTTCACTGAAACATATTTGAAACACTGTAATTTGACCTACATGCATGCTTTCTTATTTGTTATCTACAAAGCATCCACACCTCACACTTGCCTGCATCCTAAAGAACAGGACAATGTGATCATCCCCCACAGCTGACATCCCTGCAAACCTCAGAGGCTATTTTAACCCCCTCACTGCTGAGAGAATGATCACCTATTCTGCCTCATATCTGTATTCCCTACAACCCCAAAAAGTGGTCTCTCCACTCAGCCCCTTGCAAGTGGTTACCTTAAAATCACTTGGCATCTTCAAAGGCACTCACAGGGGCTGCCGTGGTGGAAAATCAAAACTTAAAGTTCAGTCTCCTGACACTATCGTAGCCACTAGTGATGATCGAGCACCCCAATGCTCGGGTGTTCGGGTGCTCTGACCGAGCGCCCCCGGAGGCTCGAGTGCTCGGCCGAGCACCCGAGCCCCATTGAAGTCAATGGGAGGACTCGAGCATTACACCAGGCACCCCCTGCTCTGATGAGGGGAGGGTGCCTGGTCCATAGGAAAAGGGCAGAAAATGATGGAAACACCACAGAAATGGTTCAGGGACAGCATAGGGAGGATGTCTGGATGAATCTTGGACTCCAACATCGCTGCTGGGAACGATCTTTCGCCCGTAGTACGCCATTTTTACAGACTGACCGTAAAACACACAAAAAGGAAGATAAAAATGACTTTAGGCAAAAAATTGTTACCAAACAGTATTTGCTGTATATTTACTTGTATATCATCTGCAAATTCTGCAAAAAATTTCCTCGATTTTTCTGAACTGGGGCCATGATTAAGAGGGAAACGTGCGCAGAGGCAAATTCTCCCAAAAATTTCCTCCATTTTTCTGAACTGAGGCCATGATTAAGAGGGAAACATGCGCAGAGGCAAATTCTCCCAAAAATTTCCTCGATTTTTCTGAACTGAGGCCATGATTAAGAGGGAAACGTGCGCAGAGGCAAAATCTCCCAAAAATTTCCTCGATTTTTCTGAACTGGGGCCATGATTAAGAGGGAAACGTGCGCTGAGCCGACCATCTAAAACATTATGGGTGAGGGTCTGCTGCGGAGCTGACCATCCTAAACATTATATGCGAAGGCCCGCTAGTGAGCTGACGCTATAAAACATTATATGAGTGGGCCCGCTAGAGAGCTGACCCAATAAAACATTATATGAGAAGGCCCGCTGGTGAGCTGACCTATACAAAAATTGTCAAACAGGGCCCGCTGGTGAGCTGGCCCTATATAAACATTATATCACTGGGCCCGCTGGTGAGCTGGCCCTATATAAAAATTATATCACAGGGCCCGCTGGTGAGCTGGCCCTATATAAAAATTATATCACTGGGCCCGCTGGTGAGCTGGCCCTATATAAAAATTATATCACTGGGCATATGGAAGAGAGTCAACCATATACCCGTTTTTTGGGTGGAAGGGGTGAATGGGAATACAGAGTATTCCCATCATTGTAAATAACATATATAAAGTGACTTTATGTTCCCCCGGGGCTTTCCTCCAGTGGAGTGGAGAAGTCAGGGGAAATCCAGGCCTTGTTAATTTTTATAAGTGTCAACCTATCAGCATTTTCGGTGGAAAGGCGGATACGCTTATCTGTTATGATGCCACCAGCAGCACTAAATACCCGCTCAGACAGAACGCTGGCGGCAGGGCAGGCCAGCACCTCCAAGGCGTAGAATGCCAGTTCATACCACGTGTCCAGCTTGGACACCCAGTAGTTGTAAGGCACAGAGGGATCATTGAGGACGCTGACACGGTCTGCTACGTACTCCTTCACCATCTTCCAAAATGTTTCCCTCCTTGTGACACTAGGCTGCGCATCAGGGTGAGGGTGCTGGCGGGGTGTCATGAAGGTGTCCCACGCCTTGGAGAGTGTTGCCCTGCCTTTGTCGGAACTGCTGTGTGCTCCCCTTTTCTCCCCTTCTCGGTTGGCCAAGGTAGCACGTACTCTGCCGCCAGCGTTGTCAGATGGAAAATTTTGGAGCAATTTTTCAACAAGAACCTTCTGGTATTGCACCATTTTGCTTGTCCTCTCCACCGGAGGAATGAGAGATGAGAAATTCTCTTTGTAGCGGGGGTCCAGAAGGGTGAACACCCAGTAATCCGTGTTGTCTAAAATGCGTGTAACGAGTGGGTCACGGGAAAGGCAGCCTAACATAAAGTCAGCCATGTGTGCCAGAGTACCAACAGGCAAGATTTCGCTGTCCTCACCAGGAGGATGACTCTCAATCTCCTCATCCTCTTCCTCCTCTTCTGCCCACCCACGCTGAAGAGATGGAACTAAAGTTCCATGGCTACCCTCTGTAGCGGAGGCAACCGTGTCTTCCTCCTCCTCCTCCTCCTCCGCCTCCTCCAATTGTCGCTGAGAAGACGAAGTGAGGGTGCTCTGGCTATCACCTTGTGTAAGCTCTTCCTCCCCCATTTCCACCTCTTCCACATGCAAAGCGTCGGTTTTAATTGTGAGCAGCGAGCGTTTCAGTAGACACAGAAGTGGGATGGTTACACTGATAATAGCGTTATCGCCGCTCACCATCTGTGTCGATTCCTCAAAATTGCGTAAAACCTCACAGAGGTCTGACATCCATTCCCACTCCTCACTTCTGATTACAGGAAGTTGAACGGAGAGGCGACGACCGTGTAACAGCTGGTACTCCACTACTGCCCTCTGCTGCTCACAAAGCCGGGCCAACATGTGGAAGGTGGAGTTCCAGCGCGTGCTCACGTCACACAGCAGCCGGTGAGCTGGCAATTGTAAGCGCTGCTGCAGCTTCAACAGGCCGGCTGAAGCTGTTGATGACTTACGGAAATGTGCACACACGCGGCGCACCTTGGTCAAGAGATCATGCAAATTGGGGTAGGTTTTTAGAAATCGCTGAACCACTAAATTAAATACATGCGCTAGGCATGGTACGTGTGTGAGCTTGCCGAGCTCCAAAGCCGCCACCAAGTTACGCCCATTATCACACACAACCATGCCTGGTTGCAGGTTGAGTGGCGAGAGCCATTGCTCGGTCTGGTGACTAATCCCCTGCAACAGCTCTGAGGCCGTGTGCTGTTTGTCCCCAAGGCAGATCAGCTTCAGCACGGCCTGTTGACGCTTCCCCACTGCAGTGCTACACTGCTTCCAGCTACCGGCTGATGGGTGAGTGGCGCTGCGCGCAGAGAATTCGGAGGTGGAAACGGAGGAGGAGGAGCTAATAACACAGGTGCTGGCGGAAACCCTGATGGAGGTAGGGCCCGCAATCCTCGGCGTGGGTAGCACCTGTGCCATCCCAGGGTCCGAGTCGCTCCCAGCCTCCACGACATTCACCCAGTGTGCCGTCAGGGAAATGTAACGTCCCTGGCCACAAGCACTTGTACATGTGTCAGTCGTTAAGTGGACCTTCCCAGTAACTGCGTTGGTCAGGGCACGGGTGATGTTACGGGACACATGGTGGTGTAAGGCGGGGACGGCACACCGGGAAAAGTAGTGGCGGCTGGGGACTGCGTACCGAGGGACAGCTGCTGCCATCAGGCTGCGGAAGGACTCAGTCTCCACAAGCCTAAATGGCAGCATTTCGATGGCCAGTAATTTGGAAAGGTGTGAGGTTAGTGCTATGGCCTGTGGGTGGGTGGCTGGGTATTTTCGCTTGCGCTCAAATGCCTGGGGTAACGACATTTGGACGCTGTGCTGGGACAGGGAAGTGGATGTGGTCGCTGATGGTGCTTCAGATGGTACAGGTGCAGGGCGGGAGGAATGCGGGCCTGCGCCTTCGACAGGCGATTGGCCGGCACCGAAAACAGGGGAAGAGGAGGCAGTGGTGTGGCCTGCAGACACAGATTGGCGATCCGGGCGTTCCTCCCACTTATTACGGTGCTTGGATGCCATGTGTCAGATCATGCTGGTGGTGGTGAGGTTTCTAGTGTTCATGCCTCGGCTCATTCTGGTGTGGCACAGGTTGCAAACTACAATTCTTTTGTCGTCCGCACTTTCCTTAAAAAAACGCCATACCGCGGAACACCTACCCCTTGGCAAGGGAGATTTACGCAAGGGGGTGCTCCGTGGAACATTTGCGGGCCGGTTTGGTGCGGTCCGCCTTCTTTCTGTAGCCACACCACTGCCTCTTCCAGCCTGTTGCGGTGCTGCAGATGGCTCACCCTCAGGACTGCTGTCATCGCTCGGCTCTCCACCTTCCCAGGTGGGGTCAGTCACCTCATCGTCCACCAAGTCCTCCTCCACTTCCTCACTCTGATCATCCTCCTCATGTCTTGATCCCACCACATACTCAGTCATTGACAACTGTATATCATCCTCCTCATCAAGGTCTTGAGACAGTAATAGTGGTTTATTTAATGGCAACTGTGTCTCATCATCATCATCATCCACTTCCTTTGACCTTAAATGCCGTTCCCCTCTGTCATCTTCTTGTGATTGGGTACCCTCTAGAGGTTGTGAATCAGGGCACAAGATTTCATGTTCCTCTGCAAGCGTGCTTGGAGAGAGGTTCAAATGAAGGATTGGTGATGAGACGAGCTCCTCACTATATCCCAGTGTGGGATCACTTCTTTGACCAGACCCTCTATGGTGGGAGGAAGGATGATCAGGGTGAGGATTATGTTGACCAGACTCTTGGCTACTGAGAGTGGACTTGGTGGAAGACAGGGTGGTGCTTAACCGACTGGAAGCAGTATCAGCTGACATCCAACCGACCACCTGTTCGCAGTGGTCGGACCTCGAGAGTGATGTCCTGCGACGCCCTGTAAACTGAGACATGAAGCTAGGTATGGTGGATGTCTTTCTTTCTTGTGCTCTGGCACCAGGCACAGTTTCTACCCGTCCTGACCCGCGCCCTGAACTATCAGGATCACGTCCACTTCCCCGTCCCTTTTTACCCGCCTTCTTCATATTACACGGAATATGTGCTGCAAATCTGCAACTTTGCACAGTAAACAGAATGTTCTCCTAATATGCAACTTTGCACACTAAACAGAATGTGCTTTTTATCTGCGGCTAGGCACAGTGAATGGAATATGTGACTTTGATATTTTACACTTTGCACAGTAAACAGAATGTTCTCCTAATACGCAACTTTGCACACTAAACAGAATGTTCTCCTAATACGCAACTTTGCACACTAAACAGAATGTGCTTCTTATCTGCTGCTAGGCACAGTGAATGGAATATGTGACTTTGATATTTTACAGTTTGCACAGTTAACAGAATGTTCTCCTAATATGCAACTTTTCACATTAAACAGAATGTGCTTCTTATCTGCGGCTACGCACAGTGAATGGAATATGTGACTTTGATATTTTACAGTTTGCACAGTTAACAGAATGTTCTCCTAATATGCAACTTTGCACACTAAACAGAATGTGCTTCTTATCTGCGGCTACGCACAGTGAATGGAATATGTGACTTTGATATTTTACAGTTTGCACAGTTAACAGAATGTTCTCCTAATATGCAACTTTGCACACTAAACAGAATGTGCTTTTTATCTGCTGCTAGGCACAGTGAATGGAATATGTGACTTTGATATTTTACACTTTGCACAGTAAACAGAATGTTCTCCTAATACGCAACTTTGCACACTAAACAGAATGTTCTCCTAATACGCAACTTTGCATACTAAACAGAATGTGCTTCTTATCTGCGGCTAGGCACAGTGAATGGAATATGTGACTTTGATATTTTACAGTTTGCACAGTTAACAGAATGTTCTCCTAATATGCAACTTTGCACACTAAACAGAATGTGCTTTTTATCTGCGGCTTGGCACAGTGAATGGAATATGTGACTTTGATATTTTACACTTTGCACAGTTAACAGAATGTTCTCCTAATATGCAACTTCGCACACTAAACAGAATGTGCTTTTTATCTGCGGTTAGGCACAGTGAATGGAATATGTGACTTTGATATTTTACACTTTGCACAGTTAACAGAATGTTCTCCTAATATGCAACTTTGCACACTAAACAGAATGTGCTTTTTATCTGCGGCTAGGCACAGTGAATGGAATATGTGACTTTGATATTTTACACTTTGCACAGTAAACAGAATGTTCTCCTAATACGCAACTTTGCACACTAAACAGAATGTTCTCCTAATACGCAACTTTGCACACTAAACAGAATGTGCTTCTTATCTGCTGCTAGGCACAGTGAATGGAATATGTGACTTTGATATTTTACAGTTTGCACAGTTAACAGAATGTTCTCCTAATATGCAACTTTGCACACTAAACAGAATGTGCTTCTTATCTGCGGCTACGCACAGTGAATGGAATATGTGACTTTGATATTTTACAGTTTGCACAGTTAACAGAATGTTCTCCTAATATGCAACTTTGCACACTAAACAGAATGTGCTTCTTATCTGCGGATACGCACAGTGAATGGAATATGTGACTTTGATATTTTACAGTTTGCACAGTTAACAGAATGTTCTCCTAATATGCAACTTTGCACACTAAACAGAATGTGCTTTTTATCTGCTGCTAGGCACAGTGAATGGAATATGTGACTTCGATATTTTACACTTTGCACAGTAAACAGAATGTTCTCCTAATACGCAACTTTGCACACTAAACAGAATGTTCTCCTAATACGCAACTTTGCACACTAAACAGAATGTGCTTCTTATCTGCGGCTAGGCACAGTGAATGGAATATGTGACTTTGATATTTTACAGTTTGCACAGTTAACAGAATGTTCTCCTAATATGCAACTTTGCACACTAAACAGAATGTGCTTTTTATCTGCGGCTAGGCACAGTGAATGGAATATGTGACTTTGATATTTTACACTTTGCACAGTTAACAGAATGTTCTCCTAATATGCAACTTTGCACACTAAACAGAATGTGCTTCTTATCTGCGGCTACGCACAGTGAATGGAATATGTGACTTTGATATTTTACACTTTGCACAGTAAACAGAATGTTCTCCTAATACGCAACTTTGCACACTAAACAGAATGTTCTCCTAATACGCAACTTTGCACACTAAACAGAATGTGCTTCTTATCTTGCGGCTAGGCACAGTGAATGGAATATGTGACTTTGATATTTTACAGTTTGCACAGTTAACAGAATGTTCTCCTAATATGCAACTTTGCACACTAAACAGAATGTGCTTCTTATCTGCGGCTACGCACAGTGAATGGAATATGTGACTTTGATATTTTACACTTTGCACAGTTAACAGAATGTTCTCCTAATATGCAACTTTGCACACTAAACAGAATGTGCTTTTTATCTGCGGCTAGGCACAGTGAATGGAATATGTGACTTTGATATTTTACACTTTGCACAGTAAACAGAATGTTCTCCTAATACGCAACTTTGCACACTAAACAGAATGTTCTCCTAATACGCAACTTTGCACACTAAACAGAAGGTGCTTCTTATCTGCGGCTAGGCACAGTGAATGGAATATGTGACTTTGATATTTTACAGTTTGCACAGTTAACAGAATGTTCTCCTAATATGCAACTTTGCACACTAAACAGAATGTGCTTCTTATCTGCGGCTACGCACAGTGAATGGAATATGTGACTTTGATATTTTACACTTTGCACAGTTAACAGAATGTTCTCCTAATATGCAACTTTGCACACTAAACAGAATGTGCTTCTTATCTGCGGCTACGCACAGTGAATGGAATATGTGACTTTGATATTTTACACTTTGCACAGTAAACAGAATGTTCTCCTAATACGCAACTTTGCACACTAAACAGAATGTTCTCCTAATACGCAACTTTGCACACTAAACAGAATGTGCTTCTTATCTGCGGCTAGGCACAGTGAATGGAATATGTGACTTTGATATTTTACAGTTTGCACAGTTAACAGAATGTTCTCCTAATATGCAACTTTGCACACTAAACAGAATGTGCTTCTTATCTGCGGCTACGCACAGTGAATGGAATATGTGACTTTGATATTTTACAGTTTGCACAGTTAACAGAATGTTCTCCTAATATGCAACTTCGCACACTAAACAGAATGTGCTTTTTATCTGCGGTTAGGCACAGTGAATGGAATATGTGACTTTGATATTTTACACTTTGCACAGTAAACAGAATGTTCTCCTAATACGCAACTTTGCACACTAAACAGAATGTTCTCCTAATACGCAACTTTGCACACTAAACAGAATGTGCTTCTTATCTGCGGCTAGGCACAGTGAATGGAATATGTGACTTTGATATTTTACAGTTTGCACAGTTAACAGAATGTTCTCCTAATATGCAACTTTGCACACTAAACAGAATGTGCTTCTTATCTGCGGCTACGCACAGTGAATGGAATATGTGACTTTGATATTTTACACTTTGCACAGTTAACAGAATGTTCTCCTAATATGCAACTTTGCACACTAAACAGAATGTGCTTCTTATCTGCGGCTACGCACAGTGAATGGAATATGTGACTTTGATATTTTACACTTTGCACAGTAAACAGAATGTTCTCCTAATACGCAACTTTGCACACTAAACAGAATGTTCTCCTAATACGCAACTTTGCACACTAAACAGAATGTGCTTCTTATCTGCGGCTAGGCACAGTGAATGGAATATGTGACTTTGATATTTTACAGTTTGCACAGTTAACAGAATGTTCTCCTAATATGCAACTTTGCACACTAAACAGAATGTGCTTCTTATCTGCGGCTACGCACAGTGAATGGAATATGTGACTTTGATATTTTACACTTTGCACACTAAACAGAATGTTCTGCTAATCTGAAACTTTGCACACTAAACAGAATGTGCTGCTAATCTGAAACTTTGCACACTACAAAGAATGTACTGCTAATCTGCAACTTTGCACACTGAACAGAATGTGCTCTAATCTGCAACTTTGCACACTAAAAAGAATGTGCTGCTAATCTGCAACTTTGCACACTGAACAGAATGTGCTCTAATCTGCAACTTTGCACACTAAACAGAATGTGCTGCTAATCTGCGGCTAGGCACAGTGAACAGAATATGTGAAGTTTTTTTTTTTATATCTCTGCCCCCCCAAACAAAATAAACTGCTGCCCCCACACACAGTAGTCCTAAAAAGGTCTTTTGGGTCTTTTTTTTTTTTTAAATCGCTTTTCTTCTTCCTACACTGACTTTCCCTTCCTATCCTCGTCTCTCCCTGGCTAAGACTGAGCCGAACTCGCTGGTCAGGTGCTATACAGCACCCGATCACGGGTTCTGGCCAGCCAATCAGTGTAATGCCAGCAGCCAACATGGCTGCTGGCATTACACTGATATCAGAGCCTCCCTGCACGTTTAGTGGCTGTGCAGCAGCCGCGAAACGTGAGGGGAGGAGACCCGAACATGGCGGGCGAGCACATGCGGTACTCGTACGAGTACCGCCATGTGCCGAGCAGAGCGATGCTCGAGCCGAACCGAGCTTCGGCCGAGCATGCTCGCTCATCACTAGTAGCCACTCCACTACTTCTACCTGCAAACCGATTGAAGTGTTTCAATCCAGAAGCCACAAAAAGCGTACATTCAAACCAAGGAAACCTCTTTGTGTGATACCCATAAGAAGACACATTGTTTCCAAAGTACAGAGCACGAACTCAGAACACCAAGATTGTCCTATCAGATCAATCCTGTGCAATGCCACATCAATAAAGAACAAAACAGCTATTATCGCCAACCTTATTGAAACGTGAATTAGCATGCATCACAGAATCGTGGCTAGATGACAATACGGCAGCAGCTGTTCCAGGCAATTATACAGTGTTCCACCGCCCGAGACAAGAGCGCAGGGGAGGTGGAGTAATGATCTGTGTCAAATCATCCTTAAACCCCAAGCCAATATCAGTCCACACACCCCAATCTTTTGAATGTGTAGCTGCTAGCATCTCAATAGATAGAGGATTTCGGATACTGTTAATATACAGACCCCCAGGAGATGGGAAGAGATTTCTTCAAGAACTCTCAAACCTTTTGACTGGTTTAATCCTTGAACACCCTAGATGGATTATATTGGGAGACTTCAACACTTGAATTGATGACACACTATCCGAACTTGGGCAGGACCTCCTCAGCCTGATGAGTGCGCTCTGCTTCATACAAACAGTTGCCACTTCCACCCACAGAAAAGGTCATACACTTGATCTAGTGTTCCAGTGTGGACTAGAAGTGTCGCCAGTAACTGTAAATCCAGTTGTATGGTCAGACCACCACTCCATACACTTTTCCATTAGATCACATTCAGCCAGACCGCAGCCTCAGAACCTGGTCAAACACCGCTCATTAAAAGGGGTGACCCCACTGGACGTAAAATCAAATATGGATCTAAGTGAACTGATGGGCACTTGTGAAGACCCTGGCTCCTTAGTCCAACTCTACAACAAAACCATAAGGGACACCCTAGAAATCATTGCACCATCACACATATGCACTATCAAAACTCACAATAATGCACCTTGGTTTGATAGCACCATCAAAGAATTGAAGAGAACAGGCCGTAAACTCGAGAGAAGGTGGCGCAGGACACATGACACAGAGGACAAAGTTGCTCTTACCAATCACCTCAATGAATATCAATTTAAGTCAGAAAAAATCCTCATTTTTGTCACGCGAAATCACACTTTCCCACAACAGACCCAGGCAACTGTTTCGCACAGCATGCATGCTTATACCCACCAACTTTTCTCAAGATAAGTGTGAAGAATTTGCGATCTTCTTCACAGACAAGATTTCCTCCATCCGAGCCTCCATCACAGCAGGCCAACCAGTTACCCACCAGAACCACTACAGTGGAAGACCAGATTCCCCCAGTTTATGGTCTACTTTTACAAATGTGGATATAGAGGAAGTTAAAAGAACCATGCAAAAGTTGCACCCCACTACGTGTGACTTAGATCCTGCCCCAACTTGTCTTATATCTGCCTGTACTGAAACACTTGCCCCAGCCCTCACAAAAATAGTGGAGTGTTCACTAAAAACTGCAATCTTCCCAGATCCTCTAAAAGAAGTAGTAGTAAAACCCCTCCTAAAGAAACCCTCACTAGACCCAGACTGTATAGCAAATTACAGACCAGTATCCAACCTTCCATTTCTGGGGAAACTCATTGAAAAACTAGTGGCAACTAAACTGGAGGCCCATCTATCAAGCTATAACATCTTTGATCCTTTCCAGTCAGGTTTCAGAAGCTGCCACAGCACGGAAACAGCGCTAGTCCGAGTGCTAAATGATCTCCTTTTGGCGAGAGACAAAGGTGATTACTCCATCCTAATCCTCCTAGATCTCTCAGCTGCATTTGACACCATTGGCCATGGGATTTTAATAGCATGCTTGCAGCACATCTGTGGTCTAGGAGGCACAGTTTTTAACTGGTTTAAATATTTCCTCACTGGTAGATCACAGAGAGTAACATCAAGATCTTGCTCATCGGCACCAACAGAATTAGCTTGTGGTTCCATCTTGCCTCCTATGCTATTCGCAATTTACTTACTACCACTGGGAGACATCATCAGAAGACACGGCCTAAGATATCATTGTTACGCAGATGACACACAACTCTATTTCTCCTTTGCACCAGATACTAAAGACCCAACATGCCTCATCAACAGTTGCTTAGCAGACCTCATAGAGTGGATGAATGCTAGTTGTCTTAAAGTGAACCCTGACAAAACAGAGTTACTCTTGGTGAGGGGACCCCGGGCAACAAGAATATCTCAGGATCACCCAACTGGCCTGGAACTTGGAGGCTCTGAACTCATTAGTTCAACAGAGGTACGAAGTCTCGGAGTGATGATTGACTCTGGACTGTCATTTAAACAGCAGATCTCTTCTGTAATAAAATCTGCCTTCTTTCATCTGAGAAACATATCCAGGATACAACACTTAATTCCACCGGATGATATGCCAAGATTAGTCCATGCATTTGTGTCTTCTCGTCTAGATCACTGTAATGCACTTTACTTGGGCCTCCCAGAAAAAGAACTCCATCGCCTACAGACAGTACAAAATGCAGCAGCCAGACTACTGACCAATAAAACCCGCTCATGTCACATAACACCCGTTCTCCACTCCCTGCACTGGCTTCCAATTAATTGGTGAACATATTTTAAAATTGGCCTGCTGACCTTCAAAGCCTTAAATAATCAAGGCCCACAGTACCTGAAAGAGCTCCTGACACCCTATATTCAATCACGCTCACTGCGGTCAGTCAACAGATCCCTCCTGTCAGTGCCCAGAATAAAGACAACCTCAGGTTCCCGGGCATTCAGCCACGCTGCCCCCACATTCTGGAACTCTTTACCATCCTCAATCAGAGAGGCACCATCATTATAGACTTTTAAAAAAAAAACTAAAGACCCATCTCTTTTGTCTGGCATTCAGTCAACTCATGTGACCATAAGGAACCCTTAAATTTTATGTCTGTTTATAGATCTGTAAAGCGCTTTGAGTCTCATAGGGAGAAAAGCGCTATAAAAATCAAAAATTATTATTATATTATTATTATTATTATGTGAAATATCGCGTGGCTATCAGCCACATTAACCATGTCGCAGTGTTGTAAATGGCAACATGAGAATCTTGCGCTGCATAAAAGTGCAAGGTTCTCATGTGCCACTTGAAACATCGATACCTTCATATATGTGGAGGATCTAACAAATAGTATATGTTGAGCACTGAAAAAGACAAAGTATAAGAAAAATCCCAGTATAAAGAAGATATATAAAGCACCTCCTGATTACCCCAAAGTAAATTATGTAATACAGCTATCCAAAACTACAGAAAAAAAGAAAAAAGGTCTTCACAGAACTTCAGTTCAGCACTGCCCAGCTCTCTCTCCCTGCTCCGGCTTGTTATTGTGCACCATGAGCAATGTTATTTAACCAGAAGTGAAGACATTCTGCATGGCCCTCTCTCCTCTGGTTCTCTCTCCCCTTTTTTGCCTGCACAATGACAGGGCAGAAAGGAGCTGGCAGAGAGCCGGGCAGCTCTGAACTGAAGTTCTGTGAAGACCTTTTTCAATATTTTTGTGTCGTTTGGGGTAGCTGTATTACATTATTTACTTTAGGGTAATCAGGAGGTGCTTTATATCTTCTTTATACTGGGGTTTCAGTGTTCCAAGTATACTATGTGTTTGATTCTCCACAAATATGAAGGTAGCAACATTTCAAGAGGCGACATGAGAACCTTGCACGTTTATGCAGCTCAGGATTCTCATGTCGCCATTTTCAACATGGTGACATGGTTAATGTGACTGAAAGCTGCACGATATTTTATATGCTCCAGTTTAAAGGTGAACCATTTAAAACTGGGGGGTGGGGTGAAAGGTCCCATTGTGTTCCTGTGAAAAATACACAAAAACCACATTGTTGTCTGCTTTAAATACAGCAATCTTCACTGTTTTGCCCATTTGCTCATATTCTTCACCATTTTTTCAATGGCTAGAAAGTTTTCGCCCCTTGATTAACGTGTTTTTCACCTTTTCACTATAAAAATGTGCAATTTTTCAGGAAGTGAAACACATTAAAAGCAACTACAGAGCAAGAGAGATGTGCTGTGCTGCTCTGCTGTGATTTAATAGCAAAATTGAGGCAGGAGAGGCTCAAAGTTGCCACTATCACTATGAGCAGGCTTACAAACAATAAAAGGAGGAGCTGGAAGGACTCTTGCCCACTGAGTGTGAGGAGGAGGTGGAGGAAGTGACTACTACAGACCCAATTCTGGCCAGCTCCCCTAAATCACCCCTAAGGATTTTGGGGAAATTAATCTTAAGGGAGGAAGAAGAGAGTAGTAGTGAGAACAGGACAGGTCAGCTGACTGTTACTGTTGCCATAGTACTGCGCCTGCTTCCAGTGCTGCCCCTGCTGTCACCAGTGCTGTGCCCATTGCCAGCGTATAATTCTCAGAGGGGGAGGAGAAGATGACGCCAACTGTGATTGCCAGGGACCTGTCACACTTACCAGTCCCAGCACTAGTAAGAATGTCCAGCAGCTTGAGCAGAGTGTTTGGAGTGAAGGAGGGGTTGATCATCATATTATTTCTAGTGACAGTGATGAGGAAGATTCAGGGACTGAAATTGATATGGTTGGTGTTAGTGGTAGTAACAGTGATGGTGAAGAAGTTGGTATGACTAGCAAGTGGTAAAGGAAGCAACGCAGAGCATCCTGACTAGTGGTCAAGGGAGGCCACACCATTCCTGTAACACTGGGAGTCCCCTTCCTCCAAGAGCATTATCAAGGTGGAACATGATCCTGAAGATGGCAGAATTGTTGCCTAGTAGCAATAAAATCACCACCACCAGAACACAGATCAGCTGCCTGTGCTTGCTGCTAATGCTGCCAGTCTACCTTCTTCAGATCCCCAAGAAATGGCAAGTGTGACATTAGGGGACCCTCTGTCACATTTCTCATCACCTTGGCCAAACCAGCAGTGAGATGTCTTTAATACAGCAGCAGCAGCAGCATGGAGAGACTGGTGGTAATGGTAATGATGATGGTGTAGAAGCTGGGATAGAAGAGACATTGATAGCCTTTTTAGCCCAAACTGAGAAGGAATGGGAGACAGGGATGAGGATGGGCATCACTACCACCACCACCAGCAGTGAACTTTTGGAATTTCTTCCTGCTGCTGAGTTGCAAGGGCAGCAGGATGCTGAGAAGCAGGCTAGAGTGGCACATATCACTGTGGACACAGTGGGAATAGGGTCAAGAAAGTGGTGCAGGACTAGAACAGGTTCCACTTGCCAGCAGCAATACTCCTGGTCCTAGTTGCAGTGCTGATTCTGAAGCAGTAGCAGCAACAGCAGCAACATCATCCTCTGCCTCAGCCAGTAAAGGGGAATGTGCAGAAGAAGAAGAAAGGGGACATTCTTCTTCACCTTTTCCCTCCCCCCCTGAAGTCATGGGTATGGAACTATTTTTCTCTTGGGGAAGGCAAAGTGCAGTCATCAACAATGACACTATGCACAATTTGTGAGAAGGGGAAAGGAGGGAACACATCTTGGCACAACCACACATGAAACGCAGACACCGTGAGATTTATGTGAAATATGTTAAAGCCAAACACCAACCACATAAATTGAGCACCGTTGTTACTTTACCCCCTGAATCTCCAGAAAGGCAACAAGAAGTGAGGCAGGGATCAAAGAGGACAAATAATAAAGCAACCCAGCCAGAGGCTGGACGTTTGATAACAAGCGAAACAACTAGCTGTCCATTACCTTCTTACTATAGGGTAACTACATCTTCTGCCAATCCACCTCATTCGTCGTTTCATCCCCCGCCAAGTGATAACCACTCTGTAGATGTTAGGATGTGGCAGTTCATGTCCACCCATTGCACTGACCACACATGGCAGTGTGGTGGAAAAGCATCAAGCAGCATCTGAGGAGATTCTATCGTGCAGAATATGCTAAGCTGGTGGCAGGGAGGTTTCATCATTACTATTAAACTGTCAGAAAGTTTTCATGTGTCCTTAGCGGGGTGTGGACAAGGGGCATAGTGACAGCAGCAATACTTTGTTACTGGTGGGGGATTTCACACTGGGGACCCTAAGTGTCATGGTGTTTGGATAGAGTTGTGCCAAGTGTTACATGTGAGTGCAGTTGTACCTATTGTGCCACAGTCCTCCCTTTACTTACAGTGTGCACATTGCAGTTGCTGATGTGAGAGGCTCTATTCCTGCTCTCAAGGGAAATATTTCTGTTCTCAACACACCCATGATTTTGGAGGAGGGGCAGGGGGAGAAACAATATTGGCTATCTTCTTCTTTTCTCCAGTTATACCTGAAGTGGTGGTGTGGGGGCTATTTATGGTGCAGCTACTGCCTCTGGTGCATCACTGGAGCTAGTCGTGGCAAGTGGAACCTTCATTATCCATCACCCATGTTACTGCTGTGGTTGATCCCATTCCCTTTGTGCTGCCTAATCATACAGCTGCTTAACAACTCAGCAGCAGCAATAACAGTAAACGCAAATTCCGCATCTATAACAGGGCACTTGACAATGGCCATTGGCCAATGGCCAACACAGCATAGCCAGTAGGGCATTTTTTTTTTCCTCAGGGCTTGTGCTTTAAAGAAAACAAAACAAAAAAATAGGTCTACAAAAAAAAAATAAAAATGTTTGGGGGCTTGTGACAAACAAGCCTAAGTCTTACAAATCAGTGTTTCCTCAGGGTTTGGGCCATGGCGCTAACAACAAATCATACAAGTCATCTTCTACAAAATACTCTGTCTCGTCAAGAATCAGTCTACCCCAGTTACAGTGTACATCACCTGTCTGTATCACGTTACATACAAATTTTTCTTATTTTATATTTTATTTTATTAACTATACCACAGATTCCAGTCAACAAACCCAAAACAAATTCACTCAGCAACTGATTTTTTCCCAGACTCCATCCACCAACACAGACACCCTCTTCAGACCCCTTTATATCATGCCTTATGGGTTTCTGTTTAATTGTATTTAGTATTTATTTTTTAATAAATGCACCCCCCTGTTCAACTGATTGTTTCCCCACACTCCACCAACACAGCTACCCTCATACCCCTTTAACCCTTTGAGTGCCAGAGTGGTACAGAAAGCATTGCTTTTCAATGCGTTGCGTACCCCTCTGGCACTCAAAGGGTTATTACTATGCCTTTGGAAAATCAAATAACATTTGCCATGTGTTGTGTGTAAATTCAATGTTACCATTGATTTCAAGGAAATGAGCTAGGTGAAAAAAGCAAAGTTTTTGCTGGAAAATATTCGCCAAGCGCAAAGTGCAATTATTCGATGATTTTAGTTTGAGGTGAAAAGTTTTGCCCATCCCTATTTAAAACCCCCATTGAACAACAGAAAGCACTGAAGAAACAGCTCCACAACAGTTGGGACACAATGAGAACTGCAAACATTACCCCTGAAGTGCCAAGGAAGCACCCTTAAAATGCACATGCTGTCCAGTCAAGTCATGGACAACCTACATTAACTCACAACCCCCTGAGTAACAAGGGATGTGCAAATCAACATCAACCAATCTGCTGCATGCTCCACTGGTACAACAGGGGTTAAAACATACCAATATGGCATGTCCAGACAAGACAATATACACATCTGTCAATCGCAAAGCAATGTAAGCCTGGATTTGCAAGATTAGTAGCAAACGGAGAACCAAAGTGCACCAGCATCATCAATCACACTGGACAATGTCACTCAAGCAGGTGATATATATATATATATATATATATATATATATATATATATATATATATATATATATATAATCATGATCTTCAGCAGTTGTTGATCCATTGTTTTTTGTTGCTACTGTGTACCAACAAATTTGGTAATTTGATCTATCAATCCATTTTGTCTTTGGTCTTCTTCTTGGTGTTTAAAGGGGATCTATCACCTGTACAAGTGTGGCTTAAATGATAGCTTATTTAGTGAATATGACCATTTCTTTATTATTTCCCATTTTTAATACTCTATTTGAGTAAAAATGAATGCTTAAAGAGTGCTTTGTACCCTGCTTCTGGATAGACTGCAAGTCACTCTTTAAATGTTAATTTTCACCCAAATAGAGTATTAAAAATGGGAAATAATAAAGAAATGGTCATATTCGTTATATACGCTATCATTTAAAGTGGAACTATCACCTACATTAAAACTTTTACAGTGGGTTTTAATAGTTAACCCAACATTAGAGCTGGGTGTATTTTGTAAAAAAATTGCTTAGAAGTGCAGATATTAGCCTGTCAAAATCGGGCACTTCTGCGTTCTGCGGGACTGAATGTCCCGCTTGACTTCCCAGCTGCCCATGGGAGCGCGTTCATGCTCCCCTTTGTAGCTGGGTTCCTGTGCTGTAGCGTTACAGCAAACTCCGTGTACAATGCTACTGGGGTTGTTATGTTTATAATTTGACATGCCATACTTCACTGCATAACCTGAATTTTTTATATGATTTTGTCATTCAGTGTCCTTGTTTCAGCCATACATAAAAACTGGGATGAAACATTAGTAACATAGTAACATAGTAAATTAGGTTGAAAAAAGACATAAGTCCATCAAGTTCAACCTTCGCCTCATACCTCAGTAACTGAGAATTTTATAGCTTTCCTGCTACCAATTAAATTAGTCTTTATCAGACCTTCCTGACCAGCCTACCGATAAACAGTATAACCCTGTATGTTCCCTTTTGAAATAAATGTATCTAATCTTCTCTTAAATGTATCCATTGTATCTGCCATAACTACCTCCCTGGGCAATGAATTCCACAATTTGACAGACCTTACCGTAAAAAAACCCTTCCTCTGCTGAAGTTTAAACCTCCTTTCCTCTAATCTCAAGGGGTGTCCCCTGGTCACCTGATCAGGCCTCAAAAACCTCTTGAGGCATAGTGGTAAATTTGTCTTAAAAACAGTACTACTAAATTTTCCAAATGTTTGCAATCCCAATTTTATTCATTTCTCAATTGTCATTATAGTCTTTCGATTTGTTGACATTTCCTTTCCAAAGTAAACATACTTCAATGTGTTCTTGCAGTTCTTCAGGACTACAGGAAAATAGTATTATATTGTCTGCAAAAACATAGTGATGTAAGTAGTCTCCACTGATCTTCTAAACAAGCAGAAAATAGTTCTGCGATATACTGGGGATTATTCATTTAGGCGTGATAAAGAGGAGATAGATCCTCCAGTGATATCACTTGTCCAGTTCCAATGTTATTCTGTAGAGCTTTTGCATTAAGATCTCCAGAACTGGAGAAATTTAAGTGCATAGGCTCCATAGAATAACATAGAAACTGGAGAAGTGATATTGCTGGAGAATTCATATCCACTTTATCACCTCTTTATCACAACTTAGTGCATAACGCCCTATGTCTCCTTGTGGGATGCATTTTACTATGTTGATTTGGACTTTATCATTGTTGACCTGTATTGCTGAAGCTGCATTTTCATGTATTATCACTTTAGATGCAGCAATCCCCCTATGATGGTCTCTCCTTCTCTCACACTCCATGCCCAACTGGACATGAGGGAGGTGTGGGATTTATGCTTTCTAAACATTGCCATTACAAACCATTTTTCTCCCCAAGCTTCACTTTGCATCTCTTCTTTTGAATCACATGCTGACCATATTTGCTACAGTCTCTCTAGAATTTGCGGTTATCTATCACCCACCTACCACAACACATACACCTTCAAATTTGCTGTCTGACTTTAAATCGTGACTTTCCCTTTTCCTGTCATCAGACATACCTTCCTTTCTTTGGGAGGAATTCAGCTGCCATGTGGATGATCTCTCTCCTAAGCATCCTGCTTTCTTTCTCTAACATCTGAATTTGGACTACACCAGTGGACAGATGCTAGTAATCACAAGGATGAGGACCTTGCATTTACTAGAGGCTGTGCACTTTCTGATTTTAATATCTCCCCTCTTCTGCTATCTGACCATCATCTCCTAACATTCAGCAGTGCTTATATCTCTTCTGCAGTCCTTGCTTCTTCTCCCTGCTTCACTCATATCATCAGATCACTTAATTTCACTGCTCTCCAGTCCTCCCTGACAACTGATAACTGGACTTTCATCCATTCCCATTAATCCTGACAGTAACAGCCTTGCCAAAACATACAACTCCTCCTCTTTGAACCTGCATGCTTCTCTCTCCGATGCAGTGTGCACCAGTAAAACCAATCCACAGCCATGGCTTAATAAAAGCACCCGCTTCCTTTGCTCATGTACCCGTTCAGTTGATCGACTCTGGAGAAAGTCTGGCAGACTTTCTCCACTACAGGTTCCTCCTTTCTTACTCTAACTCTGCTCTGTCCCTAGCTAAAATAACAATACTTTTCAAAATGAATTAACACTCATAAATCCAATCCCTGCCTCCTTTTCTCTACCTTTGACTCTCTCCTCCACCTCCTATCTGCCTCCCTCGCAAACTCTATACAGCCACAAGACTTTGCTGACTTCAAGCCAAGGTACACTCCATCCAGGATAATATTCCACCTTGTAAATCCCCTCCTATCCTCCTTCATTCCCCTCCTGGCACTCTGGACTCTTTTTCAATAGTCAGGGAGGAAGAATTGACAAACCTTCTATCTTCCTCTCCCTCCACTACATGCACACTTGATCCACTCCCCTCTAACCCCGTCCAGACCCTCTCCCCCGCATGAATCCCTATTCTATTACAGATTTAACTCATCCTATGTCACTGCTACCTTTACTGATGTCTTCAAATATGTCATAGTAACACCTATCCTCAAGAACAATTCCACTGACAGTAACACACCCTCTAGCTATTGACCAGTTTCTCTCCTGCCACTTGCGTCTAAGCTTTTGGTACTCCTAGACTACTCCCTCCTGCTTCACTTCCTTAACATGCACTACCTGTTCGACCCTTTACAGTCTGGCTTTCACACTGTTCACTTCACTGAAACTTCTCTCACAAGAATGGTAAATGATCTTCAGATTGCCAAATCATAAGGTCACTATTCAATACTTATCTTGGTCCACATCTCCGCTGCTTTTGACACTGTTGCTCATGCTCTCCTCCTCCACATTCTTCACTCCTTAGGAATCTGTAACAAAGCACTGGACTGGCTATCATCTTACCTAACTAACTGATCCTTCAGTGTCTCCTCTGCCACCTCTTCATCCTCTCCTGCCGACCTCTCTGTTGATGTTCCTCAAGGTTCTGTTCTAGGACCGCCCCTGTTCTTTACACAATAACACTTGGTGATCTTATTAACTCATTCTGACTCAGATATCACCTATATGCAGATGACACTCAGCTTTATTTATTAGCACCCTGACTGACTTCTGATATTCATTCTAAAGTCACAGATTGACTCTTGGCTATCTCAGACTGAATGGCTCATAGGCATCTCAAACTCAATATGTCTAAAACAGAGCTAATCCTCATCCCACCTAGGCCTTGCCCAGGAGGGACCTTCCAGGTGACTGTAAATGTCACTACCATAAATCCAGTATCAGAAGCATAGTGTTTATGGGTGATAATTGACATGTCTCACTCATTCTCTCCTCATAGTAAAGCCATCTCTAAATCCTGTCTCTTTCTCATGTATAACTTGCTAAAATCAGTCCCTTCTTTTGTTCCTCCACAGCTACATTTCTCATACAAGCACTCAACCTCTCCCGCATGGACTACTGCAACCTTCTTCTGTCTGGCATTCCTGTCTTCCATCGCATTTCACTTAATCTATACAGAATTCTGTAGCACCAATTTACTCTTTTGTCACCTAGGTTTGTCCCTCCCCTGCTCCTCCTAAAATCTCTCCAATGGCTGCCTGTCACACTCCAGATATCTTACAAAATCTTGCTTCTCTCACTCAAGACCCTTCTCTCCTCTACCCCTTCTTACATTTCCACTCTTTTTTCTGGCTACACCCCATCCAGCCACTTATGATCAGCCAATGACTGTCTTCTCTCAGCTGCTTTTGTGTCTACAGCCCTCTCACATATCAAACCTTTTTCTGTCATTGATCTTTACCTATGGAATGATTTTCCTCCCATCCTGTTCCACTGCACCTCTCTTATGGTCTTCAAGTCACACTTGAAACTACACCTCCTGGATAAAACATCAACATTCTAGAAGGCACTGACATTGTAAAATGAACATTCTTATAAATTATTTACTTTACTTGTGTCCCATATCATCACCTGAACTCTAGCACTTTATTCAGCACTTGACCCTTATGTATGTCTCCTATTACAACTTTAGACTGTAAGCTTTCGGGCACGGACCTCACATCCAGTGTTTCAATTTACAAAGCACTTGTAACCCTGTATTATCTAAAGCCTTAAATTCTAAAGCACTATGCACACTTGTGGCGCTATATAAATAAACATATTCATTCATTCATTCAATATAATTGCAAACAAATTAATCCTCCCTAGGGAAAAAGCAATAGTCAAGCTAATTATAAAAAAACTTTATTGGCCAATTATTAATGTATCTTAACCTTTAAAGCTTTATTGCAAACTATTAAGAGACCAAATAAAAATGTCAGAATCACTTACAAGTGACATATGACTGACATTAATTTATTTATCATGTTCAAATTATTAATTGGCCTAGATAAATGTGTTTACTCATATTTTATTATAGTAGCTGAAGTCTACTTTACTTTTGCAATCTTCTTTAATTAACCCCTTAAGGACCGGCGGTCACGGGACATTTCCGTCCCATAATGACCGCATAGGGGCACTTTGACGCGCCGGTACACGTGACCTGTCACGTGTATCGGCGCATCACTATGGGGCTTGAAAGAGATCGCTCCGATCTTGGAGCGGTCTATTTCAGGACCTATTTTTACTTACAGCGCTCCCGGTAGAGCGCTGTAAGTAAAAAGTACGTGACGTACCATGACCGTCATCGGTCCTTGAGTAGTTCAAGGACCGTGACGGTCCTGGTACGTCAAGGGTCCTTAAGGGGTTAAATACATTTTTTAACATTCATATATATTTTATATTGACTATATGAAATTAAAAAAATATCAAGCATATATATTTTATATTGACTATATGGAATTAAAAAAATATCCAGCACAAACACAGAGATAGATTTTAGTACCAACTATAACCAAACTTTGTCTTAAAAATTAGTATTATATAGCCATTGTTGAAATCTGGAGAAAGAAGTTGTGACGAACTTAGCAGAGGTAGTTCTCCCCAACACAAACAAGGTGGCCAGTTTTGTAGACAAATTGGTCTAATAGCAGTTGGGACCTCCTTTGGCCTTGAGATCAGACTCATTATCAGAGCATAGATACCATGGGGTGCCAATAGCATTTGTTTTACCATGCATCCTCTGTTGTACCCCACAGTTGCTTCTGATTTAAAGCCATGGACCCTTGATATGAACAGCCAATTTCACCTCATTCCCCATATGCTTGATTGGGTTAAGAACAAGTATCTAGACAGATCAATGAAATATGGTAAAATCACCTTAACCTGAAATTAACCAGCCCCTTTCAAATACTTCCCTCTGTCTTGTAGTATATTATGCACTTTAATGTACAGAAATATTCACAAATAATACTATACTAAATATTAAAGTACCTAGTACTTACCTCTCCTTCAGCATGGCTTGTATCCACACATAAGGCTGTAAGTATACAGGAAATATAAGTTTGTGTGCGTAATCCCTGCTTGAAGAGAGTACATGCCTCAAACAACCCATTTATATATATCAGATAGTAAGCACCAAATAATCAAAATGATAAATATGTAGAACAGTCCTATATACACATTCTTTTTTAAAAAAAAAATGACATTGCAAATTAGATTAACAGACTTTGAAATGGAGTAATATCCAAACAAGTTTATGTACAGTATCTAATATTAAATTAATTATTTTTAAAATGAAACAACTTTTCCAATATTGATAATGTGATAATGAAATACATAAAACTTATTGTAAAATTATGAGATGAATTATAGATACATTTTACAATTAATGTAACTGCTATAATATTTTGTATCCAAATGAATTATGTCCAGATGAAATCTACACTGCCAAAATTAGAATTATAGCAGATGAAATGAATAAAAGTTATTGAACAATGATGAATAATGAGGATGAAATATGGATAGATATTTGTAGCTGATGACACAAATGAAATTACACATCAGGAATATTGGGATGAACATGTGTTCTTGGCATTCATATGGTTATTGGAGTTGTCTGATATTCTTAGAGTGGAGAATCTATTAAAAAATATTCTACTATCTCAGACAATCTCTTTTCACTGTCGTCCAATACAGGTCACTGGTACTCTGGGAGGCGTAAGTCCCCTTTAATAGGCAGGAACAATTATGCAAATAATTTTCAAGGGGCGGAGCCTCCCCTCTTACTTAAGCCACCTTCTGGCCAGAGCCACTCATATTGATTTGTTCCTGGTGTGCTTCCACACCAGGTAGAGAACATCTATGCATCTTAGTATTTTATTATTTTTTTATTCAAATATGGAATACCACCATTAGGAGGGTGACCATGGCTGTGAATTGCCCTCTTTAAAGTGGCTGGTGCAGCTTCCAGGGATTTCCTGTGGACCTATACCCTGAAGAGGGGACAGCTTGTGTTAAGCAGCTCCCCTGTTGGGGAATTTACCTCTGGTTCTTTCCCTCCCTATCATGGTCACCTGAAGACAGAAGTCAGCAAGGAAGGTGAGTCACCCATTGAGTGCTGAAGGTCCACTTGTCCCCACAGTGTCCCTTTGATGGGCTTGTATTTGGGAGTTTTAATACACTCCAGCACTCATAGGGTGTTTTTATTGCATTATTACTGTTTATGCAATTTCTGTGTTATTCTCTGAGTTTTGGAGCATTGGGTATTCATTTATTTATGTTTCTCATGTGTTTCATGCTTGTTTGGGCACTTTTTAATGTTTTCTTAAACTTTATTAAAAATGGTGTTCCGCGCCTTTAAGCGCGGCTTTTTCCCGCTCAGACGCAAGGGCTCCTTTACTCTCTATGGGAATTCACAGTATGGGACATATCTCTGGAACCGCTTGTCACAGCAACTTCAGAGAGGGCTCATTTTAATTCTAGGCTCCTGCTCTATCATCCGGAATGTGTTTTATTTATGTGAGGTGTTCAGGGGGGCTTCGGGCACTGTTTGGGGTACTTGTAAGGAAAAACTACATTTCCCATGAGCGCTTGGTTCGCGCTCGTTTCTGATTGGCTGTCACGACGGCCGCCATTTTGTGGTACTTTTCCTAGGCGAGTACACTACGCAGGGACCGAGCCTTCTCTCTCCTCAACAGATTAACCCTTCGCTGGCCAGATAAGTCCGTTTTTAGAACATTTCTGGGGTGAAACTTTAATCTTATCACTTTTTCTGGGTGATAGTGTTATTAGTGGGGTATATTGACGCTGTGAGCATGTCTACTTCACTGGAGCTAGGGGCTAGACCCAAGTCTAAGGAGGATGGGGGGTCCGCTACCCCCATGGCGTTTTGCTCCTCTTGCCACATTGGGCTGGATGGCGATAATGTGGGGGATCTATGCCCTAATTGTACTGGTCAAGATAGCAACCCTGGGCTTCCCAGCCACGCTATTGAGCCATCTTGGGTGAAGGAGTTTAAAGCTGCCACTAGGGATCTCAGATCCACACTTCAACTCTTTCCCTCTCAGGTACAGGGGGCTCTCCAGGTCTGGCAGACCCCCTCTACTATCAGGACCTCCCTGCCTAAGCCACAGGGAGCTCCTGATATCACTGATTCTTCTGAAGAAGAACTTTTACAGGATTCTGATGCTGAGGAACGTACTGTTATTGAATCTAACAGGTCCATTGGGGACCCCTATGAGTGTGACCCTGAAGTTTCGGCTGAGGGTCTGATCAGAGCGGTTCTGAATACGCTCAACCTTCCTCTGACTCAGGAATCCACTTATGATCCTACTGATGTTTTTCAGAAAAAGCCATCTAAGCCTGTTGTTTGTTTTCCAACTAACCCTACTCTTGCCCGTCTGGTCTCTGAGGCATGGAAGAATCCTGATAGATCTTCCTCTGTCTCCAAAAAGTTTGCCAAACTTTACCCTTTTCCTGAGGCGGAGCTGGCAAAATGGGTTCATCCTCCCAAAGTGGATGCTCCTGTGTCTAGACTATCCAAATCTACTGCTTTGGCTGTCTCAGATGCCTCTGCCTTGCAGGACTGGACGGATAAGAAACTAGAGCTCTCTCAAGTCTATTTTTGCCTCCATTGGCACAGCCATGCGCCCCACTTTTGCTGTGGCATGGGTTAATAGAGCTATTGCGGCCTGGACTGAACGACTGACTGAAGCGGTTCGCCAGGATGCGCCTGTATCTGAACAGTTGCAGCTTCTTGCTAATATCACTGAAGCTCAGAACTATGTTGCTGATGCTGCTTTTGATGCTGTGCGCATGATGGCGAGGGCCTCCACTTCTTCTGTGGTGGCTAGACGCGCTCTTTGGCTGAAAATTTGGTCTGCTGATACAGCCTCTAAGAAGGCTTTGCTTTCCTTGCCCTTTCAGGGGAATTTGCTTTTTGGGTCTGAACTCAAAGAAATGATCAGTGAGGCTACTGGCGGTAAAAGTACTCTTCTACCCTCAGTCTTTAAGAAAAAGTTTCCAGCCAAACGCAATCGGTCCTTTCGTTCCTTTCAGACTGAGACACGCTCCTCGGCCCAAACGGGTCCTCCCACTACGCGCTCCTCCTCCAAGCCCAAACAGTCCTGGAGGCCCAAAGTTGCCTCCAAGGCCAAGACCTCCAAGACTGCTTCGGCGTGACTCGCCGAACCCGGGTCCGCATCCGGCTGTAGGCGGTCGTCTCCGCATCTTTCGCCGGACTTGGGAGGAGTCAGTGGCGGACCCATGGGTTCTTCAGGTGGTGTCAGAGGGATACAGGATCCCTTTCTCTTCCCTTCCTCCTTTTCGGTTCCATTTTACTCGTCCTTCTCAGGAACCCACAAAAAGGCGTCTGTTCGACGACGCTATTCAGGATCTCTTGGACAAAGAGGTCCTGGAGGCGGTTCCTCAGGGGGACACAGGTTCAGGATTCTATTCCAACCTGTTTGTGGTAGCCAAAAAGGACGGAGGAGCTCGTCCCATTTTGGATCTCACAGATCTCAATGCCTATGTGGTGACTTCCCACTTCCGCCAGGAGTCCCTGCGCTCTGTGATTGCAGCAATGTCTCCAGGGGAGTTTCTTGCCTCCCTGTACCTTCAGGATGCTTATCTTCACATCCCTATTCATCCAGAGAGCAGGCGGTATCTCAGGATTGCCTGCCACAGGGGACACTTTCAGTTTGCAGCGCTCCCCTTTGGGCTGACTTCAGCCCCTCAGGTCTTCCAGAGGGTGTTGGGCTCCTTGATAGCGGTGCTCCATCAGGATGGGATCAGAGTGACCCCCTACATGGACGATCTCCTACTGAAGGCCTCCTCAGCGGAGCTTCTCCACCAGCAATTACAGATGTGCATGCACACCCTGAACCGTCATGGCTGGATCCTGAATCTGGACAAGTCGGACTTGATTCCATCTCAGAGGCTTCTGTTCCTGGGTCTCCTGTTCGACACTCGCCAATGCATGGTGTTTCTTCCAGAGGACGTGGCTCACCAGATAGCTGTCAGAGTGGCTGGAATCCTGGACCTGGACGTGATTCCAGTTCCGAAGTTGTCGTCCTTAGTGGGGAAGTTCATTTCCACAATCGAAGCAGTTCCATTTGCCATGGCCCACTCCAGGGATCTTCAGAGATTCGTGATCCAGACGTGCAAGAATCATCCAGATCATCAACATCTGTCTGTTTCTCTTCCTCCTCATGTCGAGTCGAGTCTGCACTGGTGGTTAGATCTCTCTCATCTCCTGAAAGGGAAATCCTTTCTAGTTCCTCCTTGGACCACAGTCACTACGGATGCCAGCCTTCGGGGCTGGGGTGCAGTCTGGGGTCGCTTCAGTGCTCAGGGGAAATGGGGTCTGGAGGAATCCATGCTCTCCATCACTGTTCTGGAACTTCGAGCTGTCCGGCTGGCCCTGAGGCACTGGGAGTCTCAATTGACCGGTCTTCCAGTCAGAGTGGAGTCCGACAACGCCACGGCGGTGGCTTACATCAACAGGCAAGGCGGCACAAGAAGCGGTTCCGCCTGGTGGGAGGTCAAGGATATTTTGTCTTGGGCAGAAGATCACGTGCCTGTCATCTCTGCGGTTCATATTCCAGGCGTGGACAACGTCATGGCAGACTTCCTCAGTCGTCATACCGTCGACAGCGGAGAATGGGCTCTGCACCCAGAGGTGTTTCACATGCTCACTCAACGGTGGGGGATGCCTGTGGTGGATCTGATGGCTACCAGACACAACAGGAAGGTTCCGGTGTTTTGCTCCCGGTTGAGGGACTCCCTTGCTCTAGCGGTGGATGCCTTGTCGATCCCTTGGGACTTCTCCCTGGCTTACATCTTCCCTCCTCTTCCTCTATTGGTCAGAGTCATCCAGAAGTTGAAGAGGGAACGTTGTCCTGTCATCCTGATTGCTCCAAACTGGCCTCGCCAGTCCTGGTTTCCGGAATTGATGGCCATGTCAGTGAAGGATCCAATCCCACTCCCAGCCCGTCCGGACCTGCTTCTTCAGGGGTATCTGTGGAAAGAGGATGTTCACTCTCTCCGTTTGATGGCATGGCGGTTGAATCCTCGATTCTAGCAAAGAAAGGCTTTTCTCCTTCTGTGGTATCGACGATGCTCAGTGCTCGTAAGCCTGTGTCTTCCAAGATCTATCATCGCATATGGTCAACTTTCGTGACTTGGTGCTCTGACAAGAAGTTGTCACTTGACTTCCATCTTCCCACTGTCCTGGCCTTTCTGCAGGACGGTGTGGATAAGGGGCTCAGTCTGAGTTCCCTCAAAGTTCAGACTTCTGCCTTGTCTGTGTTTTTCCAGGAACGGATTGCTGTCCTTCCTGATGTGAAAGTCTTCTTCCAGGGTGTGACTCATGTTCGACCTGCCTTTAAGAGTCCTGCTCCCCAGTGGGATCTTAATTTGGTGCTGGGAGTTCTTCAGCGACCACCGTTTGAATCCTTGGCTTCCATTCCATTACGTCTTGTGACTTGGAAGATGGCCTTCCTCTTGGCTGTTGTGTCAGTGCGCCGGGTAGCAGAGTTACAGGCCTTGTCTTGTAAACCTCCTTACCTGGTGTTCCACAAGGATAAGGCTGTGCTTCGCACTACCAAGGAATTCTTACCCAAGGTTGTGTCTGAGTTTCACATCAATCAGGAGATTGTGGTTCCCTCTTTCTGCCCTAATCCTTCATCTGACAAGGAAAGAGATCTCCATCTGTTGGATGTGGTGCGTTGCCTCAAGTTTTATGTTCATCGCACCGAGTCTATCAGGAAGTCTGACGCTCTATTCGTCATTCCTGAGGGGCCTAGGGCAGGAAGACCGGCTTCCAAAGTTACCATTGCCTCTTGGATTAAGGCTACCATCCGTGAAGCCTATAAGTTGCGGAATAAGCATGTTCCCTTCCGGGTGACTGCCCATTCCACCAGATCTATTGGGGCCTCTTGGGCCTACAAGAATCAAGCTTCTGCTGATCAACTGTGCAGAGCGGCCACTTGGTCCTCTGTGCACACCTTTTCTAAGCACTATCGAGTTGATGTACTGGCTTCGGCTGATGCCAGTTTTGGAAGGAAGGTCCTGGAGGCAGTCTTGCCTGTGTAGGTCTTCCGCTCTGTGATCCTTAGTGCTTCTTTACTGTTGAGCCCGGTTGGCTCTAGTTCCGTGTGCTGTGTTAGTTCAGGGATTGTTCCCTTGGTTGGTGTCCGTTGACACTTACAGTTTGGGCTATGTTATCAACTGGTCATATCAGTTCTAATGACTTGGGCCTTGCGCCTGGTCCTTGCCTTACTTCCCGCCTCTGGATCAGCTCAATGTTTGTACATCCCAGAGTACCAGTGACCTGTATTGGACGACAGTGAAAATAGGATTTTAGTCTTACCTGTTAAATCCTTTTCACTTAGTCCATACAGGTCACTGGTCTCCCACCCTGTCAAGGGACCAGTCTTGGCTCTCCTGTGGCATTCAGTGGGAGACCGTTCGGGCATGCTCACAGGAGTCTTTCTTTTTGCTTACCTGAGGTCAGTTTTTGGGGTCTCAAATCAATATGAGTGGCTCTGGCCAGAAGGTGGCTTAAGTAAGAGGGGAGGCTCCGCCCCTTGAAAATTATTTGCATAATTGTTCCTGCCTATTAAAGGGGACTTACGCCTCCCAGAGTACCAGTGACCTGTATGGACTAAGTGAAAAGGATTTAACAGGTAAGACTAAAATCCTATTTTTTTATTACCCACACCTTATAAATGTCTAAAATCGTACTCTGAACATGCAGCTTATATATTATTCACTTTGCCTATGTCTCTTCTCCCTCATATCTCACTGGACCTGGTGATCTCACTCCTGTAACCAGTACACAGACATTCAACAGTGTCTGCAGGTTTTCAAGATCACACAAAAGAATCAGCTGTGAATTCCCTTCTGATCTC
The DNA here is from genome assembly GCA_037306005.1 of Rhinophrynus dorsalis. NCBI lineage: Eukaryota > Metazoa > Chordata > Amphibia > Anura > Rhinophrynidae > Rhinophrynus > Rhinophrynus dorsalis. Next base: position 323,442,028 of record CM074720.1, on the reverse strand, counting down.
GGTTGGCATCTGTATTTATTGTCACACTCAAATGCATCAAAGCTCTATACCCCCTACTTTTTGGCCCAGTGTGTTTTGGCAATAACACATCCCTTCCTCAGTGACATCCATCACCCAACTGTTTGCAATAATGTTTGCATGCCCAGGGATAGTTACAGTTCTATAGCAACAGTTTTTATTATTAAGTGTATCATAACCCTCATGCTTCTGGAACCATTCACCAACAATCAACACTTTATGACACTATGCATTGTTCTGCAGCAAGTAACCATTACTGGATGGATTACCTGTGAGTTTCAATAGATGCGCATGAACAGCAACAATGTTCAGATGGCCTTTAGCATTACAACGTTGCTGGTATCATATGCCTTATGGTGTTCCTACTCTATCACACCACCAGCCTGCATTGCTGACACATGTTCCTGTGTCAACTGATTCATGTTCTTGTGACAATAAACTAGTCCTGCAGTCAACAAGAAAGAACTACAACTGGGATTTAATAGACCAGGTGACTTTTTCCCTCTCTTAAATTGTTTAGTGTCAGTGCTGCTGTGCTCGCATTAGCCAATGTGCTCTTATATACCATCAACATGTTTAATTCATTAGAGACCATTTGAATGCTTTAAATATTTGGGTGTCAAGGAATCCTGACATGTATTTCAACTCAGTATTTTGGAAACTATTTTGGAGCAAACAATATCTTATTATATGTCCTCATTAATAGCCATGGTTATTAATTCCCTCTTTTCTCATCCTTGAGACAGATAGAAACACATTTAGGAATGGATGCTGAATGAATAATTTACTTACACACAGACTGTTAGGTTTGAATAATAAGCTGTTTTTCCAATTTCTGCTAATCAAATATATTTGACAAGATTTACTTTTCTAGACCACTACTTACAATTGATGTGCATTTAACCATTTCCTATATTTTCTATGTATATTTTTGCTTGAACAAGATAAATGTATTCAATATTCTTAGATTTTTCCAGTTGATATTTCAAAAAAAGCAATTTAATTTGTTTAATAGATTTGTAATATTTTAAGAACACTTTTGTTCAAATGTAATATTATTACTTATAAAATCTTTTGTTTTCATAACTTAATAGAAAACAAACCTTGCATATTTTCTGTATTTTTCCCCCCATTATTTTTCTTAGTTTACATGCCGTTTTCTAGTTTTCCACATATACATCTTTCACTCAAAACATGTAATTAATAAATTATTTTATGATACTGTTTAGAATACTGTTTAACACTTCTTAACTAAAACTCAAATTAAAATGAAAGTTATCGCACTTATCTTAACTAGTAGTCCTTATATTAAGAGTAATAAGGAGGTTGCTATGACTGTGGTACACTTAATTTCAGCAAGTTTTCTGATGATAATAAAAATAATCTGTGAAGAATTATTGGATGTGATTGAGTAGTATACTGCTTTGCAATTTTCTGTTTTGACCCAACTGTTTTCACTCAACCCTAATTGCTGGGTTTGTAGATAATACTACCAGGAGGTTGCTGGGATTGTAGATCAAATAATATCTCCAAGTTTTCCGGTATGTGGAAGTGGATATCATTGCCTTACTTGATATAATTAACTAGGAGTTAGCTAAGATGTGTTTGAAAAGTAAATTATCAACCTATTAGGTGGTAGTTTTACCGTCCCTGATTACTGTGGATATTTAACAATTTCAGTGCCAGGGGGTACGCAACACATTGCAGAGCAATGCGTTGCATACTCCCTGGCACTGAAAGGGTTAAGAGAAGCTGATTGAGCTTGCCTCATTAAGTAGATATAGCTAAAAGTTAGTCAAGTTATTTAGTTGTACTTTTTTATTAATATATGATGATGATGATGATGACGGTCTTTTACTTGTCCAGTTAAGAATAATAAGGAGGTTGCTGGGATTGTAGATCACATAATTTCTGCAAGTTGTCTGGTATGTGGATGGCTTTCTTAATTGGGTATGATTGACTAGGAGTTAGCTGGGGTGTGCGATTGGAGTAAATTAGCAGCTTATTAGGTGCCAGTTCACCCTATTTCATAGCTGTTAGGATTTATGGAAATGCTGACTGAACTTGCCTCACTACTGAGCTACTGTTTTTATAGTAAGTGTTTCTTTGACAAGGGTAGCTAAGAGTTGGTCAAGAATGATCTGTTTGTAGTTGTTGTTACTGCTTTATCTGTATTAATTTCTGTTACTGAATTACTTCTCTTACGAGTAATCATGATGATACTAGGATTGTTAATGATGAATTTGTATAAGTTTTCTATTAAGAATAATCATGAGGATGTGGGGATTGTACGTAATATTTTCTTCAAGTTTTCTACTATGTGGATAGCTTTGGCTTATTGCATGTGAGATACTAGGAAGTAGATGGTGGGTGTGGAGTAAATAAGCAGCTTATTAGGTGTCAGTTGTTACCTCCTTGATTGTTATGGTTGCCTAAGGAGGAGCAAACATTGATTATTGAGTTTTTTGAATAATATAGATTTAATTGTTTGACTGCCAAAGGGGTACCCATCTGGCGCTCAAAAGGTTAACTATGGCATATCTAGGGGGCATCTTTTTTGTTTAAAATGACATTTCCTTTTATTTTATAGGAAAGAAGACAAAGAAGATCTGAGAAAACAGAGGAAGGAGGATAGCAGAAGAAGAAGAAGATGGACAGTAGATGACAGGTAAGTGCTGCACAGATCTGGGTTTTAGGCTAGTGTTAGGGGTAGTATTGGTGCACTTTCCTGTCAGGGGTAGTGTAGGGTTAGTGTTTAAGAGGGTGACTGTGTGTTTGAGCTAACAACTGGTGCTTGAAAGTGTGTCAGTCACTGAACATTAGCTTTTTTCCTTTGATGTTCCCATTTTTCACACTACTTAGCTTGAGTTTTGGGAACTTAACACACAGAACAGACATTTGGACACAAGTCGCCTAACGTCCATTTTGCTTTCAGCTGGTAGGGCAATTGAATAGTTCCACTAGCCCTTTTTGCTAATGGGCTGTTAGCCAATATTGCCCTACTGGCTGTTTTATCAAGGCCATTATGTGGAGAATTATACTTAGCAAAATTCTGGACATTAATCATGGCAGCATTGACAAGATGGGTAAGTCCCCCCCTTTCAGCTGCTAGGACAGAAAACAAGTCAAACAGAATACAAACAGTATAATAGATCCCCATCACCTGTTGTGTTAGTCTCAAAGCTATAAACTAAAGGGATGGGAGATTATTGAATGCTGCACATCACACATAATTCAATGCACCTGCATATGGACATGATGCAGCCACATAGAGTTCCCACACACAAGCATCAGAAACTGAAGCTGAAATCCTAGCTTTATAGCTATAGTACATGAAGATAAGGGCAAAGATACCCTGAGTGGACTTCTCCTACAGATGGAAAAATAAAATAAATAAGCCCCTTAAAATACTTGGGGCTCGATTCATTTAACACTTGTAAAAAAATAAAAGTACCGTTGGTATTTTCAAGTCACAGTTAGGTTCTGTGGGCCAATTCTAGCTATGATTAATGTTGATAGGGCAACTGAATTCCAACAGTACCATTGTGTGTTTACTGTTCAGTGTTCATATCGGATGTTATTGAACTGAGCGCCATGTCAGGATGAAATAGCATCAACAGGCCTCCCTCACACGTAAACATATTTAAACAATTCAAACACCTGGGACTACATCCAGCATTAGTATTCAGAGACTCAGGCTTTGATTCAATTGAGTCCGATGCCAAAAAAAATTCAACATTTAAAATAAAATCTACATATGATCATCTAGTAAATCCACACCAATATTTGTGCACTACTCTGCTTATGATCCATCTGGATCCCAGAACCCAAAACTCCAACCACTTTGTAAATGACTACACTATTGCATATATTCTTTGTCAATATGGAGTATATATGTAGTAAAACGAAGAGGTACAATGGATAGGTTGTAGTTCTTAATTAATTGAGAGATTCTGAAATGATAACAGTGTGATATAATGAATATGTTTGTTACTATAACTAGCTGAGCTGAAGTAACAACTCACTGTCCCTTTGTTCTATGCAGGATAGAATGTGATGGTAAAGTATGTAACAAGTTACTTTATTAACTCTGTAATATTGTTGCTACATGAGTGCTTCTAGTCCCACTGTTGTGTCATGGTGAACACATCAATAAGTGAGATACTTTTCTAAAGAAGTAATATAAATAACGTTACTAATCCCTGCCTATCCTTCAGCAGCCTCAAAAGCTGAACACACAAAAAGGAGAGAATACAGCTGAGGTATAGCCCTCAAAAATCATTTTTAATTGACAGCACATTGCGTGTGTTCTAGTGTTGAGCGAGCGTGCTCGGCCGATGCTCGGATCGGCTCGAGCATCGCTCTGCTCGGCACATGGCGGTACTCGTCGAGTACCGCCATGTGCCCGCCCGCCATGTTCGGGTGGCGGGGATCTGTGCCGGAAGAGGCACAGATCTGAAGACGCTCCGCTGGACCACCAGGGACTGGAGCATTGCGGAGATGAAGGGGGACATTGTGGAAGAGGGGCATAGCGGAGATGAAGGGGGACATTGTGGAAGAGGGGCATAGAGTCTATGCCCCTCTTCCACAATGTCCCCCTTCATCTCCGCTATGCCCCTCTTCCACAATGTCCCCCTTCATCTCCTCTATGCCCCTCTTCCACAATGTCCCCCTTCATCTCCGCTATGCCCCTCTTCCACAATGTCCCCCTTCATCTCCTCTATGCCATAGAGGAGATGAAGGGGGACATTGTGGAAGAGGGGCATAGCGGAGATGAAGGGGGACATTGTGGAAGAGGGGCATAGCGGAGATGAAGGGGGACATTGTGGAAGAGGGGCATAGCGGAGATGAAGGGGGCATAGCGGAGATGAAGGGGGACATTGCGGAGCTGAAGGGGGCATTCGGAGATGAAGGGGGCATAGCGGAGATGAAGGGGGGCATTGACCAGGCACCCTCCCCTCATCAGAGCAGGGGGTGCCTGGTATAATGCTCGTGTCGCCCCATTGGATTCAATGGGGCTCGGGTGCTCGGCCGAGCACTCGAGCCTCAGGGGGTGCTCGGTCAGAGCACCCGAGCACCCGAGCATCGGGGTGCTCGCTCAACACTAGTGTGTTCCTAACGCCTGCTGGATAACTTGAAGAGCAAATCGAGGCAGTGGTACAAAGAATATTCAGGCAGATACTGAACACCAGTGTCTGTGCCCATGAGCCAGATGCGAGTTTCGCCACTGATGGCTTTTTCTATGGGCATGTTCAGCCGGTTTATATAGTGACTCCACAATCTATCTCAGGAAAATGAGAAACCTCCTCATTGGTCAATTGAATGAATGACAGATACAATATAAACACTGTTATTTAACATCGGAAGGAAATTGTAATGTATCAATAAGAAATATTTAAATAAAGATATGTCCGGGAGGGTGATCATTCATCTCAACTGTATAACAGAGGATCAAATAGGAATGGCTTGATTATATACCCCACTGCAATGTGGTTAGATGAAAGAGGAAGATCAGTTACAGTAGTAATGAGTCAGTGATACCCACTTATTACTAAGAAAAACAATGTCGATCGCAACAAATAATATGACATGGAGATAAATAAAACAAGCCAGAGGAAGCAGAGTGTAGCTGCGTAACACGTAGCAGTAATTAGTGGTATAATGTAATTGTTTTTAATTAATTACTAAAATACTAGTTGAACAGCCCGTTACACGGGCCACAGTGCCACTGCCACCCGGTCGCGGGGCAGTCACGCACAGTAGAGACTGCCCGTGCCACGGCTGATACAGAGCTGGATGCTCCTTCGGAGCGGCCAGCTCTGTATCAGCCGCAGCACGGGCAGTCTCTACTGCGCATGACTGCAGCACGCGCAGCAGTGTGTACTGCGCATGTCGCGGCGTTACACACGATTTATCGAATAATTATATAGGATCTTGGATGAAGATCAAGCTTGCCATTTTTGGAGATTTTTGTTCCTAGATTGAAAAGTGACTGCATCTATATTAAACCAAACAAAGATGGTAGGAGTTTCTCTGTATGCTGGTATAGCTGTTTGTATGTGTATGTGTGTATTCTCAAATGTGAGTGTAATTATTATTTTAACATCATTCTAAATATAGAGGAAGGTGCATGTCTCACACACACACAGTATACAGAGGTAGGTACATATCACACACAGAGACACTATACAGAAACAGGTGTATATCACACACACACAGATTATAAAGCGGTACTGCATATCACACATGCTATACAGAGGTAGGTGCATATCACACACACAAAAATACAAAAACATTCACCATTTTAATATCCTAAGATAAGCTGTGCAACATTAGCTTATATATAGATCTATTTTTAACTTACCATTCTCAGTGTTGTGTGATGGAATTGTTAAATTGTAATATGATATTGACAGATTATACTCATCCTTGGATCCTTTTGAGTTAAGAATTCATAAGCCCCTTTGCCTCAGAGAGCAGCTGGGAGAAAGACATGGACTACAGTGAGCTCTAGAAGGGTGAGGATGTTGTGTCAGTGGCATGTTCCTCAGGGTGTGTCTTTGTACAGCTCCTTACTAAACAAGACAGTGATAGACCTGGGGCTCGACTCTATCCTCCCCCCCCCAGTATTTTTTAAAACCAGCGATGGTGGTTTGACAGCACAGTTTACTATTCTATTAACTGTTCTGTCAACAACCACTGCCTTGCAAAAATGTCCAATGGGTGCAAAATTTGCACCCATTGGACATTACATAAAACAACTAGAATTTGGTATTCTATTCCATGCTTTGACTTCGCTGCATGTTAAGGAACGCACTTTTCATGAAGCAAAAGTGCCTAAATTATGGTGTGTGTTAGAAAACTGGTTTCCAACACACACACATGTGGTGTGCCAGTGGGGTATCCAATGCATTGTACAGTGCTGCATACCCCACTGGCACTCACTGGGTTAATCTCCAAATGTACTGAAAAATAAACACTTACCTATAATCCTGATGTCAAGAGTGGTCCTCAGCACCTTAGGCAGCTAATGGCCATCTTCCTCTTTAATCTTCCCTTCTTCTCCTCTTCTTTCTGCATTTCAATGTGTGTTTAAAAAAATCCAATAAGTTGTTTTGTTCTTCAAAAAAAAGCCCCTAATAGATGCCACGGTTAACCCTTTGAGTTCCGGAGTGGTAGACCTCTGCCGCTTAAAGGGTTAAAAGAAGTGTGACATCTCTCCTCAAATTAAAATGTTGCAGTGGCTTTTATTAAATTATGTTATCCACTTTTTTTAAAAAAAATATAATGTGCTGCCAAATGTCCCTTTCTGCTGCTGCTGGCTCCACTGGTGGCTGCTGGCATGCAGATAGTCACAGATCCCCCTTGTCTACATATCAGGCCGTTCCCGAGTCCTAACAAGATAATTTTGAACAGGGACTGGCTTTTATATGCCATTGTCTGTTCAAAATGATTGGCAGATGACAAAACCAACTAGAATCTGATTGGCTGGGAGGTGCATAAGGACTACTGGCAAAGTGTAGTAGTAGTTTTTTAGCTCTGCCTTATCACCATTTTTATGGAGTAAGATGACCTGCATTTTACTGAGGGCTTTGAATAAATAAGGGTTGACCTCCAGCTTTCAAAATCTCAGTAGTGACTTTATCAGGTCTAACTGTTTTGCCATTTTTTCATTTATTCATTTTATTGCAGCTTCTACTTCTTCTACCAAAACTTCTGTTGTCCTTCATCCTTATAAAGATTTCAAACACATTTTCCCACTAATTTTACTTTCCCAAAATAGGTGCTCTGTTTAGAAACAAATCTTGTTTAAATCCCCTGGTAAGAAGACGTATTGAACAACAGATGATAATGCCAATCATAGACTATGGGGATGTTGTATATGCTCCTGTGCCTCAAATCCATCTTGCTAAAACTGACACTCTGTATAACTCATTATGCCGCTACATCCTTCAGTGTAATTACACAACCCATCATTGTGATATGTATGAAGAACTAAATTGGCTAACACTCAAATCTAGACGTGCCCTTCACCTCTCTTGCATGGTTCATAACCACTTCTTCTAGACTACCTGAGTGGTATGCTCATTCCAGCTCTCCATACTAACTCTGCTCCACCGCTCACAACTCACTGAGTATACCACATTTCAAGAAAGAAGTCGGTTGATCTGCCTTCTCCTTCAGAGCTCCGAAAGTCTGCAATAACATACCTGAAAAAAAATATCTTCTCCCAGTCTAAAATCCTTAAAAATAACTGCTTCTTCATATCTAAAATCAATATGCAACTGTATATAACATTTTTAGTAAATGTGTGTATATATATGTATTATGTCTCTGTATTTGTGCAAATACGCAACTCTTGCTCCAGGACATACTTGAAAATGAGAGAAATCTCAATGTATTCTTCCTGGTAAAACATTTTCTAAATAAATAATTTTGCTGTTGTACCATATTCAAACTTTAATGCAAACTTTTGGCTCCTATGTGTGACATCTTTTATTTTGTTTTCTTTAGCCCTTGATTTTCTTCCAGTGTCCTTTTAATGAGCTTAACATTGAACTTGCACATTTCTTATTTTTTGTGTTTCCTTATGGCCTTGAACATTTCTGCATATTCTACCCTGTTTATAATATTACAGTTTTGATTAATTTATCATAGCTTTTTCATCAGGGCAAATGTTTCTTTTAATATTCAGGTTAGTCTTTCTTGTTTCACACCAGGTGCAAGGGTATGGGCAGTATCTTAGATAGTCCAATAACTTTTCATTGTGGGTTACAAATATCTGTCTGGAAGGAGTTGCCACACGCTGAAGTGATTAGACAGTGCTAACTCATTCTAATGTTGTTCGTAACTTCTTATATCTTATTCGCAATTGAGTCTACAACATCAGCACCAGTCCAGAGGATTTATTTCATACCAACATCAGGAAGCTGACTCGGAGCCGGTAGAAGGCAAGATCCAGGGATGAAATTTGTTGACTGACAGAGGTTGGGACCTCTTATACTCTTAAAGTCCAAGATGGGGCATATGTGAGTATAATGATTGACTTTTTGTTTTTATATTTTTATCATTAAATATGCTACACTTAGATTGGATTTCATTTCTTCTTTGTGTTTTAGCCAAGCCTTGCACTTTTACTCATTGTAGAGTAAAAATGATACCTTTATTGGCTAACTGAGCAGCTTTAGAGTACAAGCTTTCAATATAAATGAAGTCTCTTTATCAGGAGTGTTAACGAATGAAAGATGAATACTTCACCTGAGGTATCCAGCTTTCTTTCTATAGCATACTTGATGAAGAGACCTAAGCTGTTTTGAAAGCTTGCACTCTAAAGCTGCTGTTAGCCAATAAAGGTATCACTTTTACTCAAACCTGCTGCAACTGTTCTACAAAAAGATGGATAGAAACAGAAGCATGGATCCGCATACAAGAACATTAATGATTCTTGAGAGATGAGGTATATTTAAATATCTCAAGATTTTTTTGTGTATACACTACTCAACATTGAAATTGCAACACCAGAAGAAGATATGTAGTACAATACTAATCATGCCTGGATATGTATTTAAGTACAGTTGCATGGCAATGGGTCACATAAGTAAGTAGATAGATGGGTATCAAGGTGATTGTCTGGGCAGTCCAGCTGCAAAATGTTTATGTTTGTGTTTTTTGTTGTATGATGCTTGACATACTTGGTATTTGACAATATCAAAGATATTATCAACTGCAAACATGAAAGCGACAGGCTCATCAAATTATAGAAGGTCTGATTAATCATGCTAGTCATTGCTGCATGGTCTAGACAACTATATGACCTGTCAAGGTATGCATGCTAATATTTTCTGTTGTGCACATTTTTCACACAGCATAGCCATTTGTAACATATTTTTCTTCACACAATTATGTAATTTCATATGAAGTCCTTATTAACTACCTAGTATTGAAATTTCGGTGTTGAACAGTATATGCTAACATTTAATTCTGTAATATTTTAGTTTGTTTGACTTTATATATATATAATGCCTAGTTAATTCAAACATAATTATTTGGGTAGTCTGTAATATTTCACCTATTTATTCCTAGCTACATCAGTACATTTTTATGCTGGCTAAGCAATATCACTTTGCAATCCTGCCAAGCAGCTCTTGAAATTGATGATGTTACATTTGTATAGAAACTTGTGAATGTGAATCTGTAAAGTGGACCTGTCACCCTAAGATTAGTTTGTTTTACAGATAATTAAAATCTGCTTATATGTTGTACTAGCTATTTTTTCTGTGAAATAGTTTTTGATAAATTTAACTTTGTATTTTTATGGCACAATATGGTACTTTATGCAAATTCCCTGCAGAGTATCCTATTTAGTTATGTTCAAGGCCAAACATCCCGCACTGCATTATGCTAGAAGTTATTCCATTGTGTGTACCTATATTAATTTATACTATAGTATGGTGTAATATTGATCCAAAACAGAAAATAACTAGCATATATTGCCTTATTGCACTATCAACAAATAAAGATTAACTCCCTGAAAACTATTTATATACAAAATAAATGGCTGGTATATCATATAGGCAGTTTTCAATGCAGTTTAAAATTTACTTATGTGAATGGTCCATTTTGAGAATCTATTAAAAACTGGTTTCTAATATCCTTATTAAGGTAATTTTTAAAATATATACTCAAATATCAGAAACCAGATCTTTACACTAATAAGAGTGAGAAAGAAAAATTAAACTTATTTTTGACAACTTTAGACTGCTCAAATATTGGTTTAATAAGTATTTCTGGTATTCGGTACAGATGCATTTTAAAAAAAGTCAGTCTCTCTAAATCGGATTGTCCAAGTTTGATCCTCAAGGGCCACCAAAAGGCCAGGATTTAAGGTTACCATTAATTAAGTATAGGTGAGGTAATTAGTGGCTCATTCATTTTGGCTGGCCCTTCTGTGCTCGTACAGGAAAATCCTGGACAAACATGGACACCTCTGTTCTACACTGTCACCATACAAATTGCATAGGCAATCTTTAATGCACATGTTTCACTAAAAACCCTTTTGGACCAGACCAGTTTACTGAAGAACAACTAAGCCTTTCTATGGCAAACTTGATTAGCTGGGGCCAGGTTTTAATTTTACACATCCAGTATTCAATGGGTCTCAGGGTGGGATGGATGGGAGAAAAATAATTTATATAGGTAGAGCCACCAACAATACCACTGCCACTAACCCATCATCATGATTAGGGACTGGTGAAAAATTTCACCTCAAACCAAAATCAGCGAAAAATTACACTTCCTTTCTGACGAATAATTTCCAGCAAGAAGTTACTTCTTTCCTCTTTAGTTCACCTAGCTCATTGCACTCACTGCATTTTTTCGCACCACATGGCAGTTTTGTCTATTGTACCTGCAGGTATATAAAAGGTTGACAGACTCACAGCCTTGTTTATGAGAGGAGAAAGCAGAATGTATTTGAGCTAGAGAAGATAGGCAAATAAAGGGAAATTGAAGCTTAGTTTAGGCAGTCTTTTTGGTAGGAAATTTATTCTATGTATTAGGGGAGTCAGGGGGCACTCTGGAGGAGAAGAATGGAGGAAGGAGACTGACCCCAAATATCTCCAGGTTCGGTGTAACTGAGTGGCAAGATACAGGTACCTGGGGCCCAGTTTGCTTGCTGATCTTGTGGTTATTATTATATCAATGTTGGATGTATCTGGGAGTGTGTGAGTAGGGAGCAAAGGTGGTTGCCACCAAATACCCCAACATTCTGTCTGACTGATTGGATTTGAAAGACACAGGCAGCTGTGGTACAATCAATTTTCTTACTGATCTTGCTTTGTTGATTTCATTTTTTTAATTATAATTTCTTTCTTGGACAGTGATAACACAGGGAGGACATTTGTTAAAAAATAATCATAATAATAATAATAATAATAATAAAAAATGTATATATATATTAGGTGACAGACAGCTGACTGGAAGCCTGATGTGAGCCGTTTGATTGAGGCAGACTTGATAGACAGAAGACAACATTGAGATTTTGTTGAGAGCTAAGGCAAGACATCACACTCCATCAGTTGTGTTGTGTACTATACAGTCAAAACACACACAGTAGTTGAGTAATGTCCAGCAAATACACAAAGGGCAGGGGGAGGGGAAAAGGTAGAGCAGTGGGAATAAAGTGATACTTCAAAAACTAACAGCAGCCATGGTTGCTGCAGTGTTTGTGCAATAAATGATGATGATCCCTCTCTTCCTGGGGAGGATGTAGCTTGCCAAGGTCCCACCAATGGTCCCAACACCACCAGCACAAAAAAAAGCATAAAAGAAGAATACTGAAGACGACAATGAGTCGAATTCTAGTGTTGATTATGTCAATGGCATAATGCAGGAAGGTGTAGCAGCTGAACCAACTGCTGCATCTGTTTTTGAGACAAACAAGCACCAAAGGTAGGGAACTGTGTGAAAGTAAAAGTAAAAATAAATTATTTGACACCTCTAAAATCTTAGATGAATATAAGGGTAGTGGGCAGGAGATGCTAATGCTTCAGATGACCTAATGTTCACTGATGATGATGCAGATCTAAAATATATCCCTCCAGCATCCTCCTCTTATTCAGATACAGATGTAGCTAGAGGGATGATGATTACATAGCCAGAAAGCAGAAAGGCAAAGGCTCAATCTTCCAACATTGAAAAGGAGCACTGTGCCAATAAACTATTTGAGAAAAACATTGGAACTCTGACCCTGGACAAGCAATGATGGCAAAAAGTACACAGTCACCCTGTCAGTTATCATCAGCATCATAGCCACTTCCAGGTCCACGTCCCACTCAGTCACACACACTTGTGTTGGTTAACCAACAGCAACAACAGCAGCAGCACATGTTATTTTTCCAGGATGGCTGTGCCTGAATTGTGCAAGCATGTGGTTATTGTAGTGGGCAAATGGCTGGAAAGTGTATGTAGCAAGAAAAAAACACCTGACAAAAGATATGTGGACAAGTGAGCAGAGCACAGACTATATGACTGTGACTGCTCACTGGGTTTTCCTCCCACCAAAAACAGTGGACAACACTAGCTCAAAGCACCAGGTGACAGCCAGTAATTATGCCCCTGGTTCTGGCAGTGTGACTAAAAGGCAGAAATAGGATAGCCCATACCATTAGCACATCACCTTGTGCATGCAGAGATTTGAGAGACAGTCCCGCAAAGCCATAGATGTTATACATAAGCTAGAACAGATGATAGAGGAATAGGTTTTTACCCCCCTACTTAAAAGCTGGTTTTGTGTCTGCTGATAACGGCTCCAACATAATAGCTGCTTTGAGAATAGGTGACATGGTGAATGTACCCTGCTTTGCCTATGTCCTAAATTTAGTTGTGACCAGATTCCTGGCAGAATCCAAATCCCTCAGAGAGATACTTACTATTGCCAGCAAAATCTGTGCCCATTTTAGTTGCTCATGCAGTGCATATAACGCACTATATTAAATACAAGAGCCTATCCCATCAGCTAAAAATGGAGGTCCCTACCACACTGTACATGCTAGAGCACTTTAATGAGCAGAATGAGGCCATTAGCGAGTACACAATGCAAAACTGAAAGGCTTTGGAAGGAGATTCTTTGTCACCTGGCCAATGGCAACTAATGTGCAATATGTAAGCTGCTGAAACCCTTTGAGGAGGCAACCATGCTGGTGAGTCACATAGGAGCAGGGATTAGTGAAATTCTGCCACTGATATTTTTTTTGCAGAAACACATGAGGGGCATGGCTGAGGAATCTTACCACAATGACAACACAGACATTTGTATATAAAGTGAAAGAGACAGGAACCCCTGACATAAGCTGCCACTGGGGTGGACTGATACTTGACTTCATAGAGTATTTTGTAGAGGATGATTTGTTTGATTTGTTGTTAGAGTCCTTTGTTGGAGGACTTAGACTTATTAGAGGCCCAAGCCCTGAAGAAACATTGATTTGTAGGACTTAAGCTTGTTTGGCACAAGCCCTAAGGAAGCACTGATTTGTAGGACTTAGGCTTGTTAGAAACAAACCCCCCAAAAATTGATTATTTTTTTGTAGGACTGTTTTTTTATATATTTTTTTTTTCCAAAACACATGCCCTGAGAAAAAAATAAAAATGTCCTACTGGCCTAATGCCAGCAGGTCATGTTGGCCAGTGGCCACTGTCAGATGTCCTCCTGGTCCTGAGTTGCAACTGCTGTTTGTACTGCTGCTGCTGAGTTGTCTAAGCAGCAAGAAGATTAGGCAGCTGAAAGAGAATGGGACCAACAATAGCAGTAACATGGAAGATGGATGATGAAGGTTCCACTTGCCATGACTGGCTCCAGTGATGCACCTGAGGCAGCAGCAGCACAATAAGTAGCCCACAGTCTATGTGGAGAAAAGAAGAAGTTGGCCATTAAATCTTCTCCACCTGCCCCTCCTACAAAATCATGGGTGTGTTGTTATTAGAATATATTTTTCCCTTGAGAGCAGGAACTGTGGCTCTCATTAGCAACTGCATGGTGCACAGTATGTGTGGTAAATAAAATCTGGGGGGCACAACTGTCTCCAAACACCATGACACCAGAACCAAGTACTGCCGCTGTCGCTATACCCCTTTTCCAGACCCCACTAAGGACACACAACAACTTGCTGACAGTTTAATAGTAATGATGAACCCTCCCTGCCAGAATCCTAGCATATTCTGTGGGATGGAATCTCCTCAGATGCCACCTGATAACCTGTTATCAATTCTCCTCCACCACACTGGCATGTGTGGTCAGTGCACCACACAGTGTGCAATGGGAAGAGACGAACTGCCATATCCTAACATTAACAGAGTGGCAATTATTTGGCAGGGGAGGTAACAATGAACGAGATGGACTGACAGGAGATGTAGTTTTTACCCTAGAGGAAGAATGTGATGTTGATGGCGAGCTAGTTGTTTCGCTCGTCATGGAACTTCCAGTGTCTGTCTGGGTTTCTTTATTCTTCCTTCTCTTTGATCTCCACCTCGCCTCTTGGTGCCTTTCTGGAGAGTCAGGGGGTACAGTAACAGAGGTGCTAGATTTCTGTAATGGGTGTTTGGTTTTAACATGTTTGACATAAATGTCATGGTGTCTGTTTTTCATGCGTGTTATCAGGGAGTTTGTGCCAAGGTGTGTTCCCTCCTTTCCCCTTTTTACTAACTTGTCATAAATTTTGCACTGTACCGTTGTTGATGATGAGTGCACTGTGCCTGCCGGAAGAGAATAATAGTCCCGCACACATGACTTCTGTGGGGAGGGATAGGGAACAGGTGGAGAAGAATGGCTTCTTTCTTCTTCTCCTCCACATTCCCCTTCACTTACTGTGGCAGTGATTAATGCTGCTGCTACTGCCTCAGATTTAGCACTGCAACTAGGACCAGTAGTATTGCTGGCGCTGACAAGTGGAACCTGTCCTAGTCCTGCATCACTTGTTGACCCCATTCCCACTGTATCCACACTAGCTTGCTCCTCAACATCCTGTTGCCCTTGCATCTCAGCAGCAGCAGGAATTAGAGCAGTTGCAAATTCTGCAAATTCCAAAAGCTTATTTCTAGTGGTGGTGGTGATGCCCATCCTCATCCCCGTCTCCCATTCCTTCTAATTTTCTGCTAAAAAAGGCTATCAATGTCTCTTCCACCCCAGCTTCTCCACCATCATCATTACCACCACCACTTGTCCCTACATGCTGCTACTCTATTACAGACATCTCACTGCTGCTTGGAGGAGGTGATGAACAATGTGACAGAGGGTCCACTGCTGTCACACTTGGCATCATCTTCTCCTTGTCCCCCTCCTGAGTATTACAAGACACACTAGCATCTTCAGCACTGGTGTCAGCAGCTTCAACACTGGTGGCAGAAGGTTCAGCACTGGCAGCAGGCACCGCACTGGTTTCAATAGGGGCAGCAATGGTGTCAGAAGAGGCAGCACGTCTAGCAGCAGGCACAGGCAGCTGACTTGTCCTGCTCTCACTAGTACTACCCTTTTCTCCCTCCCTTCCCATTAAATTCCCCAAGATCCCTTTGGGTGATTAAGGGAGAATGGACAGCATTGGTTCAGTAGTGGTCCCTTCCTCCTCCTCCTCAGACTCAGTGGACACATAAGGGTCCTTCCAGCTCCTCCATTGATTATTTTTCATCCTGCTCATAGTGATAGCAGTCACTATGAGCCTTACCTGCCTCAATTTTTCCAAAATATCACAGCAGAACAGCACAGCATGTCTATTTCTCTCTGTAGCTGCTTTTATTGTGTCTGCATTCAGTGATAACGTCACATTTTTATAGCCGGAGTGCGAAAACAATGTAAATCAATGGGTGGAAACTTTCTAGCCATTGGAAAAATGGTGAAAGATTTTGGACAATGGGCGAAAGATGCGAAAATTGTAAACTATTTCGCCCATCCCTAGTCATGATGATCGGCAGCAACTCTCTAAGGAATCGGTTTCTGTCAAGGAATATGAAGATATGCTTATTGATCTAGTGGAGGGTTGCATTGTGGAGGATAAGAGGGAGAAAAGGAACAGAAAACATCTAGACAGCATAGTAAAAAAGAAGGCAGCATTTCAACCAATTGCAACAGCAGACACACATACATCATCAACTAGAACATCCCATTCAGAACATAGGGCAATTTATGGGTCTCAGCAGGGGTGGCAAAAATCCAACTTTGGTGGTGGTGGTGGCACATCTCTTTGGGACTTTTTCCCTGAGTATTGCTTGGTAACTGACACACAGGAACACCGTGTTGCTTCTAGGAGTTGTCTCACTGCATGTGAGATCGTTTCTGCATACTTAGAGGATAGCTATGTTTTAGGCAGAAACAATGACTCAGTGGACTACTGGCAAACAAAAGCAGTTTGTCAGCATTGACACGTACTGCAGTGGCAACTCTTAGTTGCCCTCCAGCAAACGTGGAGTCTGAGTGGGTTTTAGTGCAGCTGCTTATATTGTCAGTGACAGTAGGACACAGCTATCAAGCAACAATGTTGGGAGACTAACATTCTTAAAGGGATAGTAATGTTTCACAAAAAAGCAGCTGTGATTAAGCTTCATAGTATTTGGGCCATGGAGAGTGTTCTTTCAATACCTTCAGAGTTGTAGTTCAAGAGTCATTGAATGATAAAGTATCTTCCTTCTGCCCATTTTACCTAGTGCAAGCTGCATCCCCTCAGATGTCGAATCTGGTCCCTTGACCAGACAGTTCGCAGAGAGGGACAATCTTCTTACTATGAGCATAAAGAGAACCCTGCCCCTATTGACAGGCTTTTCAGGTTTTTCCTTATGCTCAGTGAAGATTGTCCCTCTCTGTGATCCATCCATATTGGCAGTCTTGATGCTCCGAGGTGAGCAGTGTTACATCAGTAAAAGGGGAAGGAAGGAGGGTTATTTTATCATTCAATTACTCTTGAACTACAAATTGGAGAGTATTGAAAAACCCTCTCAGTTGCCTACTATGAAGATTAATTGGAGCTGCTTTTATTGTGAAACATTACTATCCCTTTAAAAATGAAGCAACCTCTGACATCATCTGAGTATCAGGTATCAGAAACCACATATGACAGAGAAAGCCAGAACAGCAGCACCGATGATGAGGAGGAGGGATGTGAAGAAGGTTTGCTGCCACCTACCACACTTGGGACCACTGCTATGACCAATAAGTAATGTATATCAGTAATTCGAGAAGAAGATTAGCTTACATTTGACACAAGTATGATAATGGTAAATACTGCTGTATGAAGATATATATATATATATATATATATATATATATATATATATATATATATATATATAAAAAGATAGATAGATAGATAGATATAGACACACATCAATCATGCCATGCCAGACCCCCTCCACCATTACCATACACATCTGCCACATTGTAAGTTGTACTTTTTTATCACTTGACATCATCATGATGTGCCAGTGTCACTTAAGCAGAAAGTTAGTGTAGCGGGCAAATGACAAATATACTCTGCATGCTAAGAAATTTTTCAAGGTATATGTTACTGTATGACTCACACATTTGACTTTCAGCTACTTATTTCTCCACTACAGCCCTCAGAAGAAATAATATTGTGGTGGGAAATGTTGCATCATAGCAAGTATAGGCAAAAAGAGGAACATTTTGAATAGCGAAAAAAAGCTAAAAGTCTTCCTTTTTTTTGAGAAAAGTTATGCAGGAAATTTGTCTCACTTTTTGTCCATCCCAATCATGATTACTGACATCAGTGCTGCCAGTACTACTGGCACTATAATGTTGATTGTATAAATTGCAATTTTTTTGCAGCACTGTTTTTCATGTTGATGATGGCATAATGAGATATTTTTCTCTTTCTTCAAGAATTTGTAAATCTAGCTTTAAGGTTATCTGGGCCTAGATGCACTAAAGGTCGAAGCTGTATCGATATGGTCTTGTTGATGTGTTTGAAACACTTTGACATTTCGATCTAGACACACATCGACATATTCACTAAAATTGTCAGCTGCAAGGGGAGGGGTGGAGAAGGTACCTATTAGCGTATAGGATTGCTGAAGTGCTGATGATGTGGAAGGGATGTCCTCCCTTCACACATCTCCAACACCACAACAGTCCTGGAAGTCGGAGAGAATCTCAGACTTCAGCACCACAAACAGCATCCCTCCTGTAACCCTTTCAATGACATTAGGAATGTGCATTGCACAGCTCTGTGGCACTCAAAGGGTTAAAAAAGCTGCACCATTAACAACAATTTTTTTTGTTGTTGATATTTCTTTAATACACAATGTAAGTGGTAATAGTGGAAAAAAATAAATAAAAACATATGTAACAGCAAGCTTCTAAAAAGCAATGAACTGTTGTTACTTTAGGATTTGCATTTTGTAAGGAGAAACATCTAACCGCTATCCACACTGAAGTGTATTATAGCAGTCACTTGCATCCATACTCTCCCTCCTACATTTTGTTATTAGACCAGTGGGTTTCTTGTTGGGGCTAGTAGTTGGATGACAGTTGGCATCAGGAAAAACACCCATGTCATGAAACAGCATGAAGGTGTCACTGGAAGCAGTAGAAAAATGCTGACAATTACTTATGCAAGAATAGGTTCTACTACAAAATTCCTGGCTATTACCTCAATAAATGGTAAAAGTACACTCATAGTATACAACTTAACCCTCTGAGTGCCAGAAGGGTATGCAACTCATTCCTCTGCAATGCGGTGCATACCCCTCTGACACCTGAAGGGTTAAAATGTATTTGGTATTGTTCCATTGTCAAATGTATTCACATTATAATGTAGCAGTTGCTTCTCCAAGAAGGCACCCAGCTTGTCGAAGCATCAACTGCCATAGAACACACCCATGTGTCGAAACACAGAGATCGACATGTATAGTACAGACAGAGGAATCAAAAACAATAAGAGGAGGTCATAGAGAGCAGTATTGTCTCCAAACATTACAGGGTATAAAGTGACTATGTCAACATTTATCAAGATAAGGGGTACGTATAGCTGTTGCAATAGTTCTCACAATAGTCCCTTCACTTGAGAAAAGTGATACTCACATCCCTTCAATGAATCAGCAAGTCAGTGGATTACAAACTGGATAGATATTGATGGAATAGTTCCGCTCTCCTCTCACTCAGTGCAGAGTTATTCAATCAAGGATGCCCCAATCGGTAATCAGCATATCTTGTTGGAATATCACTCCTCCAAGGTTGTATTCATTGTGGGTATCCTGAAGGTCCAATCACTTCCAATGTGTCAAATTGCTCCGAATACTCTATATGTAGTTCTTTAGAAGAGAAGGCAAAGATAGTGTAGTATCATCTGGACAGGGGAAACCCTCCTGTCCCCCTCGTTATAATCACACTAGGTTCTATGTGAAAATCACGTATCACAGCTCGTGGATGTATCAGCCGATACGGGGGAGGTTCAATTAAATAATTGTTTTATTTCTAAAAACGCATATAATGTCCAACTATGAGCAGTATCAGTGATATTCCAAAAGATACGTTGGAACTTTATACCCTTTAATGTTTTAAGACAATACTGCTCTCTCTGACCTCCTCTTGTCTTGTTTTTTATTCCTCTGTCTGTACTATACATGTCTATCTCTGTGTTTCGACACTTGGGTGTTTTCTATGGCAGTGGATGCTTCAACAAGCTGGGTGGCTTCTTGGGGTCTGATTCATTTTAATCACAGTCAGAGTGTTTTTTCTTAATTCCATTATTATTTCTCTGTTTTATTGTCACCTATGGCAAATACTGTTGCAAGAAGCTTTTACTCTGCTACATCATGCACCTACAACTCTATTACAGTAATTAGAGTGATAGTGCATGTTTCTGATATACGTGGCTCCATAAAGATCTACAAGGACATCCCAACATCGCCAACCTCAGGGAGGTGATGTTGGGACTGTGAACTCGGACAGCAGAGGCTGCTATCGGAGCTTAGTGAATGTGGTGAACGGCCACATTAACATATAAACACGCCCACATGCATACGATTATGGCTCATTATCTTGAATCCCCATATGGAAATGAGTCTTTATGCTTCATTTCCATATTAAAATAGGCCATTGTCGATGTGATGAGTAGTAATTCGTAAACCAGTAGAAGGCATGTTGGATGTATGTAGATTTTGGCATTTTTTGTCGGAGTGCTGGTGATGTAATGTCATAGACACTTTGGTGAATAATATCGATATGCCTATGACACTGCTTCAACAGAATATCAACAATTTTTGCTCTCTTTGAATTTTTGCCCATCTAGGCCCTGGCCTTCCTTGTGCATTCTGACTGTGGGAAACAATGATACAGTTGTCTAGACATTCACAGGCTGTTATCCTGTTAATGACACAGGTGTAATGTTTCAAAATTGTAGTTGGGGTGCATAACATTGTTACTCTTCATCTTTTGTACCAAATGCAAGACAATCCCTCATTGCCATCATCATAATATATCTTGGTCAGCAGAGCAGAGATGAGAATGTGAACAATACCAATCAATTAACCTTGGTAATAGATCCTAGCAAGCATTATTTGGGTGTTTGTGTGCATTGTAGGAGACAGGTCTCATTACCTTTGGAAAAATGTGGTTAACAAGACTTACAGTGTGTAGTTTGCATGCACGAGCACTATAAACAACAGTAGATTAACTTGGATTAGGCACAGGTGGGCAGTAGTTTTATATGCAGCCTGGGATGCTGAAGCAGTCTGGTGAAACAGACATATTCTAATTAGCAAGAATGACAACAATGCATTAATCAGACTGTAATAACAAAGTTTACCACCAATAGGGATAGCATGGTGCTATAGAGCAGAGTTTTCCAACAGCAGTCCTAAAATACCCCTAACAATATTAAACTTCTGCATTTACCTGCCTGAACACAGGTGTGCAATTTTAGGATAATTTGTTTTGACTAATTCACCTTCTTCTCAGATGTCAGATAGTTTCCTGAATCAACAACCTATCTACTTTGAAGCCAATTGTCATAATTTTCAATATTATTCTGATAGATAAGTATCCATTCCTTTTTCAAAAGCAGTTACAGTATCTGCAAACAGCATCCTGAGGCAAGTAATTCTATAGCGTTAACACCCTTACTGCCAAAAATCCCTTTCTTTGTTTTAGTTGAAAGTGCCTTTTTTCTAGTCTTAATAGATGACCTCTTGTTATTAGCTCAGCTCTAGAAGTAAATAATTCATTGGAGAGTTTCTTGTGTTGACCTTGAATATATTTGTAAATGGTAATCATATCACCCCTTAGATGCCTCTTCTCTGATGTAAATAAGCCCAGTTTGGCTAGTTTCTCTTTATAACTCAGATCCTCCAATGCCTTTGTCAGTTTTGTTGCACTTCTCTGGTGCCCAAAACTGTACTCCACATTCTATATGAGGGCTTATATATATATGGATGGGCAAACATTTTTGCCTCTAACCAAAATCAGCAAATAATGGCATTTCCTGCTTGGTGAATTATTTACTGGGAAAAGCACAATTTTTCTGCTTTTTTCATCTAGCTCTTTGCATTGAAATCAATGGCAACATTGAATTTACACACAACATATAGCAAATGTTAGTTTATTTCCCAAAGGCATAGTATAAAAGGGGTATGAGGATTCCTGTGTTAGTGGTGCGTGGGGAAAGAATCAGTTGAACAGGGATTTTTTTGGGGGGGGTTTGTTGACTTGGATTGGGGGGACAGTTAATATAAAATATAATCTAAATACAATAAAAAAAAATCAGAAGACATGGTATAAAATGGGGCTGAGGAGGGTGCCTATGTTGTTGCATGGAGTCTGGGTAAAGTATCAGCTGAACAGGGAATTTTTTTGGGAGGTTTGCTGACGTATTTGGGGGACAGTTAATAAGAAAGGTAAAATAAATAAATGAAAAAAAACCTAAGAAATTCATATGTAACATGATAGAGACAGGGACCCCTTAATGTAAGATGTGACTGGGGTGGACTGATACTTGAAAGGATAGAGTATTTTGTAGAGGCCCAAGTAAACATTGAGTTGTACGACTTAAACTTATTAGAGGCACAAGCCCTGAGGAAACATTGATTTGTAGGACATAGACTTGTGTTAGATGCAAGCTCTGAGGAAACATTAATTTGTATTACTTACACTTGTTTTGCATAAGTCCTAAGGAATCATTGATTTGTTGTAGTAATTAGAGTTGTGTTAGGCCCAAGCACTGAAGAAACATTGATTTGCAGAACTAAGACTTAGTTGGAACAAGCCCTGCAGAATCAGTAATTTGTAGGACTTAGAGTTGTTAGAAACAAGCCACACCCCCAATTTTTTTTTTCTTGCAGGCCTATGGGTTTTTTTTTGTAAAAAACAAGCTCTGAGAAAAAAATGCCCTATTGCCCTAGTGCCAGCAGGTCATGTTTTGGTAGTCAGTGGCCACTTGTCTTTGTCAAATGCCCCGATGTCACTGCAGAATTTGTGACTATTGTTCTTGCTGCTGCTGAGTCGTTCATGCAGCAGGATGGTTATGCAGTTCAAAGGGAATGAAATCAACAGCAACAGCAAAATGGGTGATGGATAATCATGGTTCCACTTACCACTATGTAACGGTTTTGTAGGACACTCAGACCAGCAGGTTAGAATAAAACACAGTTTTATTAAAAGACAAGAAAGACTGCCCTCTATAGGCAATACAGAATGACTGAAATAGACAGTAAAGTACAGATGCCCTCTCAGGCCCAGTATACAGGGAAATAAATATATACTGTCACAGGACAGACATAAGTTTGCATACAGGGTACTCAAGGGTTAAAGTACATAGAAATCAAATCAGTCTCCGTTGTGGTGTGTTTGACACGCCCATAAGCTGGTAAAGGAGCGATATAGTGGTGCTAGATGTGAGAACACCAGTAAATAGAACAGGACATAGACTACTGCTTATGCTGAGCAGGGAAATGAGGCCAAAATACTCTTCAAGAGCTTTAGGAGCTTGGAGCCACTAGCAGCCAACCGGGGCGTAAACGGAGAGCAAGTGCATTGCAAGAGCTGAGGAGTATAGAGCCAATAGCACCCAACTGTCGCTGTAACGGAGACCAACTACACTGCAAGAGCTTAGCTGTATAGAGCCAATAGCACCTCTCTGGTGTTGTAATGGAGACCAACTACACTGCAAGTTCTGAGGTGTATGGAGCCAATCGCACCCAACCGGTGCGTTAACGAGACTACTGCACCCAACAAGTGTAACCGGATGCGCAAGGTAAATCGGAGCCACCATGCTCTGCAAGTGTTAACGGGAGGCTCTAGTAACGGAGACTACAAGGCTCTGCAAGTGTAAGCGGAAGGCTCAGGGTAGCGGAAGCAACGGCTCTGCAAGTGTTAACGGAGGCTCAGTGAACGGAGGCAATGGCTCTGCAAGTGTTAACGGGGACTCAGTGAACGGAGGCCACAGTGCTCTGTAAGTGCAAACGGAAGGCTTAGTGATCTGTAAGTGTTAATGGAGACCCAGAGTAATGGAGGTAACAGTGCTCAGCAAGAGTAAACGGGAAGGCCCAGTACATAGGAGGCAACAACTCTGTCCACCCTGCAACAGCACAGTGGAAGTCAGAATGTCGCCCAGGCGACACTGGAACAGGATCTCAGCAGGAACGCAGGCAGGGTCGTCAACGTAGCCGGGTCAGGTCATGGAGCAGGAACGTCAGCCAGGCTGGGTCAAATCACGGAGCAGGATCTTCAGACAAGCCGGGTCAGATCACGGAGCAGGAACGTCAGCCAGGCCGGGTCGAATCACGGAGCAGGAACTAAGGAGCGTAGTCAGACAGGCCAAGTTGGTACAGAGGAATGCAGGAACACTGGAACACAGCTTCACAGCAACACTGGCTCAGGAACACCACGAAAGGGCACCTGACAGGTGCCAAAGGCCGGGTATAAAAAGGCCATAGTGGGCGGGCCAAACAAGCTCAGCCAGTGGGAGCGCACCACAGCAAAGAGTGACAGAAAAAGATCACGGGAACCGTGATACATTACTAGCTTCAGTGATGCACTTGAGGCAGTAGCAGCACCACAGCTAATCCCCACCACTTAAGGTATATGTGGAGAAAAGAAGAAGTTGGACAATAATGCTTCTCCTCCTGCCAGTCCTCCAAAATCATGGGTGTTTTGTTACTAGAATATACATTTTCCCTTTGAGAGCAGAAAGGAACTGTGCCTTTCATCTGCAAATGTAATGTGCACAGTATGTGTGGTAAATAAGGGAATGACTGGGAACAATGGGCACATCTGCACTTACATCAAACACCTAGCACAACTCTATCCAAACACCATGACACCTAGGGTCTACAATGTGAAATCATCCCACCAGAACCCAAGTATTGCTCCTGTCACTATGCCCCTTGTCCACTCCCTGCTAAGGACATGTGACAACTTGCAGACAGTTTAATAATAATGACGAACCTTCTCTGCCACCAGCTTAGAATATACTGTGTGATGGAATCTTCACAGATGCAGCTTGATGCCCTGGCAGCCAGGTGTTTCACTCTCCATCGATCTTTCAGGCTTTGGCTGGGTTTCTCTGTTCTTCCTCCTATTTGATTTCCACCTCGCCTCTTGTTGCTTTTGGGGAGTGTCATGAGGTACAGCAACAGAGGTCCCCAATTTCTTAGGTGGGTGCTTGGCTTTAACATGTTTCACATAAATGTCATGGTGTCTGTGTTCCATGTGTGTTATCAGGGCTGTTGTGACAGGGTGTGTTCCCTCCTTTCCCCTTTTCACTGATTTATCACAAATTGTGCACAGTGCCATCACTCATGACTGCATTGTGCCTGCTCCAAGAGAATAATAGTTCCACACCCAGGACTTCAGGGGGAGGGGAATGGTGGAGAAGAATGACCTCTTTCTTCTTTTCCTCCACATTCCCCTTCACTGGCTGGGGCAGAGCAGAATTTGCTGCTCTTGCTGCTACTGCCTCAGAATCAGCACTGCAACTAGGACCAGGAGTATTGCTGCTGTCATGTGGAAACCGTCCTAGTCTTTCATCACTGGACCCTATTACCACTGTGTCCATGGTGGTCTGCGGCACATTAGCCTGATTCTTGATATCCTGATGCCCTTGCAAACTCAGCAGCAGAAGCAGGAGTTAGAGCAGTAGCAAATGCCACAAATTCCAACATCTCACAGCTGGTGGTGGTGGTGATGCCCATCCCCATCCCTGTCCCCCATTCCTTCTAGGTTTGGGCTAAAAAGGCCATTAATGCCTCTTTCACCCCAGCTTCTCGACCATCATCATCTCCACCGCCAGTCCCTCCTTGCTGCTGCTGCTCTATTACATTTGTCTCACCGGTTGGGAGAGGTCATGAGAAATGTCAAACATCTCATCTGTCACACTTGCCATCTCTTGATTAGTTGAATAAGGCAGACTGTCAGTACTAGCAGCAGGCACAGGCAGCCAATCTGTGCTATGGTGGTGGTATTGTTGCTGCAAGGCAACAATTTTGCCTTCATTTGGATCTTATTCCAGCTGGACAATGCTATGATACTCCCAGGGTCAGGGGAATGTTTTGTGCTTCCTTGACCACTAGTCTGGCTGCTCTGCAGTACTTCCCCTACCACCTCAGCATCAGTACTAGTTCCAACAGCTGCTTCACCATCACTGTTACTACTACTAACACCAACCATATCAGTGTCAGTCACATAGTCATCCTTCTCACTAAGATCACCCCCTCCCTCACTCCTAACACTCTAAGGTTGTAGATTCTAGTGTCACAGTACCTTGTCTCCAGCAAAGCTGCTTCAGCGACGCTCAGCGTCTTTCCACGCGTCATCTGCAGGCAAGAAGCTTCAAGCATGCTGCATGCCTCTGTTTTATGTGCGTTTGTTTCCTGTAGTCTCCTCCTACCTACTTCCTCCCTCTAGCTGCTTCTCCTACCTACTTCCTGTGGAGGGGTTTAAAGAGGAGACTGAGTCCTGACTCAGTCATCCTTACACTGTTGTTCTGGGCAGTTCATTTTCTGGTTTTCCTGATTCCTGTTTGTGATCCGGCTTGTCTTTCCATCCATTCTGGTGTTGACCTGTGGCTCTGTCTGACTATTCTCCTTGGCGTTCCGATTTGGCTTAGATATCCTTTCTGGTGCAAACTTGTGGAGCTGGCTGACTACCCGCTCCGTGTATGACTTAGGCTTGTCTGACTACATACTCTGGAATTGACCTGGGGCTGTATCCACTGCGCATCCAACATTACATTGCTTCAGTGGATATCCTTTCTGGTGCAAACCTGTGGCTCTGGCTGACTACCCGCTCCATGTATGACTTTGGCTTGTCTGACTATCCTATCTGGTGCTTATTAGAAGGCTCTCTGTTCGCTCAGTCTATTAGTTCCGTTATTCAGACATCCTTCCTAGTACTGACCTGGGGCTCTAGCAGGCTCCTAGCTACTGACTGCAGGCTAAGTTGGTATCTCTTGGGTGTTACCTTACCACGAGACTCAAGTGGGCTAAGGCCTAGTCTCGGATAGTGTGGTGCTCGCCATTTAAATCACCCACTGTGTGTTTATTTATATATTGCATTACTGTCATTATTCTCATAATAAAGGTTCTATTAACTATACGGTCTGACTCCTGGATTTGCTTGTCAGCCATAACAACTAGACATTCTCAGCACTAGCAGTAGTGGTGGCAGGACTGCTTGGGGATGGCAAGTGTGACTTAAGGTCCCCACACTTAGAATTATCTCCTCCGTCCCCTCTTCCTGAGAATCACAAGATACTGTAGCAGGCACAGTACTGGCAGCAGGTGCAGCAATTGCAGCAGGCACAAGCAGCTGACTTGTCCTGCTCACACTACTACCCCCTTTTACTCAACTCTTGATACAAATGTCCCCAAGATTCCTAGGGATGATGTAGGGGGACTGGCCATAATTGGGTCTGGGGAATTAGGCCATCCAGATCCTTCAGTGCTCTTAGTGGTCACTTCCTTCTCCTCAGACTAACTGGACACATAAAGGTATTTCCATCTTCTCCTTTTATTATTATTTCTCTCGGTCATAGTGAAAGCAGACACCATGAGCAACTCCTGCCTCTATTTCGCTACTAAAATCACAGCACAACAGCCTAGCACCTCCCCCTCTCTCTCTCTGAAGCTGCTTGTATTGTGTTTCACTTCCTGGAAAATGTCACATTTTTATAGAGAAGAGATGGAAAAACATGTAATTAAAGGGGCAAAAACTTTCTAGCCATTGGAAAACATAGCAGAAATTTTTTATCAATGGGCAAAAATGGCAAAGATTTTAATCATTTTACCTAAAGCGGATTTTCCCACGAAAAAGCTTACAACCGTATGTTTTACATGGATTTTTTCACAGGAACATGAAAGGTCCTTTCACAATACCTATTTATATATGAGGATTTATTTAGAGGCATACCTCTTTTAGTACCCTATTTGTTCTTGCAGCAGCTGAGTGACTCTGCACACTGCTGTAAAGTCTATAGTCTATCATTACTCCTAGAGCTTTCTCTAATGAGGATTTCCCGAGTTGTTTCCCGTTTAGTGTATATATAGCATGTTTGTTTCTATAGCCCAAATGCAAAACCTTACACTTATCTACTGAAATGTCACCTGCCACTTTTCTGTCCATTCACTCAAGTTTACCTAAATCCTTCTGCAGAGAAAAAAATCTTTGCAATAATTTTCTTACAAAACTTAGTGTCATCAGCAAATATTGAGACACTAATTTCAGTTCTCACTGCTAGATCATTAATAAACAAATTAAAAGTAATTGGGCCCAGGAGTTCCCTTGTACAAATTACTACTTCATCTTTCGTAAAATGCAATTAATGTAATGTGATATGATTTATTCATAAAATCATGCTGGCTCCTACTATTAGTATTATTCATCTTCACATAGTTTTGAATACTGTCAGTCAGTAACCCTCAAAATCTGTTATTATGGAAGTCAAGCTCACAGGTCTATAATTTCCTGGCTTGGATCTTGCCACCTTTTTGAACAATGGTATCAGCTTTCCTTCAATCACAGGGCACTATGTCTGAGAAAAGTAAATCAATAAATATTAAGTATAATGGTCTTGCTATTACTGAACAAAGTTCATTAAGTACACTTGGGTGTAGACCATCAGGTTCAAGTGCTTTATTCACCATAATAAAGCAAAGATTATCTAACATGGAATCTTGGTGTGCTGTTTTTCAGGTTTTCCTGCCTTTTTTGCCCATTGAAATCAATGGGAAGAAAATTTTTTCTCCACCACAAGAAAGTTTTCTACAGCCATATAAAAGGGTGTCAGGCTCTCACATCATGCCATTCTGTGTTTGTGAGAGGAGAGAGCATCACCTTGTTTGAGCTAGAGAAGATAGGGGAAAAGGAGTTTAGTTAGGGAATCTTTTAGGTAGGACATGTGTTCTGTGTATTAGGAGAGTAAGTGGGGCACTCTGGGGAGAAGAAGGGAGGAAGGAGGTTGACCCCAAATACAAAATTCCATGTGACTGACTGGCAAGACACAGGCAGCTAGGGACCTATTTGCTTGCTAATCTTGTGTTATTGTCTCTGTGCTGGGTGGGGAAGTCTGGGGAAAGACGTTGTTGAATTTGTTTTTCAGTTATAATTTTTTTTGGACACACTGTGATAAGACAACAGGGTGGACAACATAAAAAAGAAAAGAATAAAAAAAAAAGAATAAAGAACTAAATATATTAGGTGACAGTGACAGACAGCTGACTGGGCTTAGGCAAGGCATCAGACAGCTCCATCAGTTGTGTTGTGTACTGTAGAGTAAAAGAACACAGTGTAGTAGAGTAATGTCCAGCAAACACACAAGGGGAAGGGGGAGGGGTGGAGCAGTCTTATCTTCTTATTTTTCTCCAGAATTGTGCACATTGTTTGTTTGTGAAACATGAGCTACTATAGTGCCTGTTTGTGTACCTAGCAGGGCGACCCATACGTGGGTGACATTTTAATGTTGCACTTTTGATGCACGCAACAGTCTACTGTTTCTCTTTTGATGCAGACGGCATTCTGATGTCACCCTTTTGATTGATTTTGCCATTTTGATGGTTGTCATATAGGCAACGACTTTTCAATAGGAAACCAAGAGAGAGAGGGGGCGAATAGAGAGTAAAGGACAACCACCTATTACAATCCAAGATCCTAAATAGACACCAAAGGGAGACTATACCTTTAAGAGGTAGTTCTCTCAGAGATCTGTAGGAGAACACTAGATGGGTAGAACCCTACTAGACAAATATGAAAGAGGGAGAGTGTGTCCACAGTAGTGGCGGAGAGGGGTGAACATGAAATAAAGGCAGTCTGAACATAGGTCGGGATGCACTAACGGCAGGGTCAGTGCTCCATTCTCCCCTGCAGTAGCCTTTGGGCTCTAGAGCCAGCGGTTGCGTTACATCTTACTTATTCGTGTGAGGGGACACAAGTTGCCTTCCTGTAGTGTATCACGATCCACCCCTAGGGTTCTAGGGTTTGCTACCATAAGCGGTTGCCTTGGTCTCTCTGTGACCCTAGTCCTGGGTCAGTGTTGCCTACCAAAAGCGGTTGCCTTGGTCTCTCTGTGACCCTAGGCCTGGGGTCAGTGTTGCCTACCAAAAAGCGATTGCCTCGATCTCCCTGTGACCCTAGTGCCAGGGTCAGTGTTGCCTCGCTCCTACTGGGTTCAGTGCCTCCCAGGTGTCTGGGTATTGTGCCAGTTACCTACTACTGGACTACTTGTCATCTGAGTCCTGCTGTCAGCTCCTGGGTTGCTTGCCTACTGTCCTCAGGGTTCAAGAACAGAACTCTCGTTAGCCAGCGACTGCCTCCATTTCCTGATATATTTCTAAGACTGGTTTGCTATTGCTGTGTATATATCTATTTATATATGTTCTGTTATTGTGGGTCTAAGGGCCTAACTAAGTGTTTGTACTTTGTCCTAATAAAGTCATTTTAACCTTACCAATCTGGTCTGAGTGTTCATCAAAAAACCGTGACAGCACGAAAGGGACAATGACCTCAGACGGTTCTGGTGAAGGAAGCTCAGTGAATATCTATTGGAGAATGGATATGTACGAACAACGTCTCTATCAGTTGTCAGTGGCGGTGCAAACTATTTTAGAGCGGACCGCACACTTGCACAGACCTGCTTAATCCTCGGTTGCCACCCCAGTTCAGGCACCGACAGTCCAATGCCAACCGCAATGGAAAGGGCTATCCACTACCGCACCTCTACCGCTAAGATATGAAGGAGAACCTACCCTATGCCGGGGTTTCCTCAATCAGCTCAAAAATTTTATTGAACTAGCCACTCAAGCCTTTCTGACTGAGAGAATTAAGATTGGTTTCATGATCTCACTGGTGGCAGGCAGAGCCTTAGCTCGGGCAAACCCTATTTGGGAGACGGCAAAACCTATCACTGCCAATTTCAGTGAGTTTGTGAGGGCCTTTCATAGTTTGAAGTTCCTGGGCGCAACATCTTGGCTGCTAAGCAAATTATGTGTATCTGGCAGTGCAATCGTACAGTCGCGGATTACTCTATAGAATTTCGTACCTTGGCAGCCAAGGTGGGATGGAAAGATGAAGCCCTTGTGGCTGCATTTGCACAAGGACTTAATGACCGTGTGTGGCTTTCTTCCAGAAACTTGAATCTGCAGACTCCTTGTAATAAATTTGCCCCACGGTTTGTTGGAACATTCAAAGTCCTCCTGCGGGTCAATCCTGTTTCCTATGCTTTGGAACTCCCCACAAGCATGCATATTCACAATGTTTTTCACGTATCTCTACTAAAACCTCTGATTTGTAACCGCTATACTACTGTTCCGGTGGTTCCTAGTCCTGTCCGCATTCAAAACCATGATGAGTATGAGGTTCAAAGTATGTTGGATTCACGCAGAGTGTGTGTGGTCAGCTCCAGTACCTGGTTCATTGGAAAGGCTACGGGCCTGAGGAACATTCTTGGGTCAAGCATTCAGATATCCATGCACCATTATTGTTGCTTAGATTCCACGCTAAGTTTCCCTCTAAGCCTGGTCCTCCTCCGCGGGGAGGGGGTTGTTGAGAGGGGGGTACTATCACGGTTCCCGTGCTCACGGCCGCAGGCGGCGACATTCTGATTTCCTAATTTCATTGCCTTTCTCTGATTGGCCAGATATCTCTGTCGCCACCCCGGGTTAGCCTTTATATACTCTGTCATGTCTATACTGAGGTGCCCTTTCGTGGTATACTTGTTCCTGACATTTGTTCCTGAGTCTCTCTGATCGTGTATGACCTGTCCTGCTTGACGACGTTCCTGCACTTCCTGTGTTGCTGCTCCGTTGCTGACTGTATCTGGCTGAGAACCCACTCCGTTGCTGACTATATCTGGCTGAGAACCCGCTCTATTGCTGACCGTATCTGGCTGAGAACCTGCTCCATTGCTGACCGTATCTGGCTGAGAACGTGCTCTGTTACTGACCGTATCTGGCTGAGTACCCGCTCTGTTGCCATCAGTACCTGGTTATACCGCTCGGTTGCCTCTGTCTGGCCAGCGTTACCTGCTTAAGGTTGATTTTGGTCCTCTTAAGGCTGAGACAGGGGAACTGATTAGTGTGGTGAAGAAAGGGGAATTGATTAGTGTGGATAAGGCTATGGCTGACACCTTAAACACATCCTTTGCTTCTGTATAAACAAGGGAAGCAACAATGACAGGCTATGGGCAAATAGACAAAACCACAGAATTCCCCCCATCATGTACATAGCTTACTGAGGATAAAGTCCAAAAGAGTCTGGAAAATGTTATGGTGAATAAACCACTTGGACCTGATGGTCTACTCCAAGGGAACGTAAGGACCTTAGTTCCGTAATAGAAGGGCCATTATACTTAATATTTATTAATTTTCATCCGTCATAGGGCCCTGTGATTGGAGGAAATCTGATATAGTACCATTGCTCATAAAGGGGGAAAGATCCAAGCCAGGAAATTATAGACCTGTGAGCTTAACTTCCATAGGGGGTAAGATATTAGAACTATAGGAAGACAAACAATATTAATAGTAGGAGCCAGCACGGTTTTATGAAGAATAGATCATGTCAAGTTAAATTACTTGCATTTTATGAAATGGTAAGTAGTAATTTGGACGACAGAATTGTGATGATGTAGCATACTTGGATTTTGCAAAAACCTTTGATACTGTGCCTCACAACAGATTACTGCATACATTAAAAGGTGTCATTTTGGGACATGACATCTATACATATTGAAAACTAGTTAAATGATAGATGGCAGAGTTGTAAATGGAACCTTTTCAAGTTCATCTAAAGTTGTAAATGGGGTGCCACAGCGTTCAGTCCTGGGCCCAATGCCTTTTAATTTGTTTATTAATAATCTAGAAGTGGGAATTGAAAGTAGTGTCTCAATCTTTGCTGATGACACTAAGCTGTGTAAGGAAATACATACAGGGCTGGATGTTTTATCACTCCAGAAGGATTTACATAAACTGTGTGAATGGGCAGAAAAGTGTCAGATGACATTTAATGTAGATAAGTGTAAGGTTTTGCTTTTGGGCTGTAGAAACAAACATGCTACATATACACTAAATGGGAAGCAACTTGGGTAATCCTCATTAGAGAGATTTAGGTTTACTGATTTATGGTAGACTTCACAGCACTGTGCAGTCACTCAGCCGCTGCAAGAGCAAATAGGGTACTATCCTGCATAACAAGAGGCTTAGATGCATGGGATGCTAATATAATTCTAACTCTATATAAATCCTTTGTAAGGAAGGTATCATATAAAGGTATAATATGGAGTACAGTGCTGATCACCAGTTCTTAAAAAAGACATTATTGAACTGAAAAAATTGCAGAGATGTGCAACAAAACTGATAAAGAGATTGGAGGATCTGAGACTTTCCAAACTGGATTTGTTTACATTAGAGAAGAGACATCTTATGGGGTGATATGATTACCATTTACAAATATATTCAAGGTCAATATAACTCTACAATTAATTATTTCCTCAAAGAGTTAAGACTGAGAGTGCATCCATGAAGACTAGAGGAAAGGTGATTTAGACTAAAACAAAGGCAGGCATTTTTTTTACAATGGGGAGGTAAAGCTATGAAATTCCTAGCCTCTGGATGCTGTGCTTGTACATACTACAACTTCTTTAAAAAATGTAATGTAATGGATAGCTATCTAGAACAGAACAGTATTATGACAGATGGCTTCAATGCAGATAGATTGTTGATCCAGGGAACTATCTGACTGTCATTGGGTGTCAATAAGGATTTTTATTACCCATTTGCTGCTTTATAGGAAGTGGCTTCAATGGGGTTTTTTTTCGCTTCCCCTGGATTAACAGGGGTGATTTTGCACAGACTTGATGGACACATGTTAATATGAATATTGTGGGGCAGCATGTTGGATATTTATATTGTGGGGCAGCATGGGGAACATCACCATTGAGTGTTAGTCCCACATACATTTACTGACACCCCCAGCCTTGTTCTCTTTCCCAGGCAGTGTCCATGGGGATTTGTGGTTACTAATAGGCAATGGAACAAGGCAGGGGGTATCAGACAGTGTACATGGGGATCTGTGGCTGCCAGCGGGCAACACAGGAAGTTTGGATTCCATGCAGTGCACATGGGGTTCTATGGCTACCAGTGGGCAAGGAAAAAAATGGTGTGGGGGGGCAGCTGGTAGCCAGCAATCCCCACGGACACTGTGTGACCTACAGCACAACATGTATGACTAAATATGTAGTTTTTAAATATTTTAGTGCCATAGGGTTGTGCAAATGCATATCCCTATGGCACTCAAAAGGTTAAGGGAGTGATGCTCTACATGGTGCTGAAAGCATCCTGTTTACTCCCCTACTGAGCAAGTGAGAAAGCTCTCTGACTTCATGATAGTCGTACTACTGGTGATATGCAAGGGTGGTCATCCCTTCCACATTGACAGCAGTTCAACAACCTTGTTTGCTATAGGGGACCTGCTCCTCCCCTGCCCTTGCATCCCTAAATTTTAGTGCATATGGCAATCTGTGTCTACATCAAAAAGTCGAAGTGCTTTGAACACATTGACAAAATCATATAATCGCAGCATCAACCTTTAGTACATCTCCCCCAGGGAGTCCAAGCACACAAACACTAATGAACAATGAGAGAAGTCAGAAGTTTGAAGCAGAGTGAGGGATAAAGCCAAGGGTCCAGGAGGGTTAGCTTTGATAGCAGTATCAAATCAGCAAGAAGGTAGAGAAGTGGAGGACAGGCCATGGGTCAAAACAGGAGATCTCAGATAAAGTACCAGATCTCTGAGGAAGTACCAATTCAGCGAGCAGGTATCAGACTCAATCATTAGTCAGGGTCAATACACAGGGAAGCAAATGTAAGGCACTAGATTGTGGAATAGGCAATGAAAATGGAAATCATGAAGTATTAAATAGGAAGGCGCCCAAAATAAATCAGGGGTAGGAAAGGAGGCAAGTACAAATAGAAGGAAACCTACAGTGACAATAGGTGTGTGATGGAGACCTGTATCACTCAAGGGTTTAAAAGCTCCATTTAAATCAACTGGAATTGTTTATAATATATATGTTATTGATTTGACCAAGTATTGTTTTTTTTTTTTTTTATGAAATCAGCGTCTTCTACATGCAACACAGCAAATTTGTGTTATCTATGTGACATATCTATCTATATCTATGTTATGGCCATCAAAATGAGGAAGTGGGTAAGAAATGTACATCTATATACAAATCATATGGTTGCAAGCTGTGTCACCACAATGGGAACTAACTTTTCCAAATCCTTCTGCTGCCTACACTGGTGGCATTAATGCACACATTGTGCTTGATGACTTTTACATAGGTTATATAGGTGCAAGGGCAATGTGAAAAAAAAGATAATGGTTAAGAAATTGCTTCTTTTGAGCTGCAATTTATTTTGCAGACCTCTAGTAATATCATAAGGTAGTCCACAAACGTTTCTTGGATCCTGGGTAGCTAGTGAAATACCTAACCTCATTCTACATCTGAATGAATGAGTCTAGAATGGCAAAAATTGAAACTTTTTAAAACAAAAAAAAAACCAATTCATTGGTTGAAACAAACTAACTCTCAAAGCTGCCCACTTTTGTATGCAGAGTGTAAATAGATGCTGATTAAAACAAACCACATTGTCTATACCTCTAGCATTTTTATTATATTGCCACCAAATGCATTATTTAGATCTCACATAAATTACACTGCTATTTGTGCTCTCTAATTATAAATACATGATACATTTGTGAAATACTATAATTTATATAAACTGAAGAATCAAAACAAAATTACAAAAAATTATAATAATTACAAAGATGAGTTGTTGTTTGCTTGATTTCAAGCCATTCATAAGGTGGAGAGGTAATTACATTATCTCAATGTGCTGCATAATTTTAAACTGATACATTGGACATTGGAGGAATAAACTTACTATAGTGTTAACTCTTTGAGTGACAGAAGGGTACTCAATGCAATGAGAAACAATTGAGGAGATGCACTAAGGTTCAATGCTGTGGTAGTGTGTGTGTCTGATGATGTGTGGGGAGCACATCGCCATGTGCACTAAGAATTAGGTATGAAAGGGGAGTAGAGGAGAAGTTTCCCATTAGCATACAAGGTTGTCGAACTGCTGGCGATGAGGAAAGGATGCCCTCCCTTATACACAACCATGAAGTATGAGAACATCCTCACTTGCTCAGTGGGGGAGCATCACTCCCTTAACCCTTTGAGTGCCATAGTTATGTGCATTACACAACTCTGAGGTACTCAAATAGTTAGAAAAGCACAGTACACCAATCAATACACAATCAACCTTTCAGCTCTGTCATTTTTTAATTCACATTTGTAGTAAACACAAAACATTTTTTTTTTAAATGGAATATGAAATGTATCCCTTTGGCTGGTATAGAAGTCTCCAAAGCATTGCATTGGAGACATTTCTAGCAGCCAAAGGGTTAAAAAAATGTAAGGAAGTAATACAAACCAATTTCTCCTATATTACAGGTATGAAGGACAGAAGAGACCATCTAGATTTAGTGGAGTGGCTGAAATTGACTGATCACCGGTGTCTCAGCCCTGAGCTCTCTACCGGTTTGCTGACACTCTTCCCATGCTGGCTGTGTGTTACATGCGGTGAGGAACCAGTAAAGTGCTAAGACTTCCCTTTCCCACCACTCCACTCGTTCGCCACTCACCCACCCCTCCTCCATCCCTTTCACTATTCTGCCACCTCTCCACTGTCCCATTTCCAACCTTCCATGTCCTTACCTCCCATTGTCATCTGCACAAAGGTAGAGAACGGTAGGGAAGGCATGGAAGGGACAAGGGAGGGGTGGCAGTCACAGATTGGTGAACAAGTATAGGAGGAATGGGAGAGTGCTGAACAGGCTCCCCAGCATGGGGAGAAAGGTTCCAAGTCCAAGAGAGCTCAAGGCTGAGCCACTGGTTGTCAGTCAATGGCAGCCCTCCATTAAATCTAGATGGTCTCTTCTGTCCTTCATATCTGCAGGAGTGGGGGACGTTGTTTGTGTTACTTCCTTACATTTTTCTCAAACTCTTTATCTGCTAGAAGTGCCTCCAACACATTGCGATACAATGCATTGGAGACATCTCTACCAGCCAAGTGGTTAAATTCCATATTCAATTTTTTAGAAAAATGTTTGTGTGCACTACAAATGTGAGTTAAAGGAATAGTAATGTTTCATAATAAAAACAGCTCTAATTAATCTTCATAGTATATGGGCCTATTCTGTCAGAGTTGTAGTTCAAGAGTAAGTGAATGATAAAGTATCCCCCTTGCCCCTTCTACTGATGTAACACTGCTCAGCTTAGAGCAGCAGGGAGTGTCCAGGTACATTGAAGAGAGGGACAATCTTCAATTAAGATAAGGGAAAAAGCTGAAAAACCTTTCAAGGGGGGCAGGGTTTCATTGTTCTCAAAGTAGAATATTGACCCTTGATATGAGCTGTCTGGTCTATGGACTGAATTCCACATCTGAAGAGTGGGAGCTTACACTAGGTAAAAGGGGCGGGAGGGGGAAACTTTATCATTAAATTACTCTTGAACTACAATGCTCACAGTAATGAAATAATACTCTCTATGGCTCAATTGCTATAAAGATTAATTGGAGATGCTGTTTTTGTGAAACATTACTATCACTTTAA
This sequence comes from Rhinophrynus dorsalis, assembly GCA_037306005.1. Classification (NCBI taxonomy): domain Eukaryota; kingdom Metazoa; phylum Chordata; class Amphibia; order Anura; family Rhinophrynidae; genus Rhinophrynus; species Rhinophrynus dorsalis. The sequence continues at coordinate 323,404,347 of CM074720.1, read as the reverse complement.
AAAGATGACAGAGCTGAGGGGATGAATGTGTATTGGCTGGTGTACTGTATTTTTCTAACCCTTTGAGTGCCACAGAGTTGTGCAATGCGCATCCCTATAGCACTCAAAGGGTTAAGGGAGTGATGCTGCTTTTGTTGCTGATGCCTGAGAAGATCCTCTCAGCTACCACACTGAGAAAGTAGGGAAGCAGAGAGGATGTTCTAAGACTTCAGGGTTGTCTACTGGGTATCCTTTTAAAAGGTTGCACGAAAAAGATCTTGTATACTTTTGACACATTAACCATGTCGTCTGGATTAGAATGCCGACATGAGCATCTCGCACTGCATGACAGCGCGATATTCTCATGTCGGGTAGTGAAAGGTTGCAATCCAGGCTTGCAGAGTTGGGAGGTGCTGATCCTCAAAAATACACATCTGTTAGCTGAATCATATTGGATGTGTGCATAAAAGATGTAAGTGTGCAATGTTCATCGGAATAGAGATGCACCAATGCACCATTGTGGAGACTGAACCCTACGGAAGTCGCCAGGGTTATATATCACCATTTTCATCTTATTACCACTTCCACTGGGAGACAGACTGTCCAAGGGAAACATACGAAGAAACAGGTTCCTAGGCACGTTATGTCTTCGTAAATATTTTTTTGCTACTATTTCATTACACATATTGCCATCTTGTGGGAATATCTAATCATAGTCTGCTTGATACTACGAGACATCTCCGCATTGTGTCAAACTATATTGAAATACTGACTATTATCCATGTGTATTCATGTATCAGTCTGTTTATTTTTTTGCTTGCTATGCTTTTCCAACTCAGCCAAGTGCAGCTTCAGCCTCTCCGGTTGACTTATGCGACTGTTCACTACCCAACATGAGAATCTTGTGCTGTCATGCTAGAGGAGTATAGTGATGTCAGCAGATTGGTGACAGATTGAAGGGTATATGGCAGTGAAAACACATTAGTGCATATGGGCGATGTGCCTTTGACACAGATCCAACACAACATTGCCATCCTTAGCCGTCGAACTTTAGTGCATCTCCCCCATTGTGTTAAACACCCCTATGGCACTGAAAGGGACAAAACTATACTGCATTATAATGTAGAAATTAAAATTTCCTATTGATTTTAAAGGAGATTTTCATCATTTGAATCCCTTGACCCAATGGCATGCGACCAAAGGTACTTAATTCAGTAATAGCAAGACCCTTATACTTAATATTTACCGATTCACTTTTAGCAGACATAGTGCTCTGTGACTGGAGGGAAAGCTGATGTAGTATCATTATTCAAAAAGTGGCAAGATCTAAAACAGGAAATTATAGACCTATGAGCTTGACTTCCATAGTGGGCAGTATATTACAAGGATTACTAACTGACAGTATTCAGGACTATGTGCTGACCAATAATATTGTTAGCATGAGCAGCATGGTTTTAGGAATAGATCATTTCAAACTAAATTACATGCAGTATGCTTGGATTTTGCAAAAGACTTTGATACTGTCCCTCACAACAGGTTACTACATAAATTAAAAGAATTCCATTTAGGAAGTTGTATCTGTGCATGGATAGAAAATGATAGATGGCAGAGAGTTGTCTAAAATGAACCTTCTATATTTAGTATAAAGTTGTAAATGGGGTTCCACAGGGTTCAGTCCTGGGTCCAATTTTTTTATTTATTAATGATCTAGAAGTGGGAATTGAAAGTAATGTCTCAATCTCTGATGACACTAAGCTGTGTAAGGAAATACATCCAGAGTAGGATGTTTTTCTCTGCAAAAAAATGAGGATAAATTGAGTGAAAAAGTGTCTTATGAAGTTTAATATAAATACATGTAAGTTTTTGCATTTGGGTTATGCATTTGGGCTATAGAAGCAGCCAAGCTACAATTAATGGGAAACTACTTGGGGAATCCTAATTAGAGAAAGATTTATGAATAAAAGTGCTATTTTTTCCCATGGGAATTTTCATAAAGAAAGTATGATTTTCTGCTTTTCTACAGGAATGCCTGCCCATAGAGAAAACCATAGATTTTCTGCCTTTTCATCATCACAGAATTTCCTGCGAGAATGATTCCACTTCCCATCTCCATAGAAACCCATTATTTGCCACCATGCAGCATGATGTAGTTTAGGACAAAAGGAATGTGTAAGCAGGTAGAGTGAGGGAGAGAGCAAAAAAAAAAAAAAAAACTTGAACTAAAAGTTAAAATTACATTAAAATGTATTTTAAGTGCTGGCTAGCATTATGACCAGCAGTAGAGGCTGTATGGATCCTGATGCTGCTGATACAGAGGTGGAGGAGAATGTTAGCAAAACCAGCAGTAAAGGGAGCCCACATAACCCTGACCCAATGATTCCCATTGCCCTTCATTGTCCCTCTGGTGAAGGATATTGAAGAAGGGGAACTGGATAGCAGTATGAACAATAGCATACATCAGCTGCCTGTGCCTGCTGCTACTGCTGCCAGTGTGCCTCCACTATGAAATACCGTTAAATCCAAAAAAATCACTTGTAGTGAGTCAACACAATGTGAGAATTTAATGGGTGAATCAAGTGTGTTTAGGTGGTCAACAAAATTCCAGAAAAGATGATTCATTCCCGTTCCAGATGAGGAACAAATCATCGATATAACAACGGTAAAAAGTAATGCAGGTGGTCAGCAGTGGCATTATATGGGCATTCTCATATTGTGCCATAAATAAGTTAGCCATCATCGGAGCCACATTGAAACCCATTGATGTCCCAGAAATTTGCAAATAGAAATCATGTTCAAAGTGAAACTAATTTAATGTGAGACAATATTCCAGGAGTTCTAATAGGAATTCAGTGGGTGGACGATTGGTTTGTTTAGGTGCTTTCATTAGTGCAGCTGCTACTGCTCTGATGCCCTCTGGCATAGGGATAACAGTGTACAAGGATTTCACATCCATAGTCACCAGGAGACTGTCTTTCCCCAGTGGGCCTATGGATAGTATATCCCTGATGAAATCACCTCTGTCTTTGACATAAGAGGGCAGCCGCTGTGCCAATGGTTGCAGCTAGTGGTCCAAGTATTGGGCCACTGGTTGCAACAAAAAGCCCCTAGCAGAGACGATTGGTCGCCCTGGGTTTCTCTTGAAGTCTTTGTGTATCTTAGGTAGAGTATAGAAAATAGGGCAACAAGGGTGGTCTACCATAAGAAATCTTAGAGAATGCTTATCTAACCATCCATACTGTGAAGCATTAGACAGTGAATGGTCAATAATCCGTTTGTGCTTGATCATAGGGTCAGTGGGTAGCTTTTCATACACCCCAGAATCCCCTAATTGAGACAAGATTTCTTGTTTATAGTACTCATAGTCCAGTACTACCACAGCACCCCCTTTGTTAGCAGGGTGGATTATGATAGATGGATTTTGTGCCACATTTTTTAATGCAGCCCGTTCAACTTTAGTCAGATTGTTATGTGGTAAAGTGAGAGGTTTCTGTTTGGCCTCATTTTCCACCATACGTGTGTAACTCCCAATGGATGGATTAGTGACTGGGGGATCAAATGCGTGCTATCCCTGTAGAGTTTTGAAAATGATCTTTGAGCTTTAAGCTGTGTTGAAATTTGTACATATCTATAGCAAAATTAAAATTATTATGTTTAGTGACCAGTACAAATGTTAAGCCCCTAGATAGTACATTAATCTCAGAGTCAGATAGTGGATGTGCGCTGAGGTTAAACACTAGGGTTTCTTGAGGGGTGGGTTCGCAGTGACTTTTTGCTTAAAGTTGCCCCTTCTGGTGTGTTTTCTCTTGCGTTTGCCTCAGACCTGGTAGTTACCCCCAAAAAAACTTCCTTAGGGGCCACTGGTGCAGGTGTGGTCTCAGAGTCTGAGGAGTTACCTGAAGACAAATCTACTGTACATATATTTGGTTTAGTGATACTTTGAATCGTGGGGTGAAATGCGGTCTATCCTGAGTGCCAGTCAGCCACTTATACACTCGATTCTCCTTATAGTCTTGATTGACTTTCAGTACTTTTGCTGATTTGTCACGTCCGCCACTGTTTGGCGGTTCTTGTCGGCCGTCGTCTCCTCTGGCGGCGTCTCTCTCTCTCGCCGGATGCGACGGGCTCCCTAGCAACAGCTTGTGTATTCCGTTGCCGGGTGCTTGCGTCACTTCCGGTTCTTCTGTATGTAGTCAGCTTGAGCCCGGCGTTCAGACGCGTTAGCATAGCGTCTAGTTAGGTAGGGTTCAGTGCTCTGTGGTGCTTCCCAGTTAGTCCTGTACCAGTTTCCTGCTCAGTCTTGCTGTTCAGTTATCCGTGTATGACCTGGCTTGCTTCCAGACTACTCTCCTGCCCAGTCCTGCATTCACCTTAACCGTGTATGACCTGGCTTGTTTCCTGACTACTCTCCAGCTCAGTCCTATAATCTCCGGTAAACCGTGTATAACCTGGCTTGCTTCCTGACTACTCTCCAGAGCAGTCCTATAATCTCCAGTAAACCGTGTATGACCTGGCTTGCTTCCTGATTACTCTCCAGCTCAGTCCTATTATCTCCAGTAAACCGTGTATGACCTGGCTTGCTTCCTGACTATTCTCCAGCTCAGTCCTATAATCTACAGTAAACAGTGTATGACCTGGCTTGCTTCCTGACTACTCTCCAGCTCAGTCCTATTATCTCCAGTAAACCGTGTATGACCTGGCTTGCTTCCTGACTACTCTCCAGCTCAGTCCTATAATCTCCAGTAAATTGTGTATGACCTGGCTTGCTTCCTGACTACTCTCTCCTGCTCAGTCCAGCTTTCACCTATTAACCATGTATGACCTGGCTTGATTCCTGACTACTCTCCAGCTCAGTCCTACAATCACCGTTTATCAGTGTATGACCTGGCTAGTGTCCTGACTACTCTCCTAGCTTCCTGGAATCCAGATACCTTTCCTGCTCTTTGGGGAACTTCCTTGTGGTTTGAGTGAGTACCCCTTTTATTTTGGAGTATTATCCTCCCTGGGAATTGGGGTAGTAGTTGTTTGGCTACACGGGGTCATCGTGGGTCTCCTTTGGCTCAACCGAAGGGGACCAATCTGGCTTCGCGGCCAGCACCTTTATACGGCATAGCCGCAGCAAGACCCCGGGTAGGCAACCACCATACCCGAGCTACGCTCTCTAGAGTCGCACTCCAGCATCTAGCTCCCAAATTCCTTGTTGGAGGAGACTGATCTTCTCATTCCTGTAATTTGAGAGGGGGGTATTTTGGTTCTTTGGTCTATCCTACGTTTATACATGACATGATTTAAACCTGTGCAAACCTGTTTTGTATTTATCAGACCACTGATTTTCACTGTCTACTGACAAGGTGAGTAGGTGTGTTGCCTCAAATGTAGTGAGTTCAGAGCGAACAAGTTTCAGCTCCCTAGTGACCTCCTCAATCACCAATAACATTAAGTCGTGGGAACGCTTATTTAAAATGCAGCACTACATTCTGCAAAATTCAGGGTTGGTGCGCTCAAAAATAGGAATATTGGTGACATGGAAGCCCCTAGGGATATGCTTAGCTCTGTAGTAATCTGAGAGGTATACACCAAGTAGGTGCAGATCTACCTCCCTTTGTTTGAGCTTTATGAGGTTATTAAAAATGTCCTGGGGTGCCTTACCTTGCAGGTGTTCCACTGCAGTTTCAGTGAAGAGGATGTTTTCTGCATCAGCTATAGAAAATGCCAGAGGGTCAATAGGCTGTTCAAGAATGATGACTGATGGGGGGTCCTCCATATCTCATGTGGAGCAAACAGCTGCTGAAGGGAGATAGAGTCACAAGTGATAAATCTCTAATGCGATTCTTACGTTAAATTGAGAGAAATGGAGGGTGCATTTCATTGCTAGTATGTATCCAAAAATATTGATGTATGAGAGCACTCTCTCCTGGTATAGCCTTTTGCCCAGGTGCACAAATCCAAATATGGAAATGTAGAAGAAATGATGTAGGGCAGCACCCCTTGGGATGCGGAAAAAGCAAGAGAAAACACAACAGAAGGGGCAACTTTAAGCAAAAAAGTCACTGCGAAACCAACCCTCAAGAAACCCTAGTGTTTAACCTCAGCGCACATCCACTATCTGACTCCGAGATGAATGTGCTCTCTAGGGGCTTTTGTACAGGTCACTAAACATAATAATTTTGATTTTTGCTATAGATATGTACAAATTTCAATGCAGCTTAAAGCTCAAAGATCATTTTCAAAACTCTACAGGGATAGCACACATTTTTTGCCCCTAAGAGCACATTTGATCCCCCAGTCACTAATCCATCCATTAGGAGTTACACACGTATAGTGGAAAATGAGGCCAAACAGAAACCTCTCACTTTACCACATAACAATTTGACTAAAGTTGAACAGGCTGCATTAAAAAATTTGGCGCAAAATCCATCTATCATAATCCGTCCTGCTAACAAAGGGGGTGCTGTGGTAGTACTGGAATACGAGTACTATAAACAAGAAATCTTGTCTCAATTGGGGGATTCTGGGGTGTATGAAAAGCTACCCACTGACCCTATGATCAAGCACAAACGGATTATTGACCATTCACTGTCTAATGCCTCACAGCATGGATGGTTAGATGAGCATTCTCTAAGATTTCTTACGGTAGACCACCCTTGTTGCCCTATTTTCTATACTCTACCTAAGATACACAAAGACTTCAAGAGACCCCCAGGGTGACCAATCGTCTCTGCTAGGGGCTCTTTGTTGCAACCAGTGACACAATACTTGGACCACTGGCTGCAACCACTGGTACAACGGCTGCCCTCTTATGTCAAATATACAGGTAATTTCATCAGGGACATACTATCCATAGGCCCGCGGTGGAAAAACGGTCTCCTGGTGACTATGGATGTGAAATCCTTGTACACCGTTATCTCTATACCAGAGGGCATCAGAGCAGTAACAGCTGCACTAATGAAAGCACCTAAACAACCAATCGTCTACCCATTGGATTCCTATTAGAACTCCTGGAATACTGTCTCACATTAAATTATTTTCGCTTTGAACATGATTTCTATTTGCAAATTTCTGGGACATCAATGGGGTTCAATGTAGCTCCGATGTTTGCTAACCTATTTATGGCACAATATGAGAATGCCCATATAATGCTACTGCTGACCACCTGCATTACTTTTTACCTTCGTTATATCAATGATTTGCTCCTCATCTGGATCGGGAGTGAATCATCGTTTCTTGAATTTGTTGACCACCTAAACACACTTGATTCACCCATTAAATTCTCACATTGTGTTGACTCACTACAAGTGAATTTTTGGGATTTAACGGTATTTCGTAGTGGAAACCAGTTGGGTACCACCAATTACTGTAAATCTACTGATCGTAATACCCTACTTCACTTTGATATCTTTCATCCCAATCATGTTAAAAAGGCGTGCCTTACGCACAGTTTTTTTAAATCATAAGAAGTAATATAGAGGAGGCACGGAAACACATACAGCTTCAGTAACTATATAAAAGATTCCTTCAAAGAGGATATAAGCAGCACATATTGGATGCACCTATCAAGAGAGCCAATGAACACTCACAACTTTCACTTTTGCAGAATAAAACAGAGTCAAGCAAAGAAAAGAGAATTACATTCATTTCCACATTCACTACTTCCAGTGCACAGATTAGCACTGCTGTTAAGAAGCATTGGGACTTATTGTCAACTGATCACACACTCCCAAAAGCGTTCAGGACAAACCCTAGGTTATGTTTTAAAAAAGGTCGCAACCTCAAGGATGTGTTGGTACACACTGATCCTGTACATTATTATCAACAACGATACACTACATGGTTACCCTCATCCAAGAAGGGCTGTTACAAGTGTATTGGTTGTACCACTTGCAAATATTTACTGACTGGTGCAAGTTTTCCACATCCACACACCGGACGCCCTATCATGATTAAATGCAGACTTACATGTACCAACAATTATGTGGTATATATCATCAAGTGCTCATGTAGCCTATTATACGTGGGGAAGACCATTACCAGTTTCAGGGACCGAATGGCTAATCATAGAACTAGTATAAGGGAAGCATTACTTAACAAAAAGAGTGACAAGCCAGTGGCAAGACACTTTTCTGAAGCAAAACATTCCATTACTGATTTGAGATATATGATCATTGATTTTCAACCGGAATTGCCCAGAGGAGGTGATAGGATAAAAAGGATTTTACAAAGGGAAAAGAAATGGTTATATCTCCTTGACACTATTCAGCCTAAAGGCCTCAATGAACGGGCACAGTGCACATGTTTTTTATAACCCTTTGGCCTCTTCAGGTGTGTATGGGCATAGGACCCTATTTTTTAGGGCATTGCTGTCAACATCACACTACTTATGGGACTTGGCCTCCCTTCAACAGACACTTGTGGTCCCCAGGTTTGGGGTTGCAGTCTTTCCAGGACGAGATGGGCATAGAACCCTACTCCTGAGGGAGTAGCTATTAACATCCGTCCATTATAGTACTGGACTGATTTTACCCAGTGTTGATTGTTCCACATGGATATTTTGGTACTATCATATGCTTTATGCACATCATTCTGCATACTAGGCTACTCCATTTGGTCTCTATCAGCATAATGGGGGCATTCAGGATTCCCTAGACAACATGGCATGTGAGCCCGTGATTAATTGTTGGGGGGACCCGGTAAGATAAATCGGACTATGAACATTTTGACTATGGCTTCATTTGGATACCTGGAGTGAAACACTATCTGATGTTGTTACCTTATGTCCTTTATTTTGCCTAGCATTATGGTTAGTCATGTCGGTCCCATTATAATATACATGGATCTCTATTTATGGCCAGCAACTGTATGGTGTGGTATTGGTGACTTCATAACTTATGTGAATCCATTCAAGGGACCTCATCAGGTGGTCTCTTAAACGATGATTCCTGGATATTCTTTCCCCTTTATGGTGTTTCTGTCTCCTGCACTGTCGGACGTTCTGTTTGTTCATCTGTCTATGCGAGTGTGCTTTAGACTCACGGACAGGCAGGACGAATTATGGAGACAGCTAGTGCAGTGCGCGAGTCTGCTTCCAGTTCGGGACTTGCAAATGCCTCGTGAGCCAGACAGGGTACTGTTCATTCTCGTAGAGACTTTCTTCTATATTGTCCTTTATATCCAGTAAATTACACTCGCTGTATCGATGCATTCACACTGTCACATGGTGTAGTATTGTGACCAATGGGATTCGTCCACTCTTCACCAGCCAATCGCGCATGGAGGAGTGATGATGTCATTAGCGTCATGAGCAACGCCGAGGAGAGGTGAGTTTAAATACACAAGGTAATACTATGATTAGTTGTCTTGAGAAAGGCCGCATTCTGGGACCGAAACGTTGACCCAGCTGTTTGGCGATTTATATAATAAAGTAACTTTCAAAAAGTCCCACAGGTGCTGCCCTACATCATTTCATATATATATATATATATATATATATATATATATGGGTAATCCGTGTATTCCAGTATGTAATAATACCTTTTATTGGACTAACAAAATTTTATGAAGACAAACTTTTAACAGATATTCTCCCTTATCAAGTCTAAAGCATCATGGCCAAAAAGAGCAAGATGAAAAAAAATGTAAATGAAAATTTACAACTGATAAAGAGTGAATGAAGAATATGAGAGGAGGGAGGAGGAACTGGCAGCAAGGGGGGATAGGGGAGAAAGACAGAATCACAGAACACAGAGGCAAGTGAAAAAAAAATGTACTTGGAGAGCTGAGTAAAACATGTATCAGAACAAAATAACTAGAAGGAAATATTTTATACAATTTTGGTAGTGTGACAGGAATCCCAAGTCCTGATTCAGTCCAATGTGTTTTGAAGTGACTGATCATCTTAATTTCAAATGTCTTTCTCTCCTGTGTATTCTTGAAGTTCCCTCTGCGTATTTTGATTTTAAGGCTATGGATGGAGTAGTTACTTGGGGTGAAATGATGACTGACTGGGGTATGGTTCTTAGCTTTATCATATTTCTCCATAGATTGTCTATGGGAATTCATCCTTAGGTTTAGTGGTAGATCTTTTTTTATCAGTGTAACATCCCAAATTACATTCAGTGCATTGTATCATATATACAACAATTGCTGATATGCATGAATATGATCCTTTAATATTGTATATCTTGTTGTTGTGCTGTGTGGTGTTGTTTACATGATTTGCAGAGTGTTTTTTGCAAAGGTTTGGTCCCATTGTTGTTGTTTGTCCATTCATTTGTCAGTTGTCTGTTGATTAATTTTTGTTTCATATTTAGCGGTTGTCCAAATCCCAGAAGAGGTGGTTGGGGGAATGTCTTTTACCACGTTGTCTGTTAACGAGGCTGTAGTTCTTTGATGATGTTGCATATTTCTTCTAGAGCATTGTTGTATGTAGTCATTAGAGGTATAAGAAGCTCAAATTGTGTCTATGTGTCTACATCTTTGTGGATGTGGACATATTATATCTACATTATGATTCAAGAATAAACAGTTGGAAATATTTTTCCTTAATTAAAAATTCAAGGCAATTTCAGCCTTCCCAAACTCCAGGGGAACAAACCATGAAATCAATAAAAGAGGCTTCAAAGGGTTTGACAGGATGCATTCCTTAGTTAGGCATTTGATAACTCAAAGGAAGGTCTTTCCTAGGTAAATATGAAAGGAGTGAGGACAGATGTCCAAACAGTCTTTTTGATTGTCAACAAAGTGTTCAGACAGGGGAACAAATGCTTCACATCTGATAACTTCTTCCTGGAGCTTCCTCCCATCACTACAACCTCTTTTGATGCCAGGTGTGGTGAGAAAAGGTCAGTTGAGATATGAGCTGACCAGTTTTCACCAGACATGACTGATGGGAAAGTGGTATAAAAGAGGAGTATTTTTGGGGTGGAAGGAGAGCAGTAAGAGAGAACAGCATGAGGGGGCAGCAAGTGAAGAGCAGCATGTGAGAGAGCAGCCTGGGAGGTGAACAGTACAGCAGTCCTGATTCCTGTCCTGATGTGAGCCCAGCAGAGAAGCAGACCAGAAACCAAGATTAGTGCTGGAGGATGTGAGGAGATTGTCATCATATTATTTACTGGTATCCAATTTAATTTCCTTTTTCCCATTTCTTTGACTCCTAATATTGTTTAATTCATGTATATACTATCCAAACTGTAACAGTATTTTGATTCTGTACATAATACAGTCATCGTTATTATTATCACTTATTTCTGTGTTTTTCTTAGTCACATCTCCCTGAAAGAATAATTGTACCCTTGGTAAGAGGGTACGTGTAGAAATATACGTGTAGAAATGTCCTTCTCTTTTTATTTAACAGCTGTTCACGTGGGGTTCTCAATGCAGATGTTATTTTATTTATAATTGTCCTCATATAATAGCCTTTCTGGTTGAGTGATTCAATAATATTTTTAGATGATTGTTGCAGTCATTGGTATCAGAGCATATGCAGTGGTATCTGATAGTTTGGCTGTTAATGATGTCTTAATTAGTGTGAGCTGGGTGAAAGCTTTAGTTGTGAAGGAAACTGCACCTGTCTGTGATTTTTCTGTATAAAGGTGTAGTTTTCCATTTCTGAAAGTTATGGTTGAATCCAGGAAGTGTACGCTTTCTGTAGAGAAATCCATTTTAAACTTAATGGATGAATGAAATGTGTTGAAGGATTTGTGAAAATCTTTGAGTGATTGAGTGATTCTTCACCCTCTGTCCATATGATGAATATATCATAGCTAGAGCAGAAATATGAGGTTTCTAGATGTATACATCAAGAAAATCCTTGTTCCAGGTCAGCCATAAAAAGATTTGCATATTGTGATGCCATCTTTGTGCCCATGGCACATCCTATTATCTCTAGGTAGAAATCCTGGTTGAATGTGACATAATTGTGTGTGAGAATATCCTATATAATAATTTGCTAAATCGTGTGTAACACCGCAACATGCGCAGTAGACACTGCTGGGCGTGCTGCAGTCATGCACGGTAGAAACTGCCCGCGCCGTGTCTGATACAGAGCTGGGCGCTCCGAAGGAGCATCCAGCTCTGTATCAGCCGCGGCGCGGGCAGTCTCTATTGTGCGTGACTGCCCCGTGACCGGGTGGCAAAGGCACTGTGGCCCGTGTAATGGGCTGTTCAACTAGTATTTTAATAATCTGGTTATAGTTTCAGGGCTGTATTTCTGGCTTGGGTCCTGTGATGACAGGAATTGAAGTCAAGCATTAATACCACCCAGGTGTGGAATGTTGCTGTAGAGTGATTTGGTTGAGTTTGTAAACGAAGTCTGTGGTGTCTTGTATGAAGCTATTGGTGTTAATGACCAGGGTTGTAAGCTGTTTGCCACCAGACCCAAGATCTAATCAGTCAGATTGCCCATACCTGTTACTATTGGCCTGTCTGGGTTTCCTGGTTTGTGGATCTTTGGAAGTATGTAGAAAGTCCCCACAGCAGGATTTGTTGGTATAAGCTTTCTCATTTCTGTTTGGGAGTGTTTTGGGAATGTTTTAATGAGATTTTCGAGTTGCCTTGTATTTGTAATGGTGGGGGTCTTGACTTAGTTTTGTGCAGTAATTGGGGGCCTCAATTTTCTGTAATCCTGATTGTTCATTATCACCAGTGCCGGTTTAATGGTGATTAATCAACTCCCTGTGTTCAAGCAGATAAATCCTAAAGTCCTGTACTGTTAGTGAACCTTGAAGGAATGGTGTCATGGAACTCTTAGGTAAATAAAGCACACAACACAGGTACAGATGAATTTAACCAGTTTATTAAAATAATAAGCAAGAGCAAGCACTTCCACAACCAAAATAGGAACAGTGCCTAGTTCACTACCCAGGAACTGACACTGAGCTGTACCCAGTCCACTAGGAGAACTTGAATATAGAACCAGCAGAGTGAGCGGAAACCTGGAACGCCAGGACTCCTGTCCGAGAGAGCATAACTGGTGGATCCCTGAAGAGGGACAGACTCAGACTTGTAGCCTTGGGTGGCTTGCAACAATACCAGGGAGGTAAATGTCACGTAGGCAAAGAGTAACGATAAGCCTACCGAGAATAACAGTTCCCTGTAGTACAGAGTATGCACAGAGTGGAGGCCACAGAGCGAAAGGCAACAGGAGCGGGAGTAGGCACAGAGCATAAGTCAGACAAGCCACAGTCAGGAGCCAAATTGGATAGTCAGACACAGCCAAGGTCAAAATCGGAGAGGATAGTGAGACAAAGTCAGGGACTGAGCCAGAGAATACATGGAAGCCAAAGCTAGGGTCAAACAAGAGCAACACTGGAATAACGCACAGAAAAACCACGAAAGGGCAACTAAGCTCAGTTCGTGGGCAGACTATAAGGCTGCCGCTGGAGGGCGGGACGCCATCGGCCAATCGTTCCTAATGCTACAAAATTGTGAGCGTGACATCACAGACATGCACCCGCAGAATAGAGGCAAGCATGGAGGTGGCCAGGTCCTACCCACAGCATAGACCACGAACCACCGGACAGAATCACAGGCAAGTGGAATCATGGGTACGGTGATAGTACCCACCCCTTAATGACCTTCTCCCCATGGAAGAGACCCAGGCTTTAGAGGGAAACGAGCATGGAACTTGCGGAGCAAGGCAGGAGCATGAATATTGCCACTGGGTACCCATGAACGTTCTTCTGGACTGTACCCCTTCCAGTGCACAAAATATTATAAGTGGCCTCTGACTCTGCAAGTCAGAGTCAGAGTGGCCATCAACTTGTACAGGACCAGGCTGAACTGGCACAGAAGTGTAGGGATTACAGATCAGGGGTTTTAGTAAGGAAACATGGAATACATTGTGAATACGCATACCAGCAGGAAGTTCCAGAGAGTATGAGACAGGATTCATTTTACGAATAACCCAGTATGGACCTACGAAACGAGGAGACAGCTTCTTACAAGGCACCTGGAGGTTAAGATTATGGGAAGACAGCCAAACCCTCTCCCCCACCTGAAACACCGGAGTCGTCCATCAACGATGGTCTGCATGTTTTTTTAGAGCTGAGAGGACCACTGTAGGGATCTCTGGACTCGCAGCCAAGTGGAGCAGAGTTGACTAAGATGCTCATCCAGAGCCAGAATATCTTGTGCCTCAAAAGACTTGGGAAGCAGAGCTGGCTGGAACCCATAATTGATCAGGAACAGAGATACCTGAGAAGAAGAGTTTATGGCACAATTCCTGGCAAACTCCTCCCACGGTAACAAGTTCACCCAGTTATCATGAAGGTACGAAATAAAACAGAGTAGGAACTGTTTCAAGCCTTGGTTGGCTCTTTCAGCAGCACCGTTCAACTGTGGGTGGTAGGCAGAGGAAATTGATAATTGGATGCTCATCTGACCACAGAAAGCCCTCCAGAAGCGGGAAACAAACTGGCTCCCTTGGTCTGATACCAGTACCTTGGGCACCCCATGAAGCCTAAATACTTCTCTAGAGAATATCTCAGCTAACTCTCTGGAGGAAGGAAGACCCTTCAGAGGCACAAAGTGAGCCATCTTCGAAAACCTGTCAAAGATCATAAGAATGACCGTGTGATCCTTTGATGCTGGCAACTCAACCATAAAGTCGATGGACAGGTGTGACCAAAGACGCTCGCCATTAGGGACAGGCTGAAGCAGGGCCACCGGAAGATGTCTTAGAGTCTTGCTACGGGCACATACGGCACATGCTGCTACAAATGCAGAGAAGTCAGTTCTTAGGATAGACCACCAGAAAAGTCGAGATATGGTCACGACTGATGTGCCCTGCGGCCTTCAAGGAGTGATATGTCTCCAGCAATCTGGTATGCAGAGGCTCAGGGACAAAACATCTACCGTTCTCACATTCTTAGTACCAGGAATATACGAGACCATATAATTGAACCTAAAATGGAATAACGCCCATCTGGCCTGTCTGGGGGACAACCGTTTGGCCTCAGATAGATACGTTAGGTTCTTGTGGTCTGTGAGAATCAGTATCGGGGAACTTGTCCCCTCCAAGAGGTAACGCCATTCTTTAAGTGTGAGAATGATAGCCAGGAGTTCTTGATTACCAATATCGTAGAGACTCTGTGCCCTAGATAATTTTTTGGAAAAATACCAGCTTGGCAGTAAGGGTTTTCCAGGAGTTGGGAGTTAAGACAGGAGGGTGCCTACTCCTGACTCAGAAACATCAATCTCCAAAGTAAAGGGCAGGGCAGGATTGGGATGAGACAGGTAGGAGCTTTGGCAAAAGCAACCTTCAGATCGTCAAATGCTTGGATAGCACTGGAGGACCAGTTGGATGGATCTGCCCCCTTATGTGTCATATCAGTAAGAGGCCTCACCACTGAGGAAAAGATCCTTATAAATTTCATATAATAATTTGTGAAGCCCAGAAACCTCTGTATGGCTTTCAATCCCACTGGATGGGGCCACTGCATGACTGCTGACAACTTTAGTGGATCCATGGCCAGTCCGGAAGAGGAAATCACGTAACTCAAAAATGTCACCAGTACCTTGCGGAACGCGCACTTTTCCAATTTACAGAATACTTTATTTTCTCTCAAGAGTTGCAAAACCAATGTGATATCCGCTTGATGTGTATCACGGTGCCCTTGCTTTCCCTCTGTGAACGGCGACATTATTAACACTGCAGTCTCCTGATTGGGTGATCTTTATTGCTACAGCTAGGTCTTGCCTATATAAACTCTGAGACGTTCTCCCTTAGGCGCCCTTTCATGCTGTACGAGTTCCAGAGTCTGCTCTGTATCTTTGCTGTTTCGTGTATGACCTGGCCTGCCTGACTATGCTCCTGTTCCTGTTTTCTGGTTTATACGCTCAGTTGCTGACTGAATCCTGGCTGAGAACCCGCTCTGCTGCTGACTGTATCCTGGCTGAGAACCCGCTCCGTTGCTGACTGAATCCTGGCTGAGAATCCGCTCCATTAATGACTGCATCCTGGCTGAGAACCGCTCCGTTGCTGACTGTATCCTGGCTGAGTATCCACTCCATTGCAGACTGTATCCTGGCTGAGAACCCGCTCCATTGCTGATTGTATCCTGGCTGAGAACCCACTCCGTTGTTGACCTTATTCTGGCCGAGAACTTGATCCGTTGCTGACTGTATCCTGGCTGAGAACCTTCACCATTGCTGACCGTATCCTGGCTGAGAACCGCTGCGTTGCTGACAGTATCCTGGCTGTGAACTGCTCCGTTACTGACAGTATCCTGGCTGAGATCCGATCTGTTGCTGATTGTATCCTGGCTGAGAACTAGCTCCGTTGCCGACTGTCCTGGCTGTTACCAGCTCCATCGCTGTCAGTATCCTGGCTGAGTACCATTCCGCTGCTGACGGTAGCGTGCTGCCTCCACATTGTGGCCGTTGTCCTCAGTGTATACCATCCACTTGGTACCGTGTTAGTCTGAGCATTCAGGTGACCCCTTGTGGTTACCGATTTCCTTTACCGTTATCAAGGTGCCCGTGATTCTGCCTGAGCGATATTCGTACTTCCGGGTTTGCTTTGGCTGCTTCTTATTGGTTCTGGGTTGTTAACTCCTCCCAGGGCTTGCCTTTATATACTCCCTTCTGTCACTATGCCGGTGCCCTTTCGTGGTGTTCCTGACCTGACGTTGTTGCTGTGTTCCTGTTCCCTGTATGATCCGGTTTCGTCTGACCTTTCTCCTGTCTTCACTGCCCATATTGATTGGACCCGGCTTGCCTGACTACGATCCGTTACCGATTTGGCTGACTCCGCTCTCTGTGTACCGATCCAGGCTTTGGCTGACTATCGCTCTCTGTGTACCGATCCAGGCTTTGGCTGAGTACCGATCTCTGTGTACTGACCCAGGCTTGGCTGACTACCGCTCTTTGTGTACTGTTCCAGGCTCTGGCTGACTACCGCTCTCTGTGCACCGATCTAGGCTTTGGCTGACTATAGCTCCCCGTATACCGATTCTGGCTTTGGCTGACTTCCGCTCTCTGTGTTCCGTTCCAGGCTTTGGCTGCTTGCCTAGCATCTCCTTGTCGCTAGTGCCTCAGTTGTCCCTGTCTTGTGCCCATTGCCTTTGCCTTAATGGTCACTTACCAGTCAGTGCTATCAGTTGCCTCCGGTTGCGATACCTTTCAGCCGTGCCTTATTGCAGCCTCCGTTTGTATGCTATACAGCCTGTTCTCTCCGGTCACTAGCGGTGGTACCACTTGTCAGTCTGCTCTTACCCACTGCCTCCGGTTGCACTACCTCTCAGCCTGTGCCTCCTTGCAGTCTCCGTTGCATACTATACAGCCAGTCCTCTACTGTGGGCTCCCTGCCACTGTAGTCCTGTTGCCATTCCAGGACTGTGCACGCGTTGCCTTACCGGTTCTGCCAGAGGTCTGATTATCAGCAAGTGTCAGTCCTCTATTGTGGGCTCCCTGCCTGTAGTCCTGTTGCCATTCCAGGACTGTGCAATCGTTGCCTTTCCGGTTCTGCCAGAGGTCTGATTGTCAGCAAGTACCAGTTCTCTCCATTTATCCATACGGGTTCCAGTACCCAGGCGTCTGGGCAGTCTGTCCTATTTGTGTACCACCTGTGTTGGCAACCTACCTCCTGCTTGGGACTTTAGGTTTCTCCTCCTAGGTTGCCAAATACTGTTCTATGTATTGTCAATACACTATTGTATCGTACATATTTTATTACTGTACTCCTGGCAGCTTACTGTTCTGTTTATAGGTCTAGAACCTATACTCTTGTATGCACTTTGTTCTAATAAAGCTATTTTAACCTTACCGATCTGTCTGAGTGTTCATCTAAAACCGTGACAATGTGCCTCCAAGGTCAGTGAGTGGATAAGGATGTCATCCAAATAAACCACTACACAACTCTGTTTTAGATCTCTTAATACATCATTGATGAACTCTTGAAAGACTGCCAGAGCATTGCATAAACCAAATATTCATAATGTCCGCTACGAGTGTTAAACGACGATTTCCACTTGTGCCCTTCCTTAATTCTGACAAGGTTATATGTGGCCCTTATATCAAGCTTGGTAAATGCCCTTAATTCAGTCGAACAACTCCGTAATCAACGACATAGGGTAAGCATTCTTGACCATTAACTTATTCAGGCCTCTGTAGTCGATGCATGATCTCAGCTCCCCATCCTTCTTTTTTCTGAAAAAGAATCCTGTACCAGCAGGTGAGGAGAACTTGTGCATGATCCTATCACAGTGCCTGTGATCCTCCTCTGTCACTCTCGCTTGCTGAGTTCCTGTGTTCCAGATTCCTGTGTACCGAATTGGCCTGTCCTGACTACGTTCCTGTGTTCCTGCTCATGATTGACCCAGTTTGACTGAGAACCCTCTCCGTGATCCGACCCGGCTTGGCTGACTTCCTGCTACGCGACCAGTATCGGCCTGCTCCAGTGACCTGCTAGTTCCTGCTCTCCTCTCCGGTTGTCGCCGTAGCGACATTCTGACTTCCACTACTGACGCTTGCCAGGCTGGCCGTGTGACCTACTCCTGCCCTGTGTTGCTTGTTCCCAGTGCTGAGTATCCGTGCTTAATTGCAGAGCTGTGCTGCTGTCTATGAGCCTCCGTGTTACTTCCAGAGCTATCACACTTCTCTGAGCCTCCGATCCGTAAAGCTGCTTTTTAACCCTAGCTGTGCCGCATTATCATTTGCTGAGCCTCCTTTCTCTGGTATAGAGCCTAGCCTTATTGCACTTCATCTGCTGAGTCGGCCGCTTATGCTCTGGTTGGTCGGCGGCTCATTCTACCTAACTGCAGAGTAGTGCTGTTCGGTAACGATCCCGGTTGGGCACCATTTGGCTCTGGCTCATACGTTCACACCGTTGGGGCTGAAGGCTCTAGCTACTATAGCTAAGGGTAGATTTCAGTGGAAGGCTATTGGCTTCTCCGCTTGCAGCATAGTGTGGTCTCCGTTGTTACGCCAGTGGGGGCTACTGGTTCAAAGCTCTTGCAGGTTGACTTAGGTATACCCCCGGGGGGCTATAGGCTCCCTACCTCTGTTCCGTTGGTCTCCGTTAGTACGCCCGTGGGGGCTATTAGCCAGCTCTTGCAGTTCAAGCGGTACCGTGGTGACGCTCGTGGGGGCTAACTACTCAGGCACTTGCAGATCCAGTTGTATCTTTGGTTACGCCTGTGGGGGCTATTCTGGGTACTGTTCTGCTGATTTTACATCTGGTCACACAGGGCCTAGCAGCATTCCCTCTCAAGAACTCTAAGTGTGATTCCAGCTACACTTACTACTCCCAATCAACACCTTGGGCGTGCCAAACTCCACAACAGAGACTGTCTGTCTATGCATTTAACCCTTATATGTATCTCTACTATGTGCCTGTCCTGAGACAGTATATGTGATACTCTTATTCTGTATACTGGGCCTGTGGGGGCATATCTGTCCATATTTTGCTATTGTTTTGTGTTGCCTGTAGAGGGTGATCGTTTACCTTATTTTTCTTTTAATAAAACTGTGTTTTATTTTACCACTGGTCTGAGTGTCTTAAAAAACCGTTACAGATCGCTCTGGCCAGGGCATCAGACACATCGTCCTCCATGGCTCGATTCTCCTCCACCGATAGAGGGTAAACTCATCCTCTAGGAGGTATGGCTCCTGGGATTAAATAAATAGTGCAGTCGTAAGGCCTGTGTGCCAGTAATGTACTAGCCTCTACCTTGTTGAATACCTCATTGAAAGATTGGTACACTACAGGTAACGAGGAAGAGGTACAGAGTATTCTGGTAGGTTGCTGTAAACAAGCCTTGGCACAATAGGAAGACCATGACACAGTGTCGCACATTTGCCAATTTATACTAGGGTTATGAGTCTGTAGCCAGGGAAACCCCAGGATGACTGCATAATGAGGTGAGTTTATAATCTGAAATTGTAGGGTCTCCATGTGGAGTGCCCCTACCCTTAGAGATAAAGGACATGTCTCATGTCTCACATGTGACAGTTGCCATGGTCGACCATCAATAGCTTCAATAGTTAGTGGAGAAGAGCGAGGCAAAAACGGAATATCGTGCTTGGCTGCAAAGTCAGCATCCATAAAGTATCCAGCAGCTCTAGAATCCACCAAGGTTAGAGCCGTGACTGAGGATGTGGACCAGGACGCTACCACTTCTAGGATGGTTTTCCCTTGCCGGGAATCTGGGGACTGCGAAACTTCATCTAGGGTCTGCCCTCGACACAACCCTAGGTGTGGGCGTTTCCCGGACGAGTCAGACAAGAGAGCAGCAAGTGCCCTACTTTACCACAGTATAGGCAAAGGCCCTCTTTCCTTCGGAAGGCTCTCTCCTCCTCGGATAGGCACATGAAGCCAAACTGCATAAGTTCACCTCTGGCCGAGTCTGAACCAGGAGGTATGGGAGGAGAGAGAGGACAGGGTGGGAGAGAAAAGCTAGGCGCCAATCGAGTCATGGGTCTATGCCTCAGTTCTTTGAAAGAAGGTCTCTCCCTGAGCCTGGAATTGATCAAAATTGTGAAGGTAATCAATTCGTTCAGAACCTCCGGCAGCTCATGGGCTGCCATCTCATCCTTAATGGATTCACACAGACCCTGCGAAAATGCTGCTACAAGTGCCTCTGTGTTTCAGCCCACCACTGCAGCCAAGGTGCGAAAGTCAATGGCGTACTCGACTACAGTGTGTGCGCCCTGTCTTATGGTCATGAGCCATTTCACTGCAGATACTGGTCTGGCTGGAATGTCAAAGACCCTACAGAATCCGTCTACAAATTCCATGAAGTTGGCCACAATGGACTTACCAGTCCCAAGCTAGTGCCAGACAACACTGAAATCACAAAACCGACTTTACTTCATTCATTTGGAAAGGCATGTGGTACCATTTCCAAGAATATGCCCACCTGGTTCAAAAACCCTCTGCAGAGAGTAGGCTCCCGTTCGTAGTGTTGAGGAAGGGGAGCAGTACCCGACAGTCCTCGATAAGTACTGGCCTCAGAATTAGAGGATACCACCAGTGGAGAAACTGGGGAAGCCACCAGTTGACAAGCGACCTGACCAAGGTGAGCAGTGTGGTTTAGGAGCGCTTTCATGGCAAATGACAATTAGTCGATCCGCTGGTCTTGTGAGTCCATTGTGGCTAGAATGCTCCGAACTGGTTCATCTGTACCTACAGTACTCATGGCCCTTTCGTACTGTCACGGGACTCTTACGTAAAGAAAAGCACATGACACAGGTAAAGATGAATTTAACCAGTTTATTAAAATAATAAGCAAAAGCAAGCACTTCCACAACTAAGATAGAAACATGCGTGTGGACAGTGCCTAGTCCACTACCCAGGAACCAGACGTGGTTCTAACCAGCAGAGCGAGAGTATACCAGGAACACCAGGAGTCCAGTCCGAGAGAACGTAACCGGTGGATCCCTGAAGAGGGACAGTCTCAGACTTGTAGCCTCAGGCGGCTTGCAACAATACCAGGGAAGTAAATGTCACGTAGGCAGAGAGTAATGATAAGCCTAGTGAGAATAACAGTGCCCGGTAGTACAGAGTATGCACAGAGCGGAGGCCACAGAAAGAAAGGTAACACCCAACAATACCAGTAAGGTAGTTGCTGGAAAAGCACAGTGTGGAGGCAACAGAGCGAAAGTCAATCTGCAACACTACCAGTGAGGTAACTGTCGCAACAGGTTGATGGAGCGAGCCCTCTGAGGCTGACTGAGGAAAGTGGTAGTCAGACAGGAGCAGGAGTAGGCACTGATCGTAAGTCAGAAAAGCCTCAGTCAGGAGCCAAATTGGGTAGTCAGCCACAGCCAAGGTCCGATTGGAGTGGGTAGTCAGACAAGCCAGGGTTATACACAGATCGGATAGTCAGACAGAGCCACAGGTCAAAACCGGAGCGGATAGTCAGACAAAGCCAGGGATCGAGTCAGAGAATACACAGAAGCCAAAGCTAGGGTCAAATGAGAGCAACACTGGAATAACGCATAGAAACACCAAGAAAGGGCAAATAAGCCCAGTTCGCTGGCAGACTATAAAGCCGCTGCTGGAGGGTGGGACTCCATCGGCCAATCGTGCCTAATGCTACAAAATAGCGAGCTCGACATCACAGATGACGCCCGCAGAATAGAGGCAAGCATGGAGGTGGCCAGGTCCTACCCACAGCATAGACCACGAACCACCAGACAGAATCACAGGCAAGTGGAATCATAGCTACCGTGATAAATGGATTGAGCACCACTGCTCTATAGCATTCAAAGCTTTAAAAATTCCTTTTATACGACTGAGAAATTTGCTCCGTTTTCCCCCAGATTTATTGCACTTTTCCATAAGCATCAGGCCCAAGTGTAACACATATTAACCTTGCCGTTTGTGGAAGAGAATAAGGTTCCAAGTATCACAAGCTATGGGGCAGAAAATATCTTGGAAGGGATTTTATTAAAGTTTTGATGGTCATTTCTATTAATTGAATTTCTTTGTGTCCTTTATCAAAGTGTACAGGCAATATTTGCTTTTTATTTTAGCAGTTCTCAATAAAATGTAAGCTACCAATTTGTTCCTAAACAATGAATTAGCTGACAAAGCATAGTTTGGTTGAAAATAAATGTCCATGCCTCATAGCTCTACCTAATGGTGATTGTTTATTTTAAGAAGGATGTTTTCAGCGTTGTGTCCCCTGTACCATGAAATTATAAATTAGCTGATTTTAGTCAATGTACCATATTGTAATAATTAACTATTCACTGATTTTCTCTCACACTTTTTTATTGATTTGCAGTTCTAAAAATATAGCATAAATTATTGGAAATACCAGTAACAGTATATTCTCCAATATAAAACATTACTTTTAACCCCTTAACAACCCTTGACATGCCAGGACATTTATGGCAGTCCCGTCACTTAAGGACTGGTGACGATCATGATATGTAATTCTGTGATGGCAGATGCCATCCCAGAATCAGTTGAGCAAAAAAAAAAACAACAAAAACTCCATGGTCCTTAATGGCTGCCTACCTGCCGGATCAGGTGGTTGTTAAGGAGTTAAAACCAACAGCTTTCAGTTCACTGAAATTCATTTTCAATGCATTATTATTGTGATTGGAGGAAATGCATTGAGGTATGATAGGAAGTTGATTAAGTGGAACGAGCATTGGTGGCCAAAACCAAATTCTCTTGTCACAGCTTTTTGTTCCCACAACACATGCCAATAACATGAGTTGTGGGAGCATCAAAGGAAAGTAGATCATTCTTGATGTTCGAGAGTGAGCTAAAAACACAATCACCCTCCCCATATCTCCCAAACACTAACCCTACACTACCCCTATCAATATCAAGAAAGTCAAAGAATACTAGCCCTAACACCCATACCTCATAGTTGTAACACTTATCTGTCATCCACTGTAAGTCTTCTTCTTTAATCTTCTATCTTTTTCTCTTCATCTTCTTTCTTCTTATCCTCCATCTTATATTCACCTGCCAAAAACATGTCACTGTAAAGAAAAATTACATGGTCCAATTAATACTGCCCCCAAAGGATGTGCTGGTCATTACAAAAATGCTGCCACCACTAAAAAGCAGAGCAAAAATCCCCCCCCAGTTACCACTCGGGCTGTTGCCCAAGCCATACTATAGAAATTTGAGTAGAGACTGGCTTTTATATGGCCAGACTCTGTTCATTGGCTGGGATGTGGGGTTACGCACCTCCCAGACAATCAGCTTCTAGTGGGGGGCATGATGAAACCTACTAAAAACTGACTGGCTGGAAGGTGTATAATCCCACATCCCAGACAATGCAGTTTTTGAACAGAGACAGGCCAAATTTCCCTCAGTATGTCTTGGACAATGGCCCAAGAGGTAACTGAGGAGGGGGGATTTTTTCTGTGTTTTCTTGCTGCTGTTGATAGCAATGACAACTCTTTTTTAATGGCCAGCACATCTGTGGGGGAGGGCAATATTAATTGGACCATGTCACTTTTCTTTATAGTGACATGTTTTTGCAGATGAAGATAAGAAGAAAGAAGATGAAGAGAAAAGACTGAAGATAGAAAATAACAGATGAAGAATTACAGTGGATGACCAGGGTGCTGAAAGACCCTAATGGATATCAGATGTACAGGTAAGTGTTTATTGTTATGGAATGTGTTCGTTTTAAGGGGTTTAAACCTGTGAATACCACTGGGGTATGAAATGCTCTGCAATGCGTTGCATATCCCACTGGCCCTCATAGGGTTAATATTCTTTTCACTCATGTTTTTAGTCCCTTGGATATATTTATATGGAGCATAGGGCCCCATATCAATACATACATGTGTCACTAGTGTAGGATCACTACGCTATGCATGCATGTATGTTTTAGAAACCACTGTTCTAGTACTTGTCAGTGGTTTTTAATGCGGGATAGGGACTCAACACCTAGCAAATATAGAGTCCCTTAATCTGTGTTACAAGCCACCACATATAATAGAATACCAAATTCATCTACTTTTTCATTGTACAATGGGTGCAAATTTTGTGCCCGTTGTGCATTTTTAACTGTTAGTAGTTTGTCACAGCACGGGTAATAGAATACTTACCTGTGAATTAAAACCACCATCACCACTGTTTTCTTGTTACTGGTGGTCACAGTATCGCTTCCCCAATGCACTAAAATTTCTCCAGTTTTGGAGATCTTAGTCCATAGGCTCTATAGAATAACTTAGGAACTGGAGAAGTGGAATCACTATTGAAGTTGACTCCTCTTTATCACCTCTTTATCACTTCTTAGAGCATAATACCACAGATCTCCATTTTAATGAAGGATTCTTATTACGCACACAGCAGAGTTCCTGTGTATCCTGCAGAATGATTTTTCCTGCTTTGAAATAGAGATCTTAATGAAGATGCACTAATCTTAACTGGGCCCAAATCCATTTCATGTTATGAACTAAGTTGTCTTTGCCATCTTATCTGTCTGATTATACCTCAAATATGTTTATAATTCCAAGCCTTCTCCATGCCTTCCCCATATACATGCTGTCTCAGTTTCACCAATGGCTCATTTGCATATTTAAATTGTACTTAATGATCTATGTCCACATTCCTGGAGACTATACACCATATGCACTAAGCTCCAATAGCTGTTGATGCTGCTGGAATTCACAGAAATAAATGTGCATTATTTTCTTCCATGTTTCAAAGTGGAGAACAGTTTGCAATAGTTCATATTTCCATATTTCCAAGTAAAAAAGCAATACTACAAATTTATCAATGATAAAGTGTGGTACTGTGTTACTTTTCGATAAAGACAAAGATTAGTAGAATAAACAAGATACCTTTTTAAGGCATGTTATTGAATGAGATTTTAATATCTATTTAACTACTGTATATATATATATATATATATATATATATATATATATATATATATGTATATATACTAGCAATGTGGGACGGCGCTGCCCGTCAGGCTATATAGGGAATTAATGCACACACACACGGATGCAAGACAAACACACACAGAGACACACACACGCGAATGCACATGCATGCACTGAGATGCATAAGGAGCGACACAGTCATACACACATACATGCAATGCACAACATGCAGACACATAGAGTGTGATACAGACATGCAACACACACAGTGAGGAAAACACAGGCACACACAGAGACACACACACACATAGACACACACACACATAGAAGTGAGTCATAAGGGGGTGACTTATGTGTCATTGTAATGAGTTTGTGTTTGTACTAATGCCTCAACTGTGGCATTCATTCATAGAGTTGAAATGCATGTGGTAATTGCACATACTATGGTGGAAGGTGGATTGTGCTGGCTCCCGGGGTGTGAGTAAGTGTGAGATTATGGTGGAAGGTGGATAGTGCTGTGAGTGCGTGTGAGTGCGAGAGTGAGTAATTGCGTGTGAGTGATTGCATGTGAGTGATTGTGTGAGTGTGTGTAATTGAGTGAGTGTGTGTGACTGAGTGAGAGTGTATGAGTGAGTGTGTGAGTGAGAGGGTGCATGAGAGTGAGTGAGAGAGTGTGAGTGAGAGAGTGTGAGTGAGTGTGAGATTGAAAGTGTGAGTGAGAGAGTGTGAGTGTGTGTGATTGAGTGTGTGAGAGTGTGTGAGTAAGAGTGTGTGAGTGAGAGAGTGTGAGTGTGTGAATTATTGTGACTGTGTAAGATTGAATGTGTGTGATTGAGTGTGTGAGAGTGTTTGTGATTGAGTGTGAGTGAGTGCGTGAGAGTGTGTGAGTGAGAGAGTGTGAGTGTGTGAATTATTGTGAGTGTGTATGACTGAGTGTGTGTGTGTGAGTGTGAGTGAGAGTGTGAGAGTGTGATTGAGTGTGTGTGACTGAGTGTGAGTGTGTGTTTTTTGTCTGATGTGTTTGTGTCTGTGGTGTAGGAGCGAGTGGCAGCCATTTTGTTTTTTCAGTTACTTGGATAGTGGTGAGCGGGCTGGATAGTTGGGGCAGGCCAACTCCCTGCATGATTTAAATCACTCCCCATTTGAATAACCCAATGGGAGCAGTAACTCCTCCTTACTTAACCCTTTGAGTGACAGAGGGGTACGCAACGCATTGCAAAGCAATGCGTTGCGTACCCCTCTGGCACTCAAAAGGTTAAGTTGAGGTAACATAGCAATATAACACACGGTGGCTCTTCAGTTGAGGCAGCCCTCTGTAACATACAGCAAAGCATCTCTCTCCTTTTAAGGAGAAAGGGCGGGAATCAGGAAGCAGGAAGTGGAGGAGTGACAGTTGAAAACAGACAGTTAGTGAGATTGACTGAAGAGATGAAAAGCATTAAATAAAAGAGTTCAGAGGAGGGCTGGCCTGGGGGGCAATTGCCCCCTGGGCCAGTCATAAATCTGCGCCAGTGGACCACTGCCTCACTCAATTTCCTACATGCTGCTATAAATGGAGTAAATAGAATTTATGGAGATACACTAGTAGCTCCATTTCAATTCTACACTCTTTGATATTACCAATGTAGCTCCATCTCAACTGTTATCTCCATGATATCACTAGTGTACCACCATTTCAATTATAAGATCTGTGGTATCACTTGCCTTACTTTATAACATGAATACCAGATATAACATTAACAAAAGGAGGTTGGCTGTGACATTGTGCTAGGGTGATAGTAGAAATAGACCACTTGATTTTGCTTGCCCCCCCAGGTCAAACGTTTCCAGCCCTCCCCTGAAAGAGTTGCTATTAAGTTTATCCCTGAGTTTGTATTTTATGGAAACATTACACCCTCGTACTGAAACAGAGTTACAATTATCTGTGGGAGGTGAAACAGTGTGTTTGTGGGGTCATGATTCTGAGTGAGAGTGTGTATGGACCGGGAGAAGTTATTGATATCTCCTACTACAGGAGCGAGTAGCAGCTATATTTTTTTGTCAGTTGGATAGTGGTGGGCGGGCTGGAGGGGGCGGGCCAACTCCCTGTATGATAAGCATGGCCCTATTGAATCTCCCAATGAGAGCAGTAAAGTCCCCATTGAATCACCCAATAGGAGTTGTGTCTCCTAATGAGACATAAATTATGTAATGAGGCATTCTGTGCAATGTGTGTGTGTTTTCTGAGGCGACATAAATTATGTTCTGTGTGTGAGGTACCATAAATTATGCAATGATGCTTATTCCTATATATGTATATATATATATATATATATATATATATATATATATATTTATATATTTATAAAACCACAAAATATATTGGTGTTATGGTGCTTACCTAACACCGTGTACTCTATAAATAAAAATAAATTTATAAAAAATGAGTGACTGTCACTCTCAATCTCTAGTAAAAGTATTCAGACCCCTGACCAATGCTCTCATATTACTGGTTTACAAATTGTAATGTCATTCTGTATGATATTTTATTCTAATTTACTTAGTCAAAATCAATTCTTGTAAAGTGACTTTGGTTTTATGTTGTGAAATATTGTTAAGACATCTAAAACTCTCAAATATGTTGATTGTATAAGTATTCAACTTTCAGCCCCTGAACTGTAGAACCTCCCAGCATACAAAGATGAAAGAAATTGCATTAATGAGAACCTTACCATTGTCCAACACCTGTGAACCTTAATGTTGCTGTCACATTTCTGTAATAAAACCCCAGTGTTGAAGATCATTAGGAAATCTGTGGTCTGAAGGTAAATGAAGATCAAAGAGCATGCTACAGAAATAAAGTAATACAAAAACATAGATTAGGTAAAGTGTGTAAAACAATATCCAAGTGTTTGGATAGCACAGTGAGCACATGTGGATCAATAATTAGGAAGTGGAAGTTGCATTAATACCATGGATGGGTGAAAATCATAGAAAATACATACAATGTCTGCTTTTTCACCACTGCCAATACATTTCCTGTAAGAAATTTGCCATTTTTGCATATGTTTTCTATGACTGCAAGATTTTCTGCCAGAATATTATTTCTTCTGATGGCTGAAGTGGAGAAATAAATAGCGAAAAGTTAAAGTTATGAGTCCTACAGCAACATATGCCTTGAAAAAATTATTAACAAGCTGAGTGCCTTTGTTCTTTGACCACAACACTAACTTCCTGTTTCAGTAACAATGGCAAAGGAATCTTTTAAAAATATTCCAGTAAGGGGCAAGTTGCAACACATGACATCAGTTCTTTAAAGCCTCTGATTTCAACAAAAAGAAAGGGCAGCATGTCAACTTCCAACATTTTGGTAAGTTTACTATTCCACAGGGGTCCTTTTGCACTTTTTTGTGCAGGTTTTGACTTCTTTCTAAAAACGTAGTAAGTTTTGGATGGGTACATATTAAGAGAACGGTATAATGTTATTGCTTTAACAACATGACTTGTGGAGGTGGAGGCAATATATGTGGGCACTCTATGACTCTAGTCATCTCCACAAACTCAGAGTCATACTCTGCAGCATGAGCAGACTATCTTGGCACACTCTCTGACGCATCACCAGCACTTTTATTATGTACCCCAGAGCCCAGGGAGTACTTCTGCTGCTGCTAGTTGTAGCACCTCTGACCTGTTGATGGTTTGTCTCCCAGTCAGACCTGTGGTTGTGCTTCAGGTGAAATCTCATTGATTTCAGAACAGTCTCTGATAACTGAAACAGTGGGTTATTTATTAAATATTGTTTAATGGTATCAACACACTCTTTGTGAGGACTCATGGTATATAATGACAATATCAGGTTTGGTTGATATCACATTTTCTGGAAATGCAGCTGTCATTGAGATGATAGTAAGTCTCTAATGTATTTTATGCAAATTGGCAATTCCTGTAGACATACAAAGAAAAAGAAAAAAGCGCAACCTCTAAATGTATACTGTATAAAAATAAGATAAAAGTCCCCTTCGGTGACTATATGCACTCACCAGATGATTCTTGAAAATGTGCTCATAGATAATAAATAAAGAGATCCTAGTACTGATGATCCATTCACAATGTCGATTCTGCCGTGGTTTCCAATAGTATGTTGCAGCGTATAATCACGGAGTAAATCTCTTCCAATTGGCTTCAATACGCTGTAGCGTCTGGTGCTTATTTTCATGGAAATCACAGAATCCAGTACTGTTAGAGATACTTGAGGGCTGCGGTTGAGAAACTCTTTACAAGGGTTGGCAGGTACTGCTGAGGGTGAGCAGAAGACCAGTCAACTATCTGAGGGTTTGTCCTGCGGAGGAAAACAAGGACATTGACTGATTGAAGCTGACACACTGTATTCCATTAAGTGACCCGATTTGACCTGAAAAAAAGCACCAGACGCTACAGCGTATTGAAGCCAATCGGAAGAGATTTACTCCGTGATTATACGCTGCAACATACTATTGGAAACCACGGCAGAATCGACATTGTGAATGGATCATCAGTACTAGGATCTCTTTATTCATTATCTATGAGCACATTTTCAAGAATCATCTGGTGAGTGCATATAGTCACCGAAGGGGACTTTTATCTTATTTTTATACAGTATACATTTAGAGGTTGCGCTTTTTTCTTTTTCTTTGTATGTTGGCTATTGACTGTGAGGTGATACTGAGGACACCACGATGAGTAGCAGCACATCTGAAGTATCCCATAAGAAAACCTTTATATTTTCCAAGTGGACTGTGGCAGTATCGCCTACATTTCTTTTTGTTGTATATTCCTGTAGACATGGTTGGAGGAAAAAGTCAGTATACTGTATGATATGGTTTGAGAGGCCCAATAGCAGGTATGAAGGGGGTGACCCTGTGGCTCATGCAGAGAAGTATACATTTTAGACTGTATAGGTAGTGTAGATCTTATGGGAAAATCCACAGATTATTTGTGTGTTCATCTGTCCATCCTGCATTATGTGCCACTGTTACTTCACTGTCCAATTATCTCCTGAATTTATCTGTAGTATTTAGTAGACAATAGTAATAATATTGTATAGTCACTAAGTTGTTTTATATCCCAGAGCATTGGAAAAAATAACTTTGTAAGATGGCCAGGTCACCACACCTTTATCAACAGATAAATATGACTATATTATAATCAATCCCTAAGTCTATACTCACTATCTATGTTTTTGTTACATTGTGGTCAAAGCAAGCAAAGAATATCCCACGGCGTGACATACAGAAGTGTCCCCAGTAGTATATCTAAAGGAACGTGACACGATAATGACCGAAATAGATAAAGAAACTGTATAGAACAATCTCAGAATAACGTCTCATAGTTGCTTCGTCTGAAGAAAATAAACTTTGTGTTCTGTCATTTTTGAGATCCAGTCTTGTTTGTTTTTTTTAGCTTTCATCTTCTTTTTTCATTTTAATCATACAAGGATCCTATGACCCCTAAAGTATTATTAATTTAATAATAATAATATTTAACTTGTATTTCTGGTTTGGTGTATAATGCATTTCATTACAGGGAGCCCTGGAAGTCAAGGGCTAAGGCTGTCCTAAAGCCTATACATGAAAAAATGTGGGGCAGCTACATCAAGCAGTTGGAGAACAAGTATGCTGAAAAAGGGTCAGCAAGATTATTTTATTGGGATTGTGCAGGAAGTACTATCAAACCAATGTTCAGATTGCTTCCAAAGTAGTTTCCATAGTAAAGCAATTGAAATTGGATTGACAGTTAAATCTAAACTGTCTGACCTAATTACTGATTTTGGTTGAAGAGTCAGTCACCTCATGTCTGTAAGAAGGTGGAGGAGGCAGAAGAATGTACAGGGTGAAAAATATAAGCTTATGGCAAGCTTTCCAAATTAAAAGTTCTACTAATCATTTTCTGTAGTACTTTAAAATAAATATGTTTTCTGTGGATATACTTACAGTAGGTTTTGAACATCCATGATCTGTAAACTTTGTACATTTTTTTAATTATTTCTGTGCAAATCTTTTGACATTATAAGATTGTTTAGGAGTGAATTTCAATAAAATTAAATAACCAGTGATCTCTAACAATAATGAATTATTCCTTATGTAAAATAGGGTACAATGCAGAGTTTAAATTGGTAAATATATGCAAGAGTATATGAATTCTGTTACCTTAGGCTGCTGACATAATGCAGCTATGGTTGATAGTTCCTACTGTGTCACCATAACTCTTTAAAATGGAAGGTCAGGATGACTTTCTTGATCTAAGGTGAAAGCAAGATATGTGAACAAGCATGGCCTAATTATAGTCTTGATATGACTGAACTTTCCTTGTTATTTTCAAACATTTCTTTAACTTTTATTCTTATTTAAATTTCATAGAACCATAGAATATTCAGATTACAATTTTAGAATTTATTAGGAAAAATATTAATTCAGAGCACTGGCATCATTTTGTAAATTGCTGGAATAACTCAGATATGACATGATCTACATGCACAATGAAAATGAACAACTTTCTGAAGAAACATCCAGCAAAATAACAAAAATCAAAGAATCAGATAAGATTGTCTGGTTTAGTATACAGGAGAGGTTGTTATAATGCTGAACAACAAATTTATACATACATTCAACCTCAAAACTACACTCAGGCATTGTTGTGTAAAAAGTGTAGTGCGCATAGCCTCTGACACTTAAATGGTTTAATGGTAAGTGTAAGGTATAGCATGCTATGTTTTAAATATAAGCATGAATTGACAATAATGTTAAAATAGTGCAATGGTGTTGATCCTGTTAGTCCCACTGGGTTCAAGAACACCAAATGACTCAATTATCCAGGACTAGGGATGGATTAATAGTTTTGCCTCAAACAAAAATTGGGGAAAAATGGCACTTCCCACTCGGCAAATACTTTCCTGTGAAAAGTGTAGTTTTCCATTTTTTTTTTCGCATAGCTCATTGCATTGAATGCAATGGGAAGAAAAACTTTTCCCCACCACCTAAAAGTTTTCTCTACTCTTCCTGCAGGTATATGAAGGGGCGTCAGGGTCTCACAGGATGCCATTCTTTGTTTGTGACAGGAGAGAGCAGTACGTTTTTGAGCTAGAGAAGATAGACAAATAAAGGCGAATTGAAGATTAGCTTAGGAAGTCTTTTAGGTAGAACATTTTTTTCTCCTTATTAGGGGATTCTGGGAGAATTCTGGAGGAGAAGAAGGGAGGAAGGAGGTTGACCCCAAAATACCCCAAAATTTGGTGTGACTGACTGGTAACACACAGGCAGCTGGTACCCAATTTGCTTGCTGATCTTGATTTCATTGTCTCTGTGCTGGGGAAATTTGGGGAAAGAAGTTGTTGATTTTGTTTTTAGTTATATACTAGTTGAAGACCCAGTGTACACGGGCCACAGTGCCACCCAGCAACGGCTGTGGTGCAGTCATGCACAGTAGAGACTGCTCACACTGAATTCAGCTGCGGAGCGCGCAGTCTATACTGCGCATGACTGCAGCGTGCTCAGCCGACTGTACTGCTCATGACAGCTTCTGTCAAACATACATTTAGCGAATTATTATATATGATAGATATTTTTTTAGTGTTGAGTAACCAGCAACAAAAACAGCAACAAAGGTATCACAGTGCCCGTGATTCCAGTGACTGAGTGTCATTGTTACTTCCGGGTTTACCCTGGCCTCATTCTTATTGGCTCTGTGATGGTAACTTCTCCCAGGGTTTGCCTTTATATACTCCCTCCTGTCATTCTACCGGTGCCCTTTCGTGGTGTACCCGTACCTAGCATTTATGACTACTTGTTCCTGTTTCAGTGTATGGCTTGGCTCGCTTGACTGCGTTTATATTCCTGATGCTCCTGTGATCCGATTCCGTTGCTGACTTTGGACTGGCTAACTAACTCCGTGTGTATCAACCTGGCTTGGCTGAGTATCCAATTATGTTACCGACTAAGGACTGGCTGACTATCTCCGTGTGTATCGACCTGGCTTGGCTGAGTATCCGATTCCGTTACCGACTAAGGACTGGCTGACTACTCTGTATGTACCGACCTGACTGGGCTAAGTGTCTGGTTGTACCATCTGGACTGGCTGACTATTCCATGTGTGCCGACCTGGATGAGCATCTGGTTCCGTTGAAAATGGGACTGGCCGACTATCTCCATGTGTACCGATTAGGGCAACGCTGGCTACTGATTGGTCACATTACGCACACTGCTCACTCCCACTCGCTAGTGTCTGTGTTGCCTCTGGTAACCCTAGTGTACTAGGGTTCAGTCTGAGCCAGACTCCTGCCCGTGTTGCCTACGTTAACCCTAGTGTTCTAGGGTCAGATTACAGCCAGTGTCTGGTCTATGTTGCCTCCGTTAACCCTAGTGTGCTAGGGCCAAGTCATTGCTAAAGTCCAGTCTGTGTTGCCTCCGTTAACCCTAGCTTCTAGGGTCAAGTCACTGCCAGAGTCCTGTCCGTGTTGCCTCCATTAACCCTAGCGTTCTAGGGTCAAGTCGTTGCCAGAGTCTTGCCTGGGTTGCCTCCGTTAACCCTAGTGTACTAGGGTCAGATCGCTGTCCGTGTCCGATCTGTGTTGCCTCCGTTAATCCTAGTGTACTAGGGTCAAATCGCTGTCAGTGTCCAGTCTGCGTTGCCTCCATTAACCCTAGCCCTCTAGGGTCAGTCCGCTGCCAGAGTCTTGCCTGTGTTGCTTCCGTTAACCCTATAACTCTAGGGTCAGGTATCTACCTGAACACTGTGTGTGCTGCCTCCGATATCCCTAGTCGGTTAGGGGATTGCCATCGCCTTGTGTCACCTATTGGCGGTGTGGGGCTGTTGAGGATATTCTTGTTACTGAACCCGTCCACGGATCAAGCCTGCAAAGTCCTAGATCTATATATATAAATATCTCGTATTATTGCTACTGTGATATTCCTCATCCTGACCCGAGTCAGATCTGGGAAGTACTTGGTATGGACCTCATCTGGACCTGAGTGGGGTGATTGTTCTTTATTTTCAATAAAGCGTTTTAACCTTACCTAACTGTCTGAGTGTTCTTACGAAACCGTGACAAAAGTTTAATAACATCCCCAACCTTAGTCATGTTGAGTGCATCTGCTGCTGGAAGGCCTGTACCTTTGACACATAGTAGTAGTAGTGGTAGTAGAATTGCATCAATATCTAGCCCCAGTAGTAGTAGCAACCCCTCAGAAACCCCTCAGTCCATGAAGTCGACAGTATGGAGATACTTCACTCAGGTTCCAGGCGCTATGACAGAGAAAACCAGACCCAATGTATTAAAAGCAGCACAGATGAGGAGGAGGATGGATGTGAAGAAGGGTTGCTATTGCTACCATCTACCACACTTTGGACCACTGCTTTGACCAATAAGTAATGTGTATCAGTAATCTGAGAAGAAGGATAGCATATATATATATATATATATATTTTTTTTTATAAAACAAGAAATGGAGCAGTGCCCATGTTGGAAATAAGCACTCACAGGTCTTGCTTGCAGAGTTGTGTTTTTTTTGTCAAAGGGCCTTCCTCAAGTCTTGTGCAACTCTGCAAGCAAGACCATAGAATATGGACATTGCTCCATTTCATGTTCTATAATTATGCATTTGCATATATATATATATATATATATATATATATATATATATATATATATATACTAGCAATATGTTAGCAATATGTGACGGCCTTGCCCGTCATTGTAGTGGGGTATGTGTTATGTAGCATTTTTTCTTTGAAATGTTGTAGGTGGCATGTTGAAGGTATATTATAAGATTTTTTGTGTTTGTTTGTATTGTACATTTCATTTAGCTGTATTGACTGATGTTTTTTTGTGTACTGTGTGAAGCAGAAAGAATCATATTGCACACATACATAGACACACACAGATACAGTGACATAAACAGACATTGATCATACATACACACGTACATACATGCGTACACACACAAACACACACATACAGATATTATTATGGTCTTGTAAGTGCCAGAGGGGTAGGCAAGGAATTGCTAATTGTGTTGCTTAATCCTCTGGCACTGAAAGGGTTAACCAGCTGTCCCAGTATGTAGCAAGAGTCATGGAGTCCACAGTCCCTGAAGTGGACTCTGTACATGCACACTAAGAGGCTGCCAGATAACCGCCGGCCCGGCTCCCTGGCCAGGAAGACGCCTCGGCCAAGAGTGTTACTAGGGACGCAGCCCGAGCACCAAGAGCGGGAACTGAGGAGGAATGGTGTGTGTGGTTGGAGCAGGGATGGTGTATGTTGTTGGAGTAGCTATAGTGCGGCATGTATTTTTTTGTTACAGGGTACTTACACAATGCAGGTGTGTGACAGCGGGCAGAGAGCGGAGGTGAAGAAGCTTGTGTGTAAGAGTGTGTACTACAGAGTG
The DNA here is from genome assembly GCA_037306005.1 of Rhinophrynus dorsalis. Classification (NCBI taxonomy): domain Eukaryota; kingdom Metazoa; phylum Chordata; class Amphibia; order Anura; family Rhinophrynidae; genus Rhinophrynus; species Rhinophrynus dorsalis. Next base: position 323,368,669 of record CM074720.1, on the reverse strand, counting down.
GCCCCATCATGGTCTGTCTCCAGCCCCTCAGCCACGGGTAATAGCCACATCCAGCTGCCGCTTGTAGAATGCTCCTTGAAGGGCCGCATGACCGGGCTGTTGCGGGGTGGAGTGTTGTGCTTCATGAAGTGGGACCATGAAGGATTTGGTACTGGGCCTGCCTGCCTCCAAGCTACATGAAGCAGCTGGGCTTCCTGCAGCAGAAGCACATTGTGCACCAGGAGCCGAAAGCATTGTTGTGTTGCGGATACCAGAAATTAAGGTACACTGGAGCCGATCCCACCCTCTCTTTGTTGGATCAGCTCATTGTGTGCCTCAGGTTGGTGGAGGGACCCCTGTGTGTGTGTGTGGCTTGTGTGTGTGTGTGTGGCTTGTGTGTGTGTGGCTTTTGTGTGTTTGGCTTTTGTGTGTGTATGTGCGGCTTTTGTGTGTCTGTGTGTGGCTTGTGTGTGTGGCTTTTGTGCATGTGTGTGGCTTTTTGTGTGTGTGTGTGTGTGTGGGGCTATTGTGTGTGAGGCTTTTGTATGTGAGGCTTTTGTGTGTGTGTGTGGGGGGCTATTGTGTGTGGGGCTTTTGTGTGTGTGTGTGGGGGGGGGGGCTTTTGTGTGTGGGGGGGCTTTGTGGGGGGGCTTTTGTGTGTGTGTGTGTCTTTTGTGTGTGTGTGTGTGTGGCTTTTGTGTGTGTGGGGCTATTGTGTGTAGGGCTTTTGTGTGGGGGGGGGCTATTGTGTGGAGGGCTTTTGTGTGTGTGTGGGGGGGGGCTTTTGTGTGTGTGTGACTTTTGTGTGTGTGTGTATGTGTGTGTGTGTCTTTTGTGTGTGTGTGTGTGGCTTTTGTATGTGTGTGTGTGTGGCTTTTGTGTGTGTGTAGCTTGTGTGTGAGTCTGTGGTGTAGGAGCGAGTGCCAGCCATTTTGTTTTTTCAGTCACTTGGATAGTGGTGGGCGGGCTGGATAGTGGGGGCAGGCTAACTCCCTGAATGATTTAAATCACTCCTCCATTGAATCACCCAATGAGAACAGTAACTCCTTACTTAAGCTGAGGTAACATAGCAATATAACACACAGTGATTCTTCAGTTGAGGCAACATAGCAATATGCTGAGGGATCAAATAGAAAGTGATGTTTGAGGCTTGCCCTCTGTAACATACAGCAAAGCATCTCTCTCCCTTTAAGGAGAAAGGGCGGGAAGCAGGAAGCAGGAAGTGGAGGAGTGACAGTTGAAAACAGACAGTGAGGTGACTGAAGAGATGAAAAGAGTTAACCCTTTGAGTGCCAGAGGGTTACGCAACACATTGCAAAGCAAAGTGTTGTGTACCCCTCTGGCACTGAAAGGGTTAAATAAGGGTTGCTATTAAGTTTATCCCTGAGTTTGTATTTTATGGAAACATTACACCCTTGTACTGAAACAGAGTGTATGGAGGGTTACAATTATCTGTGGGAGGTGATGCAGAGTGTGTATGGAGGGTTACAGTTATCTGTGGGAGGTGAGACAGAGTGTATGGAGGGTTACAATTATCTGTGGGAGGTGACACAGTGTGTAGGGAGGGTTACAATTATCTGTGGGAGGTGACAGTGTGTTTGTGGGGTCATGATCCTGAGTGAGAGTGTGTGTGGACCAGGAGAAGTTATTGATATCCCCTATTTCAGGAGCGAGTGGCAGCTATGGTTTTTTTTCTCGGTTGGATAGTGGTGGGAGGGCTGGAGGGGGCAGGCCAACTCCCTGTATGATAAACACTCCCCCATTGAATCACCCAATGGGAGCAGTAATGCCCCCATTGAATCACCCAATGGGAGTTGTGTCTCCTAATGAGACATAAATTATGTAATGAGGCATTCTGTTCAATGTGTGTTTGTTTTCTGAGGAGACATAAATTATGTTCTGTGTGTGAGGTACCATAAATTATGCAATGAGGCTTATTCTTTTATATAGATAGATAGATAGATAGATAGATAGATAGATAGATAGATAGATAGATAGATAGATATCACATATATATATCACATCAATCACACCACAACAGTCACCCACCCACAACAGTCACCCACTACCACTACCATACACATCTGCCACATTGAAGGTTATACTTTTTTATCATTTGACATCATCATCATGAATATGTGCCAGTGTCACTTAAGCAGGACGTTAGTGTTGTGGGCAAACAACAAATGTATTCTGCATGCTAACAACTTGTCACGGTTTATGTTGCTGTAGGAATCACAACTTTTGGTTTTCAGCTACTTATTTCTTCACTACAGCCCTCAGAAGAAGTAAAATTGTGCTGGGAAATGTTGCATCCTAGGAAACATAGGCAAAACATGTGTTGGAATTGGTGAAAAATGTGTTGGCATTGGCGAAAAGAAGGAACATTTTGCATTTTCTTTTGTTTTAAAGTTTATTGGAGAAAAGTGGGATATAAAAATACAGAGATGTGGTAAAGCAGTCATGTGTTTGACATGATCATGATCCTAAATATTAGTTATAAGAAGCATTATTACTCAAATTGTAGACCAGAGAGAAAGAGAAAGAAGTGATCTATCAAGGAAAGTTTAAAAGATAAAGTAGAGAGGGAAAAAGGGGAAAAGAAGGGGGACCAAAGGACAAAAGAAAAGTAAAAAAATGGGGGGACCGGGCAATTAACCACATTCTAACAAGGGTATAAAATACATGCAGAGTGGTAAAAATGGGGCTGGTTTTGAAATCAGCACAGACTCTTTCCAAAAATGAAATATCAAGATTAGCATTGGCCCAAGGACAACAATCAGTGAGACTGAATTTAATTGAAATAGGGTAATTCTCAAATAGTATAGAGGTAAGCCTCTCGACTACCATGACAGAAAAAAATTTCTCTTACCAGCTACATAATGTAGGAGGATCAGGCCTCTTCTAGCTAATGGGCATTCATATCCTTGCAGCATTAATAAGGTATATAAGTAACAGCTTACCAGTCTTGCTAATCAGAATTTTACCCAAGCCAAGATATAGCAGAATTAATTTAGAATCTGAAGGAATGTGAAGGCCAGTAATTGGTTCCATTTCACTTTACACATCAGACCAAAACTTCTCAGTAGGAAAACAGTCCCGCCAGATGTAAGACATGCTACCAATGTCATTACTTCATATCCTTCTCGGTGGAGACACATTGTGATAGAAGCAATGTAAAATGTCTGGGGTTCTATACCATCTAAGAAGAAGCTTATAATTAGTTTCTGCTGCCTTGACACTACAAAATGAGTAGTACGCACTCCTGAGAGCCGATAGCCCTTCCTTCTCTTCTATAGAAGATCTCAGTTCCTGCTCTCAGAGTTGTCTCTCAGAGTCCTACTCCTCTGCAGCACATCAACAGCATTTCTATTATGTACCCCAGAACCCCTGGAAGTTTTCGGAGTACTTCTGCTGCTAGCTGTGGCACCACTGACCTGTTGATGGTGTGTCTCCCAGTCAGACCTGTGGTTTTGCTTCAGGTGGGATCTCATTGAGGAGGTGCCTAGGTGTGAGCCTGCATTCCGCCTGCTCAAATGCGTCTTACACAGACAACAGATAGCAATTTGCTTTACTTTTATTAAGCATACTGTAGACTTCATAAACTAAAAATATATGTGTGTGTTTGTGTTTAAATGCATTTATGGAATATGTGCCAAGGTTTAATGTGTCACTATAAGTGTACCAACTCTCTCTGCTCTCAACTCCTTCTACCTTGCTCTAATGAATGCTCCTCTCTCTCTATCGCTGCTCTCCGCTTCTGGGTCCTGTGCTCTAGCTTGCACAAAATCGAAACACAGACAAAGTATGTCAGTTATTTTGGGGTATATATAGGTGTATTTGAATGTACTTGATACTTTGGTGTGTTGTGATTGGCTGTGAGTTTGAACTCGTGTTGACAACGTTCAGCATTATTAGACCATCGCATTGACCGTTATCTATTTTCTTTGCATTAGATGTTTTGTATGTTAATTATCAACTGATTGAGACTCATGGTGAGGTGAAAAATGGTGAGAATCTCGTTAGCCATTCTGATTGATTACTTATTGAATGATGTGTAAGTCAGACATGGCTAACATCTGTGGCCCTTTCTTTTTTTACTTAACAGCAGTTTTACTATATACTTAATTGGATCAAGGCCTAAGGGAGGTAAGTAATCTGCCAAGTAAAGTTGAAATTCAACTCTAAGAGTTGTTTGGTGGATGAGGGAAGGTTAATGTTAAGAGCTTGAGAATTGTCAGTGTTGATTTGAAAGCAAGATAGGTGCTTATAGATTCTCAATTCTGAGAGCAAGGGAAATCAAAGGTTTAGCGATGGTAAGTAGAATGCCATCAGTAAATAGAGAATGTTTATGTGTCTGGGGGCTGACCGTAATAATGGAAGCGTTTTGATTTGATGTACCTGAACAGCGAACGCTCCAAGGCTGAGAACAAATAAAACAGGAGATAGTGGACAGCCCTGTCTGGTCCTACCCTCAATCTGGATGGCGGAGTAGAGTATGCCTGCAATGGGGACACGGGCGGTGGGATTGGAGTACAGAGATGTAATTTCCCCTTGAAAATGTTCAGGGAAATGAAATTGGTGAAGAGTAGCCAGCATATATGTTCAGTTAAGCCTATCAAAAGCCTTCTGCGCATCTAAAGAGAAAACCATGGAAGGGATGTCAGTCTTTTTGGCATGGTGGAATAATGCAATAGTGCACCAAATCAAATGCTATCTGTGGCTTGCCTCCCACAAATAAAGCCTACCTGGTCTGGATGAATTAACAAGGGAAGGATTGGGGACAATCTGTTAGCTAAAATTTTGGCAAAAAGTTTGACTTCAGTGTTGATAAGGAAGATAGGTTTGTGGGAGTTGCAACAAGTGGGGTCCTTACCCTGCTCATGAAGAAGGATATTTGCAGCTTGAAGCATAGTCTCTGGAGGAATGTAAAGCAATTAAAGACACTGTTCAAATGGGGTGTCAGTAGAAGTGCTTATGGTATTTATTCAAGACCTCATCCACACCTGGCACCTTGGAAAGTTTAAGCTGCTTAACTGAGGGAGAAATTTTGAAAACGGAGATAGAGGCATCTAAAAGATCATGCTGATCAGCAGATAGAGAGGAATCTGGCTGCTTTTGAGGTAAGGGAGGACTTTGGATGGGACTTCATTGGGGGCATGAGAGTCAGAATATAGATCGGTAAAGAAAGAAAGAAAATACTCCAGGATACAATGTGTACCCTGGGTAAGATACCATCTGGTGCCCTAATTGCCACAATATTATTTTGCGTCTGCAGAGAGTGAAGTCTAGAGGCTAACACGGAATGGGCTTTGTTAGAATATTGGTAACATTTCAGATTAGTCAGTTTCATAGCCCTCTCCACATCTGAGGTCAATATCGCATTCAACTGACCCCTCAATAAGAGTGCAATTCATAGAGGTAGGAGAGGGGGAGGATTTATGTGAGTGAGGGATGATAGTTCAAATATGAGATTTTCAATAGCAGCACAGCGAGATTTCCTGTGCTAATAAGCTGGTTGAATGAGGACCCCCCAGACATTGGCCGTATGAGCCTTCCAAATGGAATAAAAGGAGTCAACAGAGCTTGGATTCAGAGAAAAATAAAGTGTGAGTGCCTCATACAATCAGTACTATTTTGGACTAGGAGAGAGTCAGTAAGAGAAAAATAAACATTCTGATGGAACATTATCACAATATCTCTGGTCTTAGCCAGGAAGGCAGCTTAAAAGTAATGTGGAAAATTATTTTATTTGGGGTGAGAGCCATGGGAGAAATTAGTCTCCTGGAGAAACAAATATCCGCTTTCAAGCTCGAGTACCAAGAGAAGGCAATTCTACATTTGTTTGGGAATTGAGGCCATTGCAATTGTGTGAGAGGCAAGTGAGAAGACATGGGTGGAAAGGGAGGAAGAGGAGAGCCTAGGCTCATAGTGTAGCAGATGTAGTCTGTGGAGCAGTTGTAAGGGAGAGGACCAACTTGATTGACCTTAGTAAAAAGCTCCACCAATAGCTGTATGTGTTGTCAGAAGATAGGCTGGCCACTGAACACCTCCGGGAGCCCACTGTAGGGAGACATAAAGGGGAGGGGGAGCAAGGGAGTAGGAGAGTATGCAGTAAGGGGGGAACTGAGGTAAAAGGGGGAGAGAAGAGGAGATATTTCACAAGCAGAATAATGTCTAGCCAGTAGAGAGAATTAGTGTAATTACCCGAGTAGGCAAGAAACCTAAATGACCGGGACAATCCAAACCAACAAGTGATAGTGAATTATAAAAAGCAAAATGAGAGGATAGAAAAACGGTGCCCTGACTCTGAGGAGAAGTGCAGCTAAGGAGCATATCTCAACAAACATTCAAAAACAAAATAGCAAGGGAATAATCAAAGCTGAGTAAAAGAAATGTTAAGTAACATGCTGGAACAATAGAACTAGAGTCTGTATGAAGATAAATCAAACATGTGTTATTCTCAGAAGCCTCAAGAAGTGGGTTCAAGGAGGATCTACCACTGGTGGGTCCGGGAGATCGACAGGCAGGAGATAAGGTGTGGATTGGAGGAACCCGGTGCTGAATAGGGGATTTGCAGCTTTTGTAGGAGATTGGGTTTCAAGTGTCTGCCGGCCGCTGATGGGTCATTGAGAGTTAAAGGGCCTGCATTGACTTAACATGGAAAGAAGTAGGCCCTTCTCCCATTGGTCCACCGTTTAAAGGGCACTGTGATGCAGTATGGGAAACGTTGGCCGCCTCCTGAATAGCCGTTGACCAAGGGACAAGTTTAAAGGGACTCCTTCGACTTTACATGGGGAAATGTTGGCGGCCACCAGATTGGCCATTGGAAACAGTAGCTCGACAGCCCATTGGCTGAAATCCAGAAGTGACTAGTTTCCACAGCGCCGCCAGGTCTGAGGTCCCATTGTGTTACTGTTTACCCTTGCCCATTGTCCCATGCAACATCCCTGCCCCGGCCTTTTGTTGTACAGTTGTCCCCAAACATTCCCATTGTGCCCTAAATTAATCAGGTCTGCCCCTTTTGTTCACTGGTCCCAACCCACTATTGTATAATCTCTCCACCATTGTTTGCTTTTTTATTCAACACTGTATAAAATGTATGTTTCTGTACCAATAAACAGTTCTGGTTACCCTGACACTAGTTTTGCCTGGTGATTGGGGTATATTGTGGTATGATGTTGTGTGTCCATCTGGCTCATAACGGAAGAAGTGACCATTGACGGGGTCACCGAGGTTGGGTGTCCACTGGTACCATCACAGAGGCCATAAGGGGCTTCAGCTCAGTAAAGTCCTCCTTGGTGCAGCTCCGTTGTAAGCCGAAAGATAATACTGAGCAGCAAGTAGGCCATGATCCTGGGAGGGGGAAGCAAACTGAGGTAAAACATTAGATGCAGAGGTGGAATGCTTTGTCACATCCTTCGTGGAGAAAAAATCATCTGTGTCCCTGCAGGGTTTCCTCTGGGCTTTCTGTCATCTCATGACAGAAAAATATCAGGAAATGACAGAAGGAGAGATGCACTAATGGCTCAAAGCTAGTGGACACTGAACAAAATTAGAGAGCCATAAGGTCGATGATCAAGTGTCTCTCAATCAACCAGGAAAGTTGTGTTTAAATAAAAAAACTTTGATAAGGGGTGGTTGGTACTGGGTGGGAATAGTCCTGGTCCAGAAATCCATAAAAGGGCAACATTGAGACCCTAAAAGTCCAGGGACTAAACAGGTGCCTGTGGAGGCAAGGCTCATTACGAACAAATAATAAACATACAGATGTGAGTTGTAACAAATATCCCAACATGTTTCAAACCATCCCCTTCCTTCCTCAGTGAAAATTTCACTGTTCAACAATATGAATATTTTCCTCCAATTTATAATTTACTTCCTTGGACTCTGGGTCAATCCCAGTGCTTCTCTTGCACTGCAATGTTCCATTGTTTATATTCCAAGTCTCTCAATATTATACATTTATAATGTTATATCTACTTATTCCATTCATATACTCTATCTAAAAGCAAAACAATAAAACATTATATATTTTCTGTTATATATTATATCTTAACACTATGTTTACAAAAAGCCAAACATTTCAAGGTCCATATTGAATCTAAATGGTTCCTGCAATGTTTTCACATTGTTTCTTTTCAAGGTAATTTCCACCCCTACAACTTTTTTTTCAACCTTACAAATGCTTATAAAGAACATTTGTTTAGGATCTTTTCCATTCCCCGGTAAAAAAATATTTTGTCTATGTGTATTTAGTCCTTTTTTATATTGCGTACATGTTCCCTAAATCAATCATTTAGCTACAGAGAAGGAAGATGACAGAAACCATGACAGTGCGCTTAACTCTTAGGTAAGGTTCTAGAGCTGCTTGATGCCTGTTAAAATAAGGTAGTGTGGAGCAAGTAAACAATCTGAGCCTGGTTTGGTTTATTGGTGGACACCCTATGTTGAAGATACTGACAGACTTAATAATAATAGTAATAATAACAAAAAGTATTTATATAATGCCTTTCTCCCAGTGGGACTCAAAGCACTTTCAGCACACTCTCTTGGAATTCACCAAATCGGCAGCTGAAACAATAGATGTTATTATTACCCAATCAATGGTACTTGATTGCAGCATACTAATCTAACTAATGGTGGGTGACTTATGATCTATAATCCAGGTACATCTACGTAATTTTCAATCATAATAACTTTTGGATGATTTTTGCACAAATTTTTCCATAATACTAAATGCATCTTGCATTTTTTCATCTTCATCATGTTTCCATGTCATCTATTCATACCCATGGACATTATATAAGGACAACACAAGTGTTTTTTTTATTTTTTGTTTTTCATATCTTGCATTGTTATATCATTTTAATGTATTGCATTGATTTTATGTGGCCCCTATAACTTATTAATAAATAGTGATTAACATATATTTAAAGTATATTCCTGTGTTTAAAGGTTAGGTGAGAAGGATAGATCCAGAGAAGGTTGTTAGCTTACATTTTAGTACTTTAGTCTGCTTTTGAACCAGGGTTGCACCTTTCTACATTCTTGTATAATTGTTCTTACTCACAGGGAGTGATCCACTGGTTGATAAAGCTTCAACAGGAATATTGCAACAGTGGTTAACCTGCCCCTGTTCAGGTACTCTTGTCTCTACCAAACGATACATTCAAATGATGATCAGCCCAAATATGTAGTCAAAGCTATAAACCTTTGATACCCTGTGGAAAGGATTGTGGCTCCTGAAAAGTGTTGATGTTTAGTATTTTTTTAAAATCATTTTTAAAATAAACTCTATACGATTACTTATTTTGGCTGATCGTCATTTGGTAAGCAAACTTTGTATCTGAAAAAGGAGGTTAACTCTTTTAAGCTTTTTCACCTGGTGGATCACTCCCTGTGAGTATTACATGCTGTCAATCATTTAGGCTCTTAATGTGTTTTTAGACATATTTACAAGCTCCCCTGTCTTCTGTTCTTTGTTGTCCTCTTTTTCTTATTTTTCTACTTAAAGGAAAACTAACATCTCCTGATAATAAAACCCTCCCCCCCACCAACTTTACTACAGGCAGAACATTCTGTTGAATCCTATGAATTTTGCCCTTGTTCCTGGTTCAACAGTTAAAATTTTCAGTCAGTTCGGCATGTTATGCTTGTGATGGCAGATATTGAAGTTTCTGTTTTTTTTTCAGACTGAAGAAGGCAGAGTGCAAGAGTCTATTTAACACCTCTATTCCTTTACAAGTTTTACAATTAGCACATGCCGGGAGCAGAGTTTGAAGTCCTGTAGTCCTACTAACAGATGTCATGTCCACCTTCATGGACATGGCACCCAGGACTGATTGAAGATGATATCTCTTGGCACAAAAACATAAGTGAAAAGTCATAGGTCCCATTGGGACTTTTGGGCATAACAATGTAGGTAAATTGTTAATATTAGGTGGTGTTAGCTCTCCTTTGATGAGATATACCCTTTATACCCATTTTCATTGGGATCCTACTAGCCTCACAGAATAAACAATTGGAAATACTTTTTTTCATTTATTTTATGTTACTGCATTTGTCTATCAGTACATATGTGTTTTTTCAGTAGTTGAATAAAAGTTATTTTTTTTTTACATTTGCAGGAGAGACAAACATTAAGGGATATTTTAAGAAGTCCTTGGTATAGAGTGTGCTCAAACATTAATTTATTTTTCCGTTTGTGTTTGGAAATGTAATTAAACATATTATGTCCAAACTATTCAGCCCAAACCACTTGAAAAACGTAAGTGGGTAGGTGTTATAAGTAGTTATATATGCTGTGTTAAAATACACTGGAAGCAATCACTGCAGTGAGCAGAGGTGTGTCCATTCATTGTATTTTCTGTGATGGATTCAATTTGTGGATAATAAATGTATCATTAAATTATATGTTATATAAAAAATACAAATGGATGAGTAAATTTGGAGATAAAACATTGATAAATTAATCATCACCAGGCAGCAACTGAATATAGTCTACATTTCTAATTAGAGATTCACAATCATTCTTTAATGTACTTTTAATGTACTTCATACACTAGTGCTTTTGTGTATCTCTCTCTCTCTCTATATATATATATATATATATATATATATATATATATATGTCTCAAATTTAAACAACAGCACTCACAGGTCTTGAAATGTAGTAGTGACAAATGGTGGATATTTATTTCATCAACGTTTCAGGTGAATTACAGCAGCCTTCATCCTGACAAAGGCTGCTGTAATGCACCTGAAACGTTGATGAAATAAATATCCACAATTTGTCACTACTACATTTCAAGACCTGTGTGTGCTGTTGTTTAAATTTGAGACTTGTATAATGGCTTCAAACATGAGCACCCAGGCTGATGTCTACTGAAAACTTGAGTGCCTCTGTTTGGGAATATATATATATATATATATATATATATATATATATATATATATACACAGTACTGTGCAAACGTCTTACGCAGGTGTGAAAAAAAGCTGTAAAGAATGTTTTACAAAAATGACATGTTAATAGTTTATATTTATCAAGTAGCAAAATGCATAGTGAGTGAACAGAAGAAAAATCTAAATCAATCAATTTTTGTTATGACCACCCTTTGCCTTCAAAACAGCATCAGATTTTCTAGGTACTGCACAAAATCAGGGATTTTGTAGGCATATAGTCAGGTGTGTGATTAAAAATGATACCATACAGGTGCTAATGATCATCAATTTAATATGTTGGTTGAAACACAATCATTAACTGAAACAGAAACAGCTGTATAGGAGGAATAAAACTGGTGAGGAACAGTAAACTCAGCTAACAAAGGGAGGTTGCTGAAGAAAGTTTAATGTCAAAAGTCATACACCATGGCAAGATTGAACAAGGCAACAAGACACAAGGTAATTTTACTGCTTCAGAAAGGTCTCTACCAGGCAGAAATTTCAAGGCAGACAGGGGTTTCCAGATGTGCTACCCATGCTTTTTTTAAGAAGCACAAAGAAACAGGCAACGTTGAGGACCGTAGAAGCAGTGGTTGGCCAAGGAAACTTAGTGCAGCAGATGAAAAAACATATCATGCTTACTTCCCTTTGCAATTGGAAGATGTCCAGCAGTGCCATCAACTCAGAATTGGCAGAAAACAGTGGGATCCTGGTACACTCATCTACTGTCCGGAAAAGTCTGGTCAGAAGTGGTCTTCATGGAAGACTTGCGGTCAAAAATGGTATTCCTCTGACATTAGAACATGGCCAAGTGATTAAAGTATGCATGAAAACACAGGAACTGGGGTGCAGAAAAATGGCAGCAGATGCTCTGGACTGATGAATCAAAATTAGAAATATTTAGCTGTAGCAGAAGGTAGTTTTTCACCGTAGGGCTGGAGAGTGGTACAAGAATGAGTGCATGCAGGCAGCAGTGAAGCATGGTGGAGATTCCTTGCATGTTTCTCTCTTATAGAACACTTCCTTCAAGCATTTGACATCACACCCTGAATGTGTTCTGTTAGAGTCTAACTTTCTAAAGAGTATGAAAAAGTGAAAAACAGATATGCACATTATAAAAATGTATCACAGAAAGTAAAGTTTAAGAACAAATGTAAAATTAAGAAGATTAACATGATCACAGTATAAAACAGCTGATAATCCTATTTAACTACTCTATAATAAATAAGGAAATATGTTCATATTCGTATAATGTTTTTTTCCTAGTCCTTAAGGAAAATATCCCAAATGTCAACTAAAACTGTATTCCTACATTTAATTCAGATATAGTTTGGAAAATTAGTAAATTTAAATATTTGGGGATTTTTCTTCTTAGGACATCATATCTTGTCATATGATGCTGGATTTACTTCACGTGAGATATCATTGAAAATTGGAACTTGTCTTAAAATGAAAACAATGTATAGTTTTCTTTTTGTGAATAGTAACTAGTACATAGGAATCATACTACTCTAAAGCAATATGTAGACCTTCCTGACAAAAATAAATGTCATAAGACCTTGGCACTATTTTCGAATTTTAGGACTCAGAATAAGTTGAAAATGATGTCCATCAAACCCCTTTTCTGTGTTAGGGCTTAAGAAAGTAGTCTGTATGCTATTTTTAGGACACTGATGCATTAGATTAAATGTCACTATGATGTTATCAAATGTCACTCATTTTGGGATAAAACAGAGCTGACTGAAAGATCAAAGATCAAAGGAGAATAAATGTAATCATTTTCTAATATTCTACCATACATTTTAAATCTCCGGTAAGCACTGAAATAGGTATGGTGCTTTAGCTAAAAGTATTTATTAGTTATGCTGTGCATGCAATGTAAGACATCCACAAATTAACTCATTTGATGCCAAAGTTCAAGGAGTTAACCCTTTGAGTGCCAGAGGCATACGCAACACTTTGTGTACCCCTCTGGCACTCAAAGGGTTAAAAAAGCAGGACCAGTTGCAGCATAGACTTGTGTATGGCAAAAAAATCGGTAAAATTTGATTTCGGACAACTTTTTTTATTCCCATTCAGAGGATCCGCATTTTGGATTGGACCTGTTTGACTCTTTAAAAAATGCAATAAAAACACCCCCTTACAGTGGCAATAAGGCACTAATGCTTCCTGCCTGCCTACACAACTGTCAGACTGACTGTGTCACTCTGAAAATTATTAACACAAATTCCTAATATATTTATTTTGCACAGGAACACAAATGACTCTCCCTTGCAGTGGCAATAAGACACTGATGCTGGCTGCCAGCCTATGCCTAATGCTACCTGCCTGCCTACACAACAACTGGACAGTGACACTCTCTATCTCCTACCTTTTTCCCTCTCTGAGCTTCTCCAACAACAGACTAACAGGAAATGCAGACTGTCTGGGTGTCTGTGTCATTAGTCCAACCCCCATCATGAAACCAAGAAGCTAATTGGACTAGAGGCAGGGAGGGAAAGTAGCGCATGAAACAAAGAAGCTAATTGGACTAGAGACAGGGCAGTGGGAAAGTAGCACCCGCGTGGGTAGCTGTCATCCGAATTTCTGAAATGTATACCAAAATTTTGGACCAGGTCTGTTCGGATTCTGGATTTTTTAACAAGCGGTCCTTTACTTTTCGACAGGCCCGAATGACGCCGAATTACCCTTATTCGTCCAAATTCCGAATTTGGATGAATCGATTCACACAAGTCTATTGCACCATCAGAGAAGATTATGTACTATCACAGTGCAAGCCTATATTAGGTATAGTAATTGATTTTAGGGACAGCACAAAGTGCAGTCAATTAAGTATAGATATTACAATAATGCTAAAATATAATTTATTCATGTGAAAAGGCATTGTGTAATAGTTATAGATATAAAATGTAAAACGTTCCACATCTTGATAGACTTTAAGATACAATATTAAATGTGCTGTTTTTGAGTCCACTGGGGAAAGCATTTTTTCTTTGCACTCTTAAAAGCGCATTCAAATGTCATTATTATTTTGTCTGATTTTAATGAGAAATGCTTCATTCAGAAGATAACCTTTTTAAGCTATATAGCAATTTTTTATTTTTGTCACCAGGTGACAATGTTCTTTTCACTTTAGAGACTGGAAGAACAATAGTCTAAGGCTCATCCACTCTAATAGGGTGTATTATAAAAATGGTTTCTGGACACCAGTTGGTACTGTTGCTAATGCATTGATAAAAAGGCTTGTGTTATAACTTTTGAATGAAGCATCTCTCATCATCATAAGTATCTCTGTGTTACTTATCAGAAAAAGCCCTATAATACATTCTTACATAAAGTTTACATCTCCTTTAACTTTCCCCCAAGTCTTAAATAATAGAGAACAGCTTTTCATGCAGGAAGAGAGAAGAGCAAAGAAATATTTCTCTTCCTAGATTTCTTAGAATAAGCATATCAAATATCATTTATAATGTATCTCAGATAAGAGCAATTTGTGTCTCAGCATGTGTTCTTATAAAGAGACTACAATGGATCCATTGTTCCTGATGCGTCACTTTATTTCCATGTGATATCTGCATATAACAAGGAATAATAAGTGTTTTCTAAGCTGAAGATCAGTCATGTTACAGCTCTTTTTTTCAACCTAATTTACCAAATAACAAAACTGTAGGCTAAAGGGTAAAAGTACCTTACATTAAATGTGATTTCAAAAGATCCAACTGGTGCATAAAAAGATAAAGAGGGCAACTGGGATATATGAGGTGCTTCTCGCAAAAAAGTTTTTGAAGCAACCACCAGCATTGAACATAGCTTAATTGTAGCTTTTCTCTCAGTGACTAACATGGGTTAGACAAGGGGTTTGAAATGTGTGCAGATATCAGAAAAAGCATATCATGCCTTACTTGTATTTAGTTTCTTAAAACGTTTGAGATATCAATATCCCTTTGATAAATACTGGTTAATGTGGGTCAATTACAGAAATGGCATGCACCAAAAATGAATACGCTGATAAATTAAAGCTGTGTTTGAACATAGGCACAAACACGTTAAGAACAGGTTCTGTCAGTTAAAGTGGAATGGCCACCTGCTTTTTGTGCTTTGACCAGTTTAATAGCTTTAGGAATATAATTTTGATTTAGTTGTCTGATATGTCTTATAAAGCCTGCATAATCAATTACTCAAATACCATACAATCTGATTTTTCATATTGCTTTGCATGTAGTCTGTGAAATGCAGCTAGCTTCACCTTCATTATGCTTAAAAATAACAAGTTTCAGCAAACATGTTCTGCATGGTAGCCAATGGCTCTGCCACACATATCATTCACTCTGACTGACACATCATTTATGACTGAATCAGACATGGGCTAGTCATCATCAGCAGCTCCCCAGTGGAGATCACCATGGGAACAGAGATAAGGTGATTACACCAGCTCAGGATTTGTTAAGTTATTTTGCAGCTTCATTCAAGATACTCATGTGACTATAGCCTAAAACATAGTGAACCTCATGTATTAGAAGGGTTGGAACAATTAGGAGAAAACAATCTGTACTAGAAGAAACATATAGTGGCACTTTTATCTCCATGACTGGAAAAAAGCTGTTCTTGCATCCAATTTTTTTCCCCTTTAAATCAATCGGAATTTTTATTTGTCTACTCAGGTATAGTAGGCATGTCCTAGAATTACTTTAATTCTTCTTAGTACATACACGTCACTGGAAGGACCTAATTATTTCATTTTTAAATTATTATTATAATTATTATTATTATTAACACATTTAGCTTGTTCTTTCAATCTAAAACATGCATTTAATCTGTAGACATATATTCTATACACAATCCCATAAGTATATTGCTAAAAAACATACCTTTTAGACAGATGAAGAGAAACTGCATTGTAGTTCAGGAATGCTTCAGCAGGGAAGGTTTATCCAAAATCAATTTTAGAAAATAAAATGTGACAAGAAAAATGTCAAGGGAGAGCTTTAAAAAACTAAATGCTTACAAGAAAAGTAATAGTAAGAAAAATGTCAGTTTCTAGTAAGACTATCTGAGCAATCATTACATCTTTCATGCCCACATTTAAAGGAGAAGTTACACCATGAAACAAAAAACTAGTTTCCAATTACTTTTACATGTAACCACATAGCCATTTTGCTTCATGTGCACAATGTCTGACAGAAAAAATATTGAGATAAAAATCCACTGTCAAGTAGGTACACTGAAAGATTTTACCTGTTATATCATTATCGTGGATTATCATGGATTGGTCATGCTGTATCGTGGGTATGGCTTACGTTCAGGAGGTCTGACATTTCACAAGGACAGCTTCCTCAATTTGCTCAAACATACCAATTTTTAGAAACACAACAGATACATTAAATGTCTTTGGGGCCTCTTAGCATTCATTTTATTTTCTAACTTTAATGGAGATGCATTTGAAATAGGTGTTACTTTGAAATGCACAGAAAGCTATTTCCCCTTGTTTGAAATAATTAAAAGCAGATCCTTTAGAAAAGTTGCTCACAGAGTACCCTACAAGAGGTGAATAATGTCTCTGGACTTATAATTTTACTTTTATTGTTTTACAAAAATAATAAATGTTTAAAAACAGGACAGTAAAAAGATATTTCTGAGTGTCTGTCCGTATGTTTTTTAAAATATTACCCTGTTATACATACTTTTCTAGAACAATATTTTATTATATTTATTCACACACAGTTTTACTAAGTGTTGAAACAGAAAAGTTGATAAACAATTATTTTATATTGGTTTGAATTATAGAAATTGCTTCACTAAGTTTATTTACATGCAGTTTGGGGTGTAGTTGAAAATACTGTTGCAAAAAACAAATATAATGTGTTCAAATGTCCCCAATGCAAAAAAAAATTTTTCCACTGTAAATCCATTTTTTATACACAGTATTTCACAAGATAGGAAAGTCACAAGGGAGTGTCAACAAAGTTTGTATTTCTTGTAGACATTCATAAATACTGAACTAACAGGTTTGACTTGGTTTCTCCCAATCATGAATTGGAGGGGATAATTTTGACTTGCCAATAAGCAATAGTATTAACAATCTTCCTCTCATTCTTTTCCCTTTTCAATCACCTGAAGGGGATTAAAATTATCTGATTGCTGTTTCCTCACCTTACATAACTCGAACCATCTCTCAGCTGCAATATTTTTCACTTGCTGCCCCTCAACTTTGCAATGTTCTCGCTATCACCATTCTCCAGTCACATGAATAACTTTCAAGCATCTCCTGAAAACCCACCTGCTCAAGGAGGCATCTCAGTAACAAAATCCTCCTTGTGCACACTGGCAGTCATATTAGAATCATTCTGCACTTCCTTTACTGAAGCCTTGTATTTGCACCTATGCTCCTCCTCCTCCTCCTACTGTTGCTGTATTTTGACTTGATTACTAATTCGATTGTAAGCTCCTTGAGGCAAGGTCCCTTTCCCAATGCATGATTCATTTTACTGCACTTTGCAACACATTAATAATGCAATGATAGCACTTTAGCCTGAGGCTCAACCCAGTCCTGTGGTTTTTGTATAGTACTAATACAATTTCTGTAAAGCGCTTTATACATGTACGGTACTATAGAAATAAAGATATATACATACATAAATACATACATACATCACAGGATTAGCATAATATTTCTAAGTGTCTGAAAGAAATACAACCTTTGTAGACACTCCCCAGTCCAAGCACTGCCACCTTTGTCTGTTCCAATGAAATCTCCTCCTAAATGTCTGATTTATTTTTCCTCCTTATTTCTCTGCTTGTAAGATCAACGTATTTTGGGATCCACACTACCCCATTCATCAGGATCAATAGGTAAGTATGCAAAAAAGGAGGAAAATAAATTAGGAGGAGGAGCTTTAGTGGGTACCGACACCAGGGATGACTATCAGACTGCATGAAGTGAAATGAAATATAAGAAAAGGTATTTACCAGCATTTCACCTGATGGGAATCTTATCAAAAGAAAAGTCCTGGTGAACACAATATAAATATGCCAACTATATAATATTATATACAATATAATATGCCTTGTAAGCATCTTCTATTGGGCTGGGGAAGAGGAGGATAGGTTTTTATGTATATACACTCACCCTAGTACATCCCTGTTTAATAGCCCCCCACTTCAACTACCAGTCCAAAGCACTATGATTCTGTCCCCTTTTTTTCTCTGATATTTTTGCCATCCCAAATAAACCTTATCTTAGCCACATAGGAATCCCAACCTTTTTTAATACACCTCATAGATGTCATGGTATCTCTTTTTTATATTTTTATTTTAAATGTTTTTTTCATCTACATATATGCAAATATTTAGAAATGTTTGATGTTTCCATACTTTCTGTGTACAGTTCTCAGTGTTTTACAATATTTTTTCATAGTAGTTTATTGAATACATACTTTTATATTATACTGCACTTACATCTCTTGTTACTCTGTTTTGTTGCTTTTTATTGTCTTTCTCCTATCTGTGCGATCCTAAAATGTTTCAGAACACAACTCATCATCTTCACAGAAAATAATTCAGGGGTAGCAATCTAACATTCAGGGTGGTGGTTGTGATGGCACATCTCTATGGGACTCCTAGAGTATGGGTTGGTAAGTGATACACATGAAACCATATAGATCCTAGGAGTGGTCCCATTGCATGTGAGATGGTTACAGCAGATTTGCAGGATAGCTATGTAGCAGGCTGAAATGATGACCCCATTGACTACTGGCAAAAAAAAAAAATTATATGTATGCTGTGCCATATCATCAGCAATTGCAATGTGCACACTGTGTATAAGGAAATACTGCAAAATATGGGGGCGACTGAAAGTATCCAACAATTGACATAACTGCTCTCATGTTAAGAAATAGGCACAACTGTAGCCACCATGATGCTTAGTTCAGCAATGTTAAGCCATCCCCCAATACAACGAGTATTGTGCTGCCAGTACAGTCTTTGTCTGCTATGTTAAGGACACATGATGTCAAGAAGGCTTAATAAAATAATTAATCTTCCTAGCTTAGCATATTCAGTGGGATTAAGTATCTTGAGATGCTCCCTAATACCCACTATTCAATAGCTCTCTACTACATTGCCATATGTGGTAAGAGTCAAAGGTGGTACTCTAGAAGAGGAAAAGGACCCAAAGGGTGCTGGGGCTGGGAAAATGGGAACATTTTCCCCACACCCAGACCCTAGCACAAGAAGATGAGGACAATATAGGTGTTGTGCTCATCATCAAACTTTCTTGTCTGCCTCTGGTAATATCTCCCCGGTTCTTTGTGCTTTTGGGAACTGACAAAGGGCAGAGTGACAGTGGATCTTGAATTCTGTTTTTGGAGTTTGTATCAGGGTTTTCACCCTTCCCCCACTCTACTATTGCTTTTTGCTCAGCAATACAGGTACATACCTCAACTGATCCCTAACTAGCAGCCTTACTTCCCTGTCTCAGGCTTTCTCAGCTGATATTTTACTACTCATTCTCAGTTACCACAATTACCTGTCAATTAGCAAGCCCTTTCCTGCTGTGCTGTGGCTATTTAGCTGCTAAGGTTCAGTATCTCTCTACACTTGCATGGTCTATGACTGCTCTGTGTATTCCTGCTGTTGCTTCTATTGTTTCAGGGTATGACCTTGGCCTGGCTGACTGATTTGTCTGGTTCCTGATCCTGGCTTCCATTCCTGACACTGCTGCTTCCTGTGTTCTGGACTCGGCTCTTCTGACTACCCGTTTTGGCTTTGAACCCTGGCTTGTATTTTTGACTACAGATTGTGCTTCGCGTTTATTTTGGCTATTTTTTATTATTTGATAAAAGGTATTTTATGTACCAGCATCTCCTGTTTCCATCTGGTTTTCTCAGTTCCCTGACAGTTTGGTTTTTACATGCTTAAAATAAATGCTGTGGGGTGTATGTTGCATGTGCATTATGAGGGCAGATGTGCCAAGGTGTTTCCTCTCCCTTCCCTTTTTCACTACCTTATAACACATAGTGCACAGAACATTTATTGGTGACTGAACTGTGCCTGTCTCAGGGAAAAATATTCCCACACCCATGATTTTAGTGAGGGGAGAGGTGGAGACGAATGGCTTCTTCAGAATCATCTTCACTGGCTGAGAAAGGTTTTGTTACTGCTCAGGGTGACATTTGGAGAGGTCAAGTATAGAGTCAATAGCAAGATTAAAATTTCTTTTCAAGATAACCTTCCCAAGCCTCCACTGAGCAGGGAAATTTGATTGCGAAAAGGACCCTCGTCTGGAGTGTAAATTTTAGCAATTACTAACAGAGGGCCATACAAGACTCACACTAAAAGTAGTAACCTTCCCTGTTTGTCTCTGATGTCTTTCTTGAAACCGAAGACAAGGTGTTTCTGTATTTAGATAGAAACCCTATTTTCTTAGAAGGAGCAGTGAAATGAAAATTGGAGTGATAGTACTGCCAGTATTTAGGGGAATGTATAAAATGGGTCTCTTGAAGAAGAAATACTTCTGCATGGAGGTGAGTGAAGTTTTGAATAGCCTTGTTCCTCTTAGATGAGGAATTAAGGGCTTTCACATATTGAGTGAATATTTTAAGAGACATTGGGCTCGATTCTATTACCAGCGCTAAAACCACCAGCGCTAAAACCGGCATTACAAGAAAAACAAGCAACGTGAATTTTGCAAACATGCGTTACGTCAGTATTCTGTTGCAGAACCACAGTAAAACAAAACTGACGTAGACAGCACATTTCAGAATAGTAACAAAATTGGCTCTGTCTGCTTTTATCTGACTACCGCCTATAAAAAGCACACAAAATGTGAAAGTCCAAGGAAATAGGCGTACTTTTGACAACAGAAAGATGAAGTTCAGTGTTAGATGTGCTCCCCACATTATCAAATTCCAACATAGAGTGCCCCATCGACATTTTAACCCCCCTTTTAAAATTGTACTTACAGTGCTTTCTTTCACCTCTTTAATTTAGCCAATATTATTCACATTCCACATTTTAACCCTTCCCCTTCAGATTTCGACGTACAGTGCTTTCTTTCACCACTTTAATTTGACAAATATTGTATATTTGACATTTTAACCCCGCCCCCATTTAAAATTCGACTTACAGTGCTCCTATGACTTTCTTCCACTGGTGCCTGATTCAATGATGGGAGCGCAGAGCTGTGCATTCTAAGAATGAACCAGTGACAGAGTTAATTCATTCTACAAGCACTTGATTTTGCAGTGGCTTATACAGCCGCCGGTAGAATCAAGAAGGCAGAAAGTGCCTTTGGGGTCGCCCCATGGATCATCTATCCTTTTGGATAGATGATCCATGATAGGGAGGCTATCAGGAGGGTTCTTGGTGGCCCCCCAGAGGTCTTAAAGTAGTATTTAACTATAAATCGTGCATATAATCTATGTGAAAGATAGGTTATATGTGCTTCATTTAAAACACCCACAATTGTCGCCCCCATGCTAGGGGGGTGTCATGAGGGGTCATGATACCCCCCTTGAGGTCTGATGGTTTGTTTAATCACAGTAAATCTGTTATTTTACACATATAATAAAATGTTTGAAAAATTACATGTTTTACACCTATAAAGGATTAGAAGATTAACACTATGAGTACCAGAGGGGTAGCAAACACATTGCAATGTGTTGCTACCTCTCTGGTACTCATAGGGTTAATCTTGCAATACAAAACACAGGGGCATGTCGAAAAAATAGGAGAAGAAAAATGTTGGATTTAAATGGTGAAAGAAAGTAAAGGGAGCTCTGTTGGATTTTAAAGGGGAGGGTTAATATTTTGAATGTACAATATTTGTCAAATTCATGTGGTGAAAGAAAGCACTGTAAATCAAATTTTAAAAGGGGGAGTTAATATGTCGAAGCGGGGCACTCTATGTCGGATTCCTATGCTGTATACTGTATTCTGCACTGCTTTTGTTCAAACAACGATGGTTTTGAAACAGAATTATCAACTTAAATGTAACCACAAAACAGGCGCTAATACTGAGTGTGAGTAATAGGATACTACTTGCACATTGTTTTTAGCTGTTTCCTATGGGTTTTTTTTGACTAGTGGTAAGTGTAATTACGGCTGATTTTGTTTTGACAAGTCGGGTAATAGGATAAAACCTGACTTAAAAAAACACCTGTTTTTTTTAGCACTGGTAATAGAATTGAGGCCATTAGCGCCAGAAAAAAAAGGGGGGAGATAAGGGGTAAAGAGGGATAAAAAGAAGTACGTAAGAGGGGACACAGAGAAGTAGAAAAGGAAAGAAAGGGGGGAAGAGATAAAAGGAGATATGAGAAAGATAGAGAAAATGAGATATTGGATCTCTGTCTAGAAACTGAGGTGTAATAGAAGAATGTAGGAAACAATAACAGTGTAAAACTGGGAAAGGAGTAAATAGGGACTGTTCAAAAAGCTGACAGCAACATTACCAGGTCAACTAGAGTTTTGGGGATGATAGAAGGCTGAACTTACCCAAATGGCCAAGGTAGGCTGGGAAGCCAAAATTATTGATGGACATAAGAATAAATCACTATGCCAGTTATCTGCAGGTGCAGAAACCAACAATCCAAGAGTGTATAGTGTATGGATGTAAAAGTTATTGTAGTTGGTAACCAATCCAAAGTAGTGAGATATGCAGGAATGTACTTCAAAAGACATTAAACATTGCCTTTAAATAGGTGACAAGATCAGCAAGTGCAAATGAGCAACAATACGTCTGCACAGAACACAGTTTAATGAGGGTGAGAGGGACCAAGGATGTAAAATGAGCCCTATCTTTCTGTAGAAAATACATAAGGTGCAAGTACACTATCACAGACTGTCTCAGCTCACAGATTACAGTGAAAAGGATCAAGTACAATGAGCTAAGGTTTTGGGGCTGAGGGGGATAAGCAGAAATATGCTGGAAAAAGAATGTAAGTTGAAAAGGCCACCCACCTCTGAACAACACATGTGGCAAGGTTGTGGGTAGGTCCTCACTTTGCCACACACCAGAAGCAGTATAAATGTAGCCAATGAACAAAAATAGTGCAAAAACATTATGGGAGATATTGGGGACACTTACACCCACCCAAGAAAGCAAGTATACCCAAATCTTATACAAACAGTAGCAGTAAGAGCATAATAGAGAGTAAGTTTAAATCTATATTGTTATGATGCCCACTCAGAAGAGGAAAGGCATAACCCCAAATTAATGTACGAACACGTTATAAGGAAGTAAACATTGTGAGAAAGAAACAGGAGGGAAATATATCCAGTTGTGTCTCCAACTTTGATGGTAGTGTCCACAGGTAGAGTGATGATCAATCACCAGGGGTATGAAAATGCAGGACTTGAGCTTTCCTGCAGCTTCCTAGTTTGGTTACTTATTCTAACATTCCATCATCCAGTACTTGCGTCTGAAGAAGTAGCTTGCCAGGAAATAGAAAAAAGTCACACATTGTCGCATGTGTTTGTGTGTGTGTATATATATGTGTACATTCACACAAATGCCCTTTCTTTCATCTCTCCTATTAATCATTTTGCCCCTATTACTGATCTATCTGGGAAATGATTGTGCTTGCCTGGTCCTTAACAAATATGCAATCTTTAGTATGGCACCATGAAGTGTAATGTCCTGTTGTGTATTCTGTGCACTTTCAGATATGTTTCCCATTGATAACTTTTTCTTGTCTGAAAGTTCATGCATCCACCACCAACAAGTCATCTCCTTTCTTGCTTTTAATAAATTCCAAAGCCATATTAATAGCTGTGGTCCTCTCTGCCACTGTATTGATGCATGTGTCTCAGATACAGAAAAATGGTGCTGTATGTGGATAAATGATGCTGGCCTATAACACTTGCCATGTAATGATGTGAGACTTTAAAACATATCCTTCTTGATGCACTTTACACCTGTGAATGTGCAACAATAATGGATGCCTACTACATTACATCTGTATTGCTGCAATACTTTTACAGTTCACCTTTCTGGCATGCTTCACACCTTTACAACAATGATGTTTGCTTACAACAATACAGGAGGCAAATATAGTTTTTGATACCTTTTATTGGCTAACTAAGCAGATTTAAATGCAAGCTTTCAAGACCTTAGGTCTCTTCCTCAGGCATGTTATGCCTGAGGAAGAGACCTAAGGTCTTGAAAGCTTGCATTTAAATCTGCTTAGTTAGCCAATAAAAGGTATCAAAAACTATATTTGCCTCCTGTATTTATACGGCTAACACGGTACCAACTCTCATCTGCTTACAACAATGGCGCTGTCGTAACGGTGAACATAACAACTTCACACAGTTAAGGAACAGTTGCTCAAAAATGCAGGCATCATTATTACAGCTGACATCAGGAGAAGGGGAAGGAGGTGGGAACTTTGAATGCCTACATCTCTCAAACCATAGTGGTTTGAGAGATAGGATTTATAGCACGTAGTTTATTATTTTTACCTCTACAAAACTATAAAAAAATTATGGAACATTATCATCCCTTTAGAAAGGCTCCATTTATAATTATTCTATGAATTTTCCTTCCACAAAGTTTGCGTTCATGAACAAATGGTCTCCTATATTTCATTATTTTTTTAAGTTACACAAAAACCTCCCTTGTAACTGTATCAAAGCATCTGTAAATTGTAGGAAGGTAAATATATTGTGTTACCCAGGTAAAATACCCTGCATAACTTCCTATAGATATAGCAAGTAGATTAGTCTTACATGCCATATACTTCTGACTTAGCTTTAAAAATATACTATTTTTGCATTTATGTTGTCAAGCTTTACTGACATATGACTACTGCATGAACAAAAAATTGGTATTGCTATATTGTTGAATGTTATATAACATAAATATTTTGATCCCATAAATCAATTAATCAATTTATGGAGCATCATCACATGCCATAGAACTTATTAAAAATTTGCATGATTTGCTTTTAATGTTCATATTAACATAGTGGCATAGTGACATCTGTGCTTCTGCTCTGTCAGTCCCAGCCTTCTCTAGGAGGAGTTGATAGGAGCCGTTCAGCTCCAAAAGGGACTGACAGTGCAGGAGCGCAGATGTCACTATGGAAAAATGTCTGTGATGTTTCCTGCCTGTCAGTCTGGGAACAGTGTATAATTTCAAAAACCAGGTAATATTTCTGGCGACTAACACTATTGGGAAGCTAGTCGCCAGAAATATTTTATCAGGGGTGGTAGTTCTGCTTTAAAGCATGTTTATTGATAATTTGAGATACATTAAAATTAAAACTATAATCTGTTTTGGGTTCAGACTGATTTACATTTTTTTCTTCGTCAGTGAGGTGGCTTTCAGAAAGTGTGCTGACTTTTGAACTGTGTAAATATTTTTATCCTGAAATTCAAAAATAAGTACAAAACATGCTTTATTACTTTTAGTTCTTTTTTCAAAATGTATTTGTTTTAGATTTTATGTCAGTATAAATGACAAAATGTTATATAATGTTGACAGCTGCATTTTGGCTGCAAATAGGGTTGTCATATCATCTCTTTAGGAACACTTATGAAAAATGAACACTTCAGGACTGTATTGATTATTACTGGGCTGCAATGGTTCCCATGAATAAATGCAGCATGTATTTTCAAAAAAAATATTTTTTAATCTTTTATTAAAGGTATAAGCAGGCATAAAAAAGTACCTGACTATACAGATATGCTAGAAACAATATAAAGAAGATCACCAGACAGAATTAAATATTAATTTTTAACAATATTGACTACATTTTAGAAAATTAAAAGCAGAACCAAAAGGGCCCTGCTGGAAAAGTAGAGGTCTCAGCCCAGCCCATTCTGAATAAGAAAATGAATCTGTCTGTGCACAATATCCATTAATATAGAATAGTGTTTTTGGATGTGTCTAGTAGCATGCCAATGAGAGTCAAACTAATTTACTTGCATTTTATAAAAAAAAAAAAAATAGTAATTTGGAGAAAGGGTATTGCCTTTGATGTAGTATACTTGATTTTTGCAAAAACCTTTGGTATTGTGCCTCACAACAGGCTACTGCATACATTAAAAGGCTTTGGTTTGGCAGGTGATACATGTGCATGGTTAAATGATAGATGGCAGAGAGTTGTTATAAATAGATTTTCAGCTTGGTCTAAAGTTGTAAACAGGGTAACACAGGATTCAGTCCTAAACCCAGTGCCTTTTAACTTGTTTATTAACCCCTTAAGGACTACATGACGTAGTATGACCATCATGGTCCTTAAATACTTAAGGACCGATGACGGTCATAGTAAGTGACATACTTTTTACTTACAGCGCTCCACCGGGACCGCTGTAAGTAAAAATGAGGCCTAAAATTGACTGTTCCAAGACTGCAGCAATCTCTTTCAGGCCCCAAAGCAGTGCACCGATACACGCAACAGGTCACGTGTACCGGCGTGTCGGCAAGGATCAAAGCGGTCCTTACGGGAAGGAAATGTCCCAAGACCACTGCTCCTTAAGGGGTTAATAATCTAAATACTCTTCAAGTGGGTATTGAATGTAGTTCCTCAAACTTTGCAGATGACACTAAGTCATGTACGTAAATACATACAGAGCAGGATGTTCTTCCTCTGAAGGAAGTTTGGATAAACTGAGTGAATGGGCTGAAAAGTGGGAGATGAGCTTTAATATAAGTAAATGTAATATTATGCATTTGGACTGCGGAAATAAACTTGCTACATATAAACTAAATGGGAAAATACCTGGGGAAGACTAGTTAGAAAAATATGTAAGAGTAGGGATAGACAATAGGCTTCACAGACAGAAGTGTGCAGTGCAGCTGCAAAAGCCAACTGGGTAATATTATTTATAAAAAGGGTTATAGATGCACAGGATAAGAATACAATTCTCATCTAAATAAATCTGTTGTAAGGCCTCATCTCCAATATGATGTACAGTTTTTGGCATAAGATCTTAAACACATTATTAACTGGAAAAAGTACAGGCATGTTCAACAAAACTGATAAAAGGATTGGAGTATATTAGCTTTAAAGTGAGACTGGATACACTGGCAGCTTACTTGCTGGATCATTATGCTGCCCACTTTGTGAAACAGAAGGCATTCCTTTAAATGAATGGCATTGTGCACAAGCATCCAGACATGGAAGAGTCAGAAACTAGAGATGATCTTGTTTATTGAGCTTTGCCAAAAAATGATAGGACCTGGTGACCATGGCTCTTAAATGCCATATACAAATTGTGAGAACATGGACATGCATTCTGACTTTCTAACACTTATCATTTGCACATGTGAGATCAGAGAACACCATATATGAATTCATTTGCAAAATGAAGGCACCATTTTTGCTATCAGCATGCAAGTTAGCAACACTGGATGAGTTATAGACAACTGCAAGGTTGCTGAAACAAGCTGATGTTGATGCAGCCAGACAGGCAGATACATGAGGTAGGCAAGCTCACTTGAGAAACAGCAGGAAGGCTATTATAATGGAAAAAGCATTACACAAAGTTTCAGGCAATGTATATAGTCCTGGGGTAGATGCACTAATCTTCCATAATGTGAACATATCAACAGCATGCAATAAGATGTCTTCACCATCATATCACTGTGAAAATGCCACAAATACATCAACATCACCATGAACCCACAGTGCATTCGACAGGTTAACACATCTGCAGTGACTACTTCAACAATGACTCATTTGCATATTGAAATATAGCTTAATGAGCCATTGTTGTATTCCTGTGGGTGTGTTTATATTTTAATGTGGCACACAGCCATATGCACTAAGCTCCAATAGCTGCTTATGGTGGCAGAGTTCACATACTCAACTTCACCAAACATAGGCTGGTAAAGTTGGGATCTCTATGGAGCCAGAGGATAGTATGCAGTTTCTACTGGAGAGAAGAGACTGCAGCTGCCCTCCAATCTATGTGTAACATAGAAAGGATACTGAATATAATAAATTGTGCTATTTAGAATCAATTTATAAAATGGTGTAGGAAGTGGGAAGATAGAGAAGAGCACTAAAACTATTTTGTTTATACATAAACAGGGCAAAAAAAATATTCAAACAACAAAATCAATGAATGCATAATATGTAAAAAAAAAGAGCTGACTAAATCAAAATAGAATAAAAGACAAGATATTTCATCTCTAGAACTAGAATAATTCAGAGAAAAAAGGACTAAAATGTAAGTGGTAGAAACAGCGTGCTATGTTAGGAGAGATGAAAATAATTTATATAGCTCAAGTAGTTATGGACCAAAGGGGAAAATTACATGGGGTCATGAGAAAAGAAAAAGCTAATAAACATAGATAGTATCAAGATATAGGCGCTATGAGGAGCACAGGAGCCCGGGAGAGTCAGCAACCAGTGCTATTTCTTTATGTATACTGGCTCCTGACTATCTCATGGGCTACTGTGCCCCCATAGAGCCATTGTATAATACTATCTCTCTTCACCAGCTTTCTCTTTTATCACCAGCTCATGTAATTGTCCCTTTTAGTCTGAGTTATAGAAGTCACTTATCAACCACTGATTCCCCCTCCCGCCTTCCCTAGCACTCTGCTTCTTCCATTTAGGTTTTGTCATTTTTTCCCTTTGAATTATAGAATCTATAGATGAAAACTTTTATTTTCTATACTATTTTTACTTAGGCAGCTCTTTTTACAAATTATGCTCTTATTAATTTTGTTCTTAGCATATGTTTTTTGCTTTTTTATGTATAAATAAAATAGTTTTAGTGATTCATTTTTGTCACAGTGTACCTCTATCAATTTTCCTCTAATTATCTTCCTCATTGTTTACACCAGCTTATACATTCACACTAACTAGGATAATTGATTATATTCAGTAAAATTACTTCACTACACTTAGATCGCTTGATGTGCTCCCCTTATGCTTTTTTTTTTCTTGTGAATGCCAAAAAGGTGCTTAATCCTTAATCCTTTCCTTTCAGCTCCATTGTACCTCCCTCCGTCTTGCCCATCACTCGTACGTCACGTCGTACTCAGCAACTTGTGACCTGCCATGCTCCTGTCATCAAGCGAGGTCACGTCATTTCAGCCTAATGGAAACAGACCGGTAGTTTATATATACCGAGTGCTTCACATGCATCCACTATATATAAACCACCGGTCTGTTTCCACTAGGCTGAAATTACCTGACCACTCTTGATGCCAGGAGCGCGGCAGGTCACGTGGTGCTGAGGACAGTGACGTATGATTGATGGGCAAGATGGAGGGATGTACAATGGAGCCAAGTGGCTCCATAGCGGTCATGTGCAGAATGGATTCAAGGGGCAAGAAAATATTTACATCATTAAGCCCCACAATACATCTACCTTGTCAAATAACTATAACATGTCCTGTCCCAGTAATTAAGACACTTCCTCCGGCAGTGAAAGCCCTCCTTCACATTTCACCTATCTCCCTGTTGTAAATAAATCCAGCAGACTACTGTATACCTTTTTGAAATAACTTTCTATTAAAAATTAAGTATTAAATTTGCTCTCTGACTGGTACATTTAGGGCTTGGTGACTGAACGGGTCTACTTGGGTGCTTAACAACGTTGGATGACCATAATCTAGCACTTGATGAGCGTGTCCCATTCTCTTTATCTTGTCCATAATGAATTACTGTCACAGATGCTGCCGCTTATATATAAAGTATATATTAAAAAGTTTTATTTTTGTCTTACTATCTTGGGGGAAGGGGGCCCAAAATTGGTACCTTGCCTAGGGCACCATGGAGTGTTAATCCAGCTCTGCATGCTCTCCACAACATACACACTGTTCATGTCTCCCATGCCTCTTTTTGCATGGGCATGGCTGTACTTCATTCATTACTAACTGATAAAGTAATGGAATAGGAAGCTAAGATGCACACATATTAGTCGACTCCATACTCCAGAGAAGCCTTGTCATTGCCACCTGAAGCTCTTCAGTGTGCTGTATGATGCAGCTTCAGCTGAGGCGGGCTGAACAAGGATTGGCTTACTGAGGCAACTTCAGGTGGGAAGCCTCAGCCAGTCAGAATTGAACTTATACCAAATCTGCTCAGCAACCTTTGGCCACCGTTTCGATATCTTTCATGACGGCTGTATGCAAACACACTGGTCCAGGGTCAAAGTTTCCAATAGTTTTCTCAAAAAGCTTATAGACAGGTGCAATGCTCCTTTTTAGTGGTAGAAGATTGAGCCTTTGCCTTTCTGATAACTTTCTGGCCATGTCATCATCTCCCTTACTCTCAACGTCATATGTATCTGAACAAGAGGAGGATGCTGGAGGAATATATTCTAGATCTGACTCATCGTCAGTCATCATTAGGTCATCCTCAGCATCACCCGCTGCTTCTTGTCCTCTACCGTTATATTCCTCTGAGCTTTTAGAGGTATCAAACAATGTCTTTTTATTTACTTTCACAAAGTTTGCTGCTACTTTGAGGATAGGTGGTTTGGTGTTTGTTTGTCTCACTTTCAGATGCAGCAGTTGGTTCAGCTGCTACACCTTCTTCAGTTATGCCATCATCAACACTAGAATGTGACTCATTGTCATCTTCAGTGTTGTTCTTATATATTTTTTAATAGTACTGGTTGTGCTGGAACTTTTGGTGAAACCCTGACAAACTGCATTCACCCTGGGAGGAGAGGGACCATCATAATTTATTGCACACACTGCAGCAACCATTGCTGCAGTCAGTTTTTGAACTACCACTTTACTCCCACGTTCCAGCATTGCTCCACCTTTCCCCTTCCACTTGCCCCTTGAGCATTTGCTGGACATTATTCAACTATTGTGTGTGTTTTTACTCTCTACAGTACAGTTCACAACTAATGGAGGGTGATACTTGCCTTATCCCTCAACAAAATTCTCAGTGTTGTCTGCTGCGTATCAGGTCTGCCTCAATCACACAGCTCATGTCAGGCTCCCAGTCAGTTGTCTGTACCCTAATATATTTAAATATTTATTTATTTATTTATTTATTTTTCATGTTTTTTTTAAATTTTATTATGTTTTATTTTTTTATTTTTTTTAGGTTGTCCACACTATGTTATAGTAGACTGTGAAAAAAAAAACTTCTAACTAAAAAAGAAAATCTACAACTTACTTTCCACAGACTACCCAGAACAAAGACAATAAAAGCAAGAACAACAAGCAAATCTGACCCCAACTGCCTGTGTCTTTCCAGTCACTCATACCAAATTTTGGGGTATTTGGGGTCAACCTCCTTCCTTCCTTCTTCTCTCCCAGAGTGCCCCCAGACTTCCCTAATACAAAGAACAAATATCCTACCTAAAAGACTCCCTAAACTAAGCTTCAATTCCCCTTTATTTACCTGTCTTCTCTGGCTCAAAAACATATTGCTTTCTGTTTTTACAAAACACAGAATGGCATGCTGTGAGAGCCTGACAATGATTTTGGAAAATTTTGGTTTGAGGCAAAAAAATTTGCACTCTGTTCTTGGGAAAGAGAGTGAAAGCTTCTGAAATAATGACAGTTATTATAGAGGCAAACAGGCAAAAAGGGGAGAGCTGGAGTTGCTTGATTTCAGGAGAATTAGTGGAAAGTAGATGATCTCTAAACAGGTGGGGTGCACAGAGTGTGTGTGGGATTTATAAGCAGTGAAAGGGACAATTAAAAAAATAAAAATATATTACATTTATAGGTTACAGAAAGACAGTTGATTATACCAGAGTTGAGACTGAAAGTAACAATGACAGAGACATACATCATGCATTGTTTTAAAGGGATAGTAATACTTAAAATGTAAAAAAAAATGTTGTAAGGTTTATCCTCCTGAGTAAAACAAGAGTACTCCCACTGCTGAAAGGTGTTTCATTCAAAAGTTATTCATTTTCAAAGTTTAATTTTTTAGGTGCAATATCACAGTGGCCTGAAATTGTACAGTGGCACTGTTGCTACACGATCCTATGGACAGCTCTGGTCCCGGGGCCATAAATCTCCATAGTATGTAGCAACAGCGCCACTGTACAATTTCAGGCCACTGTGATATTGCACCTAAAAAATTCAACTTTGAAAATTAATAACTTTTGAATGAAACACCTTTCAGCAGTGGGAGTACTCTTGTTTTACTCAGGGGGGTAAACCCTACAACATATTTTTTTTTACATTTTAAGTATTACTATCCCTTTAAGACAGGCAACAAAAGTCATTTCACACTTAGACAAGAACAAGACAAGCAATATTGGTGCTGCTACCACACCTGTTGTCCTGTGCAACTAACTAAATACTGCAGTGCAGACATGTAGAAATTAACAGTTGTTTTGTGTACTTTAAAAAACCAACACCAAAAGTGGTAGGGTTAAGTAGAAATGGCTAGGAGTGCATCGATGTGTTCATGGTAGTAAAGACACAAAAAAAATTATTGTGGCCATGGTTTGTGAAGCTTCTGCAGTATATTTGGATGATCCTCCTCCTCTTCCTAAAGAGGTTATTGATAAAAGTGTCATGCAAATTTCCACCAGTAGTAGTAGTACTAACCTTTGAACACAAAATATGATTTGCATTCTAGTGTTGTTGCCATAGTGGAAGAGAATTTAAATGAGCTGAAACCAATCGCTGTGTCAGACATAACGGTGATACTCTGCCGCAAACAAGGGACCACAGTCAAACTTCTAAAAAATCTTCCTAAGAGCAAAATTTTAAAAAAAAAAAACTCCTCCAAAACTATGAGAATATTAAAGTAGTGGGGAGAAAGAAAATTTGGTACTGTTTGATAATGATGCCGATTCTGCGAACCTAATTATTGATGATGTTGCTTTAGAATATATCCCTTCTTAACTCTGCTCCTTCTGATACAGATCAAATATGGAGCTTGATTTGGCAAAAAGAATATCTCTATTTGTAGTTGTGCCAATCCATACTTACTGAGCTGTTTGGAAGGAGTTCAAAACTTTCCAAAAATAATCCCAAAGTACACCTATGGAATGGCAAATTTAACAAAATGTTGGTAGTTGACATGCTGCCATATTCTTTTGTTGAAAACCAATATTTTAAATAATTGATGTCATGTTTTTGTACCACGCTGGCATATTCTAAGCCACATTTATTTTTAAAGGATGGCTGTGTCAGAATTTTACAAGCAGGTAGTTAGTGTGGTGGGCAAAGAGCTGGAAGTCGCATATGGCAAGAAAATTCACCTGACAACAGATATTTGAACAAATGGGAAGAGTACAGACTATATGACTGTCACTGCTCCTTGGATTTCTCTTCCAGCAGTTGACAACAATAGTTTGCAGCATCAGGTCACAGACACTAACCTTGCCACTGGTTCTGACAGTATTATTAAACGACAGCAGCAGATAATCAATACCATCAGCACTAGATTTTGTGTATGCAGTGTTTTGAGAGATAATCCTGCAAAACCATGGAGCAGGTGATAGAGAAATCACTTGTACCCTCTTCCTTGAAGGCTGGTTTTGTGTCTCCTGATAATGGTTCCAACATAACAGATTCCTTGAGAATATGTGATATGGTGCATGTACCCTGCTTTCCCCATGTGCTAAATGTAGTTGTTACTAGATTCTTCACAGAACCCAAACCCCTCAGGGAGATATTGAATATTTCAACATAATCTGTGCCCATTTTAGACACTCCTACAGTGCTTGGAAAGCTTTATATATTATTCAAGAGAGTGATAATCTGGCCCATCACCAGATGAAAATAGAGGCCCCTACCATGTGGAATTCCACATTGTACATGCTAGAGCATTTGTATGAAATAGTGTGATTTGACTGGGATACCACCAAATAAAGGACACAAACCAAGAAAGAGTTTTGGTACATGAAACTTAATTACTCTATGAAGAAATCTTAGCTCAGTGGGGGTTATGCACTAAAGCATGCTAAAGAGGTAATAAAATGGAGATGGTTTCTCAGGGATTATGCACTAAGGTGTGAGAAAGCAGAGATGAATTCTTCAGTGATATCACTTGTCCAGTTCCTATGTTATTCTATACAGCTTATGCACTAAGATCTCTAGTTGGAGAAATCTTAGCTCATTGCGGATAAGCACTAAGCATTGATAAAAAGGTGATAAAATACAAGTGACTTTTCCAGTGATATCACTTCTCCAGTTACTATGTAATTGCATGGAGTCTATGCACTATGATCTCCAAAGTTAGAGGACTCATAGTGCACTGGCTCCATAGAACAAAATAGGAAATGGAGATGTGATATCACTGAAATAGTCATCACCACTCTGTCACGCCTTAGTACATCTCTCCCATTGGCTCCATAGAATAACATAGCAATTAGAGAAGTGATATCACTGGATAACTGATTTACACTTTATCTCCTCATTATATGCCTTATAGCACCTCCCCCCTCCAGTGATATCACATCTCCAGTTCCTAAGTTATTCTATGGAGCTCTTAATGCATAGGCTATATAGAATAACCTAGGAACTGGCAAAGTGATATCACTGGAGAAGTCATCTCCACTTTATCGCTTCTTTATCATGCTTTAGTGTGTCTGTCCCTTTGGATACATGATGGAAACACTCAAGAATAATTCTGTAACATTTGATGCTCAGACAACTCAGCAAAAATGAAATTAGCAAACACCTCAATGTCGCTGATAGTGATAACAATTACCCTCTGAAAATCTCTCTTCCACTCTGTTTGTTTGAGCTAAGGCATTTCTCGTTTTAGTATCATTATCATCATTGTATTTATTCATTCTCACTAGCACCAGCATCTTCCACCTCTCTTGGTGATAACATATGTAGTACACTTGGTGTTACACTCACAGACACAGTAGGGTCAGTAAGCTGCACCTTTGTGCTGCCATTAAAAACAGAGCCAGAGGAGGAAAATCAAAAGTTGGCTGTTTTAGAAACATACTTCAGGTGCCTGAGAAGGAGGTGGTAGCAACATTATCTGTTGTTACTGAGCACACACTCTTTCTACTACTGCTATTTGTGCTGTTACTTTCAACTGTGGATTTTTTCACTTCAACAGCAACTCGCCCTCTTACTCATTTTAAGTAGAGTCCATCAAACAACAGCTACAAAACAGGTGGTAGTTGCTGCTACTACTACTTTTTTCAATCTTTCCACTCTCACTGTCTAAAATCCTGCAGCAAGACAGCAAGTTCCAGTTTTTATATCATTGAAGTGGGAATTACCACACCCAGAGAAAGTATAGGTGGAAATTGCCAAGTTCACATGGGAATTTCATTGCCAGTAGCAAAAGTGTAGACACTTAATGGATTTTCATTCTATGGTATTTTCCATTGACAAATCCATTGAAATTAAAAAAAGAATATGTGCCCATCCCTAGCCCCAATATTTTCCTTTGTCTCTTTTGTTCCTGGTGTGCAGTCTTCTGGAATACACTTTCCTATGGGAAATCCAAGGCACAAGGAAAACAACAGGAGATGCAAGGGGAGATTCACTAAGCAGTGATAAAGAGGTGATAAAGTGGAGATGACTTCTCCAATTTATCACATCCTTATCATCACTTAGTGAATCTCCCCTGAGAAGTCATCTCTACTTTATCACCTCTTTATCACCGCTTAGTGAATCTGCCCCACAGAGTATCAGACAGAACCAGGGTAGTGGCAATTTAAATGGATTTGTTGTGCATCACTGGAGTAAGTAGAAATATGATGTATTTTGCTCAGGTACTTATGGCAACACTGTAATCCATATCTGTGCACCCTATAAAAAGACTTGACCAATGACTGTCTGAGACTGTGTATTTCCTGTTTTTTTTTCTTATAAAGTGGTGTAAGTACCTTAGAATTACTGTTTAGTGAGTAATCTAGTTCCTTTCAAATGAGGATACTATCACCTTTGAGACATTGGGGTGATGGTGTGGGTTAAAACAAAATTTAAAAAAAATGTTTAATGGTTAATGCTGGTTGATTGTATAATCACATGGGATTACTGTCTAATAAGTACCCATTACTTTCAAATCAAGGTACTCTTCAACTGCTAAAAGTTCAGCTCTTGCTCTTTTTAATACAGTGTGATATACCCTAGATGAAGTTAACAATAAACAAAAGTTTCCACAAAAAAGTAGCTCCAATTAATCTTCATTGTATTTAGGCCATGGAGAGTGTTACTTCAATACTATCAGAGCTATAGTTCAGGAGTAATTGAATGATAAAGTATCCCCCTCCCACCCTTTTACCTAGTGTAAGCCATCTCCCTTCAGATGTGGAACCTGGTTTTTTGACCGGACAGCTCGCAGCAAGGGACAATCTTTTTATTGTTAGCAAAAGGAAAACCCTGCCCCCCTTGACAGGTTTTTCAAGTTTTCCCTTATGCTCATTGAAGATTGTCCCTCTCTGCGATCCATGCAGGCAGTCTTGCTGCTCAGAGGAGAGCAGTGTTATATCAGTGAAAGGGGCTGGAGGGGGATACTTTATAATTCAATCACTCTTGAACTACAATTCTGACAGTATTGAAATAACACTCTCCATGGCCCAGGTACTAAGAAGATTAGTTGGAGCTGCTTTTATTGTGAAACATTACTATCCCTTTAAGTAAAAAGTTTTAAGTTTACAGATGCAATTAGGGCACTTTATCCTCATGGTACTGGAAAAAAATTAACCAGCTGGATGACATGTGAAAAAAATACAAATAATCTGGTTGTCAGCTAAAATTAAACCTTTAGTTCAAAACATTGTTGTAATTCTTTTGATTTAATACTGAATGTTAGTCATTGGCAGGCTGACTGGCAATAGGTGGCTTGTAATGTCTTTTGACTGAGATGCTCGAGAAGGTCACAAATGTTTCACATTGCTTTCATCTCCATTTTCTTTCAAACATCTTTCCTCCCCCAGCCCTGTTGTAGTGCCTAATGTAACACAATAGCTGCAGCAACCCTCACAGATCTAGTCAGTGCAGAAACCTAACGCAAATGACAAGCAAAAGCAGTTCTGTTAGAGTAATGTGACCTCAGTCTGACTAACTAATGCATTTATGAAAAGAAACTAAAACACAAAATGTGCTTCTGAACTTGTGAAAGAAGCTGTTTCCGATTAATATAAATATAGATTTATTTCACTCATCCCTCATAAGGAATATTGAAACTACTTAACCCCATGAAGACCAGAGGTCAAGGCATTGTGTAGCAATGTGATGAAAATCCCTCTCATCATTAAAGGGATTGCAAAGTAACATACAGTTGTAAATACAACAGCCCAGTCTTGCAAGTATTATTTGTTTTCTTTCTCTCATGTCTGATGTGTGCTTTGTGACCTACCATTCATTTAAAAATGTTACTTTATCTCCTGTTTAACAATTCAAATTTATGAAATGTAGGTAATGGATGGCTTATACTTTGCATTGTGTTATAAATCATTCATGGGTACAAACAAGAAAAGTGGAGAAACTAACAGATGTTTTTGCTTTTCCAAATTTGGTGATGCTGAAATTACATTGCTTTGGAAATATCTGTGGATGCTTAGCAGGAAATAACTGATGGAACAGTTGGAGATGCAAAATATAAGAATGTTTATGTGGCATGAATACAATACAGTTTATTAAATACTGATAGAAGTTGGACAGAAAATATTGTGATCTAAATCTATCCAGCAATAAAAAGTCAAGTGTATAAGTCTGATTTATAATATTTTTTTTAGAATATTGTTAATACATTAGATGCTAGAGATTTCTGCATTGCATTATGAAGAAATGCAGTGGAGCATTTTCTAGCATCCATTATATGTCTATAAAAGACAAAATGTTATTTTACTGATGTACACATGTAAAGATTATATTTTGTACAGCTATAAAATATAGCTCTGCCATGAGCAGTACCAGATTCTGGCTAACTAATTATCACGGCGCACGTGATTGCTTCCCGCAACACTGTGCTTGCAGGCAACATTGCATTACTTCCTGGTTGTCGATCTGAGGTGCATTCGCTATTCTTATTGGCCACTGTTAATTGCCAGAGTGAGTTTCCGCCTACATGCTAGGCCTTATAGGCCTCATCCTGCCTTTACTCCTTTGCCCTTTCGTGGTGTACCTGTGCGCTATAGCTCTTGAGATTCCTTTGCACCATTTCTGTGTATGACTCCTGGCTATGATTTGACTTCGGCTCTGTTTGATCCCTGACTGCTGCCTTCCATTCCGGTCTGACCTTTGGCTCCATCTGACTATCTGCTCCAGTCTGACTCCTGGCTTTGGCTGACTACCCGCTCCAGTCTGACTCCTGGCTTTGACTGACTACCCTCTCCGGTCTGACTCCTGGCTTTGGTTGTCTATCTGCTCCGTGCTGACCCCTGCTCTGGCACAAGGGCTTCACAGCTGCTCCTGTACTAGTAGCTACTACCATCCTCTCTACTAGTATATATATTCAGTCAGAGTGGTATTTGCCTCTTTACAGTCAGGGATCCTGTGCTGTCTCCACACCTGGTCCTGTGAGGGTTGGGGAAGTGCTTAGGCACTGTCTTCCCACCTGGTCCTGTGAGGGTTGGGGAAGAGCTAGTCATATTTATTCTGTTTTTATTTTAATAAAGATATTGATTTTACTTTATCTGTACTTGTCAGTGTCGTTATTCCACAGTCACCCCATGACACTAACAAGAAAACAGTTTAATATTTCAATATTTATTATTATAAAGCCCAATTATTCTAAGTAAATCTAACCTATTAAATATAATTATGATATGATAATTTAAAATTTATTATAAACAGAACAGTTTTATTTTTGTTATCTCTTGACAATAGTTTATTTACAGTGAAAAAATAGGTATACAAATTAAGTCACAGAATATTATCATATATCATATTTTAGATATACCATGAAGGGAGAAACTCAGCCTTGAAAAGATTCCCAAGTTAGAAACATTGAACAAAGTCTGTTATTTCTGCAGGATTTTGTTATCAAACCGATGGGTCTGGTTTAGTAGTTTTGAAATTGCTCTTGATATGTCCCCTCCCCTCAAAAAAGAAATAAAAAACATTCAAGAGTAGCACTTTAGTTACAGCAGAAAATAGCAAATTTCAATGTTTTCAGTGTCTCTCAAGAATCACCTCCCAACTTGAACTGATACATATACCAAAAAAGATACTCAAGCTGAGCTGTACCAATGCCATCTTTACTGGGTTGTACCATGCATTTCTAATTTGGCAGCTTGGAAGATTTATTGAAGTGCTGGGAACTGGTACTTCTCATCAAGACCAGTTCAGATATTTCTACTGTTTTGTTTATAACAATTTCCAAAGCATCCTGTGTAAGAAAACAAACAAAAAAGGTGGCTGTAACATAGTAACATAGACTGAAAAAAGGCATGCATTCATCAAGTTCAGCCCATGTCACCATATCACCCCTTATGATCCAGGGAAGGCAAAAAATTAAAAATAACATTGAGATCTTAAACCAATTAAGTGGGTAAAAAATATTCCAAATGGCAGTCAGATATTTCCCTGGATCAACATTATCATTATTATTATTCTGCTAGATAGGTATCCATTACTTTTTTGAAAGCATGTTTATTAAACCTTCACCATACAGACAATAGTTCAGCAATGTTTTCTTCTCAGTGGAACCTTGTAAAAATAAAGGATTTACTTTACCTATGTGTATAAAACAACTTTTTGGAGTCAAGTGCCATAGCTATGTCCCTAGATTGACTTCCAAGGCTATATCCACAGCATGTGGCACCAAAAAGTTGTTTAATACACAGACGTGAAGTGATTCCTTTAGCTTCATAAAGTTCCAAAGAGAACGAAAGAGAACAAAAGGTCACCAAAATATTCTCTGTATGCCAAAGGTTCAATAAACATGTCTGTTTATTCTTTTACACTAGATGCTGTGGAAATTGTAACTTGTATAGAAGATTTGAGTGGTTTGGAGGCCCATACACGAGGTCAGTGTAGCTGTTGCTTCACTTTAGTTCATGATTGTATATGATTTGCTGTGGATGTACCCTATCACCTTGAAAGATATAGCTTATATTTCATGATTTAAAATAATTTTCTAAACTGGTCTTCTTTCACCTTTTGAATGACAGTTGTTTTACCATTGATAGTCATTTCTACCTCCAGAAAAGTGGGACATATTTCCTTATTCAGCAACCTATTGTCACGGTTTGTTAAGACTCTCAGACCCAAGGGTAGGTAAAAACACAACTTTATTGAAAAGATTAAGATAATCCCATAGGATTTTAAACACATACGTTCAATACATAGAATGACAGATATAAGGACTATAGTAATACAGACTCTACCGGTCTTGCCAATATACCGGGCAAGACAGCCTGAGCGAATAAGGAATAAAAGGCTCTACCGGCCTTGCCAATATACCGGGCAGGGCAGCCTAACGGAAACCCAAGTAGTAGGCTCTACCGGCCTTGCCAATATACTGGGCAAGGCAGCCTAACGGAAACCCAAGTAGTATTAGGCTCTACCGGCCTTGCCAATACCAGGTAAGGCAACCCACGTAAAAGTTTCTACTGGCCTTACTAATATACCTAGCAAGGCAGCCAAAAGAATACCAATATAGGCTCTACCGGCCTTGCCAATACCGGGTAAGGCAACCTCAGGATGGAATATGTAAGGTTCTACCGGCCTTACCAATATACCGGGCAAGGCAGCACAAAAGCGCAGGTGTCAACCACAGTGATCTAAATAACTGTCAGATGGCAATGACAGTCTAGTAGTAATTGATAGCCTGCATGATCCAGTGGTATCACTTAGTAGTCTGTATACTGCAGCACCCATGTACAGCAGGAATACTAGCTGTCTAGGACTGGACAGCGCACAGTGAATAATCAGAGTATCTGCGTAAAGAGACAAGGAAGTAAACCAGCGCCTTCACGTTGGGAACCAACAAGCAGGACATAGATTAACCCACAGGTCATGGAACGAACCAACGACCGCACGTTGGTATCCTACAAGCTATAGTAGTAGCTTTGAGAGGTGGAGAGAACCAGGGTCCACACACTGGGAGCCAACAGACAGTATAGTATAGCCACAAGGCTTTGTGGAGGAAATCAGCGTCCGCACGCTGGGACCAACAGACAGTATAGTATAGCCGCAAGGCTTGTGGAGCGAACCAGCGTCCGCACTCTGGGGCCAACAGACAGTATAGTATAGCCGCAAGGCTTGTGGAGCGAACCAGCGTCCGCACTCTGGGGCCAACAGACAGTATAGTATAGCCACAAGGCTTGTGGAGCGAATCAGCGTCCGCACGCTGAGACCAACAAACAGTATAGTATAGCCGCAAGGCTTGTGGAGCGAACCAGCGTCCGGACGCTGGGACCAACAGACAGTATAGTGTAGCCGCAAGGCTTGTGGAGCGAACCAGCGTCCGCACGCTGGGACCAACAGAGAATGTCGCCAAAGCGACAGAAGCAGAAAGTCGCCACAGATGCAGGAACCGGGCCCAGGAGACGAACAGGAACCAGCAAGGACGATAAACCGGATCAGGAACGGCAACGAAGACAGGCAGCAGGAACAGCAACCTCTGAAGACTCAACCGGAACAGGCACTGGAACCAGCACTGCAGACAGGAGGCTCAGGAACAGGATGAAGTCAGGAACTCAGGAACACAGCAACAAGGCCCAATAAGCTTCTGTAGTATAGTGGAAGTGGATGCAATCAGAGACACCACGAAAGGGCAACCAAAGGGTGCCCAGACACAGTTTAAATAGGCAATGTGAGGCGGGCTAAAGGCAGACAGCCAATTGGAGCCCCCTACTGGTAATAGACATAGAAATGCAGCAATCACAGGCACCGTGATACCTATCTGTGGGCTGGTGGTATTAGTCCTAAGTTCTTGGAGGAAACAATCCATTCAGTGATGATATAAAAATATATAAGTGATACACTGGTGGCTTTTTATTGGTGTGATGACGGCATTCAGTTAAACTATGACATTTATCTCAATGACATTTGCTTAAATTTGTATTTCACAGCAGAGTTTAATTCAACCTTGAAGCAC
This sequence comes from Rhinophrynus dorsalis, assembly GCA_037306005.1. NCBI lineage: Eukaryota > Metazoa > Chordata > Amphibia > Anura > Rhinophrynidae > Rhinophrynus > Rhinophrynus dorsalis. The sequence goes on along the minus strand of CM074720.1, from coordinate 323,326,835 downwards.
GATGTGTGACTGGGTCAGTGGAAACTTGCATATATAAGAATCTAGTTGCAGGGAATATGACAATATGACTCACAGGCTGATTTTTCTTCTCTTAAAAATAAAATAAATTGTCTCCGGGTGGCAGGTCCACTTTAAATCGTGCTTTACTATTGGTCATACTTGATTACTAGTTTGGGCCATAGTTGTTGCAAGATGATGGTTGCAAGATTTTCTAAATAAATAAATAAATAAATAAAATAAAAACCCTCTATATCAATAGCATAATAATGTGCACTGCCATATGTTGTTGCATTGCAATGTAAATGTCTTAACAGTGTGTTTACATCCATTCTTTGAGTCTGGCTATTCTTTTTTATTAGACGTGTCCAGGTGGTCAGCTATATTAAATCATATTTTTCTTAATTATTTTATTTGTGACCTTCCAAAACTTTTGTCCTTATAATGTCTCTAGATGTTGATAAATGTTCCAGATGCATTGCACCACCAAAAGCACTGGTCAATGACATTTAAATAAAATGAATGAATTAGTGTTGGCACTATATAAGGCAGATGTAACATTTTGATGACTGTTTTGCAAATGGGAACTGATAGGAGCATTATTCCAGAAAACAGAAGATTGACTTTCAATCCTTCTCCTTCTACTGCTCGCTTAACTGTGCAAGTTTGAAACTTTTTTATTTTATTTCTATTTGAATAAATTGGTAACATATTTTAACAACTATTAGTAAGTTAACATATTATGCTTTTAACAAATTTGATTATCTCCTATAATGTAGTTGTGCATTACAGTTAAACTTAGAATAAAATTGGTATTGCACTTAAGTTGTTACTTGCAACCTCAATAGTTGATATTTTTCAATATCCCAGGGTATAATGATTGTAGAATAAAAACATATAGTGTATACATTAAGAAAAAATATGTTGCTGAAACGGGTAAGCCTCAGTATTGGTGGTATTGTAACACACATGAAATTGTTAAGCTTAAAAACAATTTTGTATGTTTGGCATTCATAAACACATGTATCTCCTTCTTATCCTATGTTTTATGGTCCTAGATAAATCTAGTTATGCTATGCCCATTACAGTAGATAAGCTTGAATACTGAGATTACCCATGATGGCTGCCACACTTTTTCCTCTGCTCCTGAACCTCTTCCGAACATTTCTTCAGCAAACCCCTTCGATCTCAAAGTCCACCCAAAAAATATTCAAGGATCTGATTGTTTCTTTAATCATCACATTCTTAGGTCCATCAAAAATCAGCAGATTACTTTGGTATATGTTTCCTAAATCTACGGGCTTCTATATTCGTGTGTGTTTCCTTGAGATGCCCTGTCTTTGGGTCTCAGCACTGCAACTCAGGAGATCTGTGCTCATATTTCATATCTGAAGGATGGAGGGCTCCACTCTGAGCAATACATTTGCCTTCCTTTATGTAGCCATGTATTGATAACTATAGAATTTTCAGTCTCAGGTTAGGACTGGCTTTATGAGGAGATTTATCTTTCTTTCTCTCTCAGCTGTCTTTATGTCTTAGTTTTTATTATTCACTGTTTTGTTCAACAGGCACTTTCAATAGTTATACAAGGGTGCTTTGTATACAGCATCCTATTTTGTTTATAATTATTCTGAAATTCTTTATATCCTCTTTGACATCTCCTAGAGTTGTAGAAATTTGTCCCATGCCTCTGTGCCATTATGGCATTTCATCACCTCACAACAGGACACTAAGCTTGTGTCTATGAATGAATACATATTTATGATCTGGACAGATTATGTATGAATACGTATATCCACTGGTACTCTCTGGTGGTTATTCTCTGCTGACTGTCCAGACACCTTTTAATCTTTATGTTGGGGTTGGCCATTTCTCTGATGTTTATATGGATTGTCCCCTGGGTCTGCCTCGCTTGTGCAGTGAAAGAAGGCATACGTTGTGATGTGTGGGTGCCCTATAGCGGCAATATTTGCTGACAATATTGGTATACTAGCTATATATGCTTTGCTCATCTATCTCTTCATATCACTTGTATTGGGTGACTTGGAGGGAGCTAATTTTGCATCTTTTTGATGCCACCGTTAGTCATTCACTTACAAGCGATGTGAGAGGGTATCCCGCTAATGTAACATTTGTTCACGTTTTTCTGTCATGCCAGGAGCTATGCTCTAGTCCCTGTATACACAATTGTGGCTGAATCACCCAGCACTGACCATGAAAGGGACATGTATGACCTGAGGATAACAACAGGGGTGATAGCAATCGATAGTGACATCAAGTACGAGTGACAAACATGGCTGGCACATATTCACATGCTATTATAGGTATATACTTGTACAGAAACACACTGTCATTACTTTATTATATTATAATTTATGTCTTACTCCACGTTATGTATATACTATGGTGTTGTACATATGATACAGTAGAGGGGGACACGTGATGATGTCATCAGTGACGTAGTTTATGAACTTTGGAGGTTTTTGTTGGTGTTAGGGTATATTAAGGAGGGGAATGGGTTCACTTATTTGGTCCTGACGAAAGTGTGTTGATCACACTGAAATGTTGACACTGGCTTGAATAAAAATCTTTATCTATTAAATTCCTGAGAGTGCGACCACATTCTTTTGTATATATATATATATATATATATATATATATATATATATATATATATTTTATTGGATTTCGTATTCTGTGTTTTATTTATGTAGGTATCTGGATTGGAGGACCAGGGCTACTTGGCCTTATAGATTTTTAATATGGGATCTGGAGACCATTTACATTTTTTGTCACATTCTTGCACTTATAAATAGTGTGTGTTACTGAACCTCACATTCTTTTTTTACACTCTCCATTCTAATATCATCATGGTGGAGAGTAGGGGATATAGTATTATCCAGATATTTCTTTACAAGGATCAATTTGACCCATTTTTTTAAATAAACATACTAAATAACCTCCCCATTGCCATGCAGCTAATTAGTCATGTTTGTGGATGGGGTGAGGGATTTAAGCATCATGGTTAATCCCTCCATTGCCAGAGCAGCAAGATCACTGAACTCTGTCTAATCAGGGGTTAATCATTTGTGTGGATTAGGTTGCATGTTGTAACAGGTGATTTCTTTTTTAACCCTTCAGTTGCCAGTGCAGTGCAATCACTGTGAACTGGCAACAACAGGGTTAACTGCAGGTGGTGGTGATGTGGTGAGGGTGCATGGACCCCTGATTTCCCCTGCCTGACCTAAACCAAGTGAAGTAATAGCTGTCACTGTCCTTGGGTTTCTTGAACCTTGTTTTGAGATCTTTTTGGATTGTGTTTCAGTGCTAATATTCATGTTGTTAAAAATTTCCTCTTCATAACTTAAATAATGTGAAGTCAGAATCTCTTGCATTTTCTTATAATGATACTTTTTCACTGGCTTAATAACCATTTGCTTGTTTCACAGATTGAGTCCTATGACTGCCTTATAAACGACATTGTAAGTACACATGGGCTATTATCTGCAGTCTTATTAGAGAGAGCTTAGATGTGGATGGATGGACAGATGGAATATACAGTCAGATAGCATATGATGGCTAACCAAGGCACATTCATCTAATGTAGACAATAAATAATGCAGTACATTTTAGTACTACTGCATATAAAAAGACAAATCAAATAAGATGAATGATACAGTTACTATGCACCCACTTACTGGAATTGATTTATTTTTCAACTTTTTGGTTTTACCTTTCTTCAATAAATAATACAGAATGCATAGGTACATAATTGTCAAACATAATATTATTTACGTGAATTGATTATTCCATAAACACATGAAAAGAGCTGTACACCGGTACTAAAGCAAGGTACTAAGAGGCAGTAAGGTAGTGAAGCACATCAGGATAAACTTGGAGTCTAACAAACAAGAAGCCAAGATGAGGTGCCAAACTGGAGAGTGAAGAGAAGTCTGACAGGAGAGGTTCAAATACTGGGAGAGCAGGATTGGAATAAACACTACATACACAGCTCAATAAGACACTATGAACATACACCATAGCGCACTACAAATGGTCCTAAAAATAGGGCAAGAGGGAATGCCTGGATTGGACCTGACAAAGTGTTTTTCAATAATTCGTATTATATGTGGAAATACAGCATGTTGCAGTATATGTAAAATAGATTGAAATATACATATTCTTTATACTGCTACCAATTAGTATGCAGATCTGTACACAGAATTAACACAGACAGCGACACACATTTTATTTTTGGCTGTGTATTCCAGCACATCAGATCTATAATGAAACAATGACTAAAAAGATAACTTGCAGACTGACAGCTTTAGTTTGAGGGCATTTCCATCCAAAATCATGAACCATGTAGGAATTACAGCCCTTTTTATACAGAGTCCCTCCAAATGTAATTGCACAATTGGCTGCACAGCTGTGTCATTGCATCATTAGTTCATACATAAGATAATAAAAGGTCTAGAGGTGATATTAGGTATGACATTTGCATTTGGAGTCTGCTGCTGTTGTCTCTGAACATGAGGAGCAAGAAGTATCAATTCCAGTAAAATAGGCCATCATGAGTATGAAACATCAGAATAAATCAATTAGAGACATAGCCAAGATATTGTGTGTCAGTATCTACTGTGTGATACATTGTTAAAAAGCAATAGCAAACAATATACTAGACCAGAGGAGACTGTCAAATCAAGAAACTCTGTAGGTATAGACGTGTCAAAATGTTCCATAAAGAGAATGCTACACCAATATAACCACAAACTACACCACTATTACTACAATATGCACATTTTTTACAAAGTCTCAAAAACAGAAAGGACAACTTACAGTTTGGTAAAAACTACATAAAAACTGTAGAGTTCCAGAACAAAGCCTTATAAATAGATGAGTTGAAGATTAACCTGTACCACAGCTATTAAAAAAGGAAAGTTTGGAGAAAGGACCTAAAGCATACCACCTCATCTTTGAAACATGTTGGAGGTAGTGTGATGCCTTGAGCATGGAACTGGAACTTATTATTGATGATGAGACTGCTGACAACAGCATCAGGACAAATTCTGAAGTATACAGAAATATCTTATCTGTTCAGACCCAACCAACTGCTTCAAAACTCATTGGAATGCATTTCACCTTGCAGCAGGTCAAGGAATTCAAAAATACTATTAAGCTACCAAGTAGTTTTTCAGGGCCAGAAACTGAAATGTTCTTGCTCAACCTGAATCCAACCCAGCATGCATTTCATTTGCTGAAAAGAAGACTGAAGGGAAAATGCCCAAAACAAACAGGAATGAAAGATGGCTGCAGTAGAGGCCTGGCAGAGCATCATCAGGGAAGATATCCATCATTTGGTTATGTCTATGTTTTGCAGAATTTAGTCAGTCATCAAATGCAAAGAATTTACAAAATATGACTACTTTGCTTAAGATTATATTATTTGTCCAGTTACGTTTGGTCCCTAAAATGAAAGAACTATGTTTAAAAAGTTCTGTAATTCCTATTCATTCTTTTGACAAGTCCTTTGCTCAAACTCGATCAAACTCATCTATTACAGGAATTCAATGTGACTATCGAGAACACAAGCTCTCAGTGTTTGCAGACAGTGTATTGTCAAATATAGTTGTCAAAATCAACTATATCAAATCTGAGGAATTGCCCTCTGGCATTCTTTCTGATAGTCTACAATCTTTTTGTGCCTCCTTTCCGTTCAAATGGGCTTCCTCTTCAATTAAATATCTAGGCATTTGGCTCACTCCCTCAGTTAACTCAATTAATGTGGCTAATTTCCCACCCCTGCTCACAGCTATAAGAAAAGATCTACACATATGGCAACCCCTATATTGTTTCCACACATTACCTATACACCTTCCACAAACTTTTCTTGATGCATGAGTTACGCATTAATTTAGCAATGTGCGTGATTGTAGAAACAAATCACACTGCAAGTATAAATTACAGATATCAGCAAAACAGGAGAAAAGAAGATGGAAAAGAAATATTGGGAACCCCAATAAAGGTGAAGTCACAGCTTAACTGTAGTTCACTTAGGGGGCCAAACAAAAAGGGGCACTTGTTCAGTGCTGTACAGTCCCCCCTTTTTGTTTGGTCCCTAGGTGAACTAATTTGTGGCCTCACCTTAATTTGGGTTCCCGATACTTCTTTTCTATCTTCTTTTCTTCCATTTTGCTAACCTCGCTTATTAGGTAGCCTCAGCATTCCTGATTTCAAACTTTATTATTAATCTACACTCTCTTCTATTCCAGACTGGCAGCATAAAACTAACACCAAGATCTGGGTCCAGATTGTGCTCTCTATTATAACACATGGCAATGTCCTTGCCGAATTCCTACTTCCTGAGCGCCGGGCAATTACATTTGTAATCATATTTAGCCCTGCTTCGGGCAAGCAGAGCCGGACCGACAAAGCTGCAAATTTTTTATTTTTTTTTACTCGCATCGCCAGGGCTCCCCTATGCTGCTGCTCTATACAAAGCTATTATAATTGCTAACTGTGCATGCGTGTGCGCGTCTGTTTGGGCCAACAAAAGTGCTTGGCGCGCAGTTGAACAGAGCACGCCAAGCCAGTTCTCCAGCAGTTTTTGGGGCACTAACATCAATAAGGTCCTCCAGGCTCAGCCGCTGAGAGGGAGGCCGGCGGAAGCACAGTGTCAGTGGAAGAGGCTTCATTGAGGTAAGCACTGGTCTGAGTGCCAGTGTTAACAGGGTGGACACAGGGTGTGGAGGTGGACACAGCTGGGCAGGGTGTGGAGATGGACAGAGTTGGGCAGGGTGTGGAGGTGGGCAGCACAGGATGGGCAGGGTGTGGAGGTGGACGCAGGGTGTGGAGATGGACACAGCTGGGCAGGGTGTGGAGATGGACACAGCTGGGCAGGGTGTGGAGCTGGACACAGCTGGGCAGGGTGTGGAGCTGGACACAGCGGGGCAGGGTGTGGAGCTGGACGCAGGGTGTGGAGCTGGACACAGGGTGGGCACGGTGTGGAGCTGGACACAGGGTGGGCACGGTGTGGAGATGGACACAGCTGGGCAGGGTGTGGAGATGGACACAGGGTGGGCACGGTGTGGAGGTGGACACAGGGTGTGGAGGCGAACACAGGATATGGAGATGGACACAGTGTGGGCAGGTTGTGGAGGTGGACACATGATGTGGGCAGGATGTGGAGGTGGACACATGGTGTGGGCAGGATGTGGAGGTGGACACATGGTGTGGGCAGGGTGTGGAGGTGAACATGGAGGTGGACATAGGGTGTGGAGGTGGACACAGTGTGGGCAGGATGTGGAGGTGGACACATGGTGTGGGCTGGGTATGAAGGTGGACACAGGGTGTGGAGGTGGACACAGGGTGTGGAGGTGGACACGGTGGGCAGGGTGTGGAGGTGGACACGGGGTGGGCAGGGCCTGGAGGTGTAGTCTATATTGATAGGAGGTGGTAGGCTGTGTTTCCTTTTTGTACATATGTTTTTGATTTTTTAACTTTGTCTTAGGTTAACAACTTTTGACATTAGTATGTGGGATAGGATGTTTCTGTCACGTCTCTAGGTGATTGATTTCACCTGCTTGATTGTTTCCACTTGAGAGTAAGCAATTCAACTTGCCGACGTCAGTCTTTGGGCGCCGTTTTGAACATTTTAACATGTATGTGTGTGAAGGCACATTGGGGTAGCTCTTCAAGTGCGTATCTGTCTGTTAGCACGTGCCTGTTTAGGACAAGTAGATTGCCATGAGGGACAAGTGGATTGGGCTCCTGTTTTAGTCCCTTGGACAAGTAGTTTTTTTTTTTAAATTTCCACACCCCTGGGCCCTTTTTTTCATTTGAGCCCCTGCCCCCCAAAATGTCTGTGCACATCCCTGACTCCTGGTCTACTCGCTTGTAATTGGTGGATATCCAGGAAAGGAATAGTTTCTCTCTTTCTTGTATGTTTTATTCTAGGTCTATACCATTTACCCTCCATTATACATATTATCCATACTGGTCTACACACCCCCATCTGACCTTAGGAGACTTTTTCCATTTCTGGGATTTCCACATTCCCTCACCTACTGAAGCATCTCTCACTGACACCATGCAAAATATGGAGGTATCTCAGCATCAAACATTGTTTTTGGACAACCACAAATCCGCAAAGGTGCTTCTCGCCCCATGACACAATTCAAAACACTTTGTTCCTCCTTAGGCCTGTGTTGCCAATATTTAAGCAAGATAACCCACATATCTTCCTCTTTAATGTGTGGTGGGAGCGAGACTTGGGCTGAACCATATCCCTTGATAACTGGTCCAAAATCTGGTCGCTTACAGCATCCTCCTCCATTTTCTCACAAAATGTTGGAATCAGACTTTACAGATGGCATTATACACCCTTGAGACTGCACAGTATATCTCCCTCTGTCAGCCCCAAAGCTGGTGATGCTGATGCATCTCTGGTGGTCCTGTCCCTTGATTCATCCCTTTTGATCAAAATGTCTCAAGTTCATGGAACAAGCTCTAAAGGTTTCTTTGCCCGGAGACCCCATATCTATCTTGTTGTATATGGATCTGCCACCTTTATCCTCGAGTTGGAGAACTCTTTTATTAACAATTCTAAATGCCGCAAAATCCTTAATTCCGTCTAATTTGAAGGATAGCACTCCCCCCCACTCTGAGGAGTGGTATTTGAGTATGAGGGAACACTTGCTGTTTCTCAGGCTGGCTCTCCTCAGATTCTGTGCAGACCCAGAGTGCTATAATCTATCTGTTACCTGACGTTTTGATTATAGAGGGCGGATGACCGTGGAGCCCAACAACTTATACATCATACTTCGTACTTCATAACTTCATGCATCCTGCTTCAAGCTACTCTCTCTCCATCACTCTTTCTGTAAGTCTCCTTTCCCAAATCAATATATTCATCTCCTGAGATTGGTCCTTCCTCCATACTTCCCTCTAGTCTCCTCTCTCACTCTCCCCTTCTCCTTTTTCACTGGTCGTTGTTCTGTACTCTCTGTATATCACATTTTTACTTCTCTCCTTTTCTCCCTTCCCTCTTTTTGCTCTCTTATGTTCCTTTCTATATCTTTGCTATCATTTGTCTCCCTCTTTTTTATCATATAATTTTAGCAGAAATGTAAAGAACCCACTAAATACCTTAGCACTTTTGTACTTCACTTACTGCAACTTGAATTATCTTGCATTCTTTTTTTTATATCTCCTGCTACTCATATCTATGAACAATGATCCATGTTAACTTACTGTTGTATACATGTTTTCTGCTATTTTCAATAAAAATCTAAACTTGAAAAACAAGGGCTGTAATTCCTATATTGTTCATGGTTTAAATATCCTCAAAAAGAAGTACTTTATCCTCTTAGTCATTGTTTCCTTTCAAATCAAAAGTGCTGAAGTACAGAGCCAAAGCAACAAAACTTGTGTCACTATCCAAACTTGTGCCTCTGTGGCCTGCACAGTAAAAGCACTATTTAAAGTAATGCCTGTGGTATGTTAATTTCCACCCCATGGTGCAGATGGTATGTTCCAGAATAACACCTCTTTAGCATGAGGAATCAGGGACTATTTCATATACATTTGTTAGATATTTAGAGAAGAGTTTGTTGTATGATAAACTATGTGTTCATCTGGTGATAACATTTAACTCATGTTCATTACAGCAATGTGTCATTTTAACCTTTAAAAATGATCAACAGTGAAAAGTGTACAAATATATGAATTATCTTAATTGTATCTCATTTTTAATTACACCATTATGTATATATAATCATTCAAAATTACTTAGTATATAGATTTCACAGACATGTTAGTCTTCTGTGAGCCATTTTAGTATTTAGATTGTGCTTGATTTTGCAAAATACATTGTAGTTCTTATTGTTCTCTAATGATTTGTGTTTTTTTTTTAATGTCTTAAAAGGAACAGATTATACATAGAAACTCCTCTTTATTCAGGTAAAACTCTACAGCTTCTTTAGTATCTCAGTATAGGTACACAAAGAAAACACAAGAGGAATGTTTTCTCATCTTATTGTGGTTACTGTTCATTCATGTTAAAGTAGTAGCAATGCAACGGAAATTTGATTCAAGATAAAATGAGTGTGAACGGGAAATTAAAAGAACATTAGTGTGTCATCTGCAAAAAGTAATAAGATGGCACTGGAGAGAATGATTACATTCTTTAAATTGTGTGTATAAGCTGTGGATAGAAGAGACAATAACATGATGAGTAGAATCATTTTGTGAATCATCCATCTGATAAACTGTAGTTCTCTTTTGCTGATCTAGTGGAGATGATATTTCTTAAAATATATTAGTGATTACAGTCTGATATAAAATATATAACCTAGAAAGCAGGTTATTACAGATGCTACTACACATTTCAATGTCCAACCTAGCTGTATATGCTATAGATATAAAGTAAAGCAAGACTTGGTCCCAGTTGGAACAAGATCCAACAATACAGTGATCAATTCATCAGATCACTCACAGCTTGAGTGTTTAAAATCACAGAAGCTGATGTACTAAGTAAAAAGTGGAGCAATTCTAGGGCAAGCCAGCTGTACCATAGAGAACAGATAAAATGTCAATTGATTAAGCTTTGAATGTCAGAAGAGTATCCAACTCATTGCAATGCAATGCATTGGATACCTCCCTGGCACTCAAAGGGTTAAACCCCTTGACTGTTAGCTGTTGCCAATGCATTATGAACTCATTTTGCAGCCTAACCCTCATTGCAGCTTTCTGTTCCCACAAACCATGCTAAATAGCGGTGTCTTCTTCATTCTGGTCCACCTGCGTGTTCTCTCTAAATAATGGGATATGGGGTTTGCAATGCATGGAATGTGGTTTAACCTCACCTCCCAGCCAATCAGCATCTAGTTGGAGGGGTCTCGGATGCACATATTGTTTTCACACAGAGGCCTTTTGGTTAGAGGTGACATTTCTTGTGTCCCTTCACCTCGTACCCTGGGGAGAGGGGGGGTGAGGCAAAAATGGGATTATTAGATTACCCCATAATGCTGCATTAAGGCTTTCATTTATAAAGCGGTGACTGTAAAAGTAAGGGGAGGGTAAGGAGATGCTTTCCACAGAGAGGGTCTGCCTCTAAGACCTCCACATCTTTTTTATTTACACCAAACAAGGACCTCTCCCACCAATACATGCAGCAGGGTAGCATTGGTAGATTAGGTGGTCCTCCAACTAAGCATGTGGGGATACCCCTGCATATTTTTGGGAATTCATAGAAATTGGGAGGTAACTGTGATTGGGTAGGATATTTTTATGTACTACGATATTCATGAAATATAAAACACATTGTATGTATATTCTGATGCAAAATCTGTTACTGCACACCGAAATCTGAATCACTCTAAGTGTTGTTTTTAGTTCAATGTTGTTGTAGCATTGCACATAATAGAATAAGGGAGGAAGATAAAAAAACGTAACATGGACGTTAATTTTCATTCTGCATTTCTTGCAGCTAATCTTATCAAGTCTCTATGATATCCATTGGAGTAAAAGTATGATGGTGTTTCTTTTCTAAATCAGGAGCTGAAATTGATTCAGTTCCCACTCCTGCCTAATATCAATTCAATACGCCTTGTACAACAGAATTCATCTACTTAAAATTACTTGCACTAAGGGAGGACAAAGGAAGGATAATGGGGCAATCTGGGAGTATCTATGTCTCCTCCTTTCCTAGCCTACACCTAGTTTAATGCAATGAATTACACAAGGCAAAGAGAAAATGGTGGAAGTGTACTTCATTTCCATTTGGGGGCAGCATACAGGGATGACTGAGATTGTTTGCTGCTAATGCCGGTGGAGCTGCAATGGTGGATTCATACATTCCCCAAAAAGTGGTTAGTTTATTAAATATTACACTGACCTAATATAGACTTACAAGCATAGACTGCATGTCACAGAAGCATTCAACAGGGATGCTGACTTATGCAGACTATCTTGCATTACATTTGCCTCATATTGGACTGGCAGGTATTCTGCTGGCAGGGATTGCAGAAACTGCAATCTGTTAACTACAGTTTCAGTTTGCTCTATTTATTTAAACAACAACCTTTCAATAGGATCAGAGATATGGGCAAAAGCATCACTTCTCAATGACTTGCACACCCTTCTTGTCCTCATGGAGTTAATATTTGAGTGCATGATTTATGTTCTTACGTTCTACCACTAGCTGGTCTTGAATTACAGCCTATATAAGTATGTAAAAGGCGAAATTGTATCATGTTTATGACAAATCTATTCAAGCAACTAAGGAAATGCTTAATATATGTTATTTGGCCTATGTGGGGTATATACTTATTTTCAGTATATTTATACTGTTTACAGTGGTCACATTAGTATTTGACTTTGGCTTTTGTTAACCTACTATCAGTATTTTACTTAAGATTAGAAGATGTTAAATAATTCCCTACTGTACTCATTTAGATTGTAATCTGGCAGAAACCACTTTTTCATGATATGCCAGTATCTTCTGATGATAGTAATTGCTGATGAAGAGTATTTTTAAAATAACCTATTGTATTGGGGTATCAAAAAATAAGCATCATCTGTATACTTTTAGCTTTCCTTTATATCCAAAAGAGACTATTTATGATATCCTTGCTGTACATTAATGTTCTATCCATTTATCTTATTCTACTTTAAATATTCTGCATTAATATACATTATTTTTAGCCTTTTGACTTGCCTCTTACTTATGTTATTTTAACATTGAAATGATCAGCTGAATTAAAATGAAATATTCAATGTTCCTTTCTTTCTTTATAGTTTAATAACTATAGTTTTTGTTTGTATGTAAGTATTATAAGATATTTGTTAACCAACATTTTCATTCAGTAGAATTAGTCCTGAACCAATACAGAACAGCAGCACATAAACAGTGTAGCACCTCCACTTTTTAGTAAATGTTTAAAATGTGGAGATGATTCAGAAAACAGGATACTGTACTTGAACTAGCAGACAAATAAGTTAACTATGTACAAACCCATTGCAGCTTCCCTCTGTTTCAAGTAATAATTAGTACTAATAACAATAAGAAGTAGTAAAAACTTCTATCACTAGAAGCGTGTCACATTTTAACACAAAAATGGAACAATTTCCATGTATAGTATGGCAAAGTCACCACGATGATCTTGGAATCATTACTCAAAAACCTACAACTTGTGAAATGATGCATATCCTATTTCAGTAAGCATTAAACTATTCGTTAATTGTGGGATTGTATCACGGTGCCCGTGATTGCTGCAGTTCTCTGTCTATCACCTGCAGGGGGCTCCCATTGGCTGCCTGCAGTCAGCCCGCCTCTGGTTGCCTTTTTAAACTCAGTCTGGGCATCCTTTAGTTGCCCTTTCGTGGAGTCTCTGACAGCATTCACTTTGCCTGTCTGCTGAAGCTATTGGGCCTGTTCCTGAGTTCCTGAGTTCTTGAGTTCCTGAGTTTACCTGTTCCTGTGTTCCTGCCTGCTTGTCAGTTCCAGTCCGGTTCCGGTTACTGTTGTTCCGGTTGCCAGCCGACTTGTGGTGCTCGTCCCAGTTGAGCCTCGGCCTGCTCCTGCTGTTTCCTGTGTTCAGTTCCTGTGGCGATATGTCTCTCCTGTCGCTCTGGCGACATTCTGTTTGTTGGTCCCAGCTTGCGGACGCTGGTTTACTCCATTAGCCTTGCGGCTCACTATACTGTTTGTTGGTCCCAGAGTGCAGACGCTGGTTTACTCCATTAGCCTTGCGGCTTACTATACTGTTGGTTGGTCCCAGCATGCGGACACTGGTTTACTCCATTAGCCTTGCGGCTCACAATACTGTCTGTTGGTCCCAGTGTGCGGACGCTGGTTTACTCCATTAGCCTTGCAGCTCACAATACTGTCTGTTGGTCCCAGCGTGCGGACGCTGGTTTACTCCATTGGCCTTGCGGCTCGCAACACTGTCTGTTGGTCCCAGCGTGCGGACGCTGGTTTACTCCATTAGCCTTGCGGCAAACAACACTGTCTGTTGGTCCCAGCGTGCGGGCGCTGGTTTACTCCATTAGCCTTGCAGCTCACAATACTGTCAGTTGGTCCCAGCGTGCGGACGCTGGTTTGCTCCATTGGCCTCGTGGCTCATTCTACTGCCTGTTGGTTCCAGCGTATGGACACTGGTTTACTCCATTTGCCTTGCGGCTCAAGGTACAGTTGTTGGTCCCAGCGTACGGATGCTGGTTTACTCCCTGACTTGCAGTCAGGGTCCTGGTGCTGTCCAGTCCTAGCAGCACTTGTTTCAGATGTGTACCGACACTAGCCTCTCCTTGGGTGAGACAGCTTGACCGCATACTCTATTTACCATCCTACTGTCATTGTCATCTGACAGTCACTGGTCTTAGTGTTGTCTCCCTTCTTGGGCTGCCCTGCCCGGTATTGGTAAGGCCGGTAGAACCTTTCACGTTGCCACCTTTAGGTTGCCTTGCCCGGTATTGGCAGGGCCGGTAGAGCCTATCCTTGGGTATCCATTCTGGGCTGCCCTGCCCGGTATTGGTAAGGCCGGTAGAACCGGTTACGTTGCCACGCCACGGTTGCCTTACCCTGTATTGGCAGGGCCGGTAGAGCCTATTCCTCGTGTATTCCTCAGGCTGCCCTGCCCGATATTGGTAAGGCCGGTAGAACCAGTACGTTAGCATCTTACGGTTGCCTTACCCGGTATTGGCAGGGCCGGTAGAGCCTACTTATCTCTATTCCTTCAGTATCGCTTGGGTTGCCTTGATGGTATTATTTGCAATGCTCAATTGTCAATTGCTTATATATATGTGATGTTTGTATGTGTATGAAAACCCTATGGGATTGCCTTAACTTTTCAATAAAGTTATGTTTTTACCTAAACCTTACGTCTGAGAGTCTTAACAAACCGTGACAGTTTGTCAGGAATAGGCATGGGTGAAACTTTTCACCTCAAACGAGAAACAGGAGAAAAATGGCACTTCCCGGAGACATTCTAGGGAACAGGAAGGGAGAAAGGAGATTTGCTCCAAATACCCCAACATCTTGTTTGACAGACTGGGAAGAGACAGACACCTGCAATCCAGATTCATTACTGATCTGGATGTTATCTCTGTGTGTCAGGGACAGGGAAGTCTGGGGGGTGAAAAGGGAGGTAAGGAGAATTACCCCAAATACCCTAACATTCTGTGTAACCAACTGAGAAGACAATCATGATCCAAGTTTCATCCTGATTTGGCTTTTATCTCTGTGTTGTTGGAGTCTAGGGAAAGAATCAGTTGAAAAGGGAATGAGAGAGTCACATTATAGTGTTGTTGATGGCAACTTCTGCTTCTAAAAGTGAGTTAACTAAGCACAAAAGCACATGTCCTGAAGGTAGTGGTGAATGAGAATAAAGAGGTTTGAGACCTCTGAAAGCTTTGAGGAATATAAAAGTAGTGGGCAAGAAGCGGTGGGCAATGCTGAGAATGACTTATTGATGACTGATGATGATGTAGAGCTAGAATATATCCCTCCTACATCCTCCACTTCTTCAGATACAGATGAATTTGAGAGTGAGAGAGATGATGACATGGTCAGAAAATTACCTGAAAGGCAAAGGCTCAATTTTCAACCACTGAAAAGGAGCACTGTGCCTGTTACATAGTTACATAGTAGTTTAGATTGAAAAAAGACTTGTGTCCATCAAGTTCAACCCTTTTCCTATTCCTGTTTAACATTGTTGATCCAAAAGAAGGCAAACCCCCCCCCCCCCCCGAAAAGTCTGACCCTGGGCAAGCAAGCAACCTGTCAGTCATCATCAGCATCGTCACCACTTCCAAGTCCAAGTCCCAATGAGCCACACACTAATGTTGAGGAGCCAGCAGCAACAACACAGGTTATCAGCATCCACAACCTTAGCTATGATTAGTGCATCTGCTGCTGTTGGAAGTGCAGCACCTTTGACACCTAGTAGTAGTAAAGTTGCATCAACATCTAGCCGTAGTAGTAACAGACACACAGGAACTCCTCAGTCTATAAAGTCCACAGTATGGAGATACTTCATTTACAAACCAAAAGCTAAGCATGTTGCTATTGGTTGTCTGTATACAGCAGGGGGAAAGAAGGCTCACACCTAGGCACCCCTTCTATGTGATCCCACCTAAAGCACAATCACAGGTCTGACACACCATCAACAGGTCAGAGGTGCCACAACTTGCAACAGCAAAAGCACTCGTAAAAGTTCCCAGGGCACTGAGGGACGCATAAGAGAAGTGATGTTGATGTATCAGAGTGTGCCAGGAGTTTGTTCTTTTGATATAACACCAATGGCTCCTGCTGCAGTGGACTATGAGTTTGTTGTAGGATATGACAAGAGTCTCATAAACTGTCCATTCCCACACATGCTGCCTCCACCACCTCCTACATGTTAGAGAGTTTTGAGCAAGATCCTCACATATTGTTAATTAAAAGCAATGCATGTGATGATCAGACTAGGAGTGTCCAAAGTAAGCTGCCTGAGATATGATATTACCAGAGTGGGAACACCACAAAGAGAGAACAGACTGCTATTTAATAGGGAAATGTACAAATACAACAGAAACCAAAATGGAAATACTCACTTGGTCGGCCTCAGTAAGCCTAAGGCTATGGTGTGCGGGCTGGGAAGCATTTCTAGCAGGTGGGGACTGCTTTAAGAAAGCCTTGTTGTGGCCTTGGCCATGTTAGAAGTGCTAACTGTGAAGCCAGATGACAGGATGACAAATTAAAACACAGAAAACTACCCACCGAGTCTGGAATCAGTATATGTAACCTACAGGCAGTAGAGTTATCTCTGTCATAATCTAGAAACAGGAGCAGCAGTCAAGGTACTAGGGGTTACAACCTGATGGGAGGTTGAAGAGGAGGTACTCGACAGCATCAAACTCGAATAGGTGGTCGACAGCATCAAACTCGACTAGGTGGCCGACAGTGTAGAACTCAGCTAGGTAGTTGACAGCATCAAACTCAACTAGGTGGTCAACAGCATTGAACTCGACTAGGTGGTCGACAGCGTCTAACTCATCACAAGGGACACAGGAGAACCTCCAGAGTTGGAGAGAGAATACTTGACAAGCCAAATCGGTAACAGGCAGACAGAGATGGTACCAGGGATGAGACAGAAGACCATTAGGGCAGGCAAAAGCAGTACACAATCAGCAGGTATAAGAGAAGTCAAATATACAGGCCAAGGTCAAAACTAACACAGGATATTGAAGCCAAATCAGGAGACAAATACAAAGTAGAGGAAAGCCAGGTCAAAACACAGAAATCACTGGAACAAGCAGGAACGCAAGGAACAAGATACTAGTAGGAACACTTTGATCACACACAAACACAAAGTGCCGGTCTTTGATAAAGGATCAAACAAGAGCATCACAACAACAAGGAGGAGAAACAAGGGAAAACCAGAATACCTGGCAAGTGATGCCAGCAAAACCCAGTAGGATGTGACAATGAGGAATACATTCTTGCCACTTTGATGGACCCCTGCTTTAAACACCAAATTTCTGAATTTCTGCCAGAAGAAGGAGTTATGATGATCAGCAGAATCTGTCTGAGGAATCAGATTATTTCAAGGAATATAAAGATATACTAATTGATTAAGTGAAGGGTTGCATTGTGGAGGATGAGAGGGTGACAACTGGGGCCAAAAAACTGTTAGAAAGCATAGTGAAAAGGGAGGCAGCAAAGGGTTTATACCAGCAGCAGCAGCTACATCATTACAGGAATAGTAATGTTTCATAATAAAAGCAACTCTAATTAATCATCATAGTATTTGGACTTTGGAGAGTGTTATTTCAATTCTGTCAGAGTTGTAGTTCAAAAGTAATTCAACAACAAAGTATCCCCCTCCCACCCCTTTTAATGATGTAACACTGCTCAGCCAGAGCAGAAGGGAGGTGCCCAGGTAGACTGCAGAGAGGGACAATCTTTAATTAAGATAAGGGAAAAACCTGAAAAACTTGTCAAGGGGGGCAGGGCTTACATTTTTCTCATAGGAAGAAGATTGTCCCCTGCTGTTATCTGTCTGGTCTATGAACTGCATTCCACATCTGAGAAGCGATGGCTTACACTAGGTTAAAGGAGTGGGAGGGGAAATTTTGCTTGTGAATATCTTTCAAACCATAAAGGTTTGTGAGATAAGACTTATATCGTTCTTCATGTTTTTTTAATGCCTACAAAATAAAATAAAGATAAAACGAAGTATTACTATCCCTTTAAACAGAACACCACATTCCCATTCTGGACACAGGGCAATTCATGGGTTTTAGGAGCAGCAATCAAATATTTGGGATGGTGGTGGTGGTGGCATTGGTGGCAACACATCTCTTTGGTACTTGCTCCCTGAGTATGGGTTGGCAACTGATGTACAGGAACAATGTGTAGTTCCTAGGAGTGGCCCCACTGCATGTGAGATGGTTGTATCATACTTGCAGGATAGCTATTTTCTGGGCAGAAACAATGACCCATAGAGTACTGGTATATAAAACAATGTGTAACCAGCACTGACATGTTCCGAGATGGAAACCCTTAGTTGCCCCCCATCTAGCATTCAGTCTGAGAATGTTTTAGTTCAGCAAGTTATATTGTAAGTGACTGTAGAACGGAACTATCAAGCAGCAGTGTTGGGAGACTAACATTCCCAAAAATGAACCAACATGTAATACTATCTGATTATGAGGTAGTAGAAGTGGATAAAAGCACACATGACAGGGAAAGACATGCCACACGTATTATTAACAGCAGCACAGAGGATTAGGAGGATGATGATGATGAGGATGGAGAAAGGATGTGAAGGGTTGCTACCATCTAACACTGTGGGATTATTCACTGCTATGTACACTGATTAATGAGTGTCAATAATCTGATAATAATGCTAGCTTACATTTGACTCAACATGACAATGGTAATAATTGCTGTAGGAAGCAAGCTGAGTATGTATAAATCTTTAAAAATATATAGAGATATACATCAGTCACACCGCACGGCACCACCATACACATGTGAAGGGATGGGTGAAGGTTTAAAATAGAAAAAGGAGAAAATGGCACTTCCTCACCTAAAGGAAATTTTCCACCTTACTCATTACATTGAAATCACTGGGAAGACTGAATTTACACCCACCACATAGCAAACTTTATTTCCCACAAGCACAGTGTAAAAAATAGTATAATCGTCCCACAGCATGCCATTCTGTGTTTGTGAGAGGAACAGGATAATGTAAGATGAAGTTAATATAATATGAGGAGTTAAGATTAGTTTAGGGTGTCTTGTAGGCAGGATATTTATTCTCTGCATTAGGGGAGTATGAGGGCTCTCTGGGGGACATAAAGGGAGTAAGGAGGTTGAACCCAAATACCCAAACATCTTGTCTGACCGACTGGGAAGACACAGCTGTTAGTTATTCAAGTTCCTTTCTGACCTGGCTGTTATCTCTGTGTTAAGGGAGTCTGTGGGAGTGAGAAGGGAGCAAAGGAGATTTACTCTAAATACCCCAAAATCTTGTGTGAATGACTGGGAAGACACAGACAGCTGTAATGAAAGCTATGTCATGATCTCCCCTTTTTTCATTGTATTCCTTGTCTGGATTTTCTTCTGTTTTTTTTTCTTGTTATTTGGATCCTGGTTCCCCTGCTTGAATTTTGGTTACTCTGAGCCTTTATAGAGCATCAATGATTTTGGGTGGATGTGCGATCAAAGTGTTTCAGTTCGTGACCCGTAGTATCAGTTTAGTTCCTGTGTCATCTCCTTGTGTATTGACCATCTCCTCCTTTGACTTCCCTCCTGCTCTACAACTTGGCGCCGTGTTCTCAGATTTCCTATTACTGATTTGGCTGCATTTAATCAACTCCACTACTGCCTGCCCCTGTGTACTGTTTTGGCCTGAATGGTTTCTGATCTTGACTCTGTTAACAACCATTCTTTGCTGTTTGGTTCTGTGTTGCCTGCCCATTCCTGACTTGGCTTGTCCAGCTTCCAGTCTGCCTCGACCCTTGTGGGTTTACTTCTATTGCATCCTTAGTAGATCATTGGCCACCAGTCGAGCATGGACAACCTCGACTTCCAGTTAAACCTTCTCTGTTCAGTTCCTTGTCATTTCTGTGTTCTTCTTTCTATGACTAATACTGCTGGCAGGTTGCCTTCTCTGTCATCCTCCTCAACCTTCATCCTGCGTGTGTGAAGGATCCTCCAGTCAGCACTTATCTGACCTTGCAACCAGAATCTCTAACCCAGCCTAGGCCACAGAAAGGCATCCCAGAGAGTGGCTACCACCAGCCAGCTTCGAACCATAGTCATCTCTGTCAAGCACCTAGCCCACTGAAGCCTACCTTGCAATATATTCTGTATTGTGTGTTGTTGTATTTTAGTCTTATTATTATATCAAATAAGAGTATGTCACCTCTTTGTGGGGAAGATACTTCGCAGAGTCTAACCAGGCAGCTTACATTGGGGGCTTAGTCTGTCAGGTCATCACAAGTTCTTTCCTGATCTGACTGTTATCTCTATGTTGGCGGAATGAATCAATCCGCATCTAAATTTGCATCCATAGGAAGCAATGACAAAGTAGTTTAATTTGATAATCAATTACATGTGGTGGCTAGTAACGAATGTTAAGGGACTCAATTTTATCGCCAGCCATATAAAAGGCAGTCCCTGTTCGAATTTCCCTCAGTTGGCATCAGACAATGGCCTGAAAGGAACAAAGAGGGGTTTTCTTTGCTCTTTTTTTACTGCTGCTACAGACGATGGCAGCAGAGGCAGTGTAACTTTAATGATAGATTAATTTTATTAACTATATTTTTTCTTTACAGGTTTGACACAAAGTTAAAAGATGAAGAATTAAGATAGATGAAGAAAAAGAAAGAAGAAGAATATAGACACCTACAGAAGAAGAATTGAAGAACAAGACCAGGGTGCAGAAGTATGGGTCAACTTTATTGTTAATGTTAGTGATAGTATGTCAAACACCGAACGTTAGCTGGTTTCCTTTGACAGACACAGACACCTACCCTGTGCATTAAGGCACTTAGGCCAGATATGTATGTCATGTCCTGCCCCAAAAATGTAATATGTGTGAATGACAGGTATCATCATCAACTGGTGCAACTCCATGAATGAAAAAAGCATCACATACTCACCTGAATGAGCCTGCTTCTCCCATTGTTGTGCTTATTCATTTCTACCCTGACCCTTTTCTGACTGCCCATTCTGCATGTCATGCTGCAATACCCTGCAGTTTTACCATTGCTTCATTGTTGAGACCTGGGGGAATATGCACTAAGGTGTGATAAACAGGTGATATAATGAAGATAAGTGATATCACTTCTCCAGTTCCTATTATTCTATGGTGCCAAGGCACTAAGATCTGCCCCACTCGAAAAATTTTAGAACAACATATGAATTGGAGAAGTGATTTCACTCTAGAAGTCATCTCCACTTTATCACCTCTTTATCACCCTTTAGTGAATATCCCCCAGTTTGCTTCCTGTTACAGAAAGTCTTCAGCCTGCCCCAACCTGTGATATGTCTAGCCATGTTTCTCTCACACCCAATTTTAACCTATCAGCTGATTCACTTCTGTCTTATAGCACTATTTTCCCACTTTGTTTGCTGTAAAAAAATGCACCTGAGGGTCAAATAAGGGCCATGGAACATGTGGATATTGCCAGTGTAAATGTATCTGCCTGCAGGTGGAAGCCTGCCACACTAACAATGTAATCTCCAGATGGTGAAACAGGTGAAGCTACAGGTGCATCACCTGTGCTGCCCAGACGAGTAGACATCCCACTGCCACTGGTGCCTGTGAAGTAATGACTCCTACAACAACTGTGTTCTGTGATTTCAGGAATGGGACTCTTACCAGAGGATGTCTGTTGGGTAAGTAATCAATATTTACAAGATCATCAGTCAGTTTGGCACATTAGAACAGCCAGTGTGTTAGTAGAGTAGCTAGGTATACATTTTTTAAAGAACTCACAAGAGTGATATAACGGTGGTACCTTTTCATGGCTGAGAGCATAGAAAATGCAAGCTGTCAAGAAACTAAGGTACATTTTTCAGGTACCTGAAGCTGATAGCTTACATTTTCTTTGCTCTCAGCTATGAAAATGTATCACAAGAGTGCTTTAATGCCGATCAGTTGTGCTGAAGACAGGGAGATTTACACCAGTTTTTATAAACCCTCCTTCTGTTCTGGACCATGTTTCCCAACAAACCCATTGTGGCAACAGTTGTCTGTGGATGATAGGAAATGTGGTCCCGAAAAGCTAGAGAGCCTCAGGTTGCCAACTACTAATCAGCATAATACGATGAAAATAAAAAGTAAAAATGAAAAGATAGACACCATTGCACAATCACTGTGCTATATATTATGTGTCAATTTGCATTAATTCACCAGGAATGTAGGATATGACTGTGCCTTTACACACCTGTGGCTAATACCCAAACACCAGCACAGCACACATAGGGAAAAGGAATGTGACTGAACGCATCTTTGGTCTCCTGAAAAACTGATTTAGATGTTTTGGTAATTCCAGTGGGGCCCTACCCCCTAAAGTGTTTAGTATTAACCTTGTATTTACTATATTATGCAACAATGCTGTACACTGACATTTATTAGGGGAAACTGAGCCATATCCATGGATGTCCTTGTACTACACACAGTGGACAAAGAGATTCTTGAGGGTGTAGAGACATGGGACCAAGTCATCCAGGACTACTTTGCCTGTAAGCATTATGTAATATAAATATATATAAATAATGTAAGACAATGATAAAAGGAAAATGTGGTGTGTGTGTGTTAGTGATAATGTATGAATGAACTGTGTGTAATATGTGCAAAGTGTAATATGTGTACTGCAAGTCCTTCTTCTCATTTCACCACTCTTCCACTCTACAGTGAATGTGCATTTCTCTCTCTTCCACTCCAGGGCCTTATACTATAGCTCAAAGAACATCCAAACACTATGCTGTAAAGCTGACAGCAGGAGATTCGAGTCTGCCAACTCAAGGAGGCTCTTCAGCAGAGCTGAAATTGTGTTATTTAAAAATAACTACTTCATTGGAAAGGTCTACAAAGTGTGCTTGAAAACCAGGCTGCAGAGCCGCCAGCTGGACCCTGGACCAGGATCTCCTGCTCTCAGCAGAGCGCTGACATCATGACAAGGGGAGGAAGGAAGGAGCTTTAGATGTGAATATCTCTCAAACCTTTACGGATTGAGAGATATGATTTGTGCCACATCATTTATTTTTTTAACCTCTACAAAACAAGAAGAATTTTTTATGGGACATTAGTGTCCCTTTAAGTTATGGTAACTGGAAATAACATCAGATCTGATTTACCCAAATCCCTCTGTCCCTCTTTTCCACCCTGATGTCCCTCTTTTTAGGAGATCAGACTGTGTGGCATGTATATGTGTATCTCATTGCTCCACAGCAATAACATTCACTTTATTGTCTGTATAAATGTCAGTATATGTGTTTATAAATGAGTAATTGTAAAGAAAATACTTTGGTCTTGCTCTAAATTATTTTTTTCTTACACAAAATAGATGTAAATATGTCAAGAAATAACCTATGGCATTATTTTTCTGTTGTTAATGCCTGGAATGCTTAAGAACAGATTGTACCTGGTGTTAACCCTTTGAGTGCCAGTTGGGTACACAACACATTGCAAGGCAAAGCGTTAAGTACCCCTCTGGCACTCAAAGGCTTAAGATTCTGGTGAAAATTCTGTAGCTAAATTGTCATAGTTATGACATTTCTTTATAAATTCGCAGCTCCAGAATTTTGAAAGCTGTACTGCCACTCTTCCAAAAACACAACTACATCTTGTTAAGTCTTCCAAAACTGGTGTAAACTTCTTTTTAAATGCTGAACCTCCGTTTTAGCACAGATTACAGCCATTAGTCTCTTTACTGTACTTAAATCTCTCCTTTAGGGTCTTATACCTACATCTAAAAGGGCGCAGTTCTGGATCACACCAACTCCACTACACCACTGTGGGAAGTAAAAATTCCCATTTAATTAGGGCATTGGATACCTCTCTAGCATTCAAGGGGTATAAAAGCCCCATTTAATTAAATGGGAATCAAATAATTTGTATTTGTCTTTACTGGTGCAGTTGGTTTGCTCTGGAAATGAACCTCTTTAGGTTTTTGAATGAGATCCTTAATACCTTATGCAGAGAGCAAAAGATTTTAAATTCTGGAGCAAACCAACTGCTCCATAGGGGGATAAATGAACATTTCCAGTTATTTAAATGAGGCTGTTAACCCCTTGAATGCTAGCGAGGTCTCACTCTCCAATGCACTGTGAATCAATACGCCTCAGACCTCTCTTGAATTAAAGGAGTTTGAAAAAAAATATTCCTTTAACTTCACTCAAGTTGTTCCCTATGATGCATTTGGTTTGCTCCTCAACAGCACCTCTTTTGATTCTGCATAATGCCCTTAATTGTTTATACTGACATATCACCATACAAGAGATACAAATACAATCTTATGATTTTATATCTCTATCTATCTATCTATCTATCTATCTATCTATCTATCTATTTGTAATTCTAATACTGAGCACTTTCTTTCTGTTTGGTTCCTAGCTATGCATATTATGAACTTGACTTCTGACATTAGCAATGCCAGTAATGTATTCAATCTAATTCCAAAAATTCATTCTCCACCAAAACTAAGTATACTGAACCCAAGGGTGGTTCATTTGAAATCTCAGAAAAAAAAGAAAGAGGCTACGCTCTTACAATGACAAATGAAGGATTCAGATGATGTGAGGACGCACCACTCTAGAGAAGTCGTGGTGACTACATGGAATTGACTCTTAGCAGAGGGAATCAAGTCTAATAAGAATTTGAAATTAGGAAAATTATGTCCTGAATATATTATTATATACTGTATATGAATAAGTTTATCAATCAAATACAAAGTGAGCCTTTGAAACCTTAATTATGAAAAACTAAGTTGTTGGGCTTTTGCTATTGAATAACACAAGGGTACTTCAATGCTCATGCAAGTTATTATAAAGATAACCTGGCATTTTGTTTGTTTTTTTGCTAGCTTGAGTTTAACCCTTTGCGTGCCAGAGGAATACGCAATACATTAAACTCAAGCTATAAAAAAAGCCAGGTTATTTTTTTTATAAAGATATACGCAATGCATTACATACCACTCTGGCACTCATCTTTATATATAAAACGCTTAGGTGTGTTTCTGTTCCCAGTGTGCTGATTGGCTGCTTAGGAAACATACCCAGCAAATCATAATGCAGTTTCAGGTGTTTTATTCAAAACGTTTAACAGTTCTAATAATCAGGAAGTGAATTTAGTGTACATCTACTTCCTGAAAGTTCTGACAGGAAATGACTTGGCAGTTTCTATCTCAGTCTATGGAGAACTGTAGGTTACTGACTTTCCTCTCCATTTGAATGTAAAAGAAAAATCTTCTCTATATATAAAACGCTTATGTATGTTTCTGTTCCCAGTGTGCTTATTGGCCACTTAGGAAACATACTCAGCCAATCATAGCTATCCATTTGCCGGCCCGGAGCGACAGCCAACCAGCACACGCAACCACTGCTTGAAACCCAAGTGTATAGAGCAGCATTCTGGGACATGTTCGCCGGCCAATCAGCACACGCAACCACCGCATGAAACACAAGCATATAGCTCAGCATTCTGGGCCATGTAGTCAGCACACGCAAAACACAGCTTGAAACCCAAGCATAGTGCGTAGCATTCACTCAGGGTCACAAAAACTCAGGGTCACACACACACACTCATTCACTCAGGGTCACACACATAAACCTCTGTTTTTAAAAACCGTTACTCGCAGTGGAGTAAAGTTTCTCTTAACATTTAAAAGTGCAGTAGGGGTCAACCACCAGTTAATCAAAGAGTGTGTCACACACTCACTCAGGGTCACACACACACTCATTCACTCAGGGTCACACACACATACTCATTTACTCAGGGTCAGGGCCGGATTTACATCTCAGGTACCCCTAGGCACAAAACCCTCCGGCGCCCCTAGCCCTGCCCTAACCACACCTCTTGTTTAGCCACATCCCTCCATTAAACCACACCCTCTTGTGGTCACACAAAATACATTGGGTTACATTATAGCCCTCAGATTCAAATACCAGATTCCCACTAATTGAATTAGGCCTTTTAACTCCTTAAGTGCTTACTGTGCTTTAAAATGCATTGGAGATCTGAGATCTCTCTGAAGCAGAGAGATAACAGATGTCCAGTGCATTGCAAAACACAGTAAGCACATAATTAAATCAGTGGGAATTGGGGGTTGTGCCACTAACACTATCACAAATTCTGTATGCACTGAGGGTTGAAAAGTGCCCCTCCACTGCCCCTCCACTGGGGCATTCAAAGAGGAAGGCACCATGAAGAACAAAATACCGTTGGGTTAAATAAGCCCTCAAATTCAAAAACCACATTCACATTGATCTGAATTGGGTCTTTTAACTCCTGAAGTGCTTACTGTGCTTTTGAAACGCATTGCAGACCTGATATCTCTCAGATCTCTAACGCATTGCAAAGCACAGTAAGCACTTCAGGAGTTAAAAGGCCCAATTCAATCAATTGGTATTAGAGGCTGTGCCAGTGCAACTATATTTATATAGCTTTCTGAATAGCAATAATATGGTGGGGGGGCCATATATGCCAATTGCCAACCAAATGTGGGGAGCAAGTCTAGCCTTGGCAAAAAGTTGGGCAAATTAGGCGATATTGCCAAGATGTACAGACAGTGCCTCAGTTCCTTACTATTGAGTAAGTTAAGATTGTAATACCGTACAATATAAATATGGAGGCACTAACTGTCTTGAGCAGCTTAACTTGATACGGTATCAGGAAGCATAACAAGTGTCTAAATGCAGTCTTGCGCCCTCTTTGGAGTCCACACTCACCCCTCAAAATCCACCACAAGATAAATAAAATAAATAAATAAATAAATAAATATCGTATGGGGCATGACTCTCCAGGTATAATAAAGCACACTGTATATCATAAGGCATATATACAGCATTGGCTATTTGAAAAATAAAAAAAAACTTTTATTTTAAATAAAAAGCATTATAAAAATATGTGTAGAAATGTACATCAAGAAATAAAATAAAGTATATCCTAAAGGGTTAAATCTAATAATCAAAAAGCTCATACATAAAATACAATAAAATTGCATATAAAAAATATATACAATATAAAAGCATCTAATAATGCGCTTACATATTTTGGACAAAATTCAATGACCAACACTTGGTTACACTAATCCCTGACCAGGAAAAATGTCCAGGAATTAGTATGACCAAGTGCTGCTTGTTGAATTTTGATTAGATGTTTATATATTGTATATTTTTTATATGTTATTGTATTTTATGTATGAGCTTTTTGATTATTGGATTTAACCCTTTAGGGTATACTTTATTTAATTCATTGGTATATATCTCTAGTACACATATTTGTATAATCATGTTTACTAAAAATAAAAGTTGTTTTTTAAAAAAAATAACTAATGCTGTATATTATTTGTTGTTATTTGGGCCTTAGCCCTTAGGATACTGTATGCTTTAATATACACCTGAGGTTCAAGGCAGTTACCAAGGAGAGTCAGTGCCAAGCCCTGTGTCCCCATACAATATTTGATTTCACTCTCTGACAGTCAAATTATAATAATAATTTATGATATATAAAGTCAATACATGCCTGAATGAGTCTCCTCAACACTAGCTCTCTGCTCTTCTCTTCTTCTGCTTGCTAATTGCTGCCCTCACGCACACCACACATAGCTGTAGCTGGTTCAGACTCTGGCATGTAGCTGGTTCAGACTCTGCAAGGCCTCCCCTTACCAGCCTGCACCATAGTGAGCAGATGCGTGTGCATGACGCCATTACATGACCGGGAATCACAGCAGGAAAAGCAAGAAAGGAATGTAGCTGGGGACTGGGGATCAGGCCCGCGGCGCGTCAGCAAGCACAACAAAGACTGAATCACAGGGGGAGGACTGGGTGGCACAAGAGGCACAAGTCACTGGCAGAGTTTACAATGCACGGAGCACTTTGAACCGCACCAGTGCAGCTGCACACGAAAAAGAAAAAAGGAAGTGGGTGTGACTGGGCCACTGATGGCCAGTGCCTAGTCAGTCTCTTCATAAATCCGGCCCTGCTCAGGGTCACACACACTCAGGGTCATACACTCATTCACTCAGTATCACACACACACTCATTCACTCAGGGTCACACACACTCAGGGTCATACACTCATTCACTCAGGGTCACACACACACACTCATTCCCTCAGGGTCACAAACATAAACCTGTTTTTAAAACCGTTACTCGCAGTGGAGTAAAGTTTCTCTTAACATTTGAAAGTGCAGCAGGGGTTAACCACCAGTTAAGCACAGAGTGTGTCACACACACACTCACTCAGGGTCACACACATTCATTCACTCAGGGTCACACACACTCAGGGTCATATACTCATTCATTCAGGGTCACTCACACTCATTCACTCAGGGTCACACACACACACACACTCATTCACTCAGGGTCATACACTCATTCACTCAGGATCACACAAGCGTAGTGTGTAGCATTCACTCAGGGTCACACAAACTCAGGGTCACACACACTTATTCACTCAGGGACACACACATAAACCTCTGTTTTTAAAACCGTTACTCGCTGTGGAGTAAAGTTTCTCTTAAAGAGATACTAATACTTAAAATGTAAAAAAAAATATGTTGTAGGGTTTATACCCCTGAGTAAAACAAATGTACTCCCACTGCTGACAGGTATTTTATTCAAAAGTAATTAAATCTCGATCTTGAATTTTTTAGGTGCAATATCACAGTGGCCTGAAATTGTACAGTGGCGCTGTTGCTACATGATCCTATGGGCAGCTCTGGTCCCGGGACCATAAATCTCCATAGGATGGTGTAGCAACAGCGCTACTGTACAATTTCAGGCCACTGTGATATTGCACCAAAAAAAATTCAACTTTTAGACTTAATAACTTTTGAATAAAACACCTTTCAGCAATGGAAGTACCCTTGTTTGACTTTGGGGGATAAACCCTACAACATATTTTTTTTTACATTTTAGGTATTACTATCCCTTTAACACTTGAAAGTGCAGTAGGGGTCGACCACCAGTTGAGAACAGTGAATAAATAAATAAAGTGAGTTATTAATTTAAAACATTTAAAATCTGCTATAACGGTGTATACAGCTAGTAGCTTAAAAAAATTTACAGCCAGGTGGTGCAGATACTACTACAGTCTGTGAAATTCCAAACTGCAGACACAGAACAACAGACGGCTATATGGGGATATCCAATGAGACACTGGGGGTTATGTACTAAGGCATGATAAAGAGGTGATAAAGTGGAGATGACTTCTCCAGTGATATCTCTTCTCTAATTCCTATGTTATTCTATGGAGTCTATGCACTAAGACTTCACCAGTTTTGGAGATCTTTGTGAATAGGCTCCACAGAAGAACAAAGGAACTGGAGAAGTGATATAATTGGAGAAATCATCGCCCCTTTATCACCTCCTTATCACATCTTGGTGCATAACCCCCCCCCCTAAATTCTTATAGAAAAACAGTGGAGAAGTTTAATTAAGGCACAACAAAGAATAAGTAATTATTATTGCCAGCATCAGCAATCCTTTCACCTATCATTAACTTGTCCAGCCCTTATAATAACCCTTTAAATGCCAGAAATATCATAAGAGCAAGGACTTGATGAGAGGTTGATGCACTTGAAGAACTGAAGCAATTCTGTGACAATCCAATTGCACCAAAGGGAAAAAATAAAAATTCACAATTATATGGGACTTTTAACCCTTTGAGTGCCAGAGAGGTATGCAATGTATTGCTCTTCAATGTGTTGTGTACCCCTCTGGAACTCAGAGGGCTAATCCCTTGAATGTTAATGATGTTTCCAACACTTGCAAAATGCCGGAGACATCTCTAGCATTCCATGAGTGAAAAACTAATTTAAATCAATGATAATTTGTTCTCTGATGCTGGCTTACTCCAAACTTGCTCTACATCTTCTCAGTACATCAACCTCAGAGAGATGGGTATATGAAGCAGAACTGGAGCAATCCTAAAGAAAACCAACTGCACCATAGATCCCATTGATTTAAGAGCAAATTTAAACCCCTTATATGCTAGCGAGGTCTTCAATATATTGCTTCCCCTTTGCTGATGTTCTAAAAAGAGCAAAACATATGGAACAAAGCAACACCACTGTAAAAGACAAATAATTGTTTTGATTAGTTTAAAAGGGATTTTTAACCCCTTGCATGCTAGAGAGGCCATCTATGCATTGCATAGCAATATACTGAAAACCTCTCAAGGATCAAATGAGTTAAAAGCCCCATTTAAATGAAAGGGAGTTTAGCTGTTCCTTGTGGTGTAGTTGCTTTGTTCCAGGCTTGCTCCAGAGTGGAGATGCACTAAAGTGTTATAAGGATGTGATAAACAGGAGATAACTTCTCCACTGAGATCAGGGGGTGGGGATTCACTAAGCGGTGATAAAAAGGTGATAAAGTGGATAAAGTTCCTATGTTATTCTATAGAGCCTATGCACTAAGATCTCCAAAGCTGAAGACAAATTAGTGCATAGGCCTCATGGAATAACAAGTCATCTCCACTTTACCACCTCTTTATCACCTCTTAGTGAGCCCCCCCCCCAAGTTCCTTTTTATTCTCTGAATCCTACATACTAAAATGGGGCAGATTCACTAAGTGGTGATAAAGAGGTGATAAACTGGAGATGACTTCTCCAGCTTATCACTTCTCCAATTCCTATATTATTCTATAGAGCCTTTTCACTAAGATCTCCAAAGCTGAAGAAATCCTAGTGCATAGGCTCCATAGAATAACATATGAATTAGAGAAGTGATAAACTGGAGAAGTCATCTCCACTTTATCACCGTTTAGTGAATCTCCCCCTATGTCTCAAGTGGAAGAGATCATTTAGAGCACTGGCTGTCTTTTCATTTACAGGGAAATCTTTATAGTAGATATGGATTGCACCTTAGTAGAAAGGGGGCTACTGTGATAGGCATTAGAATGATTAGAGAGCTGAAGGAAACTTAAAACTAGGAATGGGGGAGATACAACATAGGATGGGGTAGGAAGTGCAAATGAGAAACTGGGAATAGAGAAGGGTCATTGGCTGGGTAATCTAGCCAATGGGGCCTATGTTACAGCCTTAAAAAGCAAATATGTATTTCAAAGAATGTAATTCTTCATAATGGCACTAACATAAAACGTATGCATGTAATCGCCCATATTCTGCTGGTAAGATGGGGGGAAACTGGAACTGCTTGCAGTGACTGAGAGCAGTATGAACAAATTGGTGTTACTGAAACTGAATGATGCACATGACTGCAGTCAGTCTAGAGAGTTATTCACTTTTTTAAGAGGGTGGTGGTGATAGTTATCACTAAATGCAAATCAGGCCTTAAAAAGAAAGATATTAGTGAGAATGTAGAGTCCCCCTGGGCTGAAAAACACACTAGGGGCATACATCGTAAAAAGATGTTATTGGGAATTTGCTACAAATACAAGCCACTTAATACTGGGCAGTTTGAAAAAGCCCAACCATTACTGGAAATGGAAAAGGCCACTCGGTCAGTAAATACATTAGTAATGGGACATTTCAACTATCCTGAAATTAACTGTAGAAGTATGACTTCCAGCACAAAAAAGAAAAATAATTTTATAAGTATGCTTAATGAAATTTCAAGTCCCAACTACTTGAGGAGCTGGACCTAGTGGTCTCAAACAGTTCTGAACTGGTAAACAATATATAGGTAAGATAACATTTAGGTATCAGTGACCACAATACAGTGTTCTTTGATATTTGTTATAAGAAACTGATTAACAAGGGTTTAAGCAAAACATTTAACTTTTAAAGGGCTAATTTTACAATGCTAAAATCAGTATTAAAGGGTGTTCAATGGGATGTAATCTTCAAAGAAAAAATGCACAAGACAGATGAAATTTGTTTAAAATTATCTTAGATAAATATACTATTGAGGAATAAATATGAGGAACAAATTAAGAATAATGAGGGAGATTTATAAAAATCCTTCTTAATATATGTTTAAGAATTGTTGCTAAAATTCACAATGGCAGGTCATATTTATAAAGAAGCAATATCAAGTGTATAAATATGCCTGTGTGAGAATATTCTGAGAAAATTTGCAGAAAATTTGCAACTGTTAATATTTTTTTGCGTAGATAGCTGTCACTATATACTTCCATTAAAGGGATAGTAATGTGAACATAAACAGTTACATCTGATTGTTCATTATAAGTTTATATAATGCATACTGCCATTTTCAATGCTCTTTGTTTTCTGCTTGTAATTTAAGATGAATGTTTCCCCCTCCCGCCCGTTTTGCCTATATCAGTTATTGTTTCCTCAAATCTGAAAGCCAGTCAAGCTTTACCAGATGGATTGCAATGAAGGACAATATTTAAGGAAAATTCTGTCCCCCTTTTCCTTATACTGACACAATTTAGTCCCTCACTGCAATCTAAAAGAAGAACCAGGATTCACTGGAGAAGAACACCTTACATTTGAAAACTGCGCAGTCCTCTTAAAGAGAGACCTTCCAAACTCACCATCAACCTCTGAAATTTAATACAAAACAAATCACTCTTAACACTTGGACTGCCTGGGATATTATAAGACTCTATGTGCTAGGATGAACAAACATCTCAAGTGCTTCTGTTAAGGACTTAATGGAGTTACAGGAATGTTGCAGCAGAGGTGAGAAGGGGTACTGAAGATGGACATCCCTCCCTGCAGCAACACACAGGGAGTGTCCAGCTCTGTACTGTGCATGACTGCCCCGCGAGCGGCTGGCAGTGGCACTGTGGCCCGTGTAATGGGCTCTTCAACTAGTATACAATAAATGGGAAACTACATGAGGAATATTCATAAGAGAAAGATTTAGGAGTACTTATAGACAATAGACTTCACAGCATTGCACAGAGTCACTCAGCTGCTGCAACATCAAATAGGGTAGTCTCCTGTATATAGAGGGCATAGATGCAGGGGATGCAAATATAATTATACCTCTATATAAATCCTTGGATAGGCATAATTTGGAATATTGACTACAGTTTTGGGCACCAGTTCTTAAGAGAGACATCATTGAACCAGAAAGTGTGCAGAGAAGTGCAACACAACTAATAAAGGGACTGGAGGATTTGAGTTATGAAGAGAGACAAACCAAACTGGGTTTGTTTACATTATAGAAGACACATTTAAGGGGTGATATGTTTACTATATATAAACATATTCTAGGTCAATACAAATAACTCTCTAGGGAGCTATTTAGTCGAAGAGCTGAGCAAAAAAACATTCATTCCTTAAGACTAGCGGAATGGTGGTTTCAACTAAAACAAAGGCAGGACTTTTTAAAGTAAGGGCAATAAAGTTCTGGCTTTTTTTGCCACTGGATGCAGATACTGTTGTTGTTTTAAAAAAAAAAGGATTTTTTTTTTACCTCTTGGGGCAATTGGAAATGGCTTCAGAATGTTCTTTTTGCCTTCTTCTGGATCAGCTAGGGTGAAATGGCATGCGCTGAATTGGATGGACACATTTATTTTTTTCAGCCTCATTACCTACGTTATTATTTTCCTATAGGATCCATAGAATAACATGAATTGGATAAGCGTTATCAGCTCTTCATCATTCCTTACTACATAATCCCCCAAATCTTCCTAATACAGCAGTGTTAGTATTTTGGGGTTATTTTTGGTACACAAGTTGTTAAAACAAAAAAGGAGCATTCTAATCACTCAATATAATTTTGGTTTGATGTCCCTCTTTTTAACCATTTGTGTGCAAGAGGGGTGCCCAACTCCTTTCAAAGCAATTTGCTGGCCACCCTTCTGGCACTTAAAGCATTAACTTTTTTACGCTAAAGAAAGACATTCTAATCATTGTTCAAAAAAATTTTGGCTGACATCCAACTGTTTAACTTCTTCTTGTGAG
Source organism: Rhinophrynus dorsalis (assembly GCA_037306005.1). Taxonomy (NCBI): domain Eukaryota; kingdom Metazoa; phylum Chordata; class Amphibia; order Anura; family Rhinophrynidae; genus Rhinophrynus; species Rhinophrynus dorsalis. The sequence continues at coordinate 323,292,773 of CM074720.1, read as the reverse complement.
AAACATTGAAATGCTTATTGTATAACACAGGCATCACATTTCAAAGTTCTATCCTTTAATACTCTATACACAAGGAACAACTTTGCTTTTCAGAGAAATAATATTTATGGATCCTGTCTTAAGACTTCTTCATTTATATTTTACGTCTGCAAGCTTTCTCTGTGTTATTTATTTTATTCAGAATTGGCCTAGAAATAAATATCTGAATCCTCCAAAGATAATGATGATATACACCCTTCTACACACTTCTGTGATCCTGACCTCTTCTCTGGATGTTTACAAGTCGAAATAACTGCAGCTTCAAAACTTTGAGACATGTATATTTCATCAATACTGCAAAATCTGAGATGTGATCAGATGAATGCATGTTTTAAAGAATCTTCACTTACCATCTCAGATTCTAAACCTTATAAAAAGCAGAGAAGGATTTGATGGGGGAGATTCACTAAGTGGTGATAAACAGGTGATAAAGTGAATATGGCTTCTCTAGTTTATCACTTCTCCATTTCCTATGTTATTCTACGGAGTCTTTTCACTAAGATTTCTTCAGTTTTGGAGATGTTAGAGAATAGGCTCCTTAGAATAACACTGGAAGTGAAGAAGCGATAAACTGGAGAAGTCATCTCCACTTCATCACCTCCTTATCACCTATTTATCACTGTTTATTGAATCTCCCCCGATTTTTAGTTTTTATTTCCTTTTGATAGCCACAGTCAAAAATGCTCTTATTTTGCCATGGTACACTGAATATGTGTTTAGTAAGACCATTGATCCAAGGGCATTCACTCTAATAGTTAGAGATACTGCACTTTGGCAATTAAAGGACAAGTAACATGAACAAATATGTTACAGCTCAGTCTTTTGCTTGTTAATTGCCACTATTCCCTTTTCTGAAATTAGCAGCATTCTAAATGTGCAGCCAAATTGTAGAGGGTTTTTTTTGTTTTGTTTTTTTTACAGGACTCACCTCCTGCAACTGAGTCTACCCTTGTCAATCATCTCTTCAGTTATTACAGGGACAGATATTGGAAAGGATTCAGTCTAGGGGGAGGATCTGAACATTGAGGGTTATACATTTATATTGTTGCTATTCCTTGGCTTTAACAATTTGTTTGTGTTAGTTGTGCTTCACTATTATACAGCAAGCAGTTATACTTATGATTTGTAATTAGTGTTTCGATAAATTGATTTGCCCTAGGATGTTGCATTGATGTTGCTCTATCCTGTATATTATGGATTTTTTGGTGGACAGGCACCAAGAACCATTCCAATTTGAGTCCACTTTGTATCACAAAAAACACATCCACACTCTAATACATCTAATACCCATTCTCAGGACTCCCACAACAACCTTGAACTGATTTACCCAGGTTTGTCTGTAAGTTGATTGGAATAAAGTAATAGTCTCTCTGAGTACAAGAGCTGTAGGCATTCATAACAAGATTAACTTATTTTAGCTCTTATATCTCATTCCAGACAGCACAAATCATTAAGACCAAGGTGGCTAAATAAAGAGATTTGCAAGGAAATGAGAACTAAGAAACAGGTTTTTAAAGTGTTTAAAGGGATAGTAATACTTCGTTTTAACTTTATTTTATTTTGTAGGCATTAAAAAAACATGAAGAATGATATAAGTCTTATCTCTGAAACCTTTATGGTTTAAGAGATATTCACAAACAAAGTATCCCTTCCCTGTTCAACCAGATCAGAAGGGAGATGCCCAGGTAGACTGCAGAGAGGGACAATCTTCAATTAAGATAATGGAAAAAGCTGAAAAACTTGTCAAGGGGGGAAGGGCTTTCATTGTTTTCATACAAAGAAAATTGTCCCCTTCTGTTATCTGTCCTGTCATACAACCAGACTCACATTTGAGAAGAGATGGCTTACACTAGGAAAAAGGGGCGTGGAGGGGAACTTCGCTTGTGAATATCTCATAAACCATAAAGGTTTGAGAGATAAGACTTATATCATTCTTCATGTTTTTTTTAATGCCTACAAAATAAAATAAAGTTAAAACGAAGTATTACTATCCCTTTAAGTCAGAAGGGTCAGATGCATAATTTAAAAATATAAAGAAGCAATAAAATCTGCAAACAAGCAATTAGGCTGGATAAACTGAAAATGAGGAAAGTATTGGAAAAGAGAGCAAGACAAATCCTAATCAACGCTACAAGTATGTAAATAACAAAAACATTAAGGTTGATATTTGGCCTCTTAAGGCTGAGAGGAGTGCATTGATTATTATGAGGATAAGGCTATGGCTGACACCTTAAACACATTCTTTTCTACTGTATATATAAAGGAAGCAACAATGGCACAACATGGGCAAACAGACAGAATCACAGAATATCCTCCATCATGTACATGACTTAGTGAGGACAAACTCCAAAAAAGACTGGAAAAGGTTATGGTGAATTGTGGGTAAGATATTAGAAGTGTTACTGTATGACTGTATTCAGGACTATGTGATGACCAACAACATTATTAATAAGAGCCACTATGGTTTTATGAAGAATAGAACATCAAACTAATTTACTCCATTTCATGAAAGGTTAAGTAGTAATTTGAGCAAGGGTATTGCTGGTGATGTAGTGTACTTGAATTTTGCAAAAGACTTTGATACTGTGCCTCACAACAAGTTACTGTATAAATTGAAAGGCTTTGGTTTGAGATGTGATATCTGTGCATGGATAGGGAACTGGCTAAATGATAAATTGCAGAGAGTTGTTGTAACCTAATCAAGTTGGTCTAAAGTCATGGACCCAATGCTTTTTCATTTGTTTATTAATGATCTATTCATGATCTAGAAGTGGGCATTAATTGAAAGTAATGTCTCAATTTTTGCTGATAACACTAAGCTGCGTAAGGAAAAACATACAGAGCAGGATGCTTTTTCTCTGAAGAGATAAATTGAGTGAATTAGCAGAAAAGATGCAAATTATGAGTTTTAATACAGCTAAATGTAAGGTTTAGGGATAGGCAAAACATTTTGCCTCAAACTGAAATCGGCAAATAATGGCACTTCCCGCTTTGCAAATAATTTCCTGTGAAAAGTGCTGATTTTCTGCTTTTTTCAACTAGCTCATTCCATTGAAATCAATGGGAACATTGAATTTACACAAAACACATAGAAAATATTATTTTATTTCCCAAAGGCATAGCATAAAAGGGGCATGAGGCTGCCTGTGTTGTGGGATGTGGGGAAAGAATCAGTTGGACAGGGAATTTTTTTGGGGGGGCAGTTAATAAAAAATAAATACAATTCAAAAAAACCCATAAGACATGGTATAAATAGGGTCTGAGGCGGGTGCCTGTGTTGGTGTGTGGAGTCTGGGGAATGAATCAGTTGAACAGGGAATTTGTTTTGGGGGTTCTTGATGTATTGGGGAGACAGTTAATAAAAAAATCAATAAAATAAGACATTTCTATGTAAAGTGATAGAGGCAGGAACCATGTCACATAAGCTGCCACTGGGGTGGACTGATACTTGACTTGATAGAGTATTTTTTAGAGGATGATTTGTTATATTTGTTGTTAGAGGCCCAGGCACTGAGGAAACATTGATTTGTAGAACCTAACGTGACACACAAAGATAGTGGCTCAAACTTCAATTTGTCTGAATATCAAGTATCTTCGTCCACTAGGGAAAACATAAAAGCTTAACTGGTTAATGGGTGCAAGGTGGAGGCTTTCCCATACGCTCCCAAATATAGTATAAGAACAGAACAATCCTGCACTCTCATAAAGACCAGAAAAACTCAATAAATAAAAACATCCAACTTTATTGTATCACAAAAAATCTCAAACGCTTGCTGTCCATACATGGAGAGACTTACATAGTCCAAACACTTCAGCTAGATGAATATCATCATCGGCAACAGATCCACGCGTTTCGCGCTGTCAGCGCTTACTCATGACCTCCAGATGCAACGATCTAACCGTCCCCTTCTTTTGAATCTCATTCCGCCTATCAGAATTCAACACTTAAAGCGGACCTGATAGGAAACTTCGACAATATGTCACATGTCTCCCATGATCCAATAGAAAGTGAGAAAAACAGTGTTGACTTCTAATTCTCGGATCCGAGAGATCTTAAAGTGACACATGCTTGAATCATACCCATAGATCCATGGCTTACAGAAGCCATAGCCAGTCAAAGTTAGAATTCTAAATACATATATATATTAAATAACACTCATTATCGCCCAGTCAGCCTCGTCCCCTACAGAAAGCAACATAGCACTACATAAATTCTCTGCCACAGCAGAGACGGTCCGACAGTGCGCCCCCATTAAAATCAAACAGGAACCCACTGCCGGAGCGTCTCTCCAAGCGAGCATGAATGGCTATCGTCTTCAAACATATATTAACCTCTCCATTGCCAAATGAGGGGGAACCAGTCTGCAATCCCACAGCACAACTCTCCTCTACTTCAAAAAGGCAACAGAGACAATGCCATACCATGTTGAAATCAACAATCTGTAAACCGTGCTATCACCCAGGAAACGAGGCTGACAAGCACAAATGCAAAACAACCAATGGAAAGGCGGAATAGAGACAAAAGGCAAGGGACCAGATCCGAATGCATTCAATCCCAATCACAATTAAAAAACCACACACCAAACAGTGTATCAATATTAAATGAACTAAAAAGATGAAGATATAGATGGATGATACATGAAACACATCCTAATAAATACAATATAGCAAACATAATTTACATTGTCAAATCTATTAGAACCCCCAATTCTCCATCAAAACTATCAAAGAGGGAAGCTGTGTTGGAAAATGAATAGGTCATATATAGCAAGTTACATCATATTCCTTATTCAATCCATATGGATACCTAGTCCCTAATTCAAAAATCCAATACACCTCTCTCTTTAATATTTTGTTGTTTAAATTCCCTCCTCGAACTCCTAGAGTAACTTTCTCTATACCTTGTACACTAAAGTGGTCAATATTACAATCAGTAGAGTTAAAGTGGGAGGCCACATTAGAACGGAAATCCTTATTTCTAATGCTACTGAGGTGTTCGTTCACTCTCTCTCACAATGTTCTAATTGTTTTACCAACATATTGCATATTACATTTCATGCAAGTTAAGAGATAAACTACACCTCTAGTTACACAATTAATGTAACCTCTCACCTCATACTGTTTACCACTTATAGTGGAAGTAAAAGACTTTGATATTTTTAGAAGAGCACAACAATAGCAGCGCGTACTCCCACATTTATACGTTCCTTTAGTTGTCAACCATTGATTCTTTGCTGAAACATTTTTTGAAACATACAGACTAGGAGACAGAGCCGCCGACAGTGTCGGTGCCTTTCTCGGTACAAATTTACATCCACTGGAGATAACTTTCTTCAAACTCTCGTCTGTGTAAAGAATGGGGAGATGTTTCTTTAAAATACGTATTATAGAGTTATATTCCACACTATACGGTGTTGAAAAGATAACCCCAGATAATTTTTTACTCCTTTGTGGGCTATGTTTTAATTTATAAACCAAAAGATCTTCTCTTTTTTCTCTTCTAGCTCTTTCTAACGCTTGATTCAGCATCCACGGTTTATATCCTCTCAATAAAAACCTATTATAAAGTTCTCTAGATTGTTCATCAAAACTTTCATCAGTGGAGCAGTTCCTCCGTAAACGGAGGAACTGCCCCACCGGAATACCTCTAATAACATGCTCAGGATGACAGCTATCAGCTCTCAACAGGCTATTACCTGCAGTGGGTTTTCTGTAAATATCTGTGGATATACAACCCGTAAGACCATCTCCCTTAATCCTTAAGTCCAAAAATGAGACACTTTCAGATGAGGATTCAAACGTGAACTTCAGATTGAGGTCATTGGCATTCAAATATTCCACAAATTTGACAGCATTTTTGGCCTGACCACTCCAAATAAATAGGAGATCGTCAATATATCTCCCAAACCACACAATATTACTCCTATAGGGATTCCGTTCTCCAAAGACATGGGACTCCTCCCACCAACCCATAAAAAGGTTGGCGTATGAGGGGGCAAATTTTGCCCCCATAGAAGTCCCACGCCTCTGGAGAAAGTAATCCCCATCAAACATAAAGTAATTGTGGGTCAGGAGATATTCAGTAGACATAATGATAAATTCCCTCACCTCATCAGAGTGGGAGCCATAACGCGTCAAATGATATTCCAAAGCCAACAAACCCAATCTGTGTGGTATACAGGAATACAATGATTTAACGTCACAAGTCAACCATATATAGTCCTCAGACCATCTAGTTTGTTCAAGTTTCTGAATGACATGTGTTGTATCTCTCAAAAAACTCAACAATCTGAGGACAAAAGGCTGCAACTGATGATCCACCCATTCCCCCAATACTTCATTTAAAGACCCTATCCCAGCAACAATAGGTCTACCTTCTGGTCTCTCTAAAGATTTATGGATTTTGGGTAAATGATGAAATATTGGAACTATTGAGTCTTTTACTTTAATAATTTCTGCCAATTTCGGAGTTATTACTCCCAAATATACTCCTCTATCTATTAGGGAGCTCAGAAGGTGAGAAAAGTTACTGGTGGGATTGCTGCGCAGCTTAGTGTAAGACTCTTCATCATTAAGTTGTCTCAAAGCCTCATCTTTATAATAATTAGAGTCTAACACTACTACCGCACCTCCCTTGTCTGCATTCTTGATTACCAAATCAGTATTAGAAGACAATTTTTTTATTACATCTCGTTCAACTTTACTTATATTAGATTTTTTCAAAGTCCAATTACGGTTCAATTGACTTAAATCCTTTTCTACTAACTCCTGAAAGACATCCAATGCCTTACCCCTAGTAGCAACTGGATAGAAATAGGATTTGGAGGTGAGTCTGGTCCCACTAAGACTCAAAGTGTCCAACGTTTCCATTGTCCCACTTTCTATTTTCATATCAATCAAATCCATTAAAACGCAAGAATCGCTAAAGGACAATGGACCACCAGGCTCCACTCCAAAGCCACGTACATCCACTCCAACATTGTCATCATATGTAGGCATTAGAGGATCCTCAAAGTCTACAGACTCAAAATGCTTATTTAAGGTCAGCTTACGTACAAATTTATTGACATCAAGAATAGTGTCAAATAAATTGAAATGCCTTGTAGGGGCAAAATTTAAGCCCCGTTCCAAAACCTGTTTCTCTACCGCTGTTAATACATAACTAGAAATATTAATTACTGACACTAATTCCTGACTGTCATTTTTTGCCTTCCACCACCTGTTTTTTCCTCCCCTTCTTCCTCTCCTACATCCCTTTGGGAATCTTGTTTGTTCTTTTTTCTTGTCCCCCTCTTTGCTCTCGAAGATGACCTCCTCGGAGGACGTATCACTTTTTCTTCTAACTGTACTTCCTCCGTTGTAAATACTCTCTCTGCTTTGTCTCCCCGACTGGATTGTAAAAAAGATGAGGGGGAAGAGGATATAGAGGACAAAACAGTTGTTTCCATCCCTGACGAACCAACATCCTCTGCCTCTATGCTCGAAAAACTGACTCTTTTTTGACGCGATTGTGTCTTCAAGATAGATTTTTGGAAATTTCTCCTGTCTTTGGAGTAAAAATTATGTTTCCAAGTATAGACATTATTGGTTTCATAGTCATCTTTATCTCTCAGATATTTCTTCTGTTTAATCTCCATCACCGTATTTTCAATATTTTTTAGATGAGTAGACAACTTTTCATCCAATTTTGCGAAATCCGGCTGGTCTTTCAATACAGTAATAACTTTTTGTTTCTCTTTAATTTCTTCTTGTGTTACAACAAGTACATTCTCTTTATATTTAATAATTAAACCCATCAGGGCTGTTGAACATTTAGTTAGGACCTCATTCCATTCATTCATAAAGGCAATATCATCCTTAATGAAGGTAGGTATCTTTTTAATTCGAAGACCTCGAGGGATTCTGTCCGATTTCAAATATTGTTGCAACGTTGTTATCTCCCACCACGTTCTAATTTCACGCTCCATAATTTTCTCCAACTCCTTAAACAACCCAGGCAATTTAGGGGTTCCATTAATATAGCTGATGTATTTTTATCATTGAAAAGTCTATTCACATTATGCATTCTTTCCTCAGTATCATCCACTGCTCTTAAACATCTACTGCTGACAGTGTTTTTATCTTCTTCACTCTCCATGTTGGAACAATCAAGACAATGTTATTCCCATTCAAAGTTTCACATAGAAAAAGTTAAGGTGGACTTATCAATCAATATTCAGTTTCATGTGTATCCTCAGACAAAATATATATGAAGGAGCTCACCTGGAAAACTTTCTTGATTAACGTGACACACAAAGATAGTGGCTCAAACTTCAATTTGTCTGAATATCAAGTATCTTCGTCCACTAGGGAAAACATAAAAGCTTAACTGGTTAATGGGTGCAAGGTGGAGGCTTTCCCATACGCTCCCAAATATAGTATAAGAACAGAACAATCCTGCACTCTCATAAAGACCAGAAAAACTCAATAAATAAAAACATCCAACTTTATTGTATCACAAAAAATCTCAAACGCTTGCTGTCCATACATGGAGAGACTTACATAGTCCAAACACTTCAGCTAGATGAATATCATCATCGGCAACAGATCCACGCGTTTCGCGCTGTCAGCGCTTACTCATGACCTCCAGATGCAACGATCTAACCGTCCCCTTCTTTTGAATCTCATTCCGCCTATCAGAATTCAACACTTAAAGCGGACCTGATAGGAAACTTCGACAATATGTCACATGTCTCCCATGATCCAATAGAAAGTGAGAAAAACAGTGTTGACTTCTAATTCTCGGATCCGAGAGATCTTAAAGTGACACATGCTTGAATCATACCCATAGATCCATGGCTTACAGAAGCCATAGCCAGTCAAAGTTAGAATTCTAAATACATATATATATTAAATAACACTCATTATCGCCCAGTCAGCCTCGTCCCCTACAGAAAGCAACATAGCACTACATAAATTCTCTGCCACAGCAGAGACGGTCCGACAGTGCGCCCCCATTAAAATCAAACAGGAACCCACTGCCGGAGCGTCTCTCCAAGCGAGCATGAATGTGGGAGTACGCGCTGCTATTGTTGTGCTCTTCTAAAAATATCAAAGTCTTTTACTTCCACTATAAGTGGTAAACAGTATGAGGTGAGAGGTTACATTAATTGTGCAACTAGAGGTGTAGTTTATCTCAACTTGCATGAAATGTAATATGCAATATGTTGGTAAAACAATTAGAACATTGCGAGAGAGAGTGAACGAACACCTCAGTAGCATTAGAAATAAGGATTTCCGTTCTAATGTGGCCTCCCACTTTAACTCTACTGATTGTAATATTGACCACTTTAGTGTACAAGGTATAGAGAAAGTTACTCTAGGAGTTCGAGGAGGGAATTTAAACAACAAAATATTAAAGAGAGAGGTGTATTGGATTTTTGAATTAGGGACTAGGTATCCATATGGATTGAATAAGGAATATGATGTAACTTGCTATATATGACCTATTCATTTTCCAACACAGCTTCCCTCTTTGATAGTTTTGATGGAGAATTGGGGGTTCTAATAGATTTGACAATGTAAATTATGTTTGCTATATTGTATTTATTAGGATGTGTTTCATGTATCATCCATCTATATCTTCATCTTTTTAGTTCATTTAATATTGATACACTGTTTGGTGTGTGGTTTTTTAATTGTGATTGGGATTGAATGCATTCGGATCTGGTCCCTTGCCTTTTGTCTCTATTCCGCCTTTCCATTGGTTGTTTTGCATTTGTGCTTGTCAGCCTCGTTTCCTGGGTGATAGCACGGTTTACAGATTGTTGATTTCAACATGGTATGGCATTGTCTCTGTTGCCTTTTTGAAGTAGAGGAGAGTTGTGCTGTGGGATTGCAGACTGGTTCCCCCTCATTTGGCAATGGAGAGGTTAATATATGTTTGAAGACGATAGCCATTCATGCTCGCTTGGAGAGACGCTCCGGCAGTGGGTTCCTGTTTGATTTTAATGGGGGCGCACTGTCGGACCGTCTCTGCTGTGGCAGAGAATTTATGTAGTGCTGTGTTGCTTTCTGTAGGGGACGAGGCTGACTGGGCGATAATGAGTGTTATTTAATATATATATGTATTTAGAATTCTAACTTTGACTGGCTATGGCTTCTGTAAGCCATGGATCTATGGGTATGATTCAAGCATGTGTCACTTTAAGATCTCTCGGATCCGAGAATTAGAAGTCAACACTGTTTTTCTCACTTTCTATTGGATCATGGGAGACATGTGACATATTGTCGAAGTTTCCTATCAGGTCCGCTTTAAGTGTTGAATTCTGATAGGCGGAATGAGATTCAAAAGAAGGGGACGGTTAGATCGTTGCATCTGGAGGTCATGAGTAAGCGCTGACAGCGCGAAACGCGTGGATCTGTTGCCGATGATGATATTCATCTAGCTGAAGTGTTTGGACTATGTAAGTCTCTCCATGTATGGACAGCAAGCGTTTGAGATTTTTTGTGATACAATAAAGTTGGATGTTTTTATTTATTGAGTTTTTCTGGTCTTTATGAGAGTGCAGGATTGTTCTGTTCTTATACTTTGTAGAACCTAGACTTATATAGGCACAAGCCATGAAGAAACATTGATTTGTAGGACTTAGACTTATTAGAGGCACAATCCCTGAAGAAAAATTAATTTTTAGGCTTGTTAGAAACAAACCCCCCAAAATCTGTTTTTGTAGGACTATGTTTTTATTTTACTTTTTTTTCAAAGTACAAGCCCTGAGAAATATAATACCCTACTGGCCTAGTGCCAGCAGGTCATGTTGGCCAGTGACCATTGACCATTGTCAAATAACCTACTAAGTCCATAATTGTGGAATTTGCAACCACTGCTGCCGAGTTGTTTAAGCAGCAGTATGATTAGGCAGCTGAAAGGGAATGGGACCAACAATAGCAGTAACATGGGTGATGGATGATATCGGTTCCACTTGCCATGACTAGCTCCAGTGATGTGCCTGAGGCAGTAGCAGCACAATAAGTAACTCCCAGTATTTGTGGAAAAAAGAAGAAGTTGGCCAATAATTCTTCTCCACCTGCCGCTCCTTCAAAATCATGGGTCTGTTGTTATTAGAATAGAAAATTTCCCCTTGAGAGTAGGACCTGTGGCTCTTATCAGCAACTGCAATGTGCACAGTGTGTGGTAAATAACATCTGGGGCACAACTGTATCCAAACACCATGACACCAGAACCTAAGTACGGCCTCACTATACACCTTGTTCAGACTCCGCTAAGGACACATGACAACTTGCTGACAGTTTAATAATAATGATGAACCCTCCCTGCCAGCATGTTAGCATATTCTGTGGCATGGAATTTCCTCTGATGCCGCTTGATGCCCTGGTTGCTATTCCCCTCCACCACACTTCCACGTGTGCTCAGTGCACCACACAGTGTGCAATGGGTGGAGACGAACTGCCACATCCTAACATCAACACAGTAGCTATCATTTGGTGGGGGAGGTAATGATGAATGAGGTGAATTGGCAGAAGATGTAGTTACCCTAGAGGAAGAAGGTTATGGTGATGAAGATCTAGTTGTTTCATTTGTCTTGGAACATCCAGTCTCTTCCTTAGTTTCTCTACTCTTCCTCCTCTTTGATCTTTGCCTCACCTGATGTTGCCTTTCTGGAGAGTCAAGGGGTACAGCAACAGTGGTGTTTGATTTCTGTGGTGGGTGTTTGGCTTTAACATGTTTGACATAAATGTCATGGTGTCTGTGTTTCATGTGTGATATCAGGGCACACCAAGGTGTGTTCCCTCCTTTCCTCTTCTCAGTGACTTGTTACAAATTGTGCATAGCGCTGTTGGTCTTAACTGCACTGTGCCTGCCCCAAGAGAAAAATAGTCTCACACCCATGACTTCAGGGGGGGAGGGAAAAGGTGGAACAAGTTTAAACAAATGTCCCTTTTCTTCTTATCCTCCACATTGGCAGCTGATAATGTTGCTGCTGTTGCTGCTACTGCCTCAGATTCAGCATTGCAACTGGGACCAGGAGTGGCAAGTATAACCTGCCCTAGTCCCACATCACATGTTGACCCCATTCCCACTGTGTCCATGGTGATCTGTGGCACAATAGCTTACGCCTCAGCATCCTGCAGCCCTTGCAACTCAGCAGCAGCAGGAATTAGAGCAGCTGCAAATGTCTTAAATTCCAAAATCTCTCTGCTACTGTTGGTGGTGGTGATGCCTATCCAGCGCAGCTGTAGCAGCAGGCATAGGCAGCTGATGTGTGCTCCTGCTGGTGGTGGTGGTATTAATTCTGCACCTGCTCTCCTCCAACACCAGTTATGGCCTCTTCAGGATCATGTTCCACTTGGACACTGTAGTGAAGGAAAGGGGACTCCCAGAGCTAGGGGAATGGTGTGGGCTCCCTTGATCGCTAGTCTGGATGCTCTCAAATGCTTCCCCTACAACTCCCCTAACACTAGTCCCACCAGCTGCTTTATCATTACTGCTACTACTACTAACACCAACCACATCAACTTCAGCCACAGAGACTTCCTCCTCACAGTCACTAGTAATATGAGGATATTGATTACCCCCTCCTTCACTCCTAACGCTAAAAAGCTGCTGGACCTTCTTAATACTAGTGGTGGTACTAGTACTGGTGGCACTGCTTGGGGATGGCAAGTGTGACTTAAGGTCCCTTGCTGTCTCACTTGGCATCATCTTTTCCTCCCCCCCTCCTTTGTATTACAAGGTACACTAGCAGCAGATTCAGAACTGATGGCAGCAGGTTCAGCACTGGCAGCAGGCACAGCACTGGTGACAGCAGGGGCAGCACATCTGACAGCAGGCGCAGTATTGGTGGCAGCATGGGAAGCACGACTGACCCGGTTCTGGCTGACGACCCTGCTCCGTGATTGACCCGGTTCTGGCTGACGACCCTGCTCCGTGATTGACCCTGTTCTTTGGCTGTTGTTCCTGCTGCAGTATTGATCCGGTTCCGGTTGTCGCTCCAGTCCTGTCTGCTGTTCCGGTGTTGCTCCGGTCGCTCCGGCGACATTCTGAACTGTTTAAGTGACTCGCTGTTCCTCTCACTATCGTCTGCTGTAGCCTGAGGTTGCTTTGCCATCCGCTAATTGCTAAGCTGTTCTCTCCTGTACAGAACCACTTAACCCGTGCAGTGCCTGTAGTCTCCGGTCTCGTGCCTCCTTTATCGCTTGCCAAGCATACGGTTACCCGTTTGAGCCGCTACTCTGAGTACCTCTATTACAACCATATTATCTCCCGCAGAGCACTGTCTGTCCGGTGTTCGGTGTGCACCGTGACCACGCCGGCTGGCGCTGGTAGTCTGTTCGCTCTTGCTGTGAGAATTGAGTACGGCACCGGAAGGGTGTCCTGGCTCCGGCCTACATACGCTCAGAGGGTACGCTATCCACTGCACTTTCCAGTGCTTCGGCTCTTTGTAGCTTGTGCAGTAACCGTCAGTAGTGGCACCCAAGGGGTGTCAGGGCACAATCCATTTGGCACACGCAGGGTTAATACTATTTTCAGTTAAGGGCGATTCTGGTTCTGGTTACTTCAGCTCTGGCAGTAGCATTCCTCTTAAGCCCATGGAGGTGGTATTGGCTCAGCTCTAGGCACTTGTGTGCATTCCTATTCCAACTTGAGAGTGAATTCAGTGCAGACACTTTACTCCTTTTCCGCTATTCAGAGACTGTGTTTCAGAGACTGCTATATATCCTGGGCGTTGGCCAACCTAAAACTGAGTCTCTCCTATTGCACCTGTTAACCCTTTGGGGTTATTCTCTATCTATACATAGCACATATTCCTACCACTGTATTACATTCACTTTGTCTGTGATTGCCATTACTGTTATTCCTGTGCTGGCCCCTAGGAGGTTCTCAGCTAGATATAGTCAGCAATGAAGCAGGTTCTCAGCCAGATACGGTCAGCAACGGAGCGGGTTCTCAGACAGATATGGTCAGCAACGGAGCAGCAGCAATACAGGAAACTCAGGAACGTCATCAGGCAGGCCAGGTCATACATGATCAGCGATATACAGAACAAATGTCAGGAACTAGTACACCACGAAAGGGCACCATAGTGTAGACATAACAGAGGTTGTAAAGGCTATCACTGGGCGGCGACAAAGATACCTGGCCAATCAGAGCAAGGTAGTGTAATTAGGAAATCAGAATATCGCCGCCTGCAGCCAAGAGCACGTGCACCGTGATAAGTAGCTAAAGAGCCTTCTCATTATTGTGAGCCCCTTGGCTGGAGAGCAACGTTAGTATCTTAAGACTCCTTTTTGTAATTAGCGGCCATAGAGTCATCTTATGGAATAGATACACTGCTATGTAAGATGCTCTCTCTTTATTCTAGAGGCTATATTATTATTATTATTATTACAAGTCCTCTTTATTCTCTGTGGTTGGAGAGTCATCTATTAGCCTAGCCCTTATTTTTAATGGTGGCTGGAGAGACATATTATTATAAGCAGAGTTAAAGCCAGTTAGACAAGTTGTTAGTCATAGATTGTAAATTAAGGACAAAAGTGAGCTACTGGGGTGAGCCTCAATTGGAGGGCAACTCCTGTCACATCTGAACCTGAATAGGATTAAGTACTTTGTGTACCTCCTGGGATGGAAGGGTGTTCTGGGCAGGATCAATGTGATGAAGGTTCCAGAAGAGGGACCTCATCGGGGAACTTGGCCCCATTGAGCCAAGCAGGAAGTGAGAAGGAAGGGACTTTGTTTGGAGATCCTGCCTCGGTTATATATAGTCTTTTTTTTAATTCAGTACTACATTCATAACAGCAAAGGCTCTACTGGAAGGACACACGTGGTATCATTGGGTTGGAAAGTGTATTACTTGGGGATATATATATTTGTTTATATAGTTAAAGTTTAATTAGTATCCATGCTAATCTGCTTTCACCTGTTATATAGGGCAAATATTATTTTACATCTTTGTGCATGTGTGGTCTCAGTCAGGTGGAGCCCCTTCCAGACCCATTATTGCTCCAATCTCTCCTATTCAGGACTCCTGGGGGAGTTATACTATGGCACAATGATAAGGAAATGTGTGTTTGGTGATGTGTGGTAAGCACATCACTTTGGCAATAGAGACACACATCACCATATGCATTAATTAACAAATATACAAGGGGAGTGGGAGATAATTTACTCATTTGCATGCAGGGTTATAATGCTGGCAATGTAAAAGGGATGCCCACCCTAACAATTCACCAGCAGTATGACAACGTTGAAGTCTCAGATCGTCCTCTCTAATTCCTCACTTGCCCACAAGAGGACCATAGAGGATGCACTCAAACTTCAGCATCACAAACAACATTTTTCCCTAACGCTTTCAGTGCCATAGGCATATGCATTTCCCACCCCAGTGGCAGTGAAAGGGTGAAAATGATGTTGCCCAAAAAAGCAATGGAATTATCAGCAGCAGACTTGTGAATATCTAACCTAATCCAAACCCTCAGCACATTTGTCAGAAAAGAAGAGAAAGAGGAGAATGTCAACCCAAGGTGGAGACCTGCAGAATGGCAATAATCAGACACACGCTGAAAAGCTGCCTAGCTTCCATGGCACCTAAGGGCTTAAAATCAGGATGAATTTCTTAAATCACAGTCTTTTCAAAGATAAATACTGGATGATGCACATTCTGAAGGTTTCCAAGTTGCATGGGATTGACAAGAATGTATCTGCTGAATGGGATGATAATAGATGTAGGTAATGTGACTGACTGTTCCTCAGACTTTTTAATACAACATTTAGAGTGGATATTCATAAGTCCATTGCTGATAACATCACTGCTCTTTTATTGTTTATAAAATCCCTTTCCTTTATTCTTGGACAACTTATTCTAAAAGCGGAACTTTTACCCCAAGTAAAGTTGAGTGCAGTAGGTCTGTCTACTGAAAGTAACTCCAGATTATGTATTCATTTTTTTAATCACAGCAGTTTTTATTTAAAAAATTATGAACACTGACGAGGAGACACTCGGTGTGGTACAGGCTGTACCGCACCTCTCTATGGATCTGCCCTCTGTGTACTAATTCACCACCCACAGCGGACCCAGGCTGCTTCATTCCTATGGACATTCGCCTGCCTCCAAGTGAGGGGTCAAGCAGTGTGGCAGCTGATCATGAGGGAAAGCTCTGCCAGTCATTAGAAATGTAATGAAAATGACGCTGCTCGCTCTCACACCATTGTGGAAGAAATAGGAATTTTTTTATTTTTATTTTTGCAATGCGGTTCAATGGGAGCAATGCACTGAACTGTGGATCGAAAACCATGAAAGTTCCACTTTAACCCTTTCACTGCCATATCAGTATGCAGTGCACATCCTTATGGCACTGAAAGGGTTACAAGAGAGCATCTGCTGTCTCTGATCTTTTGCTGAGACCTATATCCTATCTCCCTTGCAGCTTGTCTTAAGAGGTAACAATGTCACTAACCTCATGCAAAAACAAAATATAGGGCAGGGATAGAAGTGTATCATGGATTAAATAATGTAATTTAGATGGAAAATATTATACAAAATTAAAATCAATTGACAATAATAAAATGAAATCAAGTGATGGTGTAAATAATATCTCTTTATACGTGTGAATCAAAATCCACTGGATACATACAAACTGTATTCCATAAATATGGATTCAGTGGGATTCTATAATATATGAAGTACACCAGGTCATAACAAGGTCTCTGGGATGATAGTTGAGAGTCTAATATTTAGAGCCAGACTCTTTTTGTGAATGGTGGCCACTTACTTAAAGAATACTTGATACTGACACATAAAAATCAATCTGAGTAAGAGTTCTCAAATGAACAGGACCTCACAATGACCGGAGGACAATGGATCTGTCTGCAATAGTGATGAGCGAGCACCCCAATGCTCGGATGTTCGGGTGCTCTGACCGAGCACCCCCTGAGGCTCGAGTGCTCGGCCGAGCATCCGAGCCCCATTGAAGTCAATGGGAGGACTCGAGCATTACACCAGGCACCCCCTGCTCTGATGAGGGGAGGGTGCCTGGTCCATAGGAAAAGGGCAGAAAAAGATGGAAACACTACAGAAATGGTTCAGGGACAGCATAGGGAGGATGTCTGGATGCACCTTGGACTCCAACATCGCTGCTGGGAACGATCTTTCGCCCGTAGTACGCCATTTTTACAGACTGACCATAAAACACACAAAAAGGAAAATAAAAACGACTTTAGGCGAAAAATTGTTACCAAACAATATTTGCTGTATATTTACTTGTATATCATCTGCAAATTCTCCCAAAAATTTCCTTGATTTTCAGAACTGAGGCCATGATTAAGAGGGAAACGTGCGCAGAGGCAAATTATCCCAAAAATTTCCTTGATTTTCAGAACTGAGGCCATGATTAAGAGGGAAACGTGCGCAGAGGCAAATTCTCCCAAAAATTTCCTTGATTTTCAGAACTGAGGCCATGATTAAGAGGGAAACGTGCGCAGAGGCAAATTCTCCCAAAAATTTCCTTGATTTTCAGAACTGAGGCCATGATTAAGAGGGAAACGTGCGCTGAGCTGACCATCTAAAACATTATGGGTGAGGGTCTGCTGCAGAGCTGACCATCCTAAACATTATATGCGAAGGCCCGCTAGTGAGCTGACGCTATAAAACATTATATGAGAGGGCCCGCTAGAGAGCTGACCCAATAAAACATTATATGAGAAGGCCCGCTGGTGAGCTGACCTATATAAAAATTGGCAAACAGGGCCCGCTGGTGAGCTGGCCCTATATAAAAATTATATCACAGGGCCCGCTGGTGAGCTGGCCCTATATAAAAATTATATCCCAGGGCACGCTGGTGAGCTGGCCCTATATAAAAATTATATCCCAGGGCATATGGAAGAGGAGGAGGAGGATGAGAAGATTAAGAGTCAACCATATACCCGTTTTTTGGGTGGAAGGGGTGAATGGGAATACAGAGTATTCCCATCATTGTAAATAACATATATAAAGTGAGTTTATGTTCCCCCGGGGCTTTCCTCCAGTGGAGTGGAGAAGTCAGGGGAAATCCAGGCCTTGTTCATTTTTATAAGTGTCAACCTATCAGCATTGTCGGTGGAAAGGCGGATACGCTTATCTGTTATGATGCCACCAGCAGCACTAAATACCCGCTCAGACAGAACGCTGGCGGCAGGGCAGGCCAGCACCTCCAAGGCGTAGAGTGCCAGTTCATACCACGTGTCCAGCTTGGACACCCAGTAGTTGTAAGGCACAGAGGGATCATTGAGGACGCTGACACGGTCTGCTACGTACTCCTTCACCATCTTCCAAAACTTTTCCCTCCTTGTGACACTAGGCTGCGCATCAGGGTGAGGGTGCTGCCGGGGTGTCATGAAGGTGTCCCACGCCTTGGAGAGTGTTGCCCTGCCTTTGTCGGAACTGCTGTGTGCTCCCCTTTTCTCCCCTTCTCGGTTGGCCAAGGTAGCACGTACTCTGCCGCCAGCGTTGTCAGATGGAAAATTTTGGAGCAATTTTTCAACAAGAACCTTCTGGTATTGCACCATTTTGCTTGTCCTCTCCACCGGAGGAATGAGAGATGAGAAATTCTCTTTGTAGCGGGGGTCCAGAAGGGTGAACACCCAGTAATCCGTGTTGTCTAAAATGCGTACAACGCGTGGGTCACGGGAAAGGCAGCCTAACATAAAGTCAGCCATGTGTGCCAGAGTACCAACAGTCAAGATTTCGCTGTCCTCACCAGGAGGCTGACTCTCAATATCCTCATCCTCTTCCTCCTCTTCTGCCCACCCACGCTGAAGAGATGGAACTAAAGTTCCATGGCTACCCTCTGTAGCGGAGGCAACCGTGTCTTCCTCCTCCTCCTCCTCCTCCTCCTCCTCCGCCTCCTCCAATTGTCGCTGAGAAGACGAAGTGAGGGTGCTCTGGCTATCACCTTGTGTAAGCTCTTCCTCCCCCATTTCCACCTCTTCCACATGCAAAGCGTCGGTTTTAATTGTGAGCAGCGAGCGTTTCAGTAGACACAGAAGTGGGATGGTTACACTGATAATAGCGTTATCGCCGCTCACCATCTGTGTCGATTCCTCAAAATTGCGTAAAACCTCGCAGAGGTCTGACATCCATTCCCACTCCTCACTTCTGATTACAGGAAGTTGAACGGAGAGGCGACGACCGTGTAACAGCTGGTACTCCACTACTGCCCTCTGCTGCTCACAAAGCCGGGCCAACATGTGGAAGGTGGAGTTCCAGCGCGTGCTCACGTCACACAGCAGCCGGTGAGCTGGCAATTGTAAGCGCTGCTGCAGCTTCAACAGGCCGGCCGAAGCTGTTGATGACTTACGGAAATGTGCACACACGCGGCGCACCTTGGTCAAGAGATCATGCACATTGGGGTAGGTTTTTAGAAATCGCTGCACCACTAAATTAAATACATGCGCTAGGCATGGTACGTGTGTGAGCTTGCCGAGCTCCAAAGCCGCCACCAAGTTACGCCCATTATCACACACAACCATGCCTGCTTGCAGGTTGAGTGGCGAGAGCCACTGCTCGGTCTGGTGACTAATCCCCTGCAACAGCTCTGAGGCCGTGTGCTGTTTGTCCCCAAGGCAGATCAGCTTCAGCACGGCCTGTTGACGCTTCCCCACTGCAGTGCTACACTGCTTCCAGCTACTGGCTGATGGGGGAGTGGCGGTGTGTGTAGAGAATTCGGAGGTGGAAACGGAGGAGGAGGAGCCAATAACGTAGGTGCTGGTGGAAACCCTGATGGAGGTAGGGCCCGCAATCCTCGGCGTGGGTAGCACCCGTGCCATCCCAGGGTCCGAGTCGCTCCCAGCCTCCACGACATTCACCCAGTGTGCCGTAAGGGAAATGTAGCGTCCCTGGCCACAAGCACTTGTCCATGTGTCAGTCGTTAAGTGGACCTTCCCAGTAACTGCGTTGGTCAGGGCACGGGTGATGTTACGGGACACATGGTGGTGTAATGCGGGGATGGCACACCGGGAAAAGTAGTGGCGGCTGGGGACCGCGTACCGAGGGACAGCTGCTGCCATCAGGCTGCGGAAGGACTCAGTGTCCACAAGCCTAAATGGCAGCATTTCGATGGCCAGTAATTTTGAAAGGTGTGAGGTTAGTGCTATGGCCTGTGGGTGGGTGGCTGGGTACTTTCTCTTGCGCTCAAATGCCTGGGGTAACGACATTTGGACGCTGTGCTGGGACAGGGAAGTGGATGTGGTCGCTGATGGTGCTTCAGATGGTACAGGTGCAGGGCGGGAGGTATGCGGGCCTGCGCCTTCGACAGGCGATTGGCCGGCACCGAAAACAGGGGAAGAGGAGGCAGTGGTGTGGCCTGCAGACACAGGTGGGCGATCCAGGCGTTCCTCCCACTTACTACGGTGCTTGGATGCCATGTGTCGGATCATGCTGGTGGTGGTGAGGTTTCTAGTGTTCATGCCTCGGCTCATTCTGGTGTGGCACAGGTTGCAAACTACAATTCTTTTGTCGTCCGCACTTTCCTTAAAAAAACGCCATACCGCGGAACACCTACCCTTTGGCAAGGTAGATTTACGCAAGGGGGTGCTCCGTGGAACATTTGCGGGCCGGTTTGGTGCGGTCCGCCTTCTTTCTGTAGCCACACCACTGCCTCTTCCAGCCTGTTGCGGTGCTGCAGATGGCTCACCCTCAGGACTGCTGTCATCGCTCGGCTCTACACCTTCCCAGGTGGGGTCAGTCACCTCATCGTCCACCAAGTCCTCCTCCACTTCCTCACTCTGATCATCCTCCTCAAGTCTTGATCCCACCACATACTCAGTCATTGACAACTGTATAACATTCTCCTCAACAAGGTCTTGAGACGGAAATAGTGGTTGATTTAATGGCAACTGTGTCTCATCATCATCATCATCATCATCCACTACTTCCTTTGACCTTAAATGCCGTTCACATCTGTCATCTTCTTGTGATTGGGTAGCCTCTAGAGGTTGTGAATCAGGGCACAAGATGTCATGTTCCTCTGCAAGCGTGCTTGGAGAGAGGGTCAAATGAAGGATTGGTGATGAGACGAGCTCATCACTATATCCCAGTGTGGGATCACTTCTTTGACCAGACCGTGTATGGTGGGAGGAAGGATGATCAGAGTGAGGATTATGT
The DNA here is from genome assembly GCA_037306005.1 of Rhinophrynus dorsalis. Taxonomy (NCBI): domain Eukaryota; kingdom Metazoa; phylum Chordata; class Amphibia; order Anura; family Rhinophrynidae; genus Rhinophrynus; species Rhinophrynus dorsalis. The sequence continues at coordinate 323,271,597 of CM074720.1, read as the reverse complement.
TGACCAGACTCTTGGCTACTGAGAGTGGACTTGGTGGAAGACAGGGTGGTGCTTAACCGACTGGAAGCAGTATCAGCTGTCATCCAACCGACCACCTGTTCGCACTGGTCGGACCTCGAGAGTGATGTCCTGCGACGCCCTGTGAAATCAGACATGAAGCTAGGTATGGTGGATGTCTTTCTTTCTTGTGCTCTGGCACCAGGCACAGTTTCTCCGCGTCCTGACCCGCGCCCTGAACTTTCAGGATCACGTCCACTTCCCCGTCCCTTTTTACCCGCCTTCTTCATCTTACACGATATATATGACTTTAATATATATGAGTTTGAAAACTTAACAGTATTTCTTACTATTCTGCAACTCTGCAGAGTACACAGAATAGGCTGCTAAACTGCGGTGACACACACTGAATGGAATAAGTGACTTTAATATTTGAGTTTGAAAAATTAACAGTATTTCTTACTATTCTGCAACTCTGCAGAGTACACAGAATAGGCTGCTAAACTGCGGTGACACACACTGAATGGAATATGTGACTTTAATATTTGAGTTTGAAAACTTAACAGTATTTCTTACTATTCTGCAACTCTGCAGAGTACACAGAATAGGCTGTTAAACGGCGTTGAAACACACTGAATGGAATATGTGACTTTAATATTTGAGTTTGAAAACTTAACAGTATTTCTTATAATTCTGGAACTGTACAGAGTACACAGAATAGGCTGTTAAACGGCGTTGAAACACACTGAATGGAATATGTGACTTTAATATTTGAGTTTGAAAACTTAACAGTATTTCTTATAATTCTGGAACTGTACAGAGTACACAGAATAGGCTGTTAAACGGCGTTGAAACACACTGAATGGAATATGTGACTTTAATATTTGAGTTTGAAAACTTAACAGTATTTCTTATAATTCTGGAACTGTACAGAGTACACAGAATAGGCTGTTAAACGGCGGTGAAAGACACTGAATGGAATATGTGACTTTAATATTTGAGTTTGAAAACTTAACAGTATTTCTTATAATTCTGGAACTGTACAGAGTACACAGAATAGGCTGTTAAACGGCGTTGAAACACACTGAATGGAATATGTGACTTTAATATTTGAGTTTGAAAACTTAACAGTATTTCTTATAATTCTGGAACTGTACAGAGTACACAGAATAGGCTGTTAAACGGCGGTGAAAGACACTGAATGGAATATGTGACTTTAATATTTGAGTTTGAAAAATTAACAGTATTTCTTACTATTCTGCAACTCTGCAGAGTACACAGAATAGGCTGTTAAACGGCGTTGAAACACACTGAATGGAATATGTGACTTTAATATTTGAGTTTGAAAACTTAACAGTATTTCTTATAATTCTGGAACTGTACAGAGTACACAGAATAGGCTGTTAAACGGCGGTGAAAGACACTGAATGGAATATGTGACTTTAATATTTGAGTTTGAAAACTTAACAGTATTTCTTATAATTCTGGAACTGTACAGAGTACACAGAATAGGCTGTTAAACGGCGGTGAAAGACACTGAATGGAATATGTGACTTTAATATTTGAGTTTGAAAACTTAACAGTATTTCTTATAATTCTGGAACTGTACAGAGTACACAGAATAGGCTGTTAAACGGCGGTGAAAGACACTGAATGGAATATGTGACTTTAATATTTGAGTTTGAAAACTTAACAGTATTTCTTATAATTCTGGAACTGTACAGAGTACACAGAATAGGCTGTTAAACGGCGGTGAAAGACACTGAATGGAATATGTGACTTTAATATTTGAGTTTGAAAACTTAACAGTATTTCTTATAATTCTGCAACTCTGCAGAGTACACAGAATAGGCTGTTAAACGGCGGTGAAAGACACTGAATGGAATATGTGACTTTGATATTTTAGTTTGAAGACTTAACAGTATTTCTTCCTATTCTGCAACTCTGCACAGTACACAGAATGTGCTGCTACACTGCGGCGAAGCACACTGAATGGAATATGTGACTTTGATATTTTAGTTTGAAGACTTAACAGTATTTCTTCCTATTCTGCAACTCTGCACAGTACACAGAATGTGCTGCTAAACTGCGGCGAAGCACACTGAATGGAATATGTGACTTTGATATTTTAGTTTGAAGACTTAACAGTATTTCTTCCTATTCTGCAACTCTGCACAGTACACAGAATGTGCTGCTACACTGCGGCGAAGCACACTGAATGGAATATGTGACTTTGATATTTTAGTTTGAAGACTTAACAGTATTTCTTCCTATTCTGCAACTCTGCACAGTACACAGAATGTGCTGCTACACTGCGGCGAAGCACACTGAATGGAATATGTGACTTTGATATTTTAGTTTGAAGACTTAACAGTATTTCTTCCTATTCTGCAACTCTGCACAGTACACAGAATGTGCTGCTAAACTGCGGCGAAGCACACTGAATGGAATATGTGACTTTGATATTTGAGTTTGAAGACTTAACAGTATTTCTTCCTATTCTGCAACTCTGCACAGTACACAGAATGTGCTGCTAAACTGCGGCGAAGCACACTGAATGGAATATGTGACTTTGATATTTTAGTTTGAAGACTTAACAGTATTTCTTCCTATTCTGCAACTCTGCACAGTACTCAGAATGTGCTGCTAAACTGCGGCGACGCACACTGAATGGAATACGTGACTTTGATATTTTAGTTTGAAGACTTAACAGAATGTGCTCTAATCTGCAACTTTGCACACTAAACAGAATGTGCTCTAATCTGCAACTTTGCACACTAAACAGAATGTGCTCTAATCTGCAACTTTGCACACTAAACAGAATGTGCTCTAATCTGCAACTGTGCACACTAAACAGAATGTGCTCTAATCTGCAACTTTGCACACTAAACAGAATATATATATTTTTTTTTTTTTTTTTTTGTTTTTTTCCCCCCACACCAAATAACCTGCTGCCCCCACACACAGTAGTCCTAAAAAGGACTTTTGGTTCTTTTTTTTTCACAATTTTTGTTTTTTTCCTCCCTACACTGCCTTTCCCTTCCTATCCTCAGCTCTCCCTGGCTCAGACTGAGCCGAACTCGATGGTCAGGTGCTATACAGCACCTGACCACGGGTTCTGGCCAGCCAATCAGTGTAATGCCAGCAGCCAACATGGCTGCTGGCATTACACCGATGTCAGAGCCTCCCTGCACGTTTATTGGCTGCGCAGCAGCCGCAAAACGTGCGGGGAGGAGACCCGAACATGGCGGGCGAGCACATGCGGTACTCGTACGAGTACCGCCATGTGCCGAGCAGAGCGATGCTCGAGCCGATCCGAGCATCGGCCGAGCATGCTCGCTCAACACTAGTCTGCAAGCTTTTCTCTTGTTCCCAGCCTGGTAACAACACTCCGTTATGATGCCAAGTGGAGCACAGGGTCACCTGGGCAAGGAGACCTTATATATTTCCATGTACTTTATGCAGCTCTGTATTTTCCTAACAGCAAATGAAAATATTTTATTTGTTATTTTGTCTGAGATTCCATTCAATGAAAATGAACATTTGTCTGGCAAAATTATAGGAAAAGGCCAATTTCAAACCTTTTTCCTACTTCTACTGTTATATATCACCTGGCATGTATGCAGAATTTTCCAGTTCAGTATACACATAAAAAAAGCCCAAAATAGAACTGCAAATGATCATTCTATTATTACAAACTAGCAGAATATCATTTTCAAGTCTCCTTTGTCCAGCCAGATAGGCCTATCCAGGCTTAGCAGCTCATCAGCCAAATGAACTTAACTAAATAATAATAATAATACTATCACCCCATCTCACTGTCCAGAGCAGATTTGGATGGAGAGTGCCAAAAAAATAAATGCAGTTCAACAATATCTGTCTAATCAGAAAATTCCTATGCAGAAAATATTCCACCTGGAATGGAATCTAATTTTTCACACAGCTGGTGACAAAGGTGTGACTTGCTTTATTTAAGTTTGATTTCAGTGTATAAAATAGCTACTAAGGGGTAAGAAAATGAGAGGATGACACTGTAGCTAATATATAAGCTGAGGGGGCTTTATGAAGATGTTTTGTAGGCCCAGCATCCCTCTGATTACATCTGGTTTGTTAGGGATACAGACCCTGGGATGTGTAGTGTGTTTACCAAGCCACATAGCTGGAAGGTGGTTCAGCTTGAAATTTTATAGTATTACTTGCATATCCTCTTGTTTAGCTGAGGATGGGAGATGATTGTAGGTATGATATTTTTAGACAAATCAAAGACTAAAAATTATTTTGTAATTCTACAGCATATTAATTTCATGCATATATCCCATTTTTCAAAATGAATAAATATGTTGGCATAAGGGCATCTCCATCCTCTGACCTCAACAACAGCATCTGTATAAGTGAATTCAAATATTTTTTTAATTGATGTATTTAAGATTTATTCAGCTGATTGTTCTAACATTATGTATGCCTTATAAACTTTTTTAATTATTTTAAACAATTTTGAAATTGTAAAATATAGCTTTTATAGTTACTGGATAGTTAAATGGAATTTAAAGTTTTGCATTTAAACTGTTTTCTACTTTATCTTATGAACATTAGTGACCTATGTCAAAACCTTATCATCATATGATTTAATAGGGCAAATGGTTAATTTGCTAAATTTGAGCACATATTTTGTTCCTCTTCTAAATTGCACCTTTCTATCAAAGGCAAGTTTAGTTCGCATTCTAGAGAATTAAAATTTGCCTATATGTTGTACTTATCACTCTTCAGTAAAATGCAGGGATTTTTTACAGTAAGACAGGTAAAGCTATGGAATTCTTTGCATGAAGATGCCTTGCTTGTAGGTACTGTTAACTGCTTTCAAAAAAGTAATGGATGTCTATGTAGCACAGAAAAATGTTGAGGATTTTAATAGTTGGCTTCAAAGCATATAGGAAGTTGATCAAGAGAACTATCTGACTCCGATTTGGTGTCAGAAAGGAATTTTTTTTACCCACTTGGGGTTTAATTGGAAATGGCTTCAATGTTTTTGGGGGGTTTTTCTGCCTCCCTCTGGATCAACAGGGGTGTTTTGGCATGGGTTGGGTTTGATGGATGCATTCCTTTTTTCAGCCTCATCAACTATGTTACTACTAGTTGAACAGCCCGTTACACGGGCCACAGTGCCTCTGGCAGCCGGTCGCGGGGCAGTCACACGCAGTGGAGACTGCCCGCGCCTCGGCTGATACAGAGCTGGACGCTCCTTCGGAGTGCCCAGCTCTGTATCAGCCGTGGCGCGGGCAGTCTCTACTGTGCATGACTGCCGCACGCGCAGCAGTGTCTACTGCACATGTCGGGCGTTACACACAACTTGGCGAATTATTATATAGGATATATTGTCCTAGCACTGAAACTTTTTAGCATTGTGTCATACTGTGCCACTAACCAATAAAGGAATTAAAAAATATAGATTGATAATTCAAACAAATGTGCATTACAACATACAATCATTATCTTATGGTGACCAGTCCGATTTAAGTATGTGGTACTTTGGGTAGTTGTCAGTAGCTTTTCTTAGAACATGTTAATTGCAAAAAAGGTATTTAACAGGCCCTCTATTCCTCTAAGGGTACATGCATGAACAGTTTGTTTACCATTAAACCCATGTTTCTACATGGCCAACACTATGGCCTTGATTGTTTTATTGTTTATCACTGTTGTATCTATAGATACGCTAAAGACTTAAGTAGCAACCTTCAAGATTAAAACAGTGATGACCATTGAAAGCTGAAAAGAATTTATTGCGGGGTTTATCCTGCTGATTGAAACAAAGGTAATCAGACTGATATAATATGATATAATATATTTTATTTAAAAGCTATTGGATCTCAAACTGGGTGTAGTACCTATTTGGCCTGAAATGTTATAGTAGCTCTTTTACTACATAATTCTATGGAGGTTTATGATCAACTGACCACAGCCTGCTGTAACAGTGCCAACATACCATTTCAGGCCATGGAAGAACTGCACCCAAATATGCAAGCTTTAGCATCAATATCTTTTGACTAAAGCATCTCCCAGCAGTCGGGACACCATTGTTTTAATCTCCAGGGTAAACGCAGTGCATCATTTTCAGTATTAAGTATTACTATCCCTTTAATACATGGGTAATAATATAAACTATAATGAGGGTTTATATTAAAGGTATAGTAACACAATAAGTAAAAAACACTATATTGTTGGGTTTAACCTCTTCAATACAACAAGGGTACTCCCACTGCTGACATGCACTTTATTCCAAAGTTATTGCAACACAAACTTTAATGTTTTAGGTGCAGTAACTCAATGGACAGAAATATTGCACTGGCTCTGTTGCTACTCCATTCTATGGACAGCTCTGGTCAGTTGACCATAAGATAATATAGCAATAGCATAAAAAGATTAGGCCATTGAGATAGTGCACCTAAATACTTTGAGCTGCAATAACTTTTGAATAAAAATAATTCATCAATGGAAGTACTTTTGTTTTAGAGTATAAACTACAATATATATGTTTGTATATTGTGTTATTATCCCTTTTTGTAATTTATATGACGTAGCACAGTATTGTTTTATGTTTGTACTTACGATATTTTTTCTCTTTAAATTAATTTGATCAATTATTGCAAAGTAGTGTAAAAGCCTGTGTGCATGGGCCGTGGAGCAGTGAGGTAACTGCAGTACACAGAGCAGGACTAGCCTCTTAACATCACCTGGACCTGCTCTGCGTACTGCCTTTACCTCACAGCTCCACACGATTGCGGCGCCTCACTCACGTTATGCAATCATGCACAGTAGAAATTGGCCGAATGCGGGCAGTCTCTACTTCGCATGACTGCATCATGACAAACTTTCTGGCCTTTTATTATATAGGATGCTTGATCAAGCCAGAGATTGATCAAAACCCTAGAAGCCCAGTTACTTATACTATTTGTCCATCTACTAAAACATGAACATTACATTTGAATCACATTAACTGATCATTGTATATGATTTATAAAGAAATAATTCCTTCTGCTTATATAATTTGACCTTCTGCTGAGGGATCAATTTACAGTTAGCTCATATACGGTGTAATCTATCACACTGTGTTTGTTGTACAATTTTTTGATAGGTAGAATGCCAGCAATAATTTTTATATAAAATAAATCTATTTATCATGCTAACAGATCTATCAAAACACATTAACCATATGAGTGCATGACAGCTATACTGTACTCTTTCTAATGCTATACACTGTATATTCAATGTAATATAGAGTACATTGCATTAGCATGGGAGCTCCGTGAGATAAAACTGTTGGTGTTCTCATGAATGAGTAACATCTAACTGTGTCACATTCTGAACATTCACAGAACCTAAACTTTATATCTAAGTAGCTCAGGAATGGGGCAAAAGTTTTAATTTTAAGTAAAACAGTGTCACCCCCGCTCCGGCTCCGGCTGTCATGCGGGGCTTCTTCCGGTTCTCTTCCGGTTTCTGCCGACGCCGCGTCACGTGCGTCGTGACGTCATCCTGCGGCGCCTATTTCTCCCAGCTCCGGACAGACACTGGTGCACTCTGATTGTGTTCCAGTTGTCTCAGCCAGCGTAGTAGTATTAGATAGCCTTTCTGTGTATGACCCAGCCAGCCTTGACTACTCTCCTGCCAGCTGCCTTAAATTCTTTAAAGCTACCACTGTGTATGATCCGGCCTGCCTTGACTACTCTCCTGCCTGCTGCCTTGAATTCTTTAAAGCTACCACTGTGTATGATCCGGCCTGCCTTGACTACTCTCCCTGCCAGCCTCTCTGGAGACCTGCAAAGCCATTCCTGTGTGTGACCCGGCCTGCCTTGACTACTACCTAGGGCCTACTCCCAGACCTCGCAGTTACCCTGGTACAGCTGTTCCAGTTTCAGGAGTCCTGTTGTCTTCCTCTCAGGACAGGTCAGTCTCACTTTCTTCTCTATCCCTTGTCAATTTCTCCTAGGAGAGTTTCAGCCTACAGGCCTTCGCGCTCTATCTCCGCTCCCCACACCTCGCTCCCTAGCCTTCACTCTCCCCCGCAGGAGAGTAGGTGCTGTCAGTAGGGTATCATCCTGGGCTCACTTCCAGCTCCTCTGGGGTTTGTCATCCAGCCTTGCGGCTGGCACCTTTATCCGGCCTAGGCCGCAGCACGGTACCAGTACTGACAGCCAACGCACGCCGAGCACCGCACCCAACTCAGCGCTCCCTAGCACTCCCTCTCCTGCGGGTTCCAGCCTGTCAGGAGTTTCAGCTCTGACAAACAGTACCCATATGATCTGTTAAATGTAAAACCTGGTATAAGTCCATTTAGAATATTTTTTACTAGGTTTAAAAAGAAGCTAGTGAACTAAAAATAAACATTTGAGACAACTAATGCTCTCATGAAAAATACTGAACACATACCTACAAAGTGTGTAGGGTTTATAGGAATTAGCAGTGTGACTTGGGATTATAGTCAAACCGGTAATTATGTTCAAAAGTTTTAAGCATTTAAGATAACAGAACATAGGTCTGATGTTCAAACTTTATTTTTACCAGAACTACTGTGTGTTCATTAAATAGAGAAGTGGCAGAGGAAAATACAGGTGGTAAAGAAGATTTAATGTCCTTAATGCAAGGGTGTTAAAACATTATTCCTCAAGATGCAGACAGAGAATTGAACAATGGATCAACGGCCAGATCCTTTCAAACTAGTGTGCTGAAAATAAAGTCAAGCATCCTCATGGACATTAAATAAATTATATGGATAACTGCATGTAACACTTAGTCTTACTTATTCTACCTTACATTTTTCTACCTAAAGTTACATACACAATATTAAATATTTGTAAATTTACTTAGGTTCAGATAAGGACAATTATCATGTTTTGGTGCAGAACATATTTCATTATTTCATTGTATTTTTGGAATGGCCATTTTGACCATATAAAAAGACAGCAATTTATCCCAGTCTGTAGTTTTCATATAATTGCCTTAAATGATAGTTATACTTAATATGCAAAATATATATATATTTTAGGGTTTTATCGTCCTGAGTTTTGAGAGGTGTTTTATTCAAAAGGTATTTCAGCCAATTTGTGAATACTAAAATCTTACTTATTTATTAAGAAATATTATATATGCACATTTCCCCAGACTAACTCAGCACAGAGATGATAACAAAAAGATCAGCAAGGAATTTGGACCACAGCTGCCTGTTTCTTTTAAATCAAATCAGTCAGATGGAATGTTGGGGTGTTTGGGATCAACTTCCTTTGCTCCCTTCTTACACTCCCAGACTCCCCCAGCACAGAGATAATAATAGCCACAACTGGAAGGAGTTGGATCGCGGGTGCTTGTGTCTTGCCAGTCAGTCATACCAAATTTTGGGGTATTTGGAGTCAACTTCCTTTCTCCCTTCTTCTCCCCTAGAGTGACCCCAGACTCCCCTAACACAGAGAAAACAAGTCCTACCTAAAAGACTACCTAATCTAAGCTTCAACTCCACTTTGTTTGCCTATCTTCTCTAGCTCAAAAAGGTGCTGCCTTCTCCTCTCACAACCACAGAATGGCTTGCTGTCAGAGCCTGACACCCTTTTATTTGCCTGCAGGAAAAGAAGAGAAAACTGCCATTTGGTGGGAAGAAATTAAGTCTTCACTTTTTGCACTGTTCCTGTAAATTTTCCGCTGTGTAGAAGTGAAAACATTTGCCCATCCCTACTAGTTTTATTCACTTTATTTCATTTCATTCCATCAGTTGAAGTGGAAAATTATTTGATGTCACTATGGTATTGTATTTGCACTGAAACTTTGTTTCATGTTAAAAAGAGGCTATGAGGGTATGCAACAGTGCTGTAACACATTTCCTCCTTAGAATACATTTGCAACTGTGATTGGTGGTTGAGCCTTTAAAGATGGAGAATCAAACGGGTTAAATTCTTTCATCACAGCTAAGCTTTTTTATATGTGAAACGTTTTGATAAACTGGCCTTAAATTGACTTGCTGTATGTGTTTACCCCCAGAAATGTGTGTCTGTTAAAGCTGCTTTTTCTTTGTCTTTGCCCTGTTAGCCAATTGATTTGATAAAGTGGCCTGTGTGCCACAAAACGTTATATAGCCTGACAATTGGCTTGGCTTTTTACATTTTTTATATTATGTAATAAAATATTTTTCTGAAGACTTAGTTTGAAGCAGCTTGTGGATTTTTTTTTCTTTTTACCTGTGATACCTTTGGAGGATTAATCCTACAGACCTCTGGATGTTACTGGAAAGCCCTGAGCTGGGACAGGCATAATTTCTCCGCAAGAGAGTTTGCTGATTTCTGACATATGCCATTTACCAGCCTCATAGAAATGTGAGTACCATTTCTATTGTCCTACTGACTATTGAATATAAGCTTTACAGGCACTATTGTGGCACCCTTTGTGTTCTCATTTTCTTCTGTATATGCTTCCAAGCTATGGCTGGATGTATGTGAGGAGCAGCCAAGTATAACAATACTGATCAAAAAGCCTGGTGTACTGCTTTAGGACAGTCATAAATACCCCTACCGCTTGATTTTCCAGTGTGCATCTACTGGATCCATTATATTGTGAGTACCCATTATTTTGAATTAAGGGAAAGGGTTATTAGACCTGAAGATATTACACTAGGAGCGCCTCTTTTTTTCTGCTTTTTTCATGTTAAAAAGAGGCTATGAAGGTATGCAACAGTGCTTTAACACACTTCCTCCTTAGAATACATTTGCAACTGTGATTGGTGGATAAGCCTTTAAAGATGGAGAATCAAACGGGTTAAATACTTTCATCACTGCTAAACTTTTTTATACGTGAAACATTTTGATAAACTGGCCTTAAACTGACTTGCTGTATGTGTTTACCCCCAGAAATGTGAGTAACTTACATTAATATATTCTTTCCGAGAGTCTGCTCTTTGCTGGAAGGAAATGGTTAAAAAGACTGTTCAGTAACCATTTTGTCTGTGTATATATGAGGCTGTATGTTTAAAAACAGCAATAGGTTTTGTTTCTCTGGAAATGGACTTATCCTTGAAACGTAATATCCCTTGCTTGAATAGGAATTTTATCTTATATGGGAGAGATGCACTTGCAGTTTCACATTCCTAGAAGAGAACATTGTTTTGAAAATATCATTAATTTTTAATCGGGATCCTCATTATATTTTATTTATGGTTAAGATCTCTTCTGAAGATTCCTGGTAGTAGACTGCCACCTAGTGACGTGGTAGATTTATTTCTTCAAATTGTTGAGATATAGTGTTTACCACTCTATATTACCTCATATGCTAATTCTCTAAGGGGTGACCTATGAGAGAAGAATGGGCGTACCTTTCTATTAAGGGGGGTTTAGGTAATATAAGCAGTGTACAGGGGGGGGGGGACATAAGGGGCTTTTTGTTTGCCGAATTTCCTAGTTCCTGAAGTGAGCAGAACCGTTCCGTGCCAAAGACCACACCCTGTTATATAGTATTGGTAAAGTATAATTTAAGTTATTTACATAACACTGTATACACTTCCAAAATTATCATAACCCAGTAAATTCTGGGATAGATACTTCCTAGTGGATTTGGCCAAACTACTGAGAAATATATCACAGTAGCAATTTGGCTGTAAAATTAGAATAATATTTGGAGGTTATACAGTCTAATCACAGTAGTAATATGGTAAGATCAGATTGATATCAATTTTAGATCATTGGGAGTTACAGTTTAGTTAATAGTGCTATACCTGCAGAGCCAACTATTTATTGTGTGTGTGATACTTTGCATACTAATGCTGTGGAATGCGTGGAATTCTACAGCAAGCGTGTTTAAATAATCCACTAATAAGTTGTTCTGAGATAGTCATTATGCTCCTTTGATAAGATTTCCTAAATTAACAATTGCATTGCTGTCTGGGAAGGTTTCCTTCTGTTTCTTTGTCTGTGGATCTGGTAAAAATTTGCATTGTCTGCGTGTGGTATTTTGGCATGTATTTGATCTGTTGGGATAGCCGCACTTGTGAAAATCCTGATAGAACAAAGCTTTGGACTGAGTAATTGATGGTCCTTACTGTCCATAGTTCTATTAACCCTTGCTGATGAGTAGTGTGCAGACATGGTTTTGTCCATATATATATATATATATATATATATATATATATATATATATATATATATATTACACTGTTATCTTATATATTATACATGTGTCTCTATAGCAATATTTTACTTTGCTAAGATTATAATGTGGTAATGCAAATTTTTACTGTTTTTTTTCATTGTTCTGTGTTTCATCCAGGTATACATATTGGAAATCGCAGCTAAATAGTTAAATTCTATATTTGTCAGATCTGGGACCTTATGTCTTTCAGATAGAGTGTTATTTCTTGCAATGTTGTGCATTGTGGTTATGAAAGGGTTGTGACTTAACCTGTGGCCCTGTTGAGCACAACTCACATGATATGTTTCCTGCCACTTAATTGCCTTAGTACATACAGGGTGGGGCAAGTGTTGTTACACTGCCGTCTACTGTACTGTCTATACCTGTAATGAACAAGTAACCTTCGCTGTGCTGTTGTCTTCAAACATTGCTAGCTTATACCTCTGGATCCCTATATAAAGAGTTTAACCCTATAAGTGCTTGTATGTTATCTGTGTAGTTATCTGATATATTCTATCATATTATATTACATATATCTTAGTCTAGGACTTGGTTGCATTAAGTCAATTTTGTATACTCGTATATCCCAATTCACTGATTATTATTGTATTTTATATATCACATTTTATTTACCTTTAAATAAAATTACATATATTGTTTCACAAATATGAGTAATTGATTATTTTTAATCAATTCTGTTCACTGTGAAAAAGTGTGTCATACCTAGATTGTGTACAAGATCTCAAATGTATTTGTTTATTTATTTTATGCTAGATATACAGTGCATGGTCTCCTCTTCCCTTTTGTTATATCTTCGACAATTCAGAGAGTTCATTTTGTACATTTGTTTTTAAACTGTTTCAAATAAAGATATTTCTACTTTTATCTATTCTGTATTAAAATTGGTTTGGAACGGTTTGAGGCAACCCAGCAATTCTAACAGTGAAAAATAAAAAATCCCCATTTATTTAAATGGAAAGTTTAACCCAGTGAATTCTAGCAAGGTCTCCCACACATTGCTTTACAATGTGTTGCAGACATCTTTAGTAGTGATGAGCGAGCACCCCAATGCTCGGGTGTTCGGGTGCTCTGACCGAGCACCCCCTGAGGCTCGAGTGCTCGGCCGAACACCCGAGCCCCATTGAAGTCAATGGGAGGACTCGAGCATTACACCAGGCACCCCCTGCTCTGATGAGGGGAGGGTGCCTGGTCCATAGGAAAAGGGCAGAAAATTATGGAAACACCACAGAAATGGTTCAGGGACAGCATAGGGAGGATGTCTGGATGCATCTTGGACTCCAACATCGCTGCTGGGAACGATCTTTCGCCCGTAGTACGCCATTTTTACAGACTGACCATAAAACACACAAAAAGGAAAATAAAAACGACTTTAGGCGAAAAATTGTTACCAAACAATATTTGCTGTATATTTACTTGTATATCATCTGCAAATTATCCCAAAAATTTCCTTGATTTTCGGAAGTGAGGCCATGATTAAGAGGGAAACATGCGCAGAGGCAAATTCTCCCAAAAATTTCCTTGATTTTCAGAACTGAGGCCATGATTAAGAGGGAAACGTGCACAGAGGCAAATTCTCCCAAAAATTTCCTTGATTTTATTGAACTGAGGCCATGATTAAGAGGGAAACGTGCGCTGAGCCGACCATCTAAAACATTATGGGTGAGGGTCTGCTGCAGAGCTGACCATCCTAAACATTATATGCGAAGGCCCGCTAGTGAGCTGACGCTATAAAACATTATATGAGAGGGCCCGCTAGAGAGCTGACCCAATAAAACATTATATGAGAAGGCCCGCTGGTGAGCTGACCTATATAAAAATTGGCAAACAGGGCCCGCTGGTGAGCTGGCCCTATATAAAAATTATATCACAGGGCCCGCTGGTGAGCTGGCCCTATATAAAAATTATAGCACAGGGCATATGGAAGAGGAGGAGGAGGATGAGAAGATTAAGAGTCAACCATATACCCGTTTTTTGGGTGGAAGGGGTGAATGGGAATACAGAGTATTCACATCATTGTAAATAACATATATAAAGTGAGTTTATGTTCCCCCGGGGCTTCCCTCCAGTGGAGTGGAGAAGTCAGGGGAAATCCAGGCCTTGTTCATTTTTATAAGTGTCAACCTATCAGCATTGTCGGTGGAAAGGCGGATACGCTTATCTGTTATGATGCCACCAGCAGCACTAAATACCCGCTCAGACAGAACGCTGGCGGCAGGGCAGGCCAGCACCTCCAAGGCGTAGAGTGCCAGTTCATACCACGTGTCCAGCTTGGACACCCAGTAGTTGTAAGGCACAGAGGGATCATTGAGGGCGCTGACACGGTCTGCTACGTACTCCTTCACCATCTTCCAAAACTTTTCCCTCCTTGTGACACTAGGCTGCGCATCAGGGTGAGGGTGCTGGCGGGGTGTCATGAAGGTGTCCCACGCCTTGGAGAGTGTTGCCCTGCCTTTCTCGGAACTGCTGTGTGCTCCCCTTTTCTCCCCTTCTCGGTTGGCCAAGGTAGCACGTACTCTGCCGCCAGCGTTGTCAGATGGAAAATTTTGGAGCAATTTTTCGACAAGAACCTTCTGGTATTGCAACATTTTGCTTGTCCTCTCCACCGGAGGAATGAGAGATGAGAAATTCTCTTTGTAGCGGGGGTCCAGAAGGGTGAACACCCAGTAATCCGTGTTGTCTAAAATGCGTACAACGCGTGGGTCACGGGAAAGGCAGCCTAACATAAAGTCAGCCATGTGTGCCAGAGTACCAACAGTCAAGATTTCGCTGTCCTCACCAGGAGGATGACTCTCAATCTCCTCATCCTCTTCCTCCTCTTCTGTCCACCCACGCTGAAGAGATGGAACTAAAGTTCCATGGCTACCCTCTGTAGCGGAGGCAACCGTGTCTTCCTCCTCCTCCTCCTCCTCCTCCTCCACCTCCTCCAATTGTCGCTGAGAAGACGAAGTGAGGGTGCTCTGGCTATCACCTTGTGTAAGCTCTTCCTCCCCCATTTCCACCTCTTCCACATGCAAAGCGTCGGTTTTAATTGTGAGCAGCGAGCGTTTCAGTAGACACAGAAGTGGGATGGTTACACTGATAATAGCGTTATCGCCGCTCACCATCTGTGTCGATTCCTCAAAATTGCGTAAAACCTCGCAGAGGTCTGACATCCATTCCCACTCCTCACTTCTGATTACAGGAAGTTGAACGGAGAGGCGACGACCGTGTAACAGCTGGTACTCCACTACTGCCCTCTGCTGCTCACAAAGCCGGGCCAACATGTGGAAGGTGGAGTTCCAGCGCGTGCTCACGTCACACAGCAGCCGGTGAGCTGGCAATTGTAAGCGCTGCTGCAGCTTCAACAGGCCGGCTGAAGCTGTTGATGACTTACGGAAATGTGCACACACGCGGCGCACCTTGGTCAAGAGATCATGCACATTGGGGTAGGTTTTTAGAAATCGCTGCACCACTAAATTAAATACATGCGCTAGGCATGGTACGTGTGTGAGCTTGCCGAGCTCCAAAGCCGCCACCAAGTTACGCCCATTATCACACACAACCATGCCTGCTTGCAGGTTGAGTGGCGAGAGCCACTGCTCGGTCTGGTGACTAATCCCCTGCAACAGCTCTGAGGCCGTGTGCTGTTTGTCCCCAAGGCAGATCAGCTTCAGCACGGCCTGTTGACGCTTCCCCACTGCAGTGCTACACTGCTTCCAGCTACTGGCTGATGGGGGAGTGGCGGTGTGTGTAGAGAATTCGGAGGTGGAAACGGAGGAGGAGGAGCCAATAACGTAGGTGCTGGTGGAAACCCTGATGGAGGTAGGGCCCGCAATCCTCGGCGTGGGTAGCACCCGTGCCATCCCAGGGTCCGAGTCGCTCCCAGCCTCCACGACATTCACCCAGTGTGCCGTCAGGGAAATGTAGCGTCCCTGGCCACAAGCACTTGTCCATGTGTCAGTCGTTAAGTGGACCTTCCCAGTAACTGCGTTGGTCAGGGCACGGGTGATGTTACGGGACACATGGTGGTGTAATGCGGGGATGGCACACCGGGAAAAGTAGTGGCGGCTGGGGACCGCGTACCGAGGGACAGCTGCTGCCATCAGGCTGCGGAAGGACTCAGTGTCCACAAGCCTAAATGGCAGCATTTCGATGGCCAGTAATTTTGAAAGGTGTGAGGTTAGTGCTATGGCCTGTGGGTGGGTGGCTGGGTACTTTCTCTTGCGCTCAAATGCCTGGGGTAACGACATTTGGACGCTGTGCTGGGACAGGGAAGTGGATGTGGTCGCTGATGGTGCTTCAGATGCTACAGGTGCAGGGCGGGAGGTATGCGGGCCTGCGCCTTCGACAGGCGATTGGCCGGCACCGAAAACAGGGGAAGAGGAGGCAGTGGTGTGGCCTGCAGACACAGATGGGCGATCCAGGCGTTCCTCCCACTTACTACGGTGCTTGGATGCCATGTGTCGGATCATGCTGGTGGTGGTGAGGTTTCTAGTGTTCATGCCTCGGCTCATTCTGGTGTGGCACAGGTTGCAAACTACAATTCTTTTGTCGTCCGCACTTTCCTTAAAAAAACGCCATACCGCGGAACACCTACCCCTTGGCAAGGTAGATTTACGCAAGGGGGTGCTCCGTGGAACATTTGCGGGCCGGTTTGGTGCGGTCCGCCTTCTGTCTGTAGCCACACCACTGCCTCTTCCAGCCTGTTGCGGTGCTGCAGATGGCTCACCCTCAGGACTGCTGTCATCGCTCGGCTCTACACCTTCCCAGGTGGGGTCAGTCACCTCATCGTCCACCAAGTCCTCCTCCACTTCCTCACTCTGATCATCCTCCTCAAGTCTTGATCCCACCACATACTCAGTCATTGACAACTGTATAACATTCTCCTCAACAAGGTCTTGAGACGGAAATAGTGGTTGATTTAATGGCAACTGTGTCTCATCATCATCATCATCATCCACTACTTCCTTTGACCTTAAATGCCGTTCACATCTGTCATCTTCTTGTGATTGGGTAACCTCTAGAGGTTGTGAATCAGGGCACAAGATGTCATGTTCCTCTGCAAGCGTGCTTGGAGAGAGGGTCAAATGAAGGATTGGTGATGAGACGAGCTCCTCACTATATCCCAGTGTGGGATCACTTCTTTGACCAGACCGTGTATGGTGGGAGGAAGGATGATCAGAGTGAGGATTATGTTGACCAGACTCTTGGCTACTGAGAGTGGACTTGGTGGAAGACAGGGTGGTGCTTAACCGACTGGAAGCAGTATCAGCTGTCATCCAACCGACCACCTGTTCGCAGTGGTCGGACCTCGAGAGTGATGTCCTGCGACGCCCTGTAAAATTACACATGAAGCTAGGTATGGTGGATGTCTTTCTTTCTTGTGCTCTGGCACCAGGCACAGTTTCTCCGCGTCCTGACCCGCGCCCTGAACTTTCAGGATCACGTCCACTTCCCCGTCCCTTTTTACCCGCCTTCTTCATCTTACACAGAATATGTGACTTTAATATTTGAGTTTGAAAACTTAACAGTATTTCTTATTATTCTGCAACTGTACAGAGTACACAGAATAGGCTGCTAAACGGCGGTGAAACACACTGAATGGAATATGTGACTTTAATATTTGAGTTTGAAAACTTAACAGTATTTCTTATTATTCTGCAACTCTGCAGAGTACACAGAATAGGCTGCTAAACGGCGGTGAAACACACTGAATGGAATATGTGACTTTAATATTTGAGTTTGAAAACTTAACAGTATTTCTTATTATTCTGCAACTGTACAGAGTACACAGAATAGGCTGCTAAACTGCGGTGAAACACACTGAATGGAATATGTGACTTTAATATTTGAGTTTGAAAACTTAACAGTATTTCTTATTATTCTGCAACTGTACAGAGTACACAGAATAGGCTGCTAAACGGCGGTGAAACACACTGAATGGAATATGTGACTTTAATATTTGAGTTTGAAAACTTAACAGTATTTCTTATTATTCTGCAACTCTGCAGAGTACACAGAATAGGCTGCTAAACGGCGGTGAAACACACTGAATGGAATATGTGACTTTAATATTTGAGTTTGAAAACTTAACAGTATTTCTTATTATTCTGCAACTGTACAGAGTACACAGAATAGGCTGCTAAACGGCGGTGAAACACACTGAATGGAATATGTGACTTTAATATTTGAGTTTGAAAACTTAACAGTATTTCTTATTATTCTGCAACTGTACAGAGTACACAGAATAGGCTGCTAAACTGCGGTGAAACACACTGAATGGAATATGTGACTTTAATATTTGAGTTTGAAAACTTAACAGTATTTCTTATTATTCTGCAACTGTACAGAGTACACAGAATAGGCTGCTAAACTGCGGTGAAACACACTGAATGGAATATGTGACTTTAATATTTGAGTTTGAAAACTTAACAGTATTTCTTATTATTCTGCAACTGTACAGAGTACACAGAATAGGCTGCTAAACGGCGGTGAAACACACTGAATGGAATATGTGACTTTAATATTTGAGTTTGAAAACTTAACAGTATTTCTTATTATTCTGCAACTCTGCACAGTACACAGAATAGGCTGCTAAACTGCGGTGAAACACACTGAATGGAATATGTGACTTTAATATTTGAGTTTGAAAACTTAACAGTATTTCTTATTATTCTGCAACTGTACAGAGTACACAGAATAGGCTGCTAAACTGCGGTGAAACACACTGAATGGAATATGTGACTTTAATATTTGAGTTTGAAAACTTAACAGTATTTCTTATTATTCTGCAACTCTGCACAGTACACAGAATAGGCTGCTAAACTGCGGTGAAACACACTGAATGGAATATGTGACTTTAATATTTGAGTTTGAAAACTTAACAGTATTTCTTATTATTCTGCAACTGTACAGAGTACACAGAATAGGCTGCTAAACTGCGGTGAAACACACTGAATGGAATATGTGACTTTAATATTTGAGTTTGAAAACTTAACAGTATTTCTTATTATTCTGCAACTGTACAGAGTACACAGAATAGGCTGCTAAACGGCGGTGAAACACACTGAATGGAATATGTGACTTTAATATTTGAGTTTGAAAACTTAACAGTATTTCTTATTATTCTGCAACTCTGCAGAGTACACAGAATAGGCTGCTAAACGGCGGTGAAACACACTGAATGGAATATGTGACTTTAATATTTGAGTTTGAAAACTTAACAGTATTTCTTATTATTCTGCAACTGTACAGAGTACACAGAATAGGCTGCTAAACGGCGGTGAAACACACTGAATGGAATATGTGACTTTAATATTTGAGTTTGAAAACTTAACAGTATTTCTTATTATTCTGCAACTGTACAGAGTACACAGAATAGGCTGCTAAACTGCGGTGAAACACACTGAATGGAATATGTGACTTTAATATTTGAGTTTGAAAACTTAACAGTATTTCTTATTATTCTGCAACTGTACAGAGTACACAGAATAGGCTGCTAAACTGCGGTGAAACACACTGAATGGAATATGTGACTTTAATATTTGAGTTTGAAAACTTAACAGTATTTCTTATTATTCTGCAACTGTACAGAGTACACAGAATAGGCTGCTAAACGGCGGTGAAACACACTGAATGGAATATGTGACTTTAATATTTGAGTTTGAAAACTTAACAGTATTTCTTATTATTCTGCAACTCTGCACAGTACACAGAATAGGCTGCTAAACGGCGGTGAAACACACTGAATGGAATATGTGACTTTGATATTTTAGTTTGAAGACTTAACAGTATTTCTTCCTATTCTGCAACTCTGCACAGTACACAGAATAGGCTGCTAAACTGCGGCGAAGCACACTGAATGGAATATGTGACTTTGATATTTTAGTTTGAAGACTTAACAGTATTTCTTCCTATTCTGCAACTCTGCACAGTACACAGAATGTGCTGCTAAACTGCGGCGAAGCACACTGAATGGAATATGTGACTTTGATATTTTAGTTTGAAGACTTAACAGTATTTCTTCCTATTCTGCAACTCTGCACAGTACTCAGAATGTGCTGCTAAACTGCGGCGACGCACACTGAATGGAATATGTGACTTTGATATTTTAGTTTGAAGACTTAACAGAATGTGCTCTAATCTGCAACTTTGCACACTAAACAGAATGTGCTCTAATCTGCAACTTTGCACACTAAACAGAATGTGCTCTAATCTGCAACTTTGCACACTAAACAGAATGTGCTCTAATCTGCAACTGTGCACACTAAACAGAATGTGCTCTAATCTGCAACTTTTCACACTAAACAGAATATTTTTTTTTTTTTTTTTTTGTTTTTTTCCCCCCACACAAAATAACCTGCTGCCCCCACACACAGTAGTCCTAAAAAGGACTTTTGGTTCTTTTTTTTCACAATTTTTTTTTTTCCTCCCTACACTGCCTTTCCCTTCCTATCCTCAGCTCTCCCTGGCTCAGACTGAGCCGAACTCGATGGTCAGGTGCTATACAGCACCCGACCACGGGTTCTGGCCAGCCAATCAGTGTAATGCCAGCAGCCAACATGGCTGCTGGCATTACACCGATGTCAGAGCCTCCCTGCACGTTTATTGGCTGCGCAGCAGCCGCAAAACGTGCGGGGAGGAGACCCGAACATGGCGGGCGAGCACATGCGGTACTCGTACGAGTACCGCCATGTGCCGAGCAGAGCGATGCTCGAGCCGATCCGAGCATCGGCCGAGCATGCTCGCTCAACACTAATCTTTAGCATTAATAGGGTTAAAAGCCCCCATTTAATCAATGAGAATTTTTGGAATATTTAGTAGTCACCAATGGGGCTGTTGCTTCAGAATTGCTCCAATTCTATTTAGTAATAATAGTAATAGTAATAATAATATTTGGATTGAGATGATGTTATGAATGACTGTGTGTATCAGTCTTGATTACAGACTCCACTCCACTACATTTAGCAGTGAAATCGATCATCACAGCTTGCAATCTCTGTCTGAACTGTCCCATAGACTTTACAATGTAAATTATGTGGAGCCATTCAAATAGATTACAAACTGTTAGGGTCTGTTTCAGCCTTGATTGCAAGGTCTATAATTAAACCTGTATCTTTACTATACAATGTGGGTCAGAACTCTTTTAAAGTACAAACTCTGAAGGTTCAGGGCAGATATGAATTTCACTGACCTCTGTCACTAAAATGTAAAATAGAAATAACACCAAAAAAGAATAATAGCCCCTATGAATTTTTCCTTATGTGTTTGTTCAAGAGATAACATCTACAATCAGTCCCGGATGTATTATCAGTTGAGGCAGGCGTGACAGTTGCATGCGGGACCAGAGGACCTTAATCTCTGCTCCTTGCACATGGTAATCTTTACTCTTTAAGGAGGGATGCTCATTGTATTGCTTAGCAATAAGTTGCACAATAACTGTCAAGTCAATTCAGATAAGTAGGATTTTCTGACCGTAGTAAGGTAAATGGGGTTATTAGAAGATGTTACTTCTCCTTTAAGTGGAGTGTGTTTTCTTGTGGCAACATACAAGATTCAAATCTGTCTTGGCTGATAGTGAATGTTCATTGCAACAAATCTCAAAACATCCCAGATAGTTTTGCCCTTCATTTCAATCCCACAATGCTCTAATATAGACTGATAAGTCCAATGGATCTCAATCAGTGCTCTTCATCCTAAGATACACTTTTTTTCTAAGAAGACTTTCAAAAAATGTTTACTATTCAGTTTCAAGTGTATATCTGTTCAAATTGTTATGTACAATATGATGTCCCTTGAGAAATAAACCAGGCATATTATACAGCAAAAAAAAACGAAATTGTATTTCAACCATATAGGAAAGATACAAAATACCCCAATGAGTTAAATGGGAATATTCTGCCTTGGAATGATAGTGAGGTCCCCAAAGCACTGAAAGCAGCTATTTGCTGAACTGAAATCACTGGGTATTTTGGGAATTTTATGTGTCCCTTTGGTGCAGTTTGTATATTCCAGAATTGTTCATCTTTTGCTTCTATATAAGTTACTAAATGTTTATTGCAGAAGTATAATTTTTTTTTTTATCTTGAACATACTTTAAAGGACTCACTAAGGAAAGCACAAGCTGATAAGTAGCAAATCACATAAAGATCATAAAACTGGACATGCAGGAGGATTGTTAAAAATTAATTAAAACATAATAAATAGAAGGAAATATTGTGTAACTTTTTGTAATGTGTGAGGAATCTTAAGTCCTTATTGAGTCTAGTGTGTGTTTGGTGCTAAAAATGATCTTAATTTCAAATATATTTCTCTCCTGTGTGATTTTGAAGGTCCCTCTGAGTATTTTGATTCAGGAAGGAGTGGTTTCTCTGGGTAAAATGATGACTGACTAGGTTATGGTTCATTGTTTTATAGTAATTCTCAATTGATTCCCTATATTTATTCATTCTTAGATACAGTTCTAGGCCTGTTTCACCTATATTACATCCAGATTCACAATCAGTGATTTTTATCATATATAACATATATATATATATATATATATATATATATGTAACATTTGCTGATGTACACGAATATAATACTTTCATGTTGTATATCTTGTTGTTGTATTTTGCAGTATTGTAATCACAAATGTGTTGACATGATTTGCAATTGGATTTGTTGCATGTTGAACCTCTAAGTGCATTGGAAATAATATTAAGGATTTTGAAAGGACAAAAACAAACCTTATAAAGAAATTAATATGTGCAGGACCAAGTAAGAAAGAAAATATATGCTGACTGTTAAAAGCAGCTGATATATATGGCTTGATAAAACAGTTGAAAAGGAGGCAGGAAGAGTGGATGGAAAGAGCGCTGAAGAGCAAGGTCACGGGAGATCACTGAACTGGGAGTGTAAGCAGAGAATATGGTGGCTGCCTAACCATGAGTTTTATTCTATCCTATGCCTTACATTCTTTTGAATTACACTCATCATGTTTAATAGGGTGGGCTACCCTGACAGGCACAATATATTAATGCCACCTCCTCTTTGTGTCTTATTTGCTTTCCAGTTTCTCTGTTTATTACATTTACAGTCTCATAAATCCCTATTTTACTTTGAATTTTTATAATTTTTTTTATCATTTCATATTTCTTGACATATTTCAGAATGAAGGAATCCAGCTTCTGGCAATTAATATCACCACTGAACTCCTCCAATTCCTATTGCACCCCAGAAATACCTCTGATAATAGTTTTAGAAAATATAGGGAGAAACAACTAAGATTTTCATAAGTTACAATGAGCATGGATCGAAACATTCAATCCATTCTTATAGGTCCTTAATATGTTTAAAATTTGAAGTCCTCTTTGGTTAATGTTTAACTCAATATAGTTATCAAGACAGATAAGATCATATCAGATATATATTTATGTTAAAAAGAAACAAAGCAACTGAATATTTGGTGTCCTGAGTGAACTAGTCCCACTGGACAAACCAAGTGTTTTTACATTAGTGGTGCAACACTCCAGGACTCCAAATGTGAAATTCTGTTGCTGATTCATAATAATAATTATAATCATAATAATGAACAAATAATAAAGTTATACCTAGATACTATATGCTGGGTAGAGAGCGTCATACAAACACACTTGCCAAAAACATAAAATCAAAACATACACACACGTACTGTATATCAGATGGTGCCTCTCATAAGTCATGAGTTACGTCTGCATGCTGTATAACAATGGTTTTGGTTATTAACTGATTGTTTATTTATTGAAAACAAGAACGAAGAAGAAGGTGAATACTGAGTTAAATGAGTTTCATAGAGGTATGATACCCCTTAATTGCTTAATTATATTCAGCTCCTTCAAGACCAGTTCAGTGTTAATCAGTAATTACACTAACATCACGATCTATGACTTGTATTGAATAGCTTATAAATTCTAAATGCCAGACAAACAAATCCTGATCACAATCCTAATACTTAACTTTTATTACATCAAAATTAAAAGATATATTGATCTCCATAGTGTCATGTGTTATTAATCTACATGGTGATTAAAAATATATATAATACACAGTCCAGGTTTTTTTAGTATCAAATCCATTTAAAACAATACACACCCCTAGAGAATATGTTAGTACTGAGTCTCAAATTGGATATTACCTAGTTACTAGCTTTATTTCTTTATATTTATGTCCAGGTATTACATTACTTAGTCAAAGAATGCTAGTTCTGGATATTACACAGCTAGAGTCCATTTACTATCTAGTTTGTCCTCATTCCAGAGTCTTACTAGTCGAGAGATGTCAAGTGTTATTGTTATTAGTTCATATACATGCCTCTCAGACTAGGACTCATATGTGTCAGAATATAAGATAAGTACAATTGTGTATTTATTTATTGTACTGCCGAGAAGCTTCTTAGTATCGGCTTCAAGAGAATGCTGTAAACTCCTTGTTTAATTATACGTAAAGTCCATCGGTCTTACTGATAATCTGTCACTATCTGTGTTTTATAGTGTATTCAATTTAAATTAAAACACTATGCACCCTATAGGGCTGAGTTACCAGGACCAATTGTAAAAAGACCTATCATTAACGTACTGTAGTGATAACATACAGCCTGCTAAACAGAATGATCAGTGAAATCCTTTAAAATCTTGTTAAGTCTTGTAACAACGGTGTTATTAAAAGTTTTATCGCATGGCATAAATCATTCGTATCCACGTACAGTACTCAGTGTAAAGAGCTTCCTATGTAATCGTGGATTAACTCAGTGTGCGCCTTTACTTTAGATGTATCAAAATATAAGTAATATTGTAGCGTCGCAGATAATTGATCATTGTAGCACTTAGCCGACTACCTTAGTTCACTTGTAGAGCTAATAACTTAGTGGTGTTTTTAACCCAGTAGACGCCGCTATTGCTTCTTGCATTGAGTTACTGCAGTATTAGTTCACTTATAAAGGCGGTGTATCTTTCCTAGCATTTCTAATTTGATTACAGACTAAGTTTACCATCCTTTATAGAAAAAAGGATTAGTTATTAACGTGGAAATACATTCATACTGTTCAGGATGTAGAAGATAATTAAACCCAACAAAGTTTTGGATCGTTGCTTTTGACTTTTCAACATTTTTTTGTCTCAATGTTGGGTTGTAGTTAAAACCAAGTCTTAGCTTAGACAAATTACTCTATAGATGGTGTAATAAACTCTTTGGAATTGTTTGATATACAGTGTGGGGATCAATTATACATATATTTTCAAAGTAGAAAACATTAACTTTACATATGACAGCACAGGAAGAAATCAGCATCCCAAATCCTCTAAATAATGTAATTTATAAACTGACATCTGAAAAAACAGTGGAATAGCAAACAAGGGGCATTTTACATATATCAACTGTGTTTATTGCAGTATTATGTTGCTGGTTTCATAAAATGTTATTGCAAGAACAGCACGCCAACCACATAATAGATGTTTTAGTGTCTCTTTCCTTATCAACATTAGAGACTTAAAAAAAAGTGTATAAACTGCATTTTAGCAGCAAGCCATGAAATGTTCTGCATGATTTATTTTTGACACTTACTACCATACTATTTAGCAAGAATTTGAATAGGATTTAGCTATGAATTATATTTAGAAAAACAACATGTATGCATTTTGCATTGTTATATTTAATGTTGCTAGCTCTCTTACTTTCTAAAAAATTATAGGATTCATCATACTTTTTTAACAAAGAACTCACAAGAGTGATATAAAGGTGATACCTTTAATTACTAACTGAGAACACAGGTTGTTTAAGATTGCAGGGCACTAAAGTCTCTTTTTCAGGCATGGGAATCCCATCTACATTGCTGGCTAACACTGTACCACCTTTTTTCCTGGTTTCCAAAAAATGATAACAAAGGAAATACCTTTTGTAATCTTTTCAAACAGGATGGGAATTAAGTATGGCATAACTGTTCTCAAGCAATTATAAACATAAAGATAAGATTTCTTATATATATATATATATATATATATATATATATATACATACATACATATACATAACAAAAGGATCTGCAATCCACGCTATAAAATTATTTAAATTACTGGGTGCCACAGAAAATAAGTATATGAGTCAAAAGCTGTGCACTCTCGGATTTTTAAGTGATTTATTCTCACAAAATTTAGCAACGTTTCGGTCCTCACTGGGACCTTTCTCAAGCAAACATGTTAAAACACATTACAACAAACATTTAAATAACAAGAGAAGACTCACCTCGTGTTACCCCATTGACCCGTGGTGATGACGTGTGGGAAAAAGAAAAGAGGGATGGACAGATAGTAAAGCCAGCACCAAACACCTAAACATCCAAGGGGAGTAAAATCAAACAGTGACACCCTGTGTTAGAAACAGAGAGAAACATTATAGCATAAATTCATTACAATGTTGCACTTTGCATAACAGTACAATCGCATAAGACATTTAGCGATCAGATAGAAAACAATTATACACATTCTGTTCATTTAAACCATAAGGGTTTAAAGTATTCAGTTCTTGGATCCAATAACACTCTCTTTGCAATAACCTTTTCCCTCTATCACCTCCCCGTTTATTGGCAGGAACATGTTCAATAACAATAAAACTGAAACTTCAACGCATACAGGATGACTATGAAGAGGGGAGAGTATACGACTGGCACACAGGATACACAGAGTTCGTTATCAACAACGTAAGAGAAGCACAAGATTTAAGATAAAAAAAACGGACTTTCAAACAATTGATACCAGTCCAGTAGATTCTGAAGAGGAGTTGGCCGGAGAAGCAAGCGGCGGAGAAGGTAATACCTACATTCCAGTAAGAAACACAGTCCCAGGAGCCTTTTTTGGAGCAAGACCCTGGAAAACCCCCAAAACCACCTATACAACAGAGGGGAGGAAGAAGGGCAGAAGGAATATCTGAAGAGGCCAAAGGGGACACCAGCACTGGAGCCAGAAACTTGCTCAGAAAGGCCAAAACGAAATAGAATCTGTGGTGTATAATTTATCAAAACATACGCTCTCTCCAGGTGATAAATCACTTTTGAATAAAGGTCTTACATTTGTTCTGACAGTGAAACATAACTTCTTTGAGTGGAACGTGGATAGATATAAAATGTCTAGACTCATTAATCTCAGAGAAACGTTTGCTAAGGTGCCAGCAGTAACCCATCCAATATCGACACAGTTCAAATTAAAAAGTAAAAAGGAATTCACCACAAATGATTCTACAATTCTTACGTTTAACAAGTTATTGGACTCAGATACTAAAGATGACATCTGTAGGAATGTACTGATTCACCCTAACTTGAACTGAGAGGAACGTCTAGCTATTAAAAATCTTCAAAATGATGCATCAATTTGCATACGTGCAGCTGATAAAGAAGGTGCAATAGTAATTCAAGATTTTAGTGACTACAGTTTGGCGCTTCATCTTTTACTTGATGACACAGAAACATATAGTAAACTACTAAAAGCTCCAACTTCCAGTATACAAGAGGAAGTATTATCCCTGATTGAATTGGGAGTAACATCAAATTGGATTTCAGAGGAAACTGGGAAATATTTATTTCAAGCGCATCCTGTTTGTCCTATATTATATGGACTTCCAAAGGTACACAAATCATTGAAAAATCCCCCTATGAGACCTATTGTCTCAGTGAGGGAAAGTATATTACAACCATTGGGTATCTTCATTGATTACTTTTTGCAACCGCTAATACAGGAGCTACCAAAATATCTGAAGGATACACCATCGTTGATCAAGACATTACAGTCGATTACATTGGACAATAGTGAGATTTGGATAGTATCACTTGATTTAACCAGCCTGTACATGATTATACCCCACAATGAAGGGTTACAAGCCGTTCGTGAGATTCTGGTAGAATCTTCAGTGTACGAAGGCCCGCCCATTGAATATATGTTATCACTATTGGAACTTTGTTTAAAGAAAATTTTTTCCAATTTGAAGGTAGATTTTATATGCAAAAATCAGGTACTTCAACTGAGGCAAGCATAGCCCCGGCTTATGCTAATGCCTTTATGTATATTTTTTAAAGGAATTTCATATTGAGTAAATATAGTCAGCATCTGCTATTATACAAACCTTTCATTGATGATGTGTTGATTCTATGGGGGGGCAGTGAGGAATCCTTGACTACTTGTATTGTAGCTTTAAACGAGATGAATCATCCAGTTAAATTGTCATTGACGTATCATCAAAAAGAGATAACATTTTTGGATTTAAAATTTTTTCGCAATCACGACCGTCTGGGATATTGTCTTTATAGGAAGAACACAGATCGAAAAACACTTTTTCATAAGAACAGTTTTCATCCACCTGCTTTAAAAGCGTCTCTTCCTAAATCACAGTAAATGAGAGTGATAAGAAATAATTCAGATAAAACAATGTGTAATGCACAGCTGGAAGAAATGACACAGAGATTTGTTCCATGTGGGTACCAAAGGAAGGAATTAGAATGCAGTAGCATGCAGTGCCAACTGGCAGCTGAAAAGGCCAATAAGATATTGACATGTATTAAAAGGGGTATTGACTCAAGGGAGGAAGATATAATTATGCCTCTTTACAGGTCCATGGTAAGACCCCATTTAGAATATGCTGTTCAATTCTGGGTGCCCTTTCTGAAAAAGGACATTATGGAACTAGAAAGAGTGCAGAGGAGGGCTACAAAACTAGTAAGGGGAATGGAAGGTTTTAGTTATGAAGAAAGGCTAGAAAAGTTAAACTTGTACACACTAGAGAAACTGCGTCTTAGAGGGGATATGATAACACTATATAAATATGTTCAGGGCCCATACAAAGGGCTCTCCAAAGACCTCTTCATTAACAGAACAGTACACAGGACAAGGGGCCACCCGCTTAGACTTGAGGAAAGGAGATTTAATCTACAACAGCGGAAGGGTTTCTTTACAGTAAAGATAATAAAGGTATGGAATTCACTGTCTGAGGAGGTGGTGCTATCGAAAACATTAGATGCCTTTAAAAGGGGCCTGGATACTTATTTAAAAGAGCATAACATAGAGGGCTATGTACGTTAGTATTGGGATGAATATTTAGTTGGGGCTTGTTGATCCAGGGAGAAATCTGATTGCCATTTGGAATCAAGAAGGATTTTTTTTTCCCCCATTCAAGGTAGAATTTTAAATTGCTGATTGAGGGGGGGGTTTGCCTTCTTTTGGATCAACAATGGTAAACAGGAATAGGAAAGGTTGAACTAGATGGACGCAAGTCTTTTTTCAACCTAAATTACTATGTTACTATGTAATTGGTTCAACAACAAAATGTGATAAAAGAGAAAACAAAGAATAAGAATGATCGCATAATTGTTTCCACTAAATATACTTCAGCTGCGCAGCATATACGGAATTCAATACATAACAATTGGAAGATATTAGCGAAGGATCCAAATTTACCCCAATGCTTTGGCTATCGGAGGGGACCTAATTTAATAGATCTACTGGTCCGTACGGATCCAATTGATAGTTATACCTGTATTAAACAGACTTTACTTAAGACATCACCCCTGGGGTGTTATCGGTATAAAGGATGTACAACATGTGGATCAGTGAGATCTAGCAAGATTTTCACGAATCCCCATAACAACAAGAGATACAAAATCAGACAACATATAACTTGCACTACTGATTATGTAGTTTACATGATAACTTGCCCCAATGGGTTGCCGTATATAGGTAAAACCATTTGTACTTTATTAGTATATTTATATATCTATCTACTAGCAATGTGGAACGGTGTTGCCCGTCAGGCTATATAGGGAATTAATGCACACACACGGATGCAAGACACACACACAGAGACACACACGCATGCACTGAGATGCATAAAGAGCGACACAGTCATATCCTGATGTGTGAGTGAGTGTGTATGAGTGAGTGTCATTCTTTCATGTAGTTGAAATGCATGTGGTAATAGCACATACTATGGTGGAAGGTGGATCATGCTGGCTCCCGGGGTGTGAGTGTGAGTGAGACTATGGTTTAAGGTGGATCGTGCTGGCTCCCAGGGTGTGAATGTGAGTGTTTGCGAGTGAGTGATTGCGAGTGGGTGATTACATGTGAACGTGTGAGTGATTGAGTGTGAGTGATTGAGTGTGTGTGAGTGTATGTGTGAGTGTGTGTGAGAGAGTGTGTGTGAGTGAGTGTGAGTGTGAGAGTGTGTGTGTGTGTGAGAGTGTGTGTGTGTGATTGAGTGTGAGAGTGAGAGTCTGTGAGTGTGTGAGGGAGTGAGTGTGTGATTGAGTGTGAGAGTCTGTGAGTGTGTGAGGGAGTGAGTGTGTGTGAGAGTGATTGAGTGTGAGTGTGTAAGTGAGTGTGAGAGTGAGTGTGCATGAGCATGAGTGAGTGTGAGTGTGTGATTGAGTGAGTGAGCGTGAGTGAGTGAGAGTGTGAATGTGTGAGAGTGTGTAAGTGTGTGTGTGTGTGAGTGAGTGTGTGTGTTTGTGTCTGATGTGTGTCTGTGGTGTAGGAGAGAGTGGCATCCATTTTGTTTTTTCAGTCACTTGGATAGTGGTGAGCGGGCTGGATAGTGGGGGCAGGCCAACTCCCTGCATGATTTAATTCACTCCGCATTGAATCACCCAATGGGAGCAGTAACACCTCCTTACTTAAGCTGAGGTAACATAGCAATATAACACACGGTGGCTCTTCAGTTGAGGCAACGTAGCAATAAGCTGAGGGAACAAATAGAAAGTGGTGTTTGAGGCTTGCTCTCTGTAACATACAGCAAAGCAGGAAGCAGGAAGTGGAGGAGTGACAGTTGAAAACAGACAGTTAGTGAGGCAGACTGAAGAGATGAAAAGAGTTAAATAAAAGAGTTGCTATTAAGTTTATCCCTGAGTGTTTGTATTTTATGGAAACATTACACCCTCATACTGAAACAGAGTGCATGGAGGGTTACAATTATCTGTGGGAAGTGAAACAGTGTGTTTATGGGGTCATGACCCTGAGTGAGAGTGTGTGTGGACCGGGAGAAGTTATTGATATCCCCTACTTCAGGAGCGAGTGGCAGCTATATTTTTTTTTGTCAGTTGGATAGTGGTGGGTGGGCTAGAGGGGGCGGGCCAACTCCCGGTATGATAATCATGCACCCATTGAATCACCCAATGGGAGCAGTAACTTCCCCATTGAATCACCCAATGGGAGTTGTGTCTCTTAATGAGCCATAAATTATGTAATGAGGCATTCTGTTCAATGTGTGTGTGTTTTCTGAGGAGACATAAATTATGTTCTGTGTGTGAGGTACCATAAATTATGCAATGAGGCTTATTCTTATATATATATATATATATATATATATATATATATATATATATATATATATACAACACTCTCACCTAATCTGTGATCACGGCGCCTAATATCACAACGGTCAACTATTACACAACTATAAACTATAGTGTAATCAAGCGCTTCAATCCTGACCCTGTCAATGTAAAGGGTCACACCACAAAATAAATAAATATAACACCAAAGGAGAGCGCTAAGAATGCACTATAAAATTACAAACTTTAATTCATATACAATCTTCATCAACAGTATATACCATATAAATGCGCTAAAATTAATATTAAAAATAATAGCTCCGGAGCTATAAACACGTGCACTTGTGTAAACACTTATTAAGACAATGAGATGCAACAATGTCCTTCAACATAGAATAAATCTGTAATGTGTATAGCAGCAGCGCTACTAAATATCAAGGTAGAACGGAGATACAGTAACAATCTATTAGGAAGCTAAAGGTAACGTGTCGCGGGCAGGTCAAAATTCCATTGATATGCTGAATGTATAACTCGTGTAAATATCCCAACAGATAATTCCGGCAAACCAGATATAATACAATGGCCGTCTATTCCAATAAAGGAACTTTCCTCCGCCACACTGTATCTACTAGTGGCTCACTTCAAAGTCAGGGATAATACTTGCGATACAGCTCTTCCGGCTTAAGTTTACATACACAGCTTCACCAAATAAGACCTCCCGTCCTTAGGCACCTTCCTCACTTCAGCTTCTAGTTACTCTCTCCAGTATAAAACGAACTCCTCAATACATCCGCTCACCGATATACCACAAACAGAAATGTATCTTCTTGAAATTCTTCAGTCACACTGTAGCATCACTATAAACCATATAAAATTAGCGCAAGCAACAGCAGCAAATTCCAATGCGTTTCGTCCTGTATAACCAGAACTTCATCAGGGATTTCCTCCTGTATAACCAGAACTTCATCAGGGATTTCCTCCTGTATAACCAGAACTTCATCAGGGATTTCCTGTATAACCAGAATTTCATCAGGGAAATCCCTGATGAAGTTCTGGTTATACAGGACGAAACGCGTTGGAATTTGCTGCTGTTGCTTGCGCTAATTTTATATGGTTTATAGTGATGCTACAGTGTGACTGAAGAATTTCAAGAAGATACATTTCTGTTTGTGGTATATCGGTGAGCGGATGTATTGAGGAGTTCGTTTTATACTGGAGAGAGTAACTAGAAGCTGAAGTGAGGAAGGTGCCTAAGGACGGGAGGTCTTATTTGGTGAAGCTGTGTATGTAAACTTAAGCCGGAAGAGCTGTATCGCAAGTATTATCCCTGACTTTGAAGTGAGCCACTAGTAGATACAGTGTGGCGGAGGAAAGTTCCTTTATTGGAATAGACGGCCATTGTATTATATCTGGTTTGCCGGAATTATCTGTTGGGATATTTACACGAGTTATACATTCAGCATATCAATGGAATTTTGACCTGCCCGCGACACGTTACCTTTAGCTTCCTAATAGATTGTTACTGTATCTCCGTTCTACCTTGATATTTAGTAGCGCTGCTGCTATACACATTACAGATTTATTCTATGTTGAAGGACATTGTTGCATTTCATTGTCTTAATAAGTGTTTACACAAGTGCACGTGTTTATAGCTCCGGAGCTATTATTTTTAATATTAATTTTAGCGCATTTATATGGTATATACTGTTGATGAAGATTGTATATGAATTAAAGTTTGTAATTTTATAGTGCATTCTTAGCGCTCTCCTTTGGTGTTATATTTATATATATATATATATATATATATATATGTAACATGCTTAAAATTATAGCAGTGTCTGTGTTTTTTCTGTGTGTAGTTTTTTCTTTTGTAATCAGTGTAAACTGTGTGAAAATAACCTATTACACAAATCATTTTGTTTTCCCCACGCCTAACTTGTACCTGGGCCACTCTATTACCAGCTGCATTACAAGTTGACTCTCTCACAGAGACCCCCTTCTTTTCTCTGATTATTCTATGCTCTCTCTGTCTGTGTGATCATCTCTCATACAGGCAGATAAGACAGGTCATTGTCACACAGTCAAAGAAGATACAGGCATGCTGGAGAGATTGTTATTTATGGCAAAGTTCCACTGGACTATGAAATCGTTATTGTGACACTCCTTCAGTGGCTAAGAATGATTAGTTCTCTCACAAATAAATTATTGAGGCCAAGCAATGTCATCTTGACTGGTAAAGGTGCCATCATCTATCAATGAGTCATCACTTTGTAATAGTTTGAAAAGTTATAATGCTTGAATAATAAAAATACCAACTGTAGCATAGTAACATAGTTGATGAGGTTAAAAAAAGAGCTGTTCATTAAGTTCAAAATTATTTGCTGACTCCAATGACAGTTGAATATCTCCATGAATACTTTCCATATCTGCATTGAAATATGCTGTTATACTTATCTGTAAGGTTCTGAGCTACATAGGTATCCAAGAGTTTTTTGAAAGTACCTTTAGTATCTGCCAAAAGCCCCCAAGACAAGGAATTCCACATCCTTACTGCTTTAACATCTAAAAACTCCCATCCTTTCTTTGTCAAAAGAAATTTAGCTATAGTCTTCCAGAATGCCCCCTTTTTTCAGCTGTTTTTGTAAAGAGTGTCCCCAGAGATTGCCTTGCATTGAAAATATTTGTAAATAATAATAATATTCCCCATGTAAATGGTATGTTTTAATGTAACCAAGCCCAGTTTTGATAGTCTTTCTTTATTACTAAAATCTTCCATTCCCTTTATAGTTTATATTGAACATCTCTCAGGGGAAGTAATATGTTCCTGCTCATATTTAGACTACAGAAGATATCGAATGCACAAAATTGCAAATAGATATAATTTGCTAGAATTTTGCAAAAAGAAACACAATTTGCCACTTTTCCCTAGAAATTTAAAAAAATACATACAATTTCTGCCTTTTTGCTACTGTCAATACATTTCTGCAAAGAAATTTGCCTTTTTTCCGCATATGCTTTCTATGGCCATGAAAATTCCCAGAGAAATATTAATGCTGCTGAGTGATGAAGTGAAATATAAACCACAGTTGAAAGCAAAATTCATGAATCCTACAGTAACATAAACTGACTGGGTCTTGCCCATGATACTAAATACCTGCTTATACAGCTCTGCCAAAGCCTTTGTTGTAAAATAACTGCATCTTGGTCTTTGCCAGCGGGGTGACATCAGTTCTTTAAAACCTCTCCTTTTAACAAAACAATAGGACAACTGGTCAACCACCAAATTTAGTAAGTCTGCCATTCCATGGACATAATTTTGGATTATTTTTATGCATTTTGTACTTTTTTCTAAGAAATCAGTAAGGGTGTGTTGGAAAGGTGAGGAAAAAGAACTCTTTGGTGGAATGAGAGTTGGTGGTGTGGGGTCTGTAATGTTGTTACACTTCTTGAGACATCTATGAAACATCTATTATGTGAACCATGGCCCCTGTGAACTTTTAGAATTGCTTCTACAGCTGCTGGTAATCACTCCTCTTATATGCTGTTGGTGTGTCTCACAATCAGACCTGTGGCTCTGCTTCAGTGGGATCTCAGTAGGGATGTGCCTAGATGTGATCCTATTTTCTCTCTTCTCAGATATGTTTTACAGAGACAACAGACAGCAGCATATTTAGCTTTTGGATCTTTAGTGTAGTATCTCCATTTTATAGATTTTGCAGACTAGAGGGTTCCTGAAGGAATACTACCACAACATGAGTTAGATGTTGCAATAGTACTAACAGTAGGTGTCAATGGCACTGCACTTCAAACAGCAGCAGAAGCACTAATAGCTAGGGGGATGGATGTTGACATATAATGCAGTAATAGTGAGTGTACCTCACTCTCAGTTTCTGCACAGATGTAGAAATAGAATCAGTCAAAAGTACTTTTTTAAACTGTCCCAATCACTGTCAGTGTCAGTATCTACAAATTACACCTAAAGAACTGGTTAGCACTAATTTACCTTAAATCGAGCAACTTCAGCTTCCTCTCATTGCCTATCTGTCTGTGTTTTGTTATATTAGCTTTTTGGAACTTACTAGAGACTTCACAGAAATATAGCGGAATGCTATTATTCTAAAAGATGTAAGGGTAAAGTGGAACCCAAAATGCAAAGAATTATAGTAAACGATGGAGTAATAAAAAAATGAACAGTATCGGTCAAGCAGAAGATAGTCAAGGACAGACCAAGGTCAGGGCAGACAGCAATGTTTCACAAGTCAAAGAACAAGCAAAGGGGTAAAATCTGAATAAGCACAAACGATTCACCAAGGTGCCAAGAAATAGAGCCAGACAACTGGACCCCGAACATCAGTACACAGGCATTTATATAGGGAAGATTGGTCGTGTCCACAGGGAGTCAAGCACAAGACTGAGAAACAGCAAAAGTCTGGGCAGGCAGCTCTAGATGCAAAGTCCAAGTCCACAACAAAGGTCAGGGCAGGCAGCTCCAGATGCAAAGTCCAAGTCCACAGCAAAGGTCAGGCCAGGCAACTCAAGGAGCAGAGTCAAGACAAGAAGAGGTCTGGTAAATGGTAAAAGGCAGATAGGATCCAGGAGAGAAGTCAAGACACAAATGGTCTGGTACACAACGTGACAATGGAACGCTGAAAGGCAGGTTCACAACACTAAGGGAGACTCAAATAACTGAGCACTGGCTCAGCTGCATCACTGCCTTATATATGGGTGGCAGATGACATCAGAATGGCTCTACATAGGGAAGCTCACGGATGCCGGCGTGGTTGCCTAGCAATGCCCCGTTGAGAAGGACCGGGGGCTGATACCGACAGTCAGTGGCTTTATGGACTTGATGCTGGTGTGACTACATATATCCATGCCACCGGTACATGATCACTTCTTAGATCTGCAGAGACACAGGAAAATCCGACAGATCCTAACAGCCTGGACGCAGCTAGTACTCTTGTTCATAGGAAAAAAATGTGTTTCATCCAAATGATTAAGTACATTTTTTTTACCCATGAAGATGAATTTTGTTTACCCTATCCCGTTCTGTTAGAATTTTGGTAAAGATTTTTGTTCTTGACTAATATTCTGTCCATTAAGTAAGTAATTACCTTCATATTGGAGGAGGTTCAGCAGTGTCTTTGATGCCCTGGGTCTCCTGCATATTCTGTCAAAAAATAAAGAATGGTAAAAAAAAACAACCTTAAAACCCCACTGCCACTGTCCATGTGATAGCATACAAAGCAAAAAAAAAACACAACACTGTTTCCTGAGCCAGAATGAGGAAGAATTAAACAGGACTGGCTTTCCTATAGTCATGCCTTTTCAAATTAATTCCAAATCTCCCATTGTTTGGGCGTGTGGGATTACACAGGCCACAGAACATGCCCTACAGTAACCTTATCTCCCAGCCAATCAACATCTAGCTGAAGGAGTCACTGGTATGCAGGTACTCATAACTTCATGCTTACCTTATAGGCAACAACAGGTTTTAGGATTTTTTTTACAATTTTTATTTATTTTTTGATAGAACATGCAGGAGACCCAAGGTGTCGAAGATGCTGCTGGACCTCCAATATCAATATAAGTGTAATGAATCTTGTAAGCATGTGAATTAAAAAGTTATTTAAATTAATTAATGGAATTGTAAGAAAGTGTTGAATATGGTGTTTATTTTGTTTGTAACTGGGTATTCTATGACATTTGTTTCTCATTTAAATTAGAATGTTAGGAAACACACAATTTTCTTTAAATTTTGCCAGTAGCTAGTGTTAACATTTTATCAGATATCTCTTTCTCTCCAAAGGACTGCAGTGTTAATTTTTACAGTACAGTACAGTAAGGACATGCTTCAGTATCAGCAGCTTGCAATAAAGGTTAAAGTACACTGCAGCTGGTGAGGCACCACCACACCATTTGCAGATGTAGGGGTAAATATGTGTAGGTAACACATTATTTCAATTTCTACCTGTCTGTCTTCAATGAATGATGTATTTTTGTCTTTCTGTGAAGTACCTGTGATGCACTAGAATCACAGGCTCTGCCAGACAACTCAGGTAAGAATTTTCACTTCGCCTGCCTATCTCAATCTGTCACTTAACAGTTAAAAATATTTTTTTAACATGCCTTTCTCCTTTCACACCCACAAACAGAGAAAAACTTGTAGTGGATATCACAAATAGTCCTATAAAGCAATTCCAGCTCCCTTTCTTTGAATGTCTACTTACACTAGCTAGCATCAAAAATTCTGTCACTTTCACTCTCCCCATCACAGATGGACAGCTTGAAGTAGACTTGCACCACGTGTTATATTTTAGCACTGTGGTAGTACAAGGGGGAACTTTCCTTGTATGTCAGGGATACATTACTATGATTGAGTTCAATGAAAAATGCAGAAAAGTATTCTTTTCACAGGAATTTCTTTGCAATGCTGGAAGTTTCTTTTTTATTTCACTTTTTTTTTAACTTTTTTGCGTTATTCCCATTTGAAGTTTCACCTATCCTTACTGGAAAGTAGAAAGCCCCCTCCTTGAACTTTTCACATAGTGAGAGTTTTGGCTCAAACTCTAGGTTCCCCTTGCCCATATGAATTTGATGATTTGGATTATAATTTATTGGCAGCTTCTCAATGAAAATGTATAGGCAGAACCCATAAATAATAAAATAATTATTGGTTATATAGTTTCACAGTAAATTATGATCCATCAAGTTTAACCTTTGCCACACTATAACCCAGAAAATCTGTTTCCCAGAAATTCCTGTTTTACAAATTAAAACACATCATAACCCTTTATGTTTATTTATTTAGAAAATGTTTTACCAGAAGGAATACACTGAGATTTATTTTGTTTTCAAGTATGTCCTGGATAGTTTTCAGTAAAGGTTAATATATTTACACAAATAGAGAAACATTATATATATATATATATATATATATATATATATATATATAAATGTATATATATATATATATAATATATATGTACATATAATATGTACAGTTTGTGAAACACAGCAGTTAGTGCAACACAGAAGTTAGAGGAACAAAGGTAAATTAATTGTTTACATTTTTAAGAGCTCACATTTGCACCATACATGATGAGTAAGCTTGGAGATCTCACTCAGTGCACATCTTGCCATATGCATGCATGCTTGGAACACCGGTTCTAGGGTCCATACCGCTGTGGCAAGTGTGAGCAAGTGGCCTTTCTAGAAGCTCAAATTGGAGCTCTAGAGAGTCATATTGCAACAGTGAGAGATATTGACAACCTTGAGAGGAGTCTCTTGCTAACCGAGCAGAGTCTAGCTGGGTCACCTAGTAAAGAGGAAGAAGATCAGGTAGAAGGGACCTAGGCACATAGTTCGGTAACAGTTAGAAGTGGTTGCAGTGGGGGAGGGAAGATGAAGAGGGCAGCCGATCCTGAGTTTTTTCCTCCCAACAAATTTGCTCATTTAAGTGAAGATGTTGGGGAGGCAAACACAGAAGTGGAATTGCTGGAAAAAAACTGTTCTCCCTAAA
Source organism: Rhinophrynus dorsalis (assembly GCA_037306005.1). Taxonomy (NCBI): domain Eukaryota; kingdom Metazoa; phylum Chordata; class Amphibia; order Anura; family Rhinophrynidae; genus Rhinophrynus; species Rhinophrynus dorsalis. The sequence continues at coordinate 323,232,595 of CM074720.1, read as the reverse complement.
AGCCGGGAGAACAGCTCCTCTAGTACAGAGGGGATACAGAGGAAAGTGAAGCCTAGGCATGTCGTGGTGGTATTATTATTATTAGGAGAACAGATAGGGTATTCTGTGGCGCTGATTGCAGCAACCAAATGGTTTGCTGTCTCCCGGGTGCCCGGGTCCTGCATGTTGCAGACAGGGTGGACAGATTATTGGGAGGGGCTGGAGAGGATCCAGCTGTCTTGGTGAATATTGGTACCAATGACAAAGTAAATCGGAAGGTGGAGAGTCCTAAAAGGTAATTATAGGGATTTAGGGAGTAAGATTAGGAACTGGACCTCCAAGGTAGTATTTTCAGAGATACTACCTGTGCCATGAGCTACGCCAGAGAGACAGAGGGAGACTAGAGAGCTCAATGCATGGCTGAAGTCTTGGTGTAAGAAGGAGGGCTTTGGGTTTTTAGAGCACTGGGCTGATTTTTCTTTGGGTACAATCTCTATAGTAGGGATCGATTGCAGCTGAATGCAAGAGGGTCTCAAGTGCTTGGAGAGAGGTTGGAGGAGATTATAAACTAGAAAGGGGGAGGGGCCAATAAATACTGGGCTAGATAGTATAGAAAGAAAGGTGATGTAGTTAATAACCAGGTGGGTGAGTCTGGGGGTGGGGTTAGTACAGATGATAAGGAGAAGCCTACAAACCACATCAAAATTAAATCACAAATGGAACATAGCAGTGGCATAAATTGTATGCTTGCAAATGCCAGAAGTTTAACTGGTAAAATAGGAGAACTGGAGCTGGTAGCTGAAATTGAAACCTATGACTTGATAGGCATAACAGAAACATGGTGGGATGACACACATGATTGGTCAATCAATTTGGAGGGCTACATGTTATTTAGAAAAATAGGTCAAACAAAAGAGGTGGTGGGGTCTGTCTGTATGTCAAACCAGCATTATTGCGTCATTTGCAGGAAGATATATGTGATGACAGTAATGAACATGTTTGTGGGTTGAAATAGTCACTGGGGGTAAAACTGCCCAGAAAATATTAGTGGGAATTTGTTATAAACCACCAAACATTGGTGACCTTGAAGAATCACAGCTATTAATGCAAATAGAAAAGGCTTCTCAAATAGAGAGAACTATAATCATGGGGGATTTTAATTATCCAGAAATAGACTGGAAAAATGGAACAGCTAATTTTGCTAAAAGCAGTCAGTTTCTAAACTTGTTGAATGACAATTTTTTGTCTCAACTAGTGCAGACCTCAACCAGAGGGAATGCGTGTCTGGATCTGGTAATAACTGACAATGAAGAACTTATCTCTAACATCCAAGTAAGGGAGCACTTGGGGAACAGTAACCATAACATGGTATAGTTTGAGATTAATTCAAAAAAGCAATTTGGTATGGGTTCCACCAAAACACTGAATTTTAAAAAGGCAAACTTTAGCGGTTTAATTCATCCCTTGGTCTCGTTGACTGGGATAGAATATTTTCAGGAAAAAACACAGAAAGTAAGTGGAATGCCTTCAAAATAACATTGCAAAAATATACATATATATTTATCCCTGTTGGAAACAAATACAAAAGAAGCAAATTAAAACCAATATGGCTAACCAGTAAAGTAATTCATGAAATAAATAACAAGAAAGCAACAATTAAACATTATAAAGCTGAGGGATCAGCAGAGGCATTTGCAGAATACAAAAATGCCAACAAAACCTGTAAAAAGGCTATTAAATTAGCTAGACTGGAGAATGAAAAAAACATTGCTAAGGAGAACAAGAGCAACCCCAAAACATCTTTAAATACATTAATGGCAAAAAATTAAAGTCTGATAATGTTGGGTCCTTGTTATCTGAAATGGGTGAGAAGGTCAAGAGGGACAGAGAGAAGGCAGATATTTTAAATAATTTCTTTTCTTCTGTTTTTACCAAGGAAGACCCAATGGACAAGAATCTGCAAACTACTTTTACAGAACAGTCACAGCAAGCATGGGAATGGCTAACACAAGAAAAAGTGTTAAAACAATTGAATGGTGTTAAGGTAGACAAAACCCCAAGACCAAATGATATACACCCATGGGTACTTAAAGAGCTAAGCCAGGCCCTGGCTAGACCATTATATTTGATTTTCAGGGATTCTTTTATTTCAGGTATGGTGCCCATGGATTGGCATAAAGCAGATGTGGTGGCCATATTTAAAAAGGGATCAAAGTCACAGCTAGGAAACTACAGACCCGTAAGCTTGACTGTGGTAGGGAAGCTGTTTGAAGGGTTGTTAAGGGAATATATTGAAGAATTCAGATGAAACAGGAATATCATTAGCAGGAGCCAATATGGCTTTGTGAAAGACAGATCTTGTCAAACTAAGTCGATCGCATTTTATGAAAAAGTGAGTAAAAATATAGATGCGGGAGTGGCAGTTGATGTGATCTATTTAGACTTTGCCAAGGCATTTGATATGGTTCCACACAAGATGTTACTGTACAAATTGAAAGAAATAGGCCTAGGGGAAAATGTTTGTGTGTGGATTAGAAATTGGCTGAAAGATAGAATGCAAAGAGTGGTAGTAAATGGCAAGTTCTCCAATTGGATAAATGTGATAAGTGGAGTACCTCAGGGATCTGTCCTGGGTCCTCTTATTTTTAATTTGTTTATTAATGACCTCCCAGAGGGCATAGGGAGCCATGAATCAGTGTTTGCCGATGACACAAAATTAAGTAAGGTAATAAGGTCTGAACTGGATGTGTCTTCATTACAAGAGGATTTGGACAAATTGAGTAATTGGGCAGGCAAATGGCAAGTGAAATTCAATATAGACAAGTGTAAAGTTATGCATTTTGGGTATAATAATAAAAATGCAACATATTGTTTAAATGGTGTTTCTCTGGGGAAATCTACTAAAGAAAAGGATTTGGGAGTAATGGTAGACAATAGACTTAGCAGTAGCATGCAGTGCCAGCTGTCATCTGCAAAGGCCAATAAGATATTGGCATATATTAAAAGGGGTATTGACTCAAGGGAGGAAGATATTATTATGCCTCTTTACAGGTCCATGGTAAGACCCCACCTAGTTAAATTCTTGGCACCCTTTCTGAAAAAGGATATAATGGAACTAGAGACAGTGCAGAGGAGGGCTACAAAACTAGTAAGGGGAATGGAAAGTTTTAGTTATGAAGAAAGGCTAGAAAAGTTAAACTTGTACACACTAGAGAAACGGCGTCTTAGAGGGGATATGATAACACTATATAAATATGTTCAGGGCCCATACAAAGGGCTCTCCAAAGACCTGTTCATTAACAGAACAGTACAAAGAACAAGGGGCCACCCGCTTAGACTTGAGGAAAGGAGATTTAATCTACAACAGCGGAAGGGTTTCTTTACAGTAAGGACAATAAAGGTATGTAATTCACTGCCATAGGAGGTGGTGCTATCGAATACATTAGATGCCTTTAAAAAGGGCCTGGATACTTATTTAAAAGAGCATAACATAGAGGGCTATGTACGTTAGTATTGGGATTAATATTTAGTTAGGGCTTGTTGATCCAAGGAGAAATCTGATTGCCATTTGGAATCAAGAAGGATTTTTTTCCCCCCATTCAGGGTAGAATTTGAAATTGCTATATTGAGGGGTTTTTTTGCCTTCTTTTGGATCAACGATGGTAAACAGGAATAGGAAAAGGGTTGAACTAAGTGGACGCAAGTCTTTTTTCAACCTAAATTACTATGTTATATATATATATATAAATATATATATATATATATATATATATATAAGAAACGAAGTAATAGGCAGCACTCACAGGAACTTTGAAGCAACAAAATTAAATGATGTTTATTTTGATCAAAATAAACATCATTTAATTTTGTTGCTTCAAAGTTCCTGTGAGTGCTGCCTATTACTTCGTTTCTTGGATTTATGGTTTGTAAGGATTGCACCCAGGCATTGAGACTACGAACAGTGAGTGCCACAGAATGGGACTTTATATATATATATATATATATATATATATATATATATATATATATATATATATATATACATAGTAACAAATTATACACAGTTACATACTGTTTTTAGATAGAAAGAAGCATTTATTTTTAAGGATTTTAGACTGGGAGAAGATCTGATTTTTTCAGGCAGGTTATTCCAGGTTTGAGTATTAACCAGTTTAGATATTTAAGCATATCACAGTGATGATGGATAGTGTAAATACATTGGTGGATAAAACAGCATAATACATTATACAGAGTGTCAAGTTTACTAAGTTGGATTTGCATATACTACGTTCCCATAGTCAATGAGTGGCAGTAACAATATGATTTCTTACCAGGATTTGTTTCTAAACAGAGTACATATTTTAGGATAAAGTCTGCATGTTAATTTATCAATATGGAGACCAAAAGTGAGGTTGGGGTGAAGCACATATTTGTTGGGGTCCACTGGCCCAAGTAACTATTAGACTCTGATACAATGGATAGGTGGGTATTGCAGAGATTATGCAGTTTGTATTTTATACCAAATACAATTGTGACCATTTTATCTGTGTTTAAGAACAGTTTGTTCTTTACTATCCATAGTTCAACTTCAAAGAAATCTTGTTGTAATGTGGCCTCAAGTTGTGATACATTCGAGTTTTAGCATAGATTATGGTGTCAGCTGTGTACATGTGCACAGAAGATGTTTTGCAAGCCATGGGCAGATCATTTATAAAAAGAGAAAATAGAAGAGAGTCAAGCATGGAGCCTTGGGGAACCCCATTTGTTACTTTGAAAGGAATGGAGTTATTCTCAGCAACTGACACATATTATGTTCTGTCTGATAAATAGCATCAGAACCAGTTTAGAGAATTATTACCTAATCCTGAGCTTTGGAGTTTACTTATTAGAATATTATGATCTCCTGTATCAAATGCCTTTGCAAAATCTAGGAAAATTGCTCCAGTGAGTTCAACATTTCCATGACAGTCTGGATATCACTGGATACTTTTAGTAGGGCAGTGGCTGTTGAGTGGTTTGTACGAAAGCCAGATTGAAGAGGGTGGAAAAACTGATCTGTCAGTATTGGTTATACTTATATAGTGTCACGGTTTATTATGACTCTCAGACACAAGTTTTAGGTAAAAAAAATCAATTTTATTGAAATAATAAATGATAACTTAGGATGGCAATAACATACATATATATATATACAGAATATAGCACAGACAGAAGGCAGACTCTACCGGTCCTGTCAATATACCGGACAGGACAGTCTTTAGGCTCTACCGGCCTTGCCAATACCGGGTAAGGCAACCTGCAGATGGAATAGCATAACGGTTTTACCGGCCTTACCAAATGACCGGGCAAGGCAGCCTCAATAGATACACAATGTAGGCTCTACCGGCCCTGCCAATACCGGGTAAGGCAACCTCAGATGGAATGTGGCAAAAGGTTCTACCGGCCTTACCAATACCGGGCAGGGCAGCCCAGAGATAATAGCAGCAGTCAGATGGAACTGGCAAATTAGCAGAATCGTTAAGCAGCAAGGCTTTGGAGCAAACCAGCGTCCGCACGCTGGAAACAACACTGAATAGTATAGCCGTTAGGCTTAGCGAGCAAACCAGTGACCGCACACTGGAGTAACAAGCGAGTAGTAAAGCCGCAAGGCTTAGGAGCAAACCAGCGTCCGCACGCTGGGACCAACACAGATTAGTATAGCTGAAAGGCTTTGGAGCAAACCAGTGACCGCACACTGGTGTAACAAGTGAGTTTGTATAGCCGCAAGGCTTAGGAGCAAACCAGTGTCCGCACGCTGGGACCAACACAGAATTGTATAGCTGATAGGCTTTGGAGCAAACCAGTGACCGCACACTGGTGTAACAAGCGAGTTTGTATAGCCGCAAGGCTTAGGAGCAAACCAGCGTCCGCACGCTGGGACCAACACAGATTAGTATAGCTGAAAGGCTTTGGAGCAAACCAGTGACCGCACACTGGTGTAACAAGTGAGTTTGTATAGCCGCAAGGCTTAGGAGCAAACCAGCGTCCGCACGCTGGGACCAACACAGATTAGTATAGCTGAAAGGCTTTGGAGCAAACCAGTGACCGCACACTGGTGTAACAAGTGAGTTTGTATAGCCGCAAGGCTTAGGAGCAAACCAGCGTCCGCACGCTGGGACCAACACAGAATTGTATAGCTGATAGGCTTTGGAGCAAACCAGTGACCGCACACTGGTGTAACAAGCGAGTTTGTATAGCCGCAAGGCTTAGGAGCAAACCAGCGTCCGCACGCTGGGACCAACACGGAATTGTATCAATGTCACCAACGCGACCAGGCAGAAGGTCGCCAGGATACTGAAGACAGGTGATGAGATGACAGGAACCAGCAACGATCAGTCAGGTCAGAAAACAGCAGAGAAGTTCAGCAGGAACTGCAACACCAGAGACTAGGCCGGAACCAGGACTGGAAGTACTTCAGCATGCAGGAAACACTGGAACAGTAGAGATCAGGAACTCAGGAACACATGAGATCAGGAACTCAGGAACACTGGAACAGAGGCCCAGCTATCACTAGCATAGTGATAGCAAGAAGGTCAGAAACAACACGAAAGGGCACTCAAAGGGTGCCCAATCCAGGTTTAAATAGTCAATAAGAGGCGGGCTATCTGCAGACAGCCAATAGAAGCCCCCTACTGGTGACAGACAAGTAACTGCAGCAAATCACGGGCACCGTGATAGTACCCCCCTTTCAAAGACCCCCTCTCCTAGAATAGGGTTTAGGTTTCTGCGGGTAATTGGCATGAAAGGCCCTAGTTAACCTAGGTGCATGAAGGTCCGTACTATCCACCCATGATCGATCCTCAGGACCATACCCTTTCCAATGTACCAGGTACTGTACCCTTCCTCTAAGCCTACGGGAATCAGTAATGCTCTGAACCTCGTACTCCTCCTGGCCCTCGACCTCAACAGGTCCTGGCACCACAGGTGTGGTAGTATAGCGATTGCAAACCAGAGGCTTAAGAAGGGACACATGGAACACATTATGGATACGCATGGATGCAGGTAGGTCTAGTGCATAGGAGACAGGGTTAATTTTGCGAATAACTCTGTATGGACCAATAAACCGAGGAGCCAACTTATTAGACGGAACCTGCAGCTTGAGATTTCTGGAGGAAAGCCATACTCTATCCCCAACCTGAAAGGAAACCGCTGGAAGCCTTCTGCGATTAGCATGGCGCTGATGACGCTGAAATGACTGACCAAGTGCCCTCTGAACTTGTGCCCATGTGGAACGGAGTTGCTCGATATGCTCATCCAGAGCTGGAATCTGTTGCGTCTGAAATGAGTCTGGAAGCAAACAGGGCTGGAACCCATAATTAATCAGAAACGGAGAGCTCCCAGATGAAGAATTGACCGCACAGTTCCTGGCGAACTCTGCCCAAGGCAACAAGTCGGACCAATTATCATGATGGTCAGTAACGAAACAACGGAGAAATTGTTCCAAGCCCTGATTAGCTCGTTCAGCGGCTCCATTGGTCTGGGGATGGTAGGCAGAGGAGAAGGACAGCTGTATGCCCATCTGTTGGCAAAATGCCCTCCAAAATCTAGACACAAACTGGCTCCCCCTGTCAGACACCAGTACCCTAGGCACTCCATGCAACCGGAATACTTCTCTGGCGAACACCATTGCCAATTCCTTCGCTGAAGGAAGACCACGGAGGGGCACGAAATGAGCCATTTTAGAAAACCTGTCCACCACCATGAATATAAAGGAGAACCCCTTCGACATAGGCAACTCTCCCATAAAATCAATGGAAACATGAGACCAGGGGCGTTCGCCATTAGGCACCGGTTGAAGCAAGCCCACAGGGAGATGTCTCGGGGTCTTAGCGCGGGCGCAGGTGGCACAGGCATTCGTAAATTCGGCACAATCGTTTCTCATGGAAGGCCACCAAAATAACTGAGAAAGGGACCATAACAATTGGTCTCTACCAATATGTCCCGCAGCCTTAGAGGAATGGTAGGTTTCGAGCAGCCTAGTACGAAATGATTCAGCGACAAAACATTTGCCCACTGGGGTTTCATGGGGAGCGGACCCCTGAGAGGCCAGGATCTCCTCCCCTAGAGGAGAAGTGATACTCGTGCGTATAGTAGCCAGTATTCTATCAGGTTGGATGATAGGAGCTGGTGCTTCCACTCTGTCACTGTCGGCCTCAAATTGTCTTGACAGTGCATCAGCCCTGATATTTTTTGACCCTGGTAAATATGATACAATGAAATTAAATCGAGACAGGAACAGTGCCCACCTGGCCTGACGAGAGGACAATCTCTTGGCCTCCGAGAGATAGGTCAGATTCTTATGATCTGTTAGGATTAAGACAGGATTCTTAGTACCTTCAAGCAAATGACGCCATTCCTTAAGAGCAAGGATAATGGCCAATAATTCTCTGTCACCTATCTCATAGTGGCTTTGAGTGACAGTCAACTTTTTAGAGAAAAACCCACAAGGTCTGAGAGTTCCACCTTTCTCGTGTCGCTGCGAAAGTACTGCCCCGACCCCAATATCTGAGGCATCAACCTCTAACGTAAATGGAAGTAAAGGATTGGGGTGGGATAACACAGGAGCCGCAGCAAATGCCAGCTTCAAATTCTCAAAGGCTTTCTCAGCAGATACCGGCCAACAAGAAGGATTAGCACCCTTGTGCGTAAGATCGGACAGAGGTTTGACAATGGAAGAAAAGTTCTTAATAAACCTCCTATAATAATTAGCGAAACCCAGGAAACGCTGTATGGCTTTAAGACCCTTGGGTTTTGGCCATTGTAGGACAGCTGACAACTTTTCTTTGTCCATGGCAATGCCATCATTGCCAATTACGAACCCCAAGAATGGCACACTGGTTCTATGAAACTCACATTTTTCCATTTTACAAAATAATTTGTTCTCACGGAGTCGTAGCAATACTGCGGATACATCTTTGATGTGCTGTGCCATGTTTTGGGAGTAAATCAGTATATCGTCGAGGTACACCACAACACATGTCTGTAACATATCTCTCAGAACATCATTTATCAGTTCCTGGAAAACTGCGGGTGCATTACACAGCCCAAAAGGCATTACTAGATACTCGTAGTGCCCAGCTCGAGTATTAAAGGCAGTTTTCCACTCATCACCTGCTCGAATGCGAACCAGATTGTAAGCGGCCCGTAGGTCCAACTTGGTAAATATCGAAGCGCCCTTAAGCCTGTCAAAAAGCTCGGTGATGAGTGGTATTGGGTATGCATTTTTTGCCATTAGTTTATTCAAGCCCCGGTAGTCAATGCATGGTCTTAATTCGCCATTTTTCTTTTTTACAAAAAAGAACCCAACCCCAGCTGGAGAGGTAGATTTACGTATGATCCCTCTAGCAAGGGCATCAGAAATGTAATCCTCCATAGCCTTATTTTCATCACAAGATAATGGATAAGTGCGTCCTTTCGGAGGTACTGCACCAGGCTGCAATTCAATGCAACAATCATAAGGTCTATGCTGGGGTAGCATACTAGCCTCTCCTTTGCTAAAAACATCGCCAAACTGTTGGTACACATCCGGCATAGCAGAGGAGGTGCACATGACCTTAATAGGCTGGATGACGCACTTGTCCATACAAAACTGGGACCAAGCAGCAATTTCACACTTTTTCCAATCGAATTGTGGGTTATGTAACTGTAACCACGGAAATCCCAATATCACCGCATGGTGCGGGGAATTAATCAGTTGAAACTGCTGCTCTTCTCTGTGAAGTGCCCCAATAGTCATAGACAATGGCATAGTTTCAAATATAACCTGAGGCGGTTCTAAGGGTCTACCATCAATCGCTTCAATAGTCAAGGGGTTTTCTCTTTCAATGCGTGGAACTCCGTGCAATTCAGCAAAGGTATTATCCATAAAATACCCTGCTGCACCGGAGTCAACCAAGGCCAAAACCTCCACAGAGCGTTGTGCCCAAGACAATACCACCTGTATGGTGGGTTTCATTATGCCCGACACTGGGGACGATTGTACACCACCTAGGGCCTGTCCCCCAAGATACCCTAGGTGTGTGCGTTTCCCGGACGTACCGGACAGGAATTTAGCAAGTGCCCTTTTTTACCGCAGTATAAACATAACCCTTGTTTTTTGCGATATAGTCTCTCTGCCTTGGATAGTCTAGTGAAGCCTATTTCCATAGGTTCACTTGTTTCCCGTACTGGTTCACTAGACTTCAATGCCAAGGGAGGGATGGGTGGGCAAAACATGCTACTAGGCTCATTATTTTTTGACCGTAACTTACGATCTCTGGCAATTGATCTCTCACGTATTCTGGAGTCAATTATCATAACATACTCAATGTAATCATCTAGATCAATAGGTAGATCTTTAGCAGCGATTTCGTCTTTAATGTGGTCATTCAGGCCTTGAGAGAAGGCTGCCAATAATGCCTCGTTATTCCAACCTACCTCTGCTGCCAATGTGCGGAATTCGATGGCATAGTCGCCCACTGTACGCCTGCCCTGTTGTATCTCCATAAGGCGTTTGGCAGCAGAGGTGGTTCTACCAGGAGGCTCAAACACTCTTCGAAAGGAACGCACAAATTCACTAAAGTTCTTAGTACAAGGTTTAGCATTCTCCCACAAGGGGTTAGCCCAAGCCAATGCTCTGCCAGTGAGCAGTGATATCGTGAACCCCACTTTACTACGATCATTGGGAAATGCGTGTGCCGTCAATTCCATAAAGATTTCGAGTTGATTGATGAACCCTCTGCAGAGACTAGGGTCACCATCATATCTTAGCGGCAAGGGTGCAGAAGCCGTTAACCCTTTAACAGTACCCCCTAGGGGTCTGGTATCACTTTCCGGTGTCTGACTTGGCGAGACCACCGGGCTAGAGCTAGATTGGTCAGCAGGTACCGTGCGTTCAAGGATCGTTTGAATTGCAACTGCCAACTGATCCAAACGTTGCTCGAGCACATCCATCCTCCAATGGATATTCTGTGCGTTACCTTCAACCTTGCTGTCTGAGGTCATGGCCCTTTCGTACTGTCACGGTTTATTATGACTCTCAGACACAAGTTTTAGGTAAAAAAAATCAATTTTATTGAAATAATAAATGATAACTTAGGATGGCAATAACATACATATATATATATACAGAATATAGCACAGACAGAAGGCAGACTCTACCGGTCCTGTCAATATACCGGACAGGACAGTCTTTAGGCTCTACCGGCCTTGCCAATACCGGGTAAGGCAACCTGCAGATGGAATAGCATAACGGTTTTACCGGCCTTACCAAATGACCGGGCAAGGCAGCCTCAATAGATACACAATGTAGGCTCTACCGGCCCTGCCAATACCGGGTAAGGCAACCTCAGATGTGGCAAAAGGTTCTACCGGCCTTACCAATACCGGGCAGGGCAGCCCAGAGATAATAGCAGCAGTCAGATGGAACTGGCAAATTAGCAGAATCGTTAAGCAGCAAGGCTTTGGAGCAAACCAGCGTCCGCACGCTGGAAACAACACTGAATAGTATAGCCGTTAGGCTTAGCGAGCAAACCAGTGACCGCACACTGGAGTAACAAGCGAGTAGTAAAGCCGCAAGGCTTAGGAGCAAACCAGCGTCCGCACGCTGGGACCAACACAGATTAGTATAGCTGAAAGGCTTTGGAGCAAACCAGTGACCGCACACTGGTGTAACAAGTGAGTTTGTATAGCCGCAAGGCTTAGGAGCAAACCAGCGTCCGCACGCTGGGACCAACACAGATTAGTATAGCTGAAAGGCTTTGGAGCAAACCAGTGACCGCACACTGGTGTAACAAGTGAGTTTGTATAGCCGCAAGGCTTAGGAGCAAACCAGCGTCCGCACGCTGGGACCAACACAGATTAGTATAGCTGAAAGGCTTTGGAGCAAACCAGTGACCGCACACTGGTGTAACAAGTGAGTTTGTATAGCCGCAAGGCTTAGGAGCAAACCAGCGTCCGCACGCTGGGACCAACACAGAATTGTATAGCTGATAGGCTTTGGAGCAAACCAGTGACCGCACACTGGTGTAACAAGCGAGTTTGTATAGCCGCAAGGCTTAGGAGCAAACCAGCGTCCGCACGCTGGGACCAACACAGATTTGTATAGCTGATAGGCTTTGGAGCAAACCAGTGACCGCACACTGGTGTAACAAGCGAGTTTGTATAGCCGCAAGGCTTGGGAGCAAACCAGCGTCCGCACGCTGGGACCAACACGGAATTGTATCAATGTCACCAACGCGACCAGGCAGAAGGTCGCCAGGATACTGAAGACAGGTGATGAGATGACAGGAACCAGCAACGATCAGTCAGGTCAGAAAACAGCAGAGAAGTTCAGCAGGAACTGCAACACCAGAGACTAGGCCGGAACCAGGACTGGAAGTACTTCAGCATGCAGGAAACACTGGAACAGTAGAGATCAGGAACTCAGGAACACATGAGATCAGGAACTCAGGAACACTGGAACAGAGGCCCAGCTATCACTAGCATAGTGATAGCAAGAAGGTCAGAAACAACACGAAAGGGCACTCAAAGGGTGCCCAATCCAGGTTTAAATAGTCAATAAGAGGCGGGCTATCTGCAGACAGCCAATAGAAGCCCCCTACTGGTGACAGACAAGTAACTGCAGCAAATCACGGGCACCGTGATATATAGCTGCACATGAACACAGTGGTGAAGAAGGGATATTGGTCTGTAATTTGATACTACATTCTTATCCTCACATTTGTGGATAGGTGCAACTCTAGCCACTCGCAAAGCAATCAGCATATACCCAGATGACAGAGAGGCATTAATTAAAGATGCAATAAGTTGGGTAGTGGCCAAGGCACTGAGCTTTAATAACATTGATGGTAGTTGGCCAGGGCCAGATTGAGATTTCATTTTTGGGTTGAGGAGGTGATCATATTTTGTACTTTCATGTTATTTCATGAAACTGAATTCATTAGAATCATTGGACTAGGTAGCATGTGACAGAGACTGTTATGTTCTACTAGAAATGTATCTAACCTCTTCTTACATATGTATCACGGTGCCTGTGCTATGCTGGTAACATTCTGTCAGTTTCCTCTATTGATCTCGCTCTTTGGTTGAATTGACTTGTCCCCACCCAGTATTTGTCCTTAAATACTGGGCTTTGTCACTTATCCGGTGCCCTTTCATGGTGTTTCCGTACCAACACTTGTTCCTGTACTTCGTGTGATTTCTGTGTGTGGACCCGGCCTGCCAGACGACTCTGCATCTTGTTCCTGCCTGTGTACCGACCCGGACTGTCTGACTATTCTGCATCTCATTCCTATCCTGTGTACCGACTCGGATTGGCTGACGTTCCTTCTCTGTGTACCGACCCGGCCTGGCTGATGTCCCTGCTCTTTGTACTGACTCAGACTGGCTAACGTTCCTGCTCTATGTACCGACCCAGCCCGGCTGACATTCGTGCTCTGTGTACCGACTCGGATTGGCTGGCGTTCCTGCTCTGTGTACCGACTCGGATTGGCTAACATCCCTGCTCTGTGTACCGACCCAGCCCGGCTGACCTTCATGCTCTGTGTACCGACTCGGATTGGCTGGCGTTCCTGCTCTGTGTACCAACCCGGCCCGGCTGGGCTCCTGTGATTGTGTATCCCTCCTGCTACGCCTTAGCCGGTCTCGGGTTGGGGTTGTGACAGGATTCTCTCTGTCTCCGGACAGTCTCTCTCTGCAGTCTAGTCTCCGTTGTTACCGGTGCCTCCCAGGCAACATTGCTGTGTGTTCCTTCCCTCCGTGCAGTCCCCGGTTGGGTGCCTCTCCGGGTAAGTTGCTCTAGTCTCCGTTACTGCTACGGCAGTCCACAAGTTGCCCTGGCCTCCGTTACTGCTACGTCAGTCCACAAGTTGCTCCAGTCTCTGTTACTGCTATGGCAGTCCACAAGTTGCCCTGGTCTCCGTTACTGCTACGGCAGTCCACAAGTTGCTCTGGTCTCCATTACTGCTTGGGCTTTACTCGATATTGTGCTCTCTCTTCAAGATTAAATTTCTTAAAGGGCCTCGCACTATTAGGGCCTGTCCTCCTGGCCTAACAGTAACCCATTCAGTGCTGCCTAACTTGAGTATCACACGAAAACTGCCTGACCTGTGTCAGTATATTGTATTCTGTATTACTTGCATATACTGGGCCCATGTGGGTATACCTCATTGTAACCTGTCCTGTGTCTGTACTATATTGCTGATATATTACTGGACACGTGTGGGTTATTGTTATTACAACTGTTCAATAAAACTGTGTTTTATCCAAACCTACTGAGTCTGTGAGTCAAACAAACCGTTACAGTACGAAAGGGCCATGACCTCAGACACGGTACAGGTGAAGGTAATGCACAAAGAATCCATTGGAGGATGGATTTACATGAGCAGCGCTTGGATCAGTTGGCACTGGCCGTACAAACTATTCTTGAGCGCACTGCTCACCTTGATAAACCGGTTCAAGCCTCGGTGGTCTCTCCTGTTTCAACACCGGGAGCTCAATCAAGTGGCAAGTGGCCTCGGTAAAGGGTTAACCGCCACAGCTCCGTTACCGCTAAGATACGATGGCAAACCCACCCTGTGCAGAGGGTTTATTAACCAATTAGATATTTTTCTGGAATTAACTCCCCAAGCCTTTCCTAATGACCGTAGTTACTGACGGGCAGAATCTGCCAAACCTTGCACTAAGAATTTCAAGGAGTTTGTGCATGCCTTCAGCAGAGTATTTGAAGTTCCAGGTAGAGCCGCCGCTGCTGCCAAATGATTAATGGAGATACAACAAGGTTCTCGTACGGTGGGAGATTACGCTATTGAATTTCATACATTGGCAGCAGAGGTAGGTTGGAACAACGAGGTGCTGGTGGCAGCATTTGCTCAGGGACTAGCTGACCGTATTAAAGATGAAATGGCAGCCAGAGATTTGCCTAAAGATCTAGACAAGTTTATTGATTTCGCTATACTGATTGATTCCCACATCCGTGAAAGACTCGTGGCTAAAGATCGTAGACAGCGGGCCAGAGGTGTCGGACTAGCTAATCAAAATTTCCCACCCATGCCTCCCTCGCCTCCCATGCCTCCTGAGCGTACCCAGGAGACAAGTGAACCTATGCAGCTAGGGTTTACGAGGCCTATGTCTGTACTGTGGCCAACCTGGACACCTGTTACGTACCTGTCCTGTACGGCCGGGAAACGAACGCACCTAGGTTACCTTGGAGGACAGGCGCTAGGTGGCGTTCAGCAGTCCCTAGACCCAGTTATGCAGAAACCCACGATTCAGGTGGCATTTTCTTGGGCAGAACACGTGGTAGAGGTCCTGGCCCTGGTTGATTCCGGCGCAGCCGGATACTTTATGGACAATTCCTTTGCTGCTCTACACCAGATTCCGTTGATTGAGAGGGAATCACCCTTAGCCATTGAGGCAATTGATGGCAGACCTTTGGTACCAGCTCAGATCACTATGTAAACGATACTGCTGTCCATGAGTATTGGGGCTCTCCACACTGAGAAACTGCAGTTCCAGATCATCCAGTCTCCTCACCATTTGGTCATTCTGGGGTTTCCATGGTTACATTTACACAATCTCCAGTTTGACTGGCAGACTTGTGAGATAATGTCCTGGTCTGAGTATTGTATGGGGCATTGTGTTTCTCATCCAACTAAAATCATGTGTACCTCTCCCTCTGTGCTGGCTGAGTACCATCAATTCAGTGACGTTTTTAGTAACGGAGAGGATAGCGTTTTGCCCCAACGTAGGGCGTATGATTGCGCTATTGATCTGCCTCCTGGTGCCGTTCCTCCCCGAGGTCGCACGTACCCGCTGTCGTGTGAGGAGAATCGGGCCATGGAGGAATATATCTCAGATGTCCTCAAGCGAGGCATTATCAGAAAGTCAACCTCGCCCGCAGGAGCTGGTTCTTTTTTGTAAAAAAGAAAAATGGCGAGTTAAGACCCTGTATCGATTACTGTGGGTTGAATAAGCTTATATCTAAGAATGCCTATCCGATACCACTGTTTGACAGGTTGAAAGGTTCCTCTATTTTCACCAAGCTAGACCTATGGGCGGCATATAACCTGATCAGAATAAGAGCCGGGGATGAGTGTAAAACGGCGTTCAATACCAGATCTGGGCACTATGAATACTTAGTGATGCCTTTTGGACTATGTAACGCACCCGCAGTGTTCCAAGAACTTATTAATGACATTCTCCGTGACATGCTACAGTCTTGCGTAGTAGTTTATCTGGATGATATACTCATACACTCATCTAGTTTGTCTCAACACATCAGGGATGTGTCTGAAGTTCTGCTCAGATTACGAAAAAATTAATTATTCTGTAAACTCGAGAAATGCGAGTTACATCAGTCCAAGGTGCCTTTCCTGGGCTTTGTGATTTCTAAAGATGGCATTGCTATGGACAAGGAAAAGCTTGCAGCAGTGTTGCAATGGCCGCGACCCAAGGGACTGAAAGCTATACAGCGCTTTCTTGGCTTTGCCAATTATTATGGAAAACTTATTTGAGATTTTTCCACGATCGTTAAGCCATTGTCTGACCTTACACATAAGGGTGCCAACCCCTCCCATTGGTCTGAGGCAGCAGAGCGAGCTTTCACTACACTCAAGTCCGCTTTTGCATCAGCTCCTGTGCTATCCCACCCTAACCCTTCTCTTCCATTTACCCTAGAGGTTGATGCCTCTGAGACTGGGGTAGGGGCAGTGTTGTCACAATGTCCGGACTCTGGGAGTGCGCTAAGACCATGTGGGTTCTTCTCCAAAAAGCTGTCTAGTGCTGAAAGCCATTATGAGATTGGAGACAGAGAACTCCTGGCTATTATCCTCACTCTTAAAGAATGGCGTCACTTTCTGGAAGGTACTAGGACCCCGGTATTAATCCTGACTCACCAAAAAAACCTGACATACCTTTCGGAGGCTAAGAGGTTGTCATCACGACAAGCCAGATGGGCTTTATTTCTGTCCCGCTTTAATTTCATTGTATCTTACTTGCCTGATTCCAAGAATGTTAGGGCAGATGCCCTGTCCAGGCAATTTGGCCCAGAGATAGATAAAGATGAGGTTCCTGTACCCATCATTCAGCCTGATCACATGTTGGTTACCTTACGTACCAGCATCACTTCACCTCTGGGGAAGGAGATTCTTGCTACCCAGGCTACGGCTCCTCCTGACACCCCTGTGGGCAAGTGCTTTGTAGCTGAGCCATTCCGTACCCATTTACTCGAGACATACCACACATCATGGGCAGCTGGGCACATTGGGAGGGATCAATTGATTTGGTCTCTTTCACAATTGTTTTGGTGGCCTTCCCTACAAGCCGACTGCACCGCATTCACTGCAGCTTGCACTACATGTGCCTGGGCCAAGTCCCCTAGACACCTCCCAGTTGATTTACTTCAGCCAGTACCTAATGGCGAGCGTCCTTGGTCCCATGTTTCTATTGATTTTCTGGGGGAGTTGCCAGTGTCTAGGGGCTACTCTTTTATCCTGATGGTGGTCGATAGATTTTCCAAAATGGCTCACTCTGTACCTCTTCCTGGCCTTCCCTCGGCCCAGGAGATGGCTATCGTTTTTGCCAGAGAGGTGTTCCAGTTGCAAGGGGTACCCAGGGTGTTGGTGTCAGACCGTGGGAGCCAATTTGTGTCCAGATTTTGGAGAGCATTCTGTAACCAGATGGGCATACAGCTGTCCTTTTCATCTGCCTACCATCCCCAGACTAATGGAGCCTCTGAGCGTGCCAGTCAAGGATTGGAACAATTCTTACGCTGTTTCGTGTCCGATCATCATGATAATTGGGCCGACTTGTTGCCATGGGCAGAGTTAGCCAGGAACTGTGTGGTTAATTCTTTGTCCGGGAGCTCCCCGTTTCTCATCAACTACGGGTTTCAGCCATACTTGCTCCCGGACTCATTCCAGACGCAGCAGATTCCAGCTCTGGATGAGCATATTGAGCAACTCCGCTCCACCTGGTCACAGGTTCAGAGGGTCCTCAGTAATTCGTTCCAGTGTTATCAGTGCCACGCTAATAGCAGACGGTTGCCAGCAGTCTCCTTCCAGGTTGGGGATAGGGTATGGCTATCCTCCAGAAACCTCAATTTGCAAGTTCTGTGTAATAAGTTGGCTTCCCGGTTCATTGGTCCCTTTATGGTGATCCGCAAAATTAACCCTGTTTCGTACGCTGTGGATCTCCCAGCATCTATGCGGATTCACAATGTGTTCCATGTATCCCTTCTGAAACCTCTGATATGCAACCATTACACTACCACTCCTGCGGTCCCCGGTCCTGTGCAAGTTCAGGGTCAGGAGGAGTACAAAGTCCAAAGTATTATTGATTCATGTAGATTTAAAGGAAAATTGCAATATGTGGTCCATTGGAAGGGCTATGACCTTGAGGAGCATTCCTGGGTTGATCAGAGTGAGATTGTTGAGCAGTTTCCATTCCAAATACTCTCTGAAACCAGGTCCCTCTTCTAGGAGGGGGGTCTTTGAGAGGGGTGTACTATCACGGTGCCTGTGCTATGCTGGCGACATTCTGTCAGTTTCCTCTATTGATCTGGCTCTTTGGTTGATGTGACTTGTCCCCGCCCAGTATTTGTCCTTAAATACTGGCCCTTGTCACTTATCTGGTGCCCTTTTGTGGTGTTTCCCTACCAGCGCTTGTTCCTGTACTTTGTGTGATCTCTGTGTATCAACCCGGCCTGCCAGATGACTCTGCATCTTGTTCCTGCCTGTGTACCGACCCAGACTGTCTGACTATTCTGCATCTCGTTCCTGTCCTGTGTACCGACTTGGATTGGCTGACGTTCCTGCTCTGTGTACCGACCCGGCCCGGCTGATGTTCCTGCTCTGTGTACCGACCCTGCCCGGCTGACGTCCCTGCTCTGTGTACCGACTCGGATTGGCTGATGTTCCTGCTCTGTGTACCGACCCGGCCTGGCTGTCATTCCTGCTCTGTGTACTGACTCGGATTGGCTGGAGTTCCTGCTCTGTGTACCGACCTGGCCCGGCTGGGCTCCTGTGGTTGCTTATCCCTCCTGCTACGCCTTAGCCGGTCTCCGGTTGGGGTTGTGACAGGATCCTCTCTGTCTCCGAACAGTCTGTCTCTGCAGTCTAGTCTCCGTTGTTACCAGTGTCGCCCAGGCGACATTGCTGTGTGTTCCTTCACTCCGTGCAGTCCCCGATTGGGTGCCTCTCCGGGAAAGTTTGTCTAGTCTCCATTACTGCTATGGCATTTCACAAGTTGCCCTGGTCTCCGTTACTGCTACAGCAGTCCACAAGTTGCTCTGGTCTCCGTTACTGCTTGGGCGTTACGCGATATTGTGCTCTCTCTTCAAGCTTGAGTTTCTTAAAGGGTCTCGCGCTATTAGGGCCTGTCAGTCCTCCCAGCCTAATAGTAAACCATTCAGTCCTGCCTAACTTGAGTATCACACAAAAACTACCTGACCTG
Source organism: Rhinophrynus dorsalis (assembly GCA_037306005.1). Lineage (NCBI taxonomy): Eukaryota > Metazoa > Chordata > Amphibia > Anura > Rhinophrynidae > Rhinophrynus > Rhinophrynus dorsalis. The sequence goes on along the minus strand of CM074720.1, from coordinate 323,213,146 downwards.
TGTCAGTATATTGTGTTCTGTATTACCTGCATATACTGGACCCGTGTGGGTATACCTCATTGTAACCTGTTCTGTGTCTGTACTATATTGCTGATATATTACTGGATCCGTGAGGGTTATTGTTATTACAACTGTTCAATAAAACTGTGTTTTATCCAAACCTACTGAGTCTGTGTGTCAAACAAACCGTTACAATATGCATCATTTCTAGCTGTCATTACCACATCTTACTGTAAAAAAACCCTTCCTCTGCTGAAATTGAAACCTCCTTTCCTCTAATTATAAGGCATGGCTGCTAGCTATTTCATCAGGCCTTGGAATGAAACATTCACTATAGAGATCCTTGTATTGACCTTGCATATACTTATCCATTGTAACAAGATTCCCTCTTTGGTGTCTTTTCTCCAGGGTAAATAACCAGACTTTCTTCATACATCAATTGCTCCATTCCCTTTATTAATTGTTTTGTTCTACTCTGTACTTCAGTTCTAGAATATAATTCCAGAATGTTTTAACAAGTTTTCAGTTTACAAGGGTTGGCAGGTCTCTCTTGCAATGAGTGTCTTGGAATCTTGCCATTAAGTAGCGTGCATATTTGTTTGTTCTAAATGCATAACATTACACTTTACTACATTAAATTTCATATTCTTTTATTTTCCCAATTTACCACTTTATGCAAATCCTTCTGTAGAATGTATTACCCTGCATAATTAATGTCATCTGCAAATATTGAAAGGTAGCAGATAAATGTTAATAGATGTGATGCAGCTTGTCCACAATATGTTATAAATGTTTCATCTAGAGAGGTCTACCATGAGGGATTGAATGAGTGAGATGTAATTAGCATAATACAGGCTGTTAACATAGGTGGTTGAATTCCTAAATAAGGTATCAGATTTGAAGGCCATTTAAAATCAACTGAAACCACCACCACCAGAAACAATATATGATTAATGACCCCCTTATTGAAGGGGTGGTACCAGGTGGTAATTTTACATATAGAAAAAGAGAGTGGTCCCCAGAGGGAGGTGAAAATGTTGTCTAAATAACTGATAAATTGTGTTTGAAAGGATTTGTAAAATATATTTGAAAATTCTACCTTTGAGTTATTTGATGATTCTTATGATTTTGGTTTCATCAAGGTGGGCTTCTAGAAGACTGTGTTATTCTTCAGTGAACTGCAGAATACTTTTATCTGTAAGGTAGGGTAACACTTTTGATGGTTTGTATTATTTGGTGTGTGTGAGTGTCAAAGTACAATTTTATGCAGAAAGCATTAAGGTTTTCTCAAAACAGCTGTAATATTGAGTTTTGCAAATGATTACGTTTGATAGAAAGCATAGTGTTAGCTTTGTTAGGAAATTGATAAAAAAGGTGTATAATTCAGATCATGGCCCTCTCCACATCTGAGATAAGTTAAGGCATTCAAATGGCCTTTTAAGGGGACTGTTGCATTATGTGGGTTGAGAGTCATTTATTATGCTTTCAGGAAGTAATTATGATTTTATTCCTGACAACATGAACATTTATAACTTTTTTCCTTCAGCAGGAAAAGCCTTCTAAAAATATAGGTGTTTATACAAAATTAAAAAGAAGAAGAACTGCACCTTTAAGTGCTATTTTGTGAGAAGAAAGTGAAGGGGATGGGTATGAGTAAGTAACTGGATTATTATGTAGAATTTGACTTTAATTCCCCAACAATTATAGTAGTAGTTTCTAGGAGAGGATTTAGAAATTGTTTGTAGAGCTAATTTTATTACTATGGGGCATACATAGTTGTTAGATTAATTTTATGAGTATTGAGGGATATCTGGTTTATTGTGTTTCTACCATCTGAATCAGTTATTGTGTGTTTAGGGACAAGAGAGTTCCTGCACCTTCAGATAGAGTTGGACTAGTAGTTAAGAAGTAATGGGGAAAATGTTTAAAGAAAACAAATTGGTGGGCTCTTTGAAAGAAGAAACATGTTAACCTAGATTGCGAGGAGGATGAAAAAAGACATGGCAATTATATTCAGCTTTCACCCTTACTGACCCAGACTAAGGCAAAAAAAACAAAAAAAAAAAACCGTATTGAAGCTATTTCTAATTAACCCCCATGTGGGTAAAAAAAAAAAAACTTCTGAAAGTAAAAGGTAGTCAGATATCCTCTTAGATCAACATCCTATCTGCACTGAAACAAACCGCCATAATTCTCAGTAATATTCAGAGCTATAAAGGTATCCAAGGCATTTTGAATGCTTCTACAGTCTCTGCTAACACAGCCAACCAAAGCAAATATTTCCTTCATTACCCATACTGTATAAAAATTCTTCTATTTGAGTAAATAGTTACCCAGAGAGTTCTTTGTATTGGCCTTGACAATATTCAAATATAGTAGTCATATCCCCCCTTTATTGTCTCTTCTGTAATGTAAAAAAACCCTGTTTGTTAAGTCTCTATTTATAATGAAAATTTTCCAATCAACATATCAGTTTTGCTGCACATCTCTATATAAGGCCTTACAAAGGAATAATAAATATGCTGTATTACATTCCTATCCTGTGCATCTATACCCGTTCATATGCATGATAGTACCAACTTTCTCTTGAAGCAGCTTAGTGATACTGCATATTTTTGTGACATCTATTGTCTACTCTATTGTATATGCCAAGTAGTTTCCCATTTAGTCATGTACAGCATTCGTGTGTCAGTAGCCCAAGTGCATAACTTTATATTTATCTATATTAAACCTCATCTGACACTCTTAGGCCATTCACTCGATTTATCCAAATCTATATCCAGAGAAAAAAATCATGGTCTGTATGTATTTGTTCACACAGTTTAATATCATCAGGAAAGATTGAAACCGCTTACATTACCTACTTCAAGATAATTAATAAGTACATTAAAAAGCATTAAGCCAAGGACTGATACCCTGAGGCACTCCACTTACACTTTACCTATAAAAGTTACATTTACAACAGCTATATACTTAGAAAGCCAGTTTTCTATCCATGAAAAGATACTGTCTCCTAAGCCAATCATTTTTAACATATGTATAAATCTCTTAGGAGGCACTGCATAAAAAACTTTAGTAAAATCCAAGTATATTACATCAACAGCAATACCTTTGTCCAAGTAGATTTTTTCCCTTTCATACAATGTATATAAATTAGTTTGACTTGCTCTATCCTTTATAAAATCATGCTGACTGATCATTTCCTAATTCTGAATACTATCCTTTAGTGACCCTTCTAGTCTAGTAAACATTTCACTATTGAAGTCAAACTATCTGTCATGCTCCCTCTAGTTACTCCTCCTATCACAATTCCTATTGGTCTCAGCCACCTTCATCTATCTGGTTCATCCTCCAGCACTTACTCAATTTTCGCTCCAAGTACCTGAGAGTCCTTGATGTAGCGTTTCAGAGTTTCCTGAATCTCCGTGTACCAACTCTTTGTCTTGTTTCCTGCCCTTGTCTTTTGTCTCCTGAATTTGCAACTCTACAGATCTCGCCCCAGCTTCCTTCCAGACTACGGCTCCGTCTCATCCCCAGGTTCCGTGATATCCTATCTGGCTTAAACCTGGGCAATTCCTTTGACCACGCTTCATCTTCTCTGCGACTCCAATCTTGCTGTTCTGCTGCGCAATGAGTGTCCCTTCAGCTGTGCCTAAGTCTCCAGTTGGTTCCTGCCATCTCCTGTGCAATGGGTTTCCCTCCAGTCTTCTCCTGCCAGAGATTCCAGTTTCTCCAGATCAAGAAACTGGTAGCTCCGACGACTGCCACGGATAGTCGAGGGTGTGGATGGTTAACAACCTACGACTCCCTGCCTCCTGCCTGACCAACTAGTCAAGGGTGTCGTAGTCGAAATCTTTGGACCCACACCTCCAGGCTTCCAACTAGTTGAGGGTAGTCGAAGTCGAAGTTTGGTTTCTCCAACTGCCCAGTTCAAGGTTGACGACTTTCTCCAGTCCAATCTATTCAACTCCAGTCGAAGCCTGAAGAGTCTACGACTAGCTTGTTAGAGATTTAGCCTTCCTCATAGTCTGGTTTGGTTGACTCAGTCAATGCGCCTCTAATCCTACAACAGAACCCTTCTTCACCAATATCTGACTTGTACTATTCTCCTGAGCCTCTTACACCAGACATTGACACTAACAGTGCTATAATTGCCATGGTTAGATCTTGCCCCCTTTGCAAATAATGATTTTCTTTTCTCCAGTCACATGGTGTTATGCATGATATAAGTGAATTAATAAACATTCCATATAATTGGCTTGCTGTTATTGAACAAAGTCCCTATATGCCCTTGGGTGCATGCCATCAGGTGCTTCATTCACCTTAATCTTTTTCTATTTGAATTGTCCTCGGTAATCCATTCTTATGGTGGATGAAGTGCTGAGCCTGTCATTGTCCATCTTTGTATATACAGATGAAAATAATGTTTATAAAGTGTCTACCATATTATCCTTATCCTGACTAATTAATTTAGCTGTAAAAAAGAAAAAGAAACTCACAGTTCTAGCCCACCATTACATATACATATAATATATCAATTTAAAATAAGAACCCAAGTGAATAAGGTATAAAGATCAGTAACTACTAAGGCTCTCCAACCCCCAAAATAGGCTAAACCTAAAGCAGAACCTAAAACAGACAAAAGACCTGCACTCCTCTATACAAGTTATACATATGTGAACCCAGTATAAAGCATATCATACTACTGTTTTGATAAATTTGAGGTTTTTCTTACACAGTTTGACCAAAATATGTTCAAGCTCGCTCACCACATCAAGGTATCCCAATTATCAAGTGAGCCTTATCTAATAAACATCTGTCACGGGCACCCAGAAATGCTCAGAACTCAGTACGGTAATATAATGCAAAATATTTATTAGAATAAATCACAGCAAAAAATATGTAGTACTACAAGCAAAAGGTTACTAGCTGGTGACACTACTACCATAAATAGTAGGCCTCTCACTAGACCACAATGCTGGAGACAGTGGTCTGTCTTAGGCCAATAGCACAAATTGATCACAGTAAGGGATACTCATGATCACTGGGTCATACACAGAGAGGGTTCTCGTACGTATCTGGGTCATACACAGAGAGGGTTCTCTTACTTAGCCGGGTCATACACAGTGCGGGTTCTCAAAAATAGCCAGATCATACACAGAGTGGGTTTTCGTAGATAGCCAGGTCACACACAGAGCCCAAGTACTTCACCAAAGAACAACAACTGAAGGGCATCTGAGTCAGGCCTCAGTCTGCCTTTTAAACCCCTCCACAGGAAGTAGGAGGAGAAGCTCAGAGGGAGGAAGTAGGTAGGAGGAGACTACAGTAAGTAAACAGATAAAACAGAGGCCTGCAGTCTGCTTGAAGCCTCGTACCTGTAATAATGCTGAAGTCAAGGTAAGCTGTAACAACATCATAAACCCTATCTAAGTTTAAAAGTGTACCTGAAGAATTCTTGTAAATAAAAGCATCATTACAGCTCTTAATTAAAAACGTTTAAAACACAATTTCATATATCTTTAAAAGACTCACCTGCTTTTTAAACAGTGTAAACCTGCAGTGAATGAGTGAAAGCACAAAAACATGGAGCTCCATTAGTCCCCTTTATAGGTCTTTTCCACCCAACCCCACAAGCCACACGAGGTTTGTATATTATCTTAATTACAAATGGACATGGACCAAGCAAGCCAAAACAAAATGGTACATACCATGCCTTTAACAACCTCTTTGCTAATAGCAGCAAAAGTTCAATAATAAATTATAAGTGTATTTCATTTTACCTCATTTATAATAGTGAAACTGAAGAGAATATGGGGAAAAACAGCTAGATAGAGGAGGAGAAATTAAATGCAAAAGCAAAGAAGAAAAAGAAACAGCTCTAGCACACCATAACATATACATATAATATATAAATGAAAAATTAGAAACAAAGTGCATAAGGTATAGAGGGCAGCAAGGACCTGACGAGTGAGCTTGAACATATTTTTGCAAAACTATGCAACAAAAACCAGCAATTATCAAAACAGTGGTATGATATATGCTTTATACAGGGTTCACAAATGTATAATGTGTATAGAGGAGCACAGGTCTTTTTTCCTGTTTTAATTTACCTGTATCAGTTTTAAGCTGCCCAATATCAACCTTTATCTTTTTTCCATTTATAGACTCGTAGAAGATGTTAGAATTTGTCTTGCCATCTTTTGCAATCCTTTTCTTACCGCATTAATATTTTTACAATTTTACAAAAACTCACAGCTATAACCCCCAAGCTGAAACATTTTAGTTTATGTAATAATCTACAAAATCCAAGTACTACATTTACAGTGATATCATTGTCCAAGTTACCACTTACACTTTCATAGGGTGCAAGTAAATTAGTATGACGTGATCTATTCTTCATACTACCATGCTGACTCTTGCTAATAATGTTGCTGCCAATCACCTAGTCCTGAATACGATAGATTATCAATCCTTCTAATATCAAACTCTGCTTTTCTCCAGTCACAAGGTATTATGCTTGATGAGTGTGAATCAATAAATATTACCCATAATGGCTTTGCTATAATTAACTGAGCTTCTTGTTTGTATGCCATCAAGCCAGGTGCTTAGTTCGGCAAAAAATTTTACAGTCACTTCTGCTATTTATCCTCGGAAAGCCATGTACATAATGAAGGAAATAGTGTGATTCTCCCCATTTGGCCTAAACTTGTCATTGCTACTTACTTTTTTAAACAGAAGTAAATTATTTTAGCCACTGCCTTTTCCTCACCATGAATTCGTCATTCTCAGTTTAAAGATGCTTAATATAAACATTCATCTCTGTACTGTAAACACACACAAGCCTAATTGCTTATTTGCAGATTTTTTACATTCTTTATACATGTATTTTAAATATTGACACATATATTATTTGTTCAAAAGTATTTTGAATAAATGCTATCTCTTTTTCTATATTTTTATCTTCGAAGATTATAGATCATTAAATGTCCTCTAATACTGCTTTTGCATAGGAAAATTAGCCTTTTTAAAGTTGAATGTTATAACTGAACCTTTATCAATGAGTTTCACATGACAAATTTCAAGGATACTACATAATGGTCACTATAAGCTCCCTTTACTTGTATATTGTATACAATTTCAGAATTGTTTGAGATCAGTATATCCAGCAAGACTAATTTTTAGTTTATATGGTAGACGGGACATTAAGATATCATTAAGCATAATTATAAAATGATTTCCCTTTGTTGTTTTGGAAGACTTATTTCTCCAGTCAGTGTGAAGGTTGTTAAAATCTCTCATAAAATTACATTTCCTAATTGAGAAGCATTTTCCTTTTGCAGAAGTAGCTGGGCTTCTTTAGACTCCTCAAGATTAGGTGGCTTGTATAAAATACTCAATAACTATTTTTATGTATGTCCCCAATACGTATTTTAACCCACATGTTTTATAGAGTCTCACTGTATATTGCATTTATAGCTTCCTTAATATTAGGTGCTAAGGATTGCTTCATTACAAACATACCACTACCTCTTTTATTTATCTTGTCCCTCCAAAAACATGAGTATTCCTCTCTCCAGTCATGATTATCATGCAACCAGGTTTCAGTAATACTGAAAGAAATCACATAAGTTGTTAGTTTCATTTTAAACTTGTAACATTCCTAATGAACTTCCATCTCCCACTGACTGTCCAAGGTATCAACATGTATCATGATAGCTGGATCATGGCCAACACCTCCCAACAATTTATCAGCCATGCTGAACCCGTACACTCAGGAGACAGTAAACTGATTGGCTGCAGCAATCTTGGTGACACGTTACCCTATCTCTCTAATTATAGCATCTCCTCACAACTCCACCTGACTAGGTCTGCCTCCATAACAGATCCCATCAGTACCAGAGGGACCGCTCTCCACTGCTGTTAGAAAGAACAGTCATCTACAGCAAGGGCATTCAATTTCCTGTGCCTATATCTCAAACATCATAATTTAATGTAGCAAATCTGTTTAGGTGAGTAAGCACAGGAGTGACCTGCCTAACTCTATCAAGATTGCCAGTCCCCCAATATGTTGCAACCTGCCTCTCCTGATCTAAAGCTTGAGCTTCCACAGAAACAATTTGCTCACATCTGCCACTGAAGTATGAACCCTGGAACAACTATTGCTTGCATAAAAACATATGGCAGCTTATAGACTGAGCAAGATTGAGGGTAATGCTGACAAGTATTATTCCTGTTACTGCAAGTAAAAAAAACAGTTGCTTTTTAATGTACAAATATTGAGTTAATTAGTGAATGTTTGTTAGCCTGTTTAACACCTTTTGATTGAATTCCCTGTTGCATAATTCCCAGCACGTACCCCACTGGTGCATTTAGACACACTGCTGAAAGATTCATATACTTCAAATATTCATTCTCCCTCTCTGCTATATATAGCAGAAGACCACCACTTATCACACAGCATTTAAAAGCAACACACCCACCTCAGACACAGTTTGCAATCATTTGCAAAAAATGCATCTGCAATGGCATGGAAAAAAGCCTTTGTTTTTAACCCTTCCTTTACCACACTAATAATAACACAGAAATAAATAGCAATTATAATTAGTGCATAGAGTAGTGTCCCACAACTGGGACTGTTTTGTAAATGCAGAAGCTTACACAGCACAGAGGTCTCTTAAAGAGGTAGGATGTCAGATTTTATACAGGTGAACAAGGAAAAAGCTGTTGAATTCAGGCTATTAAAATGATGAGAGGCATGTAAGTGTATATCTGAGTTGTGAGGTGTCACTCATGGTAGCTGTAATGTGGGTACTTGCTGTAATATTAGATAGGAAGTTGATCCAACTTGGTTGATCCTATGGCCTGTCAGCAAGGATGGATTCAACTGGTGGTCAATGCCCAAAGTAGAGCATGTGGTCCTAAGAGCTCCTTAGGAGGCAAAATTAAATGTAAAGCATAGCGAAGGCAAATGTACATAATGTAGAATAGAGAGGGGCACAAAGAAAACAAAAGAAGGAACGGAAAATCTGTAAAAGAGGTCCCAGGTAGTATTACATTTAGATTATAATTTTTGAATAAAATAAAAGATTGGTGTTAATACTGTCTAACTTAAATTAAGCCAGGAAGATGGAAACAAATAACCTTACTATCAACTAACAGTAAAGATAAGTGAGTAGACCTTGCTTCTGGCTAAGACTATAGAATATGTCTTTAAAAAAAACTAGATATGAGATATTCTATGGAAAAAGCTAGGAGACCTTTATAAAAACGTATTGTGTGACTGATCAACAGTAAATGCTATACTATTTGGATTAATCATAGATTTGTCATGGTTCACATGTTTCTGTAGTTGCCTGATAAAGTCTAAGGATTTATAGTTGAGCAAAAGCCTCTGTAAAGTCTCAGGCCAATATTATAGATCTTTTTGTGTGGTGGGTAGAATTAGGCTGCTGAGAAAACTGCTAAGTCAGAATGGTGAACGGTAGTCTTATGGGGGTAATAGTGCTGAGTCATCCCAGAAGCTCTCTGATGGAATGCTTGGTAAGTTTCATTATTTGTTTTGAAGAAAGAGAATGAAAATCCCAATTTTTAACCCAGTCCCCTGTGTCATTGGGCCAATTTGCATTGCTTTATCTCCCTGTAATCTGAGAGAGTGCTTGGAGACAGGTTAGGGTAACATTCTGGTGGATTCTGGTCAAAAGTCAGTTTTTGTATGTTTAAAAATATCTTAATTTGCATTTTTGGTTATAAAACTATACAAGCCCTTGCATGTGTTTGAATTGAATCTAGAATCCAAAGAGTTAACATACAAGTGATGCCAGAACAACTACCAGACATGTTACTCATTCTGCGTGACTGCATCCTCTGGTGACATTTTATTCTGTTCAATCACACAAGAACCATCTAAGATAAGTCTGCATGTTTAAGTATACATTGCCCTTTTTATGTAGTGGCATCCATTCTATAAAGATAGAATCAACATTATAAAAACAGCTAGAAAATTGCTATGGTGATAGGTTTGAAGCCATTTTAACTTTATTATTAAAGCTCCATATGGGCTTTCTCTGTCTACAGTCTGGATTCATTTCCTGGCAGGAAAGAAGTGCTGCTAGTTACTAGTACATCTCATGAATGCAAATTATTACAATTAGCTTGATGAGAATGATGAGCTCAGTTAATCTGAAAGTTAATGTTTTCATCTATAATTTGTTATTTGTGATTGTTTTAAAGAAATGTTTCATTACTTTGCTCTCAGCTGCATTAAATCACACACGTAGGAAGCAGTGAAGTGGGAAATATTCCAATAAAAATAAATGGCTCCTTATTTGTTTAGAAGAAAATATACTTATGCATGTGTCACACATGGCTGCCAGGTATTCCTACATGCTTTACACTGAATATATATATATATATATATATATATATATATATATATATATATATATATATATATATATATATATAAGAGATGCTTCCATCAAGTTCATCCCATGCCATATCACTCCAGAGTTAGGCAAAATAAATAAGTGGATAATAAACACCTTCCTGACCCAAAAAGGCAGCTGGATATTTAACTGGATCAACCTGCTATCTGTTTTGAAAGCAGCTGTCATAATTCTCAAATTGGTTCTGAGCTAGGAAGGTATCCATTACTTTTTTGAAAGCAACTACACTATCTGCAAACACAGCATCCCAAGGCAAATACACAAATATACAACACTTCTGTCCATACTATAAATAAAACCTTGCCTATGTTATAGTTAAGAGTACATTTCCTCTAGTCTTCATTTTTGTTCAGCTCTTTGAGTAAAGAGTAAATAGTACTTCAGAGTGTATTTGAATTGACCTAAGATATATTTGTAAATGGCAATTATATTATCCCTTAGAAATCTCTTTTCTACTGTAATCAAATCTAGTTTGGTTAAATACTTCCCTAATGAGGATTCTCCAAGTAGTTTTGCATTTAGTCTATATGTAGCATGTTTGTTTCTGTAGTCCAAGCTCAAAATTCTGTATATATATATATATTTTTTTTTTTTTTTTTTTTAACTTCATCATCACATTTACTTATCCAAAGTTTAGTGACATCAGTAAAGATTGAGGAACTACCTTCAATTACCACTACAATGTCATTAGTAAACAAATATAAAAGCATTGGGCCCAGAACTGAACCCTGAGGCACTCCAATTACAACTTTATACCAGCTTGAAAAAGTTTCCAACTACAACAACTCTATGCAATCTATCATTTAACCAGATCTCTCTCCAGGCACAGATATAACTTCCCAAGTCAAAATCCTTTAATGTATGCAGCAACTTGTTGTGTGACTACATTCTCTGTCTTGTCCATACATAGACGATCTACTTTTTCAGGACTTTAACATGTAGCTGTGGACCATGAACATAAAGGATTTTTTTTCTAAGACAAGATTTGTTTTTATGCCATAAGGACAGAACTTTTTATAGTAAAACTTGACATGACAATAATATTGCAAAGGGTCCTATATTGTAGGGAGCATTTAGGAGTGAAGAAGAATTATCATCCCACCACTTAGGGTAATATATATCCTCCAAAACAATATAACTTTATTTAACTTATAGGCATGTGCAGTCTTTCTCCTCTGTTCTCTGGTAGTGCATCTTTTCTAAATTTTTAGGAAAAAAATATGATTGGTGGCTTCTCTTTTTCTTAAATAAAGGGTAATTTTAGTTGTAGTATGAAGGTTATTTTGCCAAGAATACTTTCAGAACACTTTTTTATGTCTCCTGATTCTGTGACCCTGTAAAGTAATAAATTCCTCTGCAAGTCTTTGAACATATTCTTTGAACATATTGTTACCAGACTGACAGCAGGTTAATAGATCGACACCTGGACACTGTCTCTAATAGCTGGTATAGAAGTGCTTTGTTGTTAATCTTTTTCTCTGTCTAGCAATAATTCAACTTTCATTGAGCATTAATACAATATATCTATTCATGACTAGTACTACTTACAAACGTACACTGTGGTAGACATTCACACACAGCACACACATAGCTTGTATCTTTCAGTAAACAATACATGCATTTACATCTGTTCTCATATACAAGTGCAATTGCTCTCATAGGTATATGTATGCAACCAAATAGGTGCACCTTCAATTATACCACCCCTAGAACAAGTATGCAGGAAAAAAATACAAGATATCCCCACACATTCAAAAAATACAGCCTTTATCATTGTTTCATTTGGATATTCCTGGATCTTTCTTGCATATAATCACCTTGTATAATATCTGGGGTTGTAGTTCCATAGTATGATAAGTTTGTCACTTTTCCATTGCTTCCAAACATAGGGAAGTCATATCCAACTATATAGGTATAATATGAATGACTGCATTATATTGATATTTCAGTGAGTATCCATTAAAATGTTTTATTTCAGATTAGCTCTCCTTTAACTAGACCTTAATTTTGAATCTTTTTCTAGATGCAATATTTGGTATGGCGAAACGATATATGGAAACTGGGCTGTTAAATACACAGACAGAAGAGTTGGATTTCTGTCAAGATAACAGACTGGGGAGTTGCAGAATACCATTTCTGGGAGGATGAATTCCAGCAGTAACTGCCTGAAAATGAAGTTACTGTACTTCAGTAGGAAGCGGTTCAACGATATAGCTTCATTATTTATGTGCGCTTTCTAGCGACTCAGCATTGTTGTCTTAATTGTCCTTAATGAGCCACTAATGCAGATATAATTGCTCCCTCTTTCAGACCCAAATGCTGCTCTAATACTTCTTGTACACTTAAGTCTTAGATAACTGTTAATGTGACTAAAACCGCTGCATTGCAGTAGGAGATATGTCTCAAAAGATGGAAAAATAAATACTTTCTTTGGCAGGCTGTAAAAAAAAATCACATATGTTTTTGTTCTAGTATTCAGCTGCATAGGTTAAACTATCTCATTTCAACAGTAACATAAAATGCACTATATTTTCATCCAATATTAATCAAAATAATATATTGTATAAATAAGCTTTATTTTACTTTTATTTCATATCCATATTTCAGTTCATTGCTTAAAGGTACAATCATTACTACATCCAAAATTGAACAGTGTCATTTTTATGATCATATCTAAGTGGATGATGTCTAAATGGGCTATGGGCCATATAGTAAAGCAATTCTGCAGCATATCAACTGCACTACAGGGCGGAAATTACAATTTCCATTGATTGTATCACCTAGCATGCTAGAAAGTCTAAGAAATTGCTTGATTTATCTCTTAGCATGCTAAAAAGGGCTCTAACAAATTGCTTTGCAATGCATTAGAGATATCATTAGCATTCAGAGGATTAGAGTTACCAATAAAATTATTGGGGATTTGGGGAATTTTATTTGTCATCTATGGTGCAGTTGGTTTGCTGTACAAAAGCACCTTGTTAGGTTATTGACTATGACCCTGTGTTCAGTGCTGTCTAATTACTTTATTCTTTAAGGATTTTATCCAGCTTGCCCTTTTGTACTAAACAGATGCACCACAAAAGTATAGTAGAAATTGGTGTACATTTATAGAGCAGGCCATTTCCGTTAGCACAGTTCTGCTTATTGGAAAACTTTGACATACTTTGCTCACAGACCCATGTTGAATTGTACTGTATTAGCAAATGTTGTGTTCCAATATTATAGTCAGATGCAATTCTACATTTATTTACCATTTTTACCAAGAAGTTTACACTGAGATTTCTACTGTTTCCTGGAGAACACTTGCGTTACAAAGTAAAAAATTTATAGACCAAGAAAAAAAAAAAAGCAAACAAAACAAAAAAAATAATAAATAAATAAAAATAACGGATTAAGTAACCAATTCACTTTTATATACGATCACAAAGAAACAGTTATTTTTAGACATTTTAAACTGGCAGAAGATCTGAGTAGGTTATTCCATGCTTTGAGAGCTAAGCAGAATGTAGATTGCCCTGCTTCTTTCTTGTACTTTGGAATAATCAGTGAGTTGCTGTCAGTGGAGTGGAGGCTACAGGAATTATGGAAAGATGTAGTGAGCATACTGGTCAGATAGTATGGTTGCTTTCCAGAGAAGCGGTTATAAACTAGGCAAGACATGGTACGTCTGGATCCAAGTGTTAGACAATTTAGCTATTTAAACCCCTTAAAGATGCATAATGTGCCAGGACCAGACGTTAAGGACCAGTGATGGTCCTGGCACATCATGGAACTCTGGGATCTCAGAATGTATTTCTGTAAAAAAAAAGTACCTTGGTCTTTAAGGGCCACACACCCCTGGAACGCACAATCATTAAAGGATTGTGTAATTATCTTAGAAGAAAAGCATATGGAATTATACAGAGTCCTGAGTTTACAAGGATGGATTTGTGGCACTATAGCATATATTATATCCCCATAGTCAATAACTGGCATTAACAGATTCTGTTGCACTATAAATTTAAAGAGTAAACACTCAAAATAAAAAATAGTGCAAAGATACTATAATGAATATGCCACTGTAAAATAGAACTATTGTAAAGATTCAGTAGTGTTAAGTGCTATTTCACAAGTGTGAAAGTGTGACTTAAAATTAAAATTAAAGAAAAAAGTGGCTTTAAACCTCTATCTGAAAATGAAAACTGAATAGAGGTGAGTGCTCAAATTAAAAAAAGTTCTTGCACAAGAAAAATGCAATATTGCCTACTGATTGAATTGGGAAACTAATTATCACAATTATAATAGTGCAACTTGATGAAACCAATTCTAATGAATATAGTAACTTAAAATGAGTGTATATATATATCAGGGCTTATAATTTTAAGTCCTTTGCTACTAGCCAGACCTGAAAAGTTACTCGCCACTGCAAGCCATAACATACCAACCAGGGCTGAATTTCTACTCGCCAGGGCTGAATTTCTATTCGCCATTGGCTAGTGGCGAGTGGAAATTTTGAGCCCTGTATATATAGTACATACATACATATATATATATATAGTACTGTGCAAAAGTCTTAGGCAGGTATGCAAAATTCTGTAACGTAAGAATGCTTTCAAAAATAGACATGTTAATACTTTATTTTTTATGAATTAACAAAATTCATAGTCAGTCAACAGAAGAAAAATCTAAATCAAATGATATTTGGTGTGACCACCCTTTGCCTTCAAAACAGCATCATTTCTTCTAGGTACACTTGCACACAGTTTGTTAAGGAACTTGACAGGTAGGTTGTTCCAAACATCTTGAAGAACTAACCACAGTTCTGCTGTAGATTTAGACAGTCTCAGTTGCTTATGTCTCTTCATGTAATACCAGACAGGCTAGATGATGTTGAGATCAGGGCTCTGTGGGGGCCATACCATCACTTCCAGGACTCCTTGTTCTTATTTACGCTGAAGATAGTTATTAATGACTTTGGCTGCAGGGTTGGGGTTGTTATCATGCAGAAGAATACATTTGGGGTCAATCAGATGCCTCTCTGATGATATTGCATGAGTTACTGCCTGTACTTCTCAGCATTGAGGAGACCATTATTTCTGACAAAATCCCTCACTCCATTTGCAGAAATGCAGCCCAAAAATTGCAAGGAACCTATACCATGTTTCACTGTTGCATGCAGACACTCATTCTTGTACCACTCTCCAGCCTTTCAGCGAATGAACTGCCTTCTGCTACTGCCAAATATTTCACATTTTGACTCATCAGTCCAAAGCACCTGCTGCCATTTTTCTGCACCCCAGTTCCTGTGTTTCCATGCATAGTTGAGTCACTTGGCCTTGTTTCCACATCAGATGTATGGCTTTTTGGCCACAAGTTTTCCATGAAGACCACTTCTGACCAGACTTCTCAGGAAGGTAGATAGGTACACCAAGACTCCATTGTTTTCTACCAATTCTGAGCTGATGGCACTTCTGGACATCTTCTGATTGTGAATGGAAGTAAGCATGATGTGTCTTTACTCTGGTGCACTAAGTTTCCTTGGATGATCACTGCATCTATGGTCCTCAGCTTTGTCTGTTTCATTGTGCTTCTTCAAAAGGGCTTGGACAGCACATCTGGAAACCCCTGTCTGCCTTGAAATTTCTGCTTCATGAGACTTTGCTGATGCAGTATAACTACCTTGTGTCTTGTTTGCTGTGCTCAGTCTTGACATGGAGTATGACTTTTGACATTAAACTGTCTTCAGCAACCTCACCTTGTTAGCTGAGTTTACTGTTCCTCACCCAGTTTTATTCCTCCTACACAGCTGTTTCAGATAATGATTGTGTTTCAACCCAGATATTAGATTGATGATCACTAGTACCTGTTTGGCATACTGTAATTGTTTAATAATCTACCTGACTATATGCCTACAAACTCCCTGACTTTGTGCAAGTGTACCTAGAAGAACTGATGCTGTTTTGAAGGCAATGGGTGGTCACACCAAATATTGATTTGATTTAGATTTTTCTTCTGATTCTCTAGCTTTTGTTAATTGCTAAAAATAAACTATTAACATGTCTATTTTTGAAAACATTCTTACTTTACAGCATTTTTCACACCTGCTAATGTCTTTTACACAGTACCATATATATACCAATATAGAGTGTATTGCATGATGCTGCAAAATGCTGTGGTAGGAGTATTGGTTCAGGGTGCCACTCACTATATGCAAGTCTCTGACTCTGAATCCAGCAAAAGAGCCCCAGACCATCACGCTTCCTCCTCCATGTTTGACAGTTGGTTTCATACACTGAGGAACCAACCTTTTGCCTACTCAATGGCGTACAAAAACCCTGCGTGATGAACTGAAGATCTCAAATTTTGATGCATCGGTCCATAAGACCTTCTTTCAGTCTTCAGTAGTCCACTGGCGGTGCATTATGGCCCAGGCAAGCCTTTTTTTCTTATTATGCCATCTGAGCAATGGCTTTCTTACTGCCACTCAACCATTCAATCCTGCAGCTCAAAGTCTTCTCTTCACAGTTGAAACTGACACTTGCTTACTTTGATCGGTGTTAAGCTGTGATTGAAGTTGTTGTGCTTTGAGCTGCCTGACACACAAGCTGTTGACTCTCAGAAACTTGTCATTTGATTCTGTTGTGGCTTTGGGTCTGCCAGACCGCTTCCTGTCAGAGTTGCCTCCAGTTTCCAAGTGCCTTTTGATGGTGTAGGAAACTGTACTCACAGACACCTTGGCTTTCTTTGCAATTTCTCTAAATGAAAGACCTACATTTTTAATGGTTTAATGTCTGTCTTCCTTTGTTAATTGCCTTTTTTGCCATTTTGAGAGCAACATACTGCTTCCTGCAGTACACTACTGTCCAAATATTGCTTAAGAGGGTGTAGTTCCAACACTGCTTTATAAGGACAGAGGGCTTGTAAGTAATCAACAAATGTTGGGACACCTGTAGGCATTGCTAGCATGAACTTTCAAGGATTAAGTTACTTACATTGCTGCAGAACAACTGTGAGTTGTTAACCCATTACTTCTTCCCTGAAAAGGTCTTTTTGTATAACTCTGAAATGTACATTATTTTTCAGTTTTTGTTAACCTAAACTTTTTTTTCCCACCTCTGGCAGTTTACTGCTTACCTTTGTACCAATTCAGGTTATTCACTGGACTTGAACTGCGTAAGTATCAGTAAAGACTGGAAAAATGGGGGTGTTCTTAAGCTTTTGACCGGTAGTGTGTGTATATATATATATATATATATATATATATATATATATATATATATATATACACACACACACACTCACGTTCAAATTATATACTCACCAAAATGACACACTTGATTGTATCTCTCAATCAGTATATAAATCGCAAAGGAAACATGGAGTCAAGAAATGCATGTGGACAAAAGGAAAAAACAACATAGCATAATCTGTTTCGTACTAAAGTGTATCAGTAATACCAACGTGCAAATGACAAATAGATGAGTCACGGGAATTACTGAAAATCTTGATAGAAAATAATATAATATCCCAATTGATAGTCAACATAAAAACTTGATTCTAGTTTCACCGTGACTCACAATATGGGTACGTATGAAGACTTTAAAAGGAACTCAGTCTTGGTACTATTCGCTTGGCTGACACACAGTCAGTCAAGCTGGGGCGGCATGTGGGGATTTAAAGCTGCCCTCACACAGCTAAACAAATCTCCTTCACAGTCTAATCGCAAAACATCAACGCAACTCAGGAAGAAACAATTCTCTGGTCCTCGTCATTTGAAACAAAACTGAGTAGTATGACTCTATCCCAGGCATTAAAGGCATAGTAATGTTTCGTAATAAAAGCAGCTCTAATTAATCATCATAGTATTTGGACTTTGGAGAGTGTTATTTCAGTTCTGTCAGAGTTGTAGTTCAGGAGTAATTCAATGACAAAGTGTCCCCCTCCCGCCCCTTTTACTGATGTAACACTGCTCAGCCAGAGCAGAAGGGAGGTGCCCAGGTAGATTGCACAGAGGGACAATCTTCAATTAAGATAAGGGAAAAACCTGAAAAGCTTGTCAAGGGGGCAGGGATTTCATTGTTTTCATAGGAATAAGAGTGTCCCCTTCTGTTATCTGTCTGGTCTGTGGACTGCATTCCACATCTGAGAAGAGATTGCTTACACTAGGTAAAAGGGGCGGGAGGGGGAAACTTTGCTTGTGAATATCTCATAAACCATAAAGGTTTGAGAGATAAGACTTATATCATTCTTCATGTTTTTTTAATGCCTACAAAATAAAATAAAGTTAAAATGAAGTATTACTATACCTTTAAAGCCCTGTGAGGGAAATTATGTACCGAACTCACTCTGTCTCCCAGCTGTTGCTTTTATGTAGCCGGATTGTAGTCCACCAATCTTAGGACAAAATGATGGAGAGCTCGTAACACATGTAATCAAGCCAAATGAATTAAATGAACTTTCACAAAATAAATTGATTAAATAACAAAATTTACCGGTAATTTATTAAAATAGCTTATTACATAACTAAGTCTTCAAAAAATTTAAGAAATGGCTAAATGCATTTAATAACCCTCTGATTATTTCAACAGGAACAAACTTCTATAAAGTATGACAATAATAAAAGTGATCCCGCCATTATTTAAACACTAACTGATGACGTGCTCTAATTGAATAAAAGGGGCACATTTAAATGAAAAAACTGTATTCATTAGCCTAATGCTCACTAATTTGTCAGATAACATCCTAATAAAAACTTACAGTTGGAAAAAAGTTTCAAAGTGACTCACGGAGGGAAACTCACACGTCCCCATGGTATCCACAGGACCAGCTCGGTCCCTCTTCAACAGAACACTATGATTTTGATGCTATAATCAATATTAGTTTAATATAAGAAACTTGTGTAAAGTAACCCATTTTTTCAATAAAAAAGGTGGATATAATGATCAATGTGAGAAAAGATAGACTAAAACAATTTGGATATTTGTAAATAAGATTATGAAAGTTCTAGCCAATTATAGTGGGCTAGTGGCCATTAAAAATATGCAAATATTTAACATTTTAAAAAAGAGCTCTATACAATACATATAGACAAAATATATCCAAATTGTTCATATACATATATTACTCCTAAAACATTGTATAAAACTATTTTTGGAACAGAGCATTCAAATGTCCTGTTAGAAAAGATGACATTAAAATGACAGAAGATTCAAATATTTTGGGACTTTAGAAATACACAGTTTTGCCATGTAACATGGATTTTCTACATGGAATATTCCATTAAACATTCCTTCAATATTGGAACCACAAAGTGACAAAAGAAAATAAACTCAGCATTAAGCTGACATATAAGCATGCATAAAGAAAAATCCATACATATAACTTATGATACCAACACAATGTTTGAGATCAAAGACATTCATTCATGTCAACAGTGATGGGGAACAACTATCCCATAAAATTTTTAATGAACTGCCAGTCCCAGTTTGTTATATACCTTATTGGGTGAACATCTGATTCACAAAATGCGTAGGGAAGCTTATCATAAAAAAAATTTATATTCCTAATGTTCACTTGCTTCAGCTGACTCTTGTGTCTGGGTCGGGCTTCAGACACTGATACATTGCAAGCAGCTATCGGTGAGTTTGCTCTTTAAAGGGGCTATTTTGGAGCATATTCATAATATAGATCAACTCTTAGATCGAATATTTGTGTTTGATAAATTAAGTATCCCCATGAATATTATTGGACCCAAGAGTGCCTGAATACAGCTCCTGAGACCTACACAATTCCAGCTGTCTATAATCCATACCAGTCTCAACATTAAGGGACTTCTATGGGCTTCACTTACAGGAAACTAGCTTATGATGTGCGCTTGTCCTCTTCTTTTTTTTACAGTTTCTGCTTTAAGTAATAGATGCCACTGAGGACCACGGACTGTTGCTGCAACCAAGAGACTTTTTCATATATTGGACCTGGTGTTCTTTTGTACATAAGGTTTAAACTAACAAGAAGCATTTATTGGAGCGCTATACTTGTATTTTTTCCTTTGTGTTAGAAACCTTATATCTTGCCAATGTGGACTACAATATGTGGGATGTACCACGCAGCATCTCAGAACTCAAATTAGTCAACATTTGAGAAATATAAAAAATACATTTCTTTTACATGGTTTATCAAAACACTGCACATTACATCATCACTCTAATATTATTCCCATTGAGAAATGTAAGGGATTGGACAGTTATACAAAATTCACTAGACTAGTTACTAGAGAATCCTTTTGGATTTTTACTTAGCAAACATTAAGTACAGAGGGCCTAAATTAGTGCTTGGAAACTATTATTTAATAATCTTTACAATATTTAGTACTTTTATTATCATTTATTTAAAAAAAAGCTTTCCATTAGATTCTCTAAAAACATAAAGACAAATCTTTGGTCCTTCTTACAACTACTCACCTTTGGGATATAGAATATTTCCTTTTTGTAGAAATGTCTTTGAGCTCATACATTGAGTTTGTATCATAAGGTATATATATATATATATATCTATATATATAAAAGAATAAGCCTCATTGCATAATTTATGGTACCCCACACACAGAACATAATTTATGTCTCCTCAGAAAAGAAACTCGCATTGAACAGAATGTCTAATTACATAATTTATGTCTCATTAGGAGACACAACTCCTATTGGGTGATTGAATGGGGACTTTACTGCTCTCATTGGGTGATTCAATGGGGGCGGGTTTATCATACAGGGAGTTGGCCCGCCCCCTCCAGCCCGCCCACCACTATCCAACTGACAAAAAAATAAAATATATAACTGCCACTCGCTCCTGAGGTAGGGATATCAGTAACTTCTCCCTGTCCACTCACACTCTCACTCAGGATCATGTCCCCACAAACACACTGTTTCACCTCCCACAGATAACTGTAACCCTCCATACACTCTGTTTCAGTATGAGGGTGTAATGTTCCCATAAAATACAAACTTAATAGCAACTCTTATTTAACTCATCATCTCTTCAGTCACCTCACTGTCTCAATTGTCACTCCTCCACTTCCTGCTTCCTGATTCCCGCCCTTTCTCCTTAAAGGGAGAGAGATGCTTTGCTGTATGTTACAGAGGGCAAGCCTCAAACACCACTTTCTGTTTGATACCTCAGCATATTGCTACGTTGCCTCAACTGAAGAGCCACCGTGTGTTATATTGCTATGTTAGCTCAACTTAACCCTTTGAGTGCCAGAGGGCTAAGCAACGCATTGCAAAGCACACATTCTGTCTCACACTCTCACACAGTCTCTCACACAGTCGCAGTCTCACAGTCGCACACACTCACAGTCGCACACAGTCTCAGTCTCACAGTCGCACACAGTCTCAGTCTCACACTCTCACACAGTCTCATACTCACACTCTCACACAGTCTCACACTCTCACAGTCTCTCACAGTCTCTCTCGCAGTCTCACACAGTCCCTCACACTCTCACAATCCCACACACTCTCAGTCCCACACACTCTCAGTCCCACACACTCTCAGTCTCACACTCTCACAGTCTCTCTCGCAGTCTCACACAGTCTCTCTCGCAGTCTCACACAGTCTCTCTCGCAGTCTCTCACAGTCCCTCACACTCTCACAGTCTCTTACACTCTCACAGTCTCTTACACTCTCAGTCTCACAGTCTCACACAGTCTCTCACACTCTCACAGTCTCACACTCTCAGTCTCACACTCTCAGTCTCACACTCTCACAGTCTCTCACAGTCTCTCTCGCAGTCTCACACAGTCTCTCTCACAGTCTCACACACTCTCAGTCTCACACTCACAGTCTCACACACTCACAGTCTCACACTCACAGTCTCACACTCACAGTCTCTCTCGCAGTCTCACACAGTCTCTCTCAGTCCCTCACACTCTCACAGTCCCTCACACTCTCAGTCTCACACACTCTCAGTCTCTCACAGTCTCTCTCGCAGTCTCACACAGTCTCTCTCGCAGTCTCACAGTCTCATACAGTCTCACACTTTCACACAGTCTCACACTCTCAGTCTCACACTCTCACAGTCTCACACAGTCTCTCTTGCAGTCTCACAGTCTCACACCGTCTCACACTCTCAGTCTCACACTCTCACAGTCTCACACAGTCTCTCTCGCAGTCTCACACAGTCTCTCTCGCAGTCTCACAGTCCCTCACACTCTCACAGTCCCTCACACTCTCAATCTCACACACTCTCAGTCTCACACACTCTCAGTCTCACACACTCTCACACACTCTCAGTCTCACACTCTCACAGTCTCTCTCGCAGTCTCACACAGTCTCTCTCACACTCTCACAGTCTCACACTTTCATACAGTCTCACACTCTCAGTCTCACACTCTCATAGTCTCTCTCACAGTCTCTCTCGCAGTCTCACACAGTCTCTCTCGCAGTCTCACACAGTCTCTCACACTCTCACAGTCCCTCACACTCTCACAGTCTCTTACACTCTCACAGTCTCTCACACTCTCTCACACACCGTCTCACAGTCTCATACAGTCTCTCACACAGTCACAGTCTCACACAGTCTCACACTCTCGCAGTCTCACACAGTCGCAGTCTCACACAGTCTCTCTCGCAGTCTCACACAGTCTCTCTCACAGTCTCACACAGTCCCTCACACTCTCACAGTCTCTTACACTCACACTCTCTCACACACCATCTCACAGTCTCACACAGTCTCAGTCTCACAGTCACAGTCTCACACAGTCTCACACTCTCAGTGTCTCTCTCAGTCTCACACAGTCCCTCACACTGACACAGTCCCTCACACTGACACAGTCTCTCACACTCTCACAGTCTCTCACTCTCTCTCACACACACAGTCTCACACACACACACAGTCTCACACTCACACACAGTCTCACACTCTCTCACTCTCACAGTCTCACACTCTCTCACAGTCTCACATACAGTCTCACACTCTCACACACAGTCTCACACTCTCTCTCACACTCTCTCAGTCTCACAGTCTCACACTCTCACACAGTCTCACTCTCACAGTCTCTCTCTCTCACACACAGTCTCACAGTCTCTCTCACACTCTCAGTCACACAGTCTCACACTCCCACACACACAGTCTCACACTCTCACACACACAGTCTCACACTCTCACACAGTCTCTCACACTCTCTCAGTCTCACACTCTCTCTCACACTCTCACAGTCTCTCACGGTCTCACACTCTCTCACTCTGTCTCACACACAGTCTCACACTCACACAGTCTCACAGTCTCTCTCTCTCACTCTCACACAGTCTCACAGTCTCTCACTCTCACACTCTCACACAGTCTCACTCTCACACAGTCTCACATTCACACAGTCTCACACTCTCACACTGTCTCTCACAGTCTCACACAGTCTCACACACAGTCTCACACACAGTCTCACACTCTCACAGTCTCTCACAGTCTCACACTGTCTCACACTGTATCACAGTCTCACACTCACACAGTCTCACACTCACACAGTCTCACACTGTCTCACACTCACACAGTCTCACACTCTCACACACAGTCTCACACTCTCACACACAGTCTCTCACACTCTCACACTCTCACACACAGTCTCTCACAGTCTCACACAGTCACAGTCTCACACACTCTCACACACAGTCTCACACACCCTCACACACAGTCTCACACTCTCACACACAGTCTCACTCTCAAACACACAGTCTCACTCTCAAACACAGTCTCACACTCACACAGTCTCACACTGTCTCACAGTCTCTTACTCTCAGTCTCTCTCTCTCACACTCTCACAGTCTCTCTCTCTCTCACTCTCACAGTCTCTCTCTCTCACTCTCACACAGTCTCACTTTCACACAGTCTCACTCACACACAGTCTCACTCTCTCTCACGGTCTCACACAGTCTCACACTCTCTCACACTCTCTCTCACATTCTCTCACACTCTCTCACACTCTCAGTCTCTCACACTCTCCATCTCACACACTCTCAGTCTCACAGTCTCTCTCTCTCACTCTCACACTGTCTCACTCAGTCTCGCACTCACAGTCTCGCACAGTCTCTCACACTCACACAGTCTCTCACACTCTCACAGTCTCACACACACAGTCTCAGTCTCACACTCACACAGTCTCACACTCACACACAGTCTCACACAGTCTCAAAGTCTCACACAGTCTCACTCTCACAGTCTCTCACTCTCACACTCTCTCACAGTCTCACACACAGTCTCACACTCTCTCAGTCTCACTCTCACACAGTCTCACACACTCACAGTCTCACACTCTCACACACAGTCTCACAGTCTCTCACTCTCACACACAGTCTCATACTCACAGTCTCACACTCACACAGTCTCTCTCTCACACTCTCACAGTCTCTCTCTCTCACTCTCACATAGTCTCTCTCTCTCTCACTCTCACACAGTCTCACATTCTTTTACTCTCACAGTCTCTCACTCTCACACTCTCACAGTCTCTCTCTCACACTCTCACAGTCTCTCTCTCTCACTCTCACATAGTCTCTCACTCTCACATAGTCTCTCACTCTCACTCTCACACAGTCTCACTCTCACACAGTCTCACTCTCACATAGTCTCTCTCTCTCACTCTCACATAGTCTCTCACTCTCACTCTCACATAGTCTCTCACTCTCACACAGTCTCACTCTCACACAGTCTTACTCCCACACTCTCACATACTCTCAGTCTCGCACTCTCTGTCTCACACTCACACAGTCTCACACACAGTCTCTCACACAGTCTCTCACACACAGTCTCACACACACACACTCACACACACTCTCTCACACACACACACACACACTCTCACACACACACACACACACTCTCTCAGTCTCGCACACTCGCACTCTCTCAGTCTCGCACTCTCTCAGTCTCACACAGTCTCGCACTCTCTCAGACTCGCACTCTCACAGTCTCACACTCACAGTCTCACACTCACACAGTCTCTCTCTCACTCTCACAGTCTCTCTCTCACTCTCATATAGTCTCTCTCTCTCACTCTCACACAGTCTCACTCTCACACAGTCTCACTCTCACACAGTCTCACTCTCTCACACTCTCACACAGTCTCACTCTCACACTCTCAGTCTCACACACTCACATACTCTCAGTCTCGCACTCTCTGTCTCACACTCACACAGTCTCACACACAGTCTCTCACACAGTCTCTCTCACACAGTCTCACTCACACACACTCTCACATTCACACTCTCAGTCTCACACCGTCGCACTCTCTCAGTCTCGCACTCTCTCAGTCTCGCACGCTCTCAGTCTCACAGTCTCACACTCTCACACTCTCACAGTC
The DNA here is from genome assembly GCA_037306005.1 of Rhinophrynus dorsalis. Taxonomy (NCBI): domain Eukaryota; kingdom Metazoa; phylum Chordata; class Amphibia; order Anura; family Rhinophrynidae; genus Rhinophrynus; species Rhinophrynus dorsalis. The sequence continues at coordinate 323,187,384 of CM074720.1, read as the reverse complement.
TCTCTCTCTCTCACTCTCACACTCTCACTCATTCACACTCTCAGTCTCACACACTCGCACTCTCTCAGTCTTGCATGCTCTCAGTCTCACACGCTCTCAGTCTCACACGCTCTCACACTCTCACTCTCACACTCTCACAGTCTCTCACTCATTCACACTCTCAGTCTCACACATTCACACTCTCAGTCTCACACACTCGCACTCTCTCAGTCTCACACGCTCTCACACTCTCACACACAGTCTCTCTCACACTCTCTCTCACAGTCTCACACTCTCACAGTCTCACACTCTCTCACAGTCTCACACTCTCTCACACTCTCTCAGTCTCACACTCTCTCACACTCTCACAGTCTCTCTCACAGTCTCACACAGTCTCTCACACTCTCAGTCTCACAGTCTCTCACACTCTCAGTCTCAGTCTCTCACAATCTCAGTCTCAGTCTCTCACACTCTCAGTCTCTCACACTCTCAAAGTCTCTCTCACACTCTCACAGTCTCACACACTCTCACAGTCTCACACACTCTCTCACACTCACATTCTCACACTCTCAGTCTCACACAGTCTCTCTCAGTCTCTCAGTCTCACACCCAATCACTCACACACTCAATCACACTCACACAGTCTCACTCAATCACACTCACACACTCTCACTCTCAATCACACTCTCACAGTATCACTCAATCACACTCACACTCTCACACAGTCTCACTCTCACACTCAATCACTCAATCACACTCTCACAGTCTAACACTCTCACAGTCTCACACTCAATCACACTCTCACACTTACAGTCTCGCAGTCACACTCAATCACAATCACACTCTCACACTCAATCACACTCACACTCAATCACACTCAATCACACTCTCACCCTCAATCACACTCTCACCCTCAATCACTCACACCCTCTCACTATCATACACACTCTCACTCACACATTCTCACTCAATCACACACACTCACTAACACACTCACTCAATCACTCACATGCAATCACTCAATCTCGCACTCAAACGCAATCACTCACATGTAATCACACCCCGGGAGCCAGCACGATCCACCTTCCACCATAGTCTCAATGTCACTCACACCCCGGGAGCCAGCACGATCCACCTTCCACCATAGTATGTGCAATTACCACACGCATTTCAATTACATGAATGAATGCCAGTCACTCGCATCCCGGGAGCCAGCACGATCCACCTTCCACCATAGTATGTGCAATTACCACATGCATTTCAACTATATGAATGAATGCCACAGTGGAGGCATAAGTACAAACACAAATTCATTACAATGACACATAAGTCAACCCCTTATGACTCACTTCTGTGTGTGTGTGTCTCTGTGTGTGCCTGTGTGTTTCTCACTGTGTGTGTTGCATGTCTGTATCACACTCTATGTGTCTGCATGTATGTGTGTATGACTGTCGCTCTTTAAGCATCTCAGTGCATGCATGTGCATTTGCGTGTGTGTCTCTGTGTTTGTCTCGCATCCGTGTGTGTGTGCATTAATTCCCTATATATCCTGACGGGCAACGCCGTCCCACATTGCTAGTATATATATATATATATATATACATACATATGGATTTTTCTTTATGCATGCTTATATATCAACTTAATAATAAGTTTATTTTGTTTTGTTCCTTTGCAGTTCCAATGTTGAAGGATCATTCCATTTGGATAAAAATATTTTTCTTGGACTACTCCATCCAGAAAATACATGTTAGATGGGGAAACATAGTGGGAATTTCTAATGTACCAGAAATTTTAATCTGTCATATTTTGTTCTTTTTTCATTAATGGCTACTACTATTGGCTAGGTCTTCAAAAACGTAATTACTGACAAATATCCAAATTGTTCTTGTCTATCTTTTCCCACATCAATCATTATATCTTAATTTGTTATTTAATAAAAAGGGGATACTTTTTACTAGCTTATTATATTAAACTAATGTTGTTGAGATCATCTGCTTTGTTAAAACACATCCATAGGGTTCCATTGTAGAGGGACTGAATTAGTCCTATGGACACCTTTGGGATGCATGATTTTTCCTCCACAAGTCACTTCAAAATTTTTTTTCCAACTGCAAGTTTTTAGTATGATGTTACCTGACAAATTAATGGGCAGTAGGCTAATGAATACAAACATTTCCTTTAAATGAATCACTTTTACTCAGAGCACATCATCAGTTAGGGAGGGATCTCTTTTATTATTGTCATACTTTATAGAAGATTGATCCTGATAAATAGCCAGAGTTTTACTTTACGTTAGAGTGAGCATTAGAGGACCGTATAATACTAGTTGAATTGTAAAACTAAGCGGGGTCATACCGCTGTGCCAAATGTGAGCATATATTCTTTTTAGATTTTGGATCTGGAAAGAAATATTGCAACATCGCGTAACATTGGAAACCTGAACAGGAGTTTAGAACTCACAGAGCAGGTAGTATGTGGGGTTAGTGGTGAAGAGGTTGGAGTTGTAGTAGAGGAGAAACAGGTAGTAGGGATGGGTGAACATTTTCACCTCAAACTGAAATCGGCGAATAATGGCACTTTCTTCTTGGCGAATAATTTCCCACAAAAATTGCAATTTTTCTGTTTTTTTTTACCGCTGTTTTTGCCCATTGAAATAAATGGGAAGAAACATTTTTCTCCACCACACGAAAGTTTTCTACAGCCATATAAAAGGCTGTCAGACTCTTACAGCATTCCATGCTGTGTTTGTGAGAGGAGAGAGCAGCACCTTGTTTTTTGCTAAAGAAGACAGAGAGGGGAATTGAAGTTTAGTTTAGAAAATCTTTTAATAGGACATTTGTTCTGTGTAAATGTGTGTTAGGAGAGTCAGTGGGGCACTCTGGGGAGAAGAAGGGAGGAAGGAAGTTGACCGCAAATATTCCAAAATTCCATGTGACTGACTGGCAAGACACAGGCAGCTAGTGACCTATTTGCTTGCTGATCTTGCTGTTATTGTCTCTGTGCTGGGTGGGGAAGTCTGGGGAAAGAAGTTGTTGATTTTGTTTTTCAGTTATAATTTGTTTTGGACAGATTGTGATAAGACAACAGGGTGGACAACTTAAAAAAAACCTAAAACAATATAAAAATAATAAAAAAGAATAAAGAACTAAATATATTAGGTGACAGTGACAGCTGACTGAGCTTAGGCAAGCGATCATACAGCTCCATCAGTTGTGTTGTGTTCCGTACAGTAAAAACATACAATGTAGTTGTAATGACCAGCAAACATACAAGGGGAAGAGGGAGGGGTGGAGCTGTGCAGCAACATGACAGTAAAGTTCAAAAACTGACTGCAGCAATGGTTGCTGCAGCGTGTGCAATAAATAATGATGATCCCAGCACCACCAATGCCAGTAGAAATAAAGAACCATATAAGAAGAACACTAAAGATGAAAACAAGTAGCATTCAAGTGTTGATGATGCGGGCAATAGCATAATAGAGGAAGGTGTATCAGCTGGACTGCCTGCTGCATCAGATAATGAAACAAACAAGCACCAACACACTCATCCTCAAAGTAGTAGGGAACCTTGTTACAGTAAAAGTAAAAAGAAATTGTTTGAGTCCTCCAAAAGCTTAGAGGAATACCAGGTGATGCTGATGCTGTTGAGGGTGACCTAATGATGACTGATGATGCAGATCTAGAATACATCCCTCTAGCATCCTTCTCTTGTTCAGATACAGATGAAGTTGGGAGTGAGGATAATGACATGGCTATAAGGTTAGCAGAAAGTCAAAGGCTGAATCTTCCACCACAGGATCACTGTGCCCGTCTATAAATTGTTTGAGAAAGCCATTGCAAAGTCTAACCCTGGAGAGGCAAATATGTCAAAAAGCACACAGTCACCCTATCAGTCATCAAGCAGCAATGTTGGGAGACTAACATTCTTAAAAATGAACCAACATCTCATACCATCTGAGTATCAGGTAGCAGAAAGCACACATGACAGACAAATCCAGGACACATATATATATATACAACAGCACAGATGAGGAGGTGGAGGAGGTATGTGAAGAAGGGTTGTCACCATCTACCCCACTTGGGACCACTGCTGTGACCTTTAAAGGGATAGTAATACTTAAAATGTAAAAAAAATATATGCTGTAGGGTTTATCCCCCTGAGTAAAACAAGAGTACTCCCACTGCTGAAAGGTGTTTCATTCAAAAGTTATTAATTTTCAAAGTTGAATTTTTTAGGTGCAATATCACAATGGCCTGAAATTGTACAGTGGTGCTGTTGCTACACAATCCTATGGACAGCTCTGGTCCCAGGACCATAAATCTCCATAGGATGGTGTAACAACAGCGCTACTGTACAATTTCAGGCCACTGTGATATTGCACCTAAAAAATTCAACTTTGTGAATTAATAACTTTTGAACTAAACACCTTTCAGCAGTGGGAGTACTCTTGTTTTACTCAGGGGGATAAACCCTACAACATTTTTTTTTACATTTTAATTATTACTATCACTTTAAGTAATGTGTGTCAATAATCCGAGAAGAACGATAGCGTATGACAATAGTAAAAATACATACACAAATTACACCATGCCAGTTCCCCACTACCACCACTACAATACACATCTGCCACATTGTAGGTTATACTTTATTTTTTTTTTATTACTTGACATCATCATGAATATGTGCCAGTGTCACTTAAGCAGGAAGTTAGTGTTGTGGGCAAAAGACAAATGTATTCTGCATGATAACACATTTTTCAAGGCATGTGTTGCTGTAGGACTCACAACTTTGACTTTCAGCCACTTATTTCTAAACTTAACCCTCAGAAGTAATATTACAGTGGGAAATGTTGTACCTATAGGAAATATAGGCAAAAAATTTGTTAAAATAGGCAAAAAGGAGGACATTTTTGCATAGGTGTAAAGGCAATAACTTTCATGGAAAAAGCCAAAAATCAGCAAGTTTTTGGAAAAGTCATGCAGGGAATTTTTCACACTTTTCACCCTCCCCTAGCAAGTAGGTAGCTGGGTAACAGTAAGGATGGAAGGTAGAGGGCAGGGGAAGAGGAAGGCCAGTTCTGAGTTTAATCAGGCCAACAGATTTGCAAGATTGTGTGAAGATGTTGATGAGGATAGCTCAAAATTGGCAGTACTGGAGAGGGCTGATTCCTCTAGCAGCCAAGGGAACAGTCCTACTTCCAGTTTAGATGGGAAGCAGAGTAAGCATAAACCAAGGCAGGTCGTAATAGGGGATTCTATTATTAGGAGAGTACATAGGGCAAAATGCAGCCAGGAACGTGAATACTGAACAGTATGTTGTCTTCCTGGTGCTCGGGTACAGCATTTTGCAATCAGGGCAGAGAGATTATTGCGAGGGCTGGAATTGATCCAGCTGTCTTTGTACATGTTTGTACCAATGACAAAGTTGGAGGAAGATGAAGGTCCCTAAAACATTTTTCAGGGATTTAGGTTGCAAGCTTAAGGCAAGGACCTCCAAGACAGTGTTTTCTGAAATACTACCTGTGCTATGCGCCAGTGCAGGCAGACAGAGGGAGCTTAGGGAGCTTAATGCATGGCTCAAGTATTGCTGTAGGAAGGAGGGTTTTAGGTTTTTAGAGAACTGGGATGACTTTACTCTTGGGTACAATTAACATGGAAGTGATGGATTTCACCTAAATGGTAGGGAAGCCACCTTGCTAAGGGATAGAATGCTAAGAAGTGTGGTGGAACTTTTAAACTAGGAAAGGGGAGGAGGGTATAGATAGCAAAAATTGGGTAGATAGAGTACATAGTAACTGGGTCCAAGTAAATGATCATAGGGATAGAGTAGGGGGGGATGAATGTAGCGAATAGGGAGGAACTCATATTAAATGAAGATACAGAAAAAAGCAAGTAGTGGTTAAAATAGGTAAAGACTTCAAAATTAATTGTATGTTGGCAAATGCAAGTAGTATGGTAGGTAAAATGGGAGAACTAAACCACCAAATGTTGATGAGAATGTTGAGGCCCAACTGCTATTGCAAATGAGGAAAGCTGTGCAGCTTGGAATAATATAATTATGGGAGATTTTACTTATGCAAATATCAACTGGAAACATGAAACCTGTCAGAGTGCTAAGAGTTTGTGAACATGCTTAGGGATAGCTACATGTCACAAATGGTGGAAGTGCCAACAAGAAATAACAATGTATTGACCTGTTGATAATGAATAACCTAGACATAGTATCCAGTATTAACACCTTAAGGACCATTGCCGTGCCAGGACCATCACCGCGGTCCGGCACTTAAGGACCAGTGACGGTCCTGGCATGGCATGGAGTTCAGGGCTCCCGGTGCGGCTGCACTCCACTCTGGAAGCCCTGAACCGGAAGAAAAAAAAAAAGCCTGTGGTCATCAAGTGCCAGTTGCGCATGCGCGCATCAGTCCTTAAGGGGTTAAGGTAGGTGAACATCTGGGAAACAGTGATCACAACATGAGATCAGTTTGGCAAAGCAAAACTGTATAGATCCAACCAAAACTCTTAATTTTAAAAAAGTTAACTTCAAATTGTTAAAGGGATAGTAATACTTCGTTTTATCTTTATTTTATTTTGTAGGCATTAAAAAACATGAAGAACAATATAAGTCTTATCTCTCAAACCTTTATGGTTTAAGAGATATTCACAAGCAAAGGATCCCCCTCCCGTTCAGTCAGATCAGAAGGGAGGTGCCCAGGTAGACTGCAGAGAGGGACAATCTTCAATTAAGATAAGGGAAAAAGCTGAAAAACTTGTCAAGGGGGACAGGGCCTTCATTGTTGTCATAGGAAGAAGATTGCCCCCTTCTGTTATCTGTCTAGTCTTACAACCAGATTCACATCTGAGAAGAGATGGCTTACACTAGGAAAAAGGGACGGAAGGGGGAAACTTTGCTTGTAAATATCTCTTAAACCATAAAGGTTTGAGAGATAAGACTTATATCGTTCTTCATGTTTTTTAATGCCTACAAAATAAAATAAAGTTAAAATGAAGTATTACTATCCCTTTAAGAACGTCAATGCAACAATTGGACTGGGATAAATGATTTAAAGGCAAAAATAGAGGGTAAATGGTCAGAATTTAAATTTAGGTTGCAGAAATGTATTCAACAGTATATACCAGTGGGGAACAAATGCAAAAGTAGTATATTACAGCCAATGTGGTTAACTGCAGATGTAAAGAAGGAAATGGCAAGGAAAAAAATGCATTTAAACTATTTAAAACTGAAGATACATAACATTCTCTCTTAAAATAAAGGGAGTGCAACAAAGATTGCAAAAAGGTAATTAGGTTAGCAAAATATAGATAATGAAACACGAATTGCAAGGGAGAGCAAGACTAATCCCAACATTTTTCAAATACATAAATAGCAAAAAATTGAACAGGGAGTGCATTGGATCTTTCAAAAATGAGATGACCGAGTAGATTAGAGACTAGAGATAAGGAAAAGACAGGTGTTCTAAACACTTTCTTTGCATCAATATATACAAAGGAACAAGGAATGGTAGAAGAGCATCAACAAGTAACAAATAAACAAAACTATTATCAGATATTGGATTAACACAAGAGGAGGACATAGGAAAATGGAACAGAATTAAGACTAACAAATCATCGGGGCCTGATGGCACACATCCATGGGTTCTCTTTTTACTCTTTAAAGATTCTCTCGCTACAGGCTCATTTCCACAAGACTGGAATAAAGCCACTGTAGTGCCTCTATTTAAGAAGTAAAAAAAGGAATTAAACAGAACCTGGGAATTATAGACCTGTGAGTTTGACCTCTGTAGTGGGAAAACTGGTAGAAGGGATTATAGTTAAGATTACACCACAAAAAAAAAGATTATTAGTAGGAATTAACATGGTTTTATGAATAATAAATCATGTCAAACTAATATTTTCAGTTTCTATGAAGAAGTAAGTATTAACCTAGATAATGGTTAGGCAGTTGATGTAGTATATCTAGATTTTACAAAGGAATTTGTGCCATACAAGAGGCTGGGGTATAAAATAAGGAAACTGGGGCTAGAGGATAACCTTTTCATTTGGATAGAAAACTGGTTGAAGGATAGTGACCATTGTGTGGTTGAAAATGGACAATTCTCCAATACAGTTAAAAGTCAGAGTGGAGTACCTCAGGGTTCAGTACTGCTTTTTAACAAAATATCAATATATGCAGATGACACTAGTTTATGCAGGGTAAAAAATTCAGAACAGGATATTTGTTCTTAACAGAGGGATTTACATAAAATTGCAGACCGTGCAAACAAAAGGAATATGAAGTTTAATGCGGGAAAGTGTAAAGTCATGCATTGTGGAAGAAAAAATCACGTTGCTAATTACTAACCAAATGGAATCATTTTAGGGGACTTGTTGATAGAGAAAGACCTGGGAATCCTTGTAAATTACAAACTTGGCAACAGTGTCAAATAGCAGTAGCAAAAGCAAGCAAAGTCCTGTCTTGCATAAAAATGGGTATTGAAGTAAGAGTGGATAACATCATTTTGCCATTGTACAAATCATTGGTAAGACCTCACCTCGAATATGCAGTGCAGTTTTGAGCACTGGTTCTGAAAAATATCTTCTAGAACTGGAGGAAGTACAGTGAAGAGCAACACAATTAATTAAAGGAATGGAGAACTTGATGTATGAGGAACGACTAGACACACTTGGTTTATTTACGCTAGCATAAAGACTACTAAGAGGAGATCTTATCACAATGTAAAGTATATGAGAGATCAATACAGGGATCTCTCTGGTGAGATATTCATTCCAAGGAGTCAAGGACTGAGAAAGTATCCAGAGAAAGGAGGTTTCGACTTCAGCAGAGGAAAGGGTTTTTTATAGTGAGGTCTGTTAAAATATTGAATTCCTTGCCCAGGAATTTGGTTATGGCAGATACAATGGATACATTTAAGAGACGATTAGATACATTTCTTTTAAAAGAAAACATACAGGGTTATACTGTGTATTATTAGGCAAAACAGGAATGTCTGATAGATTAAATTATTTGGCAATAGGAATGCTATATAATTCTAATGTCTCTGGTTTATGAGGGAAGGGTAGAACTTGATGGAAGTATTTCTTTTCTCAACCTAATTTACTATGTTACTATGTTACCATGGGTTATGAAATGTGCTAAGCCATTTCTTACAGTTTTTGAAGACTTATTAAATTCTGTAATAAGTTATTATAATAACTTACCAGTAGATTTTGTTATTTTATCAATACAGCTTGTGCAAGTTCATTTGATTCATTCGGCTTGATTACTTATAGGGAAATCAGATGTCTAAAGAGAAATTGTACAGACCCACAGATTTTGTTTAGAAGAATTTCATGGATTAAATAAAACAATTTTTGGAAAAGGGTTATTCCCAAGATAATGTAGATAATGCCCTTGAAAGAGTTAATCTGTTAAATAGAGCTGATTTAGTAAAGAAACTAATTTAAAAACTTCTCAAGAAAAAGGAGATGATGATATTCAGCTAGCATTGGTAATACAGTATAATAATGATAACCAATATTTTTCACATATAATTAATAAACACTGGCATGTGTTAAAAGAAGATAAACTTTAGCTTCAATTATATCAGAAAAACCCAAAATTATATATAAAAAGCCAATAATGTGGGTAACGCCATAGCTTCTACTGTACAAAATAAATTTAGGGAAAAGAATGATTTGACCTGGATATCTACTACAGGATTTGTTAGGTGTGGACAATATGTATGTTGTAAAAAAAAACAAATAAATCGAATAGTCCAAAAAATGAAAAACATTTGTTTCTTCAAACACGCAAGAAAAATGTAATATAAACACATTAATTAATTGTAATACAACTAAATTAATTTATATATTGCAATGTAGCTGTCAAAAACAGTATGTAGGAAGAACCAAAAGAAAACTAAATGTTAGGATAGCAGAACATATAAGAAATATAGAGAGAATATGAAAAAAGTGTATCAGCTCATTTTACATTTTTATGGTATTGAAAAAATTGCTGTAAATTGGAGGGGAGGTGATCACATTGCTAGAATGTCTATATCCGAATCTAAATGGATATTTAATCTTAATACGTTGCAACCAAATGGATTAAACACTGATTTGGGAATATTTGTTTTTCTTTGAATATATAATCTGTGTAATCTTGGTTCCTAATTTAAACAAGGGTTGGTGTATGTATATATATATATATATATATATATATATATATATATATATATATATATAGTAAAATGTAGAGGGAATTGTGTTTAATTTAGATCTTCACAATAAGAGGGGTTGTGGACTTCTATATCGTTGACTTTAATAGTCTACTAATCTTCCCCAGTATCATAGCGCTTTAACATATTTGCCTTTAATTATTTAGGATACTAGATCCCTTTAAATCTTTTGGCAGTTTTTTTTACTTTACTTAAACAAGATAATGCATGTAATGTTTGTTTGTTACTGCTGTGAGAATTATTATCTGTCCAAATTTAACTTCCAATTTTAACCATAATAAGGAGAGAAATTTATACAGAATATACAACTACATATATTGGAGATGAGAGGTCTTTGCCTGGATGATTTATAAAAGATTGGAGATATCCCTGTTTGAACTCTTATTATAACGGAAGGACGAATTGTCGTGGCAGGATAACAATTTTCCTGGAGTGTTTGCCAACTTATCCGTGTTGAAAGGAAAGAATATTTCTTCGAGTCAAGTGTGCACACCATTGCAAGTTAACCCTTTTTTATTCCAAATGAAGATGGCAATGGTAAGTACACTGGCTTATATACATAAGGATTTCCCTGGAAAGTTTATAAAAAAGTCTTGGTAATAACAAGTAAGCTAAAGTGCTAATAACCAAGTGAACACATCTTCAAGCTCTAGAAGGGGATAAAACATGTTATTCAGTGTACAGATGGATGTATCCCGTTGACCCTAAATAGTCTTGGAAAGAAGTATTAAGGGTTTACTGAAAAGGACTTGAATATGATATCTATTCTTTACATTGATACAACTAGTACAAGCAGAGGATAAAACATATTATAATATCTCCTAATTCACTATTATATAAGAGGAACTCTCCATAACTATCTTATCATTTTTTAAGATTTTGTTTTTATTTTCTTCTTTGTGCTCACTGTGATATTACAGTGTATTTATATATTGTCAAGAAGGTGAATATAGTTGTGTAGGGACGCTTAGCATATATTATTCACTATTGTGTTGGCTCTTTTGGGGCCCCTGAATCGGCACCACTTGCTGTGTGTGTGCGCTTCTGCATCTCCACTTATAGATCTATAATACATTTTCTTGCTCACAGTGCAATACAAGGGTGGTAACAAGTCTTTTTCCAGATTTGCATATCGAGTCAGGATAGGATTATAACATGTAGATTCTATTGATTTTTGTGTTGTTACATTTATAATCTCTTGTGCTATTTTGTGTCCTCTGACTTCACTAACAGCTTATTGGAGCAGAGTCAAGTTTGATCTGATCCGGTGTGCTGGGAGATGTGAAGGGGGAGTAACTCAGCACAAAGGGTTTTTGTGATACCAATGTTATAATTTTTATTTTTCCCATTTATACTATATTTTTGATATTCAATAAATATACATTTTTTCCAGTTCATTTATCCCCATCATTTGGACATTTGTGTATTATCAATTGATAACTTATTGTTATTTATTTTTTACTTTAAAGCTAAGATATCCCTTTTTTGGTGCTTTTTCTTAGGTGAAAGAAGTAATTTATCTTATAGCAGCTGTTCACTTTGATATAGATTATATTTTTTTTTCAGTGCACACTTTAGTTCAATATTTCCTCTGATTTAAAAAATGTCTGATGATTTGGGTAGTTACAGCTATATTACTACATAAGAATATTTAATCTAAGTCCATTGACTATGACTATTTTAAAATGATGTTCAATTCTTTCTGTTGCTTCCTTTGGTGTAATTTAGTTGTAGAATTGGTAAATTTGTGTTATGGGTAATGTGTAACAAAAAAAAATTACAAACAGCTGGATATTTTCATTAAACAGTATTAGCCTTTTTGATGCATGAACCATGTGTTTGAGATTGTGTGCACCTAAGGGGTGAAACTGTATCCCTCATCACTGTCTTATTATCAATTTATAAAAATCTATAACTGTAATGGAACACATTTTCTACTGTTGATCTGCAATTTGGGAAGTTCTGCAAGCAATGCATGTCAAATTTAAAACATTTAAATAGGGCTATTTGATCCACTAATAAGATATGGTTATTGTTATGAAATTATCTCCCTATAGTCTACTATGCCTTATGATCTAGGCTTGTGTGCTGTTGTGTGTTATTTAAAAAAGTGTATTTTGTAGTAATTACACTAATTACTTTTTATTTTTGATTCACAACATTTTCTTATAACAAGTTTATATTTTGCAGTTTGTTTAATTTACAAAGATTTGGTACTTGCATGATTTTGTGAGATGTATCCCAGATACTTGGAAATTCTGACACATACTGTCATTTAATTTTACAATGGTACTGTATATTTATGTGTTTGTTTTATTTGGTCACAATTATATTTCTAGATTATACAGCTATTTTGGTATTGTAAATAATAACACTTTAGATTTTTTTATGAACTATGATGTGACTACTACATTGTTTCTTTATTTCTAGCTGCTTGTTTTTCTAAATGCTATACATCTATGTAGTGAAAGAAGAGTGTGTAGAATACATTACATGAGCATAGCCAATCCCAGCTGTATAGTTTTTCAGACTTCTGAGACATTACTCAAGCAGAATTCTCATCATACCATACTCAGTCACTTTCTATAGAGCTATCCCTTTTGAAGCCAGAAGGAAATATGTTTTCTATTTCACCTAGCTCAGATCACTTCCTATTGATGTGGCACAATAAAATCAGTCTGGAAGACATGGAGCACAAATGTGTGAAAAGTCTGATTTTTTTTTTTTTCCTCACAGGAAATTTCACGTAAAAACAAGATTTCCACTCTTTACATGAATTTTTCCACATTCGAAATCCAAAGGAATTTTGCATTTTCACTAACTCCAATACAGTTTCCTTGAGAAAGTTGCCATTTTTCACCTTTGCCCAAGAATTTTCACCACTATACAGACTCAGTGTGTGTGGCTCTATGGCTACCAGTGCAGTGGAACAATGCTGGATATATATGGTTCTATGGCTACAGTGGAACAAGGCAGAAATGGTGAGCAACTGAAGGCCCTTCAGCTACTCCCAGTAGGAATGGGAGAAAACTTCCACCTCAAACCAAAATCGGCGAAAATAGACACTTCCTGTTTGGTGAACAAATTCCCATGAAAAGTGCAATTTTTCCTCTTTTTTCTCTTAGCTCATTGCATTGAAATCAATGGGAAGAATAATTTTTCCCCACCACATGAAAGTTTTCTCTACTTTTCTACAACCATATAAAAGTGTGTCAAGCTCTTACAGCATTCCATTCTGTGTCTGTGAGAGGAGAAAGCAGCATGTTTTTGAGCTAGAGAACCTAGGCAAATAAAGGGAGATTGAAGCTTAGTTTAAGGAGTCTTTTAGGTATGACATTTGTTCTCTGTATTAGGGGAGTCTGGGGTTCACTGTGGAGGAGAAGAAGGGAGGAAGGAGGCTGACCACAAATCCCCCAAATTCAGTGTGACTGACTGGCAAGATACAGGCAACTGGGGTCCAAGTTGCTTGCTCATTTTGCTTTTATTGTCTCTGTGCTGGGGAAGTCTGGGGAAACAAGATGACAAATTATTAAACATAAATATATTAGGTGACAAACAGCTGACTGGGAGTCTGATGTGAGGTCTGTGACTGAGGCAGACTTGATAGACAGCAGATGACATTGAGAATTTTGTTGAGGTCTAAGGCAAGACATCATATTCCATCAGTTGGCTACTGTAGAGTGTAAAAATACACACAGTATTTGAGTATTGTCCAGCAAATGCAGAAGGGGGAGGGGGACAGGTGGAGCTGTGCAGGGACGTGGAAGTAAAATGGTAGTTCAAAAACTGACTGCAGCAGTGGTTGCTGCAGCATGTGTAATAAATGATGATCCCCCTCCTCCCGGGGTGGATGCAGTTTTTCAAAGTTCCACTAATCACACCACTTCAGTCCCCCATCACCACTACCATACACATCTGCCACACTATAGGTTGTTCTTTATTTTTTTTCACTTCACACCATCATGAATATGTGCCAGTGTCACGTAAGCAGGAAGCTAGTGTTGTGGGCCAAGAACAAATGCACTCTGCATGCTAACACATTTTTCAAGTATATGTTTCTGTAGGATTCACAACGTTGACTTTCAGCTACTTATTTCTCCATTACAGCCCTCAGAAGAAGCAATATTGTGCTGGGAAATGTTGCATCATAGGAAAAATGGGCAAAATATGTGTTGCAATAGGAGAAAATGTTTTGGAACAGAATAATTTTTTTCTAGAATAGGAATAGGTGAAAAGGAGGACAGTTTTGCATTGGAGAAAAGGAAAAACCTTTCAGAAAAAAACGTTTTCCCGAAAAGTCACGTGGGAAACTTTTCTCACATTTCACCCACCCTTAACTACCAGACTACAACTCCAAACATTCCCTGTTAGCTTAAGGCTGGTTACGAATAATGGGAGTTGTAGTCTGGCAGTAGCTGCTGTGCATCCTATTTCCCATCACTCTCCAGGCTCCACCAGTGCTGTGGGACAAAAGTTTTGGGGTGCAGTATATGTGGTTCCATGGCTACAGTGGGACAAGGCAGGAATGATGGGAAACTGGGACAAGACTGGGGATCAGTTAGTGTGATTCTATGGCAAAAAGTACTCTGGGACAAGGTTGGGATCAATATTTTTAGTTATTGAAATATCAGTGCAGTGGGACAGGGCTACTAGTACAGTGGGATGGTATCCTATTGAAATGTCACCCTCTATTTGGGAGACACCAGAACCTCGCCTGCATCAAAATGGCTCTTAAGGGTCACCATGTGGGCAATCTGTGAGCACTGCCAGGTAGACAAAAGGAAAATATAGGCTTCATCACAGGGGAAGATAAGATAAGATGCATTAACATCAGTGCACATTCACACATGTAATGGTACAGCTACCTAGTGGAGGTGCTAGAAGTTCCATGCACCAGAAACTAAATCCCATTGCAGATGTGCATGATGTATTTATCCCTGTGGTTGAGCTACTGGAAGGAAAGAGGAAAGTGGTGGCAGAAGTGCTCCAGTTGGGGTTACTCACTGTTGCATGGAACTCCTAGCTTCAAGAAGGAATGGGAGACTGTGAGGGATAGGCATCACTACCACCAGCAGCAGCAGCAGCAGAGAGATTGCAGAATTTGCAGAGTTTCCTACTGCTATAATTCCTGCCACTGTTGAGTTGCAAGGCCAGCAGGATGATGAGGAGCAGGCTGCTGTGCCACAGATCACCATGGCCACAGCGGGAAGGGGGTCCAGCAGTAATGATGTGGGACTAGGACAGGTTCCACTCCTGGTCCTAGTTATAGTTCTGATCCTGAGGCAGCAGCAGCAACAGTAGCAACATCATCCTCTGCCCTATCCAGTGAAGGAGAATTTGTAGGTGAAGAAAGAGGCCATTCTTCTCTACCTTGACCCCCTCCCCCAGGGTGTAGGACTATTTTTCTCTTGTTGCAGGCAGAGTGTCATCATCAATGACAGCACTGTGCACAATTTGTGATAAATCAGGGAAAAGGGGAAAGGAAGGAATGCACCTTGGCACAATTGCCCTCATAACACACATGAAACACAGACACCATGATAGTTATGTGAAGCATGTTAAATTCAAACCCCCAACAAAGAAATCTAGCACTGCTCTTGCTGTACCCCCTGACTCTCCCCAAAAGCAACAAGAGGCAAGGGGTAAATCAAAGAATAAGAAAAGCTGGTGGCAGGGAGGGTTCATCATTATTATTAAAACTGTAAGTTGTCACATGTCCTTAGCAGGGAGCGGACAAGGGGCATAGTGACAGGTGCAGTACTTGGTTTCTGGTTGGATGATTTCACATTGGGGATGCTAAGTGTCATGGTTTTGGTTAGAGTTGTGCCAGGTGTTTGATTTGTGTGCAGATGTGTGCATTGTTTCTAGTTCTTCTTTTATTTACTACACACACTGTGCACATTCAAGTTGCTAATGAGAGGCACAGTTCCTGCTCTCAAAGGAACAATTTCTATTCCAACAAAACACCCATGATTTTGGAGGAGAAGCATTATTCACAAACTTCTTTTCTCCACATATACCTGAAGTAGTGGGTGTTAGTTGTGGTGCTGCTATTGCCTCAGACGCATCACTGGAGCTAGTAATGGCAAGTCAAACCATGATCATCATCACCCACATCACTGCTGTTGATCATATTCCCTTGGGGCTGCCTAATCTTCCTGCTGCTTGAATAACTCAGCAGCAGCAAGAACAGCTGCTATGACAACAGGGCATTTGCCAATGGCCAGTGGCCACTGGCCACCATAACATGACCTGCTGGCAGTAGGTTCACTTTTGAAATGTTGAACATTTAAGAGCGTGCAACCTTTTAACTAATTCACCACGTTTTCACGATCAAAATGGTGACATGACAATCTCGCACTGCATGACAGCGCAAGATTGTCATGTCGCCTACTTAATGGACGCATTCACGGAGGTGCTCCAGCTAAAAGTTTATTCATGGAGGTGATCCAGCTAAAAGTCACATGCATTTTAAGCAAATAGTAATAGTGTATGTATTTACCAGGACATTAAGCATGATCAAAGGAAAAGTATTATCTGCAGCACACGGATGCGCTCCAGCTGCTACTACATTTTAAGTAAGAGACACTTTTAGCTGTAGCACCTCCGTGTGCTGCAGATTATACTTTTCCTTTGATCATGCTTAATGTCTTGGTAAATACATACACTATTAGTAATTGGTTAAAATGTATGTGACTTTTAGCTGGAGCTCCTCCGTGAATTAACATTTAGCTGGAGCGCCTCCGTGAATGTGACCATTAAGTAGGTGACATGACAATCTCGTGCTGTCATGCAGTGCGAGATTGTCATTTTGCCATTTCAATCTTGGACGATGTGGTGAATTAGTTAAAAGGTTGCACGCTCTTAAGCGTGCTACATTTCAAAAGGATACCCTGGCAGAAAGCATTTTTTTCTCAGGGCTTGCTCTTTGAACACAAAACAGATGCCTACAAAAAAAAAACATTTTTGGTGGCTTATCTGCCCCAATCATAGCTTACTTCAGGGGGCCCCTGTTATGTTATGTACCAATTTTTTTTCTTTATTTTATTAACTGCCCCCCCAATCCCAACCAACAAGCCCCCAAAAAATCCTGTTCAACTGATTCTTTCCCCAGAATCCACCAACACAGGTACCCTGCTCTGACTCATTTTACACCATGTCTTATTTTGTTTTTGTTTTTTTTAATTCTATCTCCCAATAATAGTTAACCCCCCATATAAAATTTCTCTGTTAAACTATTTCCCCACACTCCACCAACACAGGAACTCTCAGATCCCTTTTATATTATTCCTATAGGTAAAACTACCCTTTTCCCAGGACATTATTTGCCAAGCGGGAAGTGCCATTATTCGCCGATTTTATTTGAGGTGAAAATTTTCACCCATACCTATTCATCATTGCTTTTAATAGACACTACGCGAGGATCCTGCACAATGCATGTTAATATGTCCTTCACTAGCTGGTGCATATCATTGTTATCATTATCGTAAGATTCATCAGCCATGCACCTTAGTTTTTTCTGCAGTAAATATATCAGTGGGAGAATCCCGCAAATTCCTGCCCATATACAAGTAACCAGTAAGGTGGCTCCCTTACAAGGTTTTAGCAGCTCTCAAAGGTCACACATTAGTTGCATTGTTCAAGTGACAATGATGCTTTCTCCAAAGCCACCCAGTTATGCAATGTATACTCACTATTACTAATGGCCTTATTCTACTGTTCTAGCATGTGCAATGTGGAATTTCTCCTGGTAGGGAGGGGAGCTCCATTCTCGGTGGTGGGGCAGGTTGTTGTGCTCTTGTATGGAATATAATGCATTGTGAGCACTGTGGGAGAGGTGGAAATGGGCACAGATTCTGCAGGCAATATTCAATATTTCCATGAGGGTTTTGGATTCTGAAAGAAATCTAGTCACAACTACATTTAGGACATGACCAAAACAAGCACCATATTGCCTGTCCTCAAGGTAGCTT
The DNA here is from genome assembly GCA_037306005.1 of Rhinophrynus dorsalis. Classification (NCBI taxonomy): domain Eukaryota; kingdom Metazoa; phylum Chordata; class Amphibia; order Anura; family Rhinophrynidae; genus Rhinophrynus; species Rhinophrynus dorsalis. The sequence goes on along the minus strand of CM074720.1, from coordinate 323,169,195 downwards.
TTATGTAAGAGCCATTATCAGCAGACCCAGTTGCAGCTTTCAAGGAACAGGGTACGAGCCATTCCTCTATCACATGATCTAGTTTATTTACACATCTATGGTTTTGGGGGATTGTCTCTCAAAACTTTGCATGCATAAAGTGGAGTGCCATTGGTATGGGCTATTCTGCTGTTGTCCTTTAATGATACTGCCAGAACTAGAGGCAATATTACTGACTGTGACCTGATGTTGAAAACTATTGTTGGTGGCTGCCAGTGATAGTCATATAGTTTGTACTCAGCCCAGTTTTCCATATATCTTTTGGTCAGGTGAATTTTCTTTCCGTATGAGGTTTCCAGTGCTTTACCCACCACAGGAACCACCTGCTTGTATAATCGTGGCACTGCTTTCCTTGAAAAATAACTGTGGCTTAGGATATGCCAGTGGGGTGCAATACATGACATCAGTTCTTTAAAACTTCAATGTTCTACAAAAAAATAAGGTAGCATGACAACTGCCAGCAGTTTGGCAATTTTGACATTTCACAGGTATACTTTGGGATTATTTTTGTGAGGGTTTTAAACTCATTTCCAAGAACTCAGATGGTGTGTGCTGGCAATACATTTCAGAAGACATGTCTAATTTTATTTGAAACAAAAACAGAAAGCACCCGATAGTGTAGTACAGCAGTAAATTCTCACAAGTATCAACACAGTCATATTTATACTCATGAGTGTAATTGATGGAAAGGGAATACTGGCATTCATCCGACATGGAAAGTGACCAGAGAAATTACTTTTTCTCCATTTGGGATATCTAAAGTACAGGATCAAGGATGAGGTGAATGTTCCTCATGAATATATATATATATTTTTTTGTCCATTGCCCAATATCTTTGATACAGCGGCAGTGTCTGAGGCAAAGATTCAATATTCCCAGGATCTTGAGAAGCATTGAACGACATACATAGGATCTTGGAATGTATTCGTATGAGCATCCACTTGGTTAGTGAACTCTGTTGGTGGTTTCATGTTTATTGTGTGGTACTGCACAAGTCACCCCCCCCACCCCCCCGGATTCTCTAATTTTTTTCTGCTGTCTAATATTATTGCTTTTACAACATGACTTGTGGAGGTAGTGGCAGTATGTGTGGGCACTCTTGTCATCCCCTACAACTAACTCAGAGTCATACTCCTCTGCAATAGGAGCCATGGATGTTATTTCCAATGAAGTGTACAGACTACCTGTTATGGTTAACAAGAATACACCAGGAGTCAGTACTGTAATTATAAAACCACCTTTATTGAGGACTAATAAATACACATAGTAAAATAGTAGCAATCGCAGAGGATACAGAGGAAGCTAGCAATTCCTACCAGAAATAGGATGCCACTTAGAGTAACCTCTCTGTTAGAGACTAGGCAGACGCCAATGGTAGTATCAGAATGGCGAGCACGGAATCCAGAGAGGAAAGTCTGCCAGAGCCACAGGCCTGCACCAGATAGGGTGTCTGCTAAGCCAAAGGGTAACACAGGAAGAGTAGTCAGACAGAGCCACATGTCAGCACCAGGATGGATGGTCAGACAGAGCCACATGTCAGCACAAAGCGGGTAGTCAGCCAGAGCCACAGGTCTGCACCAGACTGGGTGTCTGCTAAGCCAAAGGGTAACGCAGGAAGAGTAGTCAGACAGAGGCACATATCAGCACCGGGATGTATAGTCAGACAAACCTAGGTCATACACAGAGCGCTACAAGGAAAATAAACAACTGCAACAAACACCAAAGTAAGGGCAAGTTGACTAACAGTCCATCACCCTTTTAACCTTTACAGGAAGTAGCAGGGAGGAGTCTCAAGTCACCCAAGGTCTTAAAAGGTACTTGCATCAAACATACAAAGGCGCGCTTGAAAATGACGCTGATAACTGAGGAGACGCGTCGCCTCCAGCGACATACTGCACTACCACTTCTATTGGGGAAAGGACACGGCCAGCCACAGGAGGGACAAGACGTGGCCAGGCCGCAGGCACAGAGAGACACGGGTAGTGATGCCAGAGCGCCACTCCTACAGCTAGTACCCCAGCAACATCCAGCCAGAAGCTACCAAACCGTTACTGCCAAATGGAAACCATATAAATGAAATCCAATAACTTTTATACTAGTGGACAAACAAACTGTAAGCACTGATAAGCCAGCCTGTCGCTAATGGACAAGAGAAATAGCGCTTTGCTAATTATCCCTTATCCTACTACAGATACTGATGCTGATAAAATTGAACTGTTTCTAATTCATCAAATGTATTCCACACTACTGAAAGTAAGTCTCATATCAACATTCATGCCTAAAGGAAGCAAATGAGACAGAAGACATGGAAACAGCGACTTATATATGTATTACACCACATAAAAGAGAAAAGTGCTTAATGGCTTGGACCTTTCAACTATTGATTATTAACATCCTCACAGAATGACATATCCAACTTTCCTTGTGCTCACATGCTTCTTAGACAGAGGGTGACATGTTTAGCTTTTGAATCTCTATATTGTAGACGTCATAGACTGAGGGGTTCATGAGGGGCTACAACTACTACTGAGGCTAGATGTTGCTGTAGCAGTACTACTATCTGTCAAAGATGCTGCACTCCCAATAGCAGCAGAGGCACTCATCATAGCTAGAGTTATGGATGTTGATGACCTGTGTTGCTGCTGGTAACTCAGTATCAGTGTACGTGGCTAAATGGTGGTTGGTATTGAAAGCAGTGATGGTGACTGACAGGATGTTTGTATATTTTTGGTCATCTCTAGTTCCCAGAATCAGACTTTCCAATTGGTTTCTCAAAAAATTATAAACAGACACAGTTCTCTTTTTCAGTGGTGGAATGTTCTACCTTTGACTTTCAGGTAAATTTATAACCATGCCGACATCTCTCTCTCTCTCTCTCTCTTGCAAGTTCATATGTATATGAAGAAGAGGAGGATGCTGATGGGATATTGTCACGGTTTATTATGACTCTCAGACACAAGTTTTAGGTAAAAAAAATCAATTTTATTGAAATAATAAATGATAATTTAGGATGGCAATAACATACATATATATATATACAGAATATAGCACAGACAGAAGGCAGACTCTACCGGTCCTGTCAATATACCGGACAGGACAGTCTTTAGGCTCTACCAGCCTTGCCAATACCGGGTAAGGCAACCTGCAGATGGAATAGCATAACGGTTTTACCGGCCTTACCAAATTACCGGGCAAGGCAGCCTCAATAGATACACAATGTAGGCTCTACCGGCCCTGCCAATACCGGGTAAGGCAACCTCAGATGGAATGTGGTAAAAGGTTCTACCGGCCTTACCAATACCGGGCAGGGCAGCCCAGAGATAATAGCAGCAGTCAGATGGAACTGGCAAATTAGCAGAATCGTTAAGCAGCAAGGCTTTGGAGCAAACCAGCGTCCGCACGCTGGAAACAACACTGAATAGTATAGCCGTTAGGCTTAGCGAGCAAACCAGTGACCGCACACTGGAGTAACAAGCGAGTAGTATAGCCGCAAGGCTTTGGAGCAAACCAGCGTCCGCACGCTGGGACCAACACAGATTAGTATAGCTGATAGGCTTTGGAGCAAACCAGTGACCGCACACTGGTGTAACAAGCGAGTTTGTATAGCCGCAAGGCTTAGGAGCAAACCAGCGTCCGCACGCTGGGACCAACACAGATTTGTATAGCTGAAAGGCTTTGGAGCAAACCAGTGACCGCACACTGGTGTAACAAGTGAGTTTGTATAGCCGCAAGGCTTAGGAGCAAACCAGCGTCCGCACGCTGGGACCAACACAGAATTGTATAGCTGACAGGCTTTGGAGCAAACCAGTGACCGCACACTGGTGTAACAAGCGAGTTTGTATAGCCGCAAGGCTTAGGAGCAAACCAGCGTCCGCACGCTGGGACCAACACAGATTTGTATAGCTGATAGGCTTTGGAGCAAACCAGTGACCGCACACTGGTGTAACAAGCGAGTTTGTATAGCCGCAAGGCTTAGGAGCAAACCAGCGTCCGCACGCTGGGACCAACACAGATTTGTATAGCTGAAAGGCTTTGGAGCAAACCAGTGACCGCACACTGGTGTAACAAGTGAGTTTGTATAGCCGCAAGGCTTAGGAGCAAACCAGCGTCCGCACGCTGGGACCAACACAGATTTGTATAGCTGATAGGCTTTGGAGCAAACCAGTGACCGCACACTGGTGTAACAAGCGAGTTTGTATAGCCGCAAGGCTTAGGAGCAAACCAGCGTCCGCACGCTGGGACCAACACAGATTTGTATAGCTGAAAGGCTTTGGAGCAAACCAGTGACCGCACACTGGTGTAACAAGTGAGTTTGTATAGCCGCAAGGCTTAGGAGCAAACCAGCGTCCGCACGCTGGGACCAACACAGAATTGTATAGCTGATAGGCTTTGGAGCAAACCAGTGACCGCACACTGGTGTAACAAGCGAGTTTGTATAGCCGCAAGGCTTAGGAGCAAACCAGCGTCCGCACGCTGGGACCAGCACAGATTTGTATAGCTGATAGGCTTTGGAGCAAACCAGTGACCGCACACTGGTGTAACAAGCGAGTTTGTATAGCCGCAAGGCTTAGGAGCAAACCAGCGTCCGCACGCTGGGACCAACACAGATTTGTATAGCTGAAAGGCTTTGGAGCAAACCAGTGACCGCACACTGGTGTAACAAGTGAGTTTGTATAGCCGCAAGGCTTAGGAGCAAACCAGCGTCCGCACGCTGGGACCAACACAGATTTGTATAGCTGATAGGCTTTGGAGCAAACCAGTGACCGCACACTGGTGTAACAAGCGAGTTTGTATAGCCGCAAGGCTTAGGAGCAAACCAGCGTCCGCACGCTGGGACCAACACAGATTTGTATAGCTGAAAGGCTTTGGAGCAAACCAGTGACCGCACACTGGTGTAACAAGTGAGTTTGTATAGCCGCAAGGCTTAGGAGCAAACCAGCGTCCGCACGCTGGGACCAACACAGAATTGTATAGCTGATAGGCTTTGGAGCAAACCAGTGACCGCACACTGGTGTAACAAGCGAGTTTGTATAGCCGCAAGGCTTAGGAGCAAACCAGCGTCCGCACGCTGGGACCAGCACAGATTTGTATAGCTGATAGGCTTTGGAGCAAACCAGTGACCGCACACTGGTGTAACAAGCGAGTTTGTATAGCCGCAAGGCTTAGGAGCAAACCAGCGTCCGCACGCTGGGACCAACACAGATTTGTATAGCTGAAAGGCTTTGGAGCAAACCAGTGACCGCACACTGGTGTAACAAGTGAGTTTGTATAGCCGCAAGGCTTAGGAGCAAACCAGCGTCCGCACGCTGGGACCAACACAGATTTGTATAGCTGATAGGCTTTGGAGCAAACCAGTGACCGCACACTGGTGTAACAAGTGAGTTTGTATAGCCGCAAGGCTTAGGAGCAAACCAGCGTCCGCACGCTGGGACCAACACAGAATAGTAGCAATGTCACCAACGCGACCAGGCAGAAGGTCGCCAGGATACTGAAGACAGGTGATGAGATGACAGGAACCAGCAACGATCAGTCAGGTCAGAAAACAGCAGAGAAGTTCAGCAGGAACTGCAACACCAGAGACTAGGCCGGAACCAGGACTGGAAGTACTTCAGCATGCAGGAAACACTGGAACAGTAGAGATCAGGAACTCAGGAACACATGAGATCAGGAACTCAGGAACACTGGAACAGAGGCCCAGCTATCACTAGCATAGTGATAGCAAGAAGGTCAGAAACAACACGAAAGGGCACTCAAAGGGTGCCCAATCCAGGTTTAAATAGTCAATAAGAGGCGGGCTATCTGCAGACAGCCAATAGAAGCCCCCTACTGGTGACAGACAAGTAACTGCAGCAAATCACGGGCACCGTGATAGTACCCCCCTTTCAAAGACCCCCTCTCCTAGAATAGGGTTTAGGTTTCTGCGGGTAATTGGCATGAAAGGCCCTAGTTAACCTAGGTGCATGAAGGTCCGTACTATCCACCCATGACCGATCCTCAGGACCATACCCTTTCCAATGTACCAGGTACTGTACCCTTCCTCTAAGCCTACGGGAATCAATAATGCTCTGAACCTCGTACTCCTCCTGGCCCTCGACCTCAACAGGTCCTGGCACCACAGGTGTGGTAGTATAGCGATTGCAAACCAGAGGCTTAAGAAGGGACACATGGAACACATTATGGATACGCATGGATGCAGGTAGGTCTAGTGCATAGGAGACAGGGTTAATTTTGCGAATAACTCTGTATGGACCAATAAACCGAGGAGCCAACTTATTAGACGGAACCTGCAGCTTGAGATTTCTGGAGGAAAGCCATACTCTATCCCCAACCTGAAAGGAAACCGCTGGAAGCCTTCTGCGATTAGCATGGCGCTGATGACGCTGAAATGACTGACCAAGTGCCCTCTGAACTTGTGCCCATGTGGAACGGAGTTGCTCGATATGCTCATCCAGAGCTGGAATCTGTTGCGTCTGAAATGAGTCTGGAAGCAAACAGGGCTGGAACCCATAATTAATCAGAAACGGAGAGCTCCCAGATGAAGAATTGACCGCACAGTTCCTGGCGAACTCTGCCCAAGGCAACAAGTCGGACCAATTATCATGATGGTCAGTAACGAAACAACGGAGAAATTGTTCCAAGCCCTGATTAGCTCGTTCAGCGGCTCCATTGGTCTGGGGATGGTAGGCAGAGGAGAAGGACAGCTGTATGCCCATCTGTTGGCAAAATGCCCTCCAAAATCTAGACACAAACTGGCTCCCCCTGTCAGACACCAGTACCCTAGGCACTCCATGCAACCGGAATACTTCTCTGGCGAACACCATTGCCAATTCCTTCGCTGAAGGAAGACCACGGAGGGGCACGAAATGAGCCATTTTAGAAAACCTGTCCACCACCATGAATATAAAGGAGTACCCCTTCGACATAGGCAACTCTCCCATAAAATCAATGGAAACATGAGACCAGGGGCGTTCGCCATTAGGCACCGGTTGAAGCAAGCCCACAGGGAGATGTCTCGGGGTCTTAGCGCGGGCGCAGGTGGCACAGGCATTCGTAAATTCGGCACAATCGTTTCTCATGGAAGGCCACCAAAATAACTGAGAAAGGGACCATAACAATTGGTCTCTACCAATATGTCCCGCAGCCTTAGAGGAATGGTAGGTTTCGAGCAGCCTAGTACGAAATGATTCAGCGACAAAACATTTGCCCACTGGGGTTTCATGGGGAGCGGACCCCTGAGAGGCCAGGATCTCCTCCCCTAGAGGAGAAGTGATACTCGTGCGTATAGTAGCCAGTATTCTATCAGGTTGGATGATAGGAGCTGGTGCTTCCACTCTGTCACTGTCGGCCTCAAATTGTCTTGACAGTGCATCAGCCCTGATATTTTTTGACCCTGGTAAATATGATACAATGAAATTAAATCGAGACAGGAACAGTGCCCACCTGGCCTGACGAGAGGACAATCTCTTGGCCTCCGAGAGATAGGTCAGATTCTTATGATCTGTTAGGATTAAGACAGGATTCTTAGTACCTTCAAGCAAATGACGCCATTCCTTAAGAGCAAGGATAATGGCCAATAATTCTCTGTCACCTATCTCATAGTGGCTTTGAGTGACAGTCAACTTTTTAGAGAAAAACCCACAAGGTCTGAGAGTTCCACCTTTCTCGTGTCGCTGCGAAAGTACTGCCCCGACCCCAATATCTGAGGCATCAACCTCTAACGTAAATGGAAGTAAAGGATTGGGGTGGGATAACACAGGAGCCGCAGCAAATGCCAGCTTCAAATTCTCAAAGGCTTTCTCAGCAGATACCGGCCAACAAGAAGGATTAGCACCCTTGTGCGTAAGATCGGACAGAGGTTTGACAATGGAAGAAAAGTTCTTAATAAACCTCCTATAATAATTAGCGAAACCCAGGAAACGCTGTATGGCTTTAAGACCCTTGGGTTTTGGCCATTGTAGGACAGCTGACAACTTTTCTTTGTCCATGGCAATGCCATCATTGCCAATTATGAACCCCAAGAATGGCACACTGGTTCTATGAAACTCACATTTTTCCATTTTACAAAATAATTTGTTCTCACGGAGTCGTAGCAATACTGCGGATACATCTTTGATGTGCTGTGCCATGTTTTGGGAGTAAATCAGTATATCGTCGAGGTACACCACAACACATGTCTGTAACATATCTCTCAGAACATCATTTATCAGTTCCTGGAAAACTGCGGGTGCATTACACAGCCCAAAAGGCATTACTAGATACTCGTAGTGCCCAGCTCGAGTATTAAAGGCAGTTTTCCACTCATCACCTGCTCGAATGCGAACCAGATTGTAAGCGGCCCGTAGGTCCAACTTGGTAAATATCGAAGCGCCCTTAAGCCTGTCAAAAAGCTCGGTGATGAGTGGTATTGGGTATGCGTTTTTTGCCATTAGTTTATTCAAGCCCCGGTAGTCAATGCATGGTCTTAATTCGCCATTTTTCTTTTTTACAAAAAAGAACCCAGCCCCAGCTGGAGAGGTAGATTTACGTATGATCCCTCTAGCAAGGGCATCAGAAATGTAATCCTCCATAGCCTTATTTTCATCACAAGATAATGGATAAGTGCGTCCCTTCGGAGGTACTGCACCAGGCTGCAATTCAATGCAACAATCATAAGGTCTATGCTGGGGTAGCATACTAGCCTCTCCTTTGCTAAAAACATCGCCAAACTGTTGGTACACATCCGGCATAGCAGAGGAGGTGCACATGACCTTAATAGGCTGGATGACGCACTTGTCCATACAAAACTGGGACCAAGCAGCAATTTCACACTTTTTCCAATCGAATTGTGGGTTATGTAACTGTAACCACGGAAATCCCAATATCACCGCATGGTGCGGGGAATTAATCAGTTGAAACTGCTGCTCTTCTCTGTGAAGTGCCCCAATAGTCATAGACAATGGCATAGTTTCAAATATAACCTGAGGCGGTTCTAAGGGTCTACCATCAATCGCTTCAATAGTCAAGGGGTTTTCTCTTTCAATGCGTGGAACTCCGTGCAATTCAGCAAAGGTATTATCCATAAAATACCCTGCTGCACCGGAGTCAACCAAGGCCAAAACCTCCACAGAGCGTTGTGCCCAAGACAATACCACCTGTATGGTGGGTTTCATTATGCCCGACACTGGGGACGATTGTACACCACCTAGGGCCTGTCCCCCAAGATACCCTAGGTGTGTGCGTTTCCCGGACGTACCGGACAGGAATTTAGCAAGTGCCCTTTTTTACCGCAGTATAAACATAACCCTTGTTTTTTGCGATATAGTCTCTCTGCCTTGGATAGTCTAGTGAAGCCTATTTCCATAGGTTCACTTGTTTCCCGTACTGGTTCACTAGACTTCAATGCCAAGGGAGGGATGGGTGGGCAAAACATGCTACTAGGCTCATTATTTTTTTACCGTAACTTACGATCTCTGGCAATTGATCTCTCACGTATTCTGGAGTCAATTATCATAACATACTCAATGTAATCATCTAGATCAATAGGTAGATCTTTAGCAGCGATTTCGTCTTTAATGTGGTCATTCAGGCCTTGAGAGAAGGCTCCCAATAATGCCTCGTTATTCCAACCTACCTCTGCTGCCAATGTGCGGAATTCAATGGCATAGTCGCCCACTGTACGCCTGCCCTGTTGTATCTCCATAAGGCGTTTGGCAGCAGAGGTGGTTCTACCAGGAGGCTCAAACACTCTTCGAAAGGAACGCACAAATTCACTAAAGTTCTTAGTACAAGGTTTAGCATTCTCCCACAAGGGGTTAGCCCAGGCCAATGCTCTGCCAGTGAGCAGTGATATCGTGAACCCCACTTTACTACGATCATTGGGAAATGCGTGTGCCGTCAATTCCATAAAGATTTCGAGTTGATTGATGAACCCTCTGCAGAGACTAGGGTCACCATCATATCTTAGCGGCAAGGGTGCAGAAGCCGTTAACCCTTTAACAGTACCCCCTAGGGGTCTGGTATCACTTTCCGGTGTCTGACTTGGCGAGACCACCGGGCTAGAGCTAGATTGGTCAGCAGGTACCGTGCGTTCAAGGATCGTTTGAATTGCAACTGCCAACTGATCCAAACGTTGCTCGAGCACATCCATCCTCCAATGGATATTCTGTGCGTTACCTTGACCCTTGCTGTCTGAGGTCATGGCCCTTTCGTACTGTCACGGTTTATTATGACTCTCAGACACAAGTTTTAGGTAAAAAAAATCAATTTTATTGAAATAATAAATGATAACTTAGGATGGCAATAACATACATATATATATATACAGAATATAGCACAGACAGAAGGCAGACTCTACCGGTCCTGTCAATATACCGGACAGGACAGTCTTTAGGCTCTACCGGCCTTGCCAATACCGGGTAAGGCAACCTGCAGATGGAATAGCATAACGGTTTTACCGGCCTTACCAAATTACCGGGCAAGGCAGCCTCAATAGATACACAATGTAGGCTCTACCGGCCCTGCCAATACCGGGTAAGGCAACCTCAGATGGAATGTGGTAAAAGGTTCTACCGGCCTTACCAATACCGGGCAGGGCAGCCCAGAGATAATAGCAGCAGTCAGATGGAACTGGCAAATTAGCAGAATCGTTAAGCAGCAAGGCTTTGGAGCAAACCAGCGTCCGCACGCTGGAAACAACACTGAATAGTATAGCCGTTAGGCTTAGCGAGCAAACCAGTGACCGCACACTGGAGTAACAAGCGAGTAGTATAGCCGCAAGGCTTTGGAGCAAACCAGCGTCCGCACGCTGGGACCAACACAGATTAGTATAGCTGATAGGCTTTGGAGCAAACCAGTGACCGCACACTGGTGTAACAAGCGAGTTTGTATAGCCGCAAGGCTTAGGAGCAAACAAGCGTCCGCACGCTGGGACCAACACAGATTTGTATAGCTGAAAGGCTTTGGAGCAAACCAGTGACCGCACACTGGTGTAACAAGTGAGTTTGTATAGCCGCAAGGCTTAGGAGCAAACCAGCGTCCGCACGCTGGGACCAACACAGAATTGTATAGCTGATAGGCTTTGGAGCAAACCAGTGACCGCACACTGGTGTAACAAGCGAGTTTGTATAGCCGCAAGGCTTAGGAGCAAACCAGCGTCCGCACGCTGGGACCAACACAGATTTGTATAGCTGATAGGCTTTGGAGCAAACCAGTGACCGCACACTGGTGTAACAAGCGAGTTTGTATAGCCGCAAGGCTTAGGAGCAAACCAGCGTCCGCACGCTGGGACCAACACAGATTTGTATAGCTGAAAGGCTTTGGAGCAAACCAGTGACCGCACACTGGTGTAACAAGTGAGTTTGTATAGCCGCAAGGCTTAGGAGCAAACCAGCGTCCGCACGCTGGGACCAACACAGATTTGTATAGCTGATAGGCTTTGGAGCAAACCAGTGACCGCACACTGGTGTAACAAGTGAGTTTGTATAGCCGCAAGGCTTAGGAGCAAACCAGCGTCCGCACGCTGGGACCAACACAGAATAGTAGCAATGTCACCAACGCGACCAGGCAGAAGGTCGCCAGGATACTGAAGACAGGTGATGAGATGACAGGAACCAGCAACGATCAGTCAGGTCAGAAAACAGCAGAGAAGTTCAGCAGGAACTGCAACACCAGAGACTAGGCCGGAACCAGGACTGGAAGTACTTCAGCATGCAGGAAACACTGGAACAGTAGAGATCAGGAACTCAGGAACACATGAGATCAGGAACTCAGGAACACTGGAACAGAGGCCCAGCTATCACTAGCATAGTGATAGCAAGAAGGTCAGAAACAACACGAAAGGGCACTCAAAGGGTGCCCAATCCAGGTTTAAATAGTCAATAAGAGGCGGGCTATCTGCAGACAGCCAATAGAAGCCCCCTACTGGTGACAGACAAGTAACTGCAGCAAATCACGGGCACCGTGATAGATATATTCTTGATCAACCACGTCGGGGGGGGGGGGGTGTCTGGTAGGAATTCAGTCTTACCATTGATTTCAATGCAATGAGCTAGGCAGAAAAAAGAAGAAAAAGTGCCATTTTTTGTCTGTTTCGCTTTTGAAACATAAAAAATTGTCCATCCTTAGTGGATAACATAATTTTGTCACTTGCTAAGAACTTACCTGGAATATGCAGCACAGTTTTGTGCATCAGTTTTTTAAAACAGATATTATGGAATTGGAGGGATTACAGGGAAAAACAACAAATTAATTTAGGGAATGAAGATATTCAAGCCAAATTGGTTTAGTTAGTCTAGAGAAAAGGTCTTATATAGGTATCCTGTCACATTGTATAAGTGTATGCAAGTTATCCAAGGCCTGATAAACTAACTAGGGGAAAACAATTTAAGATTAGCGGAAAGGCTGTTTCAACATCAGCAGAGGAAAGGGTTCTGTACTGCAAAATCTGTTAAATTATGTAATTATGTTGTAATAGCATATACACTGGATACATTTAAGAGAAGATTATACAAATTTCTATCAGATGGTAACATACAGGGTTATACTATGTAGTGGGTTAAAAAATAATTTCTGCCAGGAGGCAACACCCTTCCCAAGGCTTTTTTTTACCTACGCATGATAGGCATTCTGCTCTCAAAAAGCATCCACTTCTGGCAAATGTCCTTAAGACTTGGTCAAAATGGTCCACTACTTCACTTGTAGGTGCTTTACCTTCCCCGCTCTCTTGAATTTTTTATTACCGTACCACGCCTTTTTCGCTTCCTTCCGAAGCTTTTCCGGCATGGTCTGGAGCTCCATCTTTACTACTTCGTGACATGGTCACAGATTCCGCTATTCATGACTTTCCTTCCATCCGGGCTGCTTTCTTCTTGCCAGCCTCCGAAATATGGTGCTACATGCATATCAAACACTTCCTTGCTCAACCATCAATTTTCTCAGCTGCATGCCATCCGATTTCCTTTTTCGAAACGGCTCTGCTCGTCTCCTCCACAGACCTCGGGTTTCCTGGGGAAAATATATCCTTTACTACTTGACAAATCCTCGTCCACAGATCCCTCCTATGTTTCTGCTTGGAACAAGGAATTGGGCTCACCCATATCAGCGATAGGATGGACGACCATATGGAATTTACACGCATCCTCTTCCATCTCATCCCAGATTCTGGAGATCAACTACAAGTTCCTGTTCAGGTGGTATCTCACTCCTTCTAGATTGCATAAGATATCTTCATCTAACAGTGCCTAGTGTTGGAGATGTTCATCTAGTACTGGCACCCCTTACATATTTGGTGGCATTGCCCAGCTATTGTCTCTTTCTGGAAGTGGTGTGTATCCACTATTAATGAGTTCCTTCATATACGTGTACCTTTGGGACCTCTTCCCATTCTTTATTTTTGGGGTCTAACAAATGCCACATGATCTCCATCCACTTCTTATCCTCATGATCTTTGCGGCCAAATCTCTAATCCCAGCCCACTGGAAAGATGTTGCTACCCCTACCATGAAAGAATGGATATCAAAAACAGGGAAGCTATTCCTTTCTGCCAGAATGTCTATGATACATAATGGCATGGATCCCTCAAAGTTGAACAGGCTGATCTCCACCTGGCATTCTTAATCTGTTAACATTATCCCATGATTTCCTTGCATCATGGGACCAGCCTCTTCCATGGTCGCTTGGATCCTTCTCTCTCTTCTCTCTTATGCTCTCTCTTCTCTTCTTCACCATCCTTGCCTTCTTCCCTCCTTATTTTCCTTTTTTCTCCCTTGCCCTTTTTCTTTTATTCCTTCCCCTATCTTCTCTGCCCTTTTATTCTTTCTCTTCTTCTTCCCCTCTCGCACCCTCCCTATGTCCCCTTCCCCCCTATATTGAAAATATGACGCACTGGTAGACATATTTGTGAATCTTGCTTATGTGGGGCTCCTTTCTTCTTTGTATACTGATGGGCACAGTCTGCTTATTTGAATTGTCAATATTGCTACAACTCTGGATCTGCTTTTGCTTCAATAAAAATTGAATTATGAAAAAAAAAAATCTGGTAAATAGAATAACACCCATCTTGGATTTGGGAAGGACTATGTAATTCTCATTTCTGGCTTATACTATGGCAAGATTGAACTTGATGGACTTTTTTCAACCTAATTTACTGTTTAACTAACTCACAGGAGGTGCATGCAGCAGCAGTGTGTCTCTGCTCTAACTGGCCAGGGATGGTAAAAGGAAGAGGAAAGGATCCAGCAGCCAGTCTAGGATTTCATTGGAGGAGTCTCTCTTTCAATAATAATATAATTAATAATACAGAGTCCCATACCGCTAATAGATAGTAGCAGTGAGTATACATTATGTCTTGAAACTGTCATCAGATCATAGTATTCAGAGTGAGGAATGATGATCCTTACTATGAAATTATGCCAGCTCTAAAATAACAGTTCTACATACCACTTATATCTATTAGCAGTATGAAACTCAGCTTAGTGTTGTTCTATGGCTCTGAGTGTAAAATGCTAGGGTGTCAAGCAGTGTATTCTGGTTCTCTCATTACTGGCGGAAGAAGGTTGGGGTGTCAGGCAATGTAGTGTGGTCATTGGACAATGGAACTTTGTACTTTCTCACCAAGAATGAATGAGTAAAGATCCAATGGTAAATATGTAAATGGCTGTATACCAAAAACACATTCATTTCCATACGTATTTAGTCATTCATATGCCCTTTAACTCTTTGAGTGACAGAGGGGTATGAAACGCATTGCAGATCAATGTGTTGCATACCTCTCTGGCAGTCAAAGGGTTAATAAAGAGACCCTATTGGATTAGGATGTACACAGCTGTAATATAAACCCTATAAGTGCTTTACTGTTGAAGTAAAGTTGGCTTTTCCTGCAGTGTGTTTTGGCTTTTTTTTGCATCATATTGCATTGAAAGGTTTCTTTTGGTTTCAATTTACAATACAGTATATATCATTGGCATTAATGTCTGTAAGAAACTGTTCACATTAACTTTAATGTACCAAGGGAAGACCATTCCTTCATGACTCTACAGATGTACTTCACATGTTTTATTCCTCTCATGAGTTGCTTTGAATAACTTTTAATGAGTCTCTGGGTTATACTTGTTTTGATGTGTTTCCTTTTTTTATTTTCATAGGGAAAATTTAGATGCTGAGTATTTGTTCTTAGTCAGACTTAGTTTTTCATACTCAGTGCATAGCTTGCTCTTTTTTTTTACTGGAAAACAATATAAGTATTCTAGTGTTGAATAATAAAAAATGTAAAACTTGCTACAGCCCTTCAGTTTCTGAATAAGTAGTGTTTGCATGAAGAAGTACTTTTGAATTGCATAATGAGTAGGACAAACCCCTATATTCCAAACACTGAACACAAAGCCAGGGTTATTTTGTTTGAACTCTGAATGAGATTTGGGGATTATTCACCAAATAAAAAGGAACAATTCCAAAGTACACCAACTGCAACAGAGGGGTAAATAAAATTTCCCAAATCACCAGTAATTTAAATGGAGTTTCCCCTCACTAGAATGCTAAGGAGGTCTCCCATGCATTGCTCCTACGGCTCTCAAAAGATTCAAACAGAAGCTCAATTCAGTCTTTTTATTAATACCAGCAAATGTTATGACTGCCAAACAGCCAAAACAGAAATAATACAGTATTTAAATGCATTTATGAAGTCAAAGTAAAGTAAAAATTTATGTTTAATATATTAAATAAGTTTTGAGTTGTAACTTGCTACTACTCAAACTTTTTTGGCTATATAAGTGTTATATGATTATAAACTGGTCACTATATAACTTAAAACACACAATGCCAGTTTCAGAACATAATTTACAGTCAAAGCTTCTATCTTTTAGCAGCATTGGATTTTGTAATTATTATTAATATTATTATTATTACAGGGCAGACTCCTCTTCTGAGGTCTTGGGCCGGTTGCTAGCTCCCATCCGCTTACATTTTACCATTCCTGGCTATTCAGGTGATGCTTGAGAAACACATGCACTGTATGAGCCTTATTCCCTTGTCCCACTGCACTGTCTGAGCTTTGTTACACTAACTTGTTGCTATGTGTTAGGAGTGGCTGGTTTTTGTGGATGAGACACTTGTGAGAGGATTTATTAATTAATTTATTTATTAATGTATTTATTTTTATTTTGCATATATTTCTATCCTTTGAGTGCCAGAGAGTTATCCAATGCAATGAATTGGATACCTTCCTAGTACTCAAAAGGTTACATTCAGACCTTGTGAGGAGCATCAGGTCAGTTATAGATCTCCCAACCAGACCAGCTTGGCTGGGAGATCAATAGTCGAGATGCAAGAGAGACTCACATATACCTTCTTAAAGAATAATAAGTCCACAGAGTGGCAAAGAGACCTCAAACTCCTTTTACTACAGACCTCTTAGGAAGGAAGTCAAGTGAAATATTTTATACCTATCATCGATATTATTTTTTTTTGTGAGTATCAGTTCGTGCACCAAACATTGCAGGCTTTATTTTTATGGATCAATTGAAAATACCTACCAGATGAAATTCTCATAAAGCTGTGCCTGAACAAAATCAGACAATTTATTCTACCTTTTTATCAACGTGCCAGACATTTTGTAAAATAATTTGTTCATTTCATACAATATATTTAGCATGCTGAACAATAATGAGGAACATTAAACAGAAAAAATATTGCTGCTTTTTCTTCCCTACAGGGCATTTTTTTATCTGAATAATGTTTGTATTATATGCCATGAGTACAGCAGAAAAACAAATGTCATAGACCAAAATCTAGACACACAGCTAGTAGAAAGTGTGCAATTTTGCAACTGTATAAACTATCCATGTTTATTTTTATACACATTCATTAACCATGAACAGCTGACTATAGTTTGGAAAGATTATTATTCACGGAGTAACAAAATCTATTTACTTTAAAGGGCACCTAACATGAAAAAACAAAAACATATGTTAAAGGAGCAATACACTTTTTATCAACACTTATATGTTATAGAGCTTTTCCTGTTGAGTAAAACGAGGGCACAACCACTGCTGTCAGTTGTTTTATTCATATGTTATAATGGTTTAATCAGGAAGTGAATTTACTGTGTGTGTGTGTGTGTGTGTTTACTTCCTGATAGTTCTAACTGACAGCATAACTCATCAGTTTCTGTCACATTCTAGGGAGAGCTGTTTGTCACTGACTCTCAAACAGAAAGTCACAGAATAACTAATTGGACTTTTTGGGTACTCCTAGTATACAATAAGCTGTAATAACTCTGTGCATATGCAGTGGGAGCACCCTTGTTTTACTCAACAGGAAAATTCCAACAGTATCTCTCTCTCTCTCTCTCTCTCTCTCTGTCTACACAGTATATATATATATATATATATATATATATATATATATATATATATATATATATATATATACACAAAAGCACAATTTACTACCTTTGACACAAAATATGTCACTTATTGATAATCCAAAAAATGTCCAACATTTCACTAAACCCAAAACATTTTCCATGCAAGCTTGTAATTTTTCACCTATGCCCAAGAATTTTCTCTGAAATACACACTCAGTGTGTGTTTCTATGGCTACCAGCTCAGTGGGTCAATGCTGGGACTCCTGAAAGTTCAGTATGTGTGTTCTTCTGGCTACATTTTTTGTGGAACAAAGAGAAGACATTACTCACACACACTGTAGAAAAAAAACTGTGCTAATTGCAGGCTAAATGAGAGCCTAAAAGGTGCTACATGGGAATACCTAATAGACAAATGAAAAGAAAAGTGACAAAAGATGGCCCTGCAATTCTAGCATTCTATTCAGGCTTACTCAAAAGGTCAGCATAGTAAAAATAAACAAGCAGTACCCAAAAATATAAATTTTATTGGTCTGATTTAAAAAACTAATTATGTGATTTTTGTGTTTGCTGAGGCACACGCATAAAATATAATTCCCCAAACTAGTCAGAACCATCAAAAAAGGCACTGGGCAGGAACAAAAAGAGACACTTAATTGTTCAAGGTACTAAATCTAAAAGCACAAAGCAACTGAAGAGCCAAATACCCTACGTTGCATAAATGATTAGTCTTGATTTGTAAGTTCAGAAAATTGGTACTGTGCTTTGATCAGGATCTGTCACTGTGTTCATTGTCACCATATGCATGGTGTTAGACACCATGAACCATGCCTATGAAGAAGTAGTAATGAAATGTGTCAACATTTTTTTGTTTTTATTTGATCTACACCACTAGAGGTAGTGACTAACCTAGACCAAAGCACAGTACCTCTTTTCTGAGCTTACAAATCAAGTCTTGACTCTTCAGTTTCTTTGTGTTTTTTGATTTAGCACCGTAAGCAATTAAGTGACCTTTTTATTCCCCTCCTGCTTGGTGCCTTTTAGAATGATTCTGACTAGGAGTATGAGGGATACATATTTTTAAAGTTAACTTTTATTAAGCGTGAATTTTTTTTTGTATGAGTGGCAGTTTGGGGTCTCAGCAGAAAAAGTGAAAAAAAAAAAATGAATTTTTTGCAGGAGTTCCCAGTAGGGATGGGTGAAATCTTTCACCTCAAACCAAAATTGAAGCAAAATAGCACTTTCCACTTGGCGAAAAATTTCCAGGGAAAAGTGCAGTTTTCTCGCTTTTTTCACCCAGCTCATTGCATTGAAATCAATGGGAAGAAAATGTTTTCTCCACCACACAAAATTTTTCTCTAGTTTTCTACAACCATATACAAGAATGTCAAGCTCTCACAGCATGCCATAGTGTTTGTGAGAGGAGAGAGCAGCCAATTTTTGAGGAGTGCAGGGATGTGGGAGTAAAGTGGTGGTTCAATGGTTGCTGCAGCATGTGCAATAAATGATGATGATCCCTCTCCTCCTGTGGTGGATGCAGTTTGTTAAGGTCCCACCAATCACACCATGTCAGTCCTCCACCTCTACTACCATACACATCTGCCACATTGTAGGTTGTACTTTTTTTTGGTTTTAATCATTTGACATAATCATGAATAGAGATGGGCGAACATTTTTGCTTCAAACAAATCGAATAATGGCACTTTCCGTTTGGTGAATAATTTCATGCGAAAAGTGTAGATTTTCCGCTTTTTTCACCTAGCTCATTCCTTTGAAATAAATGGGAACTTTGAATTTACACACAACACAAAATAAATATTAATTTATTTCCCAAAGACAAAGTATAAAAGGGGCATGAGGGTGCCTGTGTTAGTGGGGTGTGGGGAAAGAATCTGTTGAACAGGGATTTTTTTTTGTGGGCAATTTGTGTACTGGGATTGGGGGAACAGTTAATAAAAAATAAATCCTAAATACAAATAAAATACCCCATAAGACAAGGAATAAAAGGGGTCTGAGGAGGGTGCCTGTGTTGGTGTATGGAGTCTGGGGAATGAATTAGCTGAGCAATTAATTTGTTTTGGGGGGATTCTTGACTGGTATTGGAGGGACAGTTAATAAAAATAAATACATGAATAAATAAAATAAGAAATTTGTATTTAAATTGATAGAGACAGGAACTCCCTGACATAAGCTTTCACTGGGGTAGACTGATACTTGACTTCATAGAGTATTTTGTAGAGGATGATTTATTAGATTTGTTGTTGGAGGCCCAATCCCTGAGGAAACATTGATTTGTAAGACTTAAGCCTGTTTGGCACAAGCTCTACTAAAACATTTTTTGTAGGACTGAGGCTTGTTAGAAACAAAACCCCAAGATTTTTTTTTTCATCGGACTATGTTCTTATTTTATTTATTTGTTTATTTTAAAGCACAAGCCCTGAGGAAAAAAATGCCCTACTGGACAAGTGCCAGCAGGTGATGTCCTTTTGGCCACTGGCCATTGTCAAATGCCCTGATTTAGATGCGGAATTTGTGACTGATGTTCTTGCTGCTGAGTTGTTTAAGCAGCAGGATGATTAGGTAGCTGAAAGGGAATGGGATCAACAACAGCAGTAACACTGTTGATGGATAATGAAGGTTCAACTTGATGCCCACGACTAGCTCCAGTGATGCATCTGAGGCAGTAGCAGCACAATAAGTAGCTCCCAGTCTATATGGAGAAAAGAAGAAGTTGGCAAATAATTCTTCTCCATTTGCCCCTCCTCCAAAATCATGGGTGTGTTGTTATTAGAATAAACATTTTCCCTTGAGAACAGGAACTGTGCCTCTCATCAGCAACTGCAATGTGCACAGTGTGTGTGTGTGTGTGTGTGGTAAACAACGTCTGGGGGCACAACTGTATCCAAACACTATGCACCAGAACCCAAGTACTGCCGCTGTCACTATACCCTTTGTCCACACCCCACTAAGGACACATGACAACTTGCTGACAGTTTAATAGTAATGAACCTTCCCTGCCAGCATCGTAGCACATTCTGCAGGATGGAATCTCCTCAGATGCTACTTGATGCCCTGCTTGCGATTCTCCTCAACCACACTGCCATGTGTGGTCAGTGTGTAATGGGTGGAGATGAATTGCCACATCCTAACATCAACAGAGTGGCTATCATTTGGTGGGGGAGGTAAAGATGAACGATGTGGATTGGCAGAAGATGTACTTACCATAGAGGAAGAAGGAGATGGTGAGCTAGTTGTTTCGCTCATCATGGAACTTCTAGTCTCTGCATGGGTTTCTCTATTCTTTCTCCTCTTTGATCCCGCCTCACCTCATGTTGCCTTTCTGGAGAGTCAGGGGGTACAGTAACAGTGGTGCATGATTTCTGTGTTTGGCTTTAACATGTTTGATATAAATGTCATGGTGTCTGTGTTTCATGTGTGAAAGGTGCCAAGGTGTGTTCCCTCCATTCACCTTCTCACTGACTTGTCACAAATTGTGCACAGTGCCATAGGTGATTGCTGCACTGTGCCTTCGCCAAGAGAAAAATAGTCCCACACCCATGACTTCAGGGGACAGGGAACAGGTGGAGAAGAATAGCCCCTTTCTTCTTCTCCTCCACATTCCCCACTCTGTGTGACAGCTGATGATGTTGCTGCCACTGCCTCAGAATCAGCACTGCAACTAGGACCAGGAGTATTGCTACTGCTGGCAAGTGGAACTTGTCCTAGTCCCTCATCACTTGTTGACCCCATTCCCACTGTGTCCACAATGGTGTGTGGCACACTAGCTTGCCCCTCAGCATCCTGCTGCCCTTCCATCTCAGCAACAGCAGGAATTAGAGCAGCTGCAAATTCCGCAAATTCCAACAGTTCATTGCTAGTGGTGGTGGTAGTTCCCATCCTCATCCCTGTCTCCCATTTCTTCTCAGTTTCTGCTAAAAATGTCATCAATGTCTCTTCCATCCCAGTTTCTCCAGCATCATCATTACCACCACCACCACTAGTCCCTATGTGTTGCTGCTGCTGCACTTTTACAGACACCTCACTGTTGCTTGGAGGAGGTGACAAGCAATGTGACAGTGGGTCCCCTAATGTCACACTTGGCATTTCTTTTAGACCTGAAGAGGGCAGACTTAGCAGCATGCACAGGCAGCTGATCTGTGCTCCTGCTGGTGGTGGTGGTATTCATTTTGAGCCTGCTCTCCCCAACACCATTTCTGGCCTCTTCAGGATCATGTTCCACTTGGACACTGTAGTGAAGGAAAGGGGAGGAGGACTCCCAGAGCTAGAAGAATGGTGTGGGCTCCCTTGACCGTTAGTCTGTATGCTCTCAAATGCTTTCCCTACCACTCCCCTAAAACTAGTCCCACCGGCTGCTTCACCATTACTGTTACTACTACTAACACAAACCACATCAAGTTCAGCTGCAGTCTTCCTCCTCACAGTGACTAGTAATATGATGATTACCGTCTCCTTCACGCCTAACACTAGCAAGCTGCTGGACCTTCTTAGTAGTATTAGTACTAGGACTGGCGGTACTGCTTGGGGATGGCAAGTGTGACTTAGGGTCCCCTGCTGTCACATTTGGCATCATCTTCTCCTCCCCCCCTCCTGAATATTACAAGACACACTAGCAGCTTCAGCACTGGTGGCAGCAGCTTCAACACTGGCAGCAGTCACAGTATTGGTGTCAGTAGGTTCAGAATTGGCAGCAGGCACAGCACTGGTTTCAAATGGGGCAACATGTCTGACAGCAGGCACAGCACTAGTGGTAGCTGGGGCAGCAATGGTGGCAATAGAGGCAGCATGTCTAGGAGCAGGCACAGGCAGCTGACCTGTCCTGCTTTCACTAGCAATACCCTTTTCTCCCTCCCTTTGCATTCCCTTTTCTCCCTCCCTTCCCATTCCTTTTTCTCCTTCTCTTCCCATTAAATTCCCCAAGATCCCTTAGGGTGATTTAGGGGGGCTGGAAAGCATTGGTTCCTCCTTCTCCTCCTCAGACTCAGTGGACACATAAGGATCCTTCCAGTTCTCCTTTTAATATTTTTAAAACTGCTCATAGTGATAGCAGTCACTATGAGCCTCTTCCGCATCAATTTTTCCTCAAGATCACTGCAGAATAGCACAGCATGTCTACCCCACTCTGTGGCTGCTTCTATTGTGTTTGACGTCTGCAAATATGTCAAGATTTTATAGCGAAAAGATGAAAAACACATAAATCAATGGGCAGAAACTTTTTAGCCATTGAAAAAATGGCAAAAAACCGTGGCCAATGTGCAAAAAATGCAAAAATTTGAATAGTTAGTTTTAAAGCGGACAAAAACATGGTTTTTCACAGAATTTCTCGTGGGAACATGGTGATAGATTTTACCCGCCACTAATCATGAATAAGTGCCAGTGTCTCTTAAGAAGAAAGAAAGTGTTGTGGACAAATGATAAATGCACTCTGCATGCTAACACATTTTTCAAGGTATATGTTGCTGTAGGACTCACAACTTTGACTTCCATCTACTTATTTCTCCAATACTGCCCTCAGAAGAAGTAATATTGTGCTGGGAAATGCTGCACCATAGGAAACATAGGAGAAAAATGTGTTGGAATAGGAGAACAATGTGTTGATTAGGAGACAAATCTGTTAGAATAGGCGAAAAATTTGCTGGAATAAGTGAAAAGGAGTAAAAGGAGAAAACTTTTGCGAAAAAGTCATGCAGAACATTTTTCTCACTTTCCCACCAAACATGCAAAGTGCCATTTTTCTCACTTTTTTCTCTTTTATTTCCCCCTGCAGAATAGTTCAAACCATCGACATGACATTTTATGCATGCAAATCTTTGAAAGACAACCCCACAAACCTGTAGAACTATTAAATAAACTTTGGCAGGTCATAGACAAATTACTTGCACCCTGCTCATTGAAATCTGGTTTTGTGTCTGCTGACCATGGCTCCAATATAATAGCTAATTAGTGAACAGGGATGGGTGACATTTTTCACCTCTAAAGTGAAGCAAGGCAAAAATGGCACTTCCTACTGACCTGGAAATTTTTTAAGAGAAATGCAGATTTTCTGCTTTTTCTGCCTTGCGTATTGCATTGAAATCAGTGTTAAGAATGAATTCCCCTCCTACATGGAAAAATGCTCTTCTTTTGCCAGAGAGAAATGTGTGTTAGGTTCCCACAACATGTCATTCAGTGTTTGTTTGTTTGTTTGTTTGAGAGAGAGAGAAAGCAGCACAATTTGGGAGCCAGAGAATATAGGCAAATAAAGTGGAGTTGGAGTTTAGTTTAGGAAATCTTTTGAGCAGGCAATTTGTTAGGGGAGTCTGGGGTAGTGTGAAGGGAGTAATTTGATTAACCCAAAGTACCTCAAAATATTGTTTGACTGAGAAGAGCCAGACAGGTGATTCAAGTGTCTACCTGAGCCTCTCTCTGACAAATATATTTTGCAGACAGAAGAGACAGACAAGTATAACTGACAATGACTCCTTCAACAGTCAGAAGAAGAGGAGTCAGCTGACTAATTAAGGTTTCTTGTCATCTTGTATAGTAAAGAACTTAAGACTGCAGTGGCGTTTGGAGAGAGAGTGAGGAAAGAAACAGCTGAAATATTCTGTACACTAGTTACAGGAAAGAAGAAGAAGCAGTTGCACAGTACCGCAGGGAGTACGTTACACTTTTGCAGCGTGTGAGAAATAGGGGCAATTAACATAGTAACATAGTAACATAGTAGATAAGGCTGAAAAAAGACATGCGTCCATCAAGTCCAGCCCATGCCAATAACACCCCTGTTGATCCAGAGGAAGGCAACAAAAAAGCCCTCTGGAGCAATTTCCAATGTAGGTGTGTGTGTGAGTGTGTCAAATAGTTCCCCGGATCAATATCCTATTTGCTTTGAAGCCATTAATAAAACAAAATAGTTTGACTGATAGGTGGCAGAGACAGGGACCCTAACATGAGCTGTGTCTCAGGTTGACTGTGACAGATACTAGAGACAGAGGCTTATATGACACAGTATTTTGATAAGGGGGCCATATATTACACAAAAAAATAAATGTCTAGCAAACAAACTAGGGACGAAGTAGAAGAAAGTAGTATTAGCAGTGCAGGGGTGTGTTAGCAATGTGGTAGTCCAAAAACTGACTGCAACCATGGTAGCTGCATCATGAGCAATAAACACTGATGATCCTCTCCTGAGGAAGCTGTTTGCGAAAGTGACATAAAATGTTCCCCCACCACCAATATGATTAATAAACCATTTATAAGCATTGAAGACTATAACTAGTTGCATCCTTGTGTTGATGGGATAGTGGAGAGAGGTGTAGCAGTTCAACTAACTGTTGCCTCTGACAGTGAGATAAACAAGTACAACACCTGTCCTAAAAGTAGTAGTCAACATTCTGAAAATCCTTTTAAGGGGAAAAGTAAAATGAAAGTGTTTAAGCCTTCAAAAATGCCTAGAGGAATATAAAAGAAGTGGGGAAGAAGCAGTTGGCAATGCTGATTATGACTTAATTATTCACAATGATGTTGATCTGGAATTTAACTCTCTAGCAGTTTTCTCTTCTTCTGATACAGATGAAGCTGAGAGTAAGAGAGAGGATGACATGGACAGGAAATAAGCTGACTTGAAAAGGCTCAATCTACCACTACTGAAAAGGACCACTATGCCTAAGAAATCAGTTGCAACGTCTGTCTCTGGACAAGTAAAGATGCAAAAAAATACATAATCATTCTTCAGTGATCACCATCTTCACTGTTTCCAATGCTAACCTCCACCCTGCCACACACACTGTTGTTGAGTAATCAGCAACACAACTCATCAACATTCAGAACCCTAGGTATGGACAGTGCTTCTGCTGTTGCTGTTGTAGTTGTAGTAGTTAAGGAAGTAGTAGTAGTAGCCCCTTGGGAATCCATCAGTCTGTGAAGTCTATAGTAATGAGATACTTCACTATCTATCCAAAAGCCAATCATGTTGCTATCAGTTGGCTATGCAAAAAGCATGTGAGAGGGGGAAGCAGGATCCCACCTAGGCAAATCCTCACTGAGATTCCACTTGAAGCACAACCACAGGTCTGATTGGGAGACACACCATCAACATGTCAGAGGTGCCCAGGCTACAGCAGCAGAAGCACATCTAAAAGTTCCTGTAGCTCTGCGACACACAATAGTAGTCCTGTTAATCTGTCAGAGTGAGCCAAGAACTCTTGCATTTTAAATAAGGCTTAAGGCTTCTACTAATGCCTGTCAAATGTAAAACACAGAGGAGTATGACCCTGAGTTTATTAGGGAAGATAACAAGAGTCATAGCGTGCTCATTCATGCTGCCAGCACCCCCCACAACCTCCAATGCCAGTCATGTTGTTCAAACAATTAAATCATACAGTTCTTCCACTATGTACTGTCAACCCGCATTTACTGAGTTTTAAGGAAAAAGTCAAAAACTTCACAAACATAATCACAAAATATGACTATGGAATGGCAAAGTTGCCAAAATGTTGGCAGTTGAGATGCTGCCTCATTCTTTTATAGGAAATGTTTTAAGAAGAACCAATGCCATGTGTTGCACCCAGCTAGCATATGACAGTTATTTTTATAGGATGGCTGTGCCAGAATTGTACTAGCAGGTGGTTAGTGTGGTGGGCAAAGGGCTTAAAAGTTCATATAGCCAGGAAATCCACCTGACAACAGATATGTGGATAATTGGCAGAGCAAATACTATATGACTATGACTACTCACTGGGTTTCCTTCCCACCACCAGTGGGCAACACAGGTTTATAGAATCAGATGACAGACAGTAATCTTGCCTCTGGTTCTGGCAGTGTGATTAAAAGGCAGCAGCAGGATAGCCCATACCATTGGCACACCACTTTGTACATGCAGAGAGACAGTACCACAAAGCCATAAATGAATTAAGTAAATTAGAGCAGGTGATAGAGGAATGGCTTTTACCTCACACCTTGAAAAATGATTTTGTGTATGCTGATGATGTCTCCAACAATAGCTGTCTTAAAATAGATGATATAGTGCATATATCCTTCTTTGCCCATGTCCTAAATTTAGTTGTGATTAGAGTTCTCTCAGAATCTATAAAACCTACAGAGAAATGTTTTCATTATCATTCACAAAATCTGTCCCCATTTTAGCCACTCCTACAGTTTTCGCAATACATTATATTCAATGCAAAAGTGTAACAACCTGCCCAGTCAGACCATTAACTAGTATACAATGCAAAACTGGAAGGTTTTGGAGGGAGCATCTTTGTCACCTGGTCAGTGGCAAATAATGTGTGACCTATGTGAGTTGCTGAAACCTTTGAGGAGGCCAACTAGCTGGTTAGTTGTGTTGGCGCAGGAATTAGTGATATTCTTCCACTGATATATTTACTGCAGAATAAACTGAGGAGCATGGCTAATCTTACAATAATGAACAAGCTAGTGAATGACTTGTTGTTAACATGCTTTGAGCAGTATCCTCACACACTGTCCATTAAAAGCAATTATGAATCACCAGGGTCGAGTCCTAGTGTGTCTTTCTGCAGCCCAACCTTACCTCATGTTCAACTACTCTTGCATAAACATGGTATCAAAGATATTTTGACTGTTTCTAAATCACTAATGTGATCGCTATTTTGTCACCCCGACTTTCCCCCTGGCTTCTCACCTGCTACTTTTGGTTGGTGGATCAGTAAAGGGATTTTTAGGGTGCAGGATATGTTGCAGTCCTCGACCTTGATGAATTGGCAGGTGTTTCAAGCTCACTATGAGGCTCCCCCTGGGGAGTATTTTCGATTTCAGCAGGTTTACCATTTTGTTCGCTCTTATTTCGGCCGTTCCCCTCCTCCTTGTCGCACCTCATTTGAGGTCTTATAAAATTCGATTCCCAGATGTAAAGGAGCCATCTCCAAAATCTACTTCCATATGCTGATTGTTACATTCCCTCAGGCTCCGGCCTATCGAGCGCAATGGGAGGCAGATCTAGGAGACTCCCTAGATCTTGATGATTGGAAGATTACCAGCAACACTGCCAATCTTACTCCCTGTACATTGATAAAGGAGAACAATTATAAGGTACTGTCCCGATGGTATCTCTGCCCAGTCAGATTGTCCCATATCTTCCCATCCTCCTCTCCTCAGTGCTTCAGAGGCTGTGCTCTTCGGGGCACATATAAACATATGTGGTGGGATTGCCCTTTTGAGCAGTCGCTTTGGTCCTATGCTTTTCACTGCTTGAACGTAGCTCTTGGAGTTACCCTTGACCCTGAGCCTTGGACGGGCCTTTTAAACAGGCCGTATAGAACTCAAGATTTTTCAATTAAGACCAATAAGCTTATTTTCCGGATTTATGTAATGTGGCCTATCACCCAGGATACCCCCAGGATTCACCCAGTTGGATGGAAGAATCTGGCAACTATTAAAAATGGAGAAGTTGACTGCGTACTCACGTAATTCCTCTTCTTCTTTTCTGAGTATGTGGACCCCTTGGGTGGACAATGTCTTGCCCCCTGATTTCAGTCGAGACCTTTTGCTTCATTGAATGACCTTTTGGTAGGCCGGTGGAGATGGACAGTCCTGCGGGCGAGTCTCATCTTCAGCTGTTCCATTTCCTTTCCCTTACTCCTCTCTTCCCCGCCTCCCCCCTTCCCCCTTTTTTTTAATCTCTCTCTACTCTTTTTACCTGTCGCTTTCTTTACCACTACCTTTAGAACAACCTTTTCATGACTGACACTGACTTAAGCACGTATCACTTCATCCCTGATACTTCATGTGGAAAATTTAGGGTTGTTTGATGAAAGATTGTATTCAATCACACTTTTGTTCTAGCTGCATTGTTTCCAGGAGCAGATATATCCGCTAGTCCTCAGTCTGCTTATTGCCACTGTACTGTTTCAGCATTGTTTTTTTATTACGAACCTCAATAAAATTTGAATAAAAAAAAAAGCAATTATGAATGTGTTCATGCTAATTTGCTTGACCCCCACTTTAAACATAAAATATCTGAATTTATGTCAAAGTGTAATCAATTTGTGCCAAGATGTGATTAGCATCTCTCTGAGTAACTGGATTCTGAGAAGAAATATAAAAATCTATAATATAAAAGAAAACGTGGTCCCCTGAACACAAATTCTCCAGACATGCCTGACACACCCCTGTGTGGCATCAAGGAGGGTACATGCTGATCACCTCCAGACTGCCTGTTTGCAACATGCAAGGGACATGATTTTGACAGGAGTGGCCAGG
Source organism: Rhinophrynus dorsalis (assembly GCA_037306005.1). Lineage (NCBI taxonomy): Eukaryota > Metazoa > Chordata > Amphibia > Anura > Rhinophrynidae > Rhinophrynus > Rhinophrynus dorsalis. The sequence goes on along the minus strand of CM074720.1, from coordinate 323,140,586 downwards.
GGTCAAAGACCTGTCAAAATCTCTGCAAGGACTTGCTCCACCTTCACTAGCTCCTCTTTTACTACACGCTTCAGCACTCAGGGAGTGTTAGTGTTTTGGAAATATTATAAATGTCCCATTCTTTCTCAAAATCTCCATCCCATTCAATGTCTCTCACTGAAAAGGAAATTGCCAGCTTTTTTTTATTCTCTGGGTGTCCTTTTGGAATGGGACCCTGGGGTGCCTATGATGGACCCTTGGGCCCCTGTTGTTTTTTCCATCCAGACTTTTGTTCATTTATTATTGTCTATATACATTTACACTTTTCTTTAGCTGTATCTCTCTGGACTGCTGCGATTTGCAATGCACTGGAGTTGCGCTGTTCCAGGGTCACACAGTGAAGTTCCATGAAGGATTATTGGGACACATGTGTACTCTTCATCAATTTTATGTATTCTATTTCTGTGTTTGTGTACTACCAATACTGCCCTTTTAGCTCATGCCCACCTGCAGCTGATGCAGTTACCTTTCCATCAGATTAATGCTTAACAAGTAATAAGAATACATTCACAGATGTATCACTAATATGTTATGTACAATCACATACACAAACACCTAGTAAGGCACACACCCACAGACACATCTCCATATACATCCATTGAGATCTATGCACACAGGGATATTGCTAACACTATTTTTTTACTACTTAAAATTACACTTTACTAAATACAAGGATAACTAAAAAAAAAAAAGTCAAGAACATTGCAACATTTTTCTGAACACATGACATCATCACAGGAAGCAATTCATGCATATCTGGGGCTGCAGTCTAACATTTGTGGTGCTTGTGGTGGCACATCTCTACGGGAATTGCTTCTTTTGTGTGGGTTTATAACTGATGCACACAAATGCTTTATAGCTCCTAGGAGTGGTCCTACTGCATGTTATCTGGTTACAGTATACATTCAGGATAATTACCTTCTAGACTGAAATGATTATGCCATTGACTACTGGCAAACAAAACATTGTGTTTTTTCCAGAACTGAAGAGTACTGCAGTGGAATACCTTAGTTGTCCATATAGTGCAGTCTAGGTGTGTTATCAGTGCAGCTGTTAATAATCTTATTACAAGGCTATCAAGCAGCAGTATTGGAAGGCTTCCATTGCTAAAAGTGAACCAGCATCTAATACCATCTGTGTATCAGGTAGCAGATGTGGACAAAACCATGTACCAATGGGAATGAGGAGGAAGAAGAATGTGAAGGGTTGTACCCATCTACCACAGTTGTGACCACTACTAAGACCATGGATTAACATTAATTATTAATAATAATGCAAGGTTAAAATGGATTCAAACATGATAATAAAGACAATTTATTTAGCATTCATGATGATTACATATATCAAATATATATATATTAGAAACACCGAAATAATCTATACAAGCGTTGTTTAAGGTGCTGGAAGAATATTCAAAAGTGTCAAGATATAAGGTTAATATTGAAAAATCGTTTTTCTTGGCTATGAATTTGTATGTTGAGTCTTTGGAATATCTGATGAATGATCTTGGTTTAGTTAATAGAAAGGATCAGTTTTTCAGCAAATTTGAAAAAATTTGGGGGAAGTGGCGGGAGTGGTGGTCAAATGGGGGGATGGGTTTCTTGTAGATGGTACTGAGCGATTGGATGATGGTGAGTAAGAGAGAGTGGGAAAAGACTGGTATTGAGAAGTTTGTGTGTGAGAGGAAGGGATTGAGAGAGCTACAAACATTGTGAAAGTGCTGTATTGCAAAAAGGGTAAGAGGAAGGGGAGGAGAAAGAAAAAAAAAAAGTGTCCACATACTGCTGTTGGTTTAAGGGTGGACGTATGGGGGTGTGCTTCAGTCTCAGGAGAGAGAGGACATGGGGATTAGGGTTTTTTGATTCAGCTGTTAGTTGGGGGTGGGATGTTGGGGGAAAATATTAAAAAACCTCAGGCTGGTCTGAACTGTATGCAGACTTGCATCTTATATTGCAAAATTGTGCAATTGTTCTTGCTATTAATATTATGGAAGATGTTGCTGTTGTACTCTCTTGTGTATTTGCTATGTGTTTGGACCGGCTTGATGATAAAATGTTTTAAAAAAAAAAAATGTAAGAATTAATATTACCCCATCTGTAGAAAATTTGGTGGAAGCCAATTTCCTTCCTTTGCTGAGGTCTACAAATAAATCTCTTAAGGCATGGAGGAGGTTATGTTTTTCAGCGTTAGGTCAGATAAATGTTTTGAATCACTATATTTTGCCAAAATGGCTGTATTTATGGCGAATGATCCCACTGGAATTTCTGCGCCCATGGCTGTCTCTTATAAACAGCTTTTCAGGCTTTTATATGGGAAGGGAAGAGACCCAGAGTAAATATGAATTTATTAGAGAGGAAAATAAAGGAAGGAGGATTAGGGGTGATGGAAGTTCAAAGATGTAAGTAGGATGTTTCATATTCTAATGACTCATAGTCCAATAGTAGATCAAGAAAGTTGGTATAAAATTGAGAGTGAACAGAGTGGAATGGAAAATCTGGGATCTGTATTTTGGTTAAATGGATTTAAGAAAAAGGAAGCAGAAGGAAAGAAAATTTCAAGAGTGCTGAAACAGTTAAATAAAACTTGGGTTACAATGCTAAGACAATTAAATATTAGTAACAAAATTATTCCTGCTCTCCAGCTGGGAATAGTGAACGACCATATAGAAAACATGAATATTCAATCCTGGCAGAAAGCACAGATAATTAGAATAGACAATATGTATGATGGGGAAAAAAATCTAATTCTTTCCCCAACTTAAGAATGAATATCAGTTAAAGGACAAAGATTTATTCACACATTTAAGAATTAAGGGGTTTATGGACTCATATATGGATCTAAGGGGAAAGTGATGAGAAGGTTTAAAGATTTATTTGAGCTAGAGGATTGTCTTAGTCTGCTCTCTAAATGTGCAAAATGTTCACATTATTTAAGATACCAGAACTCTCCCCCCACCCAGCTTTAGGGAAATGGAAGAAAGATCTTAGGAAAAAAATTCAGGAGAAGGACTGGATTAAGGCCTCTGGTAAAATGGTTAGCAGTTTGCACTGCCTACATTTAATAGATGCCCAGTTTAAACTGGTAAGTAGATGGTACTTGGTTCCATTAAAGTTTCATAGAATCTATCCAGAAATTTCAAAGATATGCTGGAGATGTGAATTGGATGAAGGGAGTTATATGCATACATGGTGGACATGTGGTCCAGTACAAGAGTACAGGAAGAAGGTGGTCCAATTGATACATAGACATACGAACATTGATCTAAAGCTCAATCCAGAAGTGTTACTGATGAGCCTGGAGTGACCAAATATGAGTACTAATAATGAAATGATTATTATACACATTTTGGCTGCGGCAAAGATGTGTGTAGCAAGGAAGTGGAAGTCTAGGTCTGTGCCAGAGATAAGTGAAGTTAATGAGCAGACAAGATAGCAAGTAAAAATGGAAATGGGAGTATCATTTGGTACGAAGGGTGCATATCTGAAACAAAGTATTTGGGAAAATTGGTTGAGCAGAATGGATCTTACTTCTACGAGTGATCTAGCTGAAACCAACTTAATCGGTACTACTGTAAGTTGCTTCCTGCCTTCTGACCATGGGATGGGTACTGTATGGGATTATTATAATTGATGTTAAAATTATATAAAGATGGTAGTTTATGTATGGATGTTTTGTATTGATATGTGAAATAAATAAAATAAAAAAAAAATCATGTGTGTTTTTGAATATTATTATTTCCCTTGAAAGCAGGAAGGAACTGTGCCTTATCAGCAACTGCACAGTATGTAAGCATTGTGACATAGGAGAGGGACTGGGAAGAGAGTTTTGAGGAGGAGTAGGGAAGGGACAAACCTAGGTGACAGAAGAGTAATTTGTGCTGCAGCATTCTGTATAGATTGAAGTGGATGGAGATGGGAAGCAGGAATGCCAGACAGAAGAATGTTGCGATAGTCCATGCGGGAGAGGATAATTGCTTGTATAAGAATTTTATCTCTGGAGGAACATAGGGTGGGACGGATTTTAGCAATGTTATGCAAAAGAAAGTGACAGAATTTAGCAATGGCATTAATATGAGGGGAGAATGAGAGAGATGTGTCAATTATCACCCCTAGACACCACTCTTCTGATAGTGGATTTATGGTAGTGCCATTTACAGTCACCTGGAAGGGTGCTAAAGGGCCAGGCCTAGGTGGAATGAGGAGTAGCTCTGTTTTAGACATATTGAGTTTGAGGTGACTATGAGCCATCCAGTCTGTGATAGCCAAGAGGCAATCTGTAACTTTACTCTGGATATCAGAAGTCAGTTGAGGTGCAGATAAGTAAATCTAGGTGTCATCTGCATAGAGGTGATATCTGAGACCAAATTAGTTAATAAGATCAACAAGTGTAAAGAGAAAACATAAGCGGTCCTAGAACAGAACCTTGAGGAACCCCAACAGAGAGCTGGATGGGAGAGGATGAAGAGGTGGCAGAGGAGACAATGAAGGATCTGTTAGATAGATAAGAGGAGAGGCAGTCCAGTGCTGTGTTAAGGATTCCTAAAGAGTGATGAATGCGGAGGAGGAGAGCATGAGCAACAGTGTCAAAATCTGCTGAGAGATCAAGCAGGATAAGTATTGAATAGTGACCTTGAGATTTGGCAATGTGAAGATCATTGTAAGAACAGTTTCAGTGGAGTGAGCAGTGCGAAATCCAGATTGAACTTCCTTGGAGTTTGGAATACATACCTAACATAAACATCAGGGTGTTTTAGGCTGTATGTTCTTAATGAAAGCAGATGTGCCAAGGTGTGTTCCATTTTTTCCCCTTTTCACTAGCTTATCACCCATAGTGCATAGTGTAACTGGTAATTGTACTGCACCTGCCCCAAATGGAAAATTAATCCTACATCCATGATTTTAGTGAGAGGGTGGTAGAGAAGAATGGCCTTCTCCTTCTCCAGAAGCACCTGCAATGGATGGGCCCAGTGCTGTTGCTATTGCATCAGCACTTAAGCTAGAACCAGAAGTAGTAGTGGTAAATAAAACCACACCTACCTTTCCTAGTCCCATATGACTGGTTGTCATGGTGGTCTATGGCATATGGTGGTCTATGGCATATTAGCTTTGTCATCAGCCAGCTCTTGTGTAAAATATATATCTCTCTCTCTGACAACTCAGTAGCAGGAATTACAATAGCAGCAAATGTCAGTATGTCACTGCGGGTGGTGGTGGTGTTGCCCATTCCCAAATCTCATATTACCCGTTCCTTATCACTTTCTGACAAAAACACTCTCATACTCAACACCAGGTGCTCCACCACCCTCACTCTAATTTTTATCTCCACCAGTCTCAAGCTGCTCTGTAGGACTGGTTTGTGTTGACAAATGTGACAGAGAGTCCTCATCTCTCATACCTGTCATCACCTCAGAAGGCTGCACATTGACAGCTTGCACAGTCAATTGACCTATGCTGCAAATACTGCTATACAGTGGCCCCTTCTTTATTAGGTTTCCCAAGATCTTTAGGGGCAGTATTGTAAGAGTTGGGATCATTTGGACAGAGAGAAGTGAGCTCCTTTCACTGCTACCACTGCTTGATTCTTCCACCTCTGATGGTATTAAGTAACACTACAAACAATTTTTTTTTACTTTTTCCTCTATCCCTTTCTATGCTTAATTTGTGCTATTTCTCCTATTCTACATGTGCTGTGTGGTGAGAAGTTTGGACAGGGGTTTTGACACAGGATATCTCAACCAAATGATGCCAAATAAATGATGCCATGCATTAGTATTAATGATTTACAGCTGCTTGTTGTGATCAAGGGCTAATAAGTGCTTTGTTATGTTATTTGGTGGTATTGTTTTCTTTTTTCTCATTTTATGTGAGCTGCTGAAGTACTTGAGGGGGTTACTCTTCTGGTTAGTTGTTCCAGTGCAATAGTTAGTGAGATACTTCCACTAATATTTTATTATAGAAAAAATGTAAGCATATGGTCAATAATTTTTACAATAAAAAAGAACATAGACATGAACCAGGTGATGAATGATGTAACAACATGTTTTTAGGTGGATCATCACTTAGTCTCCAATGAGGAATACATTTTTTCTTGAACACTACTTTAAACATAACATTTCTGAATTTGTGCAAAGTCATGAACAGCAGCACTCTAAGAAGGTTTCTATAAAAACATATAAATAAATCCTTATAAATTAAGAAGAGGATTACATTATGGAGGATGACGTAGAGAAATATAGAGGATATATACTACTAGAAATCACTGTGAAATGAAAGTAAGCAAGCAGGTCTTGCAGAACACATGCCCTCATCATCATCATCATCATCACAGGAAGCAATTAATGTGTCTCAGTGGAGGTAGTCTAAGATTTGTAGTGGTGGTGGCTGTATTGTCTATAGGATTTGCTCTAAGAATCTGGTTTTGAAACTGACGCATAAGAATACCATATACCTCCAAGGAGTGGCCCCACTGTATGTGAGATTTATAGCATCATTTTGTGGTAACTATGTTCTAGTTTGATATTAATACTCACTTGAGTACTGGCAAACAAAGCAGTATGTGTGCTAGCACTGGTGTGTATGTACTGCTATGGTAAACCTTAATTTACCCCAGCAAGCGGTTATATCAGTACCAACCATAGAACAGATCTATTCATCAACAGAGTAGGTAGACTTACATTTTCTAATATGTAGCAGAAGTGAACAAAATTCTCAAGACAGAAAAGCATACTGTACATATAGTTACAGCAGCATTTAGGATGAGATATTTGTACAGATGCCACAATCAACATTCAGGAAGAATACTGTGAACATTGATGAATGATTGAAAACTAATAATGCATGGTTGTACTGGAATCATACATCACAACTGCACATAATTTGTCTAGCATTCCTTCCTATTTATCATCAAATATTCACCACCATCCACATCTACAACGTTAATGAATTATGTTTATTAAAAGTAATTCATTTTGTTTCAGAGAACTGTAACAGGCAATCACTGATAATGATTAATCTGGTAATAAGTTATCAGTAAAACAAATTTTTGGGTTCATAATGGTTAAAAACAATATGTCATTTAAAATTATGATTTTCTTTTAGCAATGTGTGGATGTAAGGTAATTTTCAGAATGTGTTGCATAGAAATGTTGTTTATACTTAGCAAGGGAGTGTATTGTTTAGGATTGTTTATTAATCTAATCATATAGTTTTGTTTCTAGAACATCTCCTGAGTAAACTAATATGCTAGAAGGCCCTTTTTTGTCCTTCTACTTACATATTTCTAAAAGTAATTTACCTCTGTTTAAGCCTATAAAATAAATATCAGGGTGCTACAACAATAGAAAAGGCATGGTAAAGCGTACTTATAAGTGAGCTTGTATAAGATTATAGGTGTGATGTATTTTATGAGCAGAGAGAGAGACACACACACACACATAAATACACATAAATACTTTATGCAATGTTGATGGTATGTGATCATTTTATTATTGCAAGCACATTATGTAACAATACTCTGCTAGCTGTTATAGATTTACTAATGATATTTACTAATCACCTTTTTATATTTCTGTATAATTTATTAACATAATAACATAGTAACATAGTTGATGAGGCTGAAAAAAGACATGTGTCCGTCAAGTTCAAAATTGTACTCCATATTCTAGATGAGGCCTAACCAAGGATTTATACAGAGGTAGGATAGTATAAGCATTCCTTGCATCTACACCTCTTTTTATGCAGGCTAGTACCATATTTGCTCTTGCAGTAGCTGAGTGACTCTGCACACTGCTGTGAAGTCTATCGTCTATTAGCACTCCTAAATATTTCTCTAATGAGGATTCCCCAAGTTGCTTCCCATTTAGTGTATATGTAGCAAGTTTGTTTCTACAGCCCAAATGCATAACCTTAAATTTTCTACATTAAATGTCATCTGCCACTTTTCTGCCCATTCACTCAGTTTATCTAATCCTTCTGTAGAGAAAAAACATCCAGCTCTGTATGTATTTCCTTACATCTCTTAGTGTCATCAGCAAAGACTGAGATGCTACTTTCAATTCCCACTTCTAGATTATTACTAAACAAATTAAAAAGCATTGAGCCCAGGACTAAACCCTGGGGAACCCCACTTATAACTTCAGACCAATTTGAAAAGGTTCCATTTACAACAACTCTCTGTCATCTATCATTTAACCAGTTCTCAATTCATGTACAGATAACACTGCCCAAACCGAAGCCTTTTAATTTATGCAATAACCTGTTGTGAGGTACTGTATCAAAGGCTTTTGCAAAATCCATGTATACTACATATACAACAATTCCCCTATCCAAATTACTCTTTACTCTTTCATAAAATGCAAGTAATTTAGTCTGACATGATCTATTCATCTTGAAACCATGCTGATTCCTACTAATAGTATTGTTTATCTTGACATAGTTCTGAATAGTGTCAGTTAGTAAACCTTCTAGTATCTTACCCACAATGGAAGTCAAGCTCACAGGTCTATAATTACCTGATTTTGATCTTGCTCCCTTTTTAAACAATGGAACTACATCAGCTTCCCTTCAATCACAGGGCACTATGCCTGATGAAAGTGAATCAATAATATTAAGTATAATGGTCTTGCTATTACTGAACTAAGTTCCTTAAGTACCCTTGGGTGTATACCGTCAGGTCTAGGTGCTTTATTCACCATAAACCTCTCCATTCTCTTTTGGACCTTGTCCTCAGTAAGCCATGTAAATAATGGAGGAAATTCCATAAATTTGTCAGTTTGCCCATAGCCCGTCTTTGTTGCTTCTTTTGTATATACTGAAGCAAAGAATGCATTTAGGGTGTCAGCCATAGCCTTATCCTCACTAATCAATTCACCTGTCTCAGTCCTAAGAGGACCAATATCAACCTTAACTTTTTGTTATTAATATAGTTGTAGAATTGTTTACGGCTTTTCTTGCTCTCATTAGCAATATTTCTCTCATTTTAAATTTTAGCTAGGTTAATTGCTTGCTTGCAGATTTTATTAAATTCTTTATATTTTTTAAATGATGCATCTGACCTGTTTGACTTAAACACTTTAAAAGCCTGCTTTTTATTTCTCATTTCCCTGCAAACCTCATTATTAAGCCACATTGGTTTCCCTTTACTCCTCTGTGCTTATTCCCCAATGGTATATATTGACGTGTATATTTGTCTAAGAGCATTTTAAATACATTCCATGATTCTTGTGCATTTTTATCTTTGAAAATTACATCCCACTGAATATCCTTTAATGCATCTTTTAACTTTGAAAAATTTGCCTTTTTAAAATTGAATGTTTTAGTTAAACCCTTGCTATTGGGTTTATCATTAAAAATTTCAAAGGATACCATATTGTTGTCACTGCTAACCAAATGTTCCCTTACTTGTACATTGTTTATTGTGTCTGAATTGTTTGAGCACACTAGGACAAGCAAGGTCTCTTTTCTAGCTTGCTCCTCTACTAGTTGGGACATAAAATTATCTTTTATCATACTTAAATTAATTCCCTTTGTCATGTCATGTTGCTCCAGTCAATTTCAGGATAGTTGAAATCTCCCATTATAATTACCTTTGCTGACCTAGAAGCCTTTTCCATTTGCAGTAAAAGTTGGGCTTCCTCCAACTCCCGAATATTAGGTGGCTTGTACCAAATCCCCACTAACATTTTTATTATGTGTGCCCTAAGTGTGTATTTCCTTTTTTTTATTCCTTTATTTTTCAATGTACAGATAGACTGTATCTATACAAAATAGAAAAACATTAATTTATTTTTACATGTTTAAATTCTCATATTGTTAAATCATTCTCAAATCATCATAACTTTATACATCCTACTTCATTCATACACAGCCATAAACAGTCATGGGGGGGAACAGATTACTGGCCCCTGGGAACTATTATGACAAAAATGGGACACACTTAACTCACATCTTTGTCTAAGAGAGGTCCTTTTATAATCGTTTTACCTACTATTTAATAGGCGACTAAATTAGATTGACCCAAGGTAAATCTTTACTCAATGGAAGAATCGCCCGTTCTAATATAACTTGACCATTTTTACCAAATTTCAGTATATTGCTCATATCTTCCTTCTCTCAGATAAAAATATTGTTCCATCTTCTTCTGGTAATCAATTTGATCTATTACCTCCTTCCATCTTATCTCACCTTGTTATTTCCAATTCCTAGATATACAGATCCTACCAGCTGAAAGTGTATTTCAACCCACAAGGCATCTACCTTTTCATTGAACCCTTTATTTGTATCTTCCCTTAAACTAGGCATGCTTTACATATAGACATACCCCTCTTCCCCCTTTATTAACCCTATCCCTCCTAAAAAGTGAATAACCCTGTAGATTGACTGCTAAGCCATATGTATCATCTAACCAGGTTTCAAACACACCAATCAGATCATACTGCTCATGTGTTGCAATCATTTCTAGTTCCCCCAACTTACTAACCAGACTATGAGCATTTGCATGCATACATTTTATCATTTTGCTATTCTGAAAGATTTCCTTCTTTGTCAAATGTATCTGCCTTTTATCAGGCTGTAACAATGGCAACTCCCTATTAGATGATCTAGCCCATTCCCCCTCTCTACCCCCATGCCCCTTCTCTAATCCCATTTCCTCATTTATACTGCCTTCCCCATCCTGTGTTGCAGCACCCTCCCCCTCTTTCTAGTTTAAAGTCTCCTCCAGTCCTCTAACCATCCTAACACCCAGCACCATGGCCCCCCTTCCCCTAAGGTGCAATCCATCACAACTATAATTGCCCCCAAGGGAGAAGGCTGCCCAATGTTCTAGGAACCCAAACCCCTCCTGCTTACACCAAGTCTTTAGCCAAACCTTTAACTCCCTAATCTCCTGTTGTTTTTCTAATGAAGTGCATGGCACAGGTAGTATTTCAGAAAATGCTACCTTGGGGGTCCTCTGCTTAAGCGTATATCCTAAGTCCCTGAAATCCTTCTTAGTGGACCTCCATTTTCCACTGACTTTGTCATTAATACCAACATGTACCATGACAGCCGGGTCATGCCCAGCCCCTCCCAACAATCTATCAACCTGATCAGCCACATGTCGAACCCGAGCTCCTGGGAGACAGCAAACTGTACGATTGTGGTGATCTTGGTGACAGATTACCCTGTCTGCCTTCCTAATAATAGAATCCTCTACTACCACCATCTTTCCCGGATCCCAACTGTGCTAGAGGGGCTGTTCTCCAGGCTGTTAGAGATAACAGTCCTCTCCAGCAAAGGCATCCCTGTATCTACATCCCCAACTTCATTACTCAAAGCAGCAACTCTATTAGGGTTAGTAACCACAGGAGTGTCCTCCCTATTCCTCTGCCCCCCTTGTTATGTCATATTGTAACCCATCTGGTTACTTGCTCATTCTTTGTGCAGTCTCCACCCCCAGAACTACCTACCACCACATTCCTCTCAAGATTGGCCATCTCTTTCAATGTTGCAACTTGCCCCTCTAGATCTCTCCTCTAGATCTGCCACAGAGGTATGCACCCTGGAACGGTTGTTCCAGGTGTGCAAACATATGGCAGCTTGTGCACTGAGTTAAATGGACAATCATGCTACCACTCATATTATGCCAGTTACCACAATCTAAAAGGCGGGGAAAAAATATCTGCAAAATATGGTAATAAATGTGTTCCCCTGTGTAATCCCCTGAATTTGAATTCCTTTATTTAAATTCCCATACTTACCACATTTCTGCACTTACACACTGATGCAAGATTCACACATTCAAGTATTCACTGTGCATCTGTTATTTAAAACAAGAATCCACCAATTACAAACACAGCAATTAACCACTCCCACCACACCAGACTGCAATTAGTTCCTTGTATCACAGCAAAGGGAGGGGAAAAAAAACAATGAGATTTGCTTTTTAAACTCTCCCTTACCACACTACACCACACAAAATATATACCTCGCAAATATCTCAAGCACAGCTTTTTAGGTCACAGGTATATAATAAGTATATACCTATTTAAGTATGTTTGAAACTCTTGTCCGTTTCTTTATTGTACTCTCTATATTCTGATGAATTTTGAGACCATTTTACATATATATTAGGGTAAAGTGAACTTATACCAAGAGTAGGGAATAACTGCCCCCTCAGTCTTTATATGGAAAGAAAGATACAACCCTTAACAATATACAGATAGCATACAGATTACTATTCAGTATACATTAATATACATTCAACCTTCAACAATATAGAAGACTAATATTCATGTATGCTTTTTATTTTTATTTTAAAATTGTAAAAGAGTATTAGTGTGCATTATTTTGATTCAAACAGACCAGTCACACTCATGTAACATACACAGCTGGCATACCTTTCCAAAACAGGCCACAAAAGCATGGCAGTGGAGGGATAACATGTTTACTGTAGACAAGTAATTTAATAGATAAGCTTTTAAAAATTATGATTTTTTTAAGCAAGCTTATGGTTCTTTATAAAAATTGCAACTTAAGAGTTTACAGAAGGCCACTATATCAGGCCATTCAAAACACATTTTTATAGGTGGTGAACAGTTTAAGAAAACCATTCCAAAAATTATAATAGTGTCTTGCACATTTGTTAGTCTGTGCAAAAATAATTATAATTACAAATAAAACTTTAGATAAATGGTTGGTGGTCAGGAGGCACAGTGAGTTTTTTGAGGGAGATGGCTGCCCATGTATCTCATGCACCTCAGGGTTTGCAGTCACTGCTCCCAAGAAAAAGTACTCCCTCTCCATGAGCTCATGGAGGAGGTGAAGAAAGATCATCTTGACTGCAAACCTTCTCCCTGGATGCACCTTGAAGTGGTTTGTCGTGCTGCTGCAGTAGTAGTAGTAGCAATTGAAATGTCCATCTGTCAAATATCACTTCTGCCACAGCAATTACCAGCACCACAGTCTGTGTCAGGGATCATTATCCCACTCTCACCAGTACCCAGCATGATGGAGACACCTGCCTGATCCTCCTATACAATTTGATGATGTTCTTGGGACTGAGAGACAGCAACAGGAGTTCAGAAACAACTATATCATTAAACGCCATCATGCCATTTATAAAGAAACCCATTGCCATCATATCTCTCTCACTCCTGGATTTTCTGAGCTATGAAGTTCTCAATATCATGTCTGAATCATCACCATCATCCTCATCAAAAACTGCAACATCATAACCTCCATTGCTTGTGTGATGCAGATTGTGGATCTGACCTAGGTGTGAGTGATGCACCTGGTGTCTGACTCAAATACACAAAATCAGCAGGCTCAGTCAGGCAGCTGCAACTCTCTTCTGTTACTACTGCACACAACCATCCTTGTGCACTTTTCAGAAGTTCATCCTAGGGTTCAGGGGTTATGGTGGCAGTGGACGGAGCACTATCTTCTGGTGGACTCTGGCATCTAGGAGTCACAGGAGATGTAGTGGAGGGGTGGTAGCACTATCTTGTTATTGGCAATGGTGTTTCTGAGTCACATGGGATGTTGGGGGGACAGAACTATGTGCTAGTGAGCTCTGCTGACCACTCCTACCACTACTGCTGTTGCTATTGGATTCCTCCACATCATTTGAAGCAATGCTCCAGCTGCCCCACATACATACAAACACACACACTTGCATTACAATACAGCAGGCAAGAGCAGCAACAGGTATCCTCTGTCACGGTTACCCAGAGAAGTTCAAGAGTCAGTAAGGTTTAGTTAATGCAGTTTATTAACAAATGACATACAGCAGTTATATACAATATATACAATAAGAATAAGCACAGGGTAATAGCCAGAAAGCCTGCTATCAGAAATAATAGGTTGCAATGCTAAACCACTGTGCTGGAGACTTGGCCTTAGCCACTGGAAGTCTCGGCAGGAACCAGGAACAGGAACTGGAACAGGAACCCAGGATCTTGATCTGAAGAGGAATAGGCTCTGACTCAGCCTGCAGTCAGATATGCAAGTCTACCAGAGCCTCAGGCCTGCACTATATTGGGTGTTTGATCACCAAGGGAAAAGAATAGTGAGACAGAGCCACAAGTCAGCGCCAGAGGGGGTAGTCAGACAAACCAGGTCATACACAGTTCAGGTAGTCAGCCAGAGCCACCAGTCTGCACCAGATTGGATGTCCACTATTAGGGGTAAGGCAAAAGAATAGTCAGACAAGCCACAGGTCAGCACTAGAATGGATGGAAGACTAGCCAGGTACACAGAGCCCAATGCAACAGAACTGATTTGAACAACAGCGCAAGGGCATCTGAGTCAGGCCTCAGTCTTCCCTTTAAACCCCTCCACAGGAAGTAGGAGGAGGAGCAGCTCAAAGGGAGGAAGTAGGAAGTTGGTAGGAGGAGACTACAGTAAGCAAACAGATAAAACAGTGGCCTGCAGCATGCTTGAAGCCTCGCGCCTTCAGGTGGTGCTGAAGTCAAGGTAAGCTGTAACATCCTCTGAGTACACAACTTATTCCCAGTTATTTTTTTTTCTCTCTACAACTCCCTCTACTTCTACAGTTCTCTACCTGTTTCAAATACACCTCATAGCACAGTGAGAATTTCTAGATTTTTATTGTGGTGACGAAGGAATTAGCATTGTCATATGAAGAAAATGGCAATGTTCTTGCAAGAAATTTGATGGCAGTAACAGGAAGGCAGAATTCATATGTACTTTGAATAAGCAGGAATGTCTGCAGAAAAACCTCCAAATCATGGGACTTTTTATCCTTTCCAAATTCTGACATATTGGTGGGAAAAACTACACAGCCAGACATGTAGAGAGTAGAAGAGTAGAATTAACTTCTGTAATTTCACCACAGTGAACCATTTTCTTGAAATCATCAATTATTCCATTATACCACCAAACTTCTGTTCTGCGTACTAGCATAGCAATGGTAACAATATAGAACAGTAATACACTGATTCTGTCTATTGAAATTATTTTGTTTATCTGGTGTTTTGGGGAGATTACATCCCAAACTTGTGTGTCTTGGACAATTATTCAACCCCCTAGAGTTTCCTAATGCCATTTATCTTGAATTCTCTTTAAATCTACATCTTTTTGGATATTAGGACCAATTAATGGATGTAAGGTTATTCTTCTCTTCAGTTGTTTAATGTAATTTTGTATGTTTTTATTCATTAATTGTGCCTTTATGGCAATTGTATATAAGTTATTCCACATCTTCAGTTATTAGGGCTTGATTGTACTCAATTCATACATTGGTTTGCATGCTCTGCTTCATTTCCTCATTTAAGAGAAAAAAAGAACAGTAGCTTAATTATGGCACTCTGATTATTTGTAGTATTTTATTCCACAAAAGATATTTAAAACATAACTTTTATTATGAATGATATTAGCAAAAGAAAAGCAATTAGGGCAAAATATAATTACAAAAACAGTATTAAAAAAAAAAAACCTTAATCACACAGACACACTGATAGACCGTTTCAAACTTGTTTGCAGTCCCACACTGTGATGATAAGTATCACTAGACTCTATCAGTGATGGAAAACCTATGGCACATGGTTTACTATTGAAATGTCATCGCCTACATAGCGATGCTCAAAGGGGTGACATCAGAATGTAATCCGCATCAAAAGTGCGACCTCTGAATGTCGCCCGCTTAAAGGCTCCCCTTCTCTGTCAGCTGAAAAAGGAAGGAATGCCATAGCTACATAGTTCTACATATAAAAATACAATTTTAACATTGTTATTATCAGGGAAACAAAGAATACAGCATATGTATTTGCCAGTTAAGAATATTCAGTGTAAACATAAAGAACACAGGACAATTAAAGTTCAGAGGGGAGATGCAGAACCAGCTTACACCTCCCAGACTTAGTGCCACCAGGCAGTGCTTTGAGACCAGATTAGCCTACTATGTAAGTAGGCACCTCTCAATTTGTTGTCCAATCAGTCAAATGCCGCATCTTCATGGCAGAGCTCATAGAGCACCTACATGGCAGAAATCCTTCATGGCAGGTGCAGGAGCAATGGCCTTAAGTGGGCGACATTCTGATGTTGCCGCATATTAAGCAGGTGACATTTTGATGCCACCCTTTTGATGAAGTCAACATTCTAGTGTCGCCCTTTTAAGCATCGCCATGTAGACAATGACATTTCCATAGGATATCTGACACACCTGCTAGCCTTGATACTCAGATGCCTTTATAGTGGCACTTGGAAAGGAGCCAGCTCCACCCCTGTTTGCCATCTAACCTTTTTTCATTGGTTATGTGAAGTCAAATTCTCCTTTGCTCAAAGCCATGTTGTTACTTGGATTAATATTGTACAATGCATTAATATTTTGTAACTTCCACATCTAAGTTGGTAACTTTGCAGAAAATACGCTGTGGCCTCCATTTGCTTTAATTGCACCCAACACTGATCCAATGATATTACAATTATTCTTAATACAAAGTATTCTGCAAAAGAAGTTTATTGTGTGTGTATTTATTGTTCAACAAACATACAGTTTGCATAAGACTGATAACATAAAGGGAGTGCACAACTGTATATAGCTGTCTTTTCACATATGTTTTCCATGGTAAATTTTCAATACTGGAGCTTTTATATCTCCAACCTAGTCTCCCTGCAGAAAATTGGGCACTTGGGCCCAAAAATGTCCACCATCACTGCTCTAGAGCAATGAAAGACTTTTAAATTAATATAATTTATAATATACTTTATCTACAGTCCAGCATATATAATGATTGAATGTTGTTAATTTGATAATTATTTGTATGTTAAATATGTTGTTATAAGTCAGGAATATTACCAGTACTCACAATTATGAATTAGAAACCATATCGTAACTGACAGTGGTATTAAAAGTAACCACTGAGTGTGCTTAGTATAAGTATCACACAATTAGTATCTAATATGTGAGCTAGTCGTTCACCAAGTTGAAAGTTATGAAAACATGCTTTGCATTAGTCCTAAGCATACCTGGGAACTCTCCTGATCTGCCCAGGAGACTCCAGCTTTTGAAGTAAATGTTCCTCCCACTTTCTGCCTAACTCTCCTCCTTCCCACCCTGTTCTAACCATTTCTCACCCACTTCCTGCCCACTTTATGACAAAATTTATTAAGCCCAACCCCCACAGTGACCTTTAATACTGCTTTTAGCATTTTAAAATTAGCCTTTTAAGATGGAATGTGTTCTGTTATGCTCTGCATCCTGTTTGTCTCCATAACGTTACTGTGCGTGTAGTCATTATTCCACACAGGACACAAATTGTCATGTTCATATTAACCCTTCGAGTGCCAGAGGGGTGCGCAACCCATTGCTTTGCAAGGCGTTGCGTACCACTCTGGCACTCAAAGGGTTAAATACCATGGTACCAAGGTAGTCTGAGTGCCAGAAGTTGTGTTCAACTCATTGTGAAGCAATGCACACCTCTGGCACTTGAAGGGTTAAATACAAATGTGTTTAGTGAGCCAAAAGACTTTATATTTGAGTCTAGACGCCTAAGCAGCAGTCTGGCCTATTTCAGTATTTTTGATTTGTATCACTGTTGCCTCAGTTAATTAATTTTGCTGGACCTTTGATATGTGCATTGATTTTTTTTTCAGAATTTCACAGGTTTAAACATTTGAAAACCTAATTGCAATTTCTGTTTATCTAAATAATATATTTTCAAATTAAGTTATTTAAGTTTTAGTCCATTGCAGTTCATAACTGTCACGGTCACACTGAGAGATAAACCTGTTATTTCAAAATATGATGATGGTTAACACATATGGGCAGATGCACTAAGGCATGATAAAGAGATAATAAAGCAGAAATGACTTCTTCAATTTTATCACTAGTCCATGTCCTGTGTTATTCTATGGAACAAATGCACTAATATTTCCCCAGCTTTGGAGATCTTACTTCATAGGCTCTATAGAATAACATAGGAAGTGGAAAAGTGACATCACAGGTGAAGTCATATTCACGTTATCGCCTTTTTATCACTCTCAACTGATTCATTCCTCAGACTCCACCCACCAATATAGGCACCCTCCTCAAACCCCTTTTATACCATGTCTTATGGTGGTTTTTTAATTGTATGTAATATTTATTTTTTATTAAGGCGATAAAAAGTGGAAAAACTGCACGGGATATCACATATGAAACACAGACACCATAACATTTATGTCAAATATGTTAGAGACAAACACCCATTACAGAAATCTAGCACAACTGTTACTGTACCCCCTGACTCTCTAGAAAGGCAACAAAAGGCAAGGTGGAGATCAAAGAGAAGGAAGAATAAAGAAACCCAGACAGACACTGGAAGTTCTATGATGAACTAAACAACTAGCTCACCATCAAAATCACCTTCTTTCTCTAGGGTAACAACTACATCTTCTTCCAGTCCATCTCGTTCATTGTTACCTACCCCGCCGAATGATAGCCACTCTATCGGTGTTAGGATATGGCAATTCATCTCTACCATTGCACACTGTGGTGCACTGACCACACATGCCAGTGTGGAGGAGGAGAATTGATACCAGGTCATCAAGCAGCATCTGAGGAGATTCCATCCCGCATATGCTGGTAGGGAGGGTTCATCATTACTGTTAAACTGTCAGCAGTTGTCATGTGTCTTTAGCGGGGTCTGGACAAGGGGTAAAGTGACAGCGGCAGTACTTGTTTTCTGGTGTCATGGTGTTTGGATACAGTTGTGCCCCCAGCTGTTATTTATCACACACACACTGTGCACATTGCAGTCGCTGAAGAGAGGCACAGTCCCTGCTCTCAATGGAAAAAATTATATTCTAATAACAACACACCCCATGATTTTGGAGGAGGGGCAGGTGGAGAATTATTGGCCAATTTCTTCTTTTCTCCACATAGACTGGTGTGCTATTTATTGTGCTGCTACTGCCTCAGGCTCATCACCGGATATAGTCAGGGCAAGTGGAACCTTCATCATTCATCACCCATGTTACTGGTATCCCATTCCCTTTCAGCTGCCTAATCATCCTGCTGCTTAAACATCTCAGCAGCAACAGCAGCAAGAACAGCAGTTGAAAATTCCGCAATTCTGGACTCAGACTCAGGAGGAGGACATTTGATATTGGCCAGTGACCTAGTGCCAACATGACTTGCTGGCACTAGGCCAGGAGGGCATTTTTTTCCCAGGGATTGTGCTTTGAAAAAAATAAAATAATAATTAAAAAAAACAAGTCCTGCAAAAAAAAAAAAACAATTTTTGGGGGTTTGTTTCTAACAAGCCTAAGTCCTACAAATCAGTGTTTCCTGAGGCTTGGACCTCAAACAACAAATCTAACAAATCATCCTCTACAAAATACTCTATCAAGTCAAGTGGCAGCTTATGTCAGGGGATTCCTGTCTCTATCACTTTAATAATAATGTCTTATTTTATTTTTTTAACTGTCCCCCCCCAATACCAGTCAAAAACCTAACCCAAAAAATTGCCTTTTCAACTGATTCATTCCCCAGACTCCACCTACCAGCACAGGCACCCTCCTCAAACCCCTTTTAAACCATGTCTTATGAGTTTTTTTTTAATTTTATTTAGGATTTATTTTTTTATTAACTGCCCCCCAAAATCTTCCCCTGTTCAACTGATTCTTGCCCCACCCACCACCTACTCATGCACCCTCCTGCCACTTTTATACTATGCCTTTGGGAAATAAAATATTTGTATTATGTTGTGTGTAATTTCAATGTTCCCATTGACTTCAATGGAATGAGCTAGGTGAAAAAAAGTGGGAAAAAGCGGAAAATCAACACTTTTCACGGGAAATTTTTTGCCAAGCGGAAAGTGCAATTTTTCATCAATTTCAGATTGGGGTGACGCTCACTGACACAGACTGCATACATTAGTTGTTAAGTTGGGAGTCCGACTGGCTGAGCTACAGCTCCCTGGTTTTTAAACCCACAGTTCAAAGAAAAAAAAAGTTAATCTGTGTTCTCCTCTGTTGTGTCACAGTCTTAACCCTTTGGGTGCCAGAGGGGTACAGAACGTATTGCTTTGCAATGCATTACGTACCCCTCTGGCACTCAAAGGGTTAAAGTGTTTCTCCTGCTTCTCAGATTTATAAAATAAAAAAATCCATTGTTTTCAAATGAGCTTCTTCTTTGATAAACATGGTACAATTATTGTGTCCCATAATTGCACCATTTTGTTTTTCATGAATATGTTGAGGTATTTTAATATTCAACAAAGGAAATAAATGGTTTTCTTGATGACATCTTAACTTCCAGTCAAATAGAACTAAGATTGTTATTATTACACTGGTATTATAAAATAAAAGCACATTAGAATTAAATGGCTCACTTTCAGAAAAAAGTTGTCTGGACACTGGGTTAATACATATAGTTCTGACCACTTTCAGTGAAATTCTAGGTTATTCTGCCCTGTAATGGAAATTATTTTATACTCATGAGCCTTGGTGTATCCTTTTGGTGTTGTAGTAATTTTACATCACTATTTGCTTTTCTGCCTGAATTGCACAGTTTGCCCATTTAATAGCAAGCACAAGTGATCCCCATACCCTGGTCTCTTAACACATAGTCTGCTGACTGGCTGCTACAGCTTCTGATGTTGATGAGGAAGCTGAGATGATTTTAGATAGCCAAACAGAAATATTAATTTCTAGGAAATGTGTCAAAAATGGTTAATAATCATTAATATTATTAATCTCTGCAGATAATCCTGCCAACTACCCCACTTTGTTGTGTGGTGTGTGAGTTCGATTGTCTATCCTTCACCACTTTGTAAGTCTTCGCACGGTAACTGGTGCAAAGAGAAACTTTACCACTGTTGCGTTGCATTTACGGCTGGACCTGAATCATAAATGCATGCAGGCAGCATCTAATAAAGAAACACGCGGACAGGAATGCAATAGCATGTGCGCAGCAGGCTTTGCGCGCCAAAACAATGCTGCTGTAGTGTTAGGGCCAATATTCGATGTAAATGGCACTTGGCTACACGTGGCTGATGCACCAAGGTATACCCAGAGAAGTTTGTTCTAATGACCAATACCACAACTGACACAATACCACCCGAGTAGTAGCAATAAGTAATAATATTTAATAAGAACAGCAATAACATAACAAGAATAATATACTGTATATTATCAAATATACTGTAGCTAAACACTTAATAATATAAACTAGACAATTACTTACTGTAGTGCAAATAAAACACAAAAGGCAACAATTATACACCATACATTGGTTACTAGGATGACTTCCTAGAAATATATTATAAAAAGAAAGCAGAAAGTGATACAGTTTTATACTTTATAATTTATACAACCTTTTCAGGGTGCATACCTCTGTGGCAGATGTGAGCAAGTGGTCTCTCTGTAAGCTCGTATTAGAAATCTGGAGGGGCAAGTTGCAACATTTAGAGAGACGGCCAATCTTGAGAGGAAAGTGGTGGTAGATAGTTCTGGGGGTGGAGACTGCACAAAGAATGAAGTAGCCAGATAGGTTACAGTTAGACATAGCAAGGGGGGACAGAGGAATAGGGAGGACACTCCTGTGGTTACTAACCCTAACGGATTTGCTGCTTTGAGTAGTGAAGTTGGGGATGTTGACACAGAATGCCTTTGCTGGAGAAGATGGTGGTGGTAGGGGATTCTTTTATTAGGAAGAAAGACAGGGTAATCTGTCACCAGGATCACTATAATCGTACAGTTTGCTGTCTCCCGATAGCTCGGGTTCGACATGTGGCTGATCAGGTTGATAGATTGTTGGGAGGGGCTGGGCATGACCTGGCTTTCATGGTACATATTGGTAATAATGACAAAGTCAGTGGAAAATGGAGGTCTGTTAAGAAGGATTTCAGGGACTTAGGATATAAGCTTACGCAGAGGACCTCTAAGGTAGTATTTTCTGAAATACTACCTGTGCCACACTCTACATTAGAAAGGCAACGGGAGATTAGGGAGTTAAATGCGTGGCTAAAGCCTTGGTGTAAGCAGGAGGGGTTTGGGTTCTTAGAACACTGGGCAGACTTTTCCCATGGGGGCAATCTTTATAGTTGTGATAGATTGCACCTTAGTGGAAGGGGTGCCACGGTGCTGGGCGTTAGTAATGGTTAGAGATCTGGAGGAGACTTTAAACTAGAAATGGGGTGGGAGGGAGATGCAACACAGGATGGGGCAGTATAATTGAAAATTGGGATTAGAGAAGAAGCATGGGGGCGGAGAGGGTTATTCGCTTTTTAAGAAGGATAGGGTTAATAAAAGGGGAGGAGGGGTATGTCTATATGTAAAGCACGCCTTAAAACCAACGTTTACTGCAAATGGAAAAGGCTCCTAGGTCAGCAAAGGAAATCATAATGGGAAATTTCAACTATCCTGAAATTGACTGGAGCAATATGACCTTCGGCACAACAAAGTGAAATCATTTTTTAAGTCTGATAAATGATCATTTTATCTCCCAACTAGTAGAGAAGCCAACTAGAAAAGAGGCCTTGCTTGACCTAGTGCTTTCCAACAATTCTGACATGATAAACAATGTACAAGTAAGGGAACATTTGGGTAGCAGTGACCACAATATGGTATCCTTTGAAATTTGTTATGAAAAACCCAATAGCAAGGGTTTAACTAAAACATTCAATTTTAAAAAGGCTAATTTTACAAAGTTAAAAGAAGTATTAAAAGATATCCAGTGGGGTGGCATTTCCAAAGATAAAAATGCACAAGAATCATGGAATGTATTTAAAATGCTCTTATACATGTCAATATATACCATTGGGAAATGAGCATAAGAGGAGTAAAGGGAAACCAATGTGGCTTAATAATGAGGTTTGCAGGGAAATGAGAAATAAAAGCAGGCTTTTAAAGTGTTTAAGTCAAACAGGTCAGATGCATCATTTAAAAAATATAAAGAATTTAATAAAATCTGCAAACAAGCTATTAAGCTAGCTAAAATTTAAAATGAGAGAAATATTGCTAATGAGAGCAAGAAAAAACGTAAACAATTCTACAAGTATATTAATAACAAAAAAGTTAAGGTTGATATTGGTCCTCTTAGGACTGAGACAGGTGAATTGATTAGTGAGGATAAGGCTATGGCTGACACCCTAAATACATTCTTTGCTTCAGTATATACGAAGGTAACAACAATGACGGGCTATGGGCAAACAGACACAATGATGGAGTTTCCTCCATTATCTGCATGGCTTACTGAGGACATGGTCCAATAAAGACTTGTGAGGGTTATGGCGAATAAAGCACCTGGACCTGACATTATACATCCAAGGGTACTTAAGGAACTTAGTTCAGTAATAGCAAGGCCATTATACTTAATATTTATTGATTTACTTTCATCAGGCATAGTGACCTGTGATTGGAGGAAAGTTGATGTAGTTCCATTGTTTAAAAAGGGAGCAAGATCCAAACCAGGAAATTATAGACCTGTGAGCTTGACTACCATTGCGGGTAAGATACTAGAAGGGTTACTAACTGACACAATTCAGAACTATGTGAAGATAAACAATATTATTAGTAGAAATCAGCATGATTTCATTAAGAATAGATCATGTCAAACTAATTTACTTCCATTTTGAAATAGTAAGTAGTAATTTGGACAGGGGAAATGCTGTAGATGTAGTATATTTGGATTTTGCAAAAGCCTTTGATACAGTGCCTCACAACAGGTTATTGCATAAATTAAAAGGCTTCAGTTTGGGCAGTGTTATCTGTACATGGATTGAGAATTGGTTAAATGATAGATGGCAGAGAGTTGTTGTAAATTGGTCTAAAGTTATAAGTGGGGTGCCACAGGATCAGTCCTGGGCCCAATGCTTTTTAATTTGTTTAGTAATGATCTAGAAGTGGGAATTGAAAGTAGTATCTCAATCTTTGCTGATGACACCAAGCTATGTATGGAAATACTTCCGGACCTGGGTGTTTTTTTCTCTGCAGAAGGATTAGATAAACTGAGTGAATGGGCAGAAAAGTGGCAGATGACATTTAATGTAGATAAATGTAAGGTTATGCATTCGGGCTGTAGAAACAAACTTGCTACATATACACTAAATGGGAAACAACTTGGAGAATCCTCATTAGAGAAATATTTAGGAGTGCTGATAGATGATAGACTTCACAGCACTGTGCAGAGTCACTCAGCTGCTGCAAGAGCAAATAGAGTACTAACCTGCATAAAAAGAGTGTAGATGCAAGGGATGCTAATATTATCCTACCTCTGTATAAATCCTTGGTTAGGCCTCATCTAGAATATGGAGTACAATTTTGGGAGCCAGTTCTTAAAAAAGACAGTGTTGAACTGGAAAAGGTGGAGAGACGTGCAACGAAACTGATAAAGGGATTGGAGGATCTGAGTTATGAAGAGAGACTAGCCAAACTGGGTTTGTTTGCATTAGAGAAGAGAAGTCTAAGGGGTGATACAATTTACAAATACATTCAATGTATCGTTTCTTCACATTTAAAACTCGGCCCAGACTGAGGAAGAAAATCCCAGCAAGCACCATGCGGCTTCTCCACGTGTCACATGGTCCAGGCTGTCATCAAATGTGGGCAGTGGGGAGACAGAGTCAAAAACATCCAGCAGACATTAAGCAGCTTGCAGAAAACAAAGAGTCCTGGAAGTGATAGTATGGGCCCCAAAGAGCCCTGATCTCATCATCATCATCGAGTCTGTCTGGGATTACATGAAGAGAGAAAACCAAAAGAGGCTGCCTATATCCACAGACGAACTGTGGTTAGTTCTCCAAGATGTTTGGAACAACCTAACTGCTGAGTGCCTTGAAAAACTGTGCACAAGTGTACCTAGAAGAATTGATGGCAAGGGTGGTCACACCAAATATTGATTTGATTTAGATTTTTCTTCTGTTCACTCACTATGTATTTTGTTATTTGATAAAAAATAAACTATTAACATGTCTATTTTTGAAAACATTCTTACCTTGCAGCATTTTTCACACGTGCCTAAAACTTTTGCACATTACTGTATATATATATATAAAATAGCAAAACCAAGTTGTTGCTGGAAACTTGCTGAGAAGTCCTTCATCCTGCAATGGATTGACAATGGCTGAGAATGATGATAAAGATTATGTAGATAGATAGATAGATAGATAATAGACTTTAGACATTGCAATGATTATTTTTTGAGCTGTGAGTATGGCTTTATGTCTAGAGGAACTGGTACAAGTACTGATTAACATCAATCAGGACATTATTGACTTTTCCAAGACTAATAAAAAATTTGGTGAAATTTGAAGTAGAATACATAGACACTGGCTCTGTTTTAAAGGAACCATTGGTAGAAAATGGGAAGGAATCAGATTTTTGATTAACAAAAGACTGACAGATAAAAGAAAAAGGTATTTCTGAAAGAATTCCTTCCTGTGCTAACAAACTAAACAGTCACTATGTTCTAAAAAGCATTCACTTTTTGATGCCCCTGCAACTAGCCACAGTGATTATGAAGTAAAAAACTTAAAGCGGAACTATCGTAGGATATCAACTTGGTTTATCCAAGTAGATATCCCTATTGCATGCCTTAAAATGTATGAGATACATCCAAAAATTATAAGATGAATCTGTAAATTTACCTTTATTATATGCCCCAACAAGTTGTAAACCGCAGCCATATTGTATTTTAGCATGCAAAGCGCATGCGTTGCCAGCTCCGTTGCCTGTCAGTCAGGCTCAGAGAGTCTGCCCATTGTCGTCCTCTCTGTAGTGCGCACCTCTCAGGCGTGTCTCCTACAAATCACGTGACACTATCTTCTCGGCCGTGCGCGTCATTGCCTGCACACATCGGATCTCTAGGTAAGATGTGTGTCAGGCACTATAACCATTTATTTAACGTAACAATTTCATAAATAACATAATTTTTATTTTAATTATAATAAAATATAATTTGTTATTATATAACTTTTACTGGCATTCGCTAATTAACTACTGTACAATATATTGCAGATTACATTGGAAGTGAAATAGTTAAATAACTTGAAATCAAAGTGCCTATGTTAACACATTATCCTGCGTTTTATTGCAAAGTATTTTAATTGTGAATGGGGTGTCACTAATATTTGTATATTAACATAGGCACTTTGATTCCAAGTCATTTAACTATTTCACTCTCAATGTAATCTGAAATATATTGTACAGTAGTTAAGTAGCGAATGCCAGTAAAAGTTATATAAAAAAGTAAAAAAAACAATTCTGGAGCAAACTAACTTTAGCATAGGGGAAAAATATATAGTGCGAGTGAGACATGCACGCGCTCGCACTTCAGTACCATGACCTGAACGTGCTTAGAGGCTAGTGCGCGTCAGGTCATGTGCAAGAGAAGGGGCGGACACAGGCAGGATGGACAGGACCAATGGAAGTGACTAGCTTACCTTAAGGTAAGCAGTAGGACATGTGCAATCCTTCTCCTTCGGTCCTGACGTCACTGGATAAGATTTAGATTTACTGTTTTTGCCTAACCTACAAACTTTAATGTAAAAAGGACTACAACATGTTTACACTATAAATGTAGAGTACAGATTTAGTCCAAATGTTGTTGGGACGATAGTTCCGCTTTAAGATTACACAGAAAAGTATTAATCTTCAAATTCTGAAAATAACAAAAAAAGGACAAAAAACATGTGCATGAATTTGACTGCAAACAAAGGTTTATAACAACATTGAAAGAGTAAAGAATATGGGTAACAGACTGGAAAAACAATATGCAATAGTGTGATTTGTGTATTTGTGCATTCTCTCAGCATGTATTGTTCTTTTGCCTCCAGTGCAGTCACTCTATTAACTCTAGCACCTGTATCAGTAATACTATTTACTTAATAAAAAGAAAAAAGACCAAAGAGTAAATGGGCAGGTCACACAGCAAGATGATCTGATGGTAGATGGACCAAACACATTTTGGAATGGATTCCACTTGATACTGAACACCAAAGAAGAAGCACAGAAAACCAAAGAAGAAGCACAAAGACAAGATGGGTTGATGAAATTACCAAATTTTGTTTATAAATTAAAAGACTATAGCTTGGGAGGTGATATATGTGTGGAGAATTGGTTAAACTGAATCTTTCGATGTTGGTCTAAAGTTGAAAGTGGAGTGCTACATGATTCAGTCTTGGTCTCAATTCTTTTTTAAAGGATTAAGCTTATCGAACATTGTGCTAAAAGTTTAGACATATACATTTTAGTATGCAGACAGATGTTCAATCATTGAGCAGAGCAGTAGCTGTGCTTTATTATAAAGTATGCCTGCTGAGGTATTCTTTTTTTCAATTTCCATTTTCTTTGCAATGTTTGCAATTCTGTACATAAGTATATTTAGAGCATCTCTTCAGAGACTTTTGCAGGGACTGTATTAGACATTCTTTTTTTTTTACCTAGGTAGGGATAAACTCACTTGCTGGAATTCCTACTGGTTATTTCAGCATTGTGCTACACCATGCTTATGTATTCTTTTGCCAATTTCTTGTTAAATAGAAAAAATGTTATTTTACATCTCAATAACAAGAAAAACATTTATTTCACTGATCCCAAAACTAGGTTCAGAAGCAACTATGTGCAATACAGTAGAGTTTATCCTAAAAAGGCCAATTTATTAAATTTATAATTTGGTGCAGATTTTTCTTTGTACTCAGTCAGCAAACAGAGGGACTCTTGTCAAGATCCGGCCTGGTGCTAGTACAGTGCACATCTGTATGTCTGTGCATCAAGACTTCCTTAGAGCCTTATTTATAGGAGGATTTTCATGCCTGGGGCTGGCAGCCATTGCTTTAGTGAACAAGTACATGAGAAGCAGGTGGACATTATGCCTGCTCCCTTGCACCTGGATCAGGCACGAGTAATTGGGAGGGCTCCCTCTGACCCCTGTATTACCCTATAAGGACCCCCTCTTCCTTAAATCAACCCTTCCACATATATATGTTCTTAGGGTTCAGGCAGTGTGATGAAAGAGGCCATGTAAATGAAACTTGACATCACAGGAAATCTGTCTAAGCACAGGTAATTGCTCACATGTTGCAGAGGCTTATCAAGCCTCTTGGAATGCAGACAGGCTCTGTTTTACGTGCCAGGGTGGTAGATTCTCACAATATTGTCTCCAATTTATCTTCCAGTGGGTCCTTCTGTGGTCAGGTCCTGTATCCTGTTCATGCCCCCAAAACTATTGTGCCTGCCTGCACCATTGTGCAGGAAGAAGTCAAAGAGATTGAGTAATTTCCTTTCTGTTAAGTACCATATAGGATTGTATTTTGATTCTGACACGTGCTGAAGATGTAATTGTTTCCTGGCATGCACCATGACTCAGACAAGTGCAAAGTGGGTGCAGAGATGCTATTTTCAGGAACTTCTTGCATATAGGTGCAAAAGCTTGTATTGGTTGCAACTGAAATCTGTTATAGTAAATGGGGCTCAGTGTCTGGAAATGCTAAATACTGGCTACATCTACTTTGCACCTATGTAGAAAGCCATTCCACTTGCAAATGGCATCTCTTCTTCCTCTTTGCATCTGTCTGTGCTTCTGCCAGGTGGGGGCTTGCTAAGAGAGAGAGGGAGAGAGACATAATTAACATGTGTCTGCATCAAGGTGTATTGTAAATTATATTTTATAGCTTTCAGATTCAGGGCTCGATTCAATTCACCCCATTGCAGAAAAAAATACCCACAGGAATTTTTTCAAGCACAGTAAGCTATTCAATAACCTGTGCTATAAAAAAATACCAGATAAAAAAAGCCACCCCAGACAATACATTTTGAGACGTTTTCACCCATTGTTAATAAAAACAAGCCAAAATTTGCCATTCAATTCCATGTGTTAGGCACTAAAATCCATTATGGGACCCACTTTATCGTGTGGAAATCTTCACCCTGTTTTTTGGGGAGCAGAGTCTTTTAACAGATCCCCAAAGTGTTGACACAGGAATTGAAAGTTAACAAAAATATAAAAGGAAAAAACCTATGTGACCAGTGGATGTATTGATATGGGACCCTAAGCCCCATAACAATACATCCAAAGTACTCAAAAAATGTCTCTAAAGTTAGTAGAATAACCCTTATGAGTGGCAGTGGGGTATGCTCACCCTACTGGCACTCACTGAGTTAATCTGACTAATGTAAAAAAACAGCCCCTAAAAAAAAACATTTACCAGTAATCCTGATGTCCAACGGAATCTACTGTCTTCTTCTTGTATCTTCCTTCTTTTGTTTTATCAGATCTTCTTTCTTCTTTGTCTTCTTTCATATAAAATAAAATGAAATGTCAATGTCATTCTCAGAAAAAAAATGGCCCCAATATATACCATAGTTAACACTTTGAGTGCTGGAGGGGTACCCTTCTGATTCTCAAAGGGTTAAATGTAGTGTGGCATATTATTTAAAAATAAAATTCAGACAGTCCTGGTACACTAAAGAAGTAAAATATAGTGATCCATAATTAAAAATGCATTGCTATGCTTAAAATTCCACTGCCATCGCCTCTGCTGGCTCCACTGGCGGCAGCAGCAATGTCTACCAGCACAGGCCCCTCTCCATACCTACTAGGCCATTGCCCAAGACCCAATGAGGGAATTTTGAACAGAGATTGGCTAATTTATGCCAGCGCCTGGATGTTTGCTTATGCATCCCCCAGCCAATCAACTTCTGGGGTGGATGACAAAGCCCTCTAGAAGCTGATTGTTGTGCATTTTGTTAATTGATGAATATAACATATAATATTTTTGAAAGCCTTCTTACTTTACAGCAGTTTTGCACACCTGCCTAAAACTTTTGCACATTACTGTAGTATACACCTTTGTTTTATTATTTTTCTCCTATCTGCCTCTAAATTTTGTAGGCAATTATGGATATGCAAATGAGGGCCTGGAGCCTTTTTTCATATTTTTTTATGAAAAATTATAATTTGGGCCACTATATATAAGGGGGTCTGTGTGTTCACTAACCAGATGTAGAGCAAGCCATGGTGCTTTATATTCATCCTTAGTGCCTCTCACATTTTTGCCTGTATTTTTAATATTCTTAGGTGGTCTCCCTAAAAGTGAAGGGTAATCCAGATGTAGACCCCTTGTATGTATGTATGTATGTATGTATCTATCTTTATTTATATAGCGCCATACATGTACACAGCGCTTAACAGAAGTTGAAATAATACAATACAAAATGACAGAACTAGGTTAAGTGCATTAAGGTTAAGTACAATCATTACATTATTTGTGAGGGAAAGTGCAGCAAGGGAATCATACACTAGAAAAGGGACCCTGCCCCAAGGAGCTTACAATCTAAGCTGAATTCATAATAACAAACAGAGACAGTGGGATGAGGATTATAACTGCAGGTACAAGATGTGGTGAAAGAAGTGCAGAAGGATTCTGCTGTGACTGTTGGTGTGCAGAAGGAGGACATTGCTATTGAGATGCCTCCCTGAGCAGGTGGCTTTTGAGGAGACGCTTGAAAGTGATGATTGTGGATAATTGCGAATAGTGATGGGGAGGGCATTCCAGTCGAAGAGCAGCCAGTGAGAAAGCTTGTAGTCGAGAGATGGCTGGAGTTGTGTAGGGAGGGGACAGGAAGAACCCTTGAGAAGACCGTAGGGGACAGGAAGGGGTGTAGCGGGAGATAAGGGCAGAAATGTAAGAGGGTGCTGAAGAACAGAGTGACTTACAGGAGAATCTTGCAAGAAATACAATACTTTATAGGTAGCCAATTGAGGGATTTCAGGAGGAGATGAGATGGAGAGTATGTGGGAGCAAATGTGATTCTTGTGGCTGAAATGATAACAGATTGAAGTGGAGAGAGATGAGAAGCAATAAGACCGGAGAGTAGAATGTTGCAGTAGTCAAGTCTAGAGAGAACAAGTGCCTGAGATAGTGTTTTAGCTGTTGATATGAAGAGGAACGTACGTATTTTTGAAATATTTTTTAGGAAGAAGTGACATGTTCTAGTGACAGCTTGGATATGGGGGGAGAAGGTTAATTTAGAATCAAGTATGACCCCAAGAAAGCATGCTTTGGATACTGAGTGTATAGCACAGTTTTCTATTGTGATGGAGAAGGGGGTTGGTGGATGGGTTTTAGGAGGAAACACCACCAGCTCTCTCTTAGCCATATTAAGTTTAAGGTGGCAGTGGGCCATCCATGATGAAATGGCTGAGAGACATTGAGTGACTTGAGCCTGCACAGCTGGAGTGAGGTCAGGGACAGAGAGATAGATTAGTGTGTCATCTGCATACAGATGGTAATTAAATCCAAGAGATGAGATGAAGTCACCAAGTGAGAGGGTGTAGAGTAAAAAAAGAAGTGGTCCCAGGACTGATCCCTGAGGTATACCTACTGAGAGGTCGAGGGGAGATGAGAAAGTGTTAGAAAAAGAAACACTGAAAGTAAGTTTAGAGAGATAGGAGGAAATCCATTCTAGAGGTGTGTCACGGATGCCAAGGGTATGCAGTGTGTCCAGTAGGAGTGCATGGTCAACAGTGTCAAAAACAGCAGATAGATCTAGTAGGATTAGTATACTAAAGTGTCCTTTGACCATTGCTGTGTATAGATCATTTGTAATTTTTGTTAGGGCTGTTTCGGTGGAATAATTGGAACGGAAACCTGACTGTAAAGGGTCAAGAAGAGAGTTCGTATTGAGAAGAGATTAAGCGGGAGAATACAAGGCATTCCAAGATCTTAGATGTAAAGGGGAGGAGTTAAACCGGACAGTAATTTGAAAGGCAGGTGGGGTCGAGTGAGGGCTTTTTGAGTATAGGTCTGACTATTGCATGTTTGAATGAGGATGGAAAAGTTCCGGTAGAGAGAGAGGAGTTAAAGATATTAGTAGGGCTGGGAGCAAGAGTAGTGGAGTGGATGAATGGTAAGTTGAATCTTCCCACTTTGTCCTGTGCTTGTGGTTGTAGATCAGCTGAAGTCCCAAGCAGATGACACAAAGTGCTTAGAAACAGTGATCCTAAAACTCCAGAGTTAGTTCTTTATCTTCAGACAGGCTTTCCAGGCTGTGGTTATGTTGAAAACTGAAATCTTCCTGTGTCAGATGTAGTCAGATGTGTCCTCAGTGCAAGCTCAGGCAAACTCAGGAAAAACTCTACAGCTGACTTAGGAAGCCCTGACTTGGGAGATCCCCTTGCGCTCAGTGCCTAAGGAATCCAGCTGCACCTCACTGATAAGGCCCAACAAGGCTGAAACTTATGTCTGGGGTTAGCTGGTGTTCCTGTGCAGAGGAGGCTTACCTGTCATTTTGGAACTGGACTACCCTTTTGGACGGTATTTGTCTAATATGTATGTGGAAATTTCTCCTCTGTAACAGCACTAGAGAGCTAAAATGTGATGCTGCTGAATGGTGACTAACCATAGAACAAGCCATTGGGCATCCACAGAGCCTCTCACATTTTGTCTGTGTTCACTAGTAGTCTTAATAAAGGCCATCTAACAATAAAAACACTTTTTTCACTTTAAAAATATCTGAAAATACCTTCCAACACTTTACAAAGTGCAAGTGTTTACACTCTGGTATATAGATTCTGAAGCTTTAAATTTGTTTGATGCTGGCTCAAATCAGGTGATTATTCAAATGTGCTGAGATACAGAAATGTAAACCTTCACAATTGATTTGTTTTCTCCAGAGCCAAAAAACAATGAAAGCTTCAGAACATGTTTACCACTATGGAGATATTTGTGCTGAGCAACATGGTGCTCTGCTCCATCAGTATGTGTGTCTTTATGTCTATGTGTGTATGTGTGTGTGTCTCTCTCTCTCTCTCTCTCTCTCTCTCTCTCTCTGTGTTTGTGTCATACAAATGGATAGGGGAGCAGTTTTAGATTATTAAGTCCCCTCTTCAGCCCAAGATGATATTTACATTCTGCATGTTCTCTTGTCAAGAAAGAAAGAATACACAAGTAAAGTGAAAAAGTACAAAAAAAAAGAGAAAGCTTGGACATAAACAGAGGTTAGTTTAGAAGTACTGAAATTATACTTGGCAGGATTAAAGTTCTATCCCAGCTGTCTAGT
Source organism: Rhinophrynus dorsalis (assembly GCA_037306005.1). NCBI lineage: Eukaryota > Metazoa > Chordata > Amphibia > Anura > Rhinophrynidae > Rhinophrynus > Rhinophrynus dorsalis. The sequence continues at coordinate 323,107,563 of CM074720.1, read as the reverse complement.
TATCTTTTATATGCTGCTTTCAGAGACTTGCATTCTTTGTTTGCTTTGGATAATTCATTTAATTTCCCTAGTGCGACACTCAATGTTCTCACAGTTCAAATAATCCCCAATCTTTATTGCATACCTACAGACTTTTTTCAACAACTTACAGTCTAACAGAGAATATAGATTACATTATTTTCAATATACCGATGTATTACAAATCAGTCTGTAAGACATGCCTTACAATTCATACAAATGCTATAATAATGTAATGTATATGGACATAAATATCAAATAAGAGCTGTAGTATCTAGTATCTTCTTTCATAATTGCAAGGGCAAATGGCTTAGTTATAAATTGTTGCCAGGGACATCAGGGCAAGATGGCAGGACTTGTCAGCCTATTGTGATTATTGATCAGTCTACAAATGGAAATTCAGTTACAGATGGATTTATCACTGAGGTGTGTATCATACTTCACTGATTAGCTGGCGGAGTTACTGACACTTCTAAAGCACTAGTAACTACTCACTGTTTATCAAATTATAAATATTAATCAGTCAAAACTTCTTTGATAAATATTCAGCAATATATTGAAATTGCGCCACTTCATTCTTACTCTTTATTTTACATAAATCACATTTCTGTTTCCTCACCAATGATCTTATAAGGAGCAGCATACATTCTATTTTCATTGGTACACTCAAAAGGGACTGGATATAGATCACAGTATGTAACACCACAAGCCAGAAATCACATAAACTGACAAATAAAAATTATCATTATTTATTACTCACAATCTATTAACTCATGATGTTCATAACTAGATCGATGTTCCAGGCTTAGGTCTCAGCAGCACAAGGGTTTATTCGATCTTATTTTATTTTATGGTCAATTTCCAGTTATGGACAGTAGCAGGTGCATATAGTGATACTGAAAGGGGATTTATTATTTCATCTTTTCATCCTTCGTGTTTGAAAGGTTTATGATCACTTAATATTGTGATCCTTTCATTTTTCAGACAGGGACATTGATATTTCGCATAGATTGCATCCCGCAATAACTAATGAATGATAAAAGGATAACACACCATGTAAGTTTACTTGATTACCTATATATTTTTCATAACGTTTTACAATAGTTAGATTTTTAATGATTATACAGAATAATCATTCAACCTGACACTATTAGGGATGAGCCCCGTCCCTCTACCAATGGCGATCATCTGGAGGTGGAGTCTTGTGAAGACATTTGGACCTCCCATAAGACTGAGGCCTATAAATATCACCCAAGCGGGGCTCCCATAATTTTACCCCTGACGAAGCCGCAATAGCAAGTGGCAAATCTCCTTGGGTTATCAAGGGGTTAATGCTGACTCCAACCCATTCCTCTACTCTACCTTAGATAGCCCTTATTTTTCTATATTTAAGAGCTTATTTGAGCCCCACTTCGGGACTTAGGGATGGTATGAATCAGTTTGGTGAAAACCTGCTGGGAGGTATTTATTATTGTCTGTTCTCACATTCTATCACTAGCATATTAGACACTACCACTTGAAGTGATTTTACCTTAATACTTAGTGCTGTATCTACACTCTCTTATAGCAACTTTAGGAAGGTGTACTCATCCAGGAGATACTTAACTGATGCCTTTTCTACTACAGCAAGCTTTAGGCATCTAAGTTAATTTATAGTGTTACTTTTTAGTGTCACTTTTAAGGCATATATGTTAGGTGTAGAGAAGTTATAGGGGAATGGGCAGGTATACGCAACCCCAGAACTCAAATATTGTTTTTAGATATATTGCACTTATTTTTAAATCTATACCAGTAAAGGTTAAATGTTATAACTGATTTATACAATTATCAGATTAACTCCACAATACCAAACTGCCCAATTTATTTGCTAAACCACACATTTAGTATTACTTATTACAGGATATTGTGACACAGCAACACAATATTTGTATTTCTATTTTCATTGGTAGCATTAAATAATGCTGTTTTTCCAAACTCAGTTAAGTGGAAAACAGAACTTCGAGTGCTGACGGTACAATAGGATCAATAGAGCAAGTAGGATAACAGATAATACCAATACCTGGGGGTAAAACATCACTCCATATCATCTCTATTTGCAAGATGTGTAAGCAATTTATTCTTAGGCTGCTGTGGTGTCAGGTAGGCCTTCATTATAAGAAATAAGTCCTCTGTTTGGCTGATCTGAAACTGTGTAGTGATGGGTGAAACTTTTCTCCTCCAAAGCAAAAGAAGAGAAAAATTACACCGAGCAGAACATTTTTCACGAGAAGTGCCAATTTTCTGTTATTTCCCACCTGGTTCTTTGCAACGAAATCAATGGTAAGACTGAATTTCTCCCACCACGTGTCATTTCTCTTCTTTTTCTGCAGGAATAGTATAAAAAGGGTGCCAGGTTCCCAAAGCATGTCATTTCTGTATTTGTGACAGAGAGAGAAATCAGTACAATTTTTACCTATTTAGGATAGGCAAATAAAACAAATTTGGAGTGTAGTTTAGGAAATCGTTTTGGCAGGCAATTTGTTCTCTTTGTTAACAGAGTCCGGGGAATCTGGGGGACTGAGAAGGGAGAAAGGAGGTTGACTGAAAATACCCCAAAATTTGGGTTGGCTGAGACAGACAGCTTCCTCCTCTCTCTGTTATCTTTGTACTAGGGGAGTCGGGGATTTGAGAAGGAGAGCAAAGAAGAATTACCCAACATTTTATGTGACTGACTGGGAAGACACAGACAGCTGTGATACATTTTCCTTCCAACTGTTTGTACTCTGTTTTAGGGGAGTCTATGGATATGAGAAGGGAGCAAAGGAGATTAAAACCATTAATTAATCTATTTTGTGTTATTGACTGAGATGACACAGGAAGCTGTTTTCCAAGTTCCTTCCTGATCTGGCTGCTATTACAGCTGTGTAAGGTGAGTGTAGGGAAAGAAGCAGTTGGATAGGGAGTGTGTTTTTTGATGACAGTGATAGGAATAGAGACAGTTAATTAATAAAATTAAAAACATACAAATAGTTATGTGACTGATGTGAGCGTGACTGAGGCAGCCTGATACTAGAAAAGATAGTATTTTGTAAAAAGCAAAACATCACACACAATCAGCTCTGGTAAATAATGTCCAGCAAATTTACTTGTGACAGGGCTAGGGTAAAAGAAAGAGTAGCAGTACAGGGACATCTGAGTAAAGTGGTAGCCATGGTTGCCTGCAGCCAAGGCTGATGATCCTCCTCCTCCTAAGGAGGAAGTTTGTCAATGTCCCATAAAATGTTCCAACACCACCAGAAATATAAAAAACCTGTAAGAACAATGACGATCTCATTCTGGTGTTGATAGTATGATGGAGGAAGGGGTAGAAGTTCAGCTAACTGCTGTGCTAGACAGTGAGAGTAAAAACACCAGCCCTCAAAGTAGTAGCACTGAGGAGGAGAAGTAGGAGGGTTGTATTTGCAACCATATCCCACTGTTGAACACACTGCTTAATGTTTATAAACAATAAAGTAGGTATGGAAGGTTAAACAGGAGACAATCCACAGGGATCACTTAAGGCTTAATTGGAAATGGCTTTAAAGGGGTTGTTTTCCTTCTATGGATCAACAGGGGTGATGTGACATATGGATATGTTTGCCATCTGTAAATAATGTTTTTATTTGTTTCTTCATTCATTTTTTATCTTCATCAATGGTGTCTTTTTTACATTTTGCAAATGAATTGCTTATATATGTCATGCCATACATTATTTGTAAGAATGTCAAACATATTAATATGTACCTGTTTTATTATAATTTTCTTGTTGATAGTAATAGGAGGGCACAAGAAAGAAGAGATATCAATATCTCTACATGCTCTGTCTGTTGTAGTGGGGTGTATACCCTTCAACAACCACTACACTTTGTTACCATAGAAAAAGACCATCAAGGACATAAATTTGAAAGGGGCTTCAGGATTCAACAGAGAAACCAGAGGACAGGCACAGTATCGTGGCAGTGAAAGGGTTGGGACCCTTAAGACGCATAAATATCAAGGGGAGCTTCCTGTGAGTGCAATGGGAGAAGGGGGGTTGAGAATTATATATTTTTAACATCTTACTGATATATTTCTATATACTGTTTTATCATTGATTTTTTTTAAGCTTAAACCTTCTGGTGTTTTTATTGTGCTGATTAAAACTTGTTATTAACATCTTCTTTTATTTTATTATTGATTACAACAAATACTACACTTAGTAGACCCCTTTTGTTTTCAGTTTTTATTTTTGCTGTTGTGCTCTATCTTTCCAGACAGGTAGCATATTACTGGCTTGGCTTCCACCAGATTTGTAAATGCTTCACTTGCCATGCTTATAATTGTTTTAAAGGTTTGCAGTGTTCTGTAAGCCTGCTCATAATTGTACCAAAGTTTGCATTGCCATGCCATCTTGCTCATAATTTCTGCAAGGTTTGCATTACTATGAAAGCTTGCATGAGTAAGGAGCCCCACAGGTAAAGTACATACCCACATCCAGCTAATAATGTTTCTGCTGCTACTGCTGAAAGTGAAGAGCATATTGCTATCACCATTGTAACATCTAGCAATTCTAGTTGTAGCAGAAGTGTAACAGGAATGTCACAGAAATGTCAAAGTCCATGAAATCTTCAGTATGAAGATACTTCATTCATGATCCAAAAGTGAAACATGATGCTATCTGTTATCTCTTTAAAAAAATGTGAGGGAAAGCAACATTGAAATCCCACCTGAAGCAAAGCCAAAGGTCAGAGGCCCATCTGAGGGTTAAGACTAGCAGAAGCAATCCGAAAAAGTGGAAGGGACTGAGGGACATCTGTTAATAGTATTTGAGAATTATCAAGAAGGGAGAGAACATTATGTTTTATAACAATAACACCAATGTTTTGTAGTGCTAGTTTATGGAACTGTTAGGTATGGATGAGGATGGCTTTGCCTTAGCAGTTATTATAGTTATTATAGACTACAAGTATGGCTGCTTGGGGTTTCCATTTCCAAGCAGTGAATCTGATGATGATGGTGATCAATATTGTGGGGTTTTTTTTACCTTGTTTACTTGGCCAGTTGGCCAGCAATTATACATGATCTCTCAAACAGTTTATAAACAGGATTACTACTGCTTTCCAGTGGTGGAAGACTAAGTCATTAACTTTCAGCTAATTGTTGGACCAGTTCATCATCACTCTCCCTCTCTACTGGATCCATATTTGTACAAGAAATGGTAGACAATAGGTGTCCCTGACTCCCACTTTACATATTCTAAATCACCATCATCAGTCTCATCATTAATAATTAGGACATCAGCATCATCTGCTTCCTCACTACCACCATCCCTGCCAGATTCCACATCTCTTCGGGGGGGGGCGGAAAGTGAGAAAAATTTCCTGCATGACATTGAGAAAAAAAAAAAAACGCTGATTTTTTTATTTGCGAGTTTTCTCTTTTTCTTCAATGCAAAATTATCCTCCTTTTCTCTTATTCCAGCAAATTTTTTGCCTATTCCAACACATTATTCTCCTATACTAACACATTCTAACACATTTTTCTCCTATTCCAACACATTTTCTCCTATGTTTAATATGGTGCAACATTTCCCAGCACAATATTACTTCTTCTGAGGGCTGTAGTAAAGAAATAAGTAGCTGGAAGTCAAAGTTGTTAGACCTATAGCAACATACACCTTGAAAAATGTGTTAGAGTGCATTTGTCCTTTGCCCACAACACTTACTGGTGTGCTGTGATTGGTGGGACCTTAACAAACTGCATCCACCCCGGGAGGAAAGGGATCATCATCTTCATCATCTTTTATTGCACATGCTGCAGCAACAATTGCTGCAGTCAATTTTTGTACTACCACTTTACTCCCAAGTCTCTACCTTTCCCCCTTCCGCTTGTGCATTTGCTAGAAGTTACTCAACTACTGTGTGTGTTTTTACTCTCTAAAGTGCACAGTTGATTGAGTCTGATGTCTAACTTGGCCCTCAACAAAATTCTCAATGTCTTCTGCCGTCTATCAAGTCTGCCTCAGTCACAGAGCTCCCAGTCAGCTGTCTAATATATTTATTTATTTATTTATTTATTATTTATTTAATTATTTGTTTTTTTTTCTTTTCAAGTTGTCCACCATATTTTATTACAGTTAGTCCCCAAAAAATATATATAACTAAAATACAAAATCAACAACTTCTTTCCCCAGACTTCCCCAGCACAGAAACAATAAAAGTAAAATTAGCAAGCAGTTTGGACCCCAGCTGCCTGTGTTTTGCCAGTCAGTCACACCAAATGTTGGGGAATTTTGGGTCAACCTCCTCCCTCCCTTTTTCTCCCCCTAGACTTCCCTACTACAGAGAACAAATGTCTTACCTTAATGACTCCCTAAAACTAAGCTTCAATTCACCTTTATTTGCCCATCTTCTCTATCTCAACTTTTTTGAGGTGGAGAAAATTTTTTGTACCCATTGATTACAATGCAATGAGCTAGGCAAAAAAGTTGGAAAAATAGCACTTTCCCCGGGGAGTTTTTCACCAAGCAGAAAGTGCCATTTTTCACCAATTTCACTTCGCAGCGAACATTTTTGCCCATCCCTAATCTCTACCACATTCAAATTCTTGTAGCCTTTTCCCAAAGACTTTATTGGAAATTTTCTCCTGAGAGTAATTTACAGAAGCTTGAACACTACTTTGTAGTTCAAGTTAGGTTTTGGTATCATTGTCTAATGCATCATTTGGTTCCACTGCTAAAGCCTCCTCTTCCACTATGGCAACAACATTAGAATGGTATTGCTCATAATTATTTTTAGGCTTTGTAGTACTACTAGTACTACTGCTGCTAGTGGACATTTTCATTTCGATATACTAATGGCATCACATGTTTGGAAGTCATATGTGGAATAATGTTTTGTCCCTCTGATAATATTGTTTGATCTATTTCATTAGTCAGTCTCTTTCACTATTACTGTTGTCTTAGCACACGTAAAAAAAAAATCATGCGGGCATGCACACTACCTTTTTCTGACTGGACTAAGACCTGGAAATGTACCCATTCCTCCTCTATCTCTAACCAGTCTGTAGAAATGAATTGTAAAATTCTATTTATATGGTATTATACACCATCAAGCCTACACGCATTCACCCCCAGTTCTTCCCCCCTATGTTGGAGATGTAAGTCTTCTCCAGGTACCCTGTTGCATATATGGTGGTCCTGCTTGCTGCTTAAACATTTTTAGTCCTTGTGTATCTCCCAGACTGAGAATCTGTTGGATATCTCTCTCTCACGAGATCCCTGGCAAATTATTCTATTTCAGGATTTGCCCCCCATTTCTCAAGCCAACATTTTTATTTGTGATGCTCAACGCTGCAAAGGCCCTCATTCTCTTGAAGTGGAGATCTACATCCCCTCTTACCTTGATATCTTGGTGACAAAAGTGGAGTAAAAGATTATTTTTATAAGAATAGCATGGCTTAAGAAAGAACAAGATCCTTCCCTCCTCACAGACCTTTCAAATTCATGGAGAATAAACCGTGGTCAGATATGCTTCGGTAATCGCTAATGGGAATTTCTTTTCATCTTTTCAAGTCTCTTGCCTCAGTACAGTGTCAGCCACACACACCCTCACTCTCCCCCTCCTCTTTCTCTTCTCTTCTCCTTTCTCCCTCTACTTCCTTTTTTCCTCTCTACCTCCGCTTTTTTCTCTTCTTTTTCTTATATGTGTAATCCTGTTTAGGTTACAGACCCAACATCCCTTATCTTACACTACCTCAACATGTTTGTTTGCTGTGTATGTTTTTTCCATTACATGTATGATTCATGTATACTCTTATGTCATTTTTATACCCACTGGATAGTGTATTGTATACCACACTGATCTGTTCTAACCTTCAATAAAAACCTATAAAAAAAATCCTGCTTGTCTCTGCCCGACAGTCCATTTCTTATTGTCATTTTAATTGGCCCTGTGTTACGGTTTTTACGACACTCAGACCAAAGGTTAAAAATAAAACACAGTTTTATTGAGGTAAAAATAAGGAACAGTGCCCCTTGGGGCCAGAATAGGTAATAGCACGTATCAGACAAGTAATGGATGTAGGACAGGCCCAATATAATAGGAGCAAACAGCTTGCAACAGAAATCAATGAAGGTAAAAGGGTTAATGCCCAGTACAAATAATCAGTCTCTGTTGTGGTGATTAGCTAACGCCCGGTGAATATAAACAGTCCAGGTAGTAGTGCAGAAAGCAAGCGCTAGCAGTGCGACTGAACTGGATCACTACAAGATAGCTGCACTGTAATATGCCCAATAGTATAGCAAGAGCTGACTGGTTCTAGAACCAATAACACCCCTTGGGTGCGGTAACGGAGCAGAGACACTGCAAGAGCCAATGGGACCGGAGCCAAGTGCACCCCTTAGGTGCGGTAACGGGAGAGACACTGCACAAGCAAATGGAACCAGAGCCAGGACCACCCCTTAGGTGCGTTAACGGAAGAGACACTGCACAAGCAAATGTAACGTGAGCCAAACGCACTCCCTGGTGCGGTATGATGGTACAACACCGTGAGCAATATGAGACCAGAGCCAAGACACCCTTCCGGTGCCGAAACGAAGTAACACACTGCAAGAGCTAATGGAATGCCCAATAGCACCACGCGGTGCAACGACTGCAAGGAAACGAGCACCGTAGTTGGAGATAACTGCTCTGCTAGTGTAAACGGATAGGCTCGGTGATGGAGGCAACAAGCTCATCAAGTGTTAAACGGCTCAGAATCGGAGGCAGCAAGCTTGGCAAGTGTACACAGACAGGATCGGTAACGGAGGCAACAAGCACAGCAAGTGTTCTCTGACAGGCTCGGTAACGGAGGCAACAGCTCAGCAAGTGTTCTCTGACAGGATCAGTAACGGAGGCAACAAGCTCAGCAAGTGTACAGACAGGCTCAGTAACGGAGGCCACAAGCTCTGCAGAGGAAGTGTGATCAGTCAATGCAACACTGCAAGCACAGTTCAGAAGGTCGCCAGGCAAAGGAGATCCAGATCTCGAAAGAACACTGTAAGCAATCACGGAGCAGGAAAGTCAGCCAGAGACGGGTCAATCACGGAGCAGGAACGTCAGCCAGTGCCGGATCAATCACGGAGCAGGAACGTCAGCCAGAGACGGGTCAATCACGGAGCAGGAACAACAGATTAGTCAGATGGGCCAAGTCGGTACACAGAAACGCAGGAACACAGCAACAAAATGCGCAGGTACAGGAACACCACAAAAGGGCACCTCACAGGTGCCATAGGCCCGGTATATAAAAGGACACCCTGGGCGGGCCAATCAAGCTCTGCCAATGGGAGATCGCCACAACAGAGAGTGACAAGGAATCACGGGGACCGTGATACCCTGTCTGTCACAGTCACAGTATACAAATCACTGAAACCCACACTCCCTACAAAACAGCAAGAAATGAACTCCTCTCATGGGCCCAACTAATAATGTCACAATGCTCTTTCTTTCCCAACAACTACTGCAGTGGTATATTTACATAGTGCACAGCATAGAATCGGGCTGACTTCACTACAGCTTGTAGTAAAATAATAATGCACAAGGCAATCACTGGAGTACCAATGGTACACTACGCCTCAGTATATCTTTCCCTGCCCCTCTAGTTGTTGTGGATATATTGGTGTGCAGCTGTGTGTATATGGTACATACAGATACAATATGGTAAGCTAAACCCCTTGTCTATATGTGGATTGTCACATCAGATGTATTGCCTGGTAGTATCTGTCCGTGTCACATAACTCAGTCTTGGGCAGGCCGGCTGCTTGCTTTCAGTCACTCTAATACTTTATTTTGGAGTTTGTGTGAACTCTCCCTTCTTCTCAACCTCACCCAGAAAACAACTGGCAGTGACTTTCCAATACTTAGCTCAAACAGCTCAGTTTGTTGTTTGTTTTTTATTGTCAACAGAAATCATAGTATGCTGCTTTCTCTCTCACTACCCAATTTCAAGCACTGACATATTCTTTGTTGTCTATCTAACACACATCAAAATCTCCCTTTATTGTTTTTTTTTCTTTTTTTTGGTATAAGTCACAAGAAATCATAATATGCTGCTTTAGCTCTTGCTCTCCAGTCCCAAGCATAGATGCATTCTTTGGTATGTGTCAATGTTTTTGCATCACTCAGCCTCAAGATGGCTGACTGCTTGTCATGCACAAGAACCCTTTTTTTGAGGGGTGCAAGGTTAACTCTCTCTCTCTTCTTCTCTCCAACACACCAAAAAATAACTGGCAGTATCTCCCCAATACTCTTAACATGTTCACAAACAAACAGCCTACTTTATATTTTTTTATTTGGCAAAAGTCACTAGAAATAACATTATGATTGTTTCTCTCTCACTTCCAAGCACCCACTGACAACCTGACAACCTTCCTTTCCTTTTACCCATCACTGTTATCGATCATATTTTGAGAAGGCTATAAGACTCAGTTTCTATTCCTGCTTCCTCCACGATTTGTCCCTACTTAGGTCCCTCACTTCAGTCAGAAGAGAACAAAATTTTAAATCAATTGAAGAACTTGGAAATTCTAGGGTATTTATCCATTTTCCAAGTGAGTTCACAGGAAGAGTACCTATACTTTTTTGGTGCCAATGACCTGGTCCTTTCACCTAGCCTATATCTTTTTAACCATGGGGCTGTTTCCCCTGTTTCTGAAGAAGACAAGACCTTGCGATCTTAATTGCTCCCTATTGGATGAGGAGGGCACGGGTTTTCATGAGGAAACCTATGTCTGCAGAGGATCCAGACTTGCTACTGAAGAGGAAACATTTTCTCCACTAAGTACCTTACCAACACTCAGTCAAACTGAACTTGGAAGAGTGATTCTTGAAACCCAGATCTTGTGATCTCATGGTTTGTCTGATGAGGTGATAACTTTACTCATACAGTTATAAGAGACAATCACATATTCAGGCTACAACTGTACATGGAAGTGGTGTTTCAAATGGTGAAAATGTCACTATGACCCATTAGCTACATCTATTCCTATACGCCTAGATTTTGATTTCACACATATTCTAAAGGCCTTAGTTACATCATCCTTAAGGACCAAATTGCAGCACTAGGTAGATTTCTGGGACATTTTTTGTTGATCACCACATAAAAAGAGGCTCTTAAAATATGCCACTTGCCTTAGACCTCAAAATATACCTTCATTTCTCTATGGTATTTCAGCAAAGTTCGTAAGGCACTGCTGGAAGAGTTTTTGCACTTCTGTAGCTTGGGGATGTTATCATTTAAGAATACCTTGCACTCACTTCAGCAACACAAGCAGAAGAATTATAGTCTCTGTTCAGGACCCTTACTTGTTATTCAAACAAGACTCTATCACTGTTCTTACCTCACAAATTTGCACCAAAGGTTTCATCCACTTACTAGAGAAACCAAGAGATCTATTTGCCAACCTTGTTTCTAGATCCTTAAAAAGAGCAGGAAGAAAACTTACATATGCTTCATGTTAAGAGCAGTCTACTAATATATATTCAGAGTACCTTCCGTAAGACTTTTTCCATGTTTGTTTACTTCTATGTTACATCAAAAAGCGTTAAAGCCTCTAAAGTCCAGAATATGAATTAGTGGTTATCAAGGCACATTCAAACAGAGATGTGGCCACATCATTGTCAAAATACGTACAATCTTCAATGGAGCAGATCTGTAGAGTGATGGTCTGGCGAAGTGTTCACACTTTCACTTAGCATTATTATCTTGTTCTCGAGGCTTCAGGGGAGCCCATTTCCGATATGATGTCCTCCCAGTATATTCATCTTTGTTATCTATATGCTGAGTCTGCTACTTTGGAGAACTTGAAGGAAAGACAAGTTCTTTCAGGTCTCCTTTTGTAGCACAGCCATCACACATCATATGTTTGTTAACCAGTACAGTAATTTTTGCATCAGAAAAATGTGTCTGGTTAGTCTTTGTTCAAACACGGAGGAACGGTGGTGTTGGGACGTGCTTTTATAGGTTTAGTTTCCTATTCAAATAAGTTCCCACAACCCCATTGACTGGGATTGTGGGGTTGTGCAGCCTGACCTGCAGTAACCTCATCTCCTAGCCAATCAGCATCTAGTTGGAGGGGTCAAGTATACCCAAAATGTTTGCCCTCCAGCTAGCCAGAATTTGGTTCTGCATTACATCCAAATGTCATAGACATGCAATATTTATTACATTTTTCATTCATTAGAAACAAAATCAGAAGTCTAGTTTTTAACTAGTTGAATGCTTGAAAGGTTTCCATTGCATTACTTCCAAATTCATTGGACAGCTCTCTAGCATTCAAAGGGTTAATAGACCATTTAAATCAGTGAGAATGTTAGGATTTTTTATTTGTCGCCTATGGTGCTGTTTGTTTGCCCCAGAATCATTTTTTAAATACAGCCTAAATGTAACCTGCATGAAAGATATTGAGTTTATGTATGAATGGGAGAGATGGCTTACTTCTAGCCTGTGTTTGGAATAAAATAGTTCTGTGGATTAACCTTTTATAAGTAACATAAATGAATAAACATTATGATTTTTGAGAAAGTTCATAGAAATACTAGTTAAAATATGTTCAACCCTGGGCTGAGGTCTATACAGGCGAATGCACATATTGACAAGAAGGTGATTTATTGCTCTCATTATCTATGTAGGCCTAGAACTCAGAGGACAAGGCTCACACTTACTGTACTTGACCAGGCAGCTATTTATCATGGACTGTTTCCATTCGGTTTAGTTACATAGGAGAATGCTTACTCACAGAGGTGCATCAGTGAATGAGAACTATAGACTTTTAACTTAGTTGAAATTGGATTTATTTCACCCTAGAGATCAATGTATATTGATCTGAATGTTCACTGTAAAGTAAAAAGTAATACAGAAATAAAGCAATTGTTTGTTTTTTTCTAAATTGATGTACTACTGCTTAGAACCAGCAATAATATAGTCTTATTGATTGTTAATTTATTATTTAAAATATGCCAAAAATAATTTATTCCCAGTTCAGAAGATATTTTAATTTTGTTTTTATGCAAAAGTTATTTAAAATGACAAATATATATTGTCTTTAGTTTGGTACTTGTGTAGTAACCAGTTCATCTGAGATTTTCAGAACCAATGGGGTTAACAAATGAAGCTGTTACTTTTTTGTGCCCATTCTACTCATGTATAAGAAGATGTAATATATAGTAAGAAATAATAATAAGTAATGAAAAAGTAATTATGTCTTTGAATACCTTTTAAGTAGAATAACTAGACAATTAAATTATAGTGCTATTGTGAGTTTCAATAATGTAGGCATAGGTTAAAATAGCTTTATAATTTTTTTTTCGTTATACTTAACATTTGTTACTGCTTGAGGAAAAAGCAGGTTTTACAGTCTATAGAAGTTTAATTTTGTTAAACAGAAATAATGCTGACAGAATGTACTTATAAAACACTAACAGAGGAGAAAAGAAAAAACAGGAGGAGCATCCAAGTGTATTAATCTTCAACAAATTCGGACTTCACAGACCATCACCATTCTTTGAAATAATACTCACAAGCAAACAGACTAGAGGGCACTTATATGAGCACCAGCGAAAGTGCCCAGGGAAATATTTACACTGCTTCCCTTAAAACAGGTAAATCATGCTGCTCCTCTTTACAGAAAAGACACCTCACGGAGTAGAAACATATAGAGAAACAGAAAAAATAGAAGGGCATTAATGGTGCTTTATCACAATTAAAATGATCAATAAATAATAAGTTACCAGCCTATTCCGGCCCCAACAACACAGGCAGGTGGAGATCACAAACCTGTCTCTGTTCAGGGACTCTTTCAAAGATTCTTCCAAAAGGCAAATAATCAGTTCACATATTGAAATAACACTGCTCCTCCATCAAGGATAAAAAGATTTATGAAAATATTATAACACCATAGACCATTATGCATTTCACGGCTCAAGCACCACTTTCTCAAATGTATAGTGTGTTACAGACAAAAAAAAAAAACATAGTAAAACAAGGTAACTTTTAAAATAAGCCACCAAGCTATATACTGCCTATATAAGAGTGCCAAAAAAGAAAACCAGAAAGAAATATATAGATATGAATTAAACCCTTTGGATATATATTTAGTATAATGGTACATATCTTACCGCCATACTAAATACTGCTCATATACAAGTGTCAAAAAGAAATTCCTAAATCCTAAGCCTAAAAAATGTAAATTAAACATATGGATACCAATGGACAGAATGACAAAAATGGTTCATTCCACTTGAATCAGCACATGTATTACTATAATTTCAATATCAAAACTAAGCAACCTTCAAAGCTTTCCCCTATATTGTAACCTAAAAACCAGAAACAACTCATTATTTTGGCAATCTAAATCTACAACCCCAGAAATCTAAGTAATGTCCCCAAAAAAGCTATACATTTGACCAGAAATCCCAATGAGAGAAAAATGAGTCCCTTTGAGACCCTCCACATCAGAAATGGGGAAGGGGGGTTATAAAACATCATAACTATATAACCTATAATTATACACTGAAATCCAGGGATCCAAAAAAGGGGGGACCTTTATCTCTATAATATAGATCCTATGTATTAATTGAAAAAGCATATGAGTTAATTGAAAAACATTTTATGTGTATTTGTGTGTAAAAACAAGGGGTATAAATAAATATAATTAAATGAATAACTATAACAATAAAATTATCTACCTGAAGTTTTTATGTGTGTTATTATTTAATATGATTTGATTATTAACCATTAAAAAATATAAACATTAAATTAGTAAACACTGTCTTACTTTCTAAATATAAGTGTATATTATAATATAAGAGTAAGTGAATACCAAAGTGTTCATTTAGATTGTGTAAATGTGTGCAGAAAATAAAATAAATGTGATATATGAGAACTTTTAAAAATAATTATGCTATATTTTAGAATCTATAGATTAGTTCAATTTGTGTAAAAGTATATCAAAGGTGCAAAAGATATACTTAATGTAAGTGTTTCGATATTTGAAAAAATGCTGAAATTAAATTAATATTGGTATATGAGAACTTGAAATGTGGTAACTTAGAAAATAATTGTGCCGTGTTTGTCAGAAATTAAAACCTATAACTCGGTCAAAGACTATGTGTGTCAAGTGTTATTAGTGCTTGAAGAATTTTTGAAAGATAGCGATATTAATGGAATAAAAAGGAAACATAATGAAATAATGAAATAATAAAAATTAAACGTAAAGGAAATGTAAGGTTAATTCACATTTTTTAGGCTTAGCTTTTAGGAATTTCTTTTTGGCACTTGTATATGGATAGTATTTAGTATGGCATTAAGATATATAGGGCTCGATTTAAAGGCAGCCGTTAGCAAAAAAAATCACTAACGGGTGCGTTAAGTGTCATGTTGCAATTCAAAGATCCGTCTAAACAACAGCTAACGGCAGTTGTAGAATCCTTACGGCCGATACACTTACGTGCATTCAGACGCATGGAAAAACATACCCCAGAGCTATTCAAAGGCTTGCGGTACTGATAACGGCTGAAAAAAAGACACACCTAACGGCTAAAAGTTAAGACCCACTTCTCACACACGTTAGACACTTAACGGCCAAAACAAAACACCCGTTACAGAGGAAAACACACCAAATGCTTACCGCACAACCATGTAAATGGGAAAATTAACCCGTGCAATGCCAAAACAACACAAAAACATGCACACACAACACAAATCACTACACAAACAACAACAACCAACACCACAGGGACAACAACACACAAAAACAACAACACAACATGGCACGGAACAATGGGGGTCATCACACAAAGCGGACACCTGCAAATACAAGCTCACCTGGGCAACATCAACACGCCACCTGCACCCCACAACTGCACGTCCGCAAATGGCACACACAGAACAAGCACAACACACCACATCTTATAACACACACACACCTGCTAACACTTACCTGGACAAAAACAACTCACCATTGGTCAGCACTCACCTCATCAACACACCTACACAACGCCCTAGCAAGTACTTAAAGGGACAACTCAACACACTCACTTGTGGCTTGTTTTCCACTCAGGGAGGGAGAGAGAGAGAGAGATAGAGAGAGATAGAGAGAGAGAGACAGATAGAGACAGATAGAGAGAGCAAACAGTATGTTGGGTTACATATTGTTGCGAAGGCTGCGGAGAAGGCGTGCAAGGGAGAGAGCTGGGGAACATCAGCAACCTCCAAGCACGCCTCATCAACAGCCTCCACCTGTTGCAAGTGAGGAGGCTCTGGCTCAGCAGCCACACAGGAGCCCATCCCCACCCGGAGGACACCTGTCTGCAGATGCACAGCTGCAGCAACAGGATGCTCACCATCAACAGGATGCTCCCCAGCTGCCACAGGGACCCCTGCAGCAGCCCAGGATGCATAGACGACCACCAAGGCCCAGGGTATACCGTCCAAGGGTCACTCTCTTTGGAATGACCGATGACGAGGTTATTGATCGCTACAGGTTGAGGCCACACAGCATCATAGCCCTGTATGAGGTCATCAAGGAGCAGGTGGATCCCATATGCACCCATAACCATGCTCTAACTGGCCTTCAAAAACTCCTGTGTGCCATACACTTCATGGCAAGTGGCGCCTTTCAGTCGACAGAGGGTTACGCATCTGGCATGTCCCAGGCCACATTCTCCAGGGTGCTGGCCCAGATCTTGCCAGCCCTCAAAGCCAAGGCCAGTACCTACATACGTTTCCCTATCACCGATATGGAGTGGACACATCTGAAGCAGGGCTTCTATGCAAGGGGAGGCATGCCCAGGGTCATGGGTGCAATAGATTGCACCCATGTCCGTATCAAAGCACCAGCACGTCAGGGACATATGTTCCTGAACCGCAAAAACTTCCACTCCATGAATGTGCAGATGGTGTGTGACAGCAACCTGGCCATAATGAATGTCTGTGCGAAATTTCCCGGGAGCTGTCACGATTCACATATACTCAGAAATTCATCTGTGCAGAGGGATTTCGAAAATGGGACCTATACAGGCGGATGGCTACTGGGTGAGTTAACAGCACCAAATGACACCACATACACATGTGCTAGTATGTTCACCACAATATGTGCTCCTTGTCACACCATGTCACTCACTTTCCACAGGTGATGCTGGCTATGGATGCAAGCCATGGCTCCTCACCCCGGTCGCCAATCCCCAAAACGATGCCCAGGAACGATATAACCAGGCTCATGCCAGAACACGGAATGCCATTGAGCGGACCTTCGGCCTCCTCAAGTCCCGATTCCGATGTCTGGACCACTCGGGGGGAGCATTGCAGTATGCACCAGGCAAGGTCTGCGACATCATCGTGGCATGTGCCATCCTACATAATATCGCGGTGGACACCAGACTCATCGACGATGTCCATCCCCCACCCAGACCTGAAGACCCTGTGGATATCGTTGAGTGTGAGGAAACCCCAACAGGGATGCAGACAAGGGACAGATTGATCAGGGATCACTTCTGCTGTGAGTATAATACATGTATGCACACAATCCATGCATACACACCCACCACAACACACATGTTCTGTTTCACCCCACAGGATCAGTGACACAGCCCTGTCACTGGCTGCAGTATGGACCACCAGCATCAACTATTCCGTGGACCAGTCAGATTGGGCCTAGAGATTCCGAATACACCTGACAACCTGTCGTCCATGTTGATACTGCTACCTCAAGGATATCATGCATGCCCCCCCTGGAAACCAAGGTACAACACTTTAACCTTGTTCAGCATATCCCACAGCTCCCTAGGCACCAACTAAAGTGTTCTGCTAGGATCAGACCCATAGCAACCATGGTACCCCTGTAGCAAGGGAGTCTCATCCAAGCCAATGCATCGGATAGAACTCTGTCATATAAGGGGTTCAGGGGGCATTCGTGGGGACATGGGACCAGTAGCTTGCTACAGTTGAATAAAGCAGCAGAGGGGTGGATCGACAGTAATAGTGTGTTACACAACATGGAGCTCATGAAATGTGGATCACATCTCCATGGACACCATGCTGCCCTGTGTGTGTGTGTGTGTGTGCAGTGATATGTGCCCCAGAAAGAAATACACACATTAACAAATATGTCCTACTAGCTCCATGAACCAAACATATTTGGCCTGTCTCTGACAGTGGCAGCCCAAATATATTGTTGTCAGGAAGCTATTAGGACATATTTGTTGATGTGTGTAACCATGTCAGGGGCAAATATCCCTAAGGATGGTTAACATCCCCTTAGTTCCCCCCATGATGGTTCATAGACCAGTACACAACACATTACAAAGCAGTGGTTTGTGTAGACTTATGTAACGGGAAAGATTAAGAGGATCATGATGTTGTAGCTGTTGCATGACGATCACTTCGAGGGTGATGTTCCAAATCCTGTCCTCTTGTCCCACAGGCATCCATAGCACGATCCATCCTTGAACAGAGGAGTTTCCATATGACTGGACTGAAGTCTGGACAACACTTCCATGAAGCTCACCCCTTGGCGTTCCAAGTGATTGTGTTGGTGATGCAATGTTTGACCTAATGTTCACAGCAACCTCTACTGGAACATTCACATATGGACACAAATTTATGTGTGTACTAACATCCAGGTATCAGACCTGTACAGTAAGACTGCTCATACACAGATGCCAAACGATGTAGACAACACATGAGCAGTTCACTAGCATTTCTAATGTATTCCTATTTAGTTCAGATGTACCTTTTTGTGCTCATACAAGTGTTTAATGCATATTGGCTAAATACACAAGAAACATCACTACTCAATCCGTGTCTGTATGAATGAATGTTGGATCAAACACCTGTCAATGTGGAACCGTACCCAAGGCTAGAGTATCCCTCATACAAAGGAAGGCATGATTTACATCACAGGAGTCCACTAGTTGCCTGACCATGAGTGGACTTTGTGATGTATACATGCAATGACATGATGGCAGTGATACACTGATGTGTGTTGTGAGTGATTAGCTGGTGATACAGGGGACACACTTCCACTGTGATGTGATGTCCATGGTTTGTGTGTTGCTCAATATAATCAATGTCCTGAGATTGCTGTAGGTTGTCATATCTCAGTACATGGGCTACATCAACAAAAACAACCATGTGGACAAGTGTTATTACTGGTGAAGTGTGTTATAACCTTAGTTAAACAACAACACAACTTAAAGGGATAGTAAACCCTGAAAATAAGTTTATTTCACATTGTAGCCCTTTAAAAACCATGAAAAATGATATCAGTCTTATCTACCAAACATATATGATTTGGGATATAAGACATATCATTTTACATGTTTTTTTAAGGGCTACAATATAGAATGAACTTATTTTCAAGGTTTACTATCCCTTTAATACATAAGCCAATGCTCAGCCTAAGGTTCCAATGTGCGTGCTACACAATGAAATCTTAGGAAGATTTTTGGGTTATGCAGTAAGTTAGGCTGTGATTCAAACTCCTGTTGTGCAACTGACTTGCTGGAGAACACAATGCTCACCCTAGGATCACAATGTGTAACACACACATTGAGATCCTAGGGTGTACATTGTGTTCCCCAGTATGTCAGCTGCACAATAGAATTTTGATTTAAAGACCATATTGATGCATGTTCAATCTGTCCTGCTTGTTATTTCCCTGCTAAGTCGCATAGCTGTTAGTTTGGTTTTCCCCTCAAACACAACAATTGATGCAGACGAATGTTCAGTGTTGCACCAGTTGTTGTGCTAAGGGGTATGTTCTGATCAAATCTGACACACATCATGGCCATGTAACACTGTTGTGTTATATGGCTACAGGGATGGGTTGCCAGGTGAATTTGGACAACGGTGTGGGTGTGTGTGAACCCATGTTGTAACATCACACAAACATTTCCCCCAGGCAGGAGTTGAGTTCACTGCATTGTTTGGCAATGCATTGGAGACAACCCTGCCACCCAATCTATAAGTGATTACACAGCAGATCAGACAGGATTCAAAAGCACAATTTTCATTTATTGAGGGGGCAGATGACAGGTTGGGCCTTTCATTTCTTTTTTTGGGGGGGGCCTTAGACTTGGTGCCAGAGGTGGATGCCCTGGCTGATTGCCTTGTCACCCTCTGTCCCCTAGGTGTGGCTTCTGGGGTAACACTGGAAGGGGTGGTGGGTGCAGTGGACCCCTCTGTGGAACGCAGGTTCTCCCTCTCCATCCTCAGGTTCTCCCTGCGGTTAATCTCTCGCAACTCCATGAGAACCTGTGCAAACATGTCCATCATCCCCGTATGTATCTGGTGGAGTTGTGTGTTCCCCCTGGCAACCTCTGACTCCAGAGCTTGGATTCTGGTCTCCAACCTGTTCGTGTTCCTCCGGGATTCCCTCCGGTTCCTCGTGAGGTTGTCGTTGGTGGCGTGGGTTGCCCGGAGCTGTCCTCTTTGAAGGGCCATGCACTCAGCCTCCAGATCTGGGGTGCGTTGACTGCTGGAGATGGGAGTGGCCGGTGACACATGTGCTGTTTCCCCAGCTTCAGCTGTCTCCTCAGCCTCTGTTTCCCCAGCTTCAGCTGTCTCCTCAGCCTCTGTTTCCCCAGCTTCAGCTGTCTCCTCAGCCTCTGCTTCAACAGGTTCAGCTGTCTCCTCAGCCTCTATCTCCCCAGCCTCTGCTGTCTCCTCTGCTGGTACTGGGTGTGCTGTGGCTGCTACTGCTGTTTGTGTTGGTGGAGTGGCTTGCACAGACGGTGTGTGGGTGCCCACCACATCAAGGGACCCACTGCTGCCCACTGATGTCTGTGCTGGTTGAGGTGGTGGGGTGAACAAGTCCCTTGGCTGAGGGCGCTGGGGCTCCCCAATCAGGCCCAGGTGTTGGTAGTCAAGTGGCCAAGGGTCATACCTTGGCCAGTGGTAGGTGCTTGGCCCCCACCTGGGATCATACCTGGGGCCATGCTGGGGAGCCATCCAGGAGGGTAGATCCATCTCGGTGGAATATGGCCCATATTGGCTGGTGGCCACATTCCCGGGCAGCCATTGCCTCCCTGGTGGTGGTGGTGCTGCTGCTGGAGGGTAATAGCTCCCGGTGCTAGTGGGATGCATCCATCTCTCCCCCTGAATCCAGCCGCTGTACATTTGTGGAGCATCCTGTGGTGGGGCAGGCAGTTGAGAGGCAGGCAGTTGAGAGGCAGGCAGTTGAGAGGCAGCCAGTTGAGAGGCAGGCAGTTGAGAGGCAGCCAGTTGAGAGGCAGGCAGTTGAGAGGCAGCCAGTTGAGAGGCAGGCAGTTGAGAGGCAGCCAGTTGAGAGGCAGGCAGTTGAGAGGCAGCCAGTTGAGAGGCAGGCAGTGGTGATGCAGCCAGTTGGGGAGAAGGTGTGGTGGTTGTAGACGCTTCCCAGTGGCTAGTCCCCTCCTCTGTATCCTCCTCACTGGGTGGTGTGGTCGGCTCCTCCACGGGCTCCTGCTGCGATGGAGGCCCATAAGCTGTGTGGAGAATTGAGATTGTGTGATTAGTAAACGTAGCCATGATGGGATTAATGGGATACTAATACATGAAATGCAGAAAGGGAAATATATGTTTTGTGGTTTATCACCCTGAGTGAAACAAGGGTACTCCCACTGCTGGAGGAGGTTTTTGTTCAAAAAGTCTCCCAGCTCAGAGTAGAATTGCTTTGGTGCTATATCCCAGTGGCCTGAAGTTGTACATTGGCACTGTTGCTACATTATCCTATGAGAATTTATTGCGTCTGGACGTAAGCTGTCCATAGGATGGTCTAGCAACATCGCCATTTTAGAGTTCCAGGCCACTGTGATATTGCCGCTGGAGTAGTCAACTATGAGCTGTGCTACATTTTGAATGAAACACCTTTGAGCAGTGGGAATACCCTTGTTTTGCTCAGGGGATGAACCCTGCAATATATTTTTCTTTTCACATGTTCGGTATTACTATCCCTTTAACGGAATAGCAATGGTTAATTTCACCATGATGTAATATTGTAGGCATTGTAAGAGATAGATGTGGATCGATGTTAGTCCTATCCCTCCAACCCACATGGTTAGACAGATATTGCTCTATTTGACAGTCATTTTGACATGTTTGACAGTCATTTCACCACACGGAGGCTCTTCAGCAGAGCCTAAATTGCCCCATTCAGAGATATAAACCTCATTGGAATGGTGAACAGAGTGTGCTTGCAAACCTGGCACACTTTGTTGACCATCTCAAAGATGTCTCCATCTCTGAATGGGGCAATTTAGGCTCTGCTGAAGAGCCTCCGTGTGTTCTAATGACTGGAATCTCCAGCTGTCAAATAGAGCGATATCTGTCTAACCATGAGGGTTGGCGGGATAGGACTAACATGGATCCACATGTTGGTGAAATTAACAATTGCTATGCCATTACAGTTACATACAAGGAGAAATGGTCATATATGCATGTGGATGTGTACCTTTCATATGGATATGAATATATCCTTTCCAGATATGAAGCCAGAGATCATTTCAGTAGGTGTGATTGCCTTACTGGCTATATATGTGCACCCATCAAAATATACATTGGATTGATATGATGGATATGAGCATACCTCGTATATCCCATCTATGCATTTCATTGTAGGGCATGGGATACCACCCTGGCAATCAGAGATTGATGAACTGGACAGGATCCTGTCCATGTCGTGTGTTCCAGTTGAATCCTGAAGGGCAACAATCACGCCAGTAGTGAGGGATATCTCTGATTGAGGCCTGTTTTTCTTTGAGTATGAGCCCATCCATCCTTCTGAGTGAGGCAACCGTACTCAATCCGAGATATCTATCAGTCATGGCCTGTTGGTGACCAAGGTACAATGGATGATATTTGGTTCCCATGTGTATCCTGCAAACAGTGTCTGGTGTACCATCCATCCATGGCATCAGCACCCCTGAGGATCCATGTGGGAATCAGATGTGAGATATGTCATTTGAAGTTAGGGTAAATGATTGCAGACACAACACCAAGGCCTACTTTTTCCCCCTTTAATTCTGGGGTATTGTTTGAGGCCTGTGTGTTGCACATACAAGCAGTTATTCTCAGTGCCACTGTGATGTGTGACCTGCTCCATCCTTTTTGTGATTCAGTAAGCGGTGTTGTTGACATGATGGAGTGTACATAATGCTGACTTCTCCAGTGATCTCATTTCCCCATTTCCAGTGTTTTCTATGGAGTGTATACGATGGGACCTTAGCAACTTGATTCATGTTATTGCATATTCTCCATAGGCTAACACTGGTATTGGTGAAATGAGGATGTGTGAGGGTGAATTTCTCTCCACCATGTGTTTGTCACCGCTTAGTGAATGTCCCCTGTGTAGCATGTGATCGTTGGCCTATTGACTTGATTGTTGTCTGGTTAACCCTTTGAGTCCCAGAGGGGTTGCCAAAGCATTGTTGATCGATGCATTGATGATCCCTCTAGCACTCGAGGGGTTAAGTGCTGACATCCCAGCGGGGACATGGGTGACATTGTGTGTGAACAGTGATGACAGTCGACATTTGGAACTGCATGGTTTGTGTATTGTGTGTGATGAGCACAGCGACAGGAGGGTTGAAGTAGGACTTGGACAGGTTTGTTCCAAGTTGGACCTTGATATTTGTCCTTGTGTTGTGTCCTGTTTTTAACCCTCAGGGTGCTGTGTTGGTGCAGTTGTGTGCATGAATGATGGACATGTGTTGAGGTGTGAGTGTGTGTGCAGCTGGTGTTGGTTGCTGTAGTGTGTTGTTCTGTAGTGTTGCACTTACCGGTAGTGTGGAGGGTCCTCTCATCCCCAGTGTCAGCTCCTCCAACAACCCCCTCGATCAGGGTTGGGGACATATTCTGGCGCATCATCTCCTCCCAGCCGCAGAAGGTGATAGGGACAGGTGGGCCACCTCCAGTGCCTCGGGCGTGCTTGGCGAGTTCGGAGAGCTTGGTCTTGACCACCCTCCGGCAGTCGCCCCATCGCTTCTTGATGGACTCCACGTCCCATCTGCATGGAGCCACCGCGTTGACCCGGCTGCAGATCTGGTTCCAGGCTGCTTTCCTCCTCGCTGACAGGCCAGGGACCTTCGCTGTCGGGTGGAGAACACTCTGCCTCTCCAGGACAGCTTCCACAAGAGCCGTGTTCTCCTCCTCTGTATACTTTGGGTCTCTGATCCTGGCCTCATCAGCTCCGGCATGGGATGACTCAGAGCCGGAGTGCCCTGCCTGGTCTGACCCTGACTGTGTGGGGTGCTCCCCAGCAACTACCCCTCGTCCCACTGCAGGTTCTGTCCCTGTCCTGCGTGTTCCTGCTCTTGTGGGCCGGGTCCCCCTCCGCCCTGCGGATCTCCCTCTCCCACCCCTGCTCTGCTGAGGGATCCCCTCCTGATCTTCCTCCTCCTCCACTACTCTCCCCATCCCTCTCTCCTGTCCTCCTCTCCTCGCCATCATTCACCCAGTCACACCCAGGCACTCCCACAGGCCCTCACAGACACACTCGATCCAGTCACTCTCTGTCACACATTTTCACTCCCAGATTCACACTGTCAAAAATAAAAGTAAAATGTGTGAGGTGTTATAAAATAAAAGGACTATGTGTATGTATGTGTATGTGTTTGTATGTGTGTATGTAATATGTGCAAAGGTGTGCTATGTGTCGTATTCTGTGCAATGCTCTCCTCTCTCCAAACTCCAAAACTCCTCTACCTCCAATGAACGCTCCTGTCTCCCTCTCTCTGATCACTATCCTCCGCTCCTGGGTCCTGATATCTGGCTCTGAAGAACTCGATAACAGACAGTGTGTGGCGGTTATTTTTGGGTATATATAGGTGTATTTGAAGTTATTTGATACATTGGGGCTTTGGGATTGGATGTGTGTTTGAATTTGTTTTGGCATCAATCATGGTTGCTTGACAACGGCAGCCGTTATGTTAGATGTTGTTTGGAGCTCAGTTATCGTGTGATTTGTCCGCCCGTTGTGCATTAACATGAGCGACAACGGGTTTTGTGTTACGTGTTTTTTGTGTGCCTACGCTCGATAGCTATTCTCGTAGAGTAGCTATTGAATCTGCCGTAACTCCTGTATTATTTGCGAGCGATGTGCCTTTTTCACTTAGCGGCTGGTTTAACGGTTGCCTTTAAATCTAGGCCATACTGTTTTACTAAATATATATCAAAAGGGTTTAATTCATATCTATATATTTCTTTCTGGTTTTCTTTTTTGGCACTCCTATATGGGCAATATATAGTATTATGTTTGATACTTGAGGTTCCTGAGATTTATATTGTGTATTTCTCGGTGGACCGACATGCTTATTTTTATGTTTTTTATTGTTCTAGTACCCTCTCTCTCTCACTCATGTCTTTTCTTACCAGTGGGGTGTTATTTCTCCACGTAGAGGACTGAGGAACTACTGATGGATACAATAGGAACTTTAATTGTTTTCAAGTATTCCTGTATCATTGATAGGGTAGAAATCTAAGAAATGCACCATTTTTCCTTTAGCAACAACTTCTGGAATCATTTTTGTACATCAGGCTAGGGGTAGAAATACAGGGCACCACTCATTTGATGCAACAGGTTGTCTTCTTTCCAAATTGATATACCTTGTCTAACTTAACTTCTTGTCTGTAGTTGTTACAAACATCTAACTACAGGTTTGACATACAGTTTTGTATTCCTGGTACCATATATGGTATTTCAGCTCAGG
Source organism: Rhinophrynus dorsalis (assembly GCA_037306005.1). Classification (NCBI taxonomy): domain Eukaryota; kingdom Metazoa; phylum Chordata; class Amphibia; order Anura; family Rhinophrynidae; genus Rhinophrynus; species Rhinophrynus dorsalis. Next base: position 323,081,827 of record CM074720.1, on the reverse strand, counting down.
GTACTGGTGTACATTTTACTCATGATGCCTTTAGCTACCTAAACTAGTATGGTATTCTATGGTTTCAGTAATTTTTAGTATGTTTGAAAGAGTGTATATGTGGGAAAAAAAAACACTTTTTATTCTATATTGCCAACTTCTGGCATTTTCATAGCAAACTAGCCTTGGGATACAAATATAATCAATTAGTCCTTGAAACTGAAATTTGGTTTACTTAAAAAATACATATAGAATGTAGGGTTACATGGTTTATTTTTCATGATGTTGTGCCTAAAATTCAGAATGGTGCAACTTGGGAAAAAATGTAGTTACTCTCATTTAATTGCAAATTTTTATAAGAAAACCTAGACAAAAAAACACGCATTTTGATGTTTTAGAAAAGCAAGCTAATACTAACCTTAGAACAATACGCATCTGTAAATGGAACATATAAATAATATACTCCAGGTCAGTTGTTTGTCATTCACTTTATTAGAATTTCAGTAAAATATTTTGGTCATGATAGGGGATATCCACAAACCAATGGTATCTCTGAAAGTGCAGGGTCTGCTGAAAAAAATGGTACATGACATATGTGGTTTGTTCAGACTAAAGCATCAAAAATGTGTCATTTGATTGACTGTAATCTGCAACAAAAACATAAAAACATGCTTAGAATTGGTAGTGAAAAGGCTTAGCAGTGAAGGTTAAGGTGAGCATTAGCCCTGGTCCTTAAAGGCTTAAGCTAAATTCAAAATCTGCATACCTTATCATCTATGTCCCCATTCCCTAAGCTGTAACAGGTTCCTCTACATCTCTTCATTCAATAGAAGCTCATTATTCATAATTTTTTAAAGCGGAACTACCACCGCATAACAAGTTTATCTTAAATAACTCCCCATCTGGCGACTAGCTGCTTAGTAGAGCTAGTCACCAAAATTATTACCTTATTAAATAGATTTCTCCTTTCTTCCCCGGCTGACAGGCAGGACGTAGCATGGACATCTTGCCATAGTGACGTCCACGTGCCTGCTCTGTCAGTCCCTTCCGGAACCGAATGGCTCCTAGCAATGCTTCCTAGAGCCGGCTGGGACTGACAGAGCAGGCGCATGGACGTCACTATGGCAAGATGCCCGCATTCCGTACTGCCTGTCAGCCAGGGAAGAAAGGAGAAATCTATTTAATAAGGTAATAATTCTGGCGAATAGCGCTACTTGCTATGTGGTGGTAGTTCCGCTTTAATCATTGTTCCCTCTTTTTTGTACAGTACTGTGGAATATGTTGTAGATTCTTAATAAAAAATAATAACAATAATATATGGTCCTAAACTACATTTACTTGTGCATTTTAAATTGAAAATGACACATTTGTTACTATGATCCTTTATTTAAGTAATAACCAGATATTTATTCTCAGGGGTAGCAGTAAGTATCATCAGTTTGATTAGCATCAGAGAAATGTCAATATGTAAAAAATACAAGATGCCCAATAACGGAACAGGTACTTACAGCAGATGCTGTGAACAGATTATTTACTTCATATGGGAAATTACTGTACAGATGTTCACAGAATCCCATAGTATTGAGCTCCACATTACTAGATCCCTATGCATGTTTCTGCTATCATTAATCTTTGCATAATAAAAGCTAACTGGGGCTTGAAAACACATTGTACCCTGTACTAATGAGATGTAAAAAAAGCATATTTAAAGTTGATCTATTAAGAAAATCCCTTTAGCAATTGTCCTTAACCCTTTAAGAACTTAAGAGGTATACAGCACATTGCTTCACAATGCATTGAATAGGTACCTCTCCGTTTTTTAATTGGGGTTATCTATCTATCTATCTATCTATCTATCTATCTATCTATCTATCTATCTATCTATTTATCTATCTAGTTTATTTTGTCAGTTGTGGCTCCAAAACTTACAGTAACTGTGATAAAATGTATAGTACTTTGGTAAAGGACTGCAAATAAATAGCAGTTTCCAGTGGCAGTTAGGGTCTTCACCATTTTATAGAACTACAAAAAGTGTCAAAACAGCTCTATATTTATTTTACTAAAACTACTAAAATAGATTTTCAATATTCATATCTACAGTACTGTGCAAAAGTCTTAGGCAGGTGTGAAAAATGCTGTGAAGTATGAATGCTCAAAAAACTGATATAGAAAAATCTAAATCAAATCAATATTTGGTGTGACCACCCTTTGCCTTCAAAACAGCAAGGTACACTTGAACAAAATCAGGGATTTTGTGGGCATATTGTCAGATGTATAATTAAACAATTATACCAAACAGGTGTTAATGATCATCAATTTAACATGTAGGTTGAAACACAATCATTATCTGAAACAGAAACTGTTGTGTAGGAGGAATAGAACTGGGTAGCCAAACTCAGCTAACAAGGTGAGGTTGCTAAAGACAGTTTAATGTCAAGTCATACACCATGGCAAGACTTAGCACAGCAACAAGACACAAGATAGTTATACTGCATCAGCAAGGCAGACAGGGGTTTCCAGATATGCTGTCCAAGCTCTGTTGAAGAAGCACAAAGAAACGTTGAGGACAGTAGATGCAGTGGTTGGCCAGATGAAAGACACATCATGCTTATTTCCCTTCGCAATCAGATGTCCAGCAGTGTTATCAGCTCAGAATTGACTTCTGGAGAATTCTGGTCACAAGTGGTCTTCATGGAAGACTTGCGGCCAAAAAGCCATACCTCCAACATGGAAGCAAGGCCAAGTGACTCAGCTATGCATGAAAACACAGGAACTGGGGTGTAGAAAAATGGCAGCAGGTGCTCTGGACTGATGAGTCAGAAGTTTAAATATTTGGCTGTAGCAGAAGGCAGTTTGTGCACCGAAGGGCAAGAATGAGTGCCTGCAGGCAACAGTGAAGCATTGTGGCGGTTCCTTGCAAGTTTGGTCCTGCATTTCTGCAAATGAAGTTGGAGATTTGGTCAGAATTAATGGTCTCCTCAATGCTTAGAAGTACAGGTAGATATTTATCCATCATGTAGTACCATTAGGGAGGCATCTGATTGGCCCCAAATTTATTCTGCAGTGTGACAATGACCCCAAAAATACTCTCAGAGTCATAACAAACTATCCCCAGAGTAAAGAAGAACAAGAAATCCTAGAAGTGATTATATGGCCCCCACAGAGCCCTGATCTCAACATTATTGAGTCTTTCTGGGATTACATAAAGAGAGAGAAGCAATTGAGGCTGCCTAATTCCACAGAAGAACTTTGGTTATTTCTCAAAGATGTTTGGAACAACCTACCTGCTGAGTTACTTAATAAACTGTGTGCAAGTGTACCTAGAAGAATTGATGCTGTTTTGAAGGCAAAGGGTGGTCACACCAAATATTGATTTGATTTAGATTTTTCTTCTGTTCACTCACTATGCATTTTGTTAACTGATAAAAATAAACTATTAACATGTCTATTTTTGAAAGCATTCTTACTTTACAACATTTTCTCACAGTACTGTGTATATAATATATTATATATATTTATATATATGAATAAATGGGCACTCCTATTATTCCACCAGTGTAAGAATGAAATCTTTCAACTGCCTGGGTGCTACTTCAAAAAAATTATTATGCATATCATGTGTAAATAGCCCTAAAGCCATACAGAGAAGTGCACTCACAGGACTTGAACACTTAATCTTTATTTAACCGTCAATGTTTCGGCCCCCCTCAAGGGCCTTTATCAAGACACTAAATGAACACCTAAAATGACCTTATATACATTAACAAGTGTGAAAAAAACCCACCAAGATCGCTGAAACGCATTACAGGTGACGTCACCAATGTGGAATTTGACACCCCCGGTGCCGTGCGAGGATGCTGGGAATTGTGTCCAACACTTCAAACCCAACCACAAACCATACACTTTAGTGATTGTGACAGTATATGCAAAATCTAAGTGTTAAAAGCTGATCAGCATTAAATAAAATATACCGTGAAGCTCACGGAAGAACAAACCAGAGCGGCACTGCTCCCCTTCTGCCCGTCCGGTCGGTCTAAGAACTGCAGCATCCCAAATAAAAAACTTTGTAACCAAAAAGAAGCCAATAATGTGCAGTGCAACATTGTTGCCTCCGTGGCGTTTAAACCCACCGAGAATCAGAACAATTCAAAGTAGTTACAAAATAAGCGAGTCATACGTATCTGGTAATATTTACATATGTCAAATAGTGAGTCTCTAACAAATGTCTTCCAAATGACAACAGAGTCCACTACAATGTGTTGATGTGGTTACCGTTCCCCATCTCTTGATGGAGGTGGTATTTAAGTTCCAACTACTGTCACATGCGGATGTAACAGTGTCATAGCGGCTCCGATCAGGGCACAAAAAGATGTTACCAAGACATCGTCCTAATACCCCCTGGCTCTACACTGACTGCTCCTGTGGCAGACCAGCAGAGACCTATTGGAGGGGTCATCACCACCCCTCTGTGGTGGCGACTGAAAAGACCACAGCAAAGAATGTCATATAATTTGTAGTCAGATATCCGCTACATTCTTACACCAAGTAAAGTCCTTATTCTGAGGTCGTCCAAAATATGACATAGTTATATCTTGTATAAAAAAGCATGTATGACTTGTACCACATGTGAATCCCAGGTTATTGTGATGCCACAGTACAAACCTAGCCGCACTGCATTAATTTGAATAGAATAATACATGAGACCGACTTGGAGGGGCAAGCAGAGCAAACCGGTCTGTGGTCCCCCAAGTATCAGTGGGAAATGTATATTGGTGCAATCCGCCGACACTCAGGGGACCAAAATAAAACCGCTGTAGGAATAAATGATGCAAGTTAATCATTAATGAAAGACATATATAACAATCTGGCATCACCGTTGAAATGACGATCATTTGTCAATAGTCACTTATTGTTCCAAAAAATTAAGTTACTCCTAAAAAAACTCAAAAAATAAAAAAAAACAAAAAAACAAAAGAATTAAAAAAAACCCACAGAAAACTCAAAAAAATTCAAAAAACTGGAGCACATAGTATGAATAGCATGCAAAAAACACATAGAAAAACCACCAGCGATGCCCCCATAATATCAGTATCCTGGGTGGCTGAGGGGGTGCATTGCAGGGCCCCTGGCCCCACATTGTCCCCCATCCACCCCCCAACATAAATCAGATCACCATCACTACAAAAAGCAGCCGAGGGACAGTTTCTCATTAAGGCCCCTAGGGGCCACTGTGTCCAAATTAAAAATCCATTGTGCCTCTTTCTGTAATAATTTCTTGCCATGGTCCCCTCCTCGTGAGAGGGGTGGTACCCAGTCAATCATCATGTAGCGCAATGATGGTAAGGGATGTCTACAGGTTGCAAAATGGAGCGCCACCGGTTGATCCTTAATCTTTAAAAGTTGTTTTTTGCCTGGATTAGAGGCAGCCTCAAGGGCCGCCCTAATGGATGATCTATGATTGGCCATCCTTTCTCTAAAAGTGTTCGTAGTTTTGCCCACATATGTTAAACCACAGGGGCAAATAATGATGTATATTACAAACTGACTCGTGCATGTGAGGTTGTATCTAATGGGAATTTTATGACCTTTATGTGGATGTCTAAAAAAGGTTTGTGTTATCATATAGTTGCATGTGACACACGAAAGACATTTAAAGCAACCTCGTTTGATCTCAGAAGTGTTCCTAGTGTAACATTGCACAGGATCAGGTTTCACCAATATGTCTTTCAAGTTGCGTCCCCTCCTATAGCATATCATGGGGGGTTCCTTTTTAACAAAAGGCAATGAAGGATCAGTACTTATTATCTTCCAATGTCTTTTAATACTGGATCTGGCAATCCCCACTCCTGTATTATAGGTTGTGTGTAAGTGTAACCAATCATCATTGAGTTTATCCTTATTCACAAAACAACTTTGTCTATTAGTTTTAAGCGTTGTCCATTTTTGTTTCTCTACCAATTCCAGCGAGTAACCTCGTTGCAGAAATTTATCACCCATGATGTCCAATGCTCCCTTCAGTTGTTCATCACTACTGATGATCCTCCTTGCCCTCAACATCTGTGATTTAGGGAGATTCCTCTTAAGATGGGCTGGATGGTGGCTCGTGTAGTGGAGGAGATTGTTCCTATCAGTTGGTTTAGAGTATAATGTTGTTTGTATTTTCCCTTTTGGTAGTTGTACTAACACATCTAGAAAAGGTATTACTGTGTCACTATGACTCAATGTCAACTTAATATGAGGGTGAGAGTTGTTAAGATCCTCAACCATGGTCTCCAGTTCCCGTGCTGTACCCCGCCATATGATGAACATGTCATCTATATAGCGGGTGTACAAGATTTTATACTGTCTAAACAGACAATGTTCCGTGAGATAGTCAGACTCATATGTATGCATGTAGGAGTTGGCATAGGAAGACGCTATGCATGCTCCCATAGCTGTCCCGGTCTTTTGAAGATAAAACTTAGTTTCAAATTTAAAAAAATTCCTTTGTAGGCATAATTGTAAGAGAGCTATAAAGAATTCAATAGGAGGACCTGTGTATAATCTGTTGTTGGTTATGAGTTTCTCAACAGCTTCCAATCCGCCCTTATGTGGTATTACTGTGTACAAGGATTTAACATCCATTGTACCCAGAATACAATTTTCCAAAGATGTGTCTAAAGCTGTTAGCAAAGCCAAAAAGTTATTAGTGTCTTTAAGAAAAAAAGGCAAATTTTGCACACATGGTTGCAGATAAAAGTCAATGTATTGACCCAAAGGATGAAGCAATGAGCCTATAGCCGAAATAATTGGTCTTCCAGGTGGGTCAATCACTGAATTGTGTACAAAATAGGGCGGATCGGATGTTCAGTTGTTAAGAAAGTACCAATCTTCTCACTTATCCATCCTGATGTAACCCCCATGTTTATCAATTGGTCAATTTCCTTCTTGTATCTAATGGTTGGTTCATTAAAAAGAGGCTCATATGTCTCTTTGTCTGCAAGCTATGAGAGGATTTCTTTCTTACAATCAACAAAGTTCATCAGAACTATGGCTCCACCCTTGTCTGCTGCCCGAATGACAATGTCATGGTCATCAGACAGGGTTTTAATAGCTTTTCTCTCAGCCTGTGACAAAGTAGAATAGCCTTTCATTTTCTTCGGTTGTTGTGTAATAGTGTCTAGTTCTACTAAGCGTTTGAAGGCTTTAATGGATGGATTTTTGCTGAGTGGGTCAAAAGTTGATCCAAGTTTGAATGGCATGGCATCTTCCTTTATATTGGATTCACTGCCATAGAGTTCTTTCAATCTCAATGTCCGGTTGAATTTAAAAAGATCCACCTGCCACTCAAACTTGGAAAACCCGTTGGTAGGTACAAAGGACAATCCCCTCTGTAAAAGTCACTGCCTGGAGGGAGCAATTGATAGCGAGGGTACGTGAGAGGCAAAGAAAAAACAGGATGCAGTCACAGGAGGAGGGAGAAGATTCTGCAGATGAGCTGGATGAGTGTGGTGTTCTTCCTGGACCTGTCAATAGCAGCACCAGTAGCATGTCATCTTTTTCTGGTGGAGCACCTGCTGCTTTTTATGCTGAGGCAAAGGACAGTTTATGCTTTGGACAAAACAAACAGCTCCCCATCAATAGAAAAAGTGCTGAGTTTGTGGTTAAGGCTTACCTTGTGGAACCTTCTTTGCCCCCAAGTACGGATCCCTTGACTTTCTGGGATAACAAGTGGGCTGTGTGGCCTACTTTATCCCTGGTAGCCCAGGAGTTGCTTTCTTGCCCCCCAACCACTGTCCAGAGTGAGCAGGTATTTTCTGTAACCGGAAATATACTTAGCCCCCAGCACTCTCAATTGGCCCCCCAGCTCATGGAGCAAATTACTTTTTTAAAAGTCAACCTGATAAAGCTGGGTTACCCTGCTCTCAAGTTCGATGGAGATTAGAAGAAAAAAGTACCATAGTACCATAACATGCTGAGCTCTCCAGCTTACCCAGCTCTAGAACTGTGGTACGTTGGGCAGATGACACCCCCTGACTTGGTGGGACACAGAGGGCTTTAAAGTCTACATTGTTGTTGTTCAGTCTGGCTCTATTGTTTTTCATCTCTTCTAAAAAAAAAGTCTGCGGTATTGTAACGGTTTTTTAAGACTCAGACCAGTTGGTAAAATAAAACACAGTTTTATTAAATGAAAAGTAAGGCAAATGATCACCCTCTACAGGCGACACAAAGTAATAGCAAAATATGGACAGATATGCCCCCACAGGCCCAGTATACAGAACCAGATTATCACATATACTGTCTCAAGAGAGGCACATAGTAGTGAAATACATTAAAGGGTTAAATGCACTAAGCAGTCCGTCTCTGTTGTGGGGTTTGGCACGCCCAAGGTGGTGTTAGGAGGTAAAAGTGTAGATGGAGCAACACTTAGAGTTCATAAGACTGGAATGCTGCTAGGCAATATGTGACCTGTGGAGAATCAGCAGAACAGTTACCCAGAATAGCCCCCGCGGGCGTAGCCAAGGATACAACTGAGTCTGCAAGTGCGTGAGTCGGTAGCCCCCACGGGCGTAACAACGGTGCAGCTTGTATTGTAAGAGCAGGCTAATGGCCCCCACGGGCGTACTAACAGAGACCAATGGAACGGAGATGGTTAGAGCCAATAGCCCCCACGGGCGTATACCAACAGTAACCTGCCAGAGCTTTGAGCCAGTAGCCCCCATGGGCGTAACACGGAGACCACACTATGCTGCAAGAGGAAAGGCCAATAGCCTCCTACTGGAGCCTACCCTTTGCTGTCTGATTTGAGCCTTTAACCCCAACGGGCGTATGCCGAGAACAAACGTATGAGCAAGAGCCAATGGCGCCCAACCGGGATCGTTACCGAACGTGACTACTCTGCGGGTTGACAGGATGAGCCGCCGACCAACCAGAACGTATAAGCGGCCGGCTCAGCAGATGTAGTGCAATATAGCTTAGGCTCTGTATAGGGGAGAGAAGGCTCAACCAAGGATTGGACAGCACAGCAAGGGTTAAAATGCAGCTTTACAGATCGAAGGCTCAGTATAGCGGATTAGCTCTGCAAGTATCACGGAGGCTCAATGACGGAAGCACAGCTCTGCGAGTAAGCACAGAAACTCAGCACTGGGTACAATGCACAGCATGGGTGAAGACGGTCACACTGCCAGCTAGGCAGACAGCAGCAGCGGAAGTCAGAATGTCTCTACGGCGACAACGGGAATGGGAGGCAGGAACAAGCAGGTCACTGGAACAGGCCGGTAGCAGGTCACGAAGCAGGAAGTCAGCCAGGCCGGTTCTGATCACAGAGGTGGTACTCAGACAAGCCGGGTCAATCACGAACAGGAACGTCAGCCAAGCTGGGTCAGATCAGGGAGGTGGTTCTCAGACAAGCCGGGTCAATCACGAGCAGGAACACAGGAGCGTAGTCAGAACAGGCCAAATAGGTACACAGGAATCCGGAACACAGGAACTCAGCAATAGCAACACTGGCTCTGAAACACCACGAAAGGGCACCTGACAGGTGACACGGTCAGGAATAAAAAGGTCACCAGGGGCGGGCCAAACCAACTCAGCAAATCAGAGCCTACCACAAGAGAGAGTGACAGAGGAGGATCACAGGCACTGTGATAGGTATCTATTTACTGAGTCGTGCCTGATCCAGTGTTCTGCAGTTTGCTACTGGCTACATTTCCAGTGTTCCAGTCATCCTGAGTCTGCTCTGCACCAGTCATCCTCAGTCTTCCTTCAAAATTAGCTACATCCATACTTCATCTACTTCATCCATAGTACCATAAGGCTAAATGCCCACCTTACCCTGTTCCACCATCTTCATTTAGACCCTGGAAATGGTTCCATTAATTTAATTTAAATTTTTTTTATTGTATTTTTAAAGGTGTTTTAAAGTTGCCAAATAATTCGGATTGTCGCTAACTTTCGTCTGAGTTGAACAAGTCGGTGCCAAATTGCAGAGTCGACGAATGAAAAAAAAAATCCATCAGACAGAATTTTACTGAAAACTTTTGTTGTGCACAAGTCTAATCCCCACCTCTTCTCCACCCCCATGATTCTTAATTTGGACCCCATTCCTATCTATACTATCTACCACATTTTTACTATCTATACCCTCCCCCCAACCTTCTCAACATCTATACCCTAGCATGGTGGCTCTCCTACCATTTAGGTGCAATTCATCAAATTCACATTTTCCTTCCTCTCCATCCTTTAGACCCTAGATCATGTAGTTCTGAAGGAATTGAAGATCCCTGATAAGAGGCATTTATTCCCAGACATATATTTCTTTCTTATATCCCTTCTCTTCTTATGCTTTATTGCAGTGTGCTACCCACCCCAGCAATAGACCCTCTGATTCTTCCCTTTCTAAACTCATAGCATTGCTGCTTTCTAATACAGTGTTCCTTAATGACCAGTCAGATAAGTGTCTGGAATTTATCCTAGAAGCATTCCACAGCCAATATGAGTTTGTGCCTATGGTGTCTACTCCAACAGTAACCTAGGTGTGCTCTACCCTGAAATCCAAACAGGCTTGGACAGTTATCTCTTTTACAATATGTGAACTTTTTCTGTGGTGGACCAGTGGGTTTTGCAGGTGATGTCATCCATTCTGTACTTGAACCATCTCAACTGTTTTGTTATTATGTCCCAGTTCAAGATAAAGTAGTTGTGCTTGGGCGTCGCTGCTATGTGTCCAGGGTAGTTTTAGCCTCCCAAGGAATAAACAACACTTATCTGCATATTTCCATAAATGTAGAACATTAGCTCTTCCTGTGGATTGCCTTTCAAGAACATTATTTTCAGTTCACCTCCCTTCATTTTGGCTGACCACATTCATTCATTCTATAAGGTTTTCTCTTACTCTTTGTCTGGATAAACTTTTGTTAAAGGCAACTTCATCAGAGACTCTCAGCCTTCAGATTCAGACTTGTGTGTCCATTTTGGAATATCATGGCTGGGTAATTTAGTTTCAAAAAATCCTCTCTGGTCTCTTCCCAGGTCCTTCTCTTTTTGGCATGAGATTCAAAACTTTCTGCTGGGTCTTTTTGCTAAAGGATAATATTGAATCATTGCCTAGGATTACTTTGCCCATCTTCAACAGTGGAGGAGTACATGAAGATGTAAGGGTATGTGGTCTCTGATTTGGAGGTTATCCCCTTTGCCCAATTTTACACAGCAGTGTCATCTCTCCTGTGTCATGTCTATAGCTGACCGGACAAAGTCAGATCTTCATTGGGGGCTTCAGATATCCCATTTGTCATTTGGATGGACATTGGTCATTCAGAATTGGGTGATAGTCACAACGGATGCCAACCTGATGGGCTCGGGAGCCACCTTGAGCCCTCATATTGCTCAGGATCTTTGGCTTGAAAGAGAGAGAGAGAGTCTTCTGCCCATCAACATGAAGCAGCTCCTGGGAGGGCTTCGGCAAACCCCCTTTCTGACCTTTTATTCTGATAGGGTGTTTTTTAGAACTTTTGTAGGATTTCTCCCTAAGGTTGTTTCTGGGCTTCACATTAACCAGGAACTTGCTCTTCCTTATCTTTTTTCACCTCCATCTAACATAGGAGCAAGAACGTCACAGTATGGATGTACTTAGGGTATTCAAAATACTAATTTCATCACACAAAGCCTTTTATAAAATTGGACTTGCTTTTTGTCTTTCTTGAGGACTATGGTGCAGGCCAAGCTGCATTTAAGGTGACAGTGGCTTCCTGTATTAAGACAACCATTCTCCAGGCCTACATCTTCAGGAAAAAGCCTGCGTCATTTAAGGTTACAGCTCATTCCACCAGAGAGGTAGGTGCTTCCAGGACCAAGAAGAACCAGGCCTCTGTGAATCAGCTGTGAAAGGCTGCAAATTGGTCAACCATTTACACTTTTGTTGTGTACAGAAGGTCATACAGGCCATTGTGCCCATGTAGGCATTCTTCTTAGGTTTGTGAGAGGGGTTTCTCTCCCTCCCTGGAATTTTGGAGGGATAACATTGGTATATCTACATGGTTCTTGTGTTCCTTGTTGGATGAAAGAGAAAATTGGATTTTTCTGTACTTACTAATAAATTGCTTGTTTTTTGTAACACCTTTACCTGCTACTGAAGAAAAAAGATCTAGTGATAATAAACTCTACTCTGTTTAGTGTTTACCCTTGTATGGCAGAGAAAGAAGTATAGAACAGGACTTCTACTTTACTAGCTCCTAAGAAAGCAACACTTGCTGATGGACCCTGCCTATATTAAAAACAAAAATATACTTATAGTGTAGTTTTTAGAGGGAAGGGTGACTATTAAAAGCAACAGAGATTAAAAAAATCAGTATAGATGGAAAAGCTTTGTATTAACCTGTGAAATTTACTATATTTCCTAATAATGTAGATTTTGAGGGAATGAGATCACCTTGTCATTTATGTAAAGGCAAAATCAACAGCATCCCATAGGCAATATTCAAGCAACAGTAATAGTGAAAACATTTTGTGTTTTCTTGTTTAGTTTAGATTGGTCTCCCTCTCCCATCTTCTCTGTCTTCAATATCATCCAATTTTCTTGCCCTTCTCTCCCCCTTTACCTGACCATACCTCCTTCACCCTCACAGGCACTCAAAGGAAAGAAAATGAAGAAGGCAAATTAAATTAAAATGTTATGTTTTGTACATGTTACATTCATGGTTGCTTCTCTGCACTACTGTATTCCCTCTTTGCCTGTAAGGCAAATGCTTTTAATACAGTTGTTACAAAATAGCCATCAACAGACATTGCATAACATTTTTCTTCATGTATTCTTGTTGTCTACATAATTCATTCAATTGTTATTACAAGATCTCTGTCCTGTAGTATAAAATCTGTCAGATGTATGCTATCTAAAGTATTATTATGTCTTAAAGGGATAGAAATGTTGCACAATAAAAGCAGCGCCAATTAGTGTTCATAGTATTTGGGCCATGGAGAATATTATTTAAATACTCATTAGTTCAAGAGTAATTGAAAAATGAAGTATTCCCCTCCTGCCCTTTTTACTGATGTAACACTGCTCACCTCAGAGCAGTACGACTGTCTGGATGGATCGCAGAGAAAGATAGTCTTCAGTGAGCATAAGGAAAAGTCTGTCAAGGGGGCCAGGAATTTCCTTATGCTCCACATCTGAGGGGAGGTGGCTTACACTAGTTAAAAGGAGCGGGAGAGGGATACTTTATCATTCAATTACTCTTGAACTACAACTATGACAGTATTGAAATAACACTCTCCATTGCCCAAATACTATGTAGATTAACAGGAGCTGCTGTTTTTGTGAAACACTACTATACCTTTAAAAGGTGAGTTGTAAATGTTATTTTTAAGCCTTTGATTGCCAGAGGTGTACACAGCTCATTGCAATGCAATGCGTTGAGTACGCCTGTGGCATTCAATGGGTTAATCTTAGTTCTATTTTTCTGTTTATTTATTTTGACATTTGTTAATAATCCATTACTAAACTCACTTTGTTCCCTTACTGAATAATAATAATTACATTTCATTGTAATTTATTTTCTTAATTTCTTTTTCATTTATACTGTGTTTGTCATGAATGCTGTGTGTAAAGTCAAGGTAACTAGATATGTAAGCATGCCATTGCAGCAACAAGACAGCACACACACACACTATACAAAATTGTGTTAATCCTTTAAGTGCTAGAGATGCGTGATTTACAAGGTTTGGATACTGTCCTGGCACTCAAAGGGTTAAATCAGTTTAATTAATATTTTTCTACCCGCTCTTGTACCCAAGTGATTCAACATCTGCAAATATCTGCAAAATGAAATTAAATATTTTCTCTCATCTTGTTATTTTTTCATTTAATAAAATCATCATTACTACTATTAATGTGATTAAATAAATGACATTACAAATGGGAAAGAAGATTAAGTAAAGAGCACTTTGAAACTAATTAGAGAAACATATTTTACAATGCTTTCTTAATTAATCATATCCTTAAGCATGACAGCTTAATATTGGAAAGAGTGCACAGAAGTGGAAACTATTTCAACAATTATTTTGCCTTAAAGGGTAAATGCACCTTAAATCTTGAAAGTTTTAACCACCTGTCAATGTTATTTAAAAGGAGCAGTAAACATTTTAATGAAGAAATATGTTAGAATGCTTTTCCTAATGACTAAAACAATGGTACACCCACTGCTGACAAATTTTTCACGGCTCAGACTTGTTATTTTTTTTTTAAACAAACTGTTAGCAACAGTGCCAATCGATATCCAAAATGCAAATATTATCTTTTATATATAATGCACTATTATTATTATTATTATTTATATAGCGCCAATTTATTCTGCAGCACTGTACAATAGGGAATAGACGTACAGAGATATTAAATAGTACAAGTCGAATATGGAGAACAAAAGGGTTAGAGGGCCCTGCTCGTGACTATATATATGTAACTGACTAAGGCTCTCCACAGTAAGTTGTAGGAAAACATCATGTGGTGACCACAATAGAAATTCTTGTTTTATGTAATAAAAAAAACAAAAAAACATATTTTCTTTAAAAAAAGTACTTCTTCATTAATTTCTAAAAAAACAAAAGCAAACAAACAAAAAAAAAAAAACGTCACTAGAAATAACATCTGAAAAGCTAGGAGCATCCATTTTATTACTGTAGCTACCTCAAACTATGAGTTAAACAAGCCTTTATTTTTGAAAAGCACACAAACTGTACCAGAAGTAACAATAGCATTAACCCTTTGAATGCCAGAGGGATACACAATGCGAAGCATACCCCTCTGGCACTCAAAGGGTTAAGATAATTTTTACCAACTTCAGAATGCGACTCTGAGTAGAGATTGGTGAAAGTAACATTATCTCCCAGCAGGAACTGAGTATTATTGGAGAACTATTTTTCTTTTTTGCTGGAATTATAACCCTTTGAGTGCCAGAGGGGTATGCAACGCATTGCAAAGCAATGTGTTGCGTACCCCTCTGGCACTGAAAGGATTAAAGAAAGTAGAAAGTAGACTAATTCCTATAAAAAGAGGATTATTGCGTTGAATGATATAAATTACATTCCTAGTTATACAAAAATATGATACCTGGTGTTAATACTGATTTTTAACTGAAAATGTTTATCATTTATATTTTGTTTTTTTGTTCTCACATCATTGTCTGGTTTTCACTGAATCCACCTCCCCCCCCCCCCCCCCAGGTCCCTTCTCTCTACTAGGCTGCCTATTGCTCTCAGGATTTATTGTCCCTCATTGAATAGCTTTATCATTACTTTTATTTTGCACTGGAGTTCAGCTTTGTTTTAAGCATACTTTAGCAATAGTTAGTCCCACCTTATCTAAGAAAGGGAGAGGACCTCCTAAAGGCTTTTCTGAAAAATATGAAGTTAGTCCAAATTAAATATAAATCATAATAAGAATCTTCAAATAAAAGGTCACTTATTTCTGTTCCCTTAGCATTGACTGTAAAAACATTTACAGAAAGTGGTGCAATTGCGAAACAAACATCTTTTTATGTTTCCACCACTTTAAAAAAAAAAAAAACCTGAAATCTTTAACAAACGCACAATCCAGTACCACATTAATATCCATTGGTCACACATGAAGAGCTGTACCTCATTAGTATGGATCTTCATACTCTAGTACATATCAAAAGCGGAAAGTTGCCCTAAACACAACATTTAGATTATTTTTCACATAATATGACTGCAAAGGATAGAAAAAAAGTACTTGTTTCATAAGTGTGTGTGTAAAATGCAGTTTTGCAGAAATGTCTGTGAAAATTGCAGTTTTTACTGCTTTTTCCATAGAATTAAAATAATAATAATATAATTCTCCTTCATGTGAAGAGATTCCCCCATGTTTTCCCACTGTGCTAATCCTCTATTGTAAAGGGTGTATCAGTTTACAGCATGTGTTAGTCTGGGCATGGGTAGGCGGGAGAGAGAGAGAGAAAGGTAAAGCTGCTATACTTTGGATTCTAGATAATGTAGAGGCAGACAGGCAAAGAGGAGCCAGCATCTGGCTGTGAAGGGATAAATGACAGTTAAAAATACAAAACAAAAACTTTTTGACTGATGGGTTACATTGACAGTAAGAAAAGAAAGGAATCATTTCTTCCGACCTGGCTGAGTCAACTGAGTCTGAATGACAGTCAGAGCCTACTTAGATAGACATAATACATTATATATATACAGTTGCAGGAAAAACTATGTGAACACTTTGGAATTACCTAGATTTCTGCATAAAATGGTCATTAAACTTGATCTCATTTTCCATAAAGTCACAACAAAAGACAAACATTGTCTACAGAAATCCAAGCAATTCCAAAGGGTTCCCATACTTTTCCTGCAACAGCTAAATAGACAGTAACACAAGGGCATCTAGTATGGTGTGGTGGACTCTGGTGCCTTTGTACTGAACTTTGTCCTTCATTGCAATATGAAAGTGCCTTATTCTAAAGTTAACATTTCTGTCCTGAACATTACAGTAAATTAACTGTACAATCATTGGGTGAGAAAATCTGCTGAAATGTTGACACTAACTAGTAATGTAGAGACAAATAAGCAACATGAAGTTGATTGATTTAGTATTGGTGTTTAACAGTTATCTGGGCATGTGATTTTCAGATAATTACACTGACAGTGAAAGGGCCAGTATAAGAATAATAATAAAAAAACCCTAACAATATTTTGACAGACAAGTAGGAGATCTTACATCTGAGCTAAGATATATACTAGATGCACAGGCATACTTCATACATTGAATATATTTGTAAGTGGTAGCACTTTATGGAGAGGATGTTATATCACTTGGTGACTGCTGCCAAAAACAAGACCCCTGCTATTGGAACTCAAAAAGTACAAAATGATACAAAACTAAATTCCACCAGTGATTATTCAATAATAACATATATGGTAGTTTATTTAAAAATTCCAGTTTATTGTGTAACCCTGGTATCCAGATACCTCCAGTTACCATAGAGCTACACTGTAGACCATAGAGTTCTCTGTGGATGACTCATTGCCCAGCATTCCCCTCAGCCAATGAGAATCCTGCTGAGTATCCAGGAAGTGGAAGGATGATCTAGGGGAGCTGGAGGAGTTTCAGTTTTGGTTTGAGCAGGGGAAGTGAGCAGAACTCCCTACTGCTCAGCGTAAGAGACATTTTAAACCACATGTCTGCTAGGAGTTGTATATTAAAGTGAGAGATCCCAGAAGTCTCCTAGTTTGGCAGCTTGTGAATGTCTAGCAGTATATCTTGTTTGGTGCACTACTCCTGTAGGTGACCTGCCTGCCAATCAAGGTGTTGCTGCTCAGAGGGTTCAAGTGCAAAGCTGTCCAAAGGTGCAAGGCCTGCAACCAGCATAGAAGGGAGGAAAGCACAGTTCCCAGGTCAAGCAAAGACAGGGAGATTTGCATACAAGCTGCAAAAAGGTACTCTGTGTTTCACACCTCACACTACAGGGGTAGTGCTACCTCCAACAAGGGCCCCACCACGCGCACCACCGTTTCCCCAGGGGACTGAGTCTGTATCAGCTGTGGGGGAGGAAATAATAGGGTCTCTACTGTTGGGAGGGTGTCACTAATGGGTGCTGAACTTTCACACTGTGCAGTATAGGATTATGTTATAATTATCTGTGTTATTCTGTTGCACTGTTTTTATTCTTTGCATTCTACAATATATATTGTGGGTACCATTCCCCTTTAAAATACATACTGTGTGCAGTTATTATTAGAATTCCTTTGTTGTTTTCTTAGCAGGGATAAACATCTATTATTAGATACCTAGCTAAGTGGAGGCACTGCCAAAAGCTCATTATTCCCCAATCTCCCAAATTCTGCGGAGACTCAGCATCATCCTGTTTGCGCCAAAGTCAGAGGTAATCATGGATAAGGTCGGAAGTTGGTCACCTGCCAATCCGGAAGGGGTTACAGATGGAGGCACTGCTGAGATGAATTGGGGAGCAAGTAAAGTCTTCAGTACAGTATCCTACCCTACATCTCAAAAAGTGAGAGTTTGGGCCTTAAAGAGGAAGGTTCCACCCAAGCAAGTTGTGGCTGTATGTAATTTGCCTGAAAAGGCTAGTAAGAAGGAAATGAAAGCTACTTTGAGGCAAATATCTGGCTTAGAGCAAGTCTGCATTGTAGACACTAGGGCTGACCCTATTACCAAACAGGGAGTGGCCTTGATCAAAGGCAGGAAAGACCTGGACAAGGAAGATGGCCCCCTCTGTATACATTTGACAAAAGCCTCTCCAGCAGGGTGCCCGCTAGTATATGCCTACGAAGAGGATGAAGATAGCACAGACAGAGATCCTCACAATGTTTTTAGTTCATCTTCTGATGAAAGTGATGATGCGGAAGATGATCTGTCTCTAAAGAGTCCGTACATTGGGTCCCAGAAACCCCCTCGCAGATCATCATCATCAAGGTCCTCTTCCAAATCTCCTCATTCTTCTAATAAATCAGTAGAATCTGTGGAGCTATCTACAGTGCTGCTACAGTTATCCGATACTATAGTTCAGGCCACACACACTCACAGCTACAGGAAGTTAAAAGTTTTCTCTGGTACTGTACCTGTTCCTACAGGGGAGGAGGATTTTGAGACATGGAGGAGTAACGCTCTTCAGGTCCTAGAGGAATGGACTTGTACAGATAATGCCAAACGGCAAAGGCTAATGGAGAGTCTGAGACCGCCAGCAGTGAGCTTAGTGAGACTCCATAAGAAGAGACATACTGATGCAACAGTGAATGATTTCATGAAAGTGTTACAAGACACCTATGGGGAAGTAGAGGACCCTGAAGAGCTAAATGCACAACTCTCTGCCACCAAACAGAAGGTGAATGAAAAGGCTTCTGATTTCATTATCCGATTGGAGCTCATGTTATGGAAGTTGGTTGACAAAGGAGTAATTTCCATCTCTGACATAGACCGGCAGAGAACCAGACAAGTTCTCAGAGGAGCCCTATCTCATGACCCAGTGATGCTCACATTAAGGGCCAGTCTGCCACAAGAGCCTGTTACTTATTCTGAAATGGTACAAAGGGTGAAATAGTTGGAAAGTCAGATGTTTCCTCACCCTGTCAGGAAGCCTGTTGAGAAGAAAACATCCTCTCAAGAACCCCAGATGACGGAAGAGTTGTTGACAGTGAAGAAGAAACTGACTGAGCTGGAATCAAAATTGAGCACTCCCCAGAACAGTGCTGGGGCAACATTACCCAGAGATAGGAGAATGTCAGCCCATTCCCCTACCATGAGTAGGTCAAGGGAGTTTAGGTGTTTCTCATGTGGACAACTTGGTCACTTTGCAAGGGAATGCACTAACACCAAAGAAGTTCATTATGTGGAATCTCTAACTATAGAACAGCCGACCCCCTCCCACACTCCTAGGCAGAAGAGGAAATGGAAAAAAAGGAGACGCATGAGGGGGATTAACAGTTTAGCCATAAATCCCAGAGTGGGACCTAAATCTATAATATCTATTATAGTGGAGGGAATCCATGCATCTGCGTTACTTGATACAGGATCACAAGTAACCATCATATATAGATCATTCTATGATAATCATCTGAAACACATTCCTATTCAAAAAAACAAAATGGAAAGGGAGCGCTCACCGTGGGATGGTCTAAATGGATATGGGAGAAGGGTAATATATTAATGTGAGTGAGTGTGAATGAACTTAAATTGAACTATATCATCCTGGATAAACAGTAGGGGATAAAAATAAATATAAAAATAACATAAATGAACATACATATATAGTACAAAAAGAAAAATAAATAAATAAACAATACAATGATATACACACTAAACACAAATCAAAAGAAGAGGAGAAGGGAATAATTGTTCATATGGATAGTATAGTTCAAATGGAGATGATCAATGGAAAGCAGTATTGCAGATGATGATCAATGATGGATGATACTGTGCGTATAGATGATGATGAAATGAATAGACAATGAAATGGATCCAAATGGTGATGAATGGTAGGTATGTTCTTATGTAACAGAAAACAATTGTATCTTCTGTGCTGCTATCAGACGCTCTGAGTCTCCTCGAGCCGGTACATGTAAAAACAGAAGAGGGGAGAGACAGCGCACCAGAGATCTAAGGGTAGTATGTTACATACAACAATATAATGCACAAAGGGGTCAGAGTAACAATAGGTCAAAACTTTAATCAGTAAAGCAAATGCAAAAGGGGATAATCGGGATAATATAAATAAACATGATAAGGATAAAAAAATTATATAATCAGAATAGGAAATGTATTAAAAATAACGTGATGGTTATACAGAAGTGGTAGGGATCTGCATCGAGATTGGAGTTAAAACATAATCAAAAGATGGTAGTCAGAGGAAGTTCTGATGGATACTGAAATGAGTTAAAAGCTCGGCAAGTAAAGAGTATATATGTAAACAATATGAGGCAAGCGAGAATCGCACTGGAGAATGGTGGCAATAAGATGTATAAATCAATACAATATGGGGGTACAGAGATCCCCTCTTATGTAAATATGCTCACAGAGCAAAACTGGGACATGCATCAAAATGGTAATCAATTGGCCGCTCACCGGATCTATTCTTGTGTCCTGGCATCTCAAATGTCCGACATTTAACTCCAGCGGTCGGCTTGTGATCGGCTCCGGCAGTCAGCTCATACATCCACAGTCCCAGTGTATATCGCTCTCCCCGTCATGTGCTATAGTGATTCCGCTATCTCAATGATCATCAGTCTCCTCGGCACTCGTTATGAGGATGCAGATGTTGCGCTGATGGTAAAGTAGTAATTTAAACAGTAGACAGTCTGGATATCAGTCTAGCTGTCTTGGGGCACAGGTATAGAATAAGAAAAATAATGGTATCTTCAACGCGTTTCGGAGCGAACCGTTCCTTCTTCAGGAAGAAAAAAAGTTTGTATGTTGCTAAAAGAGCGCCAGGATTGCGCATGGACTATTTAAATATAATGTGGCCAATAAGAGCAGAGGTCAATGGGTTATTGACCCCTACATCAAATAAAATAGGTATAAACTATTCCAAAGTGGTCAAAAAGTGAATAAAAAAGTAAAATAAAGTGGGATAAAAATACATTAAATAAAATTCAAATTATACACATTTTCACATAAAATAAACTTGTGTATAACAATTAAAAAGAAACAAAGTATAAGAGGAACAATATGGAGACTTCTTGTCATTCAAACACAAGGATTCAGAAGCAAATAAGAGGATTGAATAGTGGTATACATAGTGTGGTAGATATCATTTATAAGAAAATGGTGTTAATAGAGGTCCATAGTTTAGATCTAATCCATAATGAGGATAGTATTAACCTATATGTGGAATGTAAGTCCCTATTGATCTACATTGGAAGGGAACTGACAGATCCCGACATACATATAGTTAAATGTATGGATACAATGCAGAATGAAGGCTGCTATTCATAAATTTAGTTATTGGATAAGATTTATAGATAAGTATCCCAGAAGGGAATTCGTCATTAGAGTGAATGGGCTAAAGTAAGTAATATGTAAATATATATAGTAATTATTCTAATATGGTGACTCTATACCGTATATGAATAAAAGGAATATTAAAGGCACCATAAATCCAGTTCCTCATTAAGTCCTTCAGGTGCAAGAGTATGTAACTTAAATATCCAGTAACTCTCCTGTCTAGCTAGTTGTTTAAATCTATCCCCACCTCTGTTTGTGGGGTTAATTTTTTCTATACCCATAATCCTAATACCTTCAATGGTTTTAAAAGACCAACAACAAGGAGGTAGTAAGAGTAAACTCAGGAACTAACAACAACAGACAAAGTGACAACCAGAAAACACAGGATCCAAATACCACAGGAAATACAAGACAACAAACCCCCCCAATTCCTAAACCAAGAAAATTGATGGGAATTAAACCAGCAGAAATCTATACTAATAGTAATTCTCCTGCTATTGAGCCAGATAAGCCTGGTATGAAAAATAATAAGGATGAACAGAAAAAAACTTATACACAACAAGGTGCGAGACCTAAGGACAACACTACACAGCATCAGCAGCATTTTTTATGCCAAAGACAGAAGACTCCTCGACAAACGTGGTTACGCAAAGAATGGAACAAAGAGGAGAAACATCTGTAGAGGAACCCACAAAGACGCAAAAGGTCCGACGAGGTAGACGAGAAGGACTCAGAAACAAGGGAAAAGAAAAGAAGGAATCAGAGCCAGACAGAGATAGAACCATAGGAATATTTAATCTATCCTCTCATGCCTTGTCTACTAATGATGTCTCACTTCTCAAAAAAGGCTTGAAATTTGCCCCTAACTCAATCCCGAATAAATTTGAACTTTTTGTGGATATCCAAAAATTTATAAGAAAACTCACCTTAAAGAAATTCTATGAAAAAGAAAAGGAAAAAACAAATTTGAAACAGGAAACCAGTCAGGATGAGGAACTCTTAAGATTGTTAATAGAATTAGGTGAAGAGAATCTTCAATCTACAACTCCAGCAGCATCTCAATATAAACATTCAAATTTGAAACCTCCATCAAAATTTAATCCCCTCCACATTAGAGGGCCATACATTGAGGCCTTCTCAGATACAGTAATTAAGGATATCCGCAAATTATTCTCGAAACCTATTAAGATTAAACAGAACTTAACACGACAAGAGAAGACAAGTATAAAAACACTTATGGAAAATGATTCCCTTATTTTTAGGGAAGCAGACAAGGGAGGAGGACTGGTCATCCAAAACAAAGAGGATTACATTAAAGAGGCCAATAGAATTCTGGGACACCATAGTTTCTATAAGACTCTTTCCCATAACCCAATCCATTACTTCCAAGAAGAATATAGTGAACTCATTTCAGAAGCACATAAATGTGGTATTCTCAACAATAAAGAATTCCAATTCCTTACGATTCAGCATCCAGTTATCCCTATTTTCTACCATCTACCCAAAATCCACAAGAACCTCAATAACCCACCTGGTCGCCCTATAATTTTGGGAATAAACTCTTTGACCAGCAACTTATCTCAATATATCGACCATTTCCTACAGCCCTATGTTCAGAGTCTTCCATCATACACTAAAGACTCCACTGATATCCTCAGAAAGCTGGAAACTATACAATGGGATCCCACTTACATATGGGTTAGTTGCGATGTAACCTCACTATACACCATTATTCAACATCAAGATGGACTACAAGCTGTTGAGACAATACTTAGAAGGGACAAAGAGGTGAGAGAAGAACAGATTCTATTCATTTTGAATAGCATTGATTTCATATTACAACATAATCATTTTATATTTGAAAATACCCATTATCTTCAAATTAGGGGGACAGCGATGGGGACCCGCTTTGCCCCCTCTTATGCAAATATATTTATGGGTACCTGGGAAGAGACACACATTTGGAAAAATCATCAACAAGACTTTATCCTATATGCTCGTTATATAGACGACCTATTATTGATTTGGAAGAGTGGACCATCTAAATTAGAGGAATTCTTCACCAATATCAATAAAAATGATTTGGGACTCACCTTCACATATACCGCCAGCCAATCATCTATTACTTTTCTTGATTTGGAAATCGCCTGTGGACCAGAAGGCCAGATCTGTACCCGGACATACCACAAACCAGTTGATGTAAATGGCTACATTGAGGCCACTAGTGGACACCATCCCACTTGGCTATCCAATATCCCGTATGGACAGTTCTTACGGATTAAAAGAAATTGTACAGAAGAATCGGATTTTCTCTCCCAAGCAACACTATTAGAAGAAAGATTCCACACCAAAGGATATAACAAGAAGAATACCCATAGAGCATTGGAAAGAGCGAAAAAAGTACCTAGAAAGGAATTATTAATATTTAAAAAAGAGAAAAAAGGAACACCTTTACAAGATTCAGTTACAGCCTCTCAAGAACCCAACCTGGCATTCATTACCAGATATTCTGCTATTTCTGGAAAAATTGAGCACATCATCAAACAAAACTGGAAAATATTACAAGGAGACAAAACCATGAGAAATATTCTTCCAGAACAACCCAAATTCATATATAGAAAAGCACCGGATCTAAAAAAGAAATTGGCACCTTCAGTAATTAAAAAGTCCCATAGATCAGGAGATGTTGTAACTGATCCCATCCATGGGGATCATACAAAAGGAAATTATAGATGCGGTCATTCCACATGTACCACGTGCAACTTTACCAAAAATAAGGCTACTACTTTTAAGTCCTACACCACTGGAGAAATATTTCCTGTAAAACAATACATCAATTGCAACACCAATTATGTGATTTACCTCTTGGAATGTATATGTGGCATGCAATATATTGGGAGAACAATAAGGCACATGAAAAAAAGATTTCTTGAACATAAAAATAATATCAAGAAGAATAACCGCAAACATGCAGTCTCCAGACATTGTAATGATTGCCCGTCTTTTAAAACCATTGAAGACATTAGGATTATGGGTATAGAAAAAATTAACCCCACAAACAGAGGTGGGGATAGATTTAAACAACTAGCTAGACAGGAGAGTTACTGGATATTTAAGTTACATACTCTTGCACCTGAAGGACTTAATGAGGAACTGGATTTATGGTGCCTTTAATATTCCTTTTATTCATATACGGTATAGAGTCACCATATTAGAATAATTACTATATATATTTACATATTACTTACTTTAGCCCATTCACTCTAATGACGAATTCCCTTCTGGGATACTTATCTATAAATCTTATCCAATAACTAAATTTATGAATAGCAGCCTTCATTCTGCATTGTATCCATACATTTAACTATATGTATGTCGGGATCTGTCAGTTCCTTTCCCATGTAGATCAATAGGGACTTACATTCCACATATAGGTTAATACTATCCTCATTATGGATTAGATCTAAACTATGGACCTCTATTAACACCATTTTCTTATAAATGATATCTACCACACTATGTATACCACTATTCAATCCTCTTATTTGCTTCTGAATCCTTGTGTTTGAATGACAAGAAGTCTCCATATTGTTCCTCTTATACTTTGTTTCTTTTTAATTGTTATACACCAGTTTATTTTATGTGAAAATGTGTATAATTTGAATTTTATTTAATGTATTTTTATCCCACTTTATTTTACTTTTTTATTCACTTTTTGACCACTTTGGAATAGTTTATACCTATTTTATTTGATGTAGGGGTCAATAACCCATTGACCTCTGCTCTTATTGGCCACATTATATTTAAATAGTCCATGCGCAATTCTGGCGCTCTTTTAGCAACATACAAACTTTTTTTCTTCCTGAAGAAGGAACGTTTCGCTCCGAAACGCGTTGAAGATACCATTATTTTTCTTATTCTATACCTGTGCCCCAAGACAGCTAGACTGATATCCAGACTGTCTACTGTTTAAATTACTACTTTACCATCAGCGCAACATCTGCATCCTCATAACGAGTGCCGAGGAGACTGATGATCATTGAGATAGCGGAATCACTATAGCACATGACGGGGAGAGCGATATACACTGGGACTGTGGATGTATGAGCTGACTGCTGGAGCCGATCACAAGCCGACCGCTGGAGTTAAATGTCGGACATTTGAGATGCCAGGACACAAGAATAGATCCGGTGAGCGGCCAATTGATTACCATTTTGATGCATGTCCCAGTTTTGCTCTGGTGAGCATATTTACATAAGAGGGGATCTCTGTACCCCCATATTGTATTGATTTATACATCTTATTGCCACCATTCTCCAGTGCGATTCTCGCTTGCCTCATATTGTTTACATATATACTCTTTACTTGCCGAGCTTTTAACTCATTTCAGTATCCATCAGAACTTCCTCTGACTACCATCTTTTGATTATGTTTTAACTCCAATCTCGATGCAGATCCCTACCACTTCTGTATAACCATCACATTATTTTTAATACATTTCCTATTCTGATTATATAATTTTTTTATCCTTGTCATGTTTATTTATATTATCCCGATTATCCCCTTTTGCATTTGCTTTACTGATTAAAGTTTTGACCTATTGTTACTCTGACCCCTTTGTGCATTATATTGTTGTATGTAACATACTACCCTTAGATCTCTGGTGCGCTGTCTCTCCCCTCTTCTGTTTTTACATTCCTATTCAGCCTGCTGATGACATTAAGCTCTGGGGATTAAGTTCTCAGGCCTACCCTGTAGAAGGGTTTATCCAAGTACAGTTAACCATACCCCAAATCAACACAGGGATGTTTTGCCCCATGGACATTGAGGCACTAATCTGTCCAGCGCCTAGAGATCACTGTGCCCCAGTAATTCTGGGCACGAATGCACAGGTGGTGCAGGATGTGTTTCGGGCTTACCTGAAAGAAGTGGGAGATGTATCCCTGGCTCGACTGATGGAAATTCATCCTGATCTAGGAAAAGAGTGTCACAAGTTGGCCCTTCAAACACAATCTGGGAAATTCCACCATGTGGGTGGACGTTCTGTGTGTCTTCAGCCAGGAGAAGTAAGGATCCTACAAGCTGTAGCCACTTTACCTGAAGGAATAGTTGGTGGAGGTCAACAATACTCTTTTGAGTCCCTTCCCGAGGAAGATGCCAAGAAAGGTTGGACAGTAATGCCCAAAGTTAAAGACTGGAGGAACAGGAAGACAAGTGTATTCTCAGTGACTGTTCGGAATATATCTCATACAAGCTAGAGATCGCTCATCAACAGGAATTAGGAGTGGTTTATCTTTTGGAAGACATAACTCCATTAACTGCTATGAAGGCTGGATCAGGAGAGAACTCCTACAGACCCTTAGAGTTCAACTTCAGAGATTCCAGCTTACCTCAAGGATGCAAGGACAAGCTCTGTGCTGAGCTTTTATCAAGAGAGAAAGTATTCTCTAGAGAGGAGATGGATGTAGGATGTGCCAGGAGTGCTCGTCATATCATCAGGTTAGACAACCCTACTCCATTCAGGGAGCGGTCCAGAAGAATAGCTCCACGAGACATTGACGATGTAAGGGACATTCTTCAACAGATGGAAGGGGCAGGAATTATTACTGAATCCCGGAGCCCCTATGCCTCTCCTATTGTGGTAATTAGGAAAAAGAATGGATCAGTTAGATTATGTGTCGACTACCGTACTCTGAATAGGAGAACCATTCCAGATCAATACACCCTACCACGAATTGAGGATCTTCTGAATGCCCTATGTGGGAGTCGGTGGTTCAGTGTCCTGGACTTGAGATCTGGATACTACCAGGTACCCATGAAGGTGGAAGATCAAGAGAAGACAGCCTTTATCTGCCCACTGGGGTTTTATCAGTTCACCAGGATGCCTCAAGGTGTCACGGGAGCCCCTGCAACCTTCCAACGTCTCATGGAAAAGACAATAGGGGATATGAACCCTAAAGAATGTCTGGTCTACCTAGACGATATTATAGTCTTCAGGAAAACCCCTGAAGAGCATGAGGCTAGATTGCTCAAGGTATTAGATCGACTACAGGAGGAAGGCTTGAAACTCTCACTGGATAAGTGTAAGTTCGCCCAGAGCTCCGTCACCTATGTGGGCCATGTGGTGTCAGCAGATGGCGTGACCACAGATCCTGCAAAGATCGAAGCAGTAGTAAACTGGCCAAGACCTAACAATGTTGAAGAACTACGGTCATTTCTGGGGTTTTGTGGTTACTACCGAAGACTTGTAGAAGGCTACTCGAAAATAGCCAGAGAGCTCCATGATCTCCTGAAGACAACCCCAGGGGAAGGGGGACAGAAGGCACCGCACCCCAAAGAGCCCTTTGGAGAACGATGGACATCAAGATGTGAAGAGGCATTTCATATGCTTAAGAAGAAGCTCACTGAGGCTCCAGTATTGGCATATGCAGATCCTGATAAACCCTATATCTTGCATGTGGATGCTAGTTTTGAGGGGTTGGGAGCTGTTCTACATCAAATCTACCCTGAAGGATTGAGGCCCGTAGCATATTCTAGTAGAAGTTTGAATGGAAGTGAGAAGAACTACTCTGTGCATAAGTTGGAGTTCTTAGCACTCAAGTGGGCTATTGTTGATAAGCTCCATGACTACCTATATGGAGTTCAATTTGAAGTAAGAACAGACAATAACCCTCTCACTTATATATTGACCACGGCTAAGTTAGATGCAACTGGACATCGATGGTTGGCAGCACTTTCCAATTATCATTTCACCCTGAAGTACAAGCCTGGGCCCAAGAATGTGAGTGCTGATGCTCTATCCAGAAGACCAGGATTGCCCCCAACACAAGAAGATGAGGAATGGGAAGAAATCCCTGGTCCAGGGGTGAGAGCCTTGTGTAAAACTGCCACGGTTGTTGGGGACTGTGTAGACTTCTCTGAGCTGAGATGCATTGATTCTGTTAGCTGGACTCCTGGAGTAGTTCCCGATACCTTGTGTCTACCAGAGATCCTGAAGCAGTGGTCCGCAATTGGGCTGGAAGATAAAAGGAGAGCTCAGTATCAAGATCCTGTAGTAGGCCCAGTGCTACGAGCGGTGAAGTCAAAGAACCCTGCCTTGTTGAGGAGTCTTTGCAATGAGGATCGTGATATCTTCAGAAGAGAGTGGAGTAAGCTTCAGGTAGAAAGAGGACTACTGTACAGGTTTGCCAATATCATGACCACCCAGGTAGAAAACAATTAGTGTTGCCACAGAAGTTTAAAGGAATGGTCCTGAGAACTCTTCATGATCAGCATGGACATTTAGGTGTGGACAAAACGTATGGTCTAGTCCAAGACCGATTCTATTGGCCGAAGATGCGAGAAATGGTGGAGCAGTACTGCAGGACTTGTAGAAGATGCATACAGCGTAAGACCTTACCCACCAAAGCTACACCAGTGGGCCACCTCAAGAGTTCAGGCCCCATGGACTTGGTATGCATGGACTTCCTCTGCATAGAGTCAGACTCGACCGGAAGTGGGAATGTCCTAGTTATAACCGATCACTTCACAAGATATGCCCAAGCATTTCCAACCAAGGATCAGAAAGCAGCCACCATGGCCAAAGTGTTATGGCAGAAGTATTTCATGCACTATGGACTTCCTAATAGACTTCATTCTGACCAGGGGCGAGATTTTGAGAGCAGGTTAATCAAAGAACTCCTAAAGTTGCTTCAGATAGAAAAATCAAGAACAACCCCATACCACCCGGAGGGAGACGCTCTGCCTGAGAGATTCAATCGAACTCTCCTGGATATGCTAGGAACCCTCAAGGATTCAGAGAAAAGATCTTGGAGTCGGCATGTAGAAGCAATGGTCCATGCCTACAATTGCACTAGACACGAGTCAAAAGGTTACTCCCCATATTTCCTGATGTTCGGGAGAGAAGCTAGATTGCCTATAGACATTCGACTGGGAGTCTCCCCTGATGGTATGGGTCAAGCTTCTCACTACCAATATGTGAAGAAACTGAAAGACAGTCTTCAGAGAGCTTATGAGCTGGCTGAACAAGCCACAGCCAAACTTAATGAAAATAACAAGAGAAGATATGACCGCAAAGTGAGATTTAAGGAGATCAAGCCTGGAGATAGGGTACTTCTTCGCAATTTGGGAGTGCCTGTAAAGCATAACCTAGCAGACCGCTGGAAAGATACTCTATTTGAAGTGGTGTCCAAAATTCCGGGGATACCAGTATACAGGATAAGAGGACCCACCGGCCAGATTAAAGCTTGGCATCGCAATCACCTACTGCCAGTCATATACAGTGAAGAAGAGGATTCACAAGATTCCAATATGGAAGATGGGGATGAAGGCCCTAGTCAAATACCTGGGCAAGTGAATACCCCCAGTGCTCATTCAGAGGAAAGGGATGATGAAGTTCCACTGGGCTCTGATGAAGATAGAGGAGAGGTTACAACTGATCAGGACTGGTGGACATTGCCAGATGACATGTCTCAGCAGATGCCTCTTTTTACTCCTCCAGCCCAGACAAATCTAAACCCTGAAAGTCCCAGCTTTGTTCCAGCTTCTGAGAGAAGGAACTTGAGTCCTATCAGGGAGTCGGGGCCTCAAGCCACTGGAAATCTCCCCAACACTGAAGACAGAAGAAATACTGAAGAAGTGCACAGACTTCCTCCACGGGAGTTGAGAAGGGGACAAAGAGTGAGGCGTCCTCCTAGGACACTAACTTATGATTCAATAGGGGAACCCAGCTATGAATATTCTACTAATGTACAGTCTAAAGTAGTTGTACTTTTACATGCTCTTGCCGATGTGTTTGGTGTAGAAGATACTCTGTATTAGTTTGTTCTCATATCTAGTGTAATATGACTTGTAAATGTTATGTTGTGTATGAGGAGAATGTAACCCTGGTATCCAGATACCTCCAGTTACCATAGAGCTACACTGTAGACCATAGAGTTCTCTGTGGATGACTCATTGCCCAGCATTCCCCTCAGCCAATGAGAATCCTGCTGAGTATCCAGGAAGTGGAAGGATGATCTAGGGGAGCTGGAGGAGTTTCAGTTTTGGTTTGAGCAGGGGAAGTGAGCAGAACTCCCTACTGCTCAGCGTAAGAGACATTTTAAACCACATGTCTGCTAGGAGTTGTATATTAAAGTGAGAGATCCCAGAAGTCTCCTAGTTTGGCAGCTTGTGAATGTCTAGCAGTATATCTTGTTTGGTGCACTACTCCTGTAGGTGACCTGCCTGCCAATCAAGGTGTTGCTGCTCAGAGGGTTCAAGTGCAAAGCTGTCCAAAGGTGCAAGGCCTGCAACCAGCATAGAAGGGAGGAAAGCACAGTTCCCAGGTCAAGCAAAGACAGGGAGATTTGCATACAAGCTGCAAAAAGGTACTCTGTGTTTCACACCTCACACTACAGGGGTAGTGCTACCTCCAACAAGGGCCCCACCACGCGCACCACCGTTTCCCCAGGGGACTGAGTCTGTATCAGCTGAGGGGGAGGAAATAATAGGGACTCTACTGTTGGGAGGGTGTCACTAATGGGTGCTGAACTTTCACACTGTGCAGTATAGGATTATGTTATAATTATCTGTGTTATTCTGTTGCACTGTTTTTATTCTTTGCATTCTACAATATATATTGTGGGTACCATTCCCCTTTAAAATACATACTGTGTGCAGTTATTATTAGAATTCCTTTGTTGTTTTCTTAGCAGGGATAAACATCTATTATTAGATACCTAGCTAAGTGGAGGCACTGCCAAAAGAGATGTTAATATAACACTCCCTTTCAATATTAAAAATTCCAGTAAATCCTCAAACACTATATTCTGATCATGATTTCCAATTGAGTAAAGAATGAATCACAAGAACAAGAGTAAAACTATTACTCTAAATGTTGGAAACGATAGAAAAGTCATCAGACACTATTTAGCGTCCATGACATCCCAATTCCACCATATACTATTCCAATTCAACTGAAGGATACAAGTATGTCAAGGAGTACCATATGTTATAGCCCCCAGACGTGTATTTTAAGAAAACATAACAAATTATATTTATTAGGTATTCAAATGCATACACCGTGATTTTGGCCCCCTTCTTTTTTTTAAGGGGTTAATGGGATAACAAGAAGCCCTAAATCAGAGAACTTTGGAACTTCTCCCCCCACAGTATGGACTTTTAAAAAATCCTCCCTCTGTGGGCGTAGATGTCAACTCCTGCCTCTGATCACATAAAGGTTCGTTTTAACCCCCTCCACCCCTGAATGAGATTAGTAGATTCAATTACTATGTTTTGCATATCCTATACAAAAAGCTTCCACATATAAAAATCACTCATATATCCCCCAATACAACATTATTCAAATTTTATTAAGCCAATCAATTGTTACAAATTATTTAATCCAAAAATAATATGTATATTAAACATTTATCAAAGCACATTATTTAAATAACAAATAGTTCCAAATAACAAACATATTTTAAATGTTTTATATTTTGCATCCCACATTAAATTAAAAATATTTAAATGTACTACTATAATATATTGATTTGAGTATTCCATCTACTATTTAACAATTTGATGTAATTAACCTAAACAGAGTATGGGAACAGAATATTCACAAATACATAATAAAGCACTGCATCATTAATACACATCTCAAAATTAACGTCCAATAAAAAAATTCAACTTCTTATTACTAAAAAACTATACATACCTTGCCAAAAATAGTTATTTTATTTTTTTAAATTAATTTATCTGAAATTTACAAAGCAACAAATAGAGGAAATAAGAAACAAAGGGAGCGATATCTCAAATGCTTATAAGAATCAAATTGCACATTTGGTTGTTTTCTACTTGCTTCCAATCTTTAAAATATTGATTGGTTTCTTTCAAGAGACTCAAAAAATGTCTATCTAATATTTGATTCACTTGTGAAGTTATTATTATCCCTAAATATGTGAATTCTTTTGAATTTCAACTTAAGTCATACTGGGAGAGTAACTTTTTATTCAATGCTGTTGTAATATTTTTGGATATAATTTTTGTTTTCTCCATATTTAATTTATAGTTAGAAACTATCGAATATTCTTTGAGTACCTTCATTAATTCTGGAAGAGATTCAGGGTTCCTTATTGTTAACAGAATGTCATCCGCATGCATACTAATTTTTAATTCCTCATAAGCCACAGGATACGCTTTAATTTTATTATTAGATCTTATTTTACTTGCCAATATCTCCAAGGATAGTATATACAAAAGAGGAGACAGGGGAAACCACTCAGCTCTTGTATCTTGTCCCAGTGTTCTTGCCGAGGGAAAAGTATATAATGCTCTTACTGCCTGAGAGAAAAAACCTCCGATACCAAAGGACCCCAGGGACTGAAACATAAACTCCCAGTTAACCCTATCGAGAGCTTTTTCCACATCTAAAGCCAAAATTAACATAGCTTGGTGATCTTTCTCTGCTGCATCCATTATATCAATTATCCTTCATATATTATTATATGCTGTCCTTCCTGGGATAAATACTATCTGATCTTTATGTATTATACTAGATAACACGCTTTTTAATCTTTGTGCTAAAACATGAGCAAATAACTTTGCATCTGCATTAATCAAGGAGATTGGTCAATAACTTTCTACTCTCATTGGTTCTCTGTTCTGCTTCAGTATCGGAATTATATTTGCCCTCAGCATCTCTTCCAGACATAAACTATTATGACAAATCTCATTAAACGCGGCTGTCAATGGTTTCACTAATTTCCCATTGGGTCCAGGTGGATTATTTTTTTGAGCTCTTCAATCCCTTTCTGTACTTCCAGTTCAGTTATATCTTTATTTAACATTCTGAGATTTTAGGGCGGCCTATTCACTATATTGTTGGTTCCCAGCGTGCGGACGCTGGTTCGCTCCATTAGCCTTGCGGCTATACTTATCAGCCTGTTGGTCCCAGAGAGTGGGCGCTGGTTTGCTTCTTGGCCTTGAGGCCTATTCACGATATTGTTGGTTCCCAGCGTGCAGACTCTGGTTCACTCCATTAGCCTTGCGGCTATACTTATCAGCCTGTTTTTACCAGTGTGCGGACGCTGTTTTGTTCCTTGACCTGACGGCTGTGCTATTACTAGCCTGCTCCTTCCAGCGTGCGGTCGCTCCACTACCTAGTGCTACATTATCTGTCTGTTGGTTACCAATGCGTGGGCGTTGGTTCGCTCCATGACCTGTGGGTTTACTCAATATTATGCTTGATGTTTCCCAACGTAAGGGCACTGTTTTTCTCCTTGTCTCTTGCTCTTGCACTTGATGCTTCTCAGTGCGCTGTCCAGTCCTAGACAGCTAACCATTCTGATAGTACACGGATACTGAGTGTCTGACTGCTAGTGAAACCACTGACCTGGTAGCCTCTATATTCATCGCTACTGTCATTAACCATCTGACAGTTCCTGAGGTCATTGTTGTTGTCACCTTCCTTTTGGGCTGCCTTGCCCAGTATATTGGTAAGGCCGGTAGAACCTTTTATTATCCCATCTCAAGGTTGCCGGTAGAAACTTCCATTCCTCCTACTTGAGGTTGCTTTACCCGGTATTGGCAAGGCCGGTAGAGCCTATTACATTGGTTTTCCGTTAGGCTGCCTTGCCCGGTATCTGGCAAGGCCAGTAGAGCCACCTATTTGTATTCATCCAGGTTGCCTTGCCCAGTATATTGGCAAGGCCGGTAGAACCTGTATTGCTACTGTTATGGATATTTTCCTATTCTATGTATTGTCTTTATGTGTATAAAACCCTATGGGATTGTCTTAAACTTTTCAATAAAGTTGTGTTTTTACCTAATCTTACGTCTGAGAGTCTTAACAAACCGTGACAGGCTGGTCCCCATGCTTGGTGCTCCGTTTGCTTCCACAGTTCACCAAGTGGTGGGGCCAGTCTTCATAGGGGTAACCAGGGCCTCCCTGTATCCTCCTTCCTAGTGGACCTGCTGTTGGGACTGAGGTTGAGGTGACCGCCTTGGCATCTCTGTTGGGAAGTTTTTGGAAGAAGCCCTCCTGGTTGTAGCGGTCTTAGCCCGCAGTTCGCTCCCTCTGTGGTTCACCAATTCCTTTGGGGTTGCATCCGTGCAGGAGGTCTCTCATTCTAATTACCTCTGGGCATTTTCTTTTGCCAGTATCCTCTTGGGGTCTGTTCTGAGAAGGGTAGTTTTGGCAGTCATTGCTCGCCTGCAGAGTCATGGTCCGGAGGTCCCTTCTTTCCTTTGGGACTTCAAGAATTTCAGGAGTTTAGCTCAGCACTTCATCTTTTGGTCTATTGGTGGTCTTAGCCCACCTCTGCCTGCATTCCCTGGCCCTTCCTCCAAGCCTCTGTTGCCTCTAGCTGGTCCGCTGCTCGGTTCTCCCTCCTGCTGTTGGTTTCTAGTCCATCCTCTGCCTTAGGATCCAGTCTGCCCTAGGTCTAGGTCTCTGCGCAGCTCACCCTTGTCTTCATCCTGGTCAGGGACCCGGCTCAACTGGGATTGGACATCTGGCTTCGCAGCCAGCACCTTTAATCTGGCTTCAGCCACAGCAAGGGGACAAGGGTGGCTGTCTCCGCTCCCAAGCCACGCACTCCAGTGTCGCTCCCTAGCTTCTGACCTAATCCTTTCTTCAGATCCCCGTTACACCATCCTTTCAATAAGGACACTACTCCTCATACAGATTACAATCAGAACCCTCTTTCTGATTGCAATCTTTTACCCCAAGGTCTCCCGGGCTGCATCAATATTTTGTATTCCCCCCTATTCCATGAATAAATGGGGAAGGAGGTCATATGGTCCCAGGGGATATTATCTCACAATCCATATACCCCTCATATTAACTAAGCCTCATCTACTTCATCCTTTCTTTTACCTCTCTTTATGTATTCTATATATTTATCTTATTCATATTAATAATCATACCCATTTTTAAGTGTTTACCTCTCCCCTGTACCTACCACTACTACCCCTGCATACTTATAACTAATCTTAGAACCTCTATCCATGCATATCCCCTTACTCTTCAAATTCCGTTTCCCCTTTATTTGCAACCTTCATCATCTCCCATCCATTGATAAACCCTAGGTTAGAATTAAACCAGTAAGAAGCAACCCCTCCTCTTCTTCAATTTCTTCATTCTTACCATCAGGATATATTGTCCCCAATAGCTGATATAGTGCAACACAGAAAATCTGTACCCCACTACATCAGCAATAGAAAACTCCAAAGAAAATGGACCTTAGCACTGACCTCTGTAGCATTCTACTAGATGACCATCTACCATCAGGTGGGTCAAGATGCAGAGAAGAAATTATTATTGAGCAAAGGTTTAAGAAGGGATACGTGAATGGTGTCAATGACATCAAAACTTATGCTTTCCCTTTTGTCCATTGTGGAACACAGGAACCATGGAGTTGAGTAGGTGCCACTGGGAGCTATTACTCTTGCAAATGAAAGATCTCTGGAGGAGGATGCTGTCTTCCAACTCCACTTAACCCCCACCTGGCAGCAGAAGCCTCCAGGTAATGTCTCTGTCCCTAATGAGTGCAACAGAGAAGATTCTTCCCTTCATGATTTTC
Source organism: Rhinophrynus dorsalis (assembly GCA_037306005.1). NCBI lineage: Eukaryota > Metazoa > Chordata > Amphibia > Anura > Rhinophrynidae > Rhinophrynus > Rhinophrynus dorsalis. The sequence goes on along the minus strand of CM074720.1, from coordinate 323,045,830 downwards.
TATTATTTTATATTTATTTTCTCATTTTTTTTCTCATGAGGTATTTCCTTTCCCCCATATGACTAGTTCATTATACTTGTCTGTTCCTCTTGAATGTAGAGCTATACTGGGCTCAGACTATTCCATGGACCTGTATTCTATCATGTCTGCAAAATTGATGGCAAACCCTTAGGAAGCCACTCTGCTGCCCAATTTCAGTGGATAGCAGAAGAAGAACAGAAAGATAACCAGTTCACTCGACACAGAGCTAACATGAGATAGTACATGTAAGAGTTTAAGCTTAACTTTTAATTATTACATTTTTTTTTCACAAACAGTGCACAGAAAATATCCTTCATGTGCAATCAAATGGAGAGTAAATATAAACTTAACCTGGTGATGTGACCCAGCTTGCCACTGCCACAAAGAGAAGGATGCTGCAAAAATAATATTGATTGGCAGAACAGAGTTGTTTAAAATTAGAAAGCAGAATGTACTTCTCTGGATATAAGGGACAAGTACCTTCATGTACCAATTCACCTGCAACATAAGTGATTCCTCCTCCTTGCTTTTCGGGATTCTCATTTGAAGTTTACAGTCCTTTGGTCAGGCCTCCACATCATGTGTGTCAGGCTTTGGCTTGCTTTTCCATTCCAGTGAAGGACTATATGAGAGGCATTGGAGGCAATGTCACATGCCCAGTTTCTCACTCAGACCCTGCAGATAGAGACTCTGGGAAATTCACCCAGGCACCAATATCTCCTCTCCTGTGTGATTCAATAAATCCACTTAACATTGGGCTCATTAGAATTGGTCCCATCCATTGAACTGTCTGACAGTTTGGATTCCGATTGACAATACAATGGTAGTGGCTTATGTCAACTACCAAAGGGGGCACCAGAAGCATGGCTGATGGTCCAAGGTTCCTCTGATTCTCTCCTACCCTGCCAGCTGTTTGATTTCCGGGGGTAGACAATCTGCAGATGGATTATCTTTCTCACCAACCTCCTGGAGAGTGGGAACTAAAGAAAGCTATCTTCAGCAGTGGAGTCCAACAGTAGTGTACCTCCTGGCATTCTGGATGAACCAAAAGTTCTTCAGTTTTGCTCCCGGTCCTGGGATCCTCTAGCCTTTGCAATGAATGTGATGGTCTTCACCTCTAACCCTGATTCTCAGGGTGGACTTGGCACATGCAATCTTGATTATACTTTAATGGCCTCACAGAGCTTGGTTCTCAGAACTGAGTTATCTGTCAAAATAGGAGCAATAGCATCTTCCTAATTTTCTGATCATCTTGTCTCAGGGCCCTCTGTGTCATTCAAAGAGAGGCTAGCTTTGCTGATTTGACTCTTGAAACCAATATCCCGAGGAGGAATGGTTTCAAGGAGCCAATCATCAAGACTATGGATGAGAAAAACATTTTGCCTGAAAATTAAAACAGGAAAACATTTTTGGAGAAAAATACAGATTTTCCACTTTTTTCCACCTTGATCATTGCATTGAAACTAATTTCAAGAATAAAATTTACCCATTTTAACTGGAGTATGTAGTATCCACATATTTGATATAGTACCTTTCCAGTACAGTCGTATATTATCCTTTGGCCTTATATAACTTTCCATAATTTTTGGCTATGACTCCTTTATTTTCAGAATAGTTTTTTAACACACCTTGTTTTTATACAGCATTCCATTATTATTGGTCATGCTGTATTTCATTTTCATTATTGCTCTTTTACAATTATTCAGTCTTTGGAAAAAATACTACTCTTAGCTCCCAGATTGTGCTTTTTCTCTTTCTATCTTTCTCTGCATGTTAACAACCCTGTATTATCATTAGTAAACTATCTATCTTAGTAACTACCAATAGTTGGGGCGCACTGGTTAGGGTGAGATGTTAGCGAGAGAGGACAGTGATTGGCATTGCTGTGACACTAGACAGGTTAAAGGCCCTGGCCAAAAGGTCGGTTGATAGATTGAGTATCCCAAATACTGTGTGAGATAACTACTCAGCATAGTTAGGATTTGGAATCCATCAGAGACTCAGAAACTGGCATGGAATGACACAGAAGGCCACTTGAGGGTCTAAGTAGACAAGGTAGAGGCAGACGTCAGGTATTACCACCAGTCACCAGCAGATGGAGGTCAGAACAAGCAGACTGAGAAAAGTTCTAAGCAGTTCACCTCTAATTCCAGCAGACTGAGAAGAGAACTGAGCAGATGAATCCCCTTCTACAGAGTAATACTGGGAGGTTTTAAAGAACAGATGTCATGTAATGTGTTGCATCTCATTGGCATATCCAAAACTGCAGTTTTCAAGAACAGAGTAGTACACATAGATGGTTAACGTCATGAGCAAAAGGACTCACTGTGGATTTCTTCACTTGAGCACTCATCAGCAGTAGAATTGGAGATGGAATTTTCATAGCTATAGAAAGCAAAGGCAAAAAAAACAAAGTTCTCATAGTATATTCATTGGCTGTAGAAAAAAACTGGAAACTTTATGTATGTATGTAAGTGGCAAAAAGTCTTGTAAAAAACAGGATTTATCACCATCTCTAGTTACAAGACCCATATGCATAAATGGGAAATTTAGGAATTGTACTTTTCCAAATGTAGTGCAGCTGGTTTGCATCAGAATTACTCCAGTATCCTATTGAATATACATCCCATGGCATCTCTTCACAGGATCAGTGACGTGGGGCAAGGGGCACAATGAAACAAAAAGATAAGGCTTTAAAGATGTCATAAGTTAGCTGTCCTCCCCAATTCTAAATTGTTAAAAAGCATTCTCCAAAGGCTTTCCCCAGTCTATAATAGTGTATTCCATTTGTTAGTTAGCTGATACAAGTGGATAGGAGAGGCTGGGCCCCACTGGCAGGATGATTTACACTGAAAAGAAGTTTTTGGGAAGACTAAAGTGACCGAGTATAACTGATACAGCTGGGCAAATAGAGACCCAAGAGTTGTGTGGTATTCAGTGGACACTAAGGATAGCCAAAATATCCCATTATTTTTCCTGCAGGAATTTTCAAGAAAAAAGCATGATTTTTTATTATTAAAAGAACCTTTATTGGTAATAAAATAGAAGATTACAAATAGTACATCCAAATACAGGAATAATGTTAGCACCGTAGAAGTATACAGCACTCAAGATTCAAGGTACCTGCCAATGGATGATAGTGTGCGATGAGTGGAGATCGAAGCTAGCAGACGGAGAAGCCCTCAGTAATGTCCTTGCTGTAGCCTAAGCTCTATTAAAGGTGCTTGCAGTGAAGCCAGAAGTCTGACCCCAGTTGAGAAAGGGCCGGGACCAGGATGGATACCTATCACGGTCCCCGTGATCTTCCGCTGTCACTCTCTCTTGTGTGCTCCCTCATTGGTTGAGCTTGTTTGGCCCGCCCCTGGTGATCCTTTTTATACCCGACTATGACACCTGTCAGGTGCCCTTTCGTGGTGTTCCAGAGCCAGTGTTGCTGTTGCTGTGTTCCTGTGTTCCTGATTTCCGGTGTACCGATTTGGCCTGGCTGACGTTCCTGCTCGTTGCTGATCTGGCTTGTCTGCGAACCTCCTCTGTGATCTGACCCGGCCTGGCTGACGTTCCTGCTCGTTGCTGATCTGGCTTGTCTGCGAACCTGATCTGTGATCTGATCTGGTCTGGCTGATGTTCCTGCTCGTTGCTGATCTGGCTTGTCTGAGAATCTCCACTGTGATCTGACCCGGCCCGGCTACGTTCCTGCTGCTGGTGTCGCTTGGGCGACATCCTGATTCCTGTGGAGTTGCGTCTGTTGTTCGAGACTGTTCCTGTTAACCCTTGTGCTGCTGAGTCGCTGTTACGCTTGCAGAGCCATACTACCAAGCTGACTGTCTGGTTACGCTTGCAGAGCTGTACTGCGAAGCTGAGTCTCCATTTACGCTTGCAGAGCTGTACTACCATAAGGCTGAGCCTGCCGTGGCACTTGCAGGGCAATATCGATACGCTGAGCCTCCGATTACTTGCGGTTCCAACCGGGTGCTGTGGTTAACTCTTGCAGAGCCGTATCATTCACGCTACTCCTGCTGAGCCGGCCGCGTTTGGGCCTTGGTAGACGGCGGCTCATATTGTCATTCCCATTAGCAGAGCAGTCGGTATCCGGTTACGTGCCGGTTTGGTCTCTTGGCCCTTGCTCCTTCGCACCGGTGGTTCCATTACGCCCGGAGGGGCTATTGGCTCTAGCAATCGCTGTACTGTTGGTTTCCGATATACCCGTGGGGGCTAGCAAGTCACGCTCTTGCAGTGCAAAGTGTCTGGTCATACACCCGTGGGGGCTAATCGACTCCAGCTATTCCGGTACGGTTGGCTCTGGTTACACGCCAGTGGGGACTAACGATTCACGCTCTTGCAGCAGCTATAGTCTCCATTATACGTCCTTGGGGGCTAACGACTCACGCTTCTACATTACAAGTGGTCTCCGTTATATGCCCGTGGGGGCTATTCGCTACTGCTCTAAAAGTGCTCAGTGTCAGTCTCTGCATTATCCAAGCAGCTTATTACATCAGGGGACTGATAGTGCTGTGCTATCTCGCACCTATTGCTGCCTTTTCTTCCTTGGGCGTGCCAAACACCACAACAGAGACTGACGAGTTCTATGTGTTAACTATTGATTGCCTATTACCATTTTGAGCCTGTCTTGTGACAGTATACGTATCATCTGTATTCTGTATACTGGTCCTCTGAGGGTCTCAGTGTCTATCTCTTGCTATATCCTGTGTGGCCTATTGAGGGCGACCTTGTTCATTTATTTTTTTTGTTTTAATAAAACTGTGTTTTATTTAAACCTGCTGTCTGAGTGTCTGAAAACCGTTACACACCAGTTGGACTACTATACAGATAGGCTTGATTTCCAGTTTATTTAAATTAAAGCTTTGGTGGCATTAGTAGGGTGGAAATACACTCTTTCCCCCCCCCCCTCTGTAAATGTTTATTAATTAATAAGCATCTGATTACTTCTTCACAATATGTCGCTACTAAAGAGGAATGCAATTACAAACTTTTCACCAGATGATATCATACTCCTCAATTATTAAAGATATTCTCTCCCAGTGCCTCACCCTTCTGATGGAAATGGGCTACTGATCTTGGTTCTATGTTACACATATGGTGGGACTACCCTGTAATCCCCCCCTTCTGGGATGAGATGATTACGCACAAGTTTTTTTTTTTAGATAGTTTTAGATATCTCCTTCAATAAAGAGCCAATGACTCCTTTTTGCCTTTGATATTCCTGAGAAACTTAACAGTAACCCCCCACCCCTTAAAATATATATTTTTTTATTTTGGTTTAGAAGGTGGATCAGAGTTCAGGATGAATTTGCGTCACCTGGTGAGTGTATGTTGATATATCACAGGGCTTGAGAAAAGGTTTTCAAAAGGTGAGGACTCTGAATAAGAATAGTCCTTGGATAGCATGTCTCACAAAAATTGGAGTACTTAATAATATTGCCAGAGTTGATCCACTGGAAAGTAATAATCATGAACCAGAATTTCAAAGGTTATTGCTTCTGATCTAGAGATTAGCTTCTCTAACATGTGAACATGTAGAGCCTACCACACTGCAAAGAAATTACCTCTCTGTCCCATGGGAATGCAGGGTTGGACATAATAAATAAACTCGTAGAGGGGTATGAAATAAAGGATGAGGAGCAATTATGTTTGGTCCAGTATAGGAGCTCAAGAAGATCAAACTAACAAATTTGGTCTAAAGCTATATCGAGGAAAACAGTTTCACATGGTCTACACACTCCTTAGGGGGCATACAAGTGCAGTCCATAGGTCTGACAAGGGTAGAAACTTTGTAATGAAACAATAATCCAGGAGCTCCAAGTCCCTGTTTATCATGAGGCAGCCACAAATAGTGATGCAGTTATCTGGGTTTCTTAAATTTCCAAATGAAGAAGTCGAGAAGTTGTTGTCTCATAATATAAGAAAGAGGGATCTAAATGGGTCTGCATTAAATACCAAATCTTGGTCAGAAGAATCATCTTGGTTAACTCTCCCATATCAGGAAATATATATATATATAAATAAAATCTCTTGGATTTTTCATGAGAGTAATGCCAAGATATTCATAATAGTATCACGGTGCCCGTGATATTCTCCAATGGCGTTACCTGCCTTTCCCCACGTGTGCTCGACGGCAGCATGTCTGGCTGCTGTCTGACTTCCTGTTGCATACGCGTGTCACTACAGCTCGCTTGCTATTTTGTAGCCAAGGCCTATTGACCGAGTTATGCCCCGCCTCTCCGATAAGCCTTATATGCAACCTTCAGTTATAGCTTCAGTGCCCTTTCCTGGTGTATCTGAGCATTGCTTGTATTCCTTGTAGTGACCTGTTCTTGGCTGCTGATTCCGATTCGTGTATGACCCTTGGCTCCGTCTGACTACCCGATTTGTGCCTGAACCTCTGGCCTTGTCTGACTACCTGATCCGTGTATGACCCCTGGCCTGGCTGACTACCTGCTCCATGGTAAGTACTGTGGCTCCGTCTGACTACCTGTTACGTGTATGACCTTGGCTTTGTCTGACTCCTTGTGCTATACCTTGGGCCTGACTCTCTTTTTGTGCAGGTCCCTGGGCCTGGTCTCTGCCATCGTACTGCTCCGGGTTTTATCTATCCTATAGGCCTTGTATCACTCTGGTCTTACCGAGTATCTCACCTGAACCCTAGCATTCTAGGGTGTGGTATTTGATTGCTGTGGACCCTAGCATTCTAGGGTATTGGTGTCACTTTAGACCCTAGCGTTCTAGGGCATCTCGTCTCTACTGACCCTAGAGTTCTAAGGTAGAGAATGGCCGCTTGTCACCCTTCTCTATCTCAGGTGGTAGCCAGAACTGTAGGCTAGGTTCTCTGCCATGTTCCTGGTTCCTGTATTTCGGGCTAAGTGTCAGCTCCTGGGTAGTGGATTGTAGCACTGTTTCCACGCCTGACCCCGGGGAAGGTTGGGGACATGCTTATTAGCTATTCATTGTATTATATGTTTCAAGAAAGTGGTGTTGATCTTAACTGTACCTGTCAGAGTCTTTCTTTGTCTATGCTATTGTGACAATATGAAAGGGCCACTTGACTACAGAAGGTACAGGCAACCCACAGGTGCCTAGCATTTTGGCCAGAATGGACATACAAGATCCATGTATTGATCAGCTTGCCTTGGCTATGCAGACCCTCTTTAATTGCACAGCGCACCTCAACAGGACTGATCGACAACCGGTGGCCTCCTCTGACCTGGCTGATTCTGAAAAGGGTAAGGCTTGGTTGGGATGAGATTCTGATAGATACTAGGATCAGAGAAAGATCCTCGGTTAAAGAACGGATGTATAAGTCTTCCTCACAATTGGCAACTAATTTTGGGCTCCCACCCTATTCTCCCTCACCTCCCATGTCTCCTAATGCTGAGACCGTCAGGACTGAACCTATGCAACTGGGGTTCACATTTTTTTCTGGGGAGGAGAAGGCCTTCCGTCATAGAGAAGGCCTTTGTCTTTACTGTGGTAAGGCAGGTCACTTGTTGTGGCCGGGAAACGCCCGCACCTAGGGTTGTGTCAGGGGCAGAATAAATATGTAAATGGTGCACCGAGCTTCATACATCGAGGATGCAACTAGGAGTATAATAAAATCATCAGTCATTTATTATACATCTGTATGAATTGTTTCGTGAATTGGAGAAATTGATGATGAAGGAAACCTGGACCTGGTGGGAAATCACCACTTTAGAACAATATATTAAAGCTCAACGTATTCCACGAGGTCTTCAAATTAAGAAAGTGCCGACCTTTATTAAAGATGATATTGATTTTATGGAAAAGTGGAAAGCAGCTTTGAATTTGTGCGCCAACACTTTAATTGATCTTATTGTCAACTATAAGAAGAATATTTTGGTTCAAGTACAAAGTGAAATTAAGTTAAAACAAGCCTCTTTAGAGCTGTGTAAAGAAGCACCAGACTTTGTTAACCTGGATGAAAAATTGTCAATTTATTTAGAGATATTAGAAAATTCTATCATGGAAACAAAGCAAAGGAAATTTCAATGTGATAAGGAGGACTATGAGTCTGGTAACATCTATAATTTCAGTAGCCGTTACCAAAATAGGAATTGGAGATCACCTTATAAATCTAGTTTGAAACAAAAAAGGGTCAGTTTCTCCGGCATAGATACAGAGGCTGTAGATTCTGACAACAAACAAATCTCACTATAGTACCTATTACGACAAGATTGGACTTGATGTCCACCTGTACAGAAGGAACTGCTTCCTCAAAATCATCTTTTTTGTCGAACAGCAGAGGAGAGGGTGTCACAGGTCTTTATGGACAGAGAAAAAACTGTAAATCTATGCCCTCTGAAGAGAACATCATCAGGAACAAGAAAACAGAAAGAAAAAAGAAACAAACAAGAAGAGGTGGTTAAAGGAGGAATTACTCATCAAAGAGATAGGAAAGAGAAAAACAGGAGGGGAAATAGATGAGACCATGTCTGTTGTCAACTTATCAAGTTCTGTCCTCTCTCAGGCTCAGATGTCTCTTTTTGAGAGAGGATTGAACTTTGCCCCACGTGTCATTTTGATTTATTTCAAACAGTTATAGATGTTAACAGATTACTGAGGAAGCTCACTTTAAAAAACAATTTTACCATCAAGATATGGTTGACTCCCTCCCTGATATCCAGGACACGTTTGATACTGATGCATTTACACCGTTTGTGGTACCAGTGACCGAGTCAACAGGTCCCTTCAAGATTTGTGTACATTAGTGGACTTATAGTCCATCAAAAGTGAAGGTGGATCTTTGGTGAACTCTGATTCCATTACAAGAGTTAAAGTTGATTTATCCACTAACTCTGCTTTTAATCCAATTAATAGTAGGTGTAAAGTCTTGGATAATTTTCAGGATTTAATTGAACAGGATCTTATACTACTTAGTCAAAACTGTTTGAAGAGTTCTTGCAATTTGACTAGGGAGGAGAACTCTGCATTACAAGAATTGAGACACAGAGCTGATATAGCTATAAGAAGTGCAGACAAGGTGGGGATCAGTAGTAATTTTAGATACCACCTAGTATCATGAAGAGGCTCTCAGACAGTTAGGTGATACACAAGCCGATACCAAGTTGAAGAATAATCACACCAGAGAATATGCCAGAGACTTGGAATCCATCCTGCGGTGCGGCCTTTCTACAGGTGTGTTAACTCATAAAGAAATGGATGTGTTGTTGATCTCTGATCCCATCATGTCCATTTTTCATAATTTACCTAAAATACATAAGAATCGAGCAGTGCCGCAGGGTAGACCCATTGTCTCTGGCATAGGCTCTCTAAAAGAACCTTTAAGTGAATGGGTGGATCGTTTACTTCAACCGCTAGTGCTGAGACTTTACAGCTACTTGAAGGACTATCACGGTGCCCGTCCTCCCTTGTTGTTGTTTTCCCGTCAGGTTATCCTGTTTGTGCTCCCATTGGCTGTCCTGTATTGAACCCGCCCAGTATGGCCTTTATATACTGGGCTCCAGCACCCACACGGTGCCCTTTCGTGGTGTTCCTGTACCAGTACTAGTTTTCTGCTCAGTGTTTCCCAGTGTACCGACTTGGCCTGCCTGACTACTCGGCATCAGTTCTCCTGCTCCTGTGTACCAACCCGGATTGCCTGACTATTCTTCAGTGCCTGCTCCTGTGTACCGACCCGGCCTGGCTGACCTTCCTGCTCCTGTGTACTGACCCGGCCTGGCTGACGTTCCTGCTCCTGTGTACCGACCCAGCTTGGCTGATGTTCCTGCTCCACGATCATACCCGGCTTGATTGACGTTCCTGCTTCTACAGCTTATTGTCACCTTGGCGACATTCTCACTCTCCAGGTGATCCAGTTCCACTTGCTCTACTGAGCGCGAGAGTCAGTTTCCGTTTCTGCTCCTGCAGGTTGCTAGTGTCTGCCTCCATTACTGCTCCGGCACTGTGCCTTTGGCCTAGTCCTCAGTTACTTCTCATACCGGTTGCAAGTGTCTGCCTCTGTTATTGCTCCGGTAGTGTGCCAGTGGCCTAGTCCTCCGTTACTGCTCATACTGGTTGCAAGTGTCTGTCTCTGTTATTTCTCCGGTAGTGCGCCATTGGCTTGTCCTCCGTTAACTGCTCTTGCAGGTTGCTAGTGTCTGCCTCCGTTTCTGCTCCAGCAGTGCTCTCTACGCTATTCCTGTTGTACTCTGGCAGTTCACGTTTGTTCTGCTAGCATTTAGCGTCCAGAAGCTCTCTATCTGGGAAGTGCTATCACAGTACTTTCACTTATGGGACTGTTTACACTCCTTGATGAACTTTAACTCTTGCAGTACCTGAGTCCTGGGAAACCTACTCCTTTTGCCTGACCTGAGTCAGTATAGACTGCTTGTACCTTAGATTTGTACTGGACCTGTGTGGGCATTTATATTATACTGCCTGTATACTACAGGACCTGTGAGGGTTCTTATTTTATTGTGATTTCAATAAAACTGTGTTTTTATCAGAATCCATTGTGTCTGTGTGTCGAACAAACCGTTACAAGGACACAACCAATATCATTCAACTTTTGAGTGAAGTGACTTCGAAAAGGGAGTATAAGTGGCTTAGTTGTGATGTAAAGTCACTATACTCTTCTATACCTCATCATATGGGCCTGTAGGCTTTGGCCTATAATTTGGATCTCTACAGCAACTATTCTGATGCCTTGAAGGCAGTCAGATATCTCCTTACCCACAACTTCTTCCTATTTGATGGGGGTTTCCACCTCCAAAGGTGTGGGACTTCAATGGGGGCTAAATTTGCCCCCTCCTATGCTAACCTCTTTATGGGGTGGTGGGAGGAGCCCTGAATCTTTGGAGCTGGGAACCCCTATAGGGAGGACATTATGTTGTACGGTAGATATATTGACGATCTTCTCCTGATTTGGAGAGGCATTCATCTTGAGATGGAGTCCTTTGTCGCATATATGAATAGAAATTATCTGAATCTCTCTTTTACCCATGAATTTAATACAGTAAATATCACCTTTTTATATCTATATACCTCTTCAGATGAAGCTACAGGTAATATTATCACTCAGGTTTACCGTAAACCAACTGCTGGGAACAGTTTGCTAAGGGTGGACAGCTGTCATCCTAGGCACACCATACATGGTGTGCCGGTTGGGCAGTTCTTATGCCTGAAGCATATTTGTTCGACAGATTAGATTTTTGAGGTGCAAGTGGGGGACCTTTATAACAGGTTTCTGCAAAGAGGTTATAGATAAAGCCTTAACTATTGCTAGAAGTAAAAAAAGAGAAAAAAAAATAAAAATGATAAAAAAGAAAAAGGCCAGAAAGGTGGAGAAGAGAAGAAAATAATTTTCTCGACTCCCTATAGCTTGGAGTTTAATAAAATTAAAAAAAAAATCAATAAACATCTGTCAATATTAAATGGAGAAAGTGCATTGCAGAAAGTAGTAATGGAAGAAATTTGTTTCGTATCGAGAAGAGCCCCAACTGTATCCACTTTTGTATCTCCCAGCCTGTTCATTAATGATAAAAAGAAATCGGGATCAAATTGGCTTTCTAGTGTGGGTTGTTACAAGTGTGGCAGCTCACACTGTGGGAGCTGCAAATGGACTACAGTATCACAAACTTTTACATCCAGTGACACTGAGCAGATATACAAAATGAAAAAATATATAAATTGTACGACCAAGGGAGTTGTATATTTAATAACTTGACATAAATGTAAGGTTCATTACATAGGAAAGACCATTAGATGTTAAAGAACGAGGCTCACTGAACATCTGTTTCATATACGTACAGGTAATTATGGGTCAACAGTGGCAGTACATTTTGGGAGTAATAACTGTACAACTGAAGATTTTGAAGTTCATGGGATAGAATGAGCCTATCAAGGAGTTAGAGTTGGCAATTTGGATGCCAAGTTGTTAGGGAGAGAAGTTTTTTGGCTTTTCGCCTTAAGAATTCGTCAGCCACTGGGTCTTAACAAGAGATATGATGTTGCATGCTACTTATAAGATGCATCTTGTGGTGAGCTGTATCTATTCTTACTTTCCTGTGTTGTTTACCGATTTGGATTAACTGAGGTATATTTAATTTTTAGAGGAAGCAGAGCCTTTACTTTCATTAATGATCTGCACTTTATTTATTTATTCCAAGCTTTTTGTACAATAGAACATTGAATTTACTGTGTATCACAACTTTACAATTTACTCAAGCCTCTTGTTCTGCTTTATTTAATGTGTAAATGGGCATATATTCTTTGAACATTTGGAATTTTCTTTTTCCGATTGGTTAGACACATATATATAAACTTTTACAAATTGAAGTGATGAAACAAGTAGACCAGTGTCTTCTCATTAAGGGTAAAATTATTCCAGTTTGTGCACTGTTGTCATTCCCCGTGCTACTATGGTTATCGCTGCTGTATTAAGTATCAGTTATGTCTTCGGGGAGTTAACTAACTTTGTTTTCAGTCGTGTTGGAATGCATGTTTATATATATTTATATGTATATGTGTATATATTTATTATTAAGGAGAGCCGTTAATGGACATGCATCCCAGCACTGACTTTTTTCAAATTTAGCCTTCTTGATTCTAACTAAGTTGGAATGTATTGATGAGTATTTTATGACTGACTAACCGGTCTTTCAATTTACCTGCTTTGTCTTGTAACAACTGATACGCATATATTTTTCATATTGTACTAATGTGAATGTATGTTTTAAATGTTTATATTAAACCCTGGTTTATTTGTGCCTCATACTAAGAACAGCGATTTTGTAGAGGTTGCTATACCATCTGATATAATTATATATATATAGAGTTATGTGTGTGGTTTTCCACATACTGGTGGGGGTTTTCTCCACAGCCCTTTTGGATGATTTATTGACTATAGAAAAGCAGCAGTTTAGGGCTGTGGGGATCTCTCAAGACCTGAGGAGTTAACCTTGAATATGACTCTTCAAGGCCACCATATGAATGAATTTTGGTATGTTGATTGACAACTGTTCTTTCCTCTCTTTGATTGGTAGTTGGCACTTTCAAATACACGGTAACAAGCGCTACCGGCTTTTGATAATCATGAATATGCATGTTTACAAACAAATCCCAGATGAAACAAATGCCATGAAAGTACTGTGTGACAAGGGGAGGGAAGATAGCAAGACAGCATGATCAACCCCAACTTTACACATTAGTCTGTCTAGAAAGATAGATATAAGCAACATCGGCATCGGGCATGTGATTCTGTAAAGAAAACTCAACCGTGAGGAAGCATATTGAGTAAAGCAAGGGGGGTGGAGGGAAAGAGTATAGGTGGGGTAAGGGGAGATGAAGGGAGTTGAGGTGAAGGAGGCAAATACCCTGTAGTTCATGTGTGCAGTATCACATACAAATGTCATAGGCCAATTGATGGTATAGAGTGTCAACCAAGGTCTAGGAAGGTTAATAATCTTAATTGGTTCTACCTATAATTACATACATACATACACATCTCTGAGCATCCCTGGTACAAAAAGATGTGAGCAGATAACATATTAGGGTATAAGGATCATACATATATCAGTGAAATATCTAGCATGATAATACAAAGTATAAGTCATCTAACAACACTGTATCTCAACTGATTCTATCTAACATGAGAGGCTGGATCAGAAATGTGCCATCAGTTAAGTCATAAAACATAACAGTACCTATGTCCATTTTCTCAAAATGGAAAAATGTTATCTTATAGGAATCAAGAGTTATAATCAACCCCATTAACCCCCCCCCCCATCCCCTCAACCTAATGAAGCAAGGTCAAACATTGTCACTGTCATAAATGGAAGGTGACAACCACATCCAGTGAGGTCCCATCAGACATAGTATAGGCAACAGAGTATGTAGCATACATTGCGTCATGATGACAAAATCAACCATTGTTATGCCATTTCATTAAAGCTAAGAGCATAGAGAGAGAGAAAAAAATGTAATAAAATAAAGCTGATTGCAAATTGTGAGTGTGATAGTGGTTTATTGTATACATGCTTTGAATCCAAACACAGGGCTAAATGACAAAGTATGTCATTACACACTTACAGAGACAGGCATAAACAGCATTGGATATAGCGTGTGATAACCTTGATGTACTGAGATACCAAGTAGAACCAGATAATATGTTTCCTGGTGTAGCATCCTGTCTTCTAGCCTCCTTCTAAGTATGCCAAAAAGAAGTATAGTCTCTGAAGCTGAAAAAATCTGAAGAAAGTCCAGGCATACCCAGGGAATAGCTTAGGTTGATTCGAGTGTAGAAAAGTCAGGAAGGGCCTCATAATCTGCAATGTAGCCTGATGTGATAGATGTATGAGGTATACTAGTCTCTAATGGTAAGGGAGAGACATTATCCATACCTTGTATTGAGAACAGACCCACTGAGCACTGGCACTTTGGTGAATCGTAACTGGATACCAGTCCCGTTCTTGATTAACTGTCTTGGATGCCAAGGAGAGAGAGTATCTACCCTTTTTGGAATAATTTCTGATGACTTTGATCCCATGAGCTCTCATTTCCTTGAGAAGTATAAAGTTACTTGGAGTTGTAGACATCCAGTTGGTAGTGGCACAGAGATTCATCCCCAGTGCTTTGCAAAATTACAGCATATGTCTCTGATGGCTGAAAAGGAACCACCATATACAACATACATCTGTATTTCACACACATGTTTTGCAGGGTATGTGGTGATAATTCATTATAGAGGTGAATTATGCAACCTGCAAACTTAACCTTCGGCCATTTATCTACAAAGATTCATAATGCACCCTTTGTTAATTTAATTATGTAAACAACAAATCATGTCACTCTGTTTAGAGCATGGTGGTCCTCAAGGTCTCAAGACCCTGTAAGCTCTGTCAGTCTTGATAGGATATTTTGTAATATTGAGAAGCTCTGGAAAGAGGGGCTGAATTGAAAGTATTAAATCTGTTACTGGAACTGATTCAAGCAAGTCCTTAATAAAAAATGACATTCTATTGCGGTTGTCTAGGTCATTCAACCTGGAGGTTAAACAATTAATCGTATCTTCCTGTTATACAATAATTTAATTCACTTGATGTATGTATGACCAGAAAGCAAATTCACTGGCCAACTGGATGAGATTTTTTTTAAGATCAGATGATTCAACCTTGATAGTCATATACAGAAGAAAATAATGATTTTAAATGTGTTCCGTACCCCGCTGGCACCCAAAGGGTTAAGGTGTTAGTGATAGCCTTATTTTTAAATATCGAAGCACCCATACAAGGAGGAACTGGGCGCACATGTGGATGTTGAGATATAGGAAGGTCATGACAGTAGAACATCTTTACCTGATAGAATAATCTGTATTACAAGAACTATCAAAAACATCCTGGCTTCCCCTACAGGTATAGTCTCTTTTACTGTACCTCCCATGAATAGCCCATCACACTCTTTACTACATTGTGGATTTATTCATGTGAGCCTGAAACATACCTTCCTTATGGAGGCTAAAAAAATATAATAATGTAGGCAAACATTTTTAACTAAGTAGAACTAGCAGCACAATTAACAAGTCACCTATCAAGGACAAATTTAATGAGAAACAGCCTAACTTAGAAATATTAGGAAAGAAAATAAGAAGCTCAATAACTTCTTATTTCTTTTTATATATTTATATATTTGTTTATATTACTTCTTATATCTGTTTTCAAAGATAATTTAAAAAACTGTCCATATACTTTGCTAGCCATTTGTTTGTAACATGTATTTTTGAGAAATTATCCTTTTTTTTGTTTGTGGCACAGTGTGGTGTTTTATGGTAATTAGTTTTTGCGCTGGACAAACATACAACACACTGTGCTATGAAGGAATCTAGCAGAGACCACACACGCGGAGCTTTCTAATAGCAAAGTGAGCTTAAGTTGCCATGTTGTAGAACAAATTAGCATACTATGCAGGGAATTGACATAATGTGCCACACTGTGATATCCAATATAATATTTATTTTCCTCAAAACAGTTTATTTTACAGTAATATGGCTATTACAAGACACAGGCATTTCTTCTTCTGTAAAACAAACTAAAGTAGTCTTGATATGATTCACTCTGATAAAATGTAGAAAAAAAGTATTACTAAGTTCTCCTTATTTCACAGCAGTCTATTTCAAAGTTATCCATATTTAAAAATTCTCCTTATTGTAGACTTCTTCATATTTCGCAGTTTACCATTTGTAATACTTATATATATTTCAAAGTTCTCCACAGTAGAGTATTTTGATGTTCTCCATAATAGTGAATTTGAAATTACTCCATAATTGTGTTTTGCAAACTTTTACATGGAGGGCTAATGTTAAACTTCACCTTTTTATGAGGTTTCACATTAGACAGTGGTTACAAAACACTTTTTATGGAGGTGTTTGAAATATACTTATGTAATGGATAAATGTAATGTGCACTTCTACGGAGACCTGTCATATGTGGAAATTACACTTACACCAATATGCTAAAGCCTGAGGTACTATATTTGAATAAGTGTAACCTGAGTGTTGTGTGGAAAGCTATGGCATAATAACATTTGACAGAATATGTCATATTGTGTGTGTGTGTGTGTGTGTGTGTGTGTGTATATATACAGATGGGCACTCCTTTACTATGTCAATGTAATTTATATGATAGCCTCGGTGCTGTGGATCCAAATACGTGATTATAGAACAAGAAATGGAGCAATGTCCGTGCTGGAAATAAGCACTCCCAGGTCTTGCTTGCAGAGTTTGCATTAATTGTCAGCGTTTCAACCCCCTCAAAGGCCTTCCTCAAGACAACCAAAACCATCCCCCAAGTGCCCTTATATACAGTGCTGGGGTGTTGATTTACCCGCCAAACTGTATCACAGTATCACAGTAAGGCTATATGATGTCTCCACCACCACAACAAATTGTTGTGACTGCACCAAACATATATTCAGAAATAAAGACACCCCATCAAACAGTGGGTCTTAACGCATACTGTCTAACCGTAGGCAGTGCGGAGACCTATATCGGGGTTTACCTGTCCAATTCTTGTATGTGCAGGTCCATTACATGATGTTACTTTGGAGACAAAAGGGTCCTCCCTTAACTCCAACATATTCAGTAGGGGTGGGTGAAAAGTGAGAAACATTTTCTGCATGAATTTTCAAGAAAAACTGCAGATTTTTCGTAGGTTTTCGCTAAAGTTTTCTCTTTTTCTCCAATGCAAAATTTTCCTCCTTTTTGCCTAGTCCAGCAAATTTTTTGCCTATTCCAACACATTATTCTCTTATTCCAATACATTATTCTCTTATTCTAACACATTTTTTGTTTAGTCTAACACATTTTTTGCCTATTCAACACATTTTTCTCCTATTCTTACATATTTTTCTTCTAGTTTAACACATTCTAACACATTGTTTTCCTATTTAACACATTTTCTCATACTCTAGCACACTTTTTTCCTATTCTAACACATGCTAACATATTTTTCTCCTATTCCAACACATTTTTTCCTGTGTTTAATATGGTGCAACATTTCCCAGCAAATATTACTTCTTCTGAGTGCTGTAGTGGAGAAGTGGAAGTCAAAGTTGTGAGCCCTACAGCAACATATACCTTGAAAAATGTGTTAGCATGCAGAGTGCATTTGTCCTTTGCCCACAACACTTACTTCCTGCTTAAGTGACACTAGCACGTATTCATGATGCTGCCAAGTAATTAAAAAAAATAAAGTACATCCTACAATGTGGCATATGTGTATGGTAGTGGTGGTGGGGGACTGGCACGGTGTGATTGATGGGACCTTGACAAATTGCATCCTCCATGGGAGGAGAGGAATCATCATCATTTATTGCACATGTTCCAGCAACGATTGTTGCAGTCAGTTTTTACACTAACACTTTACTCTCATGCCCCTGCACTTTCTCCACCTTCCCCCACTTGCTTGTGCATTGTTACGGCTTACCTTGGTTTCAGCGTCACCTGCAGGTGCGAGGCTTCAAGCATGCAGCAGGCCTCTGTTTTATGTGTTTGCTTTCTGTAGTCTCCTCCTACCTACTTCCTCCCTCTGAGCTGCTCCTCCTACCTACTTCCAGAGGAGGAGTTTAAATGGCTGACTGAGTACTGACTCAGTTGCCCTTGCATTGTTGTACAATACAGTTCTGTTTCCCTTGGGCTCTGTGTATGACCAGGCTTGTCTGACCATCCATTCTGGTGCTGACCAGTGGCTCTGTATGACTACTCTTTTGCTTGCTCCCATTGTGTAGTGGACCCCCGGTGTAGACCTGTGGCTCTGGCTAACTACCTGAACTGTGTATGACCCGGCCTGTCTGTCTATCCATTCTGGTGTTGACCTGTGGCTCTGTCTGACCATTCTCCTTGTGCATTCCAATTTGGCTTAGACATCCTTTCTAGTACAAACCTGTGGCTCTGGCTGACTACTCGCTCTGTGTATGACCTGGCTTGTCTGACTACCCACTCTGGTGTTGACTTGGGGTTCTGTCCACTGCTCTTCCAGCATACCAACGCTTCAGTGGATATCCTATCTGGTGCAAACCTGTGGCTCTGGCTGACTACCCACTCCGTGTATGACCCGGCTTGTCTGACTATCCTTTCTGGTGCTGACTAGGGGGCTCTGTCTGTTTCCTCCGTATGTTGGTCCCCGCTCCACAGGCACCCATCCTAATGCGGACGTGGGGCTCTATCAGACTGAGTTGGGCTGAGTCAGTGCTAGTCTTTTGGGCATTCCGAATTACCTCGAGGCTCCAGTGGGCTGAGGCCTAGTCTTGGACAGTGTGGTGGATCTATTGGCAGACTGCTATTTCTGATACAGTGCTTGCCTCTTTGATCACCCTCTGTGTGTTATCTGTATATGTCCATTACTGGTATTATTCTAATAAAAGATTGTTTTACTTTACCGTACTGACTCCTGGGAACCGTGACATGAATTTGCTAGACATTACTCAACTACTGTGTGGGTTTTTACTCAAAATTGATAGAGTGTGATGTCGTGCCTTGGCCCTCAACAAAATTCTCAATGTCGTCTGCTGTCTGTCAAGTCTGCCTCAGTCACAGAGCTCCCAGTCATCTGTCTAATATATTTATTTGTTTAATTATTTATGTTTTTTCTTATTTATTTATTTATGTACTTATTTATTTTAAAGTTGTCCACCATACCTTATCACAGTTAGTCCAAATATATATATATACATATATATATATAACTAAATAACAAAAAACAACAACTTCTTTCCCCAGAATTCCCCAGCACAGAGACAATAAAAGTAAAATCATCAAGCAATTTGGACCCCAGCTGCCTGTGTCTTGACAGTCTGTCACACCAAATTTTGGGGTATTTTGGGTCAACATCCTTCCTCTCTTCTTATCCCTATTGTTTCCCCTAGACTCCCCTACTACAGAGAACAAATGTCCTATCTAAATGATTCCCTAAAACTAAGCTTCAATTTCCCTTTATTTTCCTATCTTCCCTAGCTCAAAAACATGCTGTTCTCTCCTCTCACAAACACAGAATGGCATGCTGTGAGAGTCTGACAGCCTTTTATATGGCTGTAGAAAACGTTCGTGAGGTGGAGAAACATATTTCTACCCATTGATTTCAATGCCATGAGCTAGGCAGAAAAAGCAGAAAAAACAGCACTTTTCGTGGGAAATTTTTTGCCAAGCGGAAAGTGCCATTTTTTGCTGATTTCAGTTTGAGGTGAAAATTTTCGCCCATCCCTAATATTCAGTAGCTCATAAGGAATCCAATATAGGGAAACATCTATTAGGCTGTGCTTCCCAGAAATGCCAATGAATATCCATCCTCCCCCAATGGGGTTACTGCTGGCATGATAACTGATTGACCCAATAGGTGGTTTGTTGCAATTTAAATCCATCCACCAGTGGGATAAGTGGTGGAGGGTCAGCATTACAAGGGTTAAATAGCTCATATTAAAACATGGTCCCCTTGCTCTATGCATGCTGTATATAACAGATACAGCAGAGTCTGATAACGGGGAACCATTGTTTTTTGTAATCCACAAGCGAGAACACCATACTGGTTCTTCCAGATGTTATATTATTGCTGAATCCGATCCATAAGTAAATACTTATGAAAATAAGTAAATACTTATGAACATTGATCTACCTGTAGTGGGCTGTTTATTGGTAGGTCGAAACGCGCGTTAGGCATTTTTATGTGTATCTAAAAGATAGTAAAGATATTATATTTGACATTAATGTAGATACTACTGTTTTAAATTAGAATAATCCCATTTGCAGTATACGTAGACAATAGTACAGAGTAACCCTTGGAGTGCTGGCAGTACACTATAGGGTAATGGTAGTTAAAACACGGTGTGCTACTTAGAGCACCCGAGAATAGGAGCTCCCTGCACAGCGCTCCATGGGATAAGTCTTCATATATCATATTGTCCACTGGAAATCCTATGCTATTTGAGACAATTGGATACATCTGTCACACGGATTAACTACCAGATGTGTGGACAGATCGGATACGTGTGATACATCGTACTCAGGGCAGATTCTACATGTAGTTTGGAGATTAATACGTGTAACCATTGGGTTAGAATTAACCCAGGACCATCTCCACTATAACGACATACATGTGGAAGTACTAGTTGACCCTGGGAACACTGGTGATGTGAGAGAAGGATGATTAGTAGTCCAATACGGTGTACTACTTAGTATACTAGATATTAGGAGTTTTCTGCCCAGGGCTTTGAAGGCATAGGCGGATTTCATACCTAAGTATGTAACCCAGTTCGGACATGGGGTGTGGAATAGTTTATATTTTCCAAATCACAATATTGTTATAGCATTTCCAGTGAAGACATCTATTAGGAGGAGTATACACAATGAACAATGGGAATTCTGTTTTTTTAATTCAAATGTATTTTATTTTTTATTATTTTATTCCCTGACACTAATCACTATAAATGATACATGTTGGTATCACACAGATCATTATGTGCCCCCATTAGATTCACTTTTTTTGTTTTTTTTTCCCTTGTCTTTTTTTTTTTTGTTAACCCCTTGAGGATCAGAAGGGAGTGCAGTTCATTGCTTAGCAATGTGTTGTGCACCCATCTGGTGCTCAAGCAGTTAAAACACTGAACAAGAATGATAGGTTTTTGATATCTGAAATGTATGTTAGATTCCATAATGCAGAGTGCAGGGTTGTGTTGTTTTCACTCCTTGGCTGTCACAAAGGTACCCAATCTACTGTGAGGGCTATAACATCAAAGGGGTTAATTTTATACTAGAGAAGCTTTGAGGGAATTATATAAATCCCATTAGAATTGATGGTTGTACTTTAATGGTACCTAACTTTAAAGGCAAAGGTTGGTGGTGTTAATGGTGAAATCAACAGACCCATCCGTCCCAGTGAAATGAAAACTGTCATTGTTATCAGTATAAATCTGGAGGATGACTGATTGCTTATTGGGTTTCCAGTTGAGTCTGTCAGGATACCTGTGTCAGGGGCATATTGTCAGTAACATCAGAGGTCTTGACAGAGAATGAAAATGTATCAGATGGGTCATTTAATTTGAATAGGTGTTTTCTACCTGGTCAAATAGTTGAAAATATAATTTCCAGGGGTGCACCCAGGTGTAAGCCCTCTGGCTTTCATAAGGTTAAAAATGCATTTTTATACTAGTTTACAATGGAACTGTCACTTTGTAATATATATGTGTTTTAACCATTTGAGTGCCAGAAAGGCATCCAACATATTGCATTGGATAACTCTTTGGCACTAAAAATGGTTAAAAGCTTTCATATTAATATATATGTTTGTTAGCCATGTTTTATTTAAAGCAATAGTGTGAGAATGTAGCTTTATGTGCTGGTCAGTTTTTATGTGGTACTTTTTAATACTATATTATTTCTTTCTGGAATGTTTAAATTGTAATATAATGTAAATGTATTGCTGTTGCACTTATTTAAATGCAATTTTATATGTCTTAACATTCTTATACCATTTGTGTATGGAATGTCATAGTGTGGCCACCACAACATGGCTGTGGCCACAGCACGGCCACCAGGACATGATGGAGGCCACATTGGCGGCCACCAGAAAATATACCTTGAGAACCACTAATCTAGACAGTATAGCGAAAAGGAAGGCAGCAAACCATTTCAACCAGCAGAAGCAAATACATCATCAACCATAATATCCCATTCTGAACACAAGGCAATTCATAGGTCTCAGCATTGGTGTTGGCAGCACATCTCTTTGGGACTTGCTCCCTGAGTATGGGTTGGTAACTGACATGCCGGAACACCATGTAGATCCTAGAGGTGGTCCAACCGCGTGTGAGATGGTTTCTGCATCCATGGACTACTGGCAAACAAAGCAGTGTGTGTGGCCAGCATTGATGCTTACTGCAGTGGAAACCCTTAGCTGTCCTCCAGCAAGCGTTGAGTCTAAGAGGGTTTTCAGTGCAGCTGGTTACTTTGTCAATGACCTCAGGACGCAGCTATCAAGCAGCAATGTTGGGAGACTAAAAATGAACCAACATCTCATACCATCTGAGTATCAGGTAGCAGAAACCACACATGACCGAGAAAGCCGGGACAAATATATTAACAGCAGCACAGATGAGAAGGAGGGATATGAAGAAGGGTTGCCACTATCTACCCCACTTGGGACCACTGCTATGACCGATAAGTAATGTGTGTCAGTAATCTGAGAAGGATAATAATGATTTGACACAAATATGATAATGATGAAACTGCTGTATATACATACACAAATCAATCACACCATGCCAGTCCATCACCACCACCACCACAATACAAATCTGCCACATTTTAGGTTGTACTTTATTTTTGTTTTTACTTGACATCATCATCATGAATATGTGCCAGTGTCACTTATGCAGGAAGTTAGTGTTGTGGGCAAAGGACAAATGCAGTCTGCATGCTAAAACACTTTTTAAGGCATGTGTTGCTGTAGGACTCACAGCTTTGACTTTCAGCTCCTTATTTCTAAACTACATCCCTCACAAGAAGTAATATTGCAGTGGGAAATGTAGTACCCATAGGAAATATAGGCAAAAAACTTGTTAAAATAAGTGAATGGAGGACAATTTTGCTTTGGCAAAAAGCAGAAAACCTTTGCGAAAAAAGAGAAAAATTGGCCAGTTTTCACGAAAAGTCATGCAGGAAATGTTTTCCACTTTTTGTCCATCCCTACAAATGAGTCAGTCAGTGACTCATTAATTTTGTTTGGCATACCTGTGCTGAAACAGGGAAATCCTTAAATCCTGGGCAGTTTGTGGCCCTTGAGGACCGAACTTGGACAGCCATGCTCCCTTCTTAAAAATGTGAAAGGTATTAGAAAAAAAGTATACGTTTAGGGAAAAAATCATCCTTGTGACTTATAATAAACTTTTACATTTCAACATATTATACAAGAAGTTTAGCTTAGTCAACAACTAACATTCTATCTGCTTAGTTTTTCAATTATTAAGGGATCAATTTTCCCATAGACAGACAATTAGTAATGTGCTTTGCCTCTAATCAAATTGAGTTTTCAGCACCTAGTCCCTGATGTGTTACAATTGTATGATCAAGGCTTTCTATTGTTCAATGCTAAGCCTATTGATTGTATTTCAAAATACTGCATTTTGAGCTGCTGAAGAGAAGATAACAAGATTTTCAAAGTAAGCAATTTTATTGTCGTCCATCTAAAATGATATTCCTCAAGGCCAAGTTACAATAAAAATCATAAGGGTAAAAGAACAGACGATAGCTTAGAGGACATGTGACAGAAGCAAGTTAGAAATGAATAACCTTTTAATGAAATACATAAAACACAATGCATTAGATCAAGGTTTGTAGGGGAAAAGCAATTCTGGGGCAAACTAGCTGCTGTAAGGAATAAATAAAAAAATCATAATTCTTTTTTCTCTATGGTACAGTTGGTTTGCCCCAGAATTGCTTCAACTTTCTCTTTATACATATACCATTGTTTTTTATGTCATACATTTTCTAGTTTTATGGACATTTATGCTAAGAAGACTACATTGCACAGGTTAATAGATTGAATGGAGAAATTCCAGTTTGCAGTTCAGTCTCTTCTTGTGGGACTAACGAGGCAGCCCCGGAGGTCTCTTTTCAGACCCCCATTCTGCTCTCCATTTGGTACATAGGGGTTCACAATGAAGCTCTGGCTTTAACAGCATATCATCTCCAATTAGGGCAATAGCCAAGTAATAGTTGTCCTTTAATGATACAGCTTTCCCCATTGCGATATAGCATTGCTCCTTACATTGAATTTAAGTTTAAGGGGAAGACTTGCACATCCTAATGTTTATATGAATACAGTAAAATATAATCTGTAGTGCTACATCCAGAAGGAAAAAGATTAATCATTCTGGAACAAACCAGCTGCACCATAGGGGACAAATGAAAATTCACATTAATTTCAATGGGGCTTTTAAACTGGAAGAAAAACAGAAAAAACAATGCAACACCACCCTGCAAGCGTAGTAATCCTGATACTGTACAAAAACACACCCTTTTACCTCCTTATTTCACTCTCATTTGGTGGAGGCTTCCCCTGTCTCTCAGTATATTAGTCTGCTCTGGATTCTTTTATTGTCACTCCAGGTTTATGACATCAAGGAATACTTTTCTCTAGTATGTCTTCACACCTTGCTAATGTGTTAGTGTAGTTCCTTTAGGTATGGCCACATATATTGAAAATAAATATGTACACTTTCCACTACAAATAAGAGTATTTTGGAACCTTTATTGGTGCCTCAGCTCCAAAGAAGACAAGGGACTACCACTATTTTGAATGAATGAGGAATAAAACCCCCTATATCATATCATATAGGGTGGAAAAAGCATAGAACCTTAGGACAACATTAAAAAATTATAAAAATCAAAGCACACTATGTAAAAATATAAAAATATATGCATGAAAAAATATGCAAAAATATATTGAGATACCAAGTATTGATAAGTGTATCTAACTATAGATGGTAAACCACAGCACCAGTGGATATAGTTGGGTATAGTTTTGGCTTCACCTCTATTACACCAACTTTTAAAACCAATGATAAATATACGGGAGATGCTGGGAATTTTTATCTGTCCCCAACAGTGCATAATTGCTTTTTTTTTACTTCTATACTTCTAATTTAATATTGCATTATTCTAAGATTAAAGTCAAACATTAATCAGTGGCCATAGTGGCCTGATACTCAGATGGTATTAGATTTTTACATTTAGAAATGTAAATCAAATATCCACTTATCATTATTATTATTATCTTCCAGGACATACATTTAACGAAGAGACACTTCTTTAAAAATTTTGCTGTGTTTTCTATCTATCACAAACAGAGAATGACATGCTGTGGAACCTGACACCCCTTTAATATATTATCCCTGCAAGAAAATAAGAGAGGGGATGGGGGGAATTCAGTTGTACCATTGATTTCAATGCAATGAGCTAGGTAGGAAAAATTTCCCACTCTGCGGTAAATGCTATTTTTTTGCCTGTTTATCTTGTTTTTAATGGCAAAAATTTTGCTCATCCCTATTAAATACCCAGCACCCATGCTAGCATCTGGAAAATTCAGCTATTTGTTTTCTTACAACAAATACCTAGTCTTGCATATACTGTGTGGGCTACAAGGGCTCCATGACTAACCTTACTATAGCAGTCTTGATAGGAATTTCAGATGTGATAATGTCCTATCATCTTTAAATGGGCAGGGATAATAGCCTTTCTGAAAAGAAGAGAAACATTTTTTTACAGATTCTAGAAATGCATATTATATAATTATCACCTAAGTGCAGTTAGATTGCCATAAAACTGCACCACGTTTCTTTATGTCAGCCCTGATGAGGCAGGACACTAGAAGGACAGAGAGAACCTAGGATGCAGGGAAAAGGAAGCCTAAGGGACCCCTAAACTAATCTGGAGACACTAATACAAAAATGGAACCCCCCCAAGGGAAATGGTGAACAGAAATATATAATCAAAGATTAAGCAATAAATATATATATATATATATATATATATATATATATATATATATATTGTATATGAAAACACAAACAATATACATGTATAAAAGAGGACAAAAAATATAAAAATGGTACCAGGAAAAGCAGGACCAGGATCTGTAGGCAGGCCAGAAGTCAGGTCAGGCTGGTGCTGGTCCAGCAGAAGAGACGGAGAGCCAAGGGTCAGGGTAGGCTGAGAAGGTCCAGCTGAAACTGAGGTCCAGCAGCAGAGGTTGAAAGCCAGAGATCAAAGCAGGCTGAGGATGGTCCAGCAGCAGAGTTGGAAAGCCAGAGGTCAGAGCAGGCTGAGGAGGCTCTAGCAGCACAGTTGCACTAGAATAAGGTACGGTCAGGCTGATGCTCATGGTTGTGGGAAGCAGAAGGTCAGGGCAGGAGGCAAACAAGCTAAGTCCAGAGGGCAGGCAGAGGTCAAAATACAGGGTAGTCAAATATCAGAAGCTAGGCACCGAAAAAACAAATCCGGAACTCAATGAATAACTGAGCGCTGAGGCTGAGGCGACCACCCCTTATAAGGCCCAACTAACATCATCATAGGGTGCCGACATTGCCAGATGCATCCAGTGTATAGGCTATGTGTTGGGACGTTGGCACCTGTGTAGTATACCAGATGAAGCCAGGAGAGGGTGACGAGCACGTCCAACGTGGTACCGGGATCTGCTGGGTTACCGACACTTTAGTACATTTAAGCTTTGAATTATTATATTTTTGTGTCCCTTCAGCACATCAAAAGTGAAAGAAACAGATTGAGTGCTTTATGGATTGCAATATACGGAAGATATTTTCAGGAGATCTGTTATATAAACTGAATGGCCATATTATTAGGTACACCCCCTAGCTTCCAATTAAAGAAGGATAGCAACAGTTACACATGCCCATACTAAACTATCTAAAGCAACTAATCAGATACCAAGGGATAATGTTTGCATGGGTTTGTGAGACTTTAGCAAGAGTATTGGCTAAGAGTGGGACCCAATGATGTTGCTAAGTACTTGGCTGTGAGGGGCTAAAGCCCAAAATCTAATGCTTAATAACTGTTTGGGGCATGCAATAGTGGGAATCGTCTTAATAGTAAGGTACAATTGGGCTGCACTGTACACTAACAATGGATTAGGTTGATCCAAGTCCCAGGTCTTTTGGGAACGTGGTAGGACTTAACACTTTGAGTGCCAGATTGGTTCCAAATACATTGCTTTAAAATGTGTCAGACACCCCACTAGCATTCAAGGGGTTAAATATATTTTACCATGGTATGACAGTAAGTACCAGATGTGCTGGTGCAATTGTCATGTACTGCTCCACCCAAAAGTGCACAACAGTGAGCGTTTCTACTATTATGTATTTTCCTTTAGTCTCACCTAAACACATTACTCTGCGCCTTAATAACACAGAGCTACAGAGCCTCAATGAGGTCATTGTTCTACTAGTGTACAGTCTTGCATTAGTGCCTTGTATCTGGCCTTGTATCCAGCCTTGCCCGTTTGACTACTACTCTGTCTTCCACTTACCAAGTGTACTTAGCCTGTAAACTAAGTGAACACCGCTTGTTCTACTTTATACCAAGGGACTTCTGCTTGTATGCAGACCAAAGGTTAGTTCACTGGCAACCAAGAAATGTCTGCCTCTATTCCCCAGTTATTATTTAATCCATATGAAAACAAAGAAAACAAAGGGGGGTGTAAAAAAAATGTAGTATTTATGAAAACACTTCCAGTAGAAGAGTAAGAAGGGGAGAGTTGAACTCACATATTATAGTGGTTACTTAGATGCCTCTAAAGTAGTGTGACAAGTGGTTGGAGGATACTATACTGACTCTACACAGGTACTCCAGGTTGCAGCTCAATCCACAATATCAGGATCCTCACAGTGGAGGTGCACTCCATATGAAACACAAAGAAACAACAAACGGGAGAGCATTGATACGTGATGTAAAATATACATAAATTAACAGCATACATGGACAACAAACAAGTACACTTACTTCCAGAAGTAAAGTCCGATGTATCCAATTCACAACCTACAAACATGTGTGGACAAGTGGTGCTGGTCCTCCACACTCGACCTCTCCACAGATGGCACCAGCTTGAGTAAACTGTTCAATGTCAATGAGCGAACCGACAGAAAAACTGACTTTATAAAAAATGAAATTTTCACACAAAATGAAAATATATATATTTTACATCACTTATCAGCTATCTCTCGTTTGTTATTTATTTTTATTCGTCAACACAGTTCAGCCAGCAATCCATGCCAGTCAGTCAGTAGCTCAAATGGATGCTACTCCTCACCAGTCTTGCACGAACTATGGCTGTACAGTGTTCTCAAGCCATTGTCCCAAACAGTATAACCAGTCTTCCATCTGCAGTTACCCTTCTTGATAACTAAACTCCAATCAACTGATATGTCATTGCAGTTTGTTGGGATTGGCTAAAAGACACATTTTCTTTTTGCTGTAGTTTTCACAGAAAAAAAAAATCTCTTTTTCATAGAATATCCATTGAAAATTCCATCTTTTCACTAGCACCAATGAAGAGAGAACATGCTAATTTCTACCTATGCTTTCTATGGCTGAAAGTATTTCATTTGCAATATTATAAAAACCCAGAAGTTCTCTCTGTGTAGTGAAGGTTTAGTTGTAGTCAGGAGAAGTGATGAAAGTAGAATAGAAAGAGAATAGTAGAGTTAGAGAGAACAAAAAATATTTTGGAGGAATAGTAGTATAGTTTCAGCTTGTGCTGCTGCTGCTTGCTACTCTGTGTGTAAACTGAGTAAGAGGAATTGGGAACCTGCTGGTCCTGAAGTGGAGATGGAGAAATCCGCCACCACAAGCATCAGTAGAAACACAGAATTTGACGGCAGATAAGAACCATTCGGCCTATCTAGTCTGCCCATATTCCTACTGTGAAGACCTCATACCCTATTTGGTACTTGGTCTTTTTTTATGGGACCTTATGCCTATCCCATGCATGTTTAATTTCTGTCACTGTATTACATTCTACCACTTCTGCTTGTAGGCTATTCCACTTATCTACTATCCTCTCAGTGAAGTAAAACATTCTTAC
The DNA here is from genome assembly GCA_037306005.1 of Rhinophrynus dorsalis. Taxonomy (NCBI): domain Eukaryota; kingdom Metazoa; phylum Chordata; class Amphibia; order Anura; family Rhinophrynidae; genus Rhinophrynus; species Rhinophrynus dorsalis. The sequence goes on along the minus strand of CM074720.1, from coordinate 323,016,698 downwards.
ATTACATCTAAATCTGTGTACCTCCAGTTTTAGAATATGGCCTCGTGTCCTAACATTTTTCTCCTTTGCAATGTACTTCCCTCCTGTACTTTGTTGAATCCCTTCATGTATTTGAATGTTTCTATCAAATCCCCTCTCTCTCTTCTCTCCTCCTTTAGTCTACCCTGATATTTTTTTTTCCTGTAGACCAGTCACCATTTTAGTAGCCTTCTCTGAATTTTCTCTAGAATATATATATATCCTTCTGGAGATGGGGTACCCAGTATTGTACACAATACTCTAGGTGAGGTCTAAAGAGAGATCTGAAGAGTGGCATGACAACTTCCCTTCTTCAGCTACTAATGCCCCTAGCTATACAAACCAGCACCCTACTTGCATTCCCCACCACTTTATCACATTGCCCTCTTACCTTGAAGTCATTAGAAATAATTACGCCTAAATCTCTTTCCTCTATTGTCTCTGACAGCACAGAACCCATAATATTATATTTTTCCTTTGGATTTTTATGTCCCAAGTGCATTATTTTATATTTATCAACATTAAGACTGCAGCTGCCACACTCTTGTCCATATTTTACATTTATCAACATTAAACTGCAGCTGCCACATTCTTGTCCATTCTTCTAATTTACCTAAATCCATTGTCATTTGGCTTATTCCCCCTGGAATGTCTACCCTATTGCAGATCTTTGTATCATTTGCAAAAAGGCATACCTTTCCTTGAAGACCTTTTGCAATATCACTAATAAAAATATTAAAAAGAATGGGCTAAAATACAGATCCCTGAGGTACCCTACTAGTAACACTCCTTTCGTCCGAATATTCTCCATTGACTACCACCCTCTGTCTCCTGTCACTCAGCCATTGCCTTATTCATTTAACTATTTTTACATCCAGACCTAAACACTGCAATTTATTAATGAGTTTTCCACAAGGGACAGTATCAAATGCTTTATTGAAATCTAGATAAGTTATATCTACTGCTCCCCCTTGGTCTATTATTCTAATTACCCGGTCAAAAAAATGTATGAGGTTAGTTTGACAAGATCTTCCTGCTGTAAACTCATGTTGTTTGGTATCATGCAAGCCATTCAAATTCAGATATTCAACAATTATTTCCTTTAACATAGTCTCCATTAATTTTCCCACTACTAATGTAAGACTTACTGGTCTGTAGTTACCAGACTTTTCCCTTCTCCTTTTTTGTGAAGCGGTACTACATTTGCTACCTTCCAATCTCTGGAACTACTCCTGTCAACAGTGACTGAATAATTCTGTTAAAGGTTTTGCCAGAACAATCTTAAGTTATTTTAAGTAAGGGGAGACCAGTATCAGCAGATACTGCTGCCACCACACCCAGGGATCTGGAGTATGTTTCTAAAGAGGAAACGTTTGATTTTGCCTAGATAGTGGAGTTCAGTAGTAATACATAGATGTAGTTTCCTGAGCTTACTGTGCCTGTGACTGTTAGTGTGACACAAAGTCCATCAGCTATATCACACTCACCACCAAGAGAGAAGGAAGATTCTGATGGTGGTGCTGATGATGAGGGTTGTGAAGGCAGTGAAATGAGAGCTTTGTTGACTGAAATTAGTCAAGAGAGGAAGAGAGATTCACAGGTAGAAATTGGCATTATCAACAGTGATATTATGATGTTTGGTAATTTCAGTAGGAGTGGGACTGGGATCATTATCTTCCCAACAGACTTTTATGGCTAAACTAGCAACAGAGGTGATATGGGACAGCTGGTGTTGATGGCTCCTACCAGTTCTCCTAGTGCTGAGGAAGTGACAGCACTATGTAAAGCTACCTCCAAGCTACCACCATAGGGTCGCCTAGGCAAAGTGGGGAGAGACCACCAACCCAGCCAAGGCCAGGGATGACCTCCCACCCCAGGCAAACAAAGCCCACAAGTATACACCAAATCAAAGTCAGTGTAAAACAGTAAAAACATATACGAAAGTGCTACCACACATGCTGCCCCAAGGGGAGCATATGAAAGCACCCAGACACCTTTGCTTGGCTGGAGGATGGGAGTCTCTGCTACATCTAGAGGCACCACCCAGGTAACCACCGGCTAGACAACCCATAGCCTGGACTAAATGACCCTTCCCATATACCACCCCCCAACTCCCGAGTCCCAGAGGAATAATAAACTCAGGCATTACAATGGCAGCCAGCAGAGGTGAGACATACCACATGTCCCCCACTGGTACTGCTAATGAGTACCTAGACCCCAAGAGGCATTTTGCTGCAGAGTCCCATGTGAAGTCACTGGTATATATTACATAGGGGAGATCTAGACTCTTCAGAGACTGAAAAGGTGAATGGAGGGTGTATCAACAGTGGAGAGGCTACAAAGGCCTCCAAAATGCATTAGGGGGCTGACAAACAGTATTGCCCGTGGATCTGACCCCAGACAGAGTTAAAGTTGTACGTTTTTAAGTATCCTATATAATAATTCATTAGAAAGTTTGTAACAACGCAGTCATGCGCAGTAGAGACTGCCCGTAATGAGGCTGATACAGAGCTGGGCAAGGAGCGTCCTGCTCTGTATCAGCCGTGGCGTGGGCAGTCTTTACTGGGCATGACTACACTACACCGGCTGGCAGTGGCACTGTGGCCCATGTAACAGGCTCTTCGACTAGTTAATTATATATTTCATTAAAACTTGGTTGGATACAGTACACTGAACCCTTTCAATATAGTCATATCATACTATTTTTTGAGAAAACGTGCATGACTGGATGTAAAAATATAAAGCAGAGTTCTCTAAAAAAAAAAAAAAGCCACTTCTGAAAAGTAGTCTGTGTTTTTCCTGATTTTTGTATAGCTTGCAGAATTTCATACAGAAAACACTGTCAGCAACAAAATGTTGTATTCTAATGATGAGATACTATGTATCCCTAGACATCAGACATGATGACATAATTGCCATTAAATTCACTATACAATCATGCTTATTCAATGATATGCAGAGAAACAAAGTGTCAACTTATTATGAGGCAATTGATTTTATTGACAAAATCTTGGATAGGCAAACATTCAGGCATCATAATCATTTTTCAACTTACAAAAGCAAATCCAGGATTCATTATTGTATCTGAAAACTATGTTTAAATAAGCTGGTTTCAGGAGCCAAGTGTTTTTATTTATAGTAGTTTCAATTTTATTTTATTGGAAAGAAACGGAATTTGATTTTCCTTATTTTTGGTCTCTGTTATGAAGTATTTGTTTTATATGTTTATATTTATAGGCACATTTAGATACCAGAAGGACTTGTTCTGCATAGATAACATAATATATTCTGTAAAAAGCCCTTGTGGTTACATAATAGGATGATGCTATAAAATATTCCACATGAAGACCTCTAGTTCCACAGCAGTATACTGTAATAAAATGCTGCATATATAAAACCTTTGGTTACTGAAAAAGGAAATAATGTGCCTGTTTTAGTTAATTATGCACAAACCCATGTGCAATAATATTCTCAATAACCAATAGTCTTTATTCATATTGAATACAATGTGACAAAAATTTGGTTTGTTAAATCTGTGACCCTTTTTAATCTCTCAGTGTGTAAATCATGCAGGTCAAAATAAACTCTTAGTTTTGTTAAAACTAAAAATGGATTTGAACACACAGAACAAATTTATTGTAAACTAAACTGCAAATGAACATGCTGCATGAAATTCATAAGAATATTTTGTACAGTGTATTTACAATTATTAGAAAAGAAACACATGTAAGTACTCAAAAATGTAAGCTTTTGAGCTTAATCCCTTAAGGACCGGGAAAAATCTGAGGTTGATTTCACTTAAAGGGATAGTAATACTTAAAATGTAAAAAAAAATATGTTGTAGGGTTTATCCCCCTGAGTAAAACAAGAGTACTCCCACTGCTGAAAGGTGTTTCATTCAAAAGTTATTAATTTTCAAAGTTGAATTTTTTAGGTGCAATATCACAGTGGCCTGAAATTGTATAGTGGCGCTGTTGCTACACGATCCTATGGACAGCTCTGGTCAGTTGACCATAAGTCTCCATAGGATCGTGTAGCAACAGCGCCACTGTACAACTTCAGGCCACTGTGATATTGCACCTAAAAAATTAAACTTTGAAAATTAATAACTTTTGAATAAAACACCTTTCAGCAGTGGGAGTGCCCTTGTTTTACTCAGGGGGGTAAACCCTACAACATATATTTTTTTGCATTTTAAGTATTACTATCCCTTTAAAGGGATAGTAATACTTTGTTTTATCTTTATTTTATTTTGTAGGCATTAAAAAAACATGAAGAACAATATAAGTCTTATCTCTCAAAGCTTTATGGTTTAAGAGATATTCACAAGCAAAGTATCCCCCCCTGTTCAGTCAGATGAGAAGGGAGGTGCCCAGGTAGACTGCAGAGAGGGACAATCTTCAATTAAGATAATGGAAAAAGCTGAAAAACTTGTCAAGGGGGGAAGGGCTTTCATTGTTTTCATACAAAGAATATTGTCCCCTGCTGTTATCTGTCTGGTCTTACAACCAGATTCACATCTGAGAAGAGATGGCTTACACTAGGAAAAAGGGGCGGGAGGGGGAAACTTTGCTTGTGACTGTCTCTTAAACCATAAAGGTTTGAGAGATAAGACTTATATCGTTCTTCATGTTTTTTTAATGTCTACAAAATAAAATAAAGATAAAATGAAGGATTACTATCCCTTTAAGGACCGGAGCAATTTTGATTTGACTATGTTTTTGTTCAACCATATTTTCTCTTTAATTCCTTTTGTACACCCACACAAATTATATACTGTTTTTTAAGCACAAGTAGGGCTTTCTTTTGATACCACAATTATATGAATACCTCATTGTGTAATTTGATTAAAATAGAAAAAAACGAAGAAAAAAAAACATTTTGCTTACATTTTCCTGTCAGGATTTGCATACTAATAGTTCATTACAAAAATTACCCCTAAATATATTCATTTGCTTCTCCTGAATATAAGAGTACCCCATATGTCTAGTATTTCAATCCCTTTCTCACATTTACAATGTAAATATTACAAGATGGAAACCATTATTTCCAACCTGTAATTTTTCAACAATTGGCATGTGAGCATCATAACTTAGTTGATGGTGCCAGAACCAAAAAACAAGTATATGTTTCTGAAAGCTAGACAACATAAGGTAAATGATCAGGAGAATTTTGGAGTTTTTTATGCAGCTATTTTTCCAGAAATATTTTTCAAAATTGTGGTAATATTTTGTTTTTTTGCAGTTTTCACACTTACATTTCAATATTACTGTTGATATTAAGCACGGGATAATTGAAAATTTAAAAAAAAAATGCATTGATTAGTATTCAGCTCATTCTGAATGCGCGTTTCCAGTTTCACACTTTGAATTTTCACAGCTTGCGTCACTGGTGCCATGTCTCATTTGGGACTGTGTACCAGTGCTCCATCTTAAAATGTTTGCCCCAAAAGTGTATATTTTTTAAAGGTAGACACCCCAGGCTTTCAACTTATGTATGTTTTCAAATTTTGTACACAGCCATTTTACCACCAATCCCTCGTAAAACTTGACATAAGTAAAAAAAATCAGTGTTTTTCACACTTTGACTTCAATGTTGATGTGAATTTCAAGCACAAGATAGGTGAAGATTTTTATAAATACATTGTTTAGTGTTCAGCTCCTTCTTCTGAGTACGGCAATCCCCCATATGCATAGGTTTCTCAAGGTTTGCGGTTTCTACGGGGCCCAATTTTGAACAAACATTGAATTTTTCACATCTTCCTTAACTGGTGCCATTTCTCATTTGGGGCTATGTTCCAGTGCTCCACTTTAAGATTTCCCCCCAAAAGTGTATATTTTTGGAAAGAAGACACCCCAGGCTTTCATTTTAGGTGTGTTTTCAAATTTTTTACACAGCCATTTTACCACCAATCCCTCGTAAACCTTGATGTAAGTAAAGAATTCAGCATTTTTCACACTTAGATTTCACCTTTGATGTGAATTTCAAGCACAGGATAGGTGTAGATTTTAAAAACTGCATTGCTAAGAGTTTAGCTCCTTCTTCCTGTATCAGAGCACTTAGTAAAAGCCAGCCCGCGATTTTAACCCATGATGTACCGGAACTGTCATGGGTCCTTGTGGCAAATCTACCCATAACGGTCCCGGGTCATTAAGGGGTTAACTAGACTTTCTGAGTAGTGCAATAATTTGAATTATCAGGTAGGGGTAATGAAGAAAGGGATCATCTAAAAGAATGAAATGACACACGCAGAACACCTCTTAGGCTAAGGGAGCAATGTTGTGAGCTTGTAAAAGCAATTGGAGACAACATAAAAATAAAAAATAGGGTAATATCTATAAAAAAAATACACAGCATAAAGAATCTATAGTCTCTGGGAGCTTAATGGCTTTAACCAATTTTCATTTTTAAAGGCAAATTTAGCCAGACGTGCTAAATAAGGCACAATTGCTCATCCTTTCACAACATGGTGGATATTTTAGCTAGGGGTGCACCAAAATTTCGGTAGCCGAAATGTTTCAGCCAAAAATGGCATTTTCAGCAAAAAGCCAAAATAAAACAAATGGCCGAAACGGAGCACCAAAACACCTCCTCCCTGACCTGTCAGATGTTCTCTAGCACATCCGGGTCGCGGTGACCCTGCCTTTTGGCCGTGTTGCTAGATTTCAGCCCTCTGGCACTCAAGGGGTTAAATGAATCATGATATTAGCTTGTGGCGTGCAATAACATTCCTAACTGATGAGTTTGACACATACCCTGGAGATCAGTGGATTAACCTAGTGAGGGCCAAACAGAATGAGGATTGACAGCTTAATTTTCCACGAGAGTCTCTGTTCAGCTACGATTCACCACATGGGAACAATCCCTAAGAGTTAATACACTGAATGCTAATTTGTACACTGTGTTGCTGTTGGTGTGCTCCCGCATTAATTAAATGTAGGACAAGCTGCTCACGTCAGTTGCATCCATACTGTGATAGTAAGAGCACCCAGATGGATTTCCTGAATGAAAGTGTGCTCCTCCCCTCTCGTTCTCCTATTGGATGTGCCTGATCTTGCTGTCATAAGCTGCCGCTAGTGCCAAACTATGCCCCTTCTACCCTAGTGAAATTTTTTGCGTTGATTGGTTACACTCCGCTATATCCTCATTTTCTTGTTGATTTCTGAATAGTGGTGAAGGATGATCTAACTCCAGCAGCCAGTAGATCTTTCCGCATTTATTTTGACTCAAGGGAATTGTAAACTATAGCTTTCGCCCTGATGGGTTGCAGCCAAACGGCTGAAGAGCCCTGGGTTACATATCCATGAGTTAAAGGAACACTAATATCAACAAATGAAATAGTTTAATAACATTTCAAGCACATCCTACTTACAGATTCCATATGTAAAATAATTTGTTGTATTCCTAAAATATAATCCTAAACTTGCTTTTCAGACCATTTATAAATTGCCCTGTTCAGGGATCCCTTATTGTAGTATTTGTGTTGAGAGAAGAGCTAAGTCAGTTTTTTGACTGATTAGTGTTCACTGCATTTGTATTAAAAAAGGCTGTTATCTTATTTCAGTCCATTTACAGTTAATCATGGACAATCAGTGGGAGCCTTGGCGAAAGGCAGGAAGGTCTGCTTCATTACAGCATGTGTAAGACTATACTTTAGTCCTTATAAACAATAGGGAGTTGTTAAAGGAACACATTTCTGTCTGTCTGTGCATGTGTGTATGTCTGTGTGCGTGTGTGTCTGTCTGTCTATGTGTGTGTGTGTGTGTATGTATGTCTGTGTGTGTGTGTGTGTGTGTGTGTGTGTATGTCTGTCTGTGCATGTGTGTATGTCTACACGTGTGTGAGACTCATGATCAATAGGTTTGGCACATCAGTAAAAATGGGACTTGCAGATAATGTAACCAAATTGGAAGGTAACTTTTTCCATGCAAGTTGGTAACCTTCAGCTCAGGGACTTTAACTTTGACTGCGCCATGTGCACTTGCTCTACTATATTTTTTGTTTCTTTTGTTAGGCATCGCCCTATGAATTAAAAAAAATGATTTTCTGTTTCAGTTTTCGGCCAAGTGCATCCTGAAGTTTCGGTTTCGGTTCAGAATTTTCATTTCAGTGCACCCCTAATTTTAACCACATCCAGGTTTTTGAAACACATTCAGAAAAAAAAGTCACAAATGTTCTCTGTTTCTGGAAAATCATTTGTAATTCAGTAACATTTTGGTGCTAACCATTTTGCCATAAAAAGTACAATGTAAATAGCGATTATGAACATTTCTTGCATTCTGATCTTGGAAACTATGGGATGCCACGTATAAGTAAGAAGTCACAGGGTAAATAGGACATGTGACCCAGTTAACTATCAAATTACTTACTTAACAGCACAATATATGTGAGAACTAGCCCCATTGAAAAATAGAGATAATGATTCTCTGTGGCTTCCCATTGTCCATATCTCACACAACAGAAGCAACCCGCCACATTGTAACACAATGCACTGGATACCTCTGTAGCACCCAAAGGGTCAGATTCTATTAGCAGACTAATTACCTTGTCATGCTTCAGTGAAATTGAGTGTGGGTACACAACCCATCACTTACAATGAGACTTACAGCCCCCTAGCATCCAAAGGGACCAAAAATATTTTTATTTTCTGGGATAATGTGACAAATTCCACAGTTCGGAGTGTTAAACTTGGTTATCAGTTTATACTCCCAGATCTTTCTGTGTCTCTGTGTCTTAACATTTCCCATCTGTATAGTCACTTAGAGATCTTTAATTCTGTGATTGTTTCTGCAGAAGTGATGACAACTGGGTTGTCTCCTTTGTTTTTTCACACCTGTGAGAATTCATCCTTTTTCTTAGGGTCTGTCCTGTCTCAACCTCATATACTCCGTTTGAGGACATTTCACTCACATGATAAGGTAAACAACATTAGATGAGCCATATGAAAATTTTCCCTTGCTATTGTGGATTGTGTGGGAATGTGGTATGGGCACCTTATCTCTACTACATATATGTACAGAGGTTCCACATGTCCTTTGTAGACAGGGAGAAGTACCATTTTCTGTTGCATTCCTAAGTGGGCTCTTCATCACCAATTGCTTCAGGTTGGAGGGCTGTTTATAGAAGAGGAGCAGAGGTCTTGGAAATATTCTTTTTAGTCTGTCATCAGTGTGTAGCATTGTTTGAAGCTATTTTGAGATTTTAAGCAGTATTTCAAATTGTGGGTTGTAGGTGATAACAAATGGCACTCTGTTATATTTCTGTGGTTGTTTGTATTTTTGGAGATTTCTTCTGGGTACACTGGTGGTTCTCTGAATTTGGAGGTCCATGATCTTGACATTTTATCCATGACTGATAAACTCTCTCCTGAGATTGTTAGATGCTGATCTTGGTCAGAAATCCCAGAGCATATGCGGTTGTACCTTAGGGCCTGGCTGTATACAATGGCGTTTTTTGTGTGTCTGGGGTGGAAACTGTAATTTCTGAAATAATTAGGCCTGTCTGTTGGTTTGCAGTACAGAGATGTGTGGATGGAGTTGTTTCTGATACCAATTGTAGTATCCAGAAAGTTCATTTGTGTGGGTGAATGGCTGAGTTTGAGGTTAACTGTGGGATTGAAAACATTGTAATTTTTGTGACATGCCAAAAGTTTATCTTAGCTGACAGTCTAAATGATTAGGATATCATCTATGTAACAGTGGAAGACTCAAGGCTTTATTTGGCAAGTGGACAAGAACTCCTCCTCCAATTTTGCCATTAATAGATTGGAGTACTTACATTCCATTTGCGTTCCCATGGTAGTTCCAGTCTTTGCAGTCAGTGAAACAAGTTATAGAGTAACATAACAAATACAACCTTCCATTATGCATAGCCTTAATTGACTACAAAAAAGACCTTTGACAGTGAAAAAGCAAGCAATAATTGATGCCCTGATCAACCAAGGAATAGACAAAGCTTACATAAATAACCTGAATTCAACATATGAAAATGCAACTGCATCAGTACAGGAAGTGAATGGTAAAGTCCAGATCAACATAGAAAAAGGGGTTTGAAAAGGAGACACAATTTCTCCAAAACTATGTTCAGCTTGTTTAGAAGAAATTTTCTTCAAACTAAATTGGGACAAAAAAGAACTTAAGATGAATGGAGAGCAAAATCACAGTAGATGAATTAGAACTAGAAGAATTGGTGAAGTATGTTTACCTTCGACAGGAAATGTCAACAGATGGAAATACCATGATAGAAATTGAGGGACAAATAAAATTGGGATGACAAGCATTTGGAAAACTTAGTAATACTGTCTCAAGTGAAAGGTTTTTGAACAACGTGTCCTCTCATTCTTTACATAAGCTATGAAACATGGGCACTAAATTCCAAAGCCATACAAAAACTTAAGGTGACACAGAGAAGTATGAAGAGACAGATTCTAAACATAACAAAAATAGACAGAAAAATGTGTGTGTGGATTCATCAGGAAACAAGGTCTATGATTTAATTGAAAGAGTAAAGTGCCTGAAATGGAAATGGGCAGGTCACATAGCAAGAAGATCTAATGATAAATTGATCAACGTAATTTTGTAATGGATTGCACTTGATACTAAACACCCAAGAAGAAGATGGTTAGATGAAATTACCAAATTTGTTAGTACACAGTGGCAACAAAAGGCATGGGACAGAAGTTGTTGGAGGCTTGCTGAGGAGTCCTTCACCTGCAGTGGATCGACAATGGCTGAAGATGATGATGATTTATATACAAGTAGATAGATACATAAAGTCACATACACATACATACATATAATTCTGTAGAGAGGGAGGTGGAAGCACCCACTCCAAACAATCCAAAAAATAAGAGGCAGTACTTGTGGGTATTTAAGTTGGCAAAAATGGCAATTTTATTGATGGTCAACATTTCTGTCTCAATAGGAGGACCTTTATATACTTTATTTATTTTTGTATTGTATCTACAGTTAGATTTACTGACACCTAATTAAGAAAGCCGCCACAAAAAGTACCACCTATGCTTAGCAGAAAAATGTTACAAAAGTATCAGGATCTGAAAATGAATTATCTGGCTAAAGTCTACATTTACATAGGTTTCTGATACAGAAATATATAGATATAAAACTGGCTGATGTATAAAGTTGACCTACCCAGGTAAGTATTTTTGGCAAGAAGTGAAAGCAGACCTTCCAATTGCGTTTGGGCTTCACTATGAGCCCTGGCATACCAATAGCAGAGAAGAAAAGGGACCTGAAAGGAGACCTTCAATGCTAATGATCTAGACTATTTTGCTCATGAAAGCCTGACACAGCAGGTTTATGAGGAATTCTCATGCAACCCAGGAGTTTGTTGCTGAGAGCCACAGACTTCTGGGTTGTCAAGGTTTCCATTTTCTGCCCCATTGTTTGGATGGAGCTGTTTTGGAGATGCACAGAGCAGACTTTGTAAAATTTGATAATTATAGACATGATATGCCTGATGAAGTGTGTGTCACCTCAGGAAAAATTACTGTATGTCTTAATATATATATATATTTTATATAGAATAAATATATTTTAATATATTTTTGCATTCCCTGATGCCTGTGTCATTGGACATCTGAGATTACAGTAACATCTGTGGTTACCCTATATTTGGCTATTCAATATTCTCCATCTGATATAAGAGCACAACCAGCAAGAAGATCCTCAGATGCCTTTGGCAACATGCACATATACAGTATCTCACATATGTGAGTACACCCCTCACATTTTTGTAAATATTTTTATTTTATCTTTCATGTGACAACACTGAAGAAATGACACTCTGCTACAATGTAAAGTAGTGTGTGTACAGCCTGTATAACAGCAGTGTAAATTTGCTGTCCCCTCAAAATAACTCAACACACAGCCATTAATGTCTAAACCTTGGCAACAAAAGTGAGTACAACCCTAAGTGGAAATGACCAAATTGGGCCCAATTAGCCATTTTTTCCTCCCCAGTGTCATGTGACTCGTTAGTGTTACAAGGTCTCAGGCGTGAATGGGTAGCAGGTGTGTTAAATTTAGTGTTATCGCTCTCACACTCTCTCATACTGGTCACTGGAAGTTCAACATGGCACCTCATGGCAAAGAACTCTCTGAGGATCTGAAAAAAATAATTGTTGCTGTACATAAAGATGGCCTAGGCTATAAGAAGATTGGCAAGAGCTGAAGCACGGTGGTCAAGACCATACAGCGGTTTCACAGGACAGGTTCCACTCAGAACAGGACTCGCCATGGTCGACCAAAGAAGTTGAGTGCACATGCTTTGCATCATATCCAGAGGTTGTCTTTGGGAAATAGATGTATGAATGCTGCCAGCATTGCTGCAGAGGTTAAAGGGGTGGTGACTCAGCCTGTCAGTGCTCTGATCATACGCCGCACACTGCATCAAATTGGTCTGCATGGCTGTTGTCCCAGAAGGAAGCCTCTTCTAAAGATTATGCACAAGAAAGCCCGCAAACAGTTTGCTGAAGACAAGCAGACTAAGGACATGGATTACTGAAACCATGTCCTGTGGTCCGATGAGACCAAGATAAACTTATTTGGTTCAGATGATGTCAAGCATGTGTGTGGCAACCAGGTGAGGAGTACAAAGACAAGTGTGTCTTGCCTACAGTCAAGCATGGTGGTGGGAGTGTCATGGTCTGGCCCTGCATGAGTGCTGTTGGCACTGGGGATCTACAGTTCATTGACGGAACCATGAATGCCAACATGTACTGTGACATACTGAAGCAGAGCAGGATCCCCTCCCTTCGGAGGAGTATTCCAACATGATAACGACCCCAAACATGCCTCCAAGACGACCACTGCCTTGCTAAAGAAGCTGAGGGTAAAGGTGATGGACTGGCCAAGCATGTCTCCAGACCTAAACGCTATTGAGCATCTGTGGGTCATCCTCAAACGGAAGGTGAGGGAGTGCAAAGTCTCTAACATCCACCAGCTTTGTGATGTCCTCATGGAGGAGTGGAAGAGGACTCCAGTGGCAACCTGTGAAGCTTTGGTGAACTCCATGCCCAAGAGGGTTAAGACAGTGCTGGAAAATAATGGTGGCCACACAAAATTGACACTTTGGGCCCAATTTGGACATTTCCACTTAGGGGTGTTGCCAAAGTTTAGACATTAATGGCTGTGTGTTGAGTTATTTTGAGGGGGACAGCAAATTTACACTGTTATACAGGCTGTACACTCACTACTTTACATTGTAGCAGAGTGTAATTTCTTCGATGTTGTCACATGAAAGATAAAATAAAAATATTTGCAAAAATGTGAGGGGTGTACTCACTTATGTGAGATACTGTAAGTCTGGGGAAAAGACTATGATCATTTGTTGATCTCTGATGTAGCTATATTGATTTCATTTTTGGAAGTACCTGCACATTTATTCCATATCCAGGTGCTACTTTCAGTACTTTGCATTTTCCTTATATTCTTTCTATTAGTACATTAGAGTGTGGAAGTGGTACTGTGGACACCAATTGTGCACAGCATCCTTTTTAGTTACATCACAAACTACACTTTAAACTACATTTAGTATTGTTTCGCCCAATAGTTTCTTTCTTCATAGAAGTAGGAGCAGTTTGTCTATTGTATGGCTGTATGTAGATTATAGGTATAGCTTCTCTTAACCATCTCATGAGGGTTTTTAAAGTAATTTTTCTTTATTAACAACTTTGCTGCACACACTCACTCCTATGGTAAGTATATTTTTACTCTTTATCTGCTATTTAGTCAAATTACTATTTCAGTAATTTTTATATGAACATCCCACATATTATATATCTTTTTTAAGCAGACTCAAGACTTTAAAAAAAAAACACTGATGGAGAAAATTCACCAAAAACACAACAGCATTTTTTATTGAAAAAAAAATGCAATTGACAAACAATTATATAGAAAAATGTTACTTCAGTATTATGGATGGGACAGACTTACAGACAGGTTCTTATATACAGATGCTAATGGATTAGTATGACCAAGCTCAAGATGACATAGGTCCCTATGCTTGGAGAAAGGTGGAGCAATTTTGGAGTGAACCAACCACTCCACAGGGTACAAAGTTTCCCAAAATTCTCAATGATTAAAATTTAACTCTTAACCCTTTGCCTGCTGGTATTGTAATTAATGTATTGCGGAGCAATGCGATGGAGATCTCTTGCATTGAAAAGTTAAAATCCTCATTTAAATCAATTATGATTTTTATTTGAGCTTGTTGGTTTGCCCCAGAATTGCTAAAATTTCTTTTGAACACTGAGCCCATACTAAAAGAAGAGTGGATTCAGACTCTCCCACATCATGCGTTTGTACATGAACCCTATATAACAATATAAGACTGCGCCTCATGTACACAGATTAACTCTTTGAGAGCCAGAGAGGTATCCAATGCGTTGGCACCTCTCTGGCACTCAAAGGGTTAATACAGCTCAGACAGTATGAACACCTTGATAAATTATCACTTCTACTCCAGTACGTGACAGCTTTCTGTACTTACTCTTGTCAGTTTGTTAAGACAAGCAGTAATCTCAGGTCTGTAAATGTAGAGGACTGTATAAGTGTAACAATTATCTTCATGTCGCTGATTATTCTGGGGCTGGGGGAGACTAGAAAACAAGCTGCAAATAAATTGATCTTGTAACTGAAAAGTTTACAGTTATTGCAAAAACTAATATATCACACAGAATGGACTGCAATTTAACCTTTTGAGTACCAGAGGGGTGTCCAACTGACAGCAAAGTAACATGTTGGGCATCCCTTCTTGCACTCAGAGACTTAATATACTTACATTTATCTGCCACTCTACACAAACAGCATTATTTATTATTATTTACTGGTGCCTGTATTCATTGGAGGAGTCCTTGAGCAGTTAGGATAGAATGCCTGGTACAGGGGAAAGCACATTATTTCCAACTCAAGTGCTGTAGTTAAGGGAAGTAGGTGGAGGAAGCATATGATACATCATATTTTTGGCATCATGTAGGTTAGCTAGCAGAGGTCCTGACTCCTGAGTGGGTGTGCAGTCCTTTGGGTAGCTGAGTAGAACAATTCACAATTTAGCTCCCCACATTAATCTCTCCCTTCATTGTCAGGGTTGCTTTTGAAAAAGCAAATATTGCATTCATAACACAATGATGGAGCGTGTTTGAAACTTGTTGTACAACTCCAGCAGGCATTTTGAATCCCAGCAAGCAATGCATCACTGTGGAGGATAGGATATTTGAATTGCAAATACAACCCTGGCAGCAAAGGGTTAGATTAATATATTGCACTACAGTTGTAACATGCAGACCTGGAGAGCATATCTATTTGTACAAGCCCCAATAATCAGTTTTACATAAAGGATCCAGGCCCCTTCTCTCCATGGCCACACTATCCCCCCTTAGTGGTGCCTTGCGAGCAATTTTAAAGAGCATAACCCGATGGAGGGTATGTTGAACTGGACTTGAATCTGTATATTTAATTCGGGGTTGGAATAAACATCACTCTGAAAAGTGCAGTAATTTGTTTTCTTTTGGATTTATTTTAATCAATCCTCAACAGTGCATACAGTGAGGTTAATAATGGCATCTTGATATTTGATAGTTGCCACTATGTGTCCCGGAGAGTTACTGATTTCTGTAAGTATAAATGATGTATATCTTTATGTCCCTATTTACATGCAGAGGTCCTGCAGTTTTTGTTTTTGAAGATCTACAATTCCACTTTAAAGTTTTGCCCTTTGGGCTGGTGTCCTCACTGAAGTTGTTCACCAAACTAATGGCTGCAACCTTTTCTCTGTGCAGGTGTCTCTCTCATGCCCTATTTAGATAATATTCTGCTAAATGCATATTCTAAAGAAACTCTTCTAATGCATCTTCAGTCATGTGTCTATTCTGGAGCATCACAGTTGGGTGCTCAACCTCAAAAAGTCCTTCCTGGTCTGCAAGCAATATTTAGTTTTCCTATGCATGAGGTTCAATACCCATCAGGAATCCATTAGTGTATCTCAGGACCTCACCCATCTGTCAGCACTGGTGTGAGATTTCATAACGGTGTTGGGAGGATGGTATCCATGCTGGCAGCAGTGCCTTGTGTTTAGTTTCACATGAGGAATCTACAGTTGCACATTTTGAGAAAGTGGTTCATTCTGTTTTGATTTCCATAGTATGGAAGTGGGGTCTTTTGGTTGTGGAGTTTACCAAACCAAAATTATGATATAAATGTACTGCATCAGAACTGAAAATCTTCATATACTAATATCATAAAGAGAAATGAAATAAAGGTTACAATACAAGTGGCTAACACAAGTATAGTGAGGTCATAAAGTACTGCAGTCCTGAGATCCATATAGTTCCTACTGGCCCTGTGGTGACTTTGCACATTCTAAGAAATGGATAGGTTTTATGAGATCATAACCTTTATCCAATAGGAAAGAAGGAGGGAGGGGCTAGAAAGTGAATAAATGTATTGAGCATCAGCTGCTCTTGCTACCTCTTTCTTATCCAGTGTTGGGATTCCAGGCTGCTTCTCTCACTTCTGTCTTTCCCTGTCTTTACCCCAGCCCTTATCCCTTTATTAAACTGGCCTGGAATGCTATATATTTGCTGAATCTTGGGATCTCCGGTAATATTGGTGTGTTAGTAACTGTTAATGGGGAAATGGGTTGCCTGGTATAGCTTTGAAGGAATTGCACTCTTGAATGTAAATCTCTGTATTTTAGCTTTCTTATAAATACTGTCTAAAGTAGACAAACCACTGGAATTGTGTATTTATTATTAATATATAATTTATATACAGAATAAATTAATTACTACAAGCCCACTTATTATGTCATTCAAATCATAAAATGTATAACTTTATTTGTTAATAATTATCTCACATATATCTCATAAAGTGCAAGAATACAAAGGAAAGCAATAAAAATGATCACGGCAAATTTATTTTATCTCTCAGGCTGATCTCTCAACACCCAACTCTTGCCTTGCTCCAAAGCTGGCTCCTCACTTTACCAATCTCCATCATAATTTGACGCTACAGAACAAGGAGCTAGACGGAAAAAAATTCTACCTTCCTCACAGCAAAGGCCTCTCACACAAGCTTTCCATTAAACTAGCTGGCTAGCTACACAAGATCTCCTGGCCCCTGAAACTTCACCACATACCCCACCTCATCTGGACCTCTCACAATACTTTAGCTGTGGCTGAGGGATAGGCGATGATGTGGGTGTTGCCTGCTTTCCCCTCACTCTCTTCTCTTTTCTTTCCCTCCTTACCTTTTCCCCCTTCCCCTTGTTTCTCTCTATGCCACTTTTCCTTCCCCTTTCTTTGACCCGCTATCCCCTGCACTCTGATGGAATAAAGGTTCAGGCTTGAGTTCCGGTGTCATCTCTCATTCCCATCCCCCTCTTCCCTTCATCGCTCCCTATCTCTTTCTCTCTGTTCTTTTTCTTTACTTCCATGAGAACAATCTATGGGACACTCCTCAAAGGGGTCCACCTGCATGAAATAACACACTACATTTTGGCAGTTTCTTTGACTATGTTACAAGATGCTACTGCACATGTTGTCACCACTGTTTTCTATTGCTTACATGATCAGATATTATGTACTTGTCCTGTACTGCTCTCCCCTTGGATTTAATAAAATCAGCTTGATTAAAAAAAAAATTTGAGCACGCCTGCTCAAAATGATACACAGGACAAGTAGAGCAATCTGTAAGTAGAAATGGTGTGGCCACACAAGCAACTTATTAATTATAACAGCTGCTGTATGACTGATTGCTGACTTGTTAAATAGAAAGGTATGTGTGTTTGAGTATAAATGAAAGTATCTGTTTATGTTAATTATGTGAGTTAGTTATTGGATCATAGTACAAGTTATTATGTATATAAGGGCTATAGTAAAATAGACACTTTCATAAATTTTCCATCAGACTATTTAGTTACTACTGACTGTCGATCTGTAAAATAGAAAGGCATGAATGTTTAAATACAAATGAAAGTATCTGTTTTTTCAAGTTCAGTATTAAAGATTCACTGAATACGTAATCTAGTTAGTGTATCACAGTAGAAGCTATTATACGTATAAGGGCTGTGGTATAATCAACCCTATCATATGGCTAACATCAACTGTTCAGTTTTAATCAGTTGTGTCTGATTGGAAATTGTTTCATATACTAGTGATGTCAACAAACTCTAAATAAACCCCTATGGTGTTGATTCAACAATGCTATATTCAAATATAAGGACTTAGTGTGTTAATAAATATTGGCCTAGTATGGGTAGCCAGCTCCTACATACAATCAAGTATAGGCTCACAGTGCCTGCAGATGTTATAACTTAATGACCTGTTAGTGTAGTCACATTATTTCTACTTAGTCTATACTCCAGATCCCTATATCTCAAGTGAATCACAAGGTTCCACAGTTGTGCTTCAGGGCCAGGGACCCACAGTCCTTGGTGGTGGTGCTATGACAGTTCTCCCTGGCTTACATGCTTCCTTCTCTTATGTTAATTCCCAGGATGTTGAGAAAGATCAAGATTGGCCAAGCACATATGATCCTGATTGTGTTTCTCTGGCCTGTCAGAGCTTGTTTCATGGATCTGACGACTCTGAAGTTGGACAAGCTGTGATATATTTCTATTCCTCCATGCTTTCTTTGTCAGGGTGCATTTTATTTTATACATCTGACAAAGCTGGCCTGGATGGAGTGGCTGTTCAAGCCAATCTCCTGCGAAAGAAGAGCTTCTCTGAGCCAGACTTTATGACCATACTTAAGGCCCATAAATCAGTTTCATCTAATATTTACTATAGGATCTGGTCTTTGTTCATCAAGTGGTGTGAAGAACATAGTTTGTGAACCCATCTGTCTTGGTCTTCCTCCAGGTGGACCTCCACAAATCTTAGCTTTGTATTTTTTTTTAGATCAGTGGTTCTCAACTCCTGTCCTCAGAACCCACTAACAGGCCAGGACTTAGGAATTTCTCTGCTAGAGCACAGGTGTGGTGATGAGAGGCTCATTCACATTGATTAACTCAACTGTGCTCTAACAAGGAAACAAATCCTGGACTGTTAGTGGGTCCTGAGGACAGGAGTTGAGAACCACTGTTTTAGATGATTATAGCTCTGCTGCCAGATGTGCAGACTTTGTTTATGGGTGGCTTAAGCCTACCCCATATTTAAGGAACCTATACCTCCCTGGGATCTGAATCTGGCCCTCCGAATCCATCAGTGTTTTTTTTGTGCCATTGGCTTCCATGTCTCTATGTTCCATGATCGTTAAGACTGTGTTTCTTCTCGCAATTGTTTCACAGTATGGTCAAATTAAAAGCCTTGTTTTGTAAGACTCCTTTTCTGATTTTTCATGCAGGTAAGGTGGCCCTGAGAACTTACTTTGGTGTCTTCCCAAAGTGTTATAGGATATCCATATTAATCAGGAGATTTTGCTTTGTTATCTTTATCCTGATCTGTCTAATAGGTAAGATAGGGCTTTTCACTGTCGGGATGTAGTTAGGTGCTCAAAATTACTTTCATAGGAGTCCTTTTGCAAGTTGAATAATTGAATAAGCCACAAGTGGGTCAAGCAGCTTCTACAATTACATTTACCTCCTGGATCAAGATAGCCATTTGCCAGGTCTTTGTCATCTGGAATTAGCCAGTGCATTTTCAGGTGAGAGCACATTCCACCAAAGTGATGGATGTATCATGGGCCTGCAAGATCCAGACTTCTGCAGTGGAGTTGTGCAAGACTGTTACATGATTGTTGCTTCTTACTTCCATAAACCTTTACAGAGTCATTGTGTTTGCCTCAGCTGAGGCCAAGATTTTGGAGGAAGGTGCTCCAGGCAGTAGTGCCTATATTGGTTAATTCCTTCCCTTCTCCATCAACCTTCTTAGTGTTATATAGTTCTGTGTGGAAATGTCCATTAGCACCTGAGATTCATGGTTTCCTTTGGTTTTGACTCTGTGAAACTGGAATTGTTGATAGGATTTTTTCTTCTCCTGCCAGGAATACTGGTAGGAATAGCTTTGGCATGTCTCTATACTTCCCGTCTCCACAATGGTTGAAAAAGAAAACAGGATTTTTATGTACTTACCAATAAATCCTTTTCTCTTATTCATTGTTGAACAAAGGACTTCCCTCCCAGAGAAAACATGTGCTTTCATCCTGGGCTGGGGTGTCCTCTGGTGTGGCGTCTGCCATCCTACCCATCTTTATTAATGTATCTTAGCTTCAAAAAACTGAAAACTGCTGCTGCTAGACTGGAGGTTAAGTGGGCTGTGAGTGAGTCTCTTCCTCCAGAGAGTTTTGGTTGCTGGTGCTCTACATTGACCCAAAGGTATATATCTTTGAAAAACAGGAATGTGAAATAAGCTTTAGAATCCTGTAACTTCCATTTGAATGACTGGTTGATATTCCAAGCAAGGCAACACCATGCTTCAGACATCCACCACTAGACATTCAAAGGAGAACAGAAAGATAACATCCCATACATTGCATGGGCACTCTTTTAATAACACTTCATTTCAAGCACTGACTTACTGCATAAATTAAAAGGCTTTAGTTTCTGTACATCGATAAAGAACCAGTTAAAGAATAGATGGCAGAAAGTTGTTGTAAATGGAACCTTTACAAGTTGGTCTAAAATTGTAAGTGAAATGCCACAGGGTCCATTACTGGGCTCAATGCTTTTTAACTTTTTTATTAATGATCTATAAGTGGGTATTGCAAGTAATTTCTCAATCTTTGCTGATGACACTAAGCTGTTTAAGGAAGTACATAAAGAGCAGGAAGTTTATTCTCTGTGGAAATATTTGGATAAACTGAGTGAATGGGTAGATTAGGTTTATTACAGATAAATGTAAGGTTATGCATTTGGGCTGCAAAAACAAACATACTATATATGCACTAAATGGCAAACTACTTGGTGAATCCTTTCTATAGAAACATTTAGGACTACTTGTAGACAATAGACTTTACAGCAGTGTGCAGTGTCACTCAACCACTGTAAGAGACAATAGGGTTCTATCCTGTATAAAAGGGGTATAGATGTATGGGATGGGAATATAAATTATTAGTAAGGCTTCATCTAGAATATGGAGCACAGTTTTGGGTACCAGTTCTTAAAAAATACATTATTGAACTGGAAAAAGCGCAGAGACGTGAAACAAAACTGATAAAGGGACTGGAGGATCTCAGTTATAAAGAGAGACTAGTTAAACTAGATGTGTTTACATTAGAGAAGAGAGGTCTCAGGGACACTATGATTACCGTTTACAAATATATCTACACTCAATATAAAGAATTATCTAAGGGACTATTTACTCAACATGCTGATTAAAAAAAAAACACGAGATCATCCATTTAGACTAAAGGAAAATTTCTTTCAAAGGCAGGGATTTTTCCAGTAAGGTCAAATAATTTGTAGAATCCTGCACCAAGGGAAGCTGTGCTTGCAAACAATGTAGATTTTTTTTTAAAGTACAGACTGGATATCTTTCTAGCTCAGAGCTAGGGGTGGGTGAAAGTGATGGCCATGTTCCTGTAAAAAATTCAGTGAAAACCATGTTGTTGTCCGCTTTTTTGCTGGAAAATCCTTTTTTAAAACCAGTGACTGAAATCTTGAATTTTTCACCCATTGACCAAATTGTTTGCCATTTTTTCAATGGCTAGAAAGTTTCCACCCAATGATTTACTTGGTTTTCACCTTTTCGCTATAAAAACGTGATGTAATTTGCGTAAGTGAAACACAATAAAAGCATCTACAGAACGAGGTAGACATGCTGTGCTGTTCTGCTGTGTTATTGAGGTAAAATTGAGGGGGAAGAGGCTCATAGTGACTGCTATCACTATAAGCAGACTTAAAAATTATCAAAGGAGGAAGGAAGGGAGAAAAGGGTAGTACTAGTGAGAGCAGGACAGATCAGTTGCCCCTGCTGTCAGATGTGCTGCCCCTGCTTCCACCAGTGCTGAACCTGCTGCCACCAATACTGTGCCTGCTGTCAGACATGCTGCCCCTGCTGTAACCAGTGCTGTGCCTGATGCCAGTGCTGAACCTGCTGCCACCAGTGCTGAACCTGCTGCTAGTGTATCTTGTAATACTTAGGAGGGGGGGGAAGGAGAAGATGATGCCAAGTGTGACAGCAGGGGACCCTAAGTCACACTTACCATCCCCAAGCAGTGCCACCAGTGCTAGTACTACTACTACTAAGAAGGCCCAGCAGCTTGTTAGCGGTAGGAATGAAGGAGGGGGTAATCATCATATTACTAGTGACTGTGAGGAGGAAGAGTCTGGGGCTGAACTTGATGTGGTCGGTGTTAGTACTAGTATTAATAACATTAATGGCAAAGCAGCCGGTGGGACTAGTGTTAGGGGAGTGGTAAGGGAAGCATTTGAGAGCATCCAGACTAGCAGTCAAGAGAGCCCTCTGGCTCTGGGACCCCTTCCCTTCACTACAGTGTCCAAGTGGAACATGATTCTGAAGAGGCCAGAATTACTGCTGGGGGAGAGCAGGTGCAGAATTAATATCACCACCACCAGCAAGACCACAGATCAGCTGCCTGTGCCTGCTGCCAGTCTGCCTTCTTCAGGTCAAAAAGAAATACCAAGTGTGACATTAGGGGACCCCCTGTCACATTGCTTGTCACCTCCTCCAAGCAGCAGTGAGATGTCTGCAATAGAGCAGCAGCATGTAGGGACTAGTGGTGGTGGTGATGATGATGATGGAGAAGCTGGGGTAGAAGAGCCATTGAGGGCCTTTTTATCAGAAACTGAGAAGGAATGGGAGACAAGGATGAGGATGGGCATCACCACTACCACCACCACTAGCAATGAGCTTTTGGAATTTTGCTGAATTTGCAACTGCACTAATTCCTTCTGTTGCTGAGTTGCAAGGTATCACTTGCGATCCGAGCCTATGGCTCTACCTGTCTGTTCCTTGTGTGCTCGGTGGCAGCATCGCCAATCTCTGACCTCCTGGTTGCTATGCGCGTCATTCGGCACCCTTGCTATTTTTATAGGATAGGCTGATTTGGCCAAGTGTGGCTCCACCTCTCCGATAGGCCTTATATGCTGCATTCTGTCCTAGCTTCAGTGCCTTTTCATGGTGTACCTGAGCGCTCTTAGTCTTCCACTGTGATTCGTTCCTGGCTGGTGATTCCTAGTTGTGTATGACCCTTGGCTCCATCTGACTACCCAATTTGTGCCTGTACCTCTGGCCTCGTCTGACTACCCGCTCCGTGTTTGACTCCTGGCTCTATCTGACTGCCCAATCCATGTATGACTTTTGGCCTGGCTGTCTACCCGCTCAGTGCTATACAGTGGCTGTTTCTGACTACCTGAATAGTGTATGACTTTGGCTTAGTCTGTCTCTATCTGTGCTTCCTTGAGCCTGGCTCATTCCATGCAGGCTCAGGGGCCTGGTCGTTTCTGGGTGTCTTCACTCTGTAGTCCAGCAGCACTTGGTCCTATCGGTTGCTTGTAGTCCTAGTGTTCTAGGACGTGTGGCAGTTCCTGTGTCCCCTAGCGTTCTAGGGTACTATGTCGGTTGACCCTAGCATTCTAGGGTGTCTTGGCCTTCAGTCTCTGCACGCTAGTCGGAGCTTGTATGCTTACCACTCTGCGCTATTCCAGTGGTTCTGCTTTTTGTCCTGATTCGCTTCTTATACTCTGGATGCACTGTCTGGCTACGTTCATTGCTGATCCTGGTAATGGACTGTGCACTGTCCTCACGTCTATACCAGGGGAGGTTGGGGAAGCGCTTATTGCCATCTTGATTGCATTTGTTCTAAAAAACTATTTGTCTAGTTACTCTGTGACAGTACGAAAGGGCCATGACAACTGAAGGTACAGCTAGCCCACAGATACATAGCATTCTAACCATAATGGAGATCCAAGATCAACGAATTGATCAACTTTCTTTGGTGATACAAATGCTCCTTAATCACACAGCGTACCTTGATAGGCCTGCGCGACAACCGGTGGCCTCTCCTGACCCGGCACCGGCAGTAACGACTAATGCTGAGAACGCTATGTTCCGAGGGTTGTCTGGATCCGCTCCACTCCCTCAATGATATGATGGGGAACCTACGTTATGTCATGGGTTTATTACCCAGTTGGACATATTTCTGGAAATAGTACCGAATGCTTTTACGAGCGAGCAAAACAAGGTTGGCTTCATGATTTCCCTCCTGCCTGGTAGAGCATTGGCATGGGCCAATCCGTTATGGATGACAGAGAAACCCATAATCTCAAATTTCACAGAATTTGTGTCTGCTTTCCGTAGGGTCTTTGACGTTTCAGCTGGGGCAATGTCTGCTGCAAAACAACTCATGACAATCTGCCAGGGTGCACATACGATAGTCGAGTATCCAATTGAATTTGTACTTTGGTGACGAGGTTGGCTGGAACAATGAGGCTCTAGTGGCCGCATTCTCACAAGGGCTAGACGATATGATTAAAGATGAGACGGCAGCCATTGAGCTGCCGGAGGACCTAGATGAACTCATCTCCTTTGCTATCTAAATTGATACGAGGATCAGAGAAAGATCCCCATTCAAGGAACGGATGCGGAGGCCTTCCTCCCGACTGACACCGAGTTGTGCTCTCCCACCCATTCCTCCCTCGCCTCCCATGCCTTCTAGTGCTGAGATGGGCAGGGGCGAGCCTATGCAGCTAGGGGTTACGCACCTGTCAGGGGAGGAGAGGGCCTTCTGTCGCAGAGTGGGTCTATGCCTTTACTGTGGTAAAGTTGGTCACCTATTGCAGTCTTGCCCCACATGGCCACGAAATGCCCACACCTAGGGTTGTGTCAGGGACAGACCCTAGGTGGTGTTTCACAGTCCCTAGATTTGATGGAAACAAGACTGATTCTGGATGTGATTATATCATGGGCTGCATCTTCAGTCACAGCCCCGGCTTTGACTGACTCCAGAACCGCAGGATATTTCATGGATGCAGAATTCGCTAACCGGCATGCTATTCATAGGGCATACGACTGTACTATTAATCTCATACCAGGTGCTACACCTCCTAAGGGGTGTACCCATCCTCTGTCTGTAGAGGAGAATCAAGCTATGGAGGAGTACGTGGACAATGGCCTAGCCAGAGGGATTATTTGAAAGTCTTCCTCATCCACCTGGCAGGATTTTTTTTTGTTAAAAACGAAGGACTGAATAAACCTATGGTCAAGAATGCTTACCCCATACCTCTGATCACTGAGTTGTTCAACCAAATAAAAGGTTCCTAGGTATTCACTAAGCTTGACTTAAGAGCAGCCTACTACCTGGTAAGAATCAAAGAGGGGGACTAATGGAAGTCTGCGTTCAATACTCGTAATGGTCACTATGAGTACTTGGTCATGCCTTTTGGGTTGTGTAATGCTCTGGCAGTATTCTAAGAATTTATTAACAATGTACTGAGAGATTTGTTACAAACCTGTGTAGTAGTCTACCTGGACTATATCCTTATCCGCTCCCCGAACCTAGCAGCACATCGGAGGGATGTGGCAACTGTACTACAGCTTTTGAGAGAAAACAAACTGTTCTGCAAGTTGGGAAAATGTGAGTTCCATAAGTCACAGGTGACATTCTTGGGCTATGTAATCTCTTCTGATGGTATAGCGATGAACCCACAAAAGCTCTCGGCTGTTCTGCAATGGCCCCGTCCTGTGGGGTTGAAGGTCATACAGAGATTTTTGGGGTTCACTAACTATTATAGGAGATTTATACGGAACTTTCCTACTGTGGTTAAGCCACTAACTGACTTGACACATAAAGGGCCTAACCCGTCTGAATGGTCCCCTAGTGATATCATGGCTTTTGAGCATTTGAAGTCTGCTTTCGCTAGGACTCCTATCTTTTCGCATCCTAACCCCACCCTGCTCTTTACTCTGGAGGTGGATGCATCTGAATCAGGAGTAGGCGCTCTCCTATCCCAGCGATCCGGGCCTGGTAAAACCCTTCTGCCCTGTAGGTTCTTTTCTAAAAAATTGTCCAAAGCCCAAAGTCTATATGATATTGGTGATTGCGAGCTTCTGGTTATTATCCTCGCTATCTAAGAGTGGTGTCATCTACTTGAGGGGACAAGCTCCCCAATCCAGATTTTGACAGAGCATAAGAACTTGACATATCTGTCCAAGGCTAAGAGGCTGTTGCCACGACAGGCCAGGTGGGCGTTGTTCCTGTCCAGATTTAATTTTGTGGTCTCATACCTTCTGGGGTCCAAGAATGTCAGAGCTGATGCTCTGTCCAGACAGTTTGGTACCGATCGGGAGGTTGAGAGTACACCAGTGCCTATCATTCCATCAGATTGGATTTTGGCTACTATACGCACCAGTATCTCGTCTCCTCTGGGCGAGGACATTCTGGCCTCCCAAGTCGATGCTCCTGCGTACAAACTGTTACGGTTCTCAAGCAAGACAAGGAGTCAGACGGTATAGTTAAAGGGATAGTAATACTTAATTATTACTAATCCCTATATTGAAGTCCTATTAAAAATAAATGTATTGCCCCCAGTGTCATCTCTCAAACCTTTATGGTTTGAAAGATAATCGTTCCTAGAGTTGCCCTCTCCTTCCCCTTTCCCCATAGTCAGCATTCTAGCTGACTGCAGGGAAGCCAGTCGTACGACTTTCACGCGGCTCTGCAGCACAGATAAGATCTCTATAATAAAAAGTGCCCTTTCGTGGTGTACCTGAGCACTCTTAGTCTTCCGTTGTGATCCGTTCCTGGCTGCTGATTCCGAGTTGTGTATGACCATTGGCTCTGTCTGACTACCCAATTTGTGCCTGTACTTCTGGCCTCATCTGACTATCCGCTCCGTGCGTGACTCCTGGCTCCGTGTATGACCTTTGGCCTGGTCGACTACATGCTCCGTGGTATACTGTGGCTTTGTCTGACTACCCAAATAGTGTATGACCTTGGCTTAGTCTGTCTCTATCTGTGCTGCCTTGAGCCTGGCTCACTCAGTGCAGGCTCAGGGGCCTGGTCGCTTCCGGGTGTGTTCACTCTGTAGTCTAGCAGCGCTTGGTCCTATCGGTTGCTTGTAGTCCTCAGCGAGGGTAGTATAGGTCAAGCATACCGTGGTGCTACCGAATCGGTACTATGAGCACCGGATGGATAATGAGGCACAATGCTGTTCGGGTAACAGTACAAGGCTGCCGGAGCAGTAACGGAGGCAACAACAGATCTGTCCATAGACAGAGAGATCGGAGACAGGCCCTTAACTGGATACCGAATGGAACAGTAGGCAGGCCCGGGTTGGCACCCAGAACAGGAGCGACAACCAGAGAAGGAACATCAGCCAAGCTGGGTTGGTACACAGAGCAGGAACGTCAGCCAATCCAAGTCGGTACACAGAGCAGGAACGTCAGCCAGGCCAGGTCGGTACACAGAGCAGGAACGTCAGCCAATCTGAGTCGGTACACAGAGCAGGAACGTCAGCCAGGCCGGGTCGGTACACAGAGCAGGAACATCAGCCAATCCGGTTCGGTACTCAGGGCAGGAACAATACAGGCAGAGTAGTCAGGCAGTCCGGGTCATACACGGGAAACACACAATACTGGAGACAGTAACGGGAACACCATGAAAGGGAAAAGCTGAAATGACAGGGCTCAGTATTTAAGAGTAATCACTGGGCGGAGCAACACCATGTTAGCCAATAAAACTGAATCAGGAAGAAGCACTGTCAAAATGTCGCCAGTAATAACACGGGCACTGTGATAGACAGGTTCCACTTGCCAGCGTCAGCAATACTACAAGTCCTGGTCCTAGTTGCAGGGTTGATACTGAGGCAGTAGCAGCAATAGAAGCAACATCATCTGCTGCCACAGGCAGTGAAGGGGAATGTGGAGGAGAAGAAGAAAGAGGCCATTTTTCTCCACCTGTTCCCTATCCCCTGAAGTCATGGGTGTGGGACTATTTTTCTCTAGGGGCCGGCACAGTGCAGTCATCACCAATAGCACTGTACACTATTTGTGACAAGCCAGTGAGAAGGGAAAAGGACAGAACACGCTTTGGCACAACTGCCCTTATATCGCACATAAAAACCAAACAACATGACATTTATGTCAAACATGTTAAAGACAAACACCCACCACAGAAATCAAGCACTACTGTTACTGTATTCCCTGACTCTCCACAAAGGCAACAAGAGGCAAGGTGGAGATCAAAGAGGAGTAAAACTGAAGAAACCCAGGCAGAGACTGGAAGTTCCATGACGAGTGAAACAACTAGCTCACAATCACATCATCTTCTTCCTCTAGGGTAACTAAATCTTCTGCCAATCCACCTCGTTCATCGTTACCTCCCCCGCCAAATGATAGCCACTCTTTTAGTGTTAGGATATGGAAGTTCATCTCTACCCACTGCACACTGTGTGGTGCACTGACAACACATGCCAGGGTGGTGGAGGAGAATCAATACCAGGTCATCAGGTGGCATCTGAGGAGATTCCATCCTGCAGAATATGATAGGATTCTGGCAGGGAGGGTTCATCATTACTATTAAACTGTCAGCAAGTTGTCATGTGTCCTTAACAGGGTCTGGACAAGGGGTATAGTGACAGCGGCAGTACTTGGGTTCTGGTGTCATGGTGTTTGGATACAGTTGTGCCCTAAGATGTTATTAAACACACATTGTGCACATTGCAGTTGCTGATGAGAGCCACAGTTCCTGCTCTCAAGGGAAACATTTCTATTCTAATAACATGATTTTGGAGGAGGGGCAGGTGAAGAAGAATTAATAGCCAATTAATTATTATTGTGCTGCTACTGCCTCAGGTGCATCACTGGAGTTAGTCTTGGCAAGTGGAACCTTCATCATCCATCAGCCATGTTACTGCTGTTGTTGATCCCATTCCCATTCAGCTGCCTATTACCTAATCATCCTGCTGCTTAAACAACTCAGCAGAGCAGCAAGAAGAACAATCACAAATTCCGCATCTATATCAGGACATTTGTCAATAGCCAGTGGCCACTGACCAACAGGACATCACCTGCTGGCACTAGGCCAGTTTTTTCTTCTCAAACCAAAAAAAACATAGTCCTACAAAAAAATAAACTATTTTTGGGGGTTTGTTTCTAACAAGCCTATGTCCTGCAAATCAATGTTTCCTTAGGGCGTGTGTCAAACAAGCTTAAGTTCTACAAATCAATACTTCCTCAGGGCTTGGGCCTCTAACAACAAATTTAACAAATCATCCTCCACAAAATACTCTATCAAGTCACGTATCAGTCCACCCCAATGGCAGCTTATGTGATGTCAGGGGGTTCCTGTCTCTATCACTTTATATACAAATTTCCTATTTTATTTTATTTATTTATTTTTTATTAACTGTCCTCCCAATACCAGTCAAGAACCCCTGAAAACAAATTCCCTGTTCAACTGATTCATTCCCCAGACCCCACCTACCAACACAGGCACCCTCCTCAGACCCCTTTTATTCCATGTCATATGGGTTTTTTATTTGTATTTAGGATTTATTTTATATTAACTGCCCCCTCAATCCCAGTAAACAACTCCCCCCAAAAAAATTCCCTGTTTATCTGATTCTTTCCCCACATTACACCAATACAAGCACCCTCATGCCTCTTTTATACTATGCCTTTGGGAAATAAAAAAAGAATTGCTATGTATTATGTATAAATTCAATGTTCCCATTGATTTCAATGGAATGAGCTAGGCGAAAAAAATGGGATATTGTTTGCGAAGCAGGAAGTGCGATTATTCGCCAATTTCAGTTTGAGGCGAAAATTTTCGCTCATCCCTACTCAGAACACTACTGAGAATTATGGTAGACAGGATGTCGGTCCTGAGAAATATAGGACAGCCTTTTTCAGTCAGGTTATAAAAAAGTAATTGTTACCTTTCTAGCTCAGAACAATACTGAAAGTATGACAGTTGGTGTAAGAGCAGATACGATGTTACTCCAGGAAAATATCCGATTGACTTTTGACGTGAAGAAGGAATCTTTTTGCATAATTGAGGCTTAATTGGAAATGACTTCAGTAGAGTTTTTTCCTTCCTCTGGATCAACAAGGGTGATATGGTATGAGCTGAACTTGTTTCTTTTTTCAGCATCATCAACTGTTACTGTGCTACCTTTAACCGTTCCTGTTTCCTGACAGAGGAGACATTTCTTAACTTCTACATAGTGCAACAATTATGTGGTCTGTACCAATCAAAGGGAGAAAAAACTACATACAAAAGGCAACTAACCTGCAGAAAAAGAGTGAGGCATTTTAGGAGTAATGGTAAATTCATTTAAAAGCCACACATTGGATACCCATCAAATATTATAAGGAAAATATGAAGAAATCAAGAGTGGTGTCCCATAGACTGCAGTGCAATGCATTCAACTGAACTTTTACATTAAACCTTTATTAGGTTTAAGCCATATAACACATACGGTATATAAATGCAGGATAAGAAACTACATTTGAAGCAACATTTTTTCCAAGGTGCATCTATAAGAATACAATTATTTTTTTATATTGTAAGTTCAATATAATTATACTTATCTATTTTAATTTAGCAATTTTACACTTTTTTTAAGATTTTGTACTTGTACTTACAATGAAAATGTGATGTTATTAACTGGGCAAGGACCATTATTCCATTCTATATATTCTCCACATTATTAGCCCTTTGAGTGCCAGAGAGGTACGCAACGCATTGCAGAGCAATGTGTTGTGTACCCCTCTGGCACTCAAAGGGTTAACATTGCCGCCCTGTTCATCAGGTGTCAGATCATCATCCACAAAAAGTACAAAACCATGCCATATAGCAAGATTGTATAGTACACAGCTAGGTGTAATGATATTAGTCTCTTTATGAGTGGAATACAAGAAGACACATATGCAATTGTCTAAAACTTATATTGGGATTTAATAGGCCAAAGGAGTCTTTAATTAAATAGGTGTCAATAACTATGAGTGACACCCATATTCTGAGTGGCCTACAACCTAGTAACATAGTTGATGAAGCTGAAAAAAGACATGCATCCATCAAGTCCAGTCCATGCCAAAAACACCCTCTTGATCCAGAGGAAGGCAAAAAAGACACTCTGAAGCCATTTCCAATTTAGCTCGAAGTGGGTAAAAAAATTCCTTTCTGACTCCAAACGGCAGTCAGATAGTTCCCTGGATCAACATCCTATCTGCATTTGAGCCATCTGTCATAATTTTCAGTGTTGTTCTGTGCTAGATAGGCTTTTTTGAAAGCAGTTGCATTATCTGCAAGTACAACATCCCGAAGCAAAGAATTATATAGCTGTACCGCCCTTACTTGTTTTAGTCGAAAGCACATTTCATCAAGTGTTAATGGATGACATCTTGTTCTTAGCTCAGCTCTTTGCGTAAATAATTCATTGGCTAGTTCTTTGTATTGACCTTGAATGTGATTGTAAATGGTAATCATATCACCCCATATATGTCTCTTCTCTAATGTAAACAAACCCAGTTTGACTAGTCTCTCTTTATAACTCAGATCCTCCAACCCCTTTTTAAGTTTTGTTGCATGTCTGTGCACCTTTTCAAGTTCAACAATGTATTTTTTAAGAATTGGCACCCAAAATTGTACTCCATATTCTAGATAAGGCCTAACAAAAGATTTATACAGAGGTAAGATAATATTAACATCCCTTGCATCTACACCTCTTTTTTATGTAGGCTAGTAACCTATTTGCTCTTGAAGCAGCTGAATGACTCTGCACACTGCTGGGAAGTCTATCATCTATCAGTACTCCTAAATCTTTCTCTAATGAGGCTTCCCCAAGTTTTTTCCCATTTAGAGTATATTTAGCAAGTTTGTTTCTACAGCCCAAATGCATAACCTTACACTTATCTACATTAAATGTCATCTATCACTTTTCTAGTCATTCACTCAGATTATTGAAATCCTTCTGTAGAGAAAAAAATCCAGCTCTGTATGCATTTCCTTACATAGCTTAGTGTCATCAGCAAAGATTGAGACACTACTTTCAATTCCCATTTCAAGATCATTAATAAACAAATTAAGAATCATCGGGCACAGGACTGAACCCTGTAGTACCCCACTTATAACTTGAGACCAATTTGAAAAGGTTCCATTTATAGCAACTCTCTGCCATCTATCATTTAACCAGTTTTCAATCCATGTACAGATAACACCGCCAAAACCGAAGCCTTTAAATTTATGCAGTAACCTGCTTTGAGGCACTGTATCAAAGGCTTTTGCAAAATCCAGGTATACTACAGCAACAGAAATTCCCTTGTCCAAATTACTACTTACTCTTCCATAAAATGCAAGTAAGTTAGTCTGACATGATCTATTCTTCATGAAACCATACTGATTCCTACTAATAATATTGTTTGTCTTCACATAGTTCTGAATACTGTCAGTTAGTAACCCTTCTAGTATCTTACCCACTACAGAAGTTAAGCTCACAGGTCTATAATTTCCTGGTTTGGATCTTGCTCCCTTTTTAAACAATGGAACTACATCAGCTTTCCTCCAATCACGGGGCACTATCCCTGATGAAAATGAATCAATAAATATTAAGTATAATGGTCTTGCTGTCACTGAACTAAGTTCCCTAAGTACCTTTGGATGTATACCGTCAGGTCCAAGTGCTTTATTCACTATAACCCTCTCCAGTCTCTTTTGGACCTTGTCCTCAGAAAGCCATTAGTATACAAGATAGTTTGTAAGAAATGTCTACTAAAAAAAGTTGTTCTACATGTTAATATATTCTGTAAATCCAGGAATGCTGAATACTTCCACAGTGCATTATGTCTTAACTCCTTATACATATTTTGAATCTATAGAGTTATATATTTAAGGCACTGTATATGCATTATATAGAATATTAAAAAAGCCAGCCCTTGGGCATGAGTCCTACTTCAAATCTATCTGAAAATGCTGACTAACAAAGAATATGGGAGTCATGATAAGAACCTCGAAAGTTTGATCTAATACTCATGATTTACAGCTGGGTATCAAAGACCACATGGACATTAAGTGATCTGTACTGTTCCTCTCTCTGTTTAGGTGGTCTTAGAGCACATGAGTGCAGTCAAAGGCTTCAAAGACATATGGCATCCCTGCAAGCCAGAGGTTGCCTTAATTATAAACCTGAACTAAGTACAGAAGTACAGAAAGTACAAAAAATGCAATACTACTAACAATTTAACTTGCACTAGGATTGAATGTCCAGGCAGAGTCTCCAGATCAGGTATTTAACCAAGAAGGCCTCTTGTTTACTCTTTTGAAATATATCATGATCAGACAGGTCTATTAAAAAAATTTGGTGTCAATATCCTAGGCCTAATGAACTGGGAATGAGCCAGACTCTCCTGCATTCTTCTGATGTGTTCTCTCATGCAAAATATAGTTAGCTCCATCCTAGTACCATTCTGCTCCTCTTGCACTATAACATGCCACCTAGAAACACAATTTGCCTAATAAAGACCGCATATGCATATTGTGTTTTTTTTTTATTTTTGGCAGATTTCAAATAAGATTTAATAAGAGAATGTTATTCCTTGTTTATGGATTTACATGTTGTGCAGTGTGGTTTTGGCATATAGTTTATATAATAAATTTAAATTTTCTCACACTGTGCATTAGTAAATATCCAATTTGGTATGCAATCGTGTTTTCTTTGTATTTACAGGTATATTACTAGACTGCAACTTGATTAATTTTAACTTAAAGCCGATAACAAAAAATCAGGCAATTGTCTGTTCTGCAATTGTGTAACACACATACATTAAGAAAGTGCTAAAACAGAAACTGTAACTTGGGCTACACATGAATGTAAATTATTTCCTGCAGTACAAAATAATCAACCATCTAATTTCTCCATCAGAAAAAAATGTTACATTTATTATGTTTTTCAGATACAGCAACTTGTCTTTATGATTTAAAATGTTCTCTATTTGTGTAAATTATGTATCCTTGGCAAACAAAACTTTTTCTGATCTTATCAATGCTGAAAGGTCCACTGATTGGAAAGTTAAGTCATATACACAGAGGAATAAAATGTTTGAAAAAATAAATCTTACCCAGCACTTTCATCATTATGAACCCAGAGATGACTGATTACTTCTTGAGCCTTCACACATTTCAAGAGAATTGACTTTATGTCACCTAAATTCAAGGGTGGGGTGCATGGTCATATTGTTTATAACAAACTGTAGAATGTATGAATGATTTAGAAATACTTTAAAACTTGAAAATCCTTGAAGGTACAGTATGTGTCAGGCTTCAGTGAGATTTATTTACTATAAAGAATGCCTTCAATTCTTAGAGTTTGTAGATAATATAATTTCCAGTGTTCTATTATCTTTAAAACATTAAAACAATATATACAGTAAACCTTTATACATTTCACTAACAATATGTATTTAGTAAATTTCTAAAAATATGTATGAAGGTAAGAAAATTATATTTTTTCCTTAATTAAAACACATATTTTCAGGTCTATTTTCTCAAAGTATGGTAGAGTTTACTGTATTTATTACGTGTTCTTGACCTGCCTCGAGGTGTATCACATACTTGGATAAAATGGTAAATAGCTGGGCTAATTTTAACCCCCACAGATGCTAACAAGATCTCCATTGCTTTGGAAAGCAATGCATTGGGGATCTTTCTAGCATCTATATTGGGGTTAAATGTGAGGTTTTCTTTTGTCCCCAAAATCAAAGACAAATGGGTGAATCTTATTAGTGCTAATTTATCTGTCATGTAGATAATATGATTGCTTTCTTGGCATAAAACTGAAACATAACTCTTGAATACAATTTGGAAGAGGAATATAGCTTCCTCATTTGCTATACTTACCCTCTTACTTGGAGGTTTTGCTCTGAATGCAAAAAGCAGTAATCCTTGTTAATCACACAAATCAATCCATATCCAGTTATACCCAAAATTACATTCAAAAAGGCAACTGGATTTCTCTTCCTGGATCAACATCCTACATGCATTGAAACTAACTGTCATAATTCTCTGTAGTTTAATAATAAAATGTATCCAGTTCATTTTCAAAATTTTGTACAGCTTCTACCAACCCAGTATCCCAAGTCAAAGAATTCCATATCCTTATGCTCATCAGGCATAGGGCCATGAGACTGGAAAAAAGAAAAAAGCAAACATGGCCGCATTATATAAAACAGGGGGCAAGATCTAAATCTGGAAATATTATAGATTTGTTAGTTTATATTCTATAGTGGGTAATAGTATACAAGGGTTACTAATGGATAGTGTTCAGGACTATCTGATAACAAACAATATAATTTGCAAAAGTCAGGTTTTTTTATGAAGTATAGATCACGTCAAACTAATTTGCTGGCATTCTATGAAGCGTAAGTGATAACTTAGACATGGTATAGCTGTGGTTGTAGTATACTGTTAAGGTTGGAAAGCAAAGCCAGGAGTCAGACGGTATAGTTAATAGAAGCTTTATTATGAGAATAATGACAGTAATGCAATATATAAATATACACACAGTGGGTGATTGAAACGGCAAGCACTATATCAGGAATAGCAGTCTCCCCTTCTCTGCACCACACTGTCTAAGACTAGGCCTCAGCCCACTGGAGTCTCGTGGTAAGGTAACACGGAGCACGTAGTCAGCCAGAGCCACAGGTTTATACCAGATAGGATATCCACTGGAGCGTATGTATGCTGGATGCGCAGTGGATAGAGCCCCAGGTCAACACCAGAGTGGGTAATCAGACAAGCCTAGGTCATACACGGAGCGGTAGTCAGCCAGCACCACAGGTTTGCACCAGAAAGGATATCTGAGCCATATCGGAACACCAAGGAGAATAGTCATACAGAGCCACAGGTCAACACCAGAATGGATGGACAGACAAGCCGGATCATACACAGGAATCAGGAATACTAGAAAATGAACTGATCAGAACAACAACGCAAGGGTGACTGAGTCAGGACTCAGTCTGCCCTTTAAACTCCTCGACAGGAAGTAGGTAGGAGGAGCAGCTGGAGGGAGGAAGTAGGTAGGAGGAGACTACAGGTAACAAACACACATAAAACAGAGGCCTGCAGCATGACTGAAGCCTCTTGCCTGCAGATGACGCGTGGAAAGATGCCGACCGTCGCTGAAGCCAAGGTACTATAACATATACATGGATTTTGATACTGTGCCTCACATGAGATTAGCGAATACACTGATCATTACCAGCTGTGGAGTCAATAGCTAGATATGTACAGAAAACTGTTAAAATGATAGAATGCAGAGAGTGGTTTTGAGTGGAACATTTTCAAGCTGATCTAAAGTGGGAAGTGGTATGTGTCAGGGTTTGGTCTTAGGATCCAATGCATTTTTAATTTGTTTATTAATGACTAGTGTAAAAGCCCGTGTACACGGGCCAAGCGATAAGGTAGTGTCTACTGCGCATGACTGCATCAGAGTCTCTACTGCGCATGACTGCATCGGGCAGTCTCTACTGCGCATGACTGCATAGGACAGTCTCTACTGTGCATGACTGCATCGGACAAACATACATCTGGCCTTTTAGACAGATATATAGAGATTTTGAAGTGGGTATTTGACTCACACACACACAGCAGCTGTGTATTATCTACTAAAAGATTTGCGAAAAGTGGCAAATGAGGTTTAATATAGGTTTGGGTTGGAGAAACAAGCGTGCTACATATATAATGAACGTTAAACTATTTGGAGAATCATTGCCAGAGAAATATTTCATTACTGTTAGATAATAGACCAAACAACAGTGAGCAGTGTCGCTCAGTTTCTGCAAGAGCTTAAAGGGTACTATCATGTATAAAGGAGTCAAAAAATCCTGTTAAAGCTATTTCCAATTAAGCCTCAAGTGGGTAAAAAATTAATTCCTGATCAATATCTTATCTTTGAAATCATCTGTAATATTTCTCAACTAGAAATGTGTCCATTTTATTTTTGAAAGCAACTAAACTCTTTAAAAACACAGCATTCCAAGGTAATGAATTCCACAACTTTACTGCCCTTACCCTAAAAAATCCCTATCTTTGTTTTAGTCAAAGGCTCCTTTCCTCTAGTCTTAATGAATTACCTCTTGATTTTTGTTCATCCATCTTGTTTATATAGTTCCTTAGAAAGTTATTTGCATTGACCGCAACCGCAAAGACCAGCGGTCCAGGGAAGTTACTGTCCCTTAAAAATTTGATAGTTGTCGGCACACCGGCACGCATGACTGATTCCATGTCGGTTTGTTGAATGGGGGTCTGAGAGAGAACACTGACATCTTGGAGCTCTCAATTTCAGACCTAGTTTTTACTTACAACGCTGTAAGTAAACATTATGCTGTAAGTTTTTACTTACAACGCTGTAAGTCAAAAGTATGTGATGTGCCAGGACCGTCAACGGTCCTTCACGAAAAAAAGAGGTGATGGTCCTGGCATGTCACCAGTCATTAAGGGTTTAAATATATTTGAAAATGGTAATCATATCATCACTTAGCCTTCTCTCTTCAGATACTCCAATCCATTTATTAGTTATGTCTGCCGTGTCTCTGCACTTTTTCCAATTCCTATATCAATCTTTTTTAAAGACTGGTGCCCAAAACTGTACTTCATATTCTAGATGAGGTCTTAACAAGGATTAATATAGAGGTAGAATTATAGTTCCATCCTGTGCAACTATAACCCTTTTTAAAGATAATAGTACTTTATTGATTCTTGCACGTCAGTGACACTACACTTGTGTGAAGTCTGTCATCTATAGGTGCACTTAAATAATCATCTAAAGAGGATTACCCAAGAACTTTTCCATCTAGTGAATACTAGCAAATCATGCACTTAGTTGACCATGGCATTTTGGGTTATGTAATGGTGATGTGTTTGTTGTATGAATGCAAATGTTATAATCATAGCCTTTAACTCTGTTTGGACTGTGAGATGATTTCAAGTCTGAAAAACCACTTGTAACTTTTTGTTTCATAGCTTGTGTAATCGGCACTGTACCTGAATTTACCTTTGATTATTTCATATTTTATTTGCTGGACATTTAAATTTCCATTGATACTGGGCATGAACATCTGAAACGAAAAAAAAATCCACTCCACACTCACATTGTTCCCTCTAAAAAGCTCCAATATTTTTGTGTCCATGTGTTTGGACTCACTTTCATCTGAACTTGCATCACCAGGCATACTGGAAGAGCAATGTCTCCATCATTCCTTTGCAATAACAGGAACGTTACATATTGTTGGTTCGGCACTTTTTTCACACTTTTAGTATATAACTGCAAGTTATGACAAAATGCCAAGCACAGAGGTCGAGGGTACATTAAACAGGCCATGTTTGAATATGATGGACATGTAACCAGGTTGAAAGTCAAAAACATACATGCGTACATTTTGTTGTAAGTGACCTAAGTTGACTGAGAGTTGACAAAGAGTTATTGTAAAGGTGTTTAAGCCTCTGAGTTTCACTGTGGTATCCATGGAATTGTACTGAAATGCACTGGATAGCTCTGTGGCATTCAAAGGGTTAAAGTCAAAGTAAATGTGGAAGCAACAGAGCGTTAAGTGCTTTGTGCAATAATGGTGTTGAATAGAAATTGTGTAAAGGTTGTTGTTTGGTTATGCCTGGTGATGGGCTGTGTGTTTATAGACATGAGTATATACATGGTTATGAACAGGGAGGCCGCTCCCTTTCACCATGGCAAACAGGGTGGCCACTCCCCTTCACATTGTCCAAAGTGAAAGCTTAGGAGGAGGGCAAACAATAAGGAAAAGGGTTTGACTGGGTGACTGTAGAGAAGGTGCAGGAGGAGACGCATAATTGGCCAGCTTCTTCTAATCAGACACACCTGTAGTGGTGAGGGCTTGTTATGATGCTGCTGTTGCTGCCTACACAGCACTAGGCATAGTGGCAAGTGGTGCTAACCTGGTTTCAACAACTCTATCATATCACCATTGCTAATGATCTCATTTTCATACAGTAGCATAATTCTCCTAATCCTTAGATAAACCTGGAACAGGAATTACATCAGTAGCAAATACCAGAATGTCACTATTGGGAGCCAATATTGTTCAATAACAAATCTCCATATCCTAAATAATAATTGGCTAAAAAGTGTGTAACAACGCAGTCATGCACAGTAGAGACTGCTGCACGTGCTGCAGTCATGTGCAGTAGAGACTGCCAGTGACGAGGCTGATACAGAGTGGGATGCTCCGAAGGAGCGTCCAGCTCTGTATCGGCAACAGCGCGGGCAGTCTCTACTGTGCATGACTGCCCCGCGACCGGCTGGCAGTGGCACTGTGGCCCGTGTAACGGGCTCTTCAACTAGTATACTATAAATCATTATAAACACCCATATAAATATATTTTCCAGTTAAAAAGATAAGACTCGTATTATCTATAGCTATTAGAAAAACTAACAAAAACCCCATCGGTACTAGAATGAGTATCAAGAAACAAATATAATATCATCCAATTAGATCAATAAAATTATATTAACTTTTTGAAGTGTTATATATAAATGACCCACACATATTTAAATATAACACCACATTATGTATTCTACATAAAATACATACAATAAATACTCAAATATTAATAGTGTTATAATCTAATCTATCCTAAATATAACCTCCCAGGTTAACAAAGAGCTACATAAGTTATATATATCTATCCTAAATCTAATCCAACCTACCCTTCATAACCATTCATGTTCAATATATAATCCCACTAAACTATATTGTGTAAATCTAATATTATATCTAAAACTAACCTAATCCCCTTTGTGATATTCCTCCACTGGGTGTCTCCAAACATTCATTCAACCCCAAAGGTGTCATCGTATTTAAAAGGAAAATCCAAAGGGATTCTCTGTTTATCAAATGTTGTGTTCTGTCATATAATCCCATTGGTTTTATGTGTTCAATTGGAGTAATTTTTGAGCCTTCAGGGTTTTTTTCATGGCATAGAGAAAAATGCCTAGATACTCCATGGGACTCAAAGCCTTTTAGGATGTTCCTGCTATGCTGACCAAAATGGTTTCTAACATTCTGCGTAGTGCGACCCACATATTGCAGGCCACACACAAATGTTAGCAAATACACTACACAGTTGGACCCACAATTAAAAAAATAATTGTTGGGAAATGTTTCTTTAGTACAAAAGGATGAGAAATTATCTATTTTGTTTGAGATATAGGGACATGTCAAACATTTGGGTTTCCCACATTTATAACATCCCTTTAAAACAGTATGAATAATAATGGTAGGTGAGCACTAATAATATAATAATTGTGAATACTTTAGAAAATTTTGGATGTGTTCTATATAAAAATGTGATATTGTGAGAAATATTACATAAATAACTAGAAAGAGCTGCTCACTTGTCCTGGCGGTCCGGGAGTTTGTTGACAACCCGGTACTGTTATAGCTCGTGGATATAATTGTGGCCCGCCCCGACTCGGTCTCCTCAATGTGAATCCTTTGTTCCAAATGTATTGCCAATAGAGCATAAATATTATAATTCACTTTAGAAATAAACTAAAGAAAACACAACACTTGGGCTTTTAAATATAAAAAAACAAATCGTCCACAGACATTATTTATTAGCGTATAAAAATGAGTGCAAAATTGTACAAATTTTGATTAAAAATAAAGGTAACAATCAATGTGTTTTATAGCACACGGGCTATTTCATTAGGAGTTAAAAAATATGAACTCTCCTCGAAGAAATAGTCTTGCATTTATAGCAATCAGAAATTACGTGGAAGTTCCCTTGTGTCAATTATGACGATTTCAAATTTTTTAAAGGCAATGTATAGATTAACTCATTCCTATTAGAGTTTATTTAAATGAAATGAATGAGTAAACTTTAATTATATGTATGAACGGAGTAAAAGTAGCACCCAGAACTACATAAAAAATTGTTAACATTTAATGCACCATACACTACAGCATTTATACAATTTGATAATGATTGATATTGCTTTTGTATTTTGGAGGCCTGATTATATACAGGCTCCTTCCTGTATCATTTAGAATCACCCATACATATCACAAGTCTCTTTTTGATTCTATACAAATTGTAAAAAGCATTTAAATTGTTAGCAAAGTTAGAATCAACTCAATCATACCAAATACTTTTCTTGGAGAAATCGATGAGTTAACCTTTGAGTTTTTTGCACAAACGGGACAACAATATTAAAAATAAATAATATATAACCCGTATGTGCTGTTTGTTCCATCGTGCAAAAATAAACAAAACATTTCTCTTATAACCTTCAATAACTATATAAATTGTCCATGTTCATATTTCAGTGGACATATTATATATGGCTACCTTCCTACAGTCATTTAAAATGACCATATGTGTCATAAAATTCTTTTTAATTCTGTATATATACATATCTTTAAATTATATTGGCAATACATTTGGAATAAAGGATTCACATCAAGGAGGCCGAGTGGGGGCAGTCCACAATTATCCCCACAAGCTATAACAGTCCCGAGTTGTGAACTAACTCCCGGGCCACCAGGACAAGTGAGTAATTCCACTACAAGTTTGTTTTATATAAAGAAAAGGTACAATTAGTGGGACACACACTTTTGATAACCGGTTTATATTGGCTGAGTGAGGGCAGCCCAAATAATTTCCCCACGTGTTATTTCAGCTTGTCCTCTCTATTAGTGGGTCAAGCGCACCATTATACAAGTGAGTCTTTCAAGAATATTCAAATTGATTGTTGATTTTCATCCATCTTTCAAGTGGATCTTTTCCAATTAGCTGATTATTACGAACTTTATATTTATTGGAATGTGCTAAAAACATAGTTATACATAAAAACAGATCACACTATGTGTTGTAATTTATCTTTTTTACATGTTTGTTGCGTATCGATTATGATCTCACATCGGATATTTGATCTTTGAAGAAAGATAACAAAGCATTGTGCAGATTACACAGATCTGTAAGTGTTAATTAATTTTTCTTTATTGTATACCTTAATGAGTATTGTGATCGTTTGAACAATTTTATATAACTATAATATATTGATATATTGTGTCATCTAATCATTTTTTCGATTTAGTGATATATATTTTTCACATGTAACTACTTTCTCTACACGTTAGTATATTTTATAAGCTCTCACCTATTCACTTATATTAACTTTAAAATAGTGTCCACTGACAAATCCCTATTTTTAGTTCTTTGATTTTTCAACACTTTTCTCATACATCTAAAGTGACTTGGGGCTAGACTATTTCTAAGAGAATGGGTTCTCCTATTTACTACTCTTGGATTTTCCAGGATAGATTCTTTCAAAATAGCATAATTCCTCAGAATGTTCCAATGTTTAACAAATATATCATAAATCTCCTTTGCGCTACTATTATGTCTTGTAGTAAAGAAGGGTACGTCCCTTGTTTTCTCTTCTAAATTCAGGGACTGATTTTCTACCCCCTCAACTATTTCCCTAGCTCTATTACAGGAGTCTTCAATGAGTTTATTCAGATATGAGTTTTCTGCAAATCTCTGTTTAAGTGTTTTGGCTTGTTCATCATAATCGTCAATTTTCGTACTGTTTCGCCTTATTCGTAGAAAATAGCTATAAGGGATGTTTCCTAACCATTTCCTATTATGACAACTATGAGCATTTAAATAGCTGTTCTTATCAATTGATAATTGATTATCAATTGATTTAAAGTAGAATTGCAAGCCCTCCGACTTTACCGGCTGGCTTTATTATAATTTATGGTTTATTCCTCAAATTCTCCAATTCTTCTAACTCTTCACATGATAAATTACAATAAGACAGATTTTTAGATAGTTTTCCCAAATCTTAAATCACTAAAGTTCCAAAAGTTTCCTCAAATCCTCCTCTAAAATAAATTAGGTTAGAAAATTGGGTACATTTTAGTTTCAAATCTGTTGGAACACCACCATTCAATATGAATTCATCATTCAGATCCACATATGGAATTGCCTGATTGCTCTTCTCATCTGTAATTTATTCATTTGGATTTGGCTGTCAATAAATCTGCAAAAAATAGTATGAAGGCTTTCCTTCTGTAAGCCTATTAAATGGGTGGGTGAAACTTTTTGCCTCAAAAGCAAAACAGGAGAAAAACTGCACTTCCCACTGAGTGGAAAATATTTGGAAAAAAGTGCAGATTTTACACCTCACGTCTGAGGGTTTCAAAAAGGGAGCAAAGGAGAGTTACCCAAAATACCCCAAAATCTTGTGCCGCTGATTGGGAAGACATCTGGCTTTTATTATCTCTCTGCTAGTAGAGCCTTGTGGTGTGTGTGAAGGGAGCCAAGGAGATTTATCCCAATAAACCACAATTCTGTGTGACTGACTGGGAAAACACAGTAATCCATAATCAAGGTATCTTCCTGATCAGGCTGTTATTATCTCTGTGTTAGGGGAAAGAAGCAGTTCAATAGGGAGTATGGATTTTGTTTTTTTGTTGAAATAGGGATAGGGACAGTTAATTAAAGAAAAAATCAATCAATAGAAAAAATAGTTTGACTGATTGGTGACTGACATGAGCTGGAACTGAGGCAGACTGGTACTATAAGAGTTATAGTACTATGTCAAGAGCAAGACATAGTTCTGGTGTGTATGCCATTGTTAATGTCCAGCAAATATATTAGTGGCAGTGGTAAGGTGAAAGGAGTAGTAGCAGTGCAGGGATGTGTTAGTAAAGTGGTATTCCAACACCTGACTGCAGCAATGGTTGTTGCAGCATGTGCAATAAACAATGATGATCCTTCTCCTGAGTTTGTCAAAAACCCATAAAAATTTCCACCACCACAGAATTATTAAAACAAATCAAGAACAAGAAGTAAGAACACTGAATATATTGAGTCATATTCTAGTGTTGATGGCATCGTGGAGGAAACTGTATCAGTTCAAACAACTGCTGCATCTGACAGTGACAGTAAAAACACCAGTCCTCAAAATATCAGTACTAAGGGGGAGGGAGGGTGCTGCCATATACCATTGTTGGACCACTAAGACCGCTTATTAATGTTTATGAATAATATAGTACTAATGGAAGCATAAATAGGATGTTGATCTACAGGGAAATATCCAACTGCCATTGGAAGAGAGGGAAAGCATTTTGGGGCCCA
This sequence comes from Rhinophrynus dorsalis, assembly GCA_037306005.1. NCBI lineage: Eukaryota > Metazoa > Chordata > Amphibia > Anura > Rhinophrynidae > Rhinophrynus > Rhinophrynus dorsalis. Next base: position 322,972,578 of record CM074720.1, on the reverse strand, counting down.
CTCAGGGCTTAATTCAAAATGGCTTTAGAGCTTTTTTTTCCTTTTTCTGCCCCAACAGGAGTGATATGGCATATGTAAATATGTGCCAAATGTAAACAATATTTTTATTTATCTCTTCATTTTTCTATAAATTCTGCATTCTCTTTTGGTGTTGTCTGGTTTTTGTATTAACTTGGAAATGTCAGAGGTCCTCTGGCTCACCAGATCTGCCTGCTCTGGACTCTTGTATCTCCCCCTTCAAATGGGCAACATACTCTATCAAATTCCTAGGCATCAATATAACACGCTTTCCTAGCCTGCTCTCCCACCGCAACATTACTCCTACTATTGCACAACTCACTAAAGAACGGTCTTATTGGGTCCCCCTATACTTAAACTTCATGTGGTAGAATTGACTTGATCAAAACAGTTTCCTTTCCCTCTGCATAAATTTCAAATGTTACCATTGCACCTACCAACTAAGGACATCAATATTATCCATCAGAGCTTTCAGATGTTTATTTGGCAAAGTAAGAAACCCAAATTTACTATGGCCAAATTACACCAATCAAGCACAAACTGAGGTTTCCACCTACCCAACATTAGGCTTTATAACAAAGCAAGCCTGCTGGGTTATGCAAAAAATGGATAATAGATTCCTCCAACTTTACAGACAATGTCAGAGTCTAATCCTTCACCCCCACTATAAATTTATCTTACTTCCTCCATGCACCTATAACTCAAATACCACCACATTGCAAACTAAACCCTTTGCACTTTGACACCATAAAGGTATGGCAATTTACCAGGAAGAGCCTTTTCCACAAATCTGCAGTATTATACTTTCTTCCCCTTATAGTTAACTTGATCTCATCATCTTGCTGGCTATCAAGTGCATACTAACAGCAGGGACGGAACCATCACCTCCTGTGCTCACAATGTTGATGGAAAAACTCCTTAATTGTGTTAAACTGTACCGGGATAACACTCTTCAGAACAGGGAACTTGATGGGGAGAAATTTTACAAGCTATAGGAACCATTTCTCTCTACCCTCTCCCATGAGAAACACCAATGCTTTTTACTGGCATGCAGATATATCGCATGGATGGACAGCAGAAACATTAGAAACACAGACTCCCCCTTACACAGCCCCTCTCCCTCACACTAGATTTACTAGCAGCTGATACTCCTTAGTACCTCCATCATAATGGTACCTGGTGGCAGCTCATAGGGGGAAGCTAGTGTTGTTTTACACGTCAATGCTTTGGGGCAGCTCCCCCCTACTTCCATCCCCTCCACTCTTTCTAGCTCCCTTTTGCCTAATCCCATTCACTTGCTACCCCCTCTACATGACTCCCCCCACCTCTATCTCTTTTTACCCTTTGTTATATCTTGTTCAACGGTTGTATTGTATATCCCCTCATGGTCCAGTTACCTCATCTGATTCTGAGCTGACTATATGAGACCCTCTTTTTGTCACTTCAGGCTTAAACCACTCGAGCATATAATTTTCTTCTGCTTTTGGGTTGTACCAACTTTTCAAATTGCTATTATGCTTTATCCATATTGTTAATGCATGGTGTATTACTGAACATAATAATTCTTATACAGTATTTTCCCATAACTTTGTACTGTATATGTTTAAAAAATGTTTTTAAGTTTATTAAAAAAGTTGTGATTTGTTTTTAAAGTCAGCAAATTAATTTTCTTATATTATGTCCTGCATTTATAATTATGTTTTCTTTATATAATAGCCTACACAATGGTAAGCCACATTATTTGGAGTGGGAAACATAAAAAAAAATAAATGTATAAAGTAAACATAAAAAAAGACTTGGCAGCCACATTCACACAATTATAAAAGAGAAAAAAAGGAACGAAAAAATAGATGTATGAAAAAAATATGAATAAAAATAAGTAATTCTCCCCACTAGCAGGCACTCATTTTCTGCAGGATGCATGGTTCTTAGGTGATCTATTATGCTCTACATCTTGTTTGTCTCCACAACATTACAGTGTTTAGTCATTGTGCCACAAAGGGTGCAATGTGTGGACACAAATTGGCATATTCGTACCTCCACAGAATTGCTGTCTGGAGGGGGTAATAGCATTGTTGGAGGAATGTGGAACTGAGTGGAAACACTTTGGATTGACATGGAAGTTGGAAGGGGAGAAGCAACTGGTGGTGGTGGTGGTGGCTGCAAAGGCTGATGTGGGATTGATATTGGCTAATGGTGGGTCTTTGCAGCCAACTTGGTCTTCGTATTATTAGTGGAGATTTTTATGTGTCCATGTTTTTGAAGATGGGTAGTAGAAGTACCAGCAGGGTCAGCACCAGTAGCAGTGGCATGGAAGTGGGACTTTTATTATAATTTTTTTTTTTTTGCATACACATCAGAAGGCATATGCTGCATATGTTTTATTAATACAGATGTGCCAAGGTGGGATCCCTCCTTTCCACTCTTTACTGTGTGTTCACACAGGGTGCATAAAGCATTTGTAGTTTCCAGAATCCGGGGAGGACTTCAGTGCAGGAGGAGGATGAGGAGAAGAAGATGATGTTCTTGTGTCTGGAACAGGTGTTGCAGAGCCTTAGTCTGAGCCAGCACATGATCTTTGGGTTCTGCCGCTATGATTCTCCCCCTCAATCTCTACAGCTGCTGTCACCACCCCTACCACCACATCTTCAAGCCCTGTCACAGGATCCCTCTTCCTGACCGCTCACAGGATCCTGACCTCCTCCTGACCACTCACATAATCCTGCCCTTCTTCTTGCCCATTCACTGCAAGAACCTGACTCCTGCTGCCCACTCACAAGAGGATCTCTGTCACCTAGTACACCAGCCTCCAATTCTACTATCTCTTCTGACTCTGAATCCTCATCTCCCAAATTTCTATTTCCTCTCTGTGCCACTCAATGCTCATCTGGTGAAGAAAGCTGTAGAATGCACAGAATTAATAATCAATGCTATCTACTAGGTTGCTTGGTGAAAACTGTCAAGGGTGGTGCAACTGGTATCACCACCACTGTTGGTGCCGGTGGCACTGGATGGGGCTCCACTGCAGTGCTGCTGCTGGTAGTAGCAGGAGAAATAGAACTACTAACAATTGGTGCCTCTCCTTCTACCTTAGCAAGTGAGAGAGCACCCTTATTTTGCCCTGCCCTATGAGGATGGTTCTGCTCCAGTTCCTCCCCTTCCCCTCCAAATCTTTCTTGTAGACATGACTGAGCATGTCTCTTATTATGAAAAAAAAATTATAAAGAAATATATGGTTTAGAAAATATTGTTATAAAAATATTTAAGATAAAATAATACTCAATTTTAATTACCCTCACTACCCTAACACTACCTGAATTAGAATGCCTATCACTGACCTAACACTAAATCTCTGTTGCTTAATCCTCACTAACCTAATCTTAAATCACATAGAAATCACTATTTTAATTTACATTTTTTTATCTCCACTCCTAGAAACACCTCTACACCTCTCTACTAACAAATTCCACTCTGAAGTGCAGTAAATTATTGTCTTTTATAGTGTAGACTGCTGGAAAATGAAGGGTTGTTATTGTGAGGTGGGAAATTCCTTCATCCTGAATAATTATTGTATAAAGCAGCAGAAAATTCTAAGGAAATTTCCCCCTTGAAACAAAAGAGAGGGTGGACATTCACTTACAAAAGTTTTGTGGAATTTCATGCAGGATAAGAGAAAAATTGTGTATTTTTGGTGAAATTTCCCACTGGAAAGAAGGTGACCTTTTGCCCAACCCCACTGATAAACATATGAAACATATGTATCATTAAATAAAAGAAAACTTTTTTATTAATATGATACTTATGTTTTATATGTTGTGTATATATATATATATATATATATATATATATATATATATATATATACATACACACACACACTTTAATCTTTTTTATGTAGTCAATTGATCTGCACTAGCCTGTGAATGCAGCAGTCCTCACTGGGAGACTACATCCATGAGTATACATTTTATTACTTATTCTGACATGTTTGTTACACTAGAGTGCTCTCCTTCTGTCTCTTCTATCTACAGGAAAAAAGCTGTCTATTCTCAGTGAAATAAGATTTGGGGTTTTTGGTAAATCTCCTTTCTCTCTTCACACTCCCCAAGAGACCTAATACCGAAAACAAATTGCCTGTCCAATGGATTCCCTAAAATAAACTCTAGATCCACTTTCTTTGCCTTTCTGTAGTTCTAAAGTGCTGCTTTCTCTTTATCACAAACACAGAATGGCATGCTGTGGGAACCTGACACTCAATTAACTCTACCACAGAGGGAATAGCAGGGAAACTTTTCATGTGGAGTGGGTGGGTGGAATTAATTCTAACAATTGATTTCAATACAGTTATAAAGGTGGGAAAAATAATACTTTGCAAAAATTTCCCACCATTTTTGGGGCAACCCTAGGAGTTTTACAAAGTTTGTTCCTGTGGTCATTCTATACCAGAAAGACAGAGTATATTTAAATACATTTTTTTATTCCCTAAGGATATATAATATGTTGAAATGAATTTGCAATTTTGCTGTTGAATCTGTTAAAGAGAATGAAGAAATGGATATAAAAGTTGCATAAATCTTAATTCATGTGCATACAGAAAATGTCAACAGAAAGCCAGCAAATAATGATAAAACAGTATTAAACAAACTGTAAGGTTTAATGTAATAGTTACCTATTACAAGAAAAAATGCAATCAATGCAAAAGAAAATTATGCACCTTGACATGACATACAACACAAATAAACTAGTTTATAAGAATAGTTATATAATATAGAATTATGAAAAAAGGAACCCTGCAAAAAGGTTGCTACAGAGCAAGGAAATCAGAATAATTGAAGCGGAAAAATATTTTACTTGAACCAGTAAAAATTAATTTCTGCTACAGCTGTTATAGAAACAGAACAAACAAAAGTTGACATCTTGGCACACGCTAAAGAGCACAATTCTTCAAATGACTCCATTTCTAACAGAGTACAGACCAGTTGTGTGAGAACAAATATTAAAAAACCCTCTTATATATTGATCAGCATATTGAATTAAACAGAAAGGATTTAGTAAATTATTTCTACCCTAATGAGTGTCCATCTGAAACCTTCCGGTAGAATTAAATGGGCCATATTTCTCCCACATCTTTCATAAAGATGTATCTGTCAAATATGGAGTGTTTGGAGCAATAATTCCCAATTCTATAGCTGACCACGCACACAATCTATTTCATCAGTGCAGGTATGGCTTTTTATTAGTTTTCTTCACACATAAATTAATTCCTGTATGGATTAGAAATAGTGGTATAACTATTAATTGGAGGGCCCTATTGTAATTATTTTATGGCCCCCCTAATATCAAAATATTTCAGAGGTGCAAAACTAGAAGCTGGTGGATATTGGGCCCCATCACAACTGAACACTTTGCACCCATTTTAGTTATGCTTACAAATACATCTTATTTGAAATTGCCAAAAGTCAGATTTATTTAATCACTATTTAAATACCTCTATTTGTATATGTTAGAATTCATATTTAACTTTGTTCAGTATAGTCTGTTTTATCTCATGCAATAATATCCAGGGAAAATTGGTTACTTGATTGTTACCTGCATTAAATAGACTATACTGATTATTCATCGTGTATACAGCTTCATAATAGACTATTTGGATTCTTTAGCTTATATTCATAGTCATACTCTGTTTTGCACATTCATAGGAACATAAGAACTGGGAATGTTTCTAATTTAGTGAAAATATGTTTACCTGAAGAGAAAATTGTGAGAGAGTGAGAAAAACAGCTCTTTGCTGACTAATTTTTCAAGAGTGAAACAACTCACAGCATTTTTCTAAGAGAAACAACTCTAAGTAATGAAAATGGAGGGAAGAGAAAACAAAAAAAGCTGAGTCAAGTTAGTACAGAAACTTAAAGAAAAAAGTCAGCAGGTAAACTACATTAATATGTGCTATTACGCATCTTTGTCTTTCAGAAATAAGGACTCGTTTTTTCATCTTGACTAATTGATTTAAACTACTCCGTGGTCACTTATAAATAATTGCTATCCTTTCATTTTGATCTGAATTGTCCATAAGAAGCTGTTGCTGAGCCACAAGCGATGCAAACCAGAAAAAGCTTCTGCAAACTAGTTACTGAATAAAATCATGGTCTATTTTCACATTCTGGTCTATAAAATTCTGTTACAAAATTAATTTTCTATATTTCTAAAGACTTTTAAATACAAACAAACAAAGCTGAAATATGACATTGTACTGCATGCAAACTGGCACTCAGAAACACTCATTTCCAACAGCAACCTTGCATTTCTGCAATTTCTTATAACTAAGTTGCTGCAATAACCTCACATTAGAAAAGTAGGACTAAAGCTAAAATATAACTTTGCTTGTATGAATGGGTATGTTGAAACTTTTACAAATCAATAAGTACACTGTTTTATACTCTGAAAGAACTTAAGACATGATATTTCATGTGCTGTTTTTCTTGAAACTGGAGGAAGCGATTCCCCTTTGCATATATCACTGCCTGATCAGAATTTGAGCTTTACTTAGTAAACATTAGAAGGCTACAAAATTGTATGCAATGCTACTTATTGTTATTTCTTTCTTATCAATGTTGAAACTGTAAATCTGTTTTCAGTGACTGGACTTGGGTCTGTGAAACCAAAATTATGGATTTTCAGTCTTATATGTTGTTCTAAAAGTCTCCACAGTCCGGATCTAGATTATAAATGTAGAAAATAAAATTATTCAAGGTTAGCTTTAGTGGTGACAGTGACATGTTAGGTATATTTTATTCTATGATGTTTCTACTGGTTATAACTGGATAATAAATCATCATTTTGATCACTGCACCAGTTTCACTTGACCAACTGCACTTTATAGGATATGCTTATTTGTATGCATTAAATCCAGACTGAAATGCTGAACTTCTATTTGCTTATATTATAGAAATACATTTAATTTGTACAGGATGGCATGTTGTTTAATGTATACCAACTCTTCTTGAAATACTGCTAATACATTGTTATAATAACTCTCAACCAAATTCACTGAGTGTTCTGACAGTTTAAATACATATAAAAATTGAGCCAAATATTTCATTTGATAGTTATACATCTGGGTAATTTTAATGTCTGTTATGAAATTCATCCAAGAATTAGAAATGTAATTATTTCTGGGTTTTTAGCTGTCTAAAATGCAATATATCAAGCCTATTCTTCTTGTTTTTATTTTAAGGGTTATTTTGGTAAACATGTTAACAATTTGCTTTTTCCACATCCTATGTAATAATTCACTAAATGTGTGTTTGTCAGAAGCCATCATGCACAGTAGAGACGGCTGCACGCTCTGAAGTCATGCGCACTACAGACTGCCCTGCACCGCAGCTGAAATAGGGGGGGCTCTAGCAGAGAGGACTACTGTCTGAATTTGGAGTGCTCCGCTCCGTATCAGCTGCGGTGTGGGCAGTCTCTACTGTGCATGGCTGCACTGCAGCCGTTGCTGGGTGGCACGGTGGCCCATGTACATGGGCTCTTCAACTAGTATATACTGTTCAAGGCTTGATACTAACATGTAGTCACCTCAGACCTGGGATTACTATAGCTCCAGTGCTTGTGTGGAATGGGAAAGGCAAGTAAGAATAAAACTGTAGTTAAATGGGTGACAATACCATGTTAGTAAAGGCCCAGTTCCACTTCTGTTAAGCCAGTGAATGGGTAAACTGTAAGGGTTTGACTACATCATCCTTAAGGCAATTAATGCTTTCATAGTTATAATACTTTTACAATTTTAGTAAATAGTACTGTTACATTTTAAGTGGGTGATTTTGAGTTAAAAATGTTTCCCTCTAACCACTAATACTTAAGACGTTATGGCATAAGAGTAAAACCAAAATAGTTGTAGTATTAGTATAAGACTGCCTAGACAGCTATCTAGTTCACTGGCTAAAGACTACGTATATATACTATTCATGATTGCATATGAAGAGGATCTTTCTCCTTTTCAAATTCTCTTTGTGGAAGCTTCTATCTTTACAGTATTTGCATAATTATTAATTCTCATAAATTTATTCTAGCCATTTGGTGGAAGCTGGTATATTCTAACAAACTCATAAGGGGGACTGAGGATGAATGAGGCAATGTCATCACAGTAGAGCAATTTATTATGCAGGCTGTGCCACACAGGTCAAAGATCTCAGTTCAAAAGAGGTTGAAAAACCCGTAATTTCTATCTAAGACTCTTAGAAGCATTGCACTGAATGAAAAAGCAAATTTGAATATATAATTTTAATGAACTAAAAGCTGGTAGATGACATATTGATAATAAGAACAAAATAAGTGTGACAGATTAGGGGTGGGTGAACATGTTTACACAAATGCTAAACATGAAAAACCAGGCATTCCTCCCACCCATGGGAATTCCTGTAAAAAAAAAAAATATTTTTTTTTTTTCAGTGTTTTCATTGCATTGAAATCATGGATGAAATTGTAACTTACCCCACATAAAGTGATCCACCTCAGGCTAACTTGCCAGTCTAAAAGGGAGTGTCAGTTTACAGCACATTTTCAGTCTATACTTGTGTGCGTTTGACAGAGAGAGAGCTGGTGATATTTTTACTCTACCTAGTGTGAAGGCAGACAGACAAAGAAAGATGAAGTAGCTTGATTTAACCCTTTAAGGACAGGGAAAATCTGAGGTGGATTTCACTTAAGGCCAGGAGCAATTCTGACCTTTTTGACCATGTCTTTGTTCAACAGTGTTTTCCCTCTAAGTACTTTATTTTACAGATGATAATGATATACCATTTTTTTAGCACAAATAGGACTTTCTTTTGATACCACACTTATATGAATTGCCCACCATTTATTTTGTACTCTTGGGATCATTTGGGCACAAAGGGTTAAATTTTAATGGAGACTGCATGAAAGGTATGATCAGTCAGTCATTCCTACAAAATGGACGGTTTTAAGTGGGCACTGTCCCCCTGGGTGAAAATCCCCATGTCCCTTTTCCCACCCTATTTTCCCACTCTTTTATTGATTAAATTTGACGGTGTGTATAAATGTATTACATGGCTCCACAACAACCACACTTCCAATTTTGGTAATGGACATGTCGTTTTTTTTTTAAAATACATTTTTTTTTTTTTTTTTAAATGGTGTTGTGTCTTGTTTAAAAACAAAACAAAACAAAACAAAAAAAAAAGTTGATTTTAGCAGGTCAAAAATTGACCTGCATCCAACCAGCCTCCAGCACAGCAGTGAAGGGTTTAATACCCCCTGCTGCTGCATTTTTTTAACCACTAGATGTCTCCTCTCTGCTTCTCTGTTCCTTACTTTGATCCTAAGGGACAGACAGGCAGAGTTGAGACACAGAGGCAGTACTGCCGCTTTCATTTGCAGTGCTGGTACATGTGATCGCTGCTTGCAGCAATCACATGATCCGGCACAAGTGAAAGTGGCTGAGACTGAACGCTTCGGTACTGGATCGCTCAGTCTCAGCCTGTAATTAATGATAGCAGCATGCATGAAGGCGCGCTGCTATCATTTAACCCATGACGGTCCAGGACCGTCATGGGTCCTTAAGGCAAAACAACCCATGATGGTCCTGCACTGTCATGGGTCATTAAGGAGTTAAATAGTATTGTTGGCAGCCAGTATTATCTGAACAGGTGGAATGTATGAAGTGTGAGTGTGAAAGACTTTTACAGAAACTTAAATACAAAACTTGAACGATGGGTAAATTGACAGTCAGATAGAGAGGTTATCCTACCTCAGCTAAGAGTTTACTAAGACAAAAATAAACAGGACAAGCATATACTGTGGTGTGGTAGACTCTGGTGCATCATCTACTGCTCTGCTGTGCTTTTTCCTTATTGCCATTTTCAAGCTGCTGACTCTGAAGCTAACAAGTCTATCCTGTACTTTACTATAAAAACTAACACTGCAGTGCTTGGGAGAGAAAAAGAAAGTTTCTGAAATGTTGACGCTAGATACTGTAGGAGCAGATGGAATTATTTTATTTAAGGAGCTGTCACATCACCTCCCTGTGACAACCTAGACTCTAGTTTGAAATGTCACAGAGCCACAAAGACAGGGGAAAGTGTTAGAGTGCAGAGCTACGAACACTAATAGTTGTGCAATCTTGCTGCAGCCAAAGGTGGGAAAAGGTGCCAAACACAAAGCTGGATAGCACAAACCAGTTAAGCTATACTATGCTCAGGATTACTGGGCATGTTATGTAGAAATGGTCAGAATTGGAGTTCTAAACAAAATACTGATTGCAGTACCGGAACAGAACACTAGAAAGACTAGCTGCAGTCAGGCTGCAATATAGAGACTGGACACAAGGTGGACTCACTAGAGACAAGCTGCAGTAAAGGCACAGAGCACTGGAGGCAATGTAGTGAAAACCAGCAAGAGCAGGGCAGCAGAAGAGCTACCTGAACAGAAAGCAGCACTGCAAACAATTAAATATACAATGGTTCACAATGCCCAAGCATTCAACAGCAGCTGAGAAGCAGGGGCAAATATAAACATTTTTAACAAGGCTGAAACTATCAAGGACACAGCACAAGCAGAGTTTACAATTTACAGATCAATACAGGAACAAGTAGCAAGCAATGCCGTGGTCAGGAAATTGACTGGTTCAGCAACAGGATTAATTCAGTTTTAGTGGATCAGAGTAGGAACATGCAGCAAATGAAAGCATGGTCAGGAACAAAGCCTGTCAGTAATTGTAGAGCAAGAGCAAATAGTATGCACATGAACAGGCTAAACAGGTATTGTGAAAGCACCATTGCAGGGAACAGATGGCTACGTAAAGGAGATCACATACTAAGTATTAAGACTGTTTTCTAGAAGCTTGAAAGGATTATGGGTGAGATTTATACACAATGACCCTTACAGTGACAGGGACAGTTTAAAAATATAATTTTGACTGATAGGTGACAGATATCTCACCTCAGCTGAGACTGACAATGACAGTGAAAATCATACATCATACATTATTTTCAGACAGTCAACAACAAAGAAGACATCACTCAACACAGACAAGAAAATGTGGTGCATATATTGGTGCTGCTTCTGTGATGTTGTCCTGTGAAACTAAGCAAACTTTAATTCTTTCTTTAGCCCTGTAGGGGTCATTGATTTTAGAAGGTATATACACTGATATAAGCATCCTACCTTAAAAAGAATTTGGTGCATATACATTCAAAAATTAAGGGTTCCTTCTAGAGGAGGATCTCAACCATATAAGGCTTTTGATTGTATTGAGAGTATTTGTGTTGATTTTGATACAATCTTTGCCATTGTGAGGCTATGAGGTAATTTGTGAATGCTGAGAGAGTGAGGATATATAAACTACCTTAAAGTCATTTTTCCACTAATCCACTTCTCCACATACAATTTATACTTCACTTTGCATACCTTCAAACATTTTAACTGGTTAATGAAGACACAGTCATATGAAATCAATATAACTTGCTCTGACAAAAGAAGAATTTGTTTTTAAGCCACACAACTTCCATATTTTTTTAAGATACAGACTGAACTGCAGAGCTTGCATTCTATATAGCTGCCCCACAGTGTTACAGCACAGATATAAACTCATCTTACACACACACATGTACCATATATAATGTACCCATACCACATTCCCACCAAAACCACAATATCAAAGGTAAATACTCCTGTGTCTCATCTAATGTTGTCTACCGCATCATGTGTGTGAAATATCCCCAAACTGGACTGTATATAGATGAGACAGGACAAACCCTAAGAAAAAAGGATGAATTCACTTAGGTCCAATGTGAACAACAAAAGAGACACCCCAGTGGATTGAAATTTTTACAGAACGGACCACAGCATTATAGATCTTCAAGTGACTTTTTTTATGGGAAATTTTAGGACACAGAGAGACAGAAAGATCTGGGAGAATAAACTAAATCCAAGTTTAACACTCTGAACTGTGGCTTGAACCAGGGCAACGAATTTATGTCACATTAACCTACAAAATAAACATATTTTGGTCCCGTTGGGTACAAGAGGGTGACACAGTTTTTTGCAAGCAGTGGACTGTGCACCCCTCTGGAGATTGGAGGATTAAGTGATACATTCTATTGACTACAATATAGAATTCACTGGAGCATAAAAAAGATAATTAACATTGTTTGCATATTCCAGTCCACTTCAAAGAGACTTTAAGAGACCCTAGGGAATGAATTTTGGTTATGCTTATAAGTAGTACAATTTATATGTTGAAATAATGTGCGTGAGTTTTAAAGTCATGTATTGTGCATTCAGCCTCCATTCTTGTTATACCTGAAGAAGACACCAAGTTGTCTTGAAAGCTTGCCTCTAGGAGCCACTCAGTTGGAGAATAAAGGTATAATTTTTACTCTGCTAGTCGCTTAAATTTGATAGAACTCACCCACAGTGTTATAGTATAGATACATACTACATCACAGAGCTTGCATAGAACTGTCTCAAAGTGTTACAATACAAATAAAGACTGAATCACAATGCTGCGTTCTATGGAACCAGTCTACCTTGTTCTAGTTTGATACTAAATATAGAGCTTACATTCTTTAGAAGTCACTCACAGTGTTACTGCTGCCCTATAGCAGTACAGTACATGTACAAAGTGAACCACAGAGATGACAGTCAACAGGAAATTGGACATTCAGAGTTTATAATCCAAAGACTGATAGAACATAAGTTAATTCCTAGGCTACTAGAGATGTATATAGAATTTAATAGATTAGAATAGTAATGCTACACTTAACTCCCTGAATGATACAGATGTCTCCTATGTATTGTGAAGTCTTTCACTTCCTACATTAGCCCTGTCAGTGCCAGAGAAGTATGCAAGACATTGAATTACAATGCATTGTACACTGTTGAAACTCAAAGTGTAGAATTTATATAATGTTACTTCAAAGAAGGCAATAATGAAAATAAACATACTACATGTTGTACTGCACTTTGTATTTTTCGCAATAATTCACTCTAAAAGGTTTAATCATATAAAATGTTTAAATAATATCATTGTTATCTGTACAAGCTCCAGGGGCAAATGGTTCCTTGCCCCCTGGGTCAGTCCATCCCTGCTTCAGAGTTGAGCCATATTACAGTAAACTGGCCAGCTTGAAGTGGGCCCATTCATCAGCTTGCAATGTCCTGTCTCTGTTGCTGCCCTTCATGCCTGCAATGTGTGACTAGAGCTAGGGGATATACACAGACCCCTGCTTCTATCGCTCACTTTTTCTAGTTTTCATCTTGCATACTGCATAGAGAAAGTGAATGACAGGGTTATAGAAGGGCAGGTCTGTTCACAATGCAGGCATGAAGGGCTATGGCAATGGTGAGCTTTCATAATCTGAAGAATGGACTCGCTTGCAGTTTGCTGTGGACATGCCCCTTTTTATGTTTTTATTTATTTCTTTTATGTTGGTACCACTTGCTACCTCAAGAAACATCACCGCATGATGCACATATTTTATTGTGCCTCATTATAGGAATGTTCTTGAAGGGAAGAATACAGGATGTTATTTTTTAATAATAAAATAAATTAACCTAAAGTTGTTTGTGAGAGAACACCCACTCTAGCAAAAATAGATTTTGATCACCTTTCTCAAATGATGGGGGAGGTAATCAGGTTTCATTTAGCAAGGTGACATTCATCAGCAATGATTTCTCACTCATCATAGACTAGTGGGCTTTTTCAGCCCTGGTCACAGATATTTAAACTACTGTTAAATGTCTAAATGGACTACATACTCTAATTTCTGCTTTGTTTGTGTCTCTAAATTTACTGAGGAATCATGTACACTTTTAAGGAATGCTATATGTACTTACTTTGTGGGTGGACTCTACAAATAGGTTGTGTTTCTGTCTCTTCAGATTTTTTTGTTTTTATTGCAATGTTGTTATTTTTACTTTATTGTGAGGGGAGGTGGGTGCTGGGAAATTTCTGTGTAGGGCGATGGTTTGGAATTTGACTTTAATAAATTTATAATTGATTTAATTGTTTTTTACATTTTTAAATTACTGTATTGTCATGATAACCCACTGGACCTGTCAATCATTCCTGTTCTAGCTCTCTCCACCTACTCATGTTGAACACCTCTGTACCAGTCTCCCATAGGAATATTCTCCTTTTTATACCCTGCATGAACAACTACTCGTTCTGGCTGTTTGACTTCTGGCTTTGTACGACTACCCGACTCTGGTCTGCTCATTATCCAGATGGCCTGTGCTTGTTGCTCGACATTCAGGGTTCCTGTCTAAGCTTTACCTGCTGGCGTTCATCCTTAACACCAGCCTCTGCCGCTGCAAGGGTATAAGGTTACACTAGCTATGATCTATACCCTCACCCTCTATCCAGGGCTTCCTAGCATATACAGATACTTGTGTACCCAGTAGTCCTTTCACATTATAATTATACTACGAATGTGAGCTTTGAGTTCCAGGAATAGGCAATATCTTTTTTTTTTTTTTGCATATTAATGCCTAAAATACATAATCTTTGTGTTCATCATTATCACATTACCGCTTTAAACTCCAACCCCCACCCAGTCCTACTCACTATTCCTAACTAAGCATTAACACTTGATTCCCTTAACTGTTGTTCTAGATGCAGCATAACTATTGCCTTCTCCTACTACTATTAGTAGTATTGCAATATCAAGCCCCTTAGTAATGATGATGTAATAAATACTAGTCCCTCAGAAACTGTTCAGTCTGTGCAATTTAAAGTATCGAGATTCTGCACTTACAATGCAAATGTTGCTATTTTTTGTCTGTAAGCAGGAGGCATGCAGAATCACATCTAAGCCTATTCTCATTGATTTCCCACCTGAAGCACAACAGGTGTGATTGGGAGACACACCTGGGGCACAACAGAGATAGATTGACTGACAGCAGTAAGAGTAGCAGCACTGCTAAAAGGCCCTCCTACAGGAAAACTTCCAGTTTTCCAGCTCAAGTTTGGTTCTCTGTTTGGCAGAATACTAGGAAAGTTGTTCATTGTATTAAATAAGTTAACACATAGATGGTATCTAGTGCCTTCTTATTTAGCTAAATTTCAGTCAACTTCATCAAATAAATGCAGGAAATGTTTAAAAGAGTTGGGCACCCACTACCATTTGTGGTGGAGCTGTGAAAGGATCCAGTCATTGAGGGAAAAGTATCACAGTGCAGTTTCTCCCCTTATGTCACTCTCGCTTGTGCTGCGCTCCGATTGATTGAGCCTGTTTGGTCCGCCCCTGGTGACCTTTTTATACTGGACCAGTGGCACCTGTCAGGTGCCCTTTCGTGGTTTTCCCGAGCCAGTTTTGCTGTGCTGTGTTCCTGCGTTCCTGATTTCCGGTGTACCATCTTGGCTTGCTCTGACTACGTTCCTGTGTTCCTGCTCCGTGATTTGACCTGGCCTGGCTGACGTTCCTGCTCGTTTCCTGATCCGGCTTGTCTGAGAACCTGCTCCATGATTTGACCCGGCCTGGCTGATGTTCCTGCTTGTATCCTGACCCAGCTTGTCTGAGAACCTGCTCCGTGATTCGAACCGGCTTGTTGACGTTCTTGCTCCGTGCCCTGCACCAGTTACTCCTGCCCAGCCTACGTTCCAGCCTCCTCTGTCGCCACGGCAACATTTTGACTGCCTCCATTTACTGTCCGGAGCGGCTGCAGTGGTTAACCTGTGCTGTGCTAGATCCTGCTACTGAGCTGCTTCCTGCAGAGCTGTGTTCCAACTATTGAGCCGTTAACCGTGCAGAGCTGTGTTCCAACTATCGAGCTGTTAACCCATGCAGAGCTGTGTTCCAACTATCAAGCCATTAACCTGTGCAGAGCTGTGTCCCGGTTCTGAGCCTTCAGTCTGGTACAGAGTGTTGCTTTGGTGCTGAGCCATTTCTCTCCTTGCAGTACAGTGAAGTTTGTTACCGCGCCCAGTAGGCACACGGCTCTAGCTGCTACTGTGCACGTCTCTGTGGTTACGTCCGTGGGGGCTATTGGCTCAAGCTCTTGCAATCCAGTTCCTTCAATTACGCCCGTGGGGGCTATTGGCTCAAGCTCTTGCAATTCAGTTGCTTCCATTACGCCCGTGGGGGCTATTGGCTCTAGCTCTTGCAATCCAGTTACTCCCGTTATGCCCGTGGGGGCTATTGGCTCAAGCTCTGTCAGTCTACTTGCTCCATTAATACGCCCGTGGGGGCTACTGTTCAAGTGCAGCAGGTTCTGGGCGGCAGGTTCCTCTTTGCTGGACAGTTTTCTCAGTATTACGAACTTTTGGTGTTGAGTCCTCTCCACCATTCACTGCCTTTATCACCTTGGGCGTGCCAAACATCACAACTGAGACGGACTGATTATTCTGTTAACCCTTGTATCTCTGTACTCAGTATCTGTCAATTGCCTGTGCTATTTTATGCTATACTTGTATATTGGTCACACTATTGCCTTCCTGCTGCTACGCAGTGCTGCCTATAGGGGATGATCTTTGTCCTTTATTTTGTTCTTAATAAAACTGCATTTTATTTCACCTACTGGATTGAGTGTCTTGAAAACCGTGACAAAAAGGTTGCGTAAGTAGTGTCTCTTTTGTTGGATGCGGAGTGCAAAATCTCTCCACAAGCTTTTCTCTTTCACATTTATCAACATGGAGCGAATAAGTACATTAAAGTCTTACTTATTAATGTTTTACTCGCTTGTAAAATATGTTTCGGATAGATATTGGAAGAAACAGGAGACTCCCACCTGGATAGAGGTTAAATCTCAGATTCAGTATCAGGTGGACTCGGAATCCTTTTTGCATAATAGTGTAGTAACAAGAAGAAGGGACAAACAGACAGGGCACCCCTGTCTATATCAATCAGTACAAAGATTGGCCGTCACCAACACCCTTCAGATTTGCACTCACAATTTGATTATGTCAGTTATGGCATACGCCAGGATTGACTATTAAAGCAGCTAGGAAATACACATTGCTCCCAGAAACAGTAGACTATAATAGGCAGCTTCTCTCACACGCTCTCCCCCAGTGGTAATTGAGATATAGTGATGGTCAAACCCAAAAACAAAGATAAAAGCACCACAATAGTATAACACCGTTATAGTGTATAAATAGTGAACTGAAAGATTTTCATTCTACTCACATGTTGAGCATGTCAGATGGTTGATATCAACAAATCTGACGCCAAATGCATACGGAGAATTGTGCCATCTCCGTTCGGGTAACACAAAGGAACTCCTCTGGATGAACAAGAGGTGACTGGCGTATATGTTCAAATAAAAACTTTATTATATAAAAGATAGGCTTGTTTGTATGTCATAGTTGAGTGGACTGAAGGATTGTGGAAATATTCATAGGCTGACCCCCTAAATCATCCCTTTCCTTCCTTTTAATAAAATTGTATACAATAGGTTTTCATTCAGGGTTTGTATTGGGTAAATGTTTTTCTTTTTAACTATGTATTAAGCTATTTTTTTATAACATATATTGTGATTTGTATATTTGTATATTTGTGATGTGTTTTGTCTTTTGTATGTTTAAAATTCAATAAAGGAAAAAAAAAAATAGCCTCTATGAGGATGTCAATGGCAATGTAAGAAAAGCTCATTACTTGGAGTTTGATAGTTATGTTTTTTCATATTAAATATATATCTATCTATATATATATATATATATATATATATATATATATATATATATATATATATATATAATGTATTTGTAACAAACCTGGGCACATAATAACCATTTTACTGGAGCATATTTTAGGGATATTCTTATAGAAGAACATGTAAATCTATTGGTGTGTTTGACAGATCCATATGGACTGGAAATGTTCACTAGTTTATCATATGTTTTTATGTGAAAATATGTCTTAAAGGGAAACTAGCACAATGATAGCACCCCTGTTGGCAGATTTCTTTTCCTGGCAGAAGACCTGCCAATAAAGCCAAGGCTCTACTGTGAGCTTTGATGGAGCACTCCTGGTGCACCCTTGCTGGTCCCTTGAGAATAGACTGAACACAAAAACTGAATATTGCATTTCGGTTTGCTTCAGACCTGAATGTCCACCACAGAGTGACTACAGAGGCTTTGCATTGGAATTTGCTGATAAGAACCACATAGTTTCTGGTTGCTTCCAGGTGAGCTTTCTGTCTCCTTCAGATGGCTGGTAGGAACTGTTTTAGGGCCACACAGTGCAGTCCTGGGCTTTGGCTGCCATAGAATCAGACATCAAATCTGCACTACTGGGAGAGAGATCATGTGAACTAAAAAAATAGGGCCTTGTGTATTATAGCAAACTGGAGAAATTCTACAGTAAACAACTACACCATAGGGGAGAAATAAGCATTGCCAAAATACTCATTCATTTAAATGGACCGTTTAACCAGTTGAATGCTAGAGAGGTCTCCAATGCATTGGTTCACAATGCACTATAAGCCTCTTCAGCATTCAAGAGATTAAAAGCCCCATTTAATTTAATTTGAATGTTTATTTGTCCCCTCTGCTGCAGATGGTTTGCCCCAGAATTACTCCAGTTTGCTTTTATGCACAAGACCCATTGAATGAAAAAGTCAACTATTGTATTTATTGGGATATCCATTTAGCAATCATTACTTCATATACATTTAAAATCTCTGAAAATATATAAATAAATATACTTACATTCTTCCCAGTCATCAAGATATGCCGTCTGGAAAATATCAATTTGATAACTGTTAAATAAAAGGAAATTTAAGGACGATGACTATATTACATAAGCTTATTCTAACAATTTTTAAGACTTTTATTTCATGCAATAACTTTTTCACCTGTTCACAATACTTCTTACACCTCCAACAGCTTACATTTCCCATGCTAATTTGCTCATTTCTTTTTTTTTCATCAGACACCTCTTACTGATCCCTGTAATGTTAATTTTCTCACTATCACACATTTGTAATGTATTATTGTTCTTTGTTTCAAAAACAATTTCTGAACAGCATTTTACAAAGGCATGTCTATGGTACTGACATCTTATGTATAACAATATACATGTATAACTCAGATGTTGGTTAAATGGAAAATATGTTAATGTAAAAAGGTTTGCCTGAAAGAACAGAATAATGCTGCTGCTGCTGATTACTATTGTACAAAAAATGAAAGGGAGTAGGTAAAAAGAACAAATGAATGATCTTTTCATAAAATAAGCTCTGATTTAAAAGGAAGTCACTTTATCTGTATCTTTGGCCTTAGCTTTAATTTACTTGATTCATTTGGTTAAAGTGGAAGTTTTTTTCCTGGATCACAGTTTAACATATTATATTAAACAAATGTGCTATTTTTGTGCTTATCATATTATTTTATAAAATTTCAATATATTCCATACTCATGGTCAGTGTTTAACATGCATGAAGATTTGTGACATAAAATGTATTTGTCTCATTGATACAAAAGTAGGGGAAATGTTGATTCACCACAGAAACATCATTGTCTTGGCTCCCATAATTTCAAAGAAAAAAATAATTATGAGAAATGTATACCACAGGGTAACCATTGCAGTCCTACAGTATGCGTTTTTCATAAACACTGCCCATTAAAATTACTGACTTATAGAAGCACTAGAAAGATTGTACGTCATTGTCATGGATCTATCAAGACAAGCTGAGGAACCCTGTGTGCAAACTACAGCAGGGCTTGAGAACCATTCATTTGTTCTTCACCTGGTGAGATACCCACCAATCCTGCACTCCAATCATGATGCAGTCTTCATCATGTTGTAATTTAACCCACTGTGGTATGTACTAATATGCACCATTTCTGCACCAATACTGCACTCCAATCCTGATGCAGTCTTCTTCATGCTGTAATTTAACACATTGTAGTATGTACTAATATACACCATTTCGCCACCAATCCTGCACTCCAATCCTTATGCAGTCTTCTTTGTGCTGTAATTTAACACATTGTCCTATGTCTGCCTTCCCCATTCCCTTCATACCCCCCCCCATGTTCGTTCAATTTCTTATCAGCTGTTTTAAGGGTGTCACACCTGATTACACTCAGGGCAATCCCAATATACAATAATTTGTAATAGAGATCACACAGTCAGTCATTCTCAGCAGGGAAACCTAACTAGTTTAAATTCAGGCACATATAGGGGGAATTTAAAGGGGGGGGTGAATCAATAGCTCCTCTTTCAAAGTACACCGGTTTCTAAGTGCATTGAAGCTACTGTGTCATAGCCACTTAAAGAGAGCAGGTAAGTAAACAAAAAGGAATAAAGTGGAATTGGAGGGAAGAGATTAAAAAAAGTTACAAATATAAAGTTCTCTTACTAAACAAGCTTTGTTAGATGTTATATTTCACCTGTTTTTGGATTTCCTGTTTCTATTCCCCCCTGCTATCCCTATGACATGCATACCAAAATGAACATATTTCTACTATCTGTTCCAACCATTCCACTTTTAATACCATTTTCCTTTTACCCCCGCAATCATGCTCCTCACTTACACCATAACATTTGAATCCATCATAGATTTCTGCATACATGTGCATTACCTTCTGAGTGCTGGTGGTAGAGAATTAAAAACAAGCTCACCCAGCCCCAGTAATTATAGCAGCAAATGCACCCTTTCACTATATGCTCACCACAAACAATTCACAACATTTTTTATGCATTTTATTACTTGCCTTGGCAAATTACATATAAACCAACTCTGGCCCTCAGACAGCAATAAATCACAACTTCACCTTTACAAAAGGTCTATCTTTTGTGCACTGCACCATATGCAATATACTTCCCAAAATGGATTAACTAATAGCATGGTATTATGCATACAACCAGAAAATACTTATTGTCACTGAATCCTGATACTGCTATTGTCATAGAAGGAAACTCATGCTTTAGGAGAGACCGCGCAAAGTGAGAAGGAGGTATAATCATACACATACAGGAATCTATAAACTTTATGCTTTCATTGCTGGCAAAATTCTTCTTACCCTCTGAAAACAAATCATAAATGTTGGCATCTACCATCCTCCAAATACGCCAGCACATCCCTTTCAGACATAACCCATCATTTCAAGGATATTGCCATTCAATACAAGAAAAGTGAGCTGTTGGTTCTTGGAGACTTTAATATTAATTGGCTGGTCTCCTGGAATGAAAAATTCTGTTAGTTCATTTAGAACATTGAACATATAATAGCTAATATCCTCCCCTACATGTATAAATCTTAAAACATCCAACCACACCCTACTTAAATGGATCCTTTCATCCTGCCCAAGCAGAATCTAAGATGCAAGCATACTAGCAAATGTGTTTAGCGATCAGTCCATAGTCTACAGTGTTCGCAAAATAAAACCAGTGAAATCACGTTCCATATAGAAAATATAATGTTCAGTTCTTCCTAAATTGTTCATGATACAGAATGCATCTAATACCTAATCTAGACTCAGCAATTGACTTTCTTGACTCAGAATTCTTACAGGTCTGTAATACCCATGCCCCACTAAGGAAGATCAGGGTAAGTGGGCCCATCTACCCTGGGTCTTGGCTGACTTAATTGAGTTACAGTTTCAGAGATGCCTTAGGGACAAAATTTAAACAAACTGGCTCTGCTTATGATCATACTACATACAGGCAATTGAGGAATACTTGCACAAAACAAACAAAACTAGCAAAAGAGCAATATTTTACTGGCAACTTGACCAGTAATATATCAAAACTGGCCACATTTTGGAAGGTTATTAAAAACATCCACAACTCCCCTAACCATTCTCACCCATTAACTATAAAAATAGGCAAAAAAAACTCTACAGTGCCCCATAGCAATAGTTAATGCATTCAACAACTACTTTGTTGGATGTTCCACCACCCTGAAAACACCCTCAAAACAAAGGTAATTCTGAAGTACAATTGTGCATGGAAAGCCTCTGTCACCTGATACCTGGTCCAATGATGCTAATGAATTCAGTTTCATGTCAGCTGATGAAAGTGAAATATGTGATCACCTCCTGAACCCAAAAATTCAATTGCAATCTGGCCCTGAGCAACTACTAGCAATGAGCTCAGTGCCTTGGTCACTGCTCTGCCCTGCCCAACCTATTACATCATCAATAAATACCTCCCTGTCATCCGGGTACATTCCCAAAGCATGGAAAGTGGTTAGAGTTGTGCCTATCCACAAAATCCTACAGAAATTTATCAACATGTGGCTATTGCTAACAATATTTCCCTTCTGCTCAAAGAAACAAGTGGGGTTCCCCAATCCCCAAGGCTTGATTCTTGGCCCTTTTCTGTTTTCTCTGTTCATAAATTATCTGTCCATTGTTTTCAAAGCATCAGTCATAGACTATGGGGAAATAGTATATGCTCCCAGGCCGCAAATCCATCTTGGTAAACTAAACCCGACACACTGTATAACTCATGTTTCCACTTTATCATCCAATCTAATTACCACTACCCATCAGTGTGATATGTATAAATTGGCTAACACTCGAATTTTGACATGCCTTTCACTTTTGTTGCTTATTATACAACCACTTCTCCGAAAAGATACCAGTCTACCTGAGTAATATGCTCACTCTATATATGCATGTATGTTTATTTGTTATTTGTGTGTGTGTGTTTATTTGTTATTTGTGTGTGTGTATATATGTATATATATATATATATATATATATATATATATATATAGCAAAAAAAGGCAGCGCACTCTCGGACTTTCAAAATTCAAAATACCAATATTTATTGGTCTAATATGCAACGTTTCGGTCCTCTTATGGGACCTTTATAAAGGTGCACAGCCTTTTTTTGCTATTTTATTATTCTGGAGCACCCGGTACATTTATTTGGAAGCGTGAGTGCATATACATTTTTTCGTTTTATATATACACACATCCATTGTGTTTGACACAACATAACATGATAAGCACCCAGACGTTTTGAGGATTTATTAACTGTGAGTGCATCTTTTACAATTATTTATGCATATATGCAACTCTTTACTGTAAACTCGTCAGGTCTCAATGTGTTCTTTCTGGTAAAACATTTTCTAAACAAATAAAAAAATAAAATGCCTGTTTGTCTTTCTCATTTTTTTTTTCATTGTTTCACTCTGTCTCATCGTTTCTCAGGCCGTCTCTCTCAGGATGTTTGTTTGTCTCTGTCTCAGACAGACAGAAAGACAGACAGAGAGAGCCTGAGAAAGAGACTATATATCTCTCTCTCTCTCTGTCAGTTTGTTGCCCTCTTTCTTTGTCTCTCAGGATCTCTAAGTCTGTCTCTTTGTGTACATCTGCCTCTCTTAGTCTGTGTCTCTCTAAGTCTGTCCCTCTATCACTCTCAGTGCACCTGTCTGGCTCTCATTCTCTCGGTCTGCCTATCTCTATCAGTCTCGCTCTCTCTCTCTTTCTCTGTCTGTCTAGCTGGCTCCCTGTCCTTGTTTCTCTGTGTCTCTTTGTGTATCTGCTGCTCTCAGTCTCACTCTCTGTGTCTTTCTATATATTTCTCTCTATCTCTGCTTCATGATTTTTTTACTATGTCTAATCTTTCAATCTTCCTCTCTGTCTGTCTCTATCTATCTAGCAGGTGTGTGTGGCATGGCTTTTTCTGTGTATTGAACAGTTTTTGCTTTTTTAAGTTTGTATTAATGGTCAGGCCTCATGGTGGGGCATCAGGACCCTTCCTGATGCCTCCAGATACTGATCTCCCAGCCAATTTGCCTGATCTCTCAGCAAATTCACCTGGAAGATCAATATTGGTGGCCCAGGTGAGCAAGAAAGCTCCTCTGCTTCGATTCCACCTGGAGCCAACAAGTAGGAGTGGGTGGGATCAGTCTTTCCCTCACTGACATGAGAGGGTTTGGCAATCTCGCCCACTTTTACCCCACTCTGGGTAGAATGGAAGCAGGGGAGCTCTCTTGCTCCCCTGCATCACTGCTATTGATCTCCCAGTCAAATCAGGTGGAATATTACTAGCTGGGGGGCAACAGGACGGATACTGATGCCCCATCACAAGGCATAACTTTTTTTTATTAGCTGGTGGTGTTAGAGGATTCAATCTCTGCCCCACACCCAAACCAATGAATATTCTTTTTTCCTTTTCTCAAACAGAGTGACCTACTCCCCTTACCTCCCCCTTAAACAATCAGAGTTTTCCAGCCACGCTCCCTGACAGAGATCCAGAATCATATGTATATTTATATGTACTCAGCTTGGATGTCCAGAGGGAGACAGCAATCATGACACAAACAACAATTGATTTAAGAAGCTTTTTGGATTAATCAGTATAGCAATGCCAAGTGTTTTTGGTCCTACACAAGACCTTCCTTACGGCACAATGCTAAACACATTCCAGTTCTATATATACTATACTCAAACAACCTGCCAGAGAATAACTTCTCAGTGGGGACCTGGTACCGTCTGCCAAAGTCATTGTTCTGCTTTCAGTAGTCAAAGAAATACAAACCCCCCAAAAAAAGTAATTAAAGAAAGGAAAAAAAAAAGAAAAAAAACACTCAAAACCACCCATTTGTCCCCCCAAGTTCTAACTGCTGGCTGAAGGCCAAAGGAAAGTCCAATACACACAAGAAGAGCAGTTCTATGTTTGACACCAAACAAATAATAACTGTGAAAAGTGTCAGTATTAACACAGTGTCCCTGAGGGAGAAGGTATCACAGGCTGGGTTTAGTCTTATGCCGGCTCATTGTTCACGAGTGCATCACAATGCATTGTACTAAGGCAGAAATAAGGAAAAAATATACTGTATGCAGAAGATGATCACCATAAAAGAAAATGTATGGTGGTAATGCAGGCAATTGAAGACATGTCAATTCCACCCTGAACACTATAGCATTGCACTACATTTTGAACAGCAGCACAGGTTAAACTCCAATACATGATAAGTCAGAACCGATATGTAACCACTTATTAAACAGTCTTTCATAAAGTATTTTGATGAAATATTGTACAAATGGTGAATCTTGGGATTGCTGCATGCAGAACTGCAGGGGAATCCCAGGGCGACTACTATCAATTAAGGCAATGGCCAATACCGATACAGGAAACAATGACTGAAACTATGTAATTCCATTCAGTTCAGCTACAGAGCAACCAAGTGGTATACAGAGCAGAGCATTAGAGGATATCCAGCACATCACAAAGCAAGATGAGTCCAGTATTATGCTACTTTTACAAAGCAAGATGAGTCCAGTATTAGGCTACCTTACAATGGAAGCTCAGTAATCCAAATGTTCAGAAGGACTTTTCAAAGATATCCAAATGGAAAAACAATAGTATCTGGTTGAAGGGTCATTAACCCTTTCAGTGCCAGGAGCTTGGGCCATTTCCTATACAACTTGCAACCAGCTATGATGTCATAATTGCAAAAAAGTAAAACAAATGAGTTCTCTAAAATCACACACAATATATCAAAAACATTTATGCTGTTTATGAAAGTTTCTATTATTTGAAAATGCCCTGAATCTTCCAAGTACAAAAATACCAAATACCTACCTGCATGGCCTGCGCAGACCCCTAATTGCCAGATGTGCAAAGTGTTTTCAACTTTTTCAACGAAAATGCACATTCCAGTGGTTACATGGTAAAACAGCCCTAAATCAGCTGAATAACTTATAAAACTGTATATTTCCTGAAAGTAGATATCCCACTGCACCAAATGAGGGGTTACTTGCCTTTCTACCTCTAGCCTGCTATGCAGAAATGCTTCCATTAGCTGGTGCTAAAGCAAAACAATAAGCTTTTTCCATCCCTAGCATACACTGGAATCTTTGAAAACTGTGGAATTTCCTTCTGTATTCATTCGCCACTGTTATGAGACAAATGTCTCCCCATTGGTATGAGCTAACATACTGTAGGTGGTGCCAGAGCACAAAACTACACCAACTACAACTTCTGATTTTTCTTGCATTATTTCAAACATAACTTGCCTGTACTAAAACTTTTATAACAGCCAAAGACATGAGGAAAAGGTAGATAAAGCAAACCGTTTTGGAAAGCATATAACCTGCCTCATCGCATGAAAGGTCACTTGCCATTCTACAGCTAGCCAGATGTGCATAAATGTTTCCAGAATGTGGTGCTAAAGGAAAACTTTGCATGTTTTTCATTTCATTTCTACCCCTTCAAATGTAATGAAATATTTAAAAACATTTGTATGTGTTAAGATACACAATGGAGTTGCCAGGAGCACTAACCTATGCCACTTTTTTTTAATTACCTGCCTGTACTAAAATGAGCATAACCATTACAGATACTCAGAAAAGGTAGCCAAGGAATACCATTTTGGAAAGTAGACATTTACCAGCATAAAATGAGGGGCCACTTGCCTTTTTACCCCTAGGCTGGTGTGCACAATTGTTTACAGAAAGTGGCACTATAAAAAAAGGAACTATTTTACATTTTTACCTCTTCAAACATACAGACAGGTTTAAAAAACATGGAATTAAAGACTATAATCTATTGCTACTACTCCTCCAAGAAAAATTCCACATTGTTAGTATAAGTTGATATATTACAATCTATAATTGTTCATATATTTTTCAACTCTAACTTTCCTGTACTTAAATGGTTATTACAACAAGAGCAATGAAGAAAAGCTAGATAAAGCATAGCATTTTTGAAAGTAATCAACTAGCCGCATCAAATGATGTCTGACGTGTTTCTACCCCTAAGTTAGTGTGCACAACTATTTCCAGAATCTGGAGCTATAGGAAAAAAAACTCATATGATTTTACTCATCAGTCACTTCAAAGATACTAAAGTGGCTCAACACCATGGGATTTCCTAATGTATTTAGGGCCTACTGCCAGCCCATGAAAAATGGTACCCCACTGGGTTGACATATCATATTGGGTGCCAGAAGCATGGCTACAAGTGAAACAAGGATGGGGAATCAGTGTATGGGTGATTCTTTGGCTACCAGATGAAACAAGCTATAGGGGTCATCCAATGTATGTGCTGGCCTGAGACTGGGGGGTCAGATAGTGCATATGGGGGATCTGCAACTACCAGTGTGCACTGGAATCAGGCTGTTTAATTCTTAGCCTGATTCAAGTGGACACTGATAGTCTGGAGATCCGTCAATCAATATCGACTATAAGCCAATGGGTTGGTGTTACAAAGGTGTATCTTGGCTATTATATAAAATAAGGGAATAAATGCGCTGCAAAAATGTGCTAGATTTATTAAAACAAAATAAAAATGTATCGATAAATATGCTACAAGGTCAAAAATATTTAGTAATGCATTTCGTAGTGTTAGGAACCGCCACTTTATCAAACTAACACAAAATCATTTGGACTTCAGAGAGCAGCTGAATGACCAATATATATTGAAGAGGGAGTGGGTAAAAAAAATTTCCCATCTGCTATTGTAGTCTGTCTCACATATAATAGACCACTCTAATATGTGAGTACCCCCATAGAAGGGTTGGAAGAGGGAAATATTATTGTACTTTGTGATTACCAACATACTACTCTATGAGTTGCCCCTTGTTTCTTCTCTCTTGTATGTCACAGGGTTGTCCAGCACATTGGAAAGCAATGCACTGGACATCCCTGTGGCACACAGGGTTAATTTTTCTGTTATTTTTATTCAAACCTTGTTGGGTAGACATTAGGACCCTTCCCGATGCCCACACACCAAGGAGATCTGCATAAGAAAGTAATTCTCTGTGTGCCATAGGGGGGTCCAACGCATTTCAAAGCAACACCTTGGACCCCTCCTGTGGCAAACACACAAGCACAGGGTTATTTATTTTTCATTATTTCTAATTCAGGCCATCATTGTGGGGGGCACATCAGGTCCCATCCTGATGCCCCTCCCAAGGAGGTCTGCATAAAAAAGTAATCCTGTGTGTGCCACAGGGAGTCCAAATTAATTGCAAAGCCATGCATTGGAATCCCATGGCGTACACAGGGTTACCTTTTTTCTGAGGGACATCAGTACCTCTCTTGAGGCCCCCTCAAAATCAAGTCTATTTAATTATCATTAAAAAATATATATATATACTTTGGTTGCCACAGGGAGGTCTAACGCATTGCAAAGTATTGTGTTGGACCCTCTGTGGCATAGACAGGGCTAATTTTTATTTCCATTATTTTTTTTATTGGGTGGACATCAGGACCCCTCTTGATGCCGCCCCCCTCCACAAGGAGGTCTGCATAAAAAAATAATGCTGTGTATGCCACAGTGGGGACCAAAGCATTGCATTTTATCAGACCTCGTTGTGGGGACATCAGGATTGTGCTCAGAGATTAATAGTGGCAACATAGGTAAGCCTTCTCATGTCACCGGTGATAACGTCACCAGTGATATGGAGAGGTTTTACCCGATCCTGGTCACACCTCCTGGAAGTGCAGGTAGAAGATTGCTCTCCTGGGACACAAATATTGGTCTCCCAGATGGAGATCAATAGCTGGGGGGGCATCAGGAGTGGTCCTAATACCCCCCCCCAAACAAAAACGAGGACTGAAAATGTGTTTTGTTTTTTTTTTTCTTTTCAAAGGGAGAGGGGGGATATGCGGCTCAAGTCCTTTAGGATATAGAGTATTGAGTTTATACATTAATCTAGTCTCATGTTGTAGTAGTCTCTTGTGTCTATTTCCTCCTTTTCAAGGGCTGGAGAACCAACAGATTTGGTAGGAATTTAAATTCAGTGAGATTATGTCCCAGTTGACCAAAGTGTCCCATAACTAATTGTCTGGCATAATCCTTAGCAGCAAGGTTCCCATCCAATACTTTCCTTATAGCCGATTTGTGATTATTAATGTTCTCCTTCAGCATATTGGTACTCTTTCCTGTGTAACCCTACACATGTAATCACCCATGTGATGTTTTTACCAATTCCTGTTCTTGTCATATTTGTCAATAGGATCTGCTTGAACAAAAAAAACACTCTTACATTTCTACCGCTACAGCAACAAAAGAGTGAATTAGCTTCAAAATGTGACCCTAACTTGGGATCCCATAGCAAGAATGTGGCAGTTCTTTTGTATAGGCCTCTTAATACTTGGAGATGATGTGGTATAGGTGGTTTGAATGCAAAACCTATTTTTATTCTTAACATTAAGTCAGCTAGATCTGAAAGTAAAAGAGATTGCCTTTTGATGTTTTGGCTTTACAATGGCCTCTTCAACTATAGTTGGTGCAAATCCAAGTTGGATAAACCTCTCCCCCATAATACGTTGGGCTTTACTACATAAGGTATAATCTGTAGTCTAATTACTCTAATCATATGAGAAAATGGTAAACCTTGCTTTAATAAAACAGGGTAATGACTCATGTATGACTCATCTATCTGTTCTCTTGGTGAAAATTAGTGTTGAGCGAGCATGCTCGGCCGATGCTCGGATCGGCTCGAGCATCGCTCTGCTCGGCACATGGCGGTACTCGTACGAGTACCGCATGTGCTCGCCCGCCATGTTCGGGTCTCCTCCCCGCACGTTTTGCGGCTGCTGCGCAGCCAATAAACGTGCAGGGAGGCTCTGACATCAGTGTAATGCCAGCAGCCATGTTGGCTGCTGGCATTACACTGATTGGCTGGCCAGAACCCGTGGTCGGGTGCTGTATAGCACCTGACCAGCGAGTTCGGCTCAGTCTTAGCCAGGGAGAGCTGAGGATAGGAAGGGAAAGTCAGTGTAGGGAGGAAAAAAAAGCAAAATTGTGAAAAAAAAGAACCAAAAGTCCTTTTTAGGACTACTGTGTGTGGGGGCAGCAGGTTATTTTGTGTGGGGGGGAAAAAAAAAAAAAAAAAAAAAAATATATTCTGTTTAGTGTGCAAAGTTGCAGATTAGAGCACATTCTGTTTAGTGTGCACAGTTGCAGATTAGAGCACATTCTGTTTAGTGTGCAAAGTTGCAGATTAGAGCACATTCTGTTTAGTGTGCAAAGTTGCAGATTAGAGCACATTCTGTTTAGTGTGCAAAGTTGCAGATTAGAGCACATTCTGTTAAGTCTTCAAACTAAAATATCAAAGTCACATATTCCATTCAGTGTGCGTCGCCGCAGTTTAGCAGCACATTCTGTGTACTGTGCAGAGTTGCAGAATAGGAAGAAATACTGTTAAGTCTTCAAACTAAAATATCAAAGTCACATATTCCATTCAGTGTGCGTCGCCGCAGTTTAGCAGCACATTCTGTGTACTGTGCAGAGTTGCAGAATAGGAAGAAATACTGTTAAGTCTTCAAACTAAAATATCAAAGTCACATATTCCATTCAGTGTGCGTCGCCGCAGTTTAGCAGCACATTCTGTGTACTGTGCAGAGTTGCAGAATAGGAAGAAATACTGTTAAGTCTTCAAACTAAAATATCAAAGTCACATATTCCATTCAGTGTGCGTCGCCGCAGTTTAGCAGCACATTCTGTGTACTGTGCAGAGTTGCAGAATAGGAAGAAATACTGTTAAGTCTTCAAACTAAAATATCAAAGTCACATATTCCATTCAGTGTGCTTCGCCGCAGTTTAGCAGCACATTCTGTGTACTGTGCAGAGTTGCAGAATAGGAAGAAATACTGTTAAGTTTTCAAACTCAAATATTAAAGTCACATATTCCATTCAGTGTGTGTCACCGCCGTTTAGCAGCCTATTCTGTGTACTCTGCACAGTTGCAGAATAGGAAGAAATACTGTTAAGTTTTCAAACTCAAATATTAAAGTCACATATTCCATTCAGTGTGTGTCACCGCAGTTTAGCAGCCTATTCTGTGTACTCTGCACAGTTGCAGAATAGGAAGAAATACTGTTAAGTTTTCAAACTCAAATATTAAAGTCACATATTCCATTCAGTGTGTGTCACCGCAGTTTAGCAGCCTATTCTGTGTACTCTGCACAGTTGCAGAATAGGAAGAAATACTGTTAAGTTTTCAAACTCAAATATTAAAGTCACATATTCCATTCAGTGTGTGTCACCGCCGTTTAGCAGCCTATTCTGTGTACTCTGCACAGTTGCAGAATAGGAAGAAATACTGTTAAGTTTTCAAACTCAAATATTAAAGTCACATATTCCATTCAGTGTGTGTCACCGCAGTTTAGCAGCCTATTCTGTGTACTCTGCACAGTTGCAGAATAGGAAGAAATACTGTTAAGTTTTCAAACTCAAATATTAAAGTCACATATTCCATTCAGTGTGTGTCACCGCAGTTTAGCAGCCTATTCTGTGTACTCTGCACAGTTGCAGAATAGGAAGAAATACTGTTAAGTTTTCAAACTCAAATATTAAAGTCACATATTCCATTCAGTGTGTGTCACCGCCGTTTAGCAGCCTATTCTGTGTACTCTGCACAGTTGCAGAATAGGAAGAAATACTGTTAAGTTTTCAAACTCAAATATTAAAGTCACATATTCCATTCAGTGTGTGTCACCGCCGTTTAGCAGCCTATTCTGTGTACTCTGCACAGTTGCAGAATAGGAAGAAATACTGTTAAGTTTTCAAACTCAAATATTAAAGTCACATATTCCATTCAGTGTGTGTCACCGCCGTTTAGCAGCCTATTCTGTGTACTCTGCACAGTTGCAGAATAGGAAGAAATACTGTTAAGTTTTCAAACTCAAATATTAAAGTCACATATTCCATTCAGTGTGTGTCACCGCCGTTTAGCAGCCTATTCTGTGTACTCTGCACAGTTGCAGAATAGGAAGAAATACTGTTAAGTTTTCAAACTCAAATATTAAAGTCACATATTCCATTCAGTGTGTGTCACCGCCGTTTAGCAGCCTATTCTGTGTACTCTGCACAGTTGCAGAATAGGAAGAAATACTGTTAAGTTTTCAAACTCAAATATTAAAGTCACATATTCCATTCAGTGTGTGTCACCGCAGTTTAGCAGCCTATTCTGTGTACTCTGCACAGTTGCAGAATAGGAAGAAATACTGTTAAGTTTTCAAACTCAAATATTAAAGTCACATATTCCATTCAGTGTGTGTCACCGCAGTTTAGCAGCCTATTCTGTGTACTCTGCACAGTTGCAGAATAGGAAGAAATACTGTTAAGTTTTCAAACTCAAATATTAAAGTCACATATTCCATTCAGTGTGTGTCACCGCCGTTTAGCAGCCTATTCTGTGTACTCTGCACAGTTGCAGAATAGGAAGAAATACTGTTAAGTTTTCAAACTCAAATATTAAAGTCACATATTCCATTCAGTGTGTGTCACCGCAGTTTAGCAGCCTATTCTGTGTACTCTGCACAGTTGCAGAATAGGAAGAAATACTGTTAAGTTTTCAAACTCAAATATTAAAGTCACATATTCCGTGTAAGATGAAGAAGGCGGGTAAAAAGGGACAGGGAAGTGGACGTGATCCTGATACTTCAGGGCGCGGGTCAGGACGCGGAGAAACTGTGCCTGGTGCCAGAGCACAAGACAGAAAGACATCCACCATACCTAGCTTCATGTCTCATTTCACAGGGCGTCGCAGGACATCACTCTCGAGGTCCGACCACTGCGAACAGGTGGTCGGTTGGATGTCAGCTGATACTGCTTCCAGTCGGTTAAGCACCACCCTGTCTTCCACCAAGTCCACTCTCAGTAGCCAAGAGTCTGGTCAACATAATCCTCACTCTGATCATCCTTCCTCCCACCATACACGGTCTGGTCAAAGAAGTGATCCCACACTGGGATATAGTGAGGAGCTCGTCTCATCACCAATCCTTCATTTGACCCTCTCTCCAAGCACGCTTGCAGAGGAACATGACATCTTGTGCCCTGATTCACAACCTCTAGAGGGTACCCAATCACAAGAAGATGACAGATGTGAACGGCATTTAAGGTCAAAGGAAGTAGTGGATGATGATGATGATGATGAGACACAGTTGCCATTAAATCAACCACTATTTCCGTCTCAAGACCTTGTTGAGGAGAATGTTATACAGTTGTCAATGACTGAGTATGTGGTGGGATCAAGACATGAGGAGGATAATCAGAGTGAGGAAGTGGAGGAGGACTTGGTGGACGATGAGGTGACTGACCCCACCTGGGAAGGTGTAGAGCCGAGCGATGACAGCAGTCCTGAGGGTGAGCCATCTGCAGCACCGCAACAGGCTGGAAGAGGCAGTGGTGTGGCTACAGAAAGAAGGCGGACCGCACCAAACCGGCCCGCAAATGTTCCACGGAGCACCCCCTTGCGTAAATCTACCTTGCCAAAGGGTAGGTGTTCCGCGGTATGGCGTTTTTTTAAGGAAAGTGCGGACGATAAAAGAATTGTAGTTTGCAACCTGTGCCACACCAGAATGAGCCGAGGCATGAACACTAGAAACCTCACCACCACCAGCATGATCCGACACATGGCATCCAAGCACCGTAATAAGTGGGAGGAACGCCTGGATCGCCCATCTGTGTCTGCAGGCCACACCACTGCCTCCTCTTCCCCTGTTTTCGGTGCCGGCCAATCGCCTGTCGAAGGCGCAGGCCCGCATACCTCCCGCCCTGCACCTGTACCATCTGAAGCACCATCAGCGACCACATCCACTTCCCTGTCCCAGCGCAGCGTCCAAATGTCGTTACCCCAGGCATTTGAGCGCAAGAGAAAATACCCAGCCACCCACCCACAGGCCATAGCACTAACCTCACACCTTTCCAAATTACTGGCCATCGAAATGCTGCCATTTAGGCTTGTGGACACTGAGTCCTTCCGCAGCCTGATGGCAGCAGCTGTCCCTCGGTACGCGGTCCCCAGCCGCCACTACTTTTCCCGGTGTGCCATCCCCGCATTACACCACCATGTGTCCCGTAACATCACCCGTGCCCTGACCAACGCAGTTACTGGGAAGGTCCACTTAACGACTGACACATGGACAAGTGCTTGTGGCCAGGGACGCTACATTTCCCTGACGGCACACTGGGTGAATGTCGTGGAGGCTGGGAGCGACTCGGACCCTGGGATGGCACGGGTGCTACCCACGCCGAGGATTGCGGGCCCTACCTCCATCAGGGTTTCCGCCAGCACCTACGTTATTGGCTCCTCCTCCTCCGTTTCCACCTCCGAATTCTCTACACGCAGCGCCACTCCCCCATCAGCCAGTAGCTGGAAGCAGTGTAGCACTGCAGTGGGGAAGCGTCAACAGGCCGTGCTGAAGCTGATCTGCCTTGGGGACAAACAGCACACGGCCTCAGAGCTGTTGCAGGGGATTAGTCACCAGACCGAGCAGTGGCTCTCGCCACTCAACCTGCAACCAGGCATGGTTGTGTGTGATAATGGGCGTAACTTGGTGGCGGCTTTGGAGCTCGGCAAGCTCACACACGTACCATGCCTAGCGCATATATTTAATTTAGTGGTTCAGCGATTTCTAAAAACCTACCCCAATGTGCATGATCTCTTGACCAAGGTGCGCCGCGTGTGTGCACATTTCCGTAAGTCATCTACAGCTTCGGCCGGCCTGTTGAAGCTGCAGCAGCGCTTACAATTGCCAGCTCACCAGCTGCTGTGTGACTTGAGCACGCGCTGGAACTCCACCTTCCACATGTTGGCCCGGCTTTGTGAGCAGCAGAGGGCAGTAGTGGAGTACCAGCTGTTACACGGTCGTCGCCTCTCCGTTCAACTTCCTGTAATCAGAAGTGAGGAGTGGGAATGGATGTCAGACCTCTGCGAGGTTTTACGCAATTTTGAGGAATCGACACAGATGGTGAGCGGCGATAACGCTATTATCAGTGTAACCATCCCACTTCTGTGTCTACTGAAACGCTCGCTGCTCACAATTAAAACCGACGCTTTGCATGTGGAAGAGGTGGAAATGGGGGAGGAAGAGCTTACACAAGGTGATAGCCAGAGCACCCTCACTTCGTCTTCTCAGCGACAATTGGAGGAGGCGGAGGAGGAGGAGGAGGAGGAAGACACGGTTGCCTCCGCTACAGAGGGTAGCCATGGAACTTTAGTTCCATCTCTTCAGCGTGGGTGGGCAGAAGAGGAGGAAGAGGATGAGGAGATTGAGAGTCATCCTCCTGGTGAGGACAGCGAAATCTTGACTGTTGGTACTCTGGCACACATGGCTGACTTTATGTTAGGCTGCCTTTCCCGTGACCCACGCATTGTACGCATTTTAGACAACACGGATTACTGGGTGTTCACCCTTCTGGACCCCCGCTACAAAGAGAATTTCTCATCTCTCATTCCTCCGGTGGAGAGGACAAGCAAAATGGTGCAATACCAGAAGGTTCTTGTTGAAAAATTGCTCCAAAATTTTCCATCTGACAACGCTGGCGGCAGAGTACGTGCTACCTTGGCTAACCGAGAAGGGGAGAAAAGGGGAGCACACAGCAGTTCCGAGAAAGGCAGGGCAACACTCTCCAAGGCGTGGGACTCCTTCATGACACCCCGCCAGCACCCTCACCCTGATGCGCAGCCTAGTGTCACAAGGAGGGAAAAGTTTTGGAAGATGGTGAAGGAGTACGTAGCAGACCGTGTCAGCATCCTCAATGATCCCTCTGTGCCTTACAACTACTGGGTGTCCAAGCTGGACACGTGGTATGAACTGGCACTCTACGCCTTGGAGGTGCTGGCCTGCCCTGCCGCCAGCGTTCTGTCTGAGCGGGTATTTAGTGCTGCTGGTGGCATCATAACAGATAAGCGTATCCGCCTTTCCACCGACAATGCTGATAGGTTGACACTTATAAAAATGAACAAGGCCTGGATTTCCCCTGACTTCTCCACTCCACTGGAGGAAAGCCCCGGGGGAACATAAACTCACTTTACATATATTATTTACAATGATGGGAATACTCTGTATTCCCATTCACCCCTTCCACCCAAAAAACAGGTATATGGTTGACTCTTAATCTTCTCATCCTCCTCCTCCTCTTCCATATGCCCTGTGCTATAATTTTTATATAGGGCCAGCTCACCAGCGGGCCCTGTGATATAATTTTTATATAGGGCCAGCTCACCAGCGGGCCCTGTTTGACAATTTTTATATAGGTCAGCTCACCAGCGGGCCTTCTCATATAATGTTTTATTGGGTCAGCTCTCTAGCGGGCCCTCTCATATAATGTTTTATAGCGTCAGCTCACTAGCGGGCCTTCGCATATAATGTTTTATAGCGTCAGCTCACTAGCGGGCCTTCGCATATAATGTTTAGGATGGTCAGCTCTGCAGCAGACCCTCACCCATAATGTTTTAGATGGTCAGCTCAGCGCACGTTTCCCTCTTAATCATGGCCTCAGTTCAATAAAATCAAGGAAATTTTTGGGATAATTTGCCTCTGCGCACGTTTCCCTCTTAATCATGGCCTCACTTCAGAAAATCAAGGAAATTTTTGGGAGAATTTGCCTCTGCGCACGTTTCCCTCTTAATCATGGCCTCACTTCAGAAAATCAAGGAAATTTTTCGGATAATTTGTCTCTGCGCACGTTTCCCTCTTAATCATGGCCTCACTTCAGAAAATCAAGGAAATTTTTGGGAGAATTTGCCTCTGCGCACGTTTCCCTCTTAATCATGGCCTCACTTCAGAAAATCAAGGAAATTTTTGGGAGAATTTGCAGATGATATACAAGTAAATATACAGCAAATATTGTTTGGTAACAATTTTTCGCCTAAAGTCGTTTTTATTTTCCTTTTTGTGTGTTTTATGGTCAGTCTGTAAAAATGGCGTACTACGGGCGAAAGATCGTTCCCAGCAGCGATGTTGGAGTCCAAGATGCATCCAGACATCCTCCCTATGCTGTCCCTGAACCATTTCTGTGGTGTTTCCATCATTTTCTGCCCTTTTCCTATGGACCAGGCACCCTCCCCTCATCAGAGCAGGGGGTGCCTGGTGTAATGCTCGAGTCCTCCCATTGACTTCAATGGGGCTCGGGTGCTCGGCCGAGCACTCGAGCCTCAGGGGGTGCTCGGTCAGAGCACCCGAACACCCGAGCATTGGGGTGCTCGCTCATCACTAGTGAAAATCCTAAGTTTAAGTAGTGTATGTTCACGTTAAATTGTCATATCAAGAAAATTGATTTGTGTTCTATCAAAAGTAAGGGTGACTAGATAGTAGATTCAATGTTGTTTAAATAATTCACAAAAGTTTTAATGCCATTTCTCCATCTATTCAAAGTAAGAAAATGTCATTGATAAATCTTTTGTAAAAGATGATATGGGTGCAAAATTCATTATTAGAAAAGATTGGCAGTTATTCATAGTGGTCTATAAAATTGTTGGCTTATGAGGGAGTTATGTTGATTCCATATCAGTACCAAAAACTAGGAATTCTCAAATTTGAAATCATTTTTCAAGATGGTATCAATCAGCAATAGCATATAATCCCCCGGTGGTCACTCATATGTTAAATCAGACAATAGTGCATCTTTTCAAAAAGAATGTGGCATCTTTGTGTACAGATTTGAAACATCTAAGGTGACCAGGACTGTGCCATCACCAACAGAATCAGGTAGCTTATTGATAAAATCAATAAGGAGGATTTGCACAAAGAACCTCTAAATGATATAAGTATTCCAGGGGGTTTTCAAGGGATTTATGTATTTTGGAGATAGTGTGCAATACATGGACCCTGGGGAACTGTTGAATAAGGAAGTCCTTGGTTTCTTTGGTGATCCATCTGTTCATCAAACTGAGATTAATGACAGAATCAATTTCCTTTTTGTAATTAAGAGTGGGATTATAATCCAATTTCTTATAGCAATTAAAGGGATAGTAATGTTTCAAAATAAAAGCAGCTCCAATTAACCTTCATAGTATTTGAGCCATGGAGAGTGTTATTTCAATACTGTCAGAGTTGTAGTTCAAGAGGGGCAATCTTCAATTAGCATAAGGGAAAAACCTGAAAAACCTATCAAGGGGGACAGAGTTTTAATTATTCTCACAGTGAGAAGAGTGTCCCTTGCTGTGAGCTGTCTGGTCTTAAGACCAGATTTCACAACTGAGGGGAGGTGGCTTACACTAGGTAAAAGAGGCAGGAGGGGAATACATTATCATTCAGTTACTCCTGAACTACAACTCATTATTGAAATAACACTCTCCATGGCACTTCCATTTCGAAAGAGTATGATATTGTCTGCAAAATGTAAGTGATGTAGGTAGTCTCATTGATCTGAAGTCATTTTTGTCCCAATTTAGTTTGTGGAAAATTTATTCTAAACAAGCAGGAAATAGTTTTGGGGAGACTGTCTCTTTGTCTTTTTCTACCTTGATCTGAAACCTATAATTTTTTATTGATGCAGTATTTTTATATATTGTTTGGAGGATATTGATGTAGGGTCCATCTAGTCCTTGGTTGATCAGGGCATCAGATATTTCTTGCCTTTTCATAGTCAATTATGGCTATGGACAATAGATGGTTGTATTCATTATGCGACTCTATAAATTGTTGCACTGTCTGGACATGGTCCATTGTATTGAAACCGCTCCTGAAGCCTGATTGTTGTTTAGGCCGCACCCATTCTTTTTTATAGTACCTCTATGAAAAAATTGCAGATGGCTGGAAATAGTCTTATTGGTCAATAATTAGTTTTTTTAGACCTGCCTTATCCCTTTTTTTTGTGCAGTAAGATGACTTCTGTATATTTCCATGTTTCATGCACTTTGCCGAGTAGTAGGTATTTTGAAAATAGTTTAGCTAGGACATTGAATAAGGATTGACTGCCGGCTATCAACATTTCAGTAGTGACTTTATCAGGTCTAGCTGCTTTGCAATTTTTAGTGATTTTATTGCAGTGTTACGGTTTTCAAGCAAAACCAGGAGTCAGACAATAGTTAATAGAACCTTTATTATGAGAATAATGACAGTAATGCAATATTTAAATAAACACACAGTGGGTGATTGAAACGGTGAGCACTGTATCAGGAATAGCAGTCTCCCAATCTCTGCACCACACTGTCTGAGACTAGGCCTCAGCCCACTGGAGTCTCGTGGTAAGGTAACGCCCAAGAGATACTGACTCAGCCTGCAGTCAGTAGCTAGGAGTCTGCTAGAGCCCCAGGTCAGTACTAGGAAGGATGTCTGAATAACTGAACCAACAAACTGAGTAAACCGACAGAGCCGTTTAGTAAGCACCAGATAGGATAGTCAGATGAGCCAAAGTCGTACAGGGAGCGGGTAGTCAGCCAGAGCCACAGGTTTACACCAGAAAGGATATCCATTGAAGTGATAGAATGATGGATGCTCAGCGGATAGAGCCCCAGGTCAACACCAGAATGGGTAGTCAGACAAGCCTAAGTCATACATGGAGTAGGTAGTCAGCCAGAGCCACAGGTTTGCACCAGAAAGGATATCTTAGCCATATCGGAACTCCAAGGAGAATAGTCAGACAGAGCCACAGGTTAACACCAGAATGGATGGACAGACAAGCCAGATCATACACAGGAGTCAGGAATACTAGAAAATGAACTGCTCAGAACAACAACGTAAGGGTGACTGAGTCAGGACTCGTTCTGCCCTTTAAAACCCTCCACAGGAAGTAAGTAGGAGGAGAAGCTAGAGAGAGGAAGTGGGTAGGAGGAGACTACAGGAAACAAACGCACATAAAACAGAGGCCTGCAGCATGCTTGAAGCCTCTTGCCTGCAGATGACGCGTGGAAAGACGTTGAGTGTCGCTGAAGTGGCGAAGCTGGAA
Source organism: Rhinophrynus dorsalis (assembly GCA_037306005.1). Lineage (NCBI taxonomy): Eukaryota > Metazoa > Chordata > Amphibia > Anura > Rhinophrynidae > Rhinophrynus > Rhinophrynus dorsalis. Next base: position 322,933,009 of record CM074720.1, on the reverse strand, counting down.
ACAAGGTACTGTGACAGTAGCCTCCCTTTAAAGACCCCTCCTCCGAGGGACCAGACCAGGTTTGTCAGGGAAACATGCATGGAATCTGCTCAACAGGAGAGGAGCATGAACATCAGCAGAAGGGATCCAGGAGCGCTCCTCCGGACCATATCCCTTTGAATGGATAAAATACTGTAACCATACGGGAGTCCAGAATACTTTGAACCTTATTCCTCATGATCTGCAACTATCATGGGAGCAGGACGGACAGGAGCGGAGGTATACCGATTGCAGACCAAGGGCTTTAACAGGGAGACATGAAAGACATTATGTATCCGCATATTGGCAGGCAGTTCCAATGCGTAAGCCACTGGGTTGATCTTGGCAACACCTTGAAGGGACCAACAAATCGAGGAGCCAGTTTATTGCATGGGACACGGAGATGCAAATTACGGGATGACAACCACACTCTATCTCCAACCTGGAAGGTCGGTGCCAGCAAACGTCTGCTGTCAGCTTGTTTTTTTGTCACTGCAATGAACAACGTAGGGTATACTGTACCCGAACCCACGAGGAACAGAGTGCCTGCAAATGCTCATCAAGAGCTGGAATAGCTTGTGCTCAGAAGGTTTCCGGAAGAACTGAGGGTTGGAACCCATAGTTGATCAAGAACGGGGAACTCTGAGTGGATTGCAGATGGTATGTGGAGGAGAATGCCAATTGAATTCCCATTTGCGCACAGAAACACCTCCAGAAGTGGGACACAAACTGACTTCATCTGTCAGACACAATCACCTTCGGGATACCATGGAGTTGGAACACCTCCCTTGTGAATACCACCATCAATTCCTTTGCAGATGGTAAGGCCTTAAGTGGCACAAAGTGAGCCATTTTTGAGAATTTGTCCACAGTCATTAGTATTGCAGTAAAGCCCATGGACCTAGGAAGATCGACTATAAAATCAATGGACAAGTGTGACCAGGGGCGTTCCCTGTTGGCCACAGGCTGGAGCAAGCCTACCTACAGATCTCAAGGAGACTTATTTTGAGCACATGTGGTGCAGGCTGCGGTAAAGGCAGCACAATCATAGCGGAGGCTCAGCCAGATTAACTGGTCACGCCCAATATGGGCAGCGATTTTGGAAGCATGGTATGTCTCCAGAATTTTAATATGGACCTGAGCCGGTACAAAACATCTCCCACTAGGAGTCTCAGCAGGGGCAGAGTCCCACTAGGAGTCTCAGCAGGGCCAGTATCTCCTCTCCCAAGGAAGAAGTAATGCAGGTACGTATCGTGGCAAGAATGCGATCAGCAGGAATGACCGGAGCGGGAGGAACCTCCTCCTTGGATCTAGTACAAAATTGGCATGACAGGGCATAAGCCTTTACATTTTTCGAGCCGGGAAGGTAGGAAACCACGAAATTAAACCTGGATAAGAATAGTGCCCATCTGGCCTGACGGGAGGACAACCGCTTGGCCTCAGACAAGTAAGTCAGATTCTTGTGGTCTGTAAGAATCAAAATGAGGGAACTGGTACCCTCCAACAAATGATGCCACTCCTTTAATGCAAAGACTATGGCCAGCAACTCCCTATCACCAATCTGATAAACCATTTCTGTCTTAGATAGTTTTTTCGAGAAGTAGCCACAAGGGTGTAAAGCCTCTCCAGGAGCTGACCATTGAAAAAGGAGGGTGCCTACTCCAATCTCTGACACATCAACCTCCAGGGTAAAGGGCAGGGCTGCACCAGGATTGGCGCCGCAGTGAATGCTGCCTTGAGATTGTTGAAGGCAGATAGTGCATCAGAAGACCATTCTAACTCTTTGACTCCTTTCCACGTCATGTCAGTGATAGGTTTTACAATGATCGAGAAATTTCTTATAAATTTACGGTAATAGTTTGCAAAGCCCCAAAACATCTTTGAATCGCCTTCAGTCCCTCCGGACGAGGCCAGTGGACAACAGCAGAAAGTTTTTTGGGGTCCATCGCGAACCCAGATGCGGATATAACATACCCAAGAAAGGTAACTTGGGTTTTGTGAAATTCACACTTTTCCAACTTGCAGAACAAGTTGTTGTCTCTAAGGAGCAGAAGGACCCTGGATACATCCGTATAGTGGGCTCCACCGTTGGAGAATGGATAAGGATGTCATCCAGATAAACGACAACGCAGCTTTGCAAAAGTTCTCTCAGAATGTGATTTATAAATTCTTGGAAGACAGCAGGAGCATTGCACAGGCCAAATGGCATGACCAGGTATTCATAATGCCTGCTCCGGGTGTTGAATGCTGTCTTACATTCATGCCCTTGTTTGATCCTGACCAAATTGTAAGCCACCCACAAATTGAGCTTAGTAAAGATAGTAGAACTTTTGAGGTGGTCAAACAGCTCCGTAATCAATGGTATGGGATATGCATTCTTTACCATCAGTTTGTTTAAGTCTAATCAATACAAGGGTGTAATTCTCCTTCCCTTTTTACAAAAAAAATCCAGCACCCTCAGGGGATGAGGGTTTCCGATGATGCCCCTCTCCAAGGCATCAGCCACATACTCCTCGTTGACCTTATTCTCCTCCACAGTTAGAGGGTACCTACGACCCCGCGGAGGGGTAGTCCCAGGCAGAAGCTCAATCGTACAATCGTACGTCTATGAGGGGGTAATGCTCCGGCCTGGACTTTGTTAAATACCTCGGAAAACTGCAAATAGACCTCCGGTAAGCCTTGAGACAGGGCATAGGCAAGTCTGATGGGACGTGAAAAACACTACTCCTCACAGTGAGTCCCCCAGGACAATATCTCACACGTGCTCCAGTCAATTTTAGGGTTATGTTTTTGTAACCATGGGAACCCTAATACAATAGCATAGTGCGGGGAGTTTATCACCTGAAACTTCATGGTTTCCTTATACAGGTCTCCCATGCTTAGGGTAAGTGGGGCCGTCTCATGGGTAATGTGTGCTGGCAGCAGGGGTCTGCCATCAATAGCTTCAACTGCCAAAGGAGTGTCACGAGGCAGTAAAGGAATCCCAAAACGCTCAGCAAATGCGGCTTCCACAAAATAACCTGCAACGCCAGAGTCTATGACAGCAGGCACAGGGATAGACTCTTTGGCCCAAGATAGGACTATGTCCAGCAAAGGTTTAGCCTGAGAGGCTTCAGGGGACTTTGAGATGCCACCTAAGATCTGTCCCTGACAGGATCTTTTGGTACTGGCCATGATTTCAGGAAGTGACCATTCTTACCGCAGTACAGACATAGTCCCTCCCTCCGCCTATGGGCCCTCTCTGCCGCAGAGAGTCGGGTACTCCCCACCTGCATAGGTTCACCACCCATAGTGTCGGAACCAGGAGGCATGGGAGGTGAGGGAGGACAGGGTGGGCAAGAAAAGCTGTAGGATATGCTGGTAGGATGCCTCCGCAGGCGCTCCTTAAACAACAGTCTCTCCTGGACCCGTGTATCTATGAGGATGACAAAGGATATCATCTCATTCATTAGGTAGGTCACGAGAAGCAATCTTGTCCTTCATGTAATCGCAAAGCCCTTGGGAGAATGCAGCTATCAGGGCCTCATTGTTCTACCCTACTTCAGATGCTAGGGTTTGAAACTCAATTGCGTATTCCGCCACTGTGCGGTTACCCTGGCGGATGGTCATCAGATGTTTGGAAGCCAAGGTCCCGCGACCTGGAACATCAAATACGCTTCTAAATGAGGCCACAAAGTGAGTAAAATCATGTATTATGGGTTTCTCCGTCTCCCATAATGTATTCGCCCAAGCCAATGCCTTGCCAGCCAGGAAAGAAATCATAAGTCCAACACTACTGCACTCAGTAGGGAAGGCATGAGGAAGCATCTCGAGGTATATGCCCAACTGATTAAGGAATCCGCAATATAACTCAGGTTCCCCAATATAGCGTTGTGGGAGTGGATCGGAGCCAGTTAACCCTCTTACCAGTCATGCATCAGAGACGGTAACAGCTGTAGGTGCCGAAGGCGAAACTGGGGTGGCCACCTGCTGCGGATTATATCATTCCCAGTGAGCGGTTCTGCCAAGCAGTGTCTGCAAGGCACCTGCCAACTGATCAATACGTTGATCCTGATCCTGCATTCTGTCAAATATTCCCTGTAAAGGAGGATACGTACTGTACAGCTTGTACCAAAACTTCTGGCACAGCTTCAGCCTGTGGTATTGCATTCAGTTGTTGTCCTTCATCTTTATGGAGATTTAAATAAGATTCTTCCACACATATTACTAGTTCTTGAGTTTTTACGGTTGTACCATCTTCAAGCTTTAATGCAAACATTTGACTCCAATTTGTGGCCGTCTTTCATTTGGTTTCTTTAGCCCTTGATTTTCTTTCAGTGTCCTTTTCATGAGCTCAACACTGAACTTGCACGTTTCTTCTTTTATGTGCTTCCTTAAACATATTACATACCAATATATGTTTTCTATAAATGTGAGGCATTGAAATAGATACATACAATAATACAAATAATCAATTGGTCCATCCTATATCTCCTCTAGTAGAGAAATTAAGTAAAGAAAAATAAGCTTACCCTGATAATCAAGTGAACAAAGATGGCATGAGTTTAAACACTACATTTTTGTGTCAATACAAAAACTCGACATGATAATTTAATTCTTTATTCATTTTAAATTATTTTCTATTAACTTGAGCTAAATACACATATATCCTAAATACTGCAATATATTTAGCACAGTTTTGGCTTCAGGGAATAAAATATCGATAAAATTTGACATCCAATGTCTCTTTGGTAGTTTTGCTTATAAAAATCAGAAGTTTCAATGCCTTTCAACACAGTGGCAAACAGACTGCAGATTTTTGTTATTTGATTAAACAACTGGCTTGAACTCTTTAACTAATATCGAATTGGTGGGGAAAATTCAGGACTGTTAAAATATTGATCTTAAAGCATAAAAACTAAATATTTTATTAACAGAAAATACTTTACGTATGACTGCACTTAAAGGGTTGGGGTTTGGGGCTGGGATTTTTTTATTTTAATATAGTATTTTAAATACAGAGGTTTTCACACTCATAAATGACTTGTTAGGTAGTGTAATGAAAACCAGGTCATGAATTAGTAGTTAATAGCAGGACTCTGAAAGTGGGATCATCAAAGCACTTTGTTTTGGTCTTAGAGACTATGGGCTTGATTGAATTGAGCCTGGTAAAACAGCCGGTTGGGAAAAAATGGATACCGGACGACAAATAAAATGTTTAAGTCAGTATTCAATTGCCATACCAGCTAAAAGCACAAGTGATGTTAGGACACAAGTGTGGCCAAAGGTCAATTTTGTGAGTTAAGTCCCAAAATGCCACTAAGCTGTTAAGTTCCCCATATTGTCAAGCACTGATCGTTAACTTCTGTGTGTTACACTTTCCTGTCATCCACTGTCCTTCTCCTTCTATCATATTTTTTCCATAAATAAATGTTGTTGAACATAATCCGCACATCTATTCATGGTTTAACCACTTGAATGCCAGAGGGGTATGCAACACATTGCAGAGCAATGTGTTGCATACCTCTGTGGGACTCAAAGGCTTAAAGAATGAATAGGTGTCCGGGTTATTTTGTTTCTAAAATGCCTTAAGTCCGTCTAAAATTGTCCCCATAAATTCATACATTGCCAAACATGCTGAATATAAATAATATTTTCTTATTCCATTTCCGGCGGAGAAAGTGAGCTGAAGAACATCATCCCCTTTGTACCTTATGGGCTGATACCCATTCCAAATAAGGGAATTTGAACAGAGACTGACTTTTTAAATGGGCAGTCTCTGTTCCAATTCCCTCACAGCTATTGGTTGGGATGTGTGCTTATGCATCTCCCAGCCAATTAGATTCATGCACCTCCATGTTAAGCTGATTGACTGATTGGCTGGTTGGCTTAGGGCCCCATATCAATACATCCACTGGGGGGGGGGGTTTACCATTTTTTCCTTTCAATTGCTGCATCGGCTGTTTTAAGATCCTATATGGGATTAAAAAAAGCTGGGTCTTAAATTTCCCTTATTGGATCCTAAGGGCTAATGCAGTCAATTGAATTGCATGTTGTGGTGTCTTCATTATTTGCTATGGACGAAAACACATCTAACTTTATCGCCCAGCAGGCTCTTTTTTTTTTTTAAACAGCATTTTTTCACAGCACAGGTAACTGAATAGCTTACTGTGCTTGAAAAAATGCCATCAGGAGAAAAAACAGCCATCAGACACAAATTGAGGCCTGTGTTTTTTTGGTGACAGAAATGCAAAATCGTGATTTGCAAAACCAAAAACAACATGCAGATGTGCAATAAGTCCAGATTCAAGCTACATGCAAAGAATCTCCATATTAATACAAATACTACTTACTCACATCTTTTATCTTCTGAATGCAAATAAAAATAGTTTTCTTGTAAATTGTGTCTCTGCAAAAACGGTATAAACAACATAACATAGTAATGATGAGCATAACACAATGTATGTTTAATTTTTGTAATATGCACTGTTCGTGCACCCCCCCCCATGCTAAGCAAATTTTCATATTTTGATGCAGTTTGCATGCATTTGATTGTTTCATTATTTGGTGGTGGTTTTCTGCAAAAAAACTCACACACCATGCACTGTTTTCTTATAGAACAGACATCACTTTCCAAATTTTACCCAGAATCTAAAAAAAATTGTTAATGAAATTCTGACAAAATGAATGACAAACAACTGTCCAGGTGTAGGGTTTTTCTATGTTCCACTAGCAAATGTTTTTAAAAGTACACAAAATTCCAGTTTCAGGGACTGATCACTATATTTTTATGCTAAGGCTGGTTTGCTATGATGCACTGAAGGCCATGGAACATCATATTAGGTTAGGTAGCTAGAGGACCCCTGAGTGAAATAGTACTACATTGGTATGAGCTGGCATACTGTAAGGGATACAAGGTGTTAACCTCTTTCAATGGAGCCTTGCCCCTGCTTAAAAAATGAAAGAAAATGATACCTGGTGGTCCACTGGTATTGCTGAACTTCTGTTATGTATCTTAGAGCATGCACAATGTCTTCGCTACTCGGCTCTGAACAAGAAACTGGAGGGGGTAATTAAGGGACCAGAGGCCTGCAGGAAGGTAAGTACCCAGTACCATGATTTTCTCCTTTACTGCCGCAGTTTTAGAGGATAAGCTGAGGAAAGGGCCCATCATGTCCTTAACAGTAAATATATTAGGAAATATTAAACAAAACATACCATATAACTGATATACCTCTCTATACAGAATATAGTTTATGTTGAATTGAAAGCCAAAAATGAATGCAATAACATTTTATCATTTATAGCCACTAACATGTTGTCGATTTGAAGTGGCTTTGAAATGTTTTTCAGCAAAGCAAAACCATCTTGTGTGATCTGATTTAATTAAAGATGCCAACTTTTCCCATCCTTTGTTCCCCTGAAGCACAAAAGAGATAACCTGATTTGGTCCAAGGGGAACACAAAATGTCAGATTGACAAAGCATATCCTTTTTCCTTTTTTTCTCTTTTGTGACATTCAACATTTGCTGTCTCATCACTTGTATGTGACAAAGAACAAGATCTGCAAAGGAAATCACCAACTTAGCAACATGTCAGCACTATCATTCGACAATGAGAATGTTCAGACTTGCTGCTGAAAATTGTTTGTCATGTAACTTACAAAGATGACAGTATGAATAAACTGAGATATAAAGTTTTCTTCAGATGAACTGGTAAAATGTATATTTGTGATTATCAACGTTCCAGTCTTATTAAGTAGCCAAGTGCTCTATAAAGTCATGACTGTCCTTTGGGAATAGTAACCAATTTGCTGATTGTTTATTAACTATTTGGTTTATGCTAGAATTATAATATGAACTAATTCATTTATATTAGTTTGATTGTATTAAAATATAATGAAAACATACAAATTTGCAAATGCAGATAATTTTTTACTATAGCCCAAAAATATTGCACTTGCACTCTGGGTTATATATACATGCTTACAATCTCTATAGTACATATTATAAACTCTGCCATCAATCAAAAAAATTAATCTGAGTAGGCCACAAACTATACTTACAGTATGCATAGGAAAATGGAGAATAATATAGCTGTGACAAAAATATAATGTAAGGAACAAGGTGCAGAGGACCAGACTGCACTAATACACCTATACACTCTACTCCTTTCCACTCAATGCAATCACAATCTACAAGAGAGTTTTCAGCATAGATCCATTATTACATATGTGTTAGACAGACACAACACCAATAAATCAATTCCAGGTCTTATATTATTGTACAATTTTATTTGTACACCCCTATAATATTTAGTTATTTTTATAGCTGCCTATGTGCATACCAGGATATATTTTATTTTATGTTTATTTAGTAGATTTCTGTTAGTTAACATTAACCACTAACCTTCTTCCTACTCCCATATAATCCAGCCTATTGTCTTGTTTCTGTTACCTTTTTTCTTCAGTTGGAGCAAACTCACTCCCTACACTACTCTACCTTTCCCAGTGGTGAGATCTCGTTACAACAACATCAACAGCACTTCTCTCTCCCACCCACTGACCAGCAGTTTATGTGGCAGGATGCAGGTACACCCCATAGCACTTACTCCTTAATCCTTCTATGTCCAACCTACCTTCCTCTAGACTGTGAGCTCTCATGAGCAGGACCCTCTAATCCTTCTGTTCTCCATATTTGATTGTATTATTTAATACCTCTATATGTTTTTTCCCTATTGTACAGCACTGCAGAATTTGCTGGCACTATATAAATAAAGAATAAGAATAATAACAGTGTTTTATTCCATTGCAAGACTATTTCCTAGGTTTAATGTCCTTTTAAAGAATGTGTTTTGCACATATAATTTTATGTATCCGTACTTCGTGCTTGTTATGTGTATTTCAACCCCTGTAATGCTTTTGTATTTTCAATAAAAACAACTTTCATAAAATAAATAAATAAAAAAAGTAACCACTAAAACTTCCTTTATTTTTGTTACATTTAGCAATTTTCTTTATACACACACTGTAACACAAGTCTTTAGACCACTACTATTTCTACTACACTTTTAAAAAAGGTCAACTGACTGGCATTAGTAAGACGAACCGAAAATGTTAGTAAATGTTTGGAAGAATAATCTCTCAAATTTGTGTTACCAATGACAGATATCGCTATCAAATTCAGAAGATTAGGAAACAATCTGAGGATATGTGGCAAGGAATCAAAATAATTAAAAGCAGCACAAGTAAGACATGGTAGGAAATTAGGTGAATTATGATTAAGCATGTGATATTGAGGGTGCACGTTGGAGAAATATTGTATATAAATATTGTATATATAAGTTATATAAAGATCAAAGTAAGATGTTTTATTGTCATACAGGAAGATGGGGTAGTCAGTGTTGAGACATGTGAAGTAGAACATATTAAGGGCTCATTCATACAGGGGACTTTGCAGCACATTTTGTTTTTGTCAGACTTTTTTGTAGCCACAGAAAATGTGTTACAATGCTGCAAGGTTTTCCCAACATCCCATTTTCTCAACAGAAACAGTTTCAGGGACAATGCAGCTACCTGCAATAATTGTGCAATTTCAATATTATTTCATTTAAATATATTCTGCATTATTACACTGGCTGAGAAAATATGCAGCATGCTGTCACTCTGCAACAACTGAAAAGCATGGTGCCTTTATGAAATACCCCACTGGACACAATGATTCACAATTCATGTCTGTTTCACAATTTTCTATCCCTTTGGCAGGAGAGTGGATTTATTAACAGGGAACCAATATTGTTCTGTCATTGTGGTGGAAAGGGAAATTATTAAGGCCAAAAAATCATCATAGTGCAGGAAAAGCAGCATATTATATGCTGCTCTTTGCCAGAATTTCACTATTGTTATTGATGAATACTTTTGGGTGTTCATCAATAATCTGTCCTTTTTCCTTGCTTTTAGGGCTAACCAAGCAATATAGCCATGCATACATATACAGCGAAATGTGTATGTATGTGTTTGTCCCATACATTGTAATGAAATCCACCAGCTTAAAGCTGGCAGATGAAATTGGTGGCTCTATCTGGCCATCATTTATTGATAAATAAGTGAAGGCCAGATACATTCTGGCAGTTATTGAATGGGTGAATGATTACTGTGCAAAGAAATCCTCAGTTTTCCTTTTACATTGAGCAATTGGCACCTTGATGAATTCCAGCCATTTATACTATAGATCAAGTGAGTTTGCATTCTGTCTTTGTCATTTTTTTCCCTCTATTGAGGCTTAATCAATTTCTTCCATGACTGTGTTTCCATCATCGTGATGTTTAAAGAACTAAATTGACTATCACTCAAATCTAGACTTACCCTTCACCTTTCTTGCCTAGTTTATAACCACTTCTCTAGAAAGCTACCAGACTACCTGAGCAATATGCTCACTCCAGCTGTCCATACTAACTATAACCTCCACTTCACTGCTAACAACTCTGAGTACTCCATACTATGAGAAAGTATCCAGGAAGTCTGCCTTCTCCTTCAGAGCTCTAAAAGCCTGGAATAACCTACCAAAAAAATCAGATCTTCTTCCAGTCATTTGGGGTCAATCTACAGCAAGGTTAAAATTGGATGAGTTTAAAAACATCCCTTGATCAAAATATGATTGCAATGATTGCAGAATTGTCCATCAGAAAATATCTGCTAATGCTCACAACAACCATTCAGCAGATTTTTTTCTGTTGGATTGGAATCTAGGCCTTAATTTGTCTTTTAGAGAAAAATAAAAAACCATAGTGCTAGAGCACCATAATATACATGTAAAAACAGATCATAAGTGCCCAAATTATGAAGTGCAAAAAGGGAAAAAAAGACTTAAACATGAACTCTGTGTATAGTTTACATTATTATCCAGATATTAACACTGTTAAGTTGTTGGGGTTTTTTTGCATTGTTTGGCCAAAATATTTTAAGCATGCCTAATATGCCAAGGCAACCAATTTTAGGCAAGTCCTCTGTAATACATCTCACCACATCACATGGCTTAAAATACTGCTTTATCCCCATACACACACCATCACAGCTTTTGAGTCATTTCCGTGATCTTAGTAACACTTACTCATCTCAGCCAGTTAATATTATCAAGGCCTCTCTACTGAGATCAGTACTATGGTTCTCAGTCCATATTTCTCTTTGTTTATTTTCTCTAAGTCATTCATCATCAATTCCTTCCCCTACTCTCCCCTATCATGGTTCCTACTGACTAACTTACTGCTACCTTAATACCCACCCACCTTTTTTCCCCTTCTTTTCAGCTATTGGGGAGTATATGCTTACCTATCTAGCAACATTTGAAAATTAATAATATTAAGTTTATGAACATCAATGTCCAAAACACACCAGAAAAAGGAAATTGCTTCTGAGGGAATTCAACAGACTGAATGCGGATATTGTTATGGTCCAGGAAACTCACTTTCAAACCTTTTCGACCCCAAAAATAATAAATACCCTCTCACTTATTTCTTTTCCATGTCAGAAAAAAAAGTGGGGTGGCCATTCTTATTAAAACAAAGGTGCAAATACAAAATGTGAGAGGCTTCTGAGGACCACTAAACAGCACAATGATCTGTTCTACCGCGGGTCACATCTCAGAAGCATCAGGTGTTAGCTCTCTAGTGCCATTACAGAGGAAAAATGTCCACGTTCATATTAGACTAATCCTTCCCAAAAGGGAGGTCCAGTTCCAAAATGACAGGCAGGTCTCCTCTGCATGGGAACACCAGCTAATCCCAGACGTACATTTCTGCCTTGTTGAGCCTTGTGAGGTGCAGCTGGATTTTCTAGGCACTGAGAGCAAGGGGTCCATAGTTGGATTACCTTTCACTCTTAGGTAGACCCCCTAAGAGTATTCAAAATATATAAATAAAATGTGAGAGGCTTCTGAGGATGAATAAGCCGCACCATGGCCTGTTCTATGGTGTCACAGTTGTGTCAACTTGCAGCCAGGTTCGATGAGGCCGGTCGCTTCCTTCTCCTTGCGGCTGTCATGCCACATCTTCTATGCGGGTTACTTCCGGATTCAGCCGGCATCTCAAGCGGGTGCGCGTCATCTTTGAAATCCTCCAGTGACATTGCATACCGCTCTTAAAGTCATAGAGGCTTGTTGTGTGCTCCACCTCCCCTGCCATACATTTATAAATAGCTGCCTGAACACCTTGCTCATTCACCATTATGTGGTGTTCCAGTGCAGTAGCTTTTTCCTATATCGGTATCCTGGTTTGACCCTTGCTTGGCTTCCATTCGCTCCAGTGTCCTGACGCTTGGCTTTGTCTGACTACTCTCTCTGGCACTGATCTGTGGATTTGGCTGACTACCCGCTCTGTGTATGATTTTTGCTAAAGAAGTCTTTTGGCTCCAACGGATGCCTAAGGTGATCGTCTCAGATCGGGAAGCCAGTTCATTTCTCATTTTTGGAGGTCCTTTTGCGCTCAGATGGGGATCCAACTCTCCTTCTACTCGGCCTACCATCCTCAATCCAACAGGGTCGTTGAGGAGTGGGTACTGTCACAGTTGCGCCTACTTGTGTCTGGCATCAAACGAGCCAGTCGCTTCCATATCCAGCAGCTGGAACTTACTTAGGTGACAGGTTCGATGAGGCCCGTCGTTTCTTTCTCCTCACAGCTGTCATGCCACATCTTCTATGTTCTATTTCTGCATTCAGCTGGCATCTCGAGCAGGCGTGCATCATCTGCTCATTCTCCCTTAAGTGGTGTTCCAGTGCAGTAGCTCTTTGTATCCTGTATCTGTATCCTGATTTGACCCTTGTTTGGCTTCCATTTGTTCCAATGTCCTGACCCTTGGCTTTGTCTGACTACCCTCTGTGGCACTGACCTTCGGCTTTGGCTGACTACCCACTCTGTTTATGACCCCTGGCCTGGTCTGACTACCCACTCTGGTACTGACCTGTGGCTCCAGCCAAAAACTCTCCTTTTGCCTTTTGGAATTGTCGCTACCTAGTCCTGTACCAGTTATTTGGCTGGGTCATAACCCCGGTACTCTCTACCTGTTCCTGTATTAGTAATTGTCTGGGTCATATCCCTGTACTGGTGCATTGCTTGTTGACCTCCATTTTGAGACCTTTCCTGTTTCTGGTAGGAACCACTCACTCTGGTTCTGGGTCCGCTCTAACTCTAGAGGGTTTTGTCTGCTGTTGGCTATTTCATATTACGTGTACCTTTCTAATAAAGGTGGAGTTCAATTACTGTAATTGCTTCTTGTATCATTATTGAATCCATGACATATGGCTAGTCACCACTCAGAAGCATCACATTAGCTTAATCTTAGATCAATTTTGTCCAAAAGGCAGTCCAGTTACAAAACGCTGGGCAAGTTTCCTCTGCACGGGAACACCAGCTAACTCATGATGTGCATTTTGGCCTTGTTGGGCCTTGTCAATGAGGTGCAGCTGGATTCCATAGGCACTGAGAGTAAGGAGTCCATGTTTGGATTTCCCTTCACTCTTAGGGAGATGCCCTAAGAGTATTCAAAATACATATACAAAATGTCAGGGGCTTCTGAGGATGAACAAACAGCACCTGTTCTACTGCATGTCATGGATCAGAAGCATCATGTCTTAACTCTCTAGTGCCATTACAGAGAATACTTTTCCAGGTGCATATTAGAGTAATCCCATCCAAAAGGGCAGTCAAGTTCAAAAATGACAAACAAGTCTCCTCTGCACATGAACACCAGCCAACCCCATAAAATGCATCCTGTCTGGATGTAGCATTAATGGTATCCTGCAACTTGCCATAAAATTCATCAATGTCTTCTTCCTTGGCAGCTGTGGTGGGTGCATAAATTTGGATTATTGCAATTTTTACAGAATGGCTTGTATTCTTAGTAAAATTATTTAATTGCCTTGCTCTTCCCCAGTGGCATCAGAGGTCATCATCCAGCATTATATCTATGTAAGTTCTTAAGGTAATTTAAGCCATCCAAGCCATATACGTTACTGTATGTACCGAGGCCCATATATCAGTTTTTACTCCTGCTTTCTGTCACTACTGAAAGCAGCTACTGTCCTCCCCAGGGTATCATACTTTGTCTGGCACCTATCCATTGAAATGTTCGGCTTGGGAGACCCTGAAGGAAGCTAAACGACTGTCTGCCAAGCTCTCAGGGTTATTGGTCAACTCCAAGTGGTAGGAGGTTCCTAAACAGTTCAGAGAAAGGTGGCCTAAGCAGCCAGGTGGAAATCAACTAGAATGTCCATGAATACTCTGCCACCCATGTTCTTTGTTGTTTGACATACTTTCTTCATCCTATCCTCCTACCACTACAGTATTCAACTTTAGGGGCCCATGAAACAAGTGAGAGAGAGTGTGATTGTTTGTGAGTTTCTGCCTGTGTGTAGGACTGTTTGTGTGAAAGTGAATGAGTCAGTGCGTGAGAGTGTGTGTGTCTGAGTGTTTATGCATTTGAAGGTATGTATGTCTAAGTATGTGTCCTTCTGAGAGTAAGTGTGTCATTGTTTGGGAGCACTGTGTATCTGATTGTATATGTGTGTCAGCATGTAAGATTGAGACTGTGTATGTGTGTGAGATTTGGTGTGTTTCCTAGTGTGTCTCTGTATGAGAATAAATATGTCTGTGTGTGAATGGATATGTGGAACAGACATGGTGTGTGTATGTGTGTGTGCATGCACTTGTGTGTGTACACATGTGCAACAGTGAATGTGACTAAGTACAAGAGTGACTTTGCATGACTGTGTGGGTATAATAGTAAATAACTGAAGCAAGACCTATACTTTGAAACATGATCAGCTAATTCTCAAAAAATAAGAATGTGAAAAAAGTGTGTGTGTATGAGAGTATGTGCAAAAGTATGTTTGTCTAAAGTGTGTGTTTGCGTGTGTGTGTATGTGTGTGTAAATATGTGAGAGAATGTGTCTGTGAGCGTGTGAACAGCTTCATGCATTTTTGTGTTTGAGTGTATTTGAGTGTTTTTCTGTCTGAGAATATGTACCTGTTTTATTAGTATCAGTACCTGCCTCTTTTTCAGTCTTATAAATGGGGTTTCACAAGTTTCTACATATTAATTCAAAATAGTTCAAATTAATCTTAATATACTTATGACAATGTTTACAATTGTAGGGAGACGTGTCACTAAAAAGGTTGAGGAAACACTGCCCTATAATGCAGTTGTTGGTTTGCTCCAGAATTGCTCTACTTGACACATAAGGCTCAGAGGCTCATACACTATGAAGAATTTAAACATTCTGAGCAACCCAACTGCACCAAAGGGGCAATTACTAATTCACAAAATCCCCACTGAATTTAATGGAGCTCTACACCCCTTGAATGTTAGCAAGGTGTCAAATGCATTGTGAATGAATTAGTTGGAGACTTTTCTATCATTCAAGGGGTTAAAAGCTTCATTTCAATCCATGGGAATTTGAATTTATCCCCATGATATTGTTTCAGTTCTTGATAGTCACCAACCGGACTATGTCATAAGATGATTCTTAGTATCAGTGCTCTGAGTGATGTGGCTTGGTTAACTGTGGTTTATAACTAAAGTATTATGTTTGATAGGAAAAAAATGTTAACTTATGATTGAAATAAGTCTAGTTTTAAAAGTTCCAAATGGCAACAGACAGCTAACTAATTTTAATTTATATCTAGTATATCCAAGTGTGATTAAAGCTTTTGAAAAAAAAAATAATTAGGTGCATTACCAATTAAAAGCGGAAATATGAATCCAATATTCTTTGACTGTCAATGTTAAGAAACTAATATCTGTAAAGGCAAGATGTAATTGAATAGCTAGCTATCTTTTTGCTTATGATTTAAACCATGGAGAAGCAATTTAGTTGACTTATTTCTCTTGGATGTTATCTATGAGAAGGTGACAGATTCAGGATGTAAAAAGTATATCAGAGAGTAGATGCTATCTATCATAAGTGGAGCTCATATTTGCAGATTAGATAGCATATGAAAAATGGTTGCACTCTATAATGGAGTTGCTAAGGAGTGATATCAATTACTAGCCCAGCTTTCAGCGTTTCTATCTTTTTGATTAATAAGTACACTAATTGCCTGTACACATTCCACCAATATGTTATGATTATGGTTTATGAAATGAAAATTGTTGTAAAAAGTGAAAAATTAATAGGCAGTACTCTTGACCTTTAAGTTCAAAATTATTTATATTTCAGTAATGCATAGGCTAGAAGGAGTGGAACAGAGGGTCTAATATGTATTGATGTGTGAACTGTAAACACAGGGAAAACAGTAGGCTTTGCCTGTGTATATACAGCAATTATATATCAGTGGGTATTAGTACTCACTCATATACATAGAAACATTTCTGAGTACAAAGTTATGAAATGAAGATTTGATGTTTTTGGATTTCCTACCCATTGAAATCAAAAGGGGTGCAAGGTTACACAAAAGCTGTTTATGTTTAAGTTATTTGTATTGCATATTTTGATTTACAACCTTGTTTAAACACGTGTAATAGTGCTTCCATAGTGGTTGCATACCAACTGGATCTTTAAGATCTCCTCCGAGATCAGTGCCTCTCCTATTTTGAGGGTCTAAGTGGGTTTGTTCTACAAACAGGTGAGATATAGGACTGCTCAGGAAAGATTAAGCCCTGGACGGCTCAGGGAAGATTAAGCCCACCTGACAGTATTTAATAAGAGAGACAGAAGATAACGGTCTTCTCAAGGAACCTCTTTGGGCTGTCTGCTCAGATGACTATGTAACTGTCCTTTTCAATCACAAGAGACTGTGACTAGATGGAGGTTATGAAGGATCACCCTGAAGTGTGATGCTATTATTTTATTACAAAGAGCCAGTAGCTGCACCCCATTTAGAAACCCAGAAGAATTTGAGTGAATGAAAATGTATGGTTAAGAATTGTAAGTCAAAAAAATATATAATTCATTTGAAAAACACTGACCCATACACATATATTTTTGACCTACCTCACACCTCCAGCTGTGCCCGTGTTACAATAAAATACCCATAGCAGTGATGATGAGGGTGCCTCACTCAGCCAGGGCAGCATCAAACATCTACCCCCCTCCCATTGCATACACACACCCACACTAATGAGAGAGAGGTACACAAGAGAATAATTAAGCATAGACTGAGGAGAGGGGAGTTACACATGTTTTACACATGACTAAGATAAGAAATATTTAGGGTCATTTGTTTATCTCCTTATCCATGTGATTTTTTTAGAATTTAATTATAAACACTCTACAACAAGCATGTCAAACTTTTGCCTCCTGTATTTCTACGCTAACACGGTACCAACTCTCATCTATAGTTGAAAATGTTATTCTCAATGTATAGCTTTAAGAAGGGCTGCAGCAGTGATGCGTTCGACCTGTTGAACAAATATTGCATTTTAAAAAGAAGCAACTTAACCATGTAAACAGAAATTAACACATACCCACATCCCATACACAGAGAAGGTATGTGCCCTATACAAAGCAGTCTTTACAAACAGAACACAAACACTAGTACCTACAGTAAAAAAGTATTCTCACCAATGTACTTATTTACATTTGATAAACACTGCAGCAACAGTTTAATCAGGGAACATTTATTTTACTGACTCAGATGGCAAAATTATAGTATTCCTTCTTCATGTTTTGAGCATAGGCAATATGTTAGTATTAATGTATCTTTATTCAGTAGAATATGGTCATGACTCACACCTTAGAAGCCTATTATTCTTTATTGGTTTGCTGTTCAGTAATTAGCCCACCAAAGAAATAGTTCTTAATGAAGAACCCATAGCACAGGGAGGGGCTGCATGTCTGACATACTCATTTTGCTTCCCATTGGAGGGATGCATTTTATCAGAGTGGGGACCACATGTATGCTCTAAGTAAACATTAACCCTTGCAATGCATTGTGTACCCCTCTGGCACTCAAAAGGTTAAACATTAGATTGGCCATGTGTGGGAGACAATGCAAACTTGCAGAAATTCGAGGTAAACCACCTCCATCGTAGGCAACAAAAAACATTTCACAGTGGTTGACATGGGATTTAAAAAGCATGCAAGGGTTTTCAGCCCCATTTAAATCAACAGGAATTTGGGGAATCAAATTTTATTTCCCTGAAGTGAAGTTGGTTTGCCCCAGAACTGCTTCATTTCTCTTTTGCATTTGGCCTTTAGTATAGACCAGTTGTTGGTACTTTTACTTCATTTTGTACAAACAAAAGTACAATGTTGATAATTCATTTTACAATTTTGGCATGGAAGTATATAGTTTTCCTGACTGAAAATCAAATGATCAGTAAAGTTTTGTTATGAAAAAAAATATATATTGTAGTGCTTTTGCTGTTGATAAAAACAAGGGAACTCTCACTGATGAGACATTCATATTTTCAGAGTTATTATAGTTTAACCAAATCATTTTTTACATTAACTGTGCCCTCTATTGGTCAAATTCCAATTAGTTATTAGTTATTCAGTGGGAGAGGTACTTCACTGACAAACAGTTCTTCACACAATGTGAGTCACGCTGTCAATTTTAATTTTCAGGAAGTGAAAGTGCTGCAATTCGCTTCCTTACAATTTGAACTGTTATAACTTTTCAATAAAACAAACAGAGGTTGGAGTATGTTTGTTTTACTCAGAAGGAAAAGCTCTATAAAATATAGGTTTTCCTTTAATGCCCATACATTATTTGGTGCAAACCAAGGGCACTATAGGGAGAGAAGAAAAATCCCACAATTCCCATAGATGTAAACTGAGCTATTTACCCCTTGGTGCTAAAGAAGCCTGCACTGCATTTCTTCACAATGCCTTGCACCAACCAATGGGCATCTATAATTCTCCTCTGTTCTGCATTTGTTTTGCTCCAGATTTGCTCTGGTTTTCTTTTGATCATGCAGCCTATTGAATGAAGGCCTTACAGGAATCAATATGGTATAGGTATGTATAATTAAATTTCCTTTTTGGAAGCCATTGCTACAACAAAATATTTTAAATATTTGATTATGGTATTTTGAGTTGGTGATTAACCTCATTGCAGCGTTCTTTACCAGCTGGAATTCTATGTTTGTAAATTCTGGGAGAGCAACCAATAAGAAATTACATAATTAATTTGTGGTTCATGCTTTGTCTAGCAATTAGTGAATTTTAGATTCATAATGCATAATGCTCAGGTGCAAAGTACAGATGTTCAAGGCATAAATTAAATGTGTCCTGACATAACTGTAATCAAGAATTCCCATATAAACAAAATATTTGTTTTTGATGTACTTTCTCTAAAATATTTGTCTGTGATTTGTACAGATGTGTTGCACACCTCTCTGGCACCAAAAGGGTTAAGCCCTTCGTGGCCATAGTGGCCCTTTAAGCATTGCAAAGCAATATTTTGTAATCACCTGTGATAAAGATGATTATGAGAACATGGTGTATGCCACAAAAATTCAGAAGACAATATTTTCATTCAGGGCATTATACCTCTAAAAAATTTATCTTGAAGCAGTCAGAACACCAGAAAGTTAGTTTTTCTTCTGAAGAATGGGATTCAGCTATTACAAAAGGTTAGTACAAATCCAACTTACCGTGCTGCTCATAAATCCAAGTGCCACTCATCCTCTGAAAACCCTGAGGAAGAATCACAAAATCCAGAAAAACACTGGAGACAACGAATTAGCCCATGTCCACCACTGGAAAAGAAAGGTGTTCAGAGAAGGATGAACATACCTATGCAGGAGTATGAAGGACAAAAGAATGCAGTGCAATAATTCTGGCACACAGTGTAGTCCAATAAAATATTTATTGGAGATGAGAGCATTAGAACTAGAGAGTAGATCAACAGTAACCAACAGGATTTCCATAGACATACTTGCTCGGATTTATATCCTGTTTATTTTAGAGGCAACATATTTATTTCAGAAGATGATTGAAATGGAATTGAAGTTGTGGTAACATGTATTGAGAACAGTTCCATGAGATAGTAATTTACCATAAACTATTACCTTTGCATCCGGTACAAAATACTAGGCCCTACCATGCTGAAGGGGCCTGTCTGTATGGACGAAGGTCCATGTCTTTGGATTTACCCTTTATTGAGCTCAACATCCTGCCGCAACCATCCTAACCTGGCACTTCCATGTCTGAAAATAGAGAAGATGGTGGTCCATGAAATTTTAACAGTGCAAATTGTCAGTTCCACTCTTCACTATCCCTATAGTGTATGCCACTAACCCTGTGACTGCCAAAGAGATATGCATTGCACTCCAATGTAACAATCAAAGGTTAAGGCTGCAGATGAGACTTTTTCCCAGGAGGGAAGATCCTTTGTGGTAGAGTATACCACCTTTGGGAAGAGTTGCTTCTCTTTGTGTCTCAACCACTGCACCATATTTTGCACCACCCCAAATCTATAGCAGTCACCCAAAAGGCATTGCGTGTGTGGGAGAGATATGTAAAGGTGTGTGTGTATAAGGTATAAATGTGTGCCTAGCTGAAATGAGACCAGTTTAAAGGTAAACATTCCATAAATTGTTGGTAAGGAAATTTAGGTGCAGACTGTATTTCTTAATTCTAAAAACATTTTAAAGGACTCACTAATTAGTGCATTCACTCAGGTATTAAGCAGCATATGAGTAACAGTTATCCTTCCCAGATGTACTGGGGCACTTTATTGTATATTAACGTTATACTGTTTTTCCCTAACTGTACCACAATGTATTTCACTCATAGTTAATGCTGTGATTGCAAGTTATTTTGATTACAGAAGTATTTGATTGAAGGTCAGTGGCAAAGGAAGCAAGATAGTACAAGTCAATAGTTCTGCCTTAATAATGTCTTTAGAAGCTCCCTTTTTGATGAATCTATCATTACTTCTTAAGTTTGTTTTCTTCCCCATATTAGCCAGTTAATTTCTATGGGTAAATGTGGTACTGTGTTAGCCAAAGAAAATTCAAGAAACTAGTTGAATAAAAGAAAAAAAAACCTCCCTGCATGAAATAAACAGTCAAACCCTAGACATATGTTTTTGGACTTTAGTGAACTGTCACACTGTCTAACAGGACAGGAGGAAGACTTGCAGATCATATTGGGTTTACTAGGCAGAACAAATGTTTTTGGGTACTGAAAGAGGGTAGGTGCAACCCCTAGGAGGAATTGTGCCAGGCATAAGATCAATGGCACAGACATAGGGTATGTGGAGAGGTAAAGCCTCAGCTTTTTTCTTGCAAAAGATGTCTGCAAACTCACTGTGCTGTGCTTGTACTGAAGGAGGTTCATCAGAGGCAAGTGAGGCAACAGAAACAGTAGGGAGAATGCAATCAGTTTTACAAAAGTCATTTCAGGATTATGATGGTCTAGCCAGGGTTATCCCAAGATGATGGGAGTTAATGTTGAAGAAATCACTTCAAAGCTGGCTCTTTCATGATGCATGCCTCTTACAGTGGTTTGAAGGGAAGGGTGTAATGGGTAACCAAACCACTACCCTAAGGAGTGCCATCCGATGTGGATATTCTGACTGGGGGTTTCTTTGGACACAGTAGGAGCCCCGGAGTCCAGGAAGGCTTGAGTAGAAACACATCCTTCTGACCAAGACAGAGTCAGTGGCAATAGCAGGAAATTCTTAGTGGATCTCCCGGTGACACCACTAAGCCTTGGGATTTTGCCAGCTTCACAGGTAAAGAACAGACTAAATGACCAGAAGCAGCACACTACAAGAGAGACCCTGAGTGCACATATATGACTTTTCTTCTTGGAAGACGCGAGTCAGATGTCTCAGCTCCATAGGCTCAGGTGAAGCTTAAGAAGCAACCCATAAGAACATTATCATCTATTTAACTAGACCATATAACAATGTACTCACTCTCTCTCTCTCTCTCTCTCTCTCTATATATATATATATATATATATATATATATATATATATAGAAAATGGCATCACCTCAATAAATTATTTTTTTGCTTCCCACCACTCTAAGAATAGGTTGGCATAAGCAGGTGAACAAAATGTTCCCATTGCCATGCATTTGGAAATAAAAGTATTATTATTATGTATTGATTTAATTCTGACAATGCTTCCATAGTGTAATCGACATACCAGGGTAATGTTTCTCAATGTTAGTCCTCAGGGCACACCAACAGGTCAACTTTTCATGATATACCTGCTTAATCACTTGTAAACAATCAGTGGTTCTGTTACTTTGAATGCTCTTCTAGTGCTTAATTAGAGATATCCTGAAAACCTGACCTGTTGGTGTACACCATGGACTGGAGCTGAGAACCACTGTATTGTTCTAATCTGGTCATGTATGTTCTCAATTTAACATCCACATACTAACTTGCTCTCTCAGACACTGAACTCCCTTAACAATTGGTCATCCTGGAAGTGTTAATGAATTTGCAAGAATTTTTGGCAATAGATAGAAAGTTGATGCCTTAGGATGGTCCACTTTTAGAAATGTGTACTCCTTATTGGAAATAATTCATATTTTCATTTATATAAATGTATTATTCAAATAAATTCTCAGTTGGATTGACTATTTTTTTTTATTGTAGCAATAAGTATTGCTTAGCTGCCTTATTGACTTTTCTTCATACATTCCTTTGGCCAGATCACAATATTTCTGCCTTTGTCTGATGGTTTAATAATCACATCCTTCGAGGTGTGTCAGTATCAGGTCCGTCACCTGTTCATTTTGGATCATTACTTCCCTTCCGATGCGTCACTCCAGGTTGTTGAGGGCGCATCGTCTATGTTGGCACATTACAATTGTATAGGTCTATGTGAGACGTGCAACATTGCACATGCACTGACGTGGCCAGTTCCTCCATATAAATTAGAGTGCCTGTGGTCTATCGGTGCTTAGTTGTATAGTGCTTCCAGTCTTCTTGTTTTTTTTTATTTGGTGTTCATTTTCTTTGGTTCTGCTCGTTTTCTACCTGTCCCAACCTTGAACCGTTTTTTGACCGCTTCAGCTTCCCTGTCATAGGGTTCTTCTCTGTGATATCTTCTATTCAGAAATACTTGCTTCCTGATATACCTTTGTGGGGGGTTCAATCCCCATTAAGTAAGTTTCAGTAAGCATACATATACAGCCTTTCAGTCATCTTCCCTCCCTACAAACTCAGTCGTACCTCCTAACAAATCTCTCTCAGTCATCTGCCCGAACACCATCCTGCCTCCTAAGAAATTTCTCTCAGTCATCCGCCTGGCTAACAAACTCTGTCTTGCCTCCTACCAAATGCCACTCAGTCATCTTGTCTCCCTACAAACTCCATTGTGCCTCCTAACAAACCTCTCTCAGATATCCACCTGACTAAGAGGGATTTGGTAGGAGGCAAAACAGAGTTTGATGGGAGGGAGGATGACTGAGAGAGGTTTGTTAGCAGGGCGAATGACTGACAGATTTGATAGCAGGTATGACTGTGTTCTGAGCAGATAACACAACACAGTTTGTAGGGAGAGAGGATGACTGAGTGACATTTGGTAGGAGGCAGGACAGAATTTGTAAGGATGGAGGATGAATGACAGTGTTTTGGTAGAAGGAAGGAGGGAGTTTGGTAGGTGGAAGAATGATTGTTAGAGGTTTGGTAGGTGGAAGTCCTAAAATGACCACCATATCAGATGTCTCACTTCTGTCTACCCTAGGCACACATATTTGCATTACGCAGTAGCAGTAGCCATACAGCAAGGTGTAAATCCCTTTGAATATAATTTTCTAAGTTAGAGTTTCATATCTAATGGCTGGTTTCACCTGGAGAATGCAATTGATAACATGTTTCCAAAATACTTTTGTACTTGAGGAAAATATTGGATTTAGAAGTCAAAGTTGCATTATCTCCTTTCTCCAAACACTGTAAGCAATGCATAGCTCTTTTTTTTTTAGCTCATCCATAATTTTTGAAATAAGGCTTTTGATTATCTGTATCAGTAGTCTGTGTGTCACACTCAGTGCTTTCTTACAGACTAGATATATGTATTTAACTATTTTAAAGTTATTAATGTGACTTGTTAGGATATAAGTAAACCCCTTAGAGAGAAAGCTTTCATGTTCTTTTGTCAGCTGCTTATTACAGAGGTTAATAATTGTACTTTTTTTTCCTTTGGTGCTTGTGGTCAGCAATCTCATTGCCTGTGTCACATTAAAGTTTAAATTATGTGTATCAGTATTCACTACAGAGATCATACTCCTTAGTATATAATCAGAAGTGCAGTAGTATGATTTTATGGCCAATGTCAAGACTCAGGGGAATGGAATGGCTGAAAATTACCATAATGTCCCTCACTGTTATCCCATAGCACAAACAATGTAAACAAGTGAGTGTTCAGGTTAAAAAATAGAATGTAGATAGGTGTAGCATTTATTTTAGAACAAAATGATATTAGTACAACCCCCTAAGTTCTCAAAGACTGAACACCATTCTCTAAGTGAGCTCTTACTATATTGTATAAAGTGGTAATAGTACCTTTCATTTCCTGTTGCTGATGCCTCTTCCTATACAACCTAGAACTCTTCTGACGTTTCTCTCTAATTTGATGGATTGTTTCCTTACCTTTAGTTCATCATATATAATTGATGGCATTTATCTTACACCATTTTAATCAAAAGGTATGTTGAAATTTTCTATTTGTCCTTGGTGACACAGTTCGTTTGCCCCAAAATTGATCCAGTTCTTCTTGCGATATCAACCTCAATGTGTCTAGGGCAGTGGTTCCCAAACCTGTTCTGAAGGATCACTAATAGGCCAGGACTTGGGAATTTCCCAGTTTGAGCCCTTGTAAGTTGATCAGAGGCTCAGTAATTTCATGTGTTGATGCAGAGAAATCCTAAAAGTATGAGATGCGGGTATGTACTAATACAATTCCACACTAATCTGTGAACCGGAACTGATTTCTTAGTGCTGCAACAGCCTAACTCCAAACTGCTAAGTTACTTACGCCACAAATATGCTTCTTGCTCCAAAGGGAAGACAGTGGGAAAGTGTCTTGATGTTCTGGGGCACTGATTTCCTCTACCCTTTGTATGACACTATGTTCTAAAAAGGGAAAGAAGAAAGTGGTATAATTTTATGTTATTCCGCTATGCATGATATAAGGTCGGGGTTCAGGGCCTACACACATTAAAGTCTTAACACTTTGAGTGTCAGAAGGGTGTCCAATGTATTGCAAAACAATATGTTGGGCACCCCTCTGTCACTCAAAAGCTTTGCAGTGTCAAACTGTGAGCTCTGGTATGCACTAAAAAGATCATACACTGTAGAGCATATCCTCAAGTGATGCTGCATGGAATAAAGGCTAATGGCAAGAGAGTTGCACATTTACTATCACATTTAGTTTGGCACAATTATTTTTGGAAAATCTGGATAATATTAAGAAAAATAGGTTGTGAAGCATTATATTATTATGCTTTTCTTTTGTACATGGAATTATATAAACACCACTGTGCAATTCTTGGAAAAGTGTATGAAAAATATAATTATTTAATGTGTATTTTGTGAAAAGATAACACAACTTATTTATAGTACCATGTGGGTCAAAAAGTCCTGTCATGCTGTCTCTTTGTCAACCTAATGCTGGCTGATGACTGTAATATTCTTATTCTGTCTTCTCTGTGTAATATTCTTTAGAGTTTCACAGCAGACAGTATCATTTTCATGACTAAAGATATTCACAATCTATATTATTCTATTGCTAACAAAGAGACAGGGAGCTGCAATGACTGAATACATTATAAACAGAGAATAAAGGTACAAAATAATGTCACAAGATTGGCTTTAATCTTTTGAGTTCAATAGAGGTTTCCAAATCATTGCAATGCAATGAGTTAGATACCTTTCTGGAACTCAAATGGTTAAACTTCGTGCAGTTTCTTCAGGCTGTATTCATTTAGCCAAATAGATGCTATTCTGGAGGAAACCATGGGGTAAAAGTGTACATTTCTGGTGATTTAAATGGTCCGTTTAATCCTATGAATACTAGAGAGGTCCCACACACACTGTAAAGCATTCATGGGGTTATGACTATTTAAATGAATGGGTATTTGGAGAAATTCCATTTGTCCCCGTGGTGCTATTGGCATGTTCCTGAACTGCCCCAATTTAGCTTGCTGAATACCATCCTTAGTTTGAAGGCATTATAATTAAAGGGGTATGATTAACCCCTTAATGTACCTTATGCTATATATAAACAGCACAAATGGCTGGGTTTTTTTTCAATAGAGCAGTTTTTATACAGAGCTGGATTTCAGATCTCCCAGCTTATCTTCCAGAGACAGAATTGGCTGTATCATGGCACCCCCTGGTCTTCTGCAAGTGCAGAGAGCCTCTGATTAGCTCTCTGCACTTTATTTCAGCATTAACCCATTGCGAGTTGGAGTGTTTCAATGGGAAAACACTCTGGAGCACTTTGACAGTGTATTGCAGTGTATGACAGAGTGCTCCCATGCTCATAAGCTGAAAGAGGAACATGCTGAAAGTGCCAGCTTGGTCCCCTTTTATATACTGGAAACAATTTCAGTCAGTTCTCAGTAGAGCGATCTCTCTGGGAGAACTCTGTGTGTACTGATGTCACTGAGTGCACATAAAAAGGGACACGGACATGCTTTAGTGCATGTCCTACATTATGGGGCAGGCTGTTGTTACAGACTATAGGGCAAGGGGTAGACAGTGCAAATTAAATAATATAAAAATTAGACAAAGTATCACATTAAATTTAAATCAGAAGAGAATAATAAAATAATAGGTAAAACAATATATAGATACATAAGATTCAGTGTCAGCTGGATCAAAATAAGTTGTGGTTCATAAATATGGATACAGAAAAGGTCCATACAGTGTGAAGTATGCCAGGATATAGCCCAGTCTGTGAGGTGAGGGTCTAGCATTTAGAATTCAGAACTGGATCTGATCCAGTCTCTCCATCTATATCTACTCCATGCGATCAATGAGTTTTGGCGTACAGTATGAGCCTTCTCCAGGGGAAACGGGTTGGTTTGGTGGCAAGGATGAGAATAAGATCAAGAAGAGAAATATCATTGAGTGGATTATGGATGACCTAAATTCTTATACCAGATTCTGAGATGCTGCATGGCCACCCACACCATTAGGCGAACCAGTGGGTTCCAACAGCTGATTATAGATGCTCCAGTTATTTTAGTACATCAGTCTCATGATGTTCGTATAAACCCCAGAATGCTAAAGACGTCTTCCATTCAAACTGTTAAAAGGAATCAGTGGAGAGTTTTCATTCCTCCCAATAATTCAATTGGTAGGCTCCAGAATTTGCCATTTTAGCTATCTTTTGGGAATAATAAAGATAACTAATCATCAGTAAAGGGGGAACGTTATGTAATGCATGTAAATAGAATAAACATTTTGTGTGCTACAGCAATTATTAGTGGAAAGACATATTGTGGAATTATCTACTCACTGCACTTAATGATGTAAGGGTGGAACAAATAAATCTTTTGTTTCCTTCAGTAATATTGTATCTTTTTAGGATTGATCTGCTCACCATTGTACAGGGCTGCTGAATATGTTGGTGCTGTATTAATAAAGAATGATAATGCATAATGTTGATAAATTATCGGGTCATGTTTTTTCAGTTTCTTTATAGTATAAGCTGTCATCATAATTTATACCCCTCGATATAAAAAATATATATACTGTCTATTAGAATAAAACAACTATATTTTACCTGCATTTTCTGTTGAAACTTGATATATAAAGCAAAGTCCTCTTTCAAAAATGAAGCAGCATGCACGTCTAATAAAAAGCATGGCAGAATGTGTCTTCTTGATTAGATCATCAAAATGCAAAACCATACTGAATCCTAATCAGAACATTTTATAATTTATCATTCCTCAAAAACAATTAATTATTGGGTGCAGATATCCCAGTAGATGGATAGGTATTTTTATCCACTGAAATATATTTAAATAATAAGTAAACACTATATAGAATTTTAATTCTAGTTTTTTCATT
Organism: Rhinophrynus dorsalis; assembly: GCA_037306005.1. Lineage (NCBI taxonomy): Eukaryota > Metazoa > Chordata > Amphibia > Anura > Rhinophrynidae > Rhinophrynus > Rhinophrynus dorsalis. The sequence continues at coordinate 322,905,032 of CM074720.1, read as the reverse complement.
ATCAATCTAAGGGTGCCATTTGTAATATAGAAAATATGAAGAAAATATTATTGTTGTGTCTCTTATTTAACCACTTGTTTTGTTTATATCTATCCAGTAAACATTTGCCAAATGTCTTCAAAATTACAGAGAGCGTAAAAGAAGAACTACTGCCCTACTAATAAGTCAACCTAAAATCACCTTGATATGCCAGTAATATAACATGCTGTGGTATCCCTCCATTCATGGGTGATACCAATATGAAAAGTATCTGCTGGAGGGCAACAGTGTTTTTTGGGCAAGTTGCAAGAGACCAATATATCTTGCAGTTCAGTTACCCCACTAAACGAGCAGTAAACTTTTTTGTTATCTGCTTTTTTAACCCCTTAGAAGCTAGAGATATCTCTAGTGCATTTCTCTGGGCAGCTTGATGTTGCTTACCATAACATACATGAGCACACATGGGACAGTGCTTACAATACTAACAGAGTTTCACACTTCATTTCTAGCTGTGATCTTGCAGATAACAATGAATTTCAAAAAATGAAAATGAAAAGAGCCAGGCAGATTGGTTTTCTTCACGTCTTAGAGTCCTCAATCACTCATATACTAAGACAACTGTAACTCTTGACAGCATATCTCAGTCTGTTTAATGGATCACCACCATTTCAGAAGGCACCATTACTAAATGCCCCAGTGAAACTAAAGGGGTTAAACATTCATTTAAACCTCATAACTTACAACAAACATGCTTCATTCCACTTAAATCCCACATAGTCAGCTTTAACTTTTATTTCACCTTAAGCCAGATTTCAAAGATGTCCAAATAAAAACCTTATGCTAAATTTCAGAAATTATCCCACTACTATAATTCTCACCTTTAATAGCAGCAGTGTTGTTCCTAGTTTTCCAAAATACCTACACATAACATCCATGCACTATGCAGCCCAACTGAACCATTACAAAAAAGGAGATTAGCAACATTACATGCTACAAGATGTCTAAAAGACCCAGGGTTTTAGGCATGAGACCTAGTGGGAGATGCAGTAAGATTTTATAAGTGTCCTGTCTGGCAATGTTGTAGTGAATTTAACCCCGTATTGTATGCATTATCTTCCCAATTTTAGACCTGTGATTACACCTCAAATACAACTGCATCAATATTCCTTAGCCATGCCTTCATCACATTTATGATTGTTCAGTGTGTTCTTCTCCAACATAATGAAATAATGAATAATGCATAATGAAACATAACTCAAGAAGGCATTTTTGTATTCTGTAGTGTGCGATTCTGTGTTAATGTGTCTATTCACCATATACACAAGAGTTGATAGCTGGACATGCTGTCATTACAAACAAGGTTACCGAAATCAGACTGGCACAAGAAAAAGTACATCTCATCACATGTAACATTTGCATACTGGCCTAATCAGTGTGTTTAACTCTTCTCGATAAATGTGTATTTCAAAGTTCACAGATTAAGTGTATTTGAAAATACACCATAGCAGGGTATTTCAAGGTTAGTGTAACGGTTTGTTTGACACACAGACACAGTGATTTAGGATAAAACACAGTTTTATTGAAATCACAATAATAAAATAACCTTCACAGGTCCTGTAGTATATAAGCTGAATAATACAGACACACAACAGGTTATATATACATATGCCTACACAGGTCCAGCATAAACATAAAGTCCACAACAGTCTATACTGACACAGGTCAGGCAGATTATAATGGATTCCCAGGAGCAAGGTACTGCATGGGTTAATGGTCTTCTTTGAGTGTAAACAGTCCCATGTGCAGAGAGGTCTGTGATGGGGCTCTCTGCATATAGACAGCTGAAGGATTTGCAACGCCCAGAAACAGATAAGCAGAACTAACATGAACTGCCTAGGCAACAATGGGAACAGAGTCACATAAGGTACTGCTGTAGCAGTAATGGAAAACAGACCACTTGTACTCTGCCAGAGCGGTAACGGAGGCAGACACTTGTACGTTGCAGAGGCACTAACGGAGATTAGGCCCAAGGCAAACTGCCGTAGCAGTAATGGAGGCAGACACTTGCACTCTGCAGAAGTAGTAACGGAGGCAAACCGGTGGCTCACTGCCGGAGCAGTAACGGAGGCAGACACTTACACTTTGCAGAGGCAGTAACGGAGACTAGGCCCAAGGTAAACTGCTGTAGCAGTAACGGAGGCGGACACTTGCACTCTGCAGAGGCAATAACGGAAGCAAACTGGTGGCTCACTGCCGGAGCAGTAACGGAGGCAGACACTTGCACTTAGCAGAGGCAGTAACAGAGACTAGACCCAAGGTAAACTGTCATAGCACTAACGGAGGCGGACACTTGCACTCTGCAGAGGCAGTAAAGAACGCAAACCGGTGGCTCACTGCCGGAGCAGTAACTGAGGCAGACACTTGCACTCTGCAGAGGCAGTAACGAAAACTAGGCCCAAGGAAAACTACCGTAGCAGTAACGGAACTGGCCACTGTACTCTGCAGGAGGAAATGGTGACACAATTGCCAGACAGGCAGAATGTCGCCCAAGCGACACAGCACAGGAACTCCAATCAAGCCAGGTCGAATCACGGAGCAGGAACGTCAGAGAAGCAGGGTCGGATCACGAAGCAGGAACATCAGCCAAGCCGGGTCGGATCACAGAGCAGGAACGTCAGTCAAGCCGGGTCGGTACACAGGAGCAGGTGCAGAAGAATGTCAGGCAATCCGGGTCGGTACACAGGAGCAGAAGACAATATGCAGAGTAGTCAGGCAGGCCAAGTCGGTACACTGGGAATCACTGAGCAGAAACAAGCACTGGCACAGGAACACCATGAAAGGGCACTGGAGGGGTGCCAATAGCCCAGTATATAAAGGTCATACTGGGCAGGACAAACACACGGTAGCCAATGGGAGCAAAGCACAGGATAGACTGACAGAAAAACAACAAAGGAGCACAGGCACCGTGATAGTTAGCCATACTTCAAAGTTTTCCATAATTATGTAAAAAATGGTGAAGATAATTTTTAGACTTCTACTGTTTGATTATATTAGTGCAGCTAAATCCGCCATTAGTGGCAAAAGTTAAACTAGCTAACACTCTATGCTTGACATAGTCTTAAACATCGAGAACGAGTCAATAAGTTTTCCTCCCCCTCTCTCATAAACCCTAACCCTAAAATTACCCCCTTGGCCCTACATTACACCTAACATCAACAATATAGTTAAACAATACTAGCCCTAACACTATCCCATGACCCATTCCCTATAGCTGTAACACATACATTGAAGCTGGAGGTCCAGCAGGGTCTTCTGCACCCTGTAATTCTTCTGTCTTTTTCTATTCTTCTTCTTTAAGTCTTCTTTCTTCTATAAGTCTTCCTTCTTCTTTAAATTTGTATTCAATCTATGAAAAACCAAAAATAAAATAAAATGCTCCTGTTATAGCTTCCGCTGCCAGAGAGAAATAAAAATCCCCATTGCTGTACCTTCTCTGGCCGTTACCCGAGCCAAAGTGAAGGAATCCTGAAAAGAGACTGGCTTTAATATGTCCAGTCTCTGTTCAAATTTGTTCCCACGGTCCCATTGGTTGGGATGTGGGGTTAGGGACTCAGTACCTAGAGGCTCAATCCAATAAGGCATGGTAAAACAGTTGGTAAGCCAAAAAAGCATTACTAATGTTATCCAAGTCTTAAACCACAATAAACGTTGGTTTTATGTCCATCGTGTGTGTTAAGTTCCCAAAACGCACCCTAAATAGAGTGAATAATGGGGACATCAAAGAAAAAGACCTTACAATCGATGCCTGACACGCTGTCAAGCACAGAGTGCAAGCTCAACACACACCCTCTCAAACACTAATCCCATAGTACCTCTAACAGTGAAGTGAAGCAATACTAGCCCTAACACAAGCGTAACACCCACAACTTTAACAACTTCCTGTCATCCACTGTCGTCTTCTTCTTTAATCATTCCTCTTGTCTTCTTTGTCTGTAATCTTCCTTCTTCTTATCTTCTTTTTCTTCTTTCAAATCGGTATTTTAAAATAAAAAAACTTCAGTGAAAAGTTTTTATTTTTAAATGCCCCAAAGAGATGCTTGACTTAACCCTTTAATTGCAAGAGGGCAATTCAGCACTCAAAAGGTTAAATGCAGCCTGGCATATCAGTTATAAATAATATGCATCCATTTCTGCTTTAAAAAAGGAGGAAGGAATTTGTTTAGTAAAAAAGATCCAAGGCATCCCAAGGGTTAATCATTCACCGCCGACTCCACTGCCAAATCAAAATGAGAGAATTTTGAACATATCCTACACCGAAATGAGCGTGCATCCCATAGGGTGTTTGTTCATCAGGGCTGTGCTTGTGGGTTGTGGAGGAGTCTTAGGGGACTCCTGGGATGAAAGTGGGCACTCAGTGCATCACACATAACCCTCTTGCATTCCAGACTCCAGGCTGGTTGTACATATGCAAGATCCACATGTTGTTCTGATGGAAGGACTGCACAAACATCACTGATGAACTGATGGTTTCTGTCTCAGTTACACTGTGATGAGGTGGTGCATATCATGACTGTCCAATATTCTAAACAAGGGACATATATGGATTTCAGATTATGTCCTTCGCGTTTGGAAAAACATATGTTCTTCATGTGTGGATGACCTTTGATACAGCAACTTTGTGTCAGGGCAAACACATAGCAATGGCTGATTGGGGACTGGTTATGTCCCTGTTTTGTTCCATTATGCAGGAACAGAGGTGGCCACATCAAGTTCTACTACATGGCTCATGTCAGTGATATGACATTTTACAATACGGTATTAACATACAGTAGCAATATAAAGCAGCAGAAGGAACACTGTATGGAAGTCAACTTTTCACCAGGGTAACTTGGACATCCTTCTGTTTCAAGATGGGTCATACAATGGATGCCTGTAAGATGGAATGAAAGGAAATGAAACTGCACTGCATAACTCTGGTACTCAAAATATTAACCCCTCTGGAACGTATAGGTTTAAGAACAAGGGGATGCTAACCAGCCATATGAATTTGTGAATGAGACATTATAGCAAAATATAACCTAGTACATGAACTAACCCCCATGACGCAGAAGCTGGTGCCAGCCATTATCATTGTGCTGCGCACACACACACACACACACAAGTCAGGATTCTGGGTCTGTACTTCTCAATTATCCAAAGCAAAACAAATCTGCACTCCTCCATATAGATTATCCAAATGCGAACCATGTGTAAAATATATATTATACCACTTTAATATATTTGGGGTCTTCGTGGCATAATTTGGCCAAAATATGTTTAAGCTCCCCCATCATGTCATGGTACAACAATATAAGGCAAGCACCTATCTAATTCACACAATCATTCCTATCTAGATTAAAAATGTCCCTGATGATTGGCAATGCTGAGATTTCTTGCAAATAGCATATTTGGTCTATTTTAATTTAACACATTTAAAACAACAGTTTCTAATAGTTTCTTGATAAGACTCACAGATATGGGATTGCAGAGAGTGGCCAGAAGGCCAAGAAGACTGGAGTTCATCAGTCCCCTTTATAATACCTATCCACCAATCCCCAAACGTCACATGGGGTCTGTGTAAAAGTGTTTGCTACTGCATAGGAGTAATTAATTGAGAGGTAGAAAAGAAACTAATCTCACAGCACAGCATCACATGAGGATTACACATTGCCTGAACTGCAATAAGACATAGGTCAGTACAGCCCAAACACTAGGCCAAAAACATTGACTTGTGGGGGTAGATGGACATGTGTTATAAAGGGGACTGATGAGCTCCAGTCTTTTTCGCCTGCTTCCCACTCTCTGCAAGTCACTAAAGGTGAGTCTTACCATAAAGTTATTAGAAATTGTTGTTTTTAAATGTGCTAAATGTTTTTAAAATAGACCCAATGTGTTATTGACAAGAAATCTCAATCTTGCCAGTTGTCAGGGGTATTTTAATCTAGGCAGGGATGACTGTGTGAATTAGATAGATGCTCACCTATTATTGGGGTACCTTGAGGTAGTGGACTAGCCTAAACATATTTTGGCCAAATTATTCAGCGAAGTCCCCAAATTTATCAAAGTGGTATAATATATGCTTTACACAGGGTTAACATTTGGATAATCTATATGGAGGAATGCAGATTTGTTTTGCTTTGGGCTTTTGTATGGGCATAGGCCTGATTTCAGGGAGCTTGAAGAACTCCCTCATTTTATGCTGATGTCTATATTTATTCATTTGGATTCTCAATTTATATTTACAAATTATATGTATAAGTCAATGTGAGTTAGCGATCTGAGCTTTGTTTCTTTTCTGTCTTTGCATATTTTCTTTTCTACCTCTCAATTAGTTACTCCTATGCAGTAGCCAAAACCTTTAAACAGAAAATCCATCCCTAACCAGCTAGATTAGTCATCGCAAATCTATAGTTTTCCTAACATCTCTACTACCCTTTTAACACTTTGAATGCTAGAGGGGTATCCAATGCATTGCATTTAAAAGCATTGGATACCTCTCAAACGTTCAAAGGGTTATATGCTTCATTTGAATATGTTCAAGTCTAAATCTGATTATTTGCTGTTTGTGATATTTCTGGGAAATGATGGGTATAGGCAATTGGGGTACCAATGTTCACAGGAGGTGTTGATATCCATTAAGTGACAATGTCATCATGCCCTAACACAATTCCAGATGTCAGCTGAATTCACAGCTTCCATTAGACTCAAACAATGAATGGCAGCTTCATGTGTTCATTACAGTGACAGCTATGTCATTGTGATGTTCAAGCAGGCAATTTCAAGGCGGGAGGCTCATGTGAATCTCAGTCATCCTGTGGTGTGAAACATATCATTTTGTCTTGTGTAAGTGTGTTTCCAAACATTCCCCATGCCTAATCATGGTTATACATGCATTGTTTTTAATTCATGTATTATACTCACAAGTAAAGAAGTCTCTGATGAGCCTGTCTCAATCCCTCTCAGGGAATTTTCATCCTCAGGCTGGGGAACAGGCACCTCTACAACTGATTGTGGATCCAGAATCTTAACTACACATGTGTCGACTGCGATATTGCACAAGCTAGTATGTTATCAAATACTTTCCCTGGAGCATAGCTTTTATATGACATTCTCTGTTCAAAATAATTGGCAGCCTCCATTTGGCTGGGATGTGTACTTATGCACCTCCCAGCCAATCAGCTTCTAGTGGAGGGATGATGAAACACTTGTGCATAAGCACACATCCCAGCCAACTGGAGGCTGCCAATTATTTTGAACAGAGACTGGCATATAAAAGCCAGTCTCTGTTCAAAATTCTCACAGTCTGACTAGGGCAAAGGCCTGATAGTTAGCAAAAGGAGGAACTCTATCAATCTACATGCCATGCGGCGGCAAGGGGATACACGTGGATAGCATTTTTTTTAAATAAAAAATGGACATTAAAAGAATTTTGATTTTTCTATAAAAGACAATAAAAAAAAAAAAGAATCGAAGGACAGATGCCACACTTTTTAAACCCTTGGAGCACCAGAAGGGTAACCCTCCAGTACTCATAGGTTTTACTGTGACATCTTTGAGGGGCTTGATTCTTTGTTTTATTAAACATAACTAATCATTTAATTTTTTTTTATTATTATTTTTTAGATTAGACATAAGATGTCAAAAAGGTGCTGAGGACCCCACTGGATATCAGGATTACTGGTAAGTTTTTATTTTTCAGGACATGTGTTAACTCTTGGTAGATTAATTCTATGAGTGCCAGGCGTATGCAGCACTGTACAATGCATTGTATACCCCACTGCAAACGCCACAATTGTGTGTTGAAAACTAGTTTTCTAAAACACACCAGTGGTTTTCACAGCTCTTTATGGACTTTGTGCCTCCTTTCCATGGTGCAGTTGTTTAGCCATGAAAAGTCCGTTCCTTAACATGTGGTGAAGTCAATGCATGGAATAGAATGGCAAATTCTACTTATTTTACATGATGTCCAATGGAAGGAAATTTTGCACCCACTGGATATTTTTGTGCTGAGGTGGTAGTTGACAGTATAGTTAATAATATAGCTCTTAGCTGATCTAAGATCCAGATTTCACTTTGAATGGAGAAAGGAGAGCATTTCATACTTAGGAGTTCACCTTACTAATAACCCTGGGGCCTTATTCTCCGCATACTTTAGGCGTCTTTGGGGATCCGTGAAACAAGATATCCAGAATTGGTATACCCTGATGTTGTCATGGTTGGGCCGTATAGTGGCCATTAAGATGTCTGTTCTGCTGAAGTTTCTATATCTGTTTCATGCCCTCCCAATCCAGATTCCTATTGCCTTTATAAATGAGGTGCAATCTGATATTCAGAGATTTATCCAAGGTTCTCGTCTCTCTCTAGAATTTCCAAAAGGTGACTTCTATCCTCCTTGTGGTTGGGGGGCCAGGGCATTCCCTCTTTCCTCCACTATTATATGGCTGCTAGGATGGCTCAGAACATTCAGTATCATGCTGCCCCAGGTGTGGTGGCATGGGTCAACTTGGAAGATACACAGTTCTCCCCCCATAGAATTAGTGACCTTTTTATGGCTGCCCTGTAAGCTTCGGCCTGTTGGGCCTCTGGTTCTCACTAGCACCAAGATCTCTCTTGGTATCTAGAATGTGTATGCTGGTTGTGTACCAGACTTACCTCATTTGACTCCTGTGTCTCCTATAGGTATCCTGAATTTTGTGATTCCCTACTCTAACTTTGGCTCTTGGTGTTCAGCAGGAATCACTTCTCTGAGCAAAATCATTGTCACGTGCTCGCTGCTGTCATATAATGACACTCAGGCTAGTTTTGATCTTCCAAAATCTGACTTCTATAAATTCTTGCAACTTCACCATGCACTGCAGACTTCCTCCCCTTATTGGTCATGGCCTCTTACTTCACTGCACACATTGGTTCGACGGTGTCTTACTCCGATGTCGACTACTGGGTCTTTGTCACTTTGTTACCATACTTTGATATCTGCAGGTCTTCCTCCAAAAACCCCTTACATGTTGGCATGGGGAACACGACTTAGGTCATAGCTTAACATCAACTCAGTGGAATAAAGCTGTCTCAAACCCCTCTAGGTTTTCGCATTGTTCTAACCACTTGGAACTCTCTAGGAAAATTTTATACAGGTGGTATCTAGTACCCTCTTGTCTAGCTCGTATTTATCCCTCTTCCTCTAAACTCTGCTGGAGGTGTTTGTCCGAGGTGGGAAGCATGGTACACATTTGGTGGTCTTGCTTGAAGTTGCAACCTTATTGGTCCATGATTTTCAAATTGTTCACAGACTCCATTTCAGTTCGATTGCCAATCACCCCGGAATTAGCGCTGTTTCATGTTTTTCGATCCCACTTCCAGTTTGTGTGCAAATACTATCTGGTCGGATCTTGTTTGCAGCAAAGTCTCTCTTGGCACGCTCCTAGAAATCTCCTGATATCCCATCTTACGACGCTTTATGCCATCTGGTTACTCGTAATTTACGCATGGAACAATTACATTATGCTACAATTTTCCAAATGGTTTTGTATAATTCTATTTGGTCTCTATGGGAACTTGGGAACCACCCGGGCTAGTTTAGCTGTGCTATAGCCATTTGGCCCCTTTTGGATTCGGATCGTATTACACCCTTGCCTTGTTTTCCCTACTTACCTTTCTCCTCTTTGTCCGTGTGCCCCTCTGTTCTTCCATCTGTTTTTCCTCCCCTCTCTCTTTCTTGCTTTTTTCTCTTTCTTCTTTTTCCTTTCTTTCTGATCTTTTTCTACAGTGTGGGTACAAGACTCATACGTGCTTTGGATTATAATACCTTCTATGGTACCACACATTGCTATATTTTTATGTGCTGTTTTTCCTTTCATTGTTATGATGTTGTACCTTTTGATACTGCATTCACGATATATGTTTATTCAAAAAACTTATTTTTTCTTAATAAAGATGATATTGCAAAACAAAAAAAAAAAAAAAAAAACAGCCACCGCTTATTTTAAAAAATAGCTTGAGTAATCATATTGAGCCCCCAGTCTAAGCTCTCTCATCACACCTCCAAATATATTGAACCTCAATGCATTTCCTCACTGGAGTTTTACTCCCCTTAGTCTGACTAAAACTACAGTGTAACTCATGGATATGATTTGCAAACTCAACTAGATTAAGAGAAACATTCCAATAATATTAAACACAGACACATACACATATACAAAGCAATTTTAATAAGTATATTTCTGTTATACTTCAATGTTTCATTATGATCAGCTTCATTAACAATAATCATACCTACTTCAGGAGAGCACTTTTTGCTTGGTAAAGTCATTAATAACTCATTCATCTGTAACTCTGTTGTATTAATGTTTTAAAAGCTCAAAATCAATGGCAAACAAGGTCAAGTTAATCAGTTTCTCTGATTATTGATCTTGTCTTTTTACTTAGGATATCTCAACACTACAATAAATTACCAGTGTGAAAATGTTAAAGGCTCTGTCTTTGTTTGGGAAAATAATTTGCAATTTGCAATATAATTTGGTATATTAAATAATGTGTTAAGTGGCTAATCAAACAAAACCACAGCCTTCTTCCCTTGCACAGGCAGTGCCCATGGGGATTTGTGGCTAGCAGTGGGAAAAGTGAAAAGGCTGGAGAGGGTCAGACAGTATACATGGGGATCTGTGGCTACCACTGGTCAAGGGAACAAATCTGGGGGCCAAGCTGTGTATATGGGGTTCTATGACTACCACTGGGCAAGGGAACAAGACTGGGGGGCAAGTAGTAGCCACAAATCCCCATAGATGAGCATTACCTCCAGTTTTGTTCCCCTGGGAAGTGCAAAACATGTATCAAATATGATACATAGCTAAGGGAATAATTGTCTAGTGCTTGGTGTACTATTTTTTTTATTTCAACCCTTTGAGTGCCACAAGGGTGAGCAATGCACATCCCTATGGCACTCAGTACTGTCCATGATGCTGAAAGCATTCTGTTCATTCCACTACTGACCAAGTAGGGAAGCAGAGAGAATGCTGTTAAACTCTCAAACCTGTATGCTAATATGGACCTTCTCCACCTCTCCCCTTGCATTCAAACATTTTGAATATGTTGATATGTGTGTACATCGAAATGTTGAAGTGTTTCAAACACATCGACAAGATCATAGAGCCACAGCATCGACCTTTAGTAAGTCTAGCTCCTAGAGCAGTTCTGGAGTAAACCAACTGCACCACAAAGGAGAAAGTTAACATTGATTGAAATGTCTTTTAACACCTTGTATCCTAATGCGGTCCCAAACTCATTCCGAAGCAATGTGTTGGACTCCTTTGCAGCATTCACGGGGTTAAAAGCCCAAATGCAATAAATGGGAATTTGGGGAATGTTTATTTGTCGTGTATGGCACCATGGTTTATTCTAGAATTACCCCAGTTCATCGTAGACATTGGCCTAAGTTTCTGATACTGCTGTTGTGTAAATGGTGGGAAATTAGTAGTGACCCTAATGGTCTGTCACATTAGACCACTAACTTAATCATTCTCTGAGCACACATTGTTAGTAACTGAGTGGTTGTCCACTATTACCTTCAGCATATGTTACCTGACTTACAGTTGCAGTCCTGAATAATATATCTTTCTACTTTTTCTGCATAGCTGTTGGTGAGTCAAGAGACAACACCAAACAGTACAATTCAGCAGTCAACCAGTGAATAGAAAAAACATGTAATTAATTTCAGACTCAGTGCATCACATTAATCATTAGCTTATCTAAATAAAGCTTTCAAACAACAATAACACTAGAAATATAAACTGGATGAGGGGCAAGCATGTTTAAATGTATGTGTGTGCACTATACATATATATATATATATATATATATATATATATATATATATATATATATATATATATAAATGTTGACCTTTATACAGTCTAGTGAATTTTGAGAAAAAGTTCCTGCTGAGTGCCAAGCCTGAATTTTGAGTATCATATGCTTATTTCTCCTAGTCATAGATTGTATCCAATACCATTACTGGTTTATTATCTTTTGTTTTCCTTAATACATAAAGCCAATTTGGGGGATGAATAAAACTGGCGTGATTAACTTTTTGAAAAGAAAAATAGTCTTGTCCAAATAGAAATGTGCTGTAGCATACATAGAATGAAATTCTCCAACTGAGAAAAAAAAAACAAAAACAAAACGCAGTCTTGGTGGTTAACTCTTAACACCAGGTATAACCCTGTATATATTGATAGTATATAAGCTATGCATATGAAAAAACCTCTAACCAAACTACATCATTTGCTCTGCCTGCAGTGCTGTTTCAGTGGTGAAGATTACATTCTTGTTCACCTCAGTATTGTGATTTGAGGTGATAGTCCTTAGCAATGCATTGCATACCCCTCTGATGTTTAATGGGTAGAAATCTTGTCTTTACTCATGGCAAGTTTCTATACCATGAGGCTGTCATATGATGAATAATTGGACAATTAAAGAGTCCACCAACTGTACCATAAGGCAGGGCTGTTCAAGTTCAGTCCTCACAGGCCATCAAGAGGCCAGGATGTCAGTATATCCCTGATTAACCATTTGCTTTGCAATGCGTTCCATATCCCTCTGGCATGCAAAGGTTTAAGCACAGATGAGTTAATCAGTGGCTCATTCAATTTGACTGACTCACTTGTGCTTAATCAGGGAAATCCTTAAATCCTGGCCTGTTGGTGGCCCTTGAGGACTGAACCTGGACAGCCGTGCCATATACATTCCCAAATGTCCCTTCAGCTGCATTTCTATTATTCAAAAGTCTATTGTGTTTCCACTTTTATATATTATCAGTTATGCACATTAACAAAACAAAGAGGTGTTGACTTAGAAACATGTATTAAGAGGCAAGCGAACCAGTTTACATCAACATAATACAGCCCAACCCAGAGCACCAACCTGATTCATCCCAATACTGCTACCAAAGGTGTCTCCAACCACTGGCCACTCTGCTGCAAATCTATCAAAACCAGGAGAGAAAGGAGACAACAAAGAGCTGCCTTGCATCCTGTTTAATACCTCCTTCAATATCATAGCCTGACACAAATGCACAACTATGTATGTGGAGATTCACATTCACATCCATCTGACCATTAGCACACAGATGTCATCATTATTAGACTGCATAGATCTCCTTCATGCACATGAGCAGTTTTTTATTTGCATGTCTTTGCACTACGCAAGAGCAAAACCCTTTGAGCACCAGAGGGGAACACAACCCACTGCAAAGCAATGAGCTGTGCATTCTTCTTGACCTCAATGGGTTAAATCAATGGAAATTGTTATTTGTTCCCTAAGGTACGATTGGTTTGCCTCAAAAATGGTCTATTTTGTTTTAGTACATCAGCATTATAGCTTATTTTCCACAGCAATGTCCTCAGTGTCTTTCCTACTGCTGTACAAATGACACACTTTTAATCTAATTCTATAAAAAAATGAACAATATTTCAGTGAAATACTGATAAATATTTACTCTATTGTTGTTTCAATTTTCCATTCACAGATGAACGTGTCCTGATTGTATCTCAGTTTAATAAACAGCATACACATATTCCTTTGTTTATCATTGTGGATGGTGCAGGAAGGGCAAAGAAATTGTTGATTTTTACCTGGCTCATTCTGATAGAGAACCATGTTAAGGTCAGATAGTACAAATTCTGAAGGGGGATTTGATGTTGATTTTTGTCTTCAAGAACTCAGTTTTGTTTTCTAGGTTTTGTCAGAAATTTGGGGATTGAAACTGGCATTTCTCAATGATCAAATTTGGGAAAAATAATGAACAGAGGTTTGGATTTGCTACTGGAGAATGTGTATTTATAAAAACTCCTTACTTATCTCAATTTAGATTTATTTGCTTCTGAAATTTGTTCCCATTTCAGACTGAATTTACCAACAGTTACTCTTGACATGCTCTGTAGATCCCCAATTTCTGCAGACAAAATCATTTGCCATAGATGTGGTGGCAAAGTACTCTTTATAAAGTAGGCTTCTTTAATCATACATGTTGACAATTAACTTGCTGTGACTTTTGCAATGATAAAATAGCCAAGAAGTCAAATCTGAGTGAGTTAATATGGCTGTTTTGGGAGAGGAGAATGAGGAAAATGAATCATCCAATATTTAAAGTCAGACAACCTGATGATGATCAGACATTTTTCCTTAGGATTATGGTTTACAGGCAGGGAATCCAGTCTTTGGAGCATAATGGAGCCAATATAGTACTATCATGCATAAAAAGCAGTACAGATGCATGGGATGGATCTATAGTTACACTACTATATAAATCCTTGGTACTGCCTATTCTAGAATATAGAGCACAGCTTTGGGCACCACTTCTTGAAAAAAGAATATTGAACTGGAAAAAGTGCAGAGATGTGCAGCAAAACTGATGAAGGGATTATTGGATCTGAGTTATAAAGTGACTAGCCAAAATGGGTTTGTTTACATTAGAGAAGAGACATATAAAGGGTGATACGATTTCTATTTACAAATATATTCAAGGTCAATACAAAGAAATTTATGAGGAAATATTTAGTTGGGCAAACAACGAGAGGTCATCCATTAAGACTAGAGGAAAGGATCTAAAACAAAGTCAGGGATTGTTTATAGTATTATTGCAGTACTGCTGTGGAATTCTGTACCTCAGAAGATTACTTTGGATGTTTTCAAAAATTATTTTAGCTCAGAACAGAAGTAAGTATTATTACAGCTGGTTTCAATGGAGATAAAATGTTGATCCAGGGAAATATCTGACTGCCTTTTGGAGTAAAGAAGTAAGTTTTTACCCACTTGTGTCTCTATCAGAGCTTTTAAAAGGGAAATGTATGCTCAGATGAAGGTCATTCAAATTATTGTGGTTTGTTTTTGTTTTTTTTCTTTCATCTTATAAGGACCATATTCATCATTTACCCTTCCTCTCCCTCCAGTCACCAACATGTCTCACAATTAACCCCCATACACGCTCTCCCTCTGTCTCTTCCCTACCATTCAAATAAACACACTGACAACAGTAGTAAAGGGTCAGATTGTGCAGTTACAGTTTCATTAATTTGGGGTTTTTACCTATTTAAAGGAAGCCCCAAGAGAACACCCTCCTCTTTTCTGTGCGGCACCCTCTGGGTCCCCACCTATTCCAGTTTGTTCAATGCCTGCACCCAGCTCACAGCCAGGAGAGTTTAAGGGCAAGGCCTTTCTGGGAATCACTGCCTCCTCATCTCTGGTCCCTCCTCATGGATACCCATGCCACATACCATACCCGAGGAGATGAAAAGGCCCCAGCACCAATCCACCATAACACCATCTCCATGCCTCCCCTCCCAAAGTGCTTTATGGTAATCACCAACCCTTTATTCAGGCTGACCTAAAGGTGAAGCACATTCCTGCCTGCCCACCTTTACCATTTAACTATACCACACTGTCTGATACTGGAAGTGCCACAACTGCATGATACTTTAAAATCTAATTTCTGTGTTTACCTTGTATCTTTCTTCTTTTAATCAGATAATATATCCGTCTGTTTGTTACAGTGTTGTAGTCTTTTCCACCTAATTTTTATGCACTTTTACACATTATTCATAGCATTTATATATTTTTATCAAAAATGTTTTTCCTTGTTAGAGAAGAAAAAAGTTTACCTTAATTTACAGGTATAGCCAACTATATTCTGAACTCTACACACATAGCTAATGAGGTTTAAAAAGACTAGAGCACACAGAATTAAATTCAAAATCCTGGTGCTCACCTATATAGCCCTTACTAACACCTCACCCCCCTATATCTCATCTCTCATTTCCAAATACATTCTTCCCACCAACCATCTTTGTTCTGCATATGACCTTCTCCTCTCCACATCTCCCATTACATCCTCCCACTCACGCCTACAGGACTTCTCCCGTGCTGCACCCGAGCTCTGGAATACCCTCCTCCACCCCATCAGACTCTCCCCTAGCCTTCAGATCTTCATACACTCCCTGAAAACTCACCTCTTCAGGGAAGCCTATCAACTACCTCCATAAATATTAGCACCAAGAACCAACCATTCCCTGGACCACTACACTCACTAGAACTTCTCTCTCCCACCCACTGACCGGCAGCTTATGTGGCAGGAGACACTTACACCCAACAGCAATTATACCTTCTGTATCCTACCCACCTTCCTCTAGACTGTAAGCTCTCACGAGCAGGGCCCTCTGATCCTTCTGTTCTCCACATATGATTTGTACTATTCAATATCTCTATATGTCTATCCCCTATTGTAAAGCGCTACGGAATAAGTTGGCGCTATATAAATAAATATTATTATTATTATTATTACTACAGTCCATAAAGTTCCACCTTTGCCATATCTTTTGGCAAAAGTGGTTCAGTAATACTGATATAATGTGAAAAGCAGTATTTGCAGAAGGTCAGCTAAATACAATAAGTCATCATTGGAAAACATTTGTAACATATCTCTTAGCCCTCTTGGTTTATTGCATATTGCCATTTAGATTATCTTCTCTATAGTACATCATTATTCATTTAGAAATGTACTTGATTTATTGATTTATAAAACATAATACTGCTTACATTTGGTGTCTATATACACTTCAGTTTATTTGATTTCATACTCAAATGTGTTTTCAGAGTAGGCATCAACAGTTCTCATACTTCAGTATACATAATATCAGATCTATTCCTTGTCACTTAATTTCCTGAAATCAAATGACTGTGTAATACCACAAAATATGTACTAATATTTTCTACTTGATATTCAAAAAATAAACTTCTCAAAAACTAAATGTATAAAAATCCCAAGCCCTCTGATTTACATTTTAATTTTCTACTTGGATGAGTATTTGTATCATATGAGACAAGATATAATTACGTACAACATATATAGTGCAATGATATTAAACATAGTAGGAAAATATCTGAAAGATAAAAGGCAGTTCAACTA
This sequence comes from Rhinophrynus dorsalis, assembly GCA_037306005.1. Taxonomy (NCBI): domain Eukaryota; kingdom Metazoa; phylum Chordata; class Amphibia; order Anura; family Rhinophrynidae; genus Rhinophrynus; species Rhinophrynus dorsalis. The sequence goes on along the minus strand of CM074720.1, from coordinate 322,888,060 downwards.
TTAGAACACAGGACTCCAATCTTTTTTGTATAAACATTATGAAATTGTGTAAAATATATACATTGTGTAAAGTATAAACATAATAAAATTACATATGTTTTATCCATTAATCCAGTGGAAAGTATGTTAATTTATTAATAAGTGTAACGGAAGCTAAGAAGGGACCGTGTCGCCTTCCGCCGTCGTTCCCGGGTCTCCCCTCTCGATGCCAGATAAGCGCCATCGGATGTAAATCAGAGGGCTTGGGATTTTTATACATTTAGTTTTTGAGAAGTTTATTTTTTGAATGGACGATCTCTGAAACAGTCGCAGGATCGCTGGGCGCAGGGAAACACGGGCAGTAGTAGTAGTAGTGAGACCTCTACTCCCAGTCAAAGTATCACTGGAAGATGTCACAGGAACACAAGGATGAGAGGATGGAGTCCACATCACCACCTGACAGCATACGAAGTTGGGTCGCAGGAAGCTGGCAGCAGGCGGTCGACGATTCAGGGTACTTGGCGCAGATGGGTATCAGAGTGGACACTTTAGACCATAAGAAATACAAGACTCCAGGACTCTGGTTCACTCCAAACATAACTCACTTTATTGGGAAAGACCACAGATATTTATACACAAATCTTGCATTGGAACTGATGGGGGAAACCAGATACAAAAGGGCTTAATCCAATCATGTTACATGAGACAAAAGGCCAACAGCAGATGGTCTTAACAGATACAATAACTTAGACAGGATTACATTTCAGATACAAAAAGGTTTGATTGAACAAAGACTTGAGGGCTTGAACTGATTACCACACGGCAGGGGGTCTGACTGCAGTTCACAATAGCTTAGTTAACACCCAGCAGGAGGTCTTGCTACAGTACACATAATCAGTGCCTTGAGGGACTGCAATATACATTGGAATAATTAACCCCTCACTGCCACCAGTCTACCACAGGGCAGTAATACAGTCTATTTCCTCAGTCACATAAAGCATATAGAAACTATTTTTAGTGCACAACCAGGTAAAAATGTCCACATTTTTGGGTAACCAGTCTTAGGGCCAGACAAGGGCTTAAGTAACGGGTAGGATCCATTACAATAAGCAATATATATACTGACTTAAAATAAAACTTACTTCCGAAAATGTGTAATTAACAGTGGTTCAAAAGAAATTCTAATGATGGTCCTCCACCATGGCTAGATAATACAGTGTGAGATTTAAAAATAATCTTATTATATACAATGATCAAGGAGATAACATTTTTATTAATGTTGTCCATACAAAATGTAGAATAACTGAATTCAATGAAGCTAAGCCAGAAACAAATCTATAAAGCCAAAACAGCACCTGTATTAATCTTCAGAACTAGTTGTCAAGCATACATTGGGGCCATATTGTTTGTGAGTGGACTGAAAATATGTCCGACAAATATCTGTCATACTTCCTACTCCTTTCTTGTTTCATTTTCTAACCCAGAAAAAATATTACATAAAAAGAACTATCCCTCACATTCTTATTATTTCAATTTCAAAAATGAAGATATTAAATAAGATAAGGTACAACATTATACAGATGGTATAAATGGCCCAGTTAGTGAGGTAAAAAAATAGACATTGGGCAACTCAAACTGATCTTAGTTACAAAGATTTAGATCCAGAATGGAATTTTACCAAGCAAAGGAGTCAGAAAAAACATATTTGTTCTTACATTTTCTAATTCTTGATATTACATTCTAGCTGCTATTTATGCAAAATTAGGCAATTTAGGATACATAGGAAAAACAGTGAAGAAACGAAAAACATTGCAAATTGTCATTCTTCTATTGCATTGTAGCAGAATGGCCTTTGCATCAAATGCTCTCTTTGTGGCTGGAGAGACCTACCCAGGCTCAGCAGCTCAAGGTTTCTGAGCCTGGGAAAAAGAACTTCTCAGCTGCAGAAAGCTGTGACCACCATATCCCCCAGCCCAATGTCCCCAAATCCTCCCAATCCTTTCCCTAAACCCACTAATCTCCTTCTTAACTCCCACAATGCCAAACAGTTTGAATAGCATTTTTGTGTAATGCACTACAAATGTGCTGGCAATGATGGAGGTAATAAAAAAAACACTAGGGGCTGGATTCTATTGCAGATGATAAATGTTACCACACGTTTTTTCAAAAATGTTCCTATTGTAATCTATGGGGAAACCTGGAGATAAAAGCAGAGAAAAAATTAGAACCTGCAATAGAATCCAGCCCTAGATACTCTGCCACCCCTTACTAGCCTAATCAGGCCCACCATTATCCACTCCAGACTGGCTGGGAATCCATTGTTATCAGTGTGGTCCAGCTGAACTAGAAATGGTGGGAAGGCTAAACCTGTTAAAAAGAAAGATTTTGTTTGGAAATTTGAGAGGTTAATGATCATTTAGGTATAATTGGTATTAATGAATCATGGTGGGATGATTCCCATGACTGGGCTTTAAATATTGAGAATAGCCTTCCCCAAGATTAGCAAAAGGGGGGGGGGTATTTGTCTATACATGACACCATATCTAAATCCAAGTTTAAAAGATGATATTTATGAGGTGTCCTTGTGGGTAAAAATTGAAGTTAACAGCGGAGTAAAAGGTATAGCAAATGTGTTGGTTAGTATGTGTTACAAATCACCAAATATTATTGAGAATGATGAGGTCCAACTAGTATTATAACAAAAAGCTGCATATCTTGAATATACTATAATTAAGGCATAGTTTAACTACCCAGATATAACCTGGAGTAATGATAATTGTCCAGCTGCTAAGGGAAGCAGGTTTGTGAGCATGCTAAACGATAGCTGCATGACACAGATGGTGGGAGTGCCAACAAGAAATAACAATGTATTGGACCTAGTGATAAATAGCAGACATGGAGTCCAATATTCAAGTATGTGGAAATTTGTGAAACAGTTATCAGAACAAGGGTTAATTTGAGATCTGAAGAAGCAAAGAATTAAGGTTCAGCAAAGACACTGAATTTTAAAAAGGTTAAGTAATATTTGAACAGCAGCAATGCAACTCATAGACTGGGATGCATTATTAAAAAGAAAAAATACTAAGAAAAAAATCTCAGAATGTAAATTTAGGTTACAGAAATGTATTCAAAACTATGTACCACTGGGGAACAACCAATGTGGTTAAATGCAAATGTAAAGAAAGAAATGGAATCAGATAATTTGCAACAGATTATTTAAGACTGAAGGAACAGAGAATATTTCTTGAAATTCAATGACTGCAACACAGATTACAAAAAGGCAATTAGGTTAAAAAATAGAACATTAAGCATAAAATGCAAAGGAGAGCAAGAATTATCCAAAAATATTTCCAAATATATAAACAGCAAAAAAAAAAAAAAACAAAACCCTCAAGAGTGTGAGCATTGGATATTTAAAAAATTAGATGTATCAAGTTAGTGAATATAAGAAAAAGGCTAATGTTCTAAAAACATATTTTAATCAAAGCAACAGTAGAATCATACAACCATTCCATTTTAAGTTATATGGTTAACACAAGTAGAGGTCAAGGGAAGACTGGACAAAATTAAGACTGACAAAGCAGTTGATCCTAATGGTACACATCCATGGTGTCTTTGGGAATTCTTTTTAGTTTTCACAAAACCTCTCTTTCTAATATTTAAACACTTTATTTCTGCAGGCTCTGTGTCACAAGATTGGCATAAAGTCAGCCTAATGTCTTTATTTAAAACAGAAACTGCAAATTATAGACCTGTGAGTTTGACCTTGGTAACTGGGAGATTAATTGAAGGGTTAATAAGGCATTATATTCAGGAATGCAATGCAAAAACTAAAATTATTAGGCTGAATCAACATGGTTTTATGAAAAACAGAATTTACAAAAATATCTACTGAGCTTCTATGAAGAAGTAAGTAACAACCTAGATAATGGTAAAGTAGCAGAAGTACTTGATAAAGTGCCACACAGGAGGCTAGCCTATAAAATAAAGAAGTTGGGTCTAGGGGACAACCATTGAAATTGAATAGAAAAATGGTTGTAATATTGGAAATAGTAGGATGCAGTTAAAGTCAAGAAAGGAGTACCATCAGTACTTGAGCCACTGATTTTCAACACGTTTGCAAATTACCTGAAAATAGGTATAGAAAGCAAAATTTAAAGGGGAACTCGCACCTCTATAAAAGTTCTCCTCATCACAATATTCCTTTTGAGTTAATCTGTAATCCGTGTTTTTTTTTTTTTTTATTATTATTATTATTTAATACAGGATATCCAGAGATTTAACATTTTAAAAATGAGCTGGTGATGTCAGTTCTCTTCCCTCTTCTCACCTCCTACTCTGACAGAGGTCTCCTCCATGTGAGTCGGAACACTCTCATTGGCAAGAGAGGAGGTGGGAACAAGGCACTAATTGGCAAGGGGAAGAGATGAAGGTTGACAGGCTGCGGGACAGAGCTGTCTCGCAGCCTGTCCTGAACTAACATCATCTCTCATTTTTAAAATGTTAAATCTCTGGATATCCTGTATTAGATTAAAAAAAAAAAAACACGGAATACAGATTAACTCAAAAGGAATGTTATGATTAGGAGAACTTTCAAAGAAGTGAGAGTTCCTCTTTAAACATTTACAGATGTCACTAATTTACACAGGGTAAAAAATTCAAAGCAAACATAAAATAAATTACATAAAATGGCAGACTGGACAAACAAATTGAATATAGTATTTAATGTAGGAAAATGTAAAGTTACACATTTGGGAAAAACAAATAAGTATTCCATGTATAAACTTAATGTGAGCATTCTAGTATACTAGATTGTGGAGTACTTGCAAACTGCAAACTTGGCAGCCTGAACCAGAGTCAAACAGTTGTAGAAAAAAAAACCACTATCCTTTATAAAAAGGAGTATTGAAACAAGAGTGGATTAGGGGTGAGCGAAAGGTCTCGGCATGTTCCTGCAAGAAATTCAGTGAAAACCTTGTTGTCCATAATCCGCTTTAAAACAAACAATTACAATTTTCAAATTTTTTGCCTATTGGCCAAAATTCTTCACCATTTTTTTAATGGCAATAAAGTTTACACCCATTGATTTATGTGTTTTTTTTGCCATTTTGTTGTAAAAACGTGATGTATTCCAGGAAGTGGAACACAATAGAAGCAGCTACAGTGCGAGGTAGATGTGCTTTGCTATTCTGCTGTTATTTGTTTGGAAAATTGAGGCAGGAGAGGCTTATAGTGACTGCTATCACCATGAGAAAGTTTAAAAATAGTAAAAGAAGGAACTGGAAGGACCCATATGTGTCCACTGAGTCTGAGGAGGAGGAGGAAATGAGCACTACAGAACCAATGCTGTCCAGTCCCCCTACATCACCCTTTGGGGAAATTAATATCAGGGGAGGAAGAAAAGGAAAGTAGCGAGAGCAGGACAGGTCAGCTGTCTGTGATTGCTGCCAGACGTTCTGACCCTGCTGCCATCAATGCTGTGCCTGTTGCCAGTACTGAACCTGCTGCCACCAGTATTGTACCTGCTGTCAGATGTGCTGCCCCTGCTTCCACCAGTGCTGTGCCTGCTGCTAGTGCTGAATCTGCTGCCACTAGTACTGTGCCTGCTGTCAGACATATTGCCCTTGCTTCCACCAGTGTTGTGCCTGCTGCCAGTGCTGAACTTGCTGCCACCAGTATTGTGCCTGCTGTCAGACGTGCTGCCCCTGCTACCACTAGTGCTGTGCCTGCTGCCAGAGTTGAACCTGCAGATAGTGTGTCTTATAATACTCAGGAAGGAAGGGGGAGGATAAGATGATGTCAAATGTGACAGCAGGGGACCCTAGGTCACACCTGCAATCCCCAAGCAGTCCCGCCAGTGCTAGTACTACTACTAAGAAGGTCCAGCAGCTTGTTAGGAGTGGGTAATCAATAGCATCATATTACTAGTGACTGTGAGGAGGAAGACTCAGGGCCTGAGCTTGATGTGAGTGGTGTTAGTAGTAACAGTGATGGTGAAGCAGCCAGTGGGACTAGTGTTAAGGGAGTGGTAGGGGAAGCATTTGAGAGCATCCAGACTAGCGGTTAAGGGAGCCCACACCATTCCTCTGGCACTGAGAGTCCGCTTCCCTTCACTACAGTATCCAGGTGAAACATGATCCTGAAGAAGCCAGAACTGGTGGTGGATTGCAGGCGCAGCAATAATACCACCACAACCAGGAGCACAGATCAGCTGCCTGTGTCTGTTGCTACAGCTGCCAGTTTGCCTTCTTAAAGGGATAGTAATACTTAAAATGTAAAAAGATATATGTTGTAGGGTTTATCCCCCTGAGTAAAACAAGCAGAGAGATATTTTATATGAACAGCTCCAGTGGCCTGAAAATTTACAATGGTGCTGTTACTACACCATCCTATGGACTGCTCTGGTCTGTAGACCATAAATCTACAGTGCCATTGTAAATTTTCAGGCCACTGTGATATTGCACCTGAAAAATTCAACTTTGAGCTGTTAGAATTTTTTAATAAAATATCTCTCAGCAGTGGGAGTACCCTTGTTCTATTCGGGGATATAAACCCTGCAACATATATTATTTTTACATCTTAAGTATTACTATCCCTTTAAAGTCACCAGCAGTAAGATGTCTATAATAGAGCAGCCGCAGCATCTAGGTATTAGTGGTGATGATGATGATGATGATGGTGGAGAAGCTTGGATGGAAGACATATTGATGGCCTTTTTAGCTCAAACTGAGGAGGAATGGGATACAGGGATGAGGATGTCATTACCACCACCACCAGCAGTGAGCTTTTTTGGAATTTGCAACTGCTCTAATTCCTTCTGCTGAGTTGCAAGGGCAGCAGGATGCTAAGACGTAGGCTAGTGTGCCACAGACCACCGTGGACACAGTAGAAATGGGGTCAACAAGTAACGTGGGACTAGGTCAGGTTCTACTTGCCAGCAGCAGCAATACACCTAGTCCTAGACTCCTAGCTGCAGTGCTGATTCTGAGGCAGTAGCAGCAACAACATCAACATCATCTTCTGCTTCAGGCAGTGAAGGGGAGTGTGGAGGACAAGAAGAAAGAGGCCATTCATCTCCACCTGTTCCATATCCCTATCCCCTGAAGTCATGGGAGTGGGACTATTTTTCTCTTGATGCAGACACAGTGCAGTCATCACCAAAGGCACTGTGCACAATTTGTGACAAGTCAGTGAGAAGTCGAAAGGAGGGAAAACACATTGGCACAATTGCCCTGATTTCACACATGAAACACAGACACAATGACATGGATGTCAATCATGTTAAAGCCAAACACCCACCAGAAGGCAACAAGAGGCGAAGATCAAAAAGGAAGAAGAAAAGGGAATCCCAGGCAGAGACTGGAAGTTCATTGAGGAGCAAAACACTTAGGTCACCATCACCTTCTTCCTCTAGGGTAACTACACCTTCTGCCAATCCACCTCATTTATCAGTACATCCCTGACAAATGATAGCTACTCTGTTACATGTTAGGATGTGACAGTTTGTGTCCACCCATTGCACACTGTGTGGTACACTGAGCACACATGGCAGTGGGGTGGAGGAGAATCGCAAGCAGGGCAGCAAGCAGCATATAAAAAAAACTATTGCATGTTTAACTGATTTTTTTCTCCACACCCCAACACAGGCACCCTCATACGCCTTTTATACTACGCCTTTGGGAAATAAAATAATATTTGCTATGTGTTGTGTGTAAATTCAATGTTCCCATTGATTTCAATGGAAAAGCTAGGCGAAAAAAGCAGAAAAACGGCACTTTTTGTGGGAAATGCCATTATTTGCTGATTTCAGTTTGAGGCAAAAAAATGTTGCCATCCCTAGACTAGATAACTTAATTTTGCTACTGTACAAATTGCTGGTAACACCTTTGAATATACTGTGACATTTTGGGCACCAGTTCTGAAAAAGGATACTCTAGAACTGGAGAAAGCACAGAGAAGAGAAAAAAATTAATTAAGGGAATGGAAGATTTGATGTATGAAGAACATCTAGCCAAACTTAGTGTATTTATTCTAGAGAAAAGACACCTAAGAGGGCATCTTGTTACATAGTATAAGTATGCAAGGTCAATCCAAGGATATCTATTGTGAGGTTTTCATTCCAGCTCCTGATCAAATAACTAGGGGCCACCCTTTATGATTAAAGGAAAGGAGGTTTCATCTTCATCAGAGGAAGGAGCTCTTTACATGAGATCTGGTAAATTGTAGAATTATTTGCCCATGGATGTGATAATGGCAGATACAACATACACATTTAAGAAAATATTAGACACATTTCTAGCAGAAGATAATATATAGGGTTATTCTATGTATTAGTAGGTAAAACAACAAGTAAATAGGTTAACACCAATTTTTTGCAATCTCTGACTCAAGGGCATCAGTGAATCTTAAGAGTAATTATTTCTTTTCTTGCAAAGACTCTTCAAGCTCATGACTAAAGAGGACAACAACAAGATTGAATGAGTTCATAAATCCTTGAGACTGCAGGGAATATCAGAAGAAGCTATATATATAAATCAAAAGAGCACAAATAAATAATAAGTACATAATTTGGTCATAACCATGTGTGACACACATAGGGTGCCAAGGATCTCAAATATCATAATATCAAAAAAACAGGAAAAGGAAAAAGAAAAGGGACAAGAAAAGTGGAACCTTAAATTGGCATTCAGACCCAAAATATATACATAGTATCTAATGAAGTAATAAAAATTCAGAATTTATCAAAATAGAAAAAATACATTTATTGTAGAAAATTATGGTCGCACAAACTCAGCGTGGGACCACCACATCCCCCAATCCCCAATAGAAAACCACATCCCAAATAAAAAGCAACGTTGCATACAAAACCACCCCTTTAAGAAATAACCAACATCTCAATAACTACCTTTGTGGGTGAGAGACCACAGCTGGGTGCACCTTGTATACAACAACGTGCGTCCACAGTAATGTCCCACACACAGGTAGAACCCCTGTCCACCAATCCTAATAGCCCACCCAAAAATTGGTATCTGTCTCATATAAACCTATTCAACATAAGTAATAAATGATGATATATGATCTATTGTAGTTTTCTAAATCAGACAGTGGTAAGGGGTTCTACCTGCATGTGTGGGACATCACTGTGGACGCGCATTGTTGTATACAGGGCGCACTCGGCTGTGGTCTCTCACACACAAAAGGTAGTTATTGAGATGTTGGTTATGTCTTAAAGGGGTGGTTTTGTATGCAATGTTGCTTTTTATTTGGGATGTGGTGGTCCCACGCTGAGTTTGTGTGACCATAATTTTCTATAATAAATGTATTTTTTCTATTTTGATAAATTCTGAATTTTTATCTATCTATCTAAAGGTTAAAATTGTACCAAGGGGTCTCCGAATCAGAATGATGCCGGGTAGATATTTGAAAACAGAGGGATTTATAGAAAAATGGCAAGAGGATCTTACAAAATGTTCTTTGGAACTAATTAGTTTAATTATAGAAGACAGTAAAAACAACTAACTGAACTGAAGTTAGTGCTTAATGTAAGTACTTCTCATTTGACTGAATATCATGACTTCTCTGAATTTAGGGTCATTAATGGTAATTTGAAGATGGAGATAGAGAAAGCTCAGAGAGAAATTATGTTATGTAAAAAGAAAAAATATGTAAGCGTAAGCGATAGTCAAGACTTCGCTTCAAATAAAGTATACTCTATATTTAGGAATTATAGTTATAGATATGGTCAATCCTAATCATGAGCATCTGATAGTAACAGTTGGGGGGACTGTAGCTCTGAAAGTGAGACAGATGGAGAAACAATGCCATATAGAGGACATTCACAAATTAACAGTAATGTACATTTTTTAGACTTACAGAGAGAAGATCTAAGTCTAGGAGAGGTAGGAGGAAGAGGAAGGGGGAGAAGAGGAAGGAACCAGAACAAAAACAAGGACAAGGAGAAAAAATAGTTGAGGTAGATGATACAATCCATTCTGTTAGTAATATTGGGGAGACTGTGAATCAGAGAGAAGATAATACTATAGTCAACTTGACTGATTTTCAGTTAACCCAATCACACATTGCATTATTAAAAAAAAAAACACATTGTTTTCATCGACAAATTACATTGATGAATTTGATATAGTTAAGGACTTACAATTATTCTCTAGGAAGATCTTATTACAAAGATTATATTTTGAAAGGGAACAATTAAATAAGGATCAAGAGATTATTAAAATATTAGACAATCTTTTACAGGATGATGACAAAATTATGCCCCCCGCTCAGCCTCAACCCATACATACAAAGCTTCACTGAAGCAGTACAAGGTGATATACAGAAAACTAATTTGAATATCAGGTGTAATCAGAATCTGACAAGTGAAGAGTTTAAGGCACTAAAGGATTTACAGGCCCATACAGAGAAAATAATAAAGCCTTCAGAAAATGGCGGAAATGTCGTTTTGATGAGTGAACAGCAGTACTTAAAGGAAGTAATGCAACAATTAAGGGATAAAGACTGTTATTCACTACCCAAACAAGACCCCACAGTTGAGATTCAAGATAAGTTGAGAATTAAATTGATGATGGCCTTAGAAGAAGATTTAATATTCAAAAATGAATTTAACTATATGTGGGTTGAACACCCAAAGGTACCTACAATTTATATGCTTCCCAAGACTCATAAGTCTATGAAACAACCTCCAGGATGACCAGTCGTTTCTGAAATTGGTAGAGTGACTGAATATGTCATTAGATATGTGGATGTCCAGATGAAACCATTCTGAAGGTGTTACCATCTTATGTAGAAGATACGAAAGATATTATAAGATGCATCATGGGACTGGAGGTGTGCAGGGACTCTCTCTTGGTTACTCTGGATGTGGAGTCCCTGTACACCTCCATACCCCATAAAGTGGGAAAAAAAGCATGAATGAATTATCTGTTGATTTTGCACACCAAAACGAATTCATTCTGGACTTGTTTGGATTTTATTTTGAACAATAATTATTTTTGTTTTAAAGACAGATTTTACCAACAATGTTGTGACATTGGCATGGGGGTGACCAGCGCCCCAACCTACATGTGTTTCCACCTGGGTTGGTGGGAGCAACATGTGGTGGTTGATGCGCATGGGTTCGGGGAGCATGTTGTCCTATGGCTTCGCTATATAGACTATATATTTTTAATATGGGATGGTACCCAAGAGGAATTGGATCAATTTGTTTTGGATTTGAATACAAATGATTTGAATATTCACTTAACCAAATTTGTTCATCTGGAAGAAGTAGATTTTTTGGATGTTAAAATCTTCAAGGATGATTGTATTTTAAAAACTAAAACTTTTTGTAAGCCTACGGCATGTAATACAATTCTGCATGCTTCTAGTTATTATCCAGTGTCTCAAATAAGAGGAATACCATATGGACAATATTTGCGTCTGCGCCGTAATTGTAGCAACATGTCTGATTTTAAAGCCCAAGCGATGGAATTTACAGATAGACTGCTACAAAGGGGTTAACCCTTTGGACTTCTGAAAAAAGGATATCATAGAGCCTTGGGTCAAAACAGAGATGTTGCTTTATTTGTACAAAAAGAATATAACACGCAAGATAATAGGGTCCGATTTGTTACCAACTTTGGAACACACTGGAATACATTGCGAGGTATTATTACTACACATTGGTATCTTCTCAATCAGAATGATATTCTGAGGAAAATTGTTGGAGATAGTCCAGCTATGGTTGCAAAAAGGGCTCCCAATCTGTGTGATAAGTTAGTAGCCATTATAAAGGCTCTGATATGAAAACTACGTGGTTGGGTAAAAACACAATGAAAGGCATGTACAAGTGTGGCACATGCAGTGCATGCAAATTTATTCTTCAAACTAAGATGGAACTAAAAGTTATGATATCCATAGCTTCATTAATTGCAAAACCGAGGGTGTGATATACCAACTGAGATGTCCTTGCAACCTGGCATATATATATGCATATACATTTTGGAGCATAAAAGGGACACTGAAAAACAGATATAGAAAGTCCAGTTGCTAGACACTTTTCGGACTTTCATGGTGGCCAGTTTGATGGACTACAAGCCTTAGGTATATGCCATGTTGAGAGGACTATCAGAAGGGGGATTATGATAAAGCTCTGTTGCAATGTGAAAGTAGGTGGATATGTAAATTAGAGATAATGTCTCCACAAGGGTTAAATGACGAGTTAAAATTCAGTATGTTTTTATAAGTTGCCCGATTTATGCTGTAACATACAATAGTATGCAAGAAAATCTGGATCAAATTTGGAAAGCAAGGGATTAAATTCAGCATATAATGCTGATGGTTTAGATTGTAAATTACGTGAGGGGTTAATTTGATAGTTACAAAGTTGCTAGTTTTACCACACCTGTTCCAGCTATATTGAATGTGGGACGTGCCTTCCTGTGGAGGATTATTTAAACATTTACCTGCAGCGAATATGTAACTGTCTTGATGAAGCCCTCTCAGTAAGGATGAAACATATTGATGTTATGGTGACATACCAGACCTCTCTGAAGTGACAAAAGGAGACAATCTGTGGCTATCAGTGGATAAAGATTGATGATGGAAGTAGCTTGTGAGGAAGGACTGGTCTGATTGATCTGATTATGGTCTGAAGATTTCTATGTTTGCAACTAGTGAGTGGCTGAGACTCTGGAAACACGATGTTTGAAACGTGAAGTATTGATGCAGAAAACCAGGACTGGTGCAATGTATCTACTGACTGATATGAAGTATTATATACAGAGAAGATAATAAGATGCCAGACACAGTTGCTTTATTATCCAAGTGACTGCTAGCAATGCTATTAACCCTCTGCTACCCTTATTGTGCTGTTACTATTATGCTATGTGTGCACGCTAATTACTTACTCATATCCATTATGCCACTGTTGTTACTTTGTATGATATAAGCAATTAACCCTCTGACTGCCATACTTTGAATCAATTTGATGGGCTATTACCCAGGATTGGTTGTCCTCTTATTTCATACATAAGGTTACGCACATGCGTTGTGGAGTCGTCACCATCAATCAATACTCCATTTATATTGAGAGGATATTGCATATACTATGTGTAGTTCATGTACTGTCTGATTTAGAAAACTACAATAGATCATATATCATCATTTATTACTTATGTTGAATAGGTTTATATGAGACAGATACCAATTTTTGGGTGGGCTATTAGGATTGGTGGTCAGGGGTTCTAACTGCGTGTGTGGGACATTACTGTGGATGCGCATTGATATATACAGGGCGCACCCGGCTGTGGTCTCTCACACAAAGGTAGTTATTGAGCTGTTTGTTATGTCTTAAAGGGGTGGTTTTTTATGCAACGTTGCTTTTTATTTGGGACGTGGTGTTCTATTGGGGATTGGGGGATGTGGTGGTCCCACGCTGAGTTTGTGTGACCATAATTTTCTATAATAAATGTATTTTTTTTTCTATTTTGATAAATTCTGAATTTTCTATTACTTCGTTAGATAATATATATTTTGGGTCTGAGTGCCAATTTAAGGATCCACTTTTCTTGTCCCTTTTTCATTTTCCTATTTTTTGATAATATCAGAAGAAGCCCCACAAGATGTGATAGTTAAACTACACTCCTTTTCAGGTAAAGAAGCTGATTTGTCAGAGGTAAGTAATTCCTCTAAAATTTACTTTGAAGATCATATGATCATCTTGTTCAATGATCTTTCTTCCATCACTGTGAAATGGCAGATAGAGCTGTGTCCTCTAAGATTGGCCCTATGACAAAACAATGTTAGATATCATTGGGGATATCCCCTCATGCTGATGTAGGGGCTTAAGGCACTACACATGTTTTAAGATAATATTTCTCACTTTTCTTTTCTTTAAATGTGTGGGTGAGGGTTCGGCGATGTGACCTGGCTCTCATGGCCCCAGGGGGATGTTCCTTCTGGTCCTGGGAGTATCCCCTGGGTGACCGGGTCTTTGTCTTCATATCCAGAAAACCTTGGTCCATTCTCCATGCTCACAATTGGAACACCCCACTTAGACCTTACATAACGGCTTATTTTTTTATCCAGTCTGTGTATTGTTTTGGGAGTGTTGCTGTTGTGGACACATTGAAATATTGTTTGCTAACCTCTGCTAGTTCTTTATGCTCAGTGCATTGTGATCAGAGGAGTTTACTCCTGCAGGTCCAGCAGCAGAGAAGGAGATCCAAGGGGCAGGGCAGGATGAGGAAGGTCCAGTAGAACAGGTGCTATGCCAGAGGTCAGAGCAGGCTGAGGAGGGTCCAACTGAACTGGTGCTAAGCCAGAGGTCAGAGCAGGCTGAGGAAGGTCCAGCAGAGAAGGTGGAAAGCCAGTGGTCAGGGCAGGCTGAGGAGGATCCAGCAGCACAGATGCACTGTATGAGGCAGGGAAAGGCTGATGGTTGTGGAAAGCAGAAGGTCGTGGAAAGCAGAAGGTCAGGTCAAGCTGCAAACAGGTGAAGTCCAAAGGACAGGCAGAGGTCAAAATACAGGGTAGACAAAATATAGGTAGCAAGGCAATGAAGCAACAATTCTGGAATGCAAAGAACAATTGGGCACTGAGAATGAGGCGAGAACTCCTTATAAAGCCTAACTGACGTCATCAGAGGGCGCCTACGTTGTCGGACGCATCCAGTGTAGAGGCTATGTGTTGGGATGTCATTGCCTGAGCAGAAGACAAGATGAAGCCAGGTGAGGGTGACTAACACGTCCAGCGTGGTCCCGGGATCTGCTGAGGTACCGACAGTGTCCCCTCCCTAAGGACATAGGACCAGGACATGAAGGGTGTTGCCTGTGGAAGGTCGGGAGACAGCCAGGAACATGTATGTGAGAGGCTGGTTCCCAAGACCTGTCCTCTGGACCATATACTTTCCAATGGATTAGATATTCAAGCTTGCCATGACGGATCTGGGAATCCAAGACCTCCTACGCTTTGTATTCATCAGATCCATCAACCAGTGCCGGGGGAGGTCGGACAGGATCTCTGCTGGGAAATGGCAATGAGGTTCATGGCTTTAGCTGTGACACATGTGACCTGTTCCCTCCTCTCTGAAGTCAAGGGTGTGGGACTATTTTTCTCTTGGGGCAGGCACAGTGCAGTCATCAGCAATGGCACTGTGCGCAATCTGTCACAAGTCAGTGAGAAGAGGAAAGGAGGGAACACAGCTTGACACAAGTGCCCTGATAGTACACATGAAACATAGACACCATGACATTTATGTCAAACATGTTAAAGCCAAACCCACCACAGAAATCAAGCACCCCTGCTGCTGTACCCCCTGACTCTCCAGAAAGGCAACAAGGGGCGAGGTAGAGATCAAAGAGGAGGAAGAATAGAGTAACCCAGGCAGAGGCTGGAAGCTCCATGACGAGTGAAACAACTAATTCGCCATCACCGTGTAGGGTAACTACATCTTCTGCCAATCCACCTCTTTCATCCTTATCTCCCCCTCCAAATGATAACAGCTCTGTTGATGTTAGGATGTGGCAGTTCATCTCTACCCATTGCACACTGTGTGGTGCACTGACCACACATGCCAGTGTGGTGGAGGAGAATACCAAGCAGTGCAACAAGCGACATCTGAAAGCCACAATTCCTGCTCTCAAGGTAAAAATTATATTCTAATAACACACCCATGATTTTGGAGGAGGGGCAGGTGGAGAAGAATTAATGGTCAACTTCTTCTTTTCTCCACATAGGCTGGGGCTACTTATTGTGCTGCTACTGACTCAGGCGCATCACTGGAGATAGTTGTGGCAAGTGGAACCTTCACCATCCATCACCCATGTTACTTCAATTGTTGATCCCATTCCCTTTAAGCTGCCTAATCATCCTGCTGCTTAAACAACTCCGCATCAGCAGTAAGAACAGCAGTTGCAAATTCCACAGTTATGGACTCAGGAGGACATTTGACAATGGCCAGTGGTCACTGTACAACATAACCTGCTGGCACTAGGCCAGCAGGGCACTTTTATTTTTTTTCTCAGGGTGTGTGCTTTGAAAAAACAAATAAATAAAATAAAATAAAAAAAAAATCGTCCTACAAAAGAATAAACAATTTTTGGGGGTTTGATTCTAACAAACTTAAGTCCTACAAATCAATGTTTCCTCAGGGACTGGGCCTCTAACAGCAAATCTAAGAAATCATCCTCCACAAAATACTCTATCAAGTCAAGTATAAGTCCACCCCAGTGGCAGCTTATGTCAGGGGGTTCCTGTTTCTATCACTTTACATACAACTGTCTTATATTATTTTTTTTTTTTTTTATTAACTGTCCCCCCAATACCAGTCAAGAACCCACCCCCCCAAAACAAATTCCCTGATTCATTCCCCAGACTCCACCCACCAACATCGGCACCCTCCTCAGACCCCTTTTATACCATATCTTATGGTTTGTTTTTTATTCAGGATTTATTTTTTAACTGCCCCCCAATCCCAGTAAGCAACCACCCCAAAGATCATACCCTGTTCAAATGATTATTTCCCCACACTCCTCCAACACAGGCACCCTCATGCTCCTTTTATACTATGCCTTTGGGAAATAAAATAATATTTGCTATGGAATGAGCTAGGCGAAAAAGTGGAATAAGCAGAAAATTGCTGTAAATTTTTTGCCATGTGGAAAGTGCAATTTTTCAGCAATTTCAGTTTGAGGCAGAAATTTTTGCCCTTCCCTACTAATTAAATACAATAACTGGATGTTCTGCTCCTTCTAATAGATGGTGCCATTCATCTAAAGCCCACTTTTTCACCAGGAGCTTCTTGTCGCCTACAGTGTAATTACGTTCAGCTGGGGAGAGCTTCTTGGAAAAGAATGCCACTGTATGTAACTGATCTCTTCATCCTGATCTTTGTGACAGGATGGCTCCGGTAGTGATGTCAGAAGCATCAGCTTCTAATATAAAGGGTTTGCTAATATCAGGTTGGGTAAGGATGGGTGCTTGAGTGAACAAGGTTTTTAGATGCTCAAAGGCCCGTTGGGCCCCTATAGACCAAAGAAAAGGAACGTAATGTTTTATAAGATGGGTCAAAGTTGCTATGACCTTGGGAAAGTCTCTGATGAATCGCCTGTAGAAATTGGCGAACCCTATAAACCACTGAATAGCTTTCTTGTTGGTAGGGAGTTGCCAATTCCTAACACAGTCAACTTTACAAGGATTCAGCCGTATATGGCTTGGAGATATGATGAATCCTAGAAATTCGATTTGGCTAACTTCTAAGCTACATTTCATTCTTGGTGCACAAGGAATGAAGATGTATGCAGGTCAAGACATTGTGAACATGGACACAATGCTCTGACAAGGTGGGTGAGAAGATGAGTGTGTCATCGAGGTAAACAACCACATATTGGTTGAGCAGATCTGAGAAGATGTTGTTCACAAACCTCTGAAAAATAGCAGGGGCATTGCAAAGCCCAAATGGCATGACCATGTATTCATATTGGCCATAACAAGTACGGAAGGCCATCTTCCATTTGTCGCCAGACTTGACACTTATCAAGTTATAGGCCTCACATAGACGGAGTTTGAACACTATAGCAGTAGTAAGACATTCTAGGAGTTCAGGTATAAGAGGAAGAGGATAACTATCTTCGATTATTATATTCAGCTTTCGGTAATCGACACATGGTCTCAATCCACCACCATCTTTCTTTTCAACAAAAAATATGCCAGCCCCTTCTGGTGACATGGAAAGACGTATAAAACCCTTGTGTAGATTGTCAGAGAGGTAGGTTTTCAGATGTTGTAACTCAGGACCCGAGAGGGGAAAGATCCATCCGTAAGGAATAGGCGCTCCCGGGTGTAGATCTATTACGCAGCCTGATTGGCAGTGAGGAGGAAGACAGTCTACTCCTTTTCAGTCAACTATATCTAGAAAATATAGGTATGCCTTAGGAAGTATCTTAACAGAGGAGAGTGGAACAGGATCTGGTGGTTGTTTGATGGCAGATCAGAAAATGTGAAAATGTGAGTTCAATGACCAGTTGATGACAGGATTGTTTTTTCTAAGCCACGGAAGCCCTAGGATCAATGGGTGTAGAGGTGAAGAGATGACATCCAGACTTATCATGTCATGATGCATAGGATTACTGAAGAGATGAAATAGTTGTTTCTTTGGAAACAGGACCACAGTGTTGGCTTCAACCATTTGAAGATGCAGAGGAGTGGTCTTTGGCTGTACTGGGACTCCCAACATGGTCGCCATCTTCTCGTTAATGAAACAGCCACTGGCCCCTGAGTTGATAATCGCAGAAACAGTTTTTCACCAAGCCACTGCAGATGACCCCCAACATACCAAAATACAATGAAATCTTACCTCTAGGTCCCTGAGGTCTTTTGGTGCAGATATGAAGGACTTGTCCACTTCCACCACAATAGAGACAAAGATTCAGCCATCTTCCATGGCCCTTTTCTGCAGCAGACAATGGGCCACATACCAATCCTATCTGCATGGGTCTTCGGAAGCAGATGGTGAGGATGTGGCTGATTCTAAGGATGATGAAAGAGAAGCTGATGGTGCAGCATGGATAGCAAAGACACGTTCTATGCATCTTTCTCTCCGATGCTGGTCAATCTGGATGAAGAGGATACCAAATCCTCCAGAGAAGATGGCATCTCAGTTCGGGTTAACTCATCCTTCAACCCCTTTGACAGTCCTAGTCTGACCTAGTCCAGAAGAGTTGGTTCGTTCCACTGGGTCTCTATAGATAAGCAGCAGAACTCAGCCACATAATCCTCCACAGGACACCGGCCTTGGATTAAGGCAGTGATGGCTGACTGGGCTGAGGCAGTACTGAGAGGGTCTTCTTATAGCGTGTCCATGGCATGGTGTAAAGCAGACGTTGATAGAAGGACAGGGCTATCGTCTTGTAAGAGGTGATAGGCCCACCGGTTAGAAGTGTGATGACGGTACGGACTTTAATATAATTGGATGCACAGGTCCTGGGATTAACAGAGAAAATGAGCTCACAGGTGGTCATAAATGTTTTGTACTGCCTTCTATTACCATGGAATTTTTCAGGAAGGGGTACTCTTGGTTCAGGAGCAGAGACTAGCCTTAAATCAGATGCTGGTGTAGGTGCTTTAGTGGAGACCCCCTGGGAGGCTGCACTCTGTTGTAGCTCCTGAAGTCATCACTGAAGAACAGCCTGATTACTCTGTAGGTCTTGCAAGGATGTGGCCAGAGAGGAGATTTGGTTACTTAAGGTAGATAGGGCCTCCATGAACTCTGCAGGATCCATAGATGGCTCAGTTGTAATGTCAGCCCTGATGGAGCAGGACAGTAGAAGGATAGGGAGAACCTAGGATGCAGGGGAAAGGAAGCCCTAAGGGCCTAAAGTTACTGGGAGGACACTAAGACAAAAATGGAAACTCCCCTAAGGGATATAGTGAAGAGGTATATATGTATAACATGCCTGAGGAAGGGACCTAAGGTCTTGAAAGCTTGCATTTAAATCTGCTTAGTTAGCCAATAAAAGGTATCAAAAACTATATTTGCCTCCTGTAATTCTATGGCTAACACGGTACCAACTCTCATCTGTTAAAAGAACTGAGCACTGAGACTGAGTCGAGCACTCCTTACAAAGCCTAACTGACATCATCAGAGGGTACCGATGTTGCCGGATGCATCTAGTGTATAGGCTATGCGTTGGGACATCGGCATCTCCGCAGAAGACAAGATGAAGCCAAAAGATAGTGACTAACACATCCAACGCGGTACTGGGATGACAAAAGTATCCATTGCACTGCAACATGCTTGACATTTTCACAGCATTAATGTAACCAGGGGACAAAAAAGAGCACAATACCTAGTTTTTGCAGTTTTCTCATTTTAATCACTACAGTTCACTTCCAGATTACCTCTAGAATGTCTCCAACCTCAATCCTATTAATAAGCAAACCAATATCTAATTAGACCTAGCAGGTAAACACTATTCAGATTATCACACAATCCCAAGTATCTCTAAATAACTCCATTCAGATTATTTAGCAATTATCTAATCAGGTCATAACCTTGTCTACAGGTAGAACTTACAAGAAGATTCAAGCAAATTTGTAGTTATGGAAGAGAAGAAACGATATCAAAGTTTCGAAGTGGTTCCATAATAGGTCTCTAGAATATCTCCAGCTACACCTAGTAATGATACACATGTTAACTGCTGTTGACCAGCCATTAATTAACCTGGCTGCTAAAAAACATACTTATATGCATAGAAGTGTAGTGGAAGCATTGTTAATAAATGTGTTGGATACCCCTCTGCCACTCAAAGGGTTAAACTGCACGGGCAACGCTATGCCAAGATAGAATTACTGATACTACAACAAGTAGCATTTCAGCAGGATAATCCTAGTGAATCAAATCAAACCGCCATGCTGAAAGGACATTTGGTAAATGGACTATGTTTCAAAGTCATAGATGTAAAGTTTGAGACACTAATACCTTCTAACAGTCCTCTTTACCTTAAAATAAGTTGAGCTTCAAACCATCTTTATTTTAAGGTAATAGGGACACCTTTGTTAGAAATTATCACCCTTTTAATCAATAGTTATTCCTAACACTCACAACCAAGAGAATGATGTTGATGATTATGACAGTGATGGCGATGATGACAATCACCAAAGGAAATGTTCATATACTTTTTCAGAATAGTATGCGTTTTCATTTGGTACCATTCAAATCATATGGAAAAAATATAATTTGTTCATGATTGCTTCCAGAAGATTAGTGCAGTTACATAATTCTACCACATGTATTCACCTACTTCCAGTTATGTATGTATAATTTTGTGGTTATGGAACCCAATTTACAAGCTGCATATTAGTTTCCAGACTGGAGATATTCAGAGATTTGTGCACTGGACTTGTAAATTAGATCACAATCTAACATTACAAAATATAATCACAAGAGTATATAGTTCTGAAACGTTCCCAACATTTAAAGAAGTATCATTTGAGTTTCTATACCAAGAGTGGTTTGCTATGAAATCTCCAAAATATGTAACTATAGAATAAAAACGAGGTTTTTACCTTTTCACTATAACAAAGCTAGAGCTAGGTAGCTAGAGCCCTTACATGTAAAATGCACCTAACCATAATCCGAAATATAAAACCACAAAACATATAGTGTATGTCTCTGTATGTGTTTCTGCATTGAGAATGTTTGCTGCTCTGATCAATTTTCTGCAAAGCAGGAGCTCACCTGCACTGGACCAGAATATTAAATATACTTGGCTAAGCCAGACTGTACAGCTTCAACCAAGTAATATTATACGTTGGCAGGGATACCTTGCAAATCCCCTGCTCATAACCACAAAATCTGTAAAAAAAAAAAAAAATATATATATATATATATATATATATATATATTTATTTATACTTTAATATTTGTGCCAGCAGTCACTGTATTGCATATCTACCCTCTCGAAGTGCCCTCTCCAATCCCTCCATCTTGTATAGTGTTTTCAGGGCATTTCAGATGTTACTGTGCTGTGCAGCCAGAGTTCACATGCTAGTTTATTTTTCTGAAATATGGTGATTTGAACATAGTCTGCTGACTGGACCATTTGTCACTCCACTTTGCTTCCCCATTGGGACCAAGTTTGTATCTTTGTCATGCAATACTCAAATAACTAACACTTCTATTTCACTGTCCTCTCTGCCCCTTTACTATACTATTCCACAAATATAATTAAATATATACTGTAATGTGGAAAAGTTTTAGGCAGGTGTGAAAATGTGTTGTAAAGTAAGAATGCTTTCAAAAATAGACATGTTAATTGTTTATTTTTAATCAATTAACAACATGCATAGTGAGTGAACAGAAGAAAAATCTAAATCAAATCAATATTTGGTGTGACCACCCTTTGCCTTCAAAACAGCATAAATTCTTCTAGTTACACTTGCATAAAATCAGGGATTTTGTAGGCATATTGTCAGGTATTTGATTAAACGATTATACCAAACAGGTGCTAATGATCATCAATTGAATATGTAGGTTGAAACCCAATCATTAACTGAAATAGAAACTCCTGTGTAGGAGGAGGAATAAAACTGGGTAAGGAATAGCCAAACTCCGCTAACAAGGTGAGGCTGCTGAAGACAGTTTCATGTTGCTGAGTACAGCAACAAGACGCAAGGTAGTTACATTTGCATCAGCAATGTCTCTCCCAGGCAGAAACTTCAAGGCAGACAGGGGTTTCCATATGTGCGGCCCAAGCTCTTTTGAAGAAGCATAAAGAAGTGGCAGGACAAGTAAACCTAATGCAGCAGATTAAAGACACATAATGCTTATTTCCCTTCTCAATCAAAAAATGTCCAGCTGAGAACTGGCAGAAGATGTCCACCTCAGAATTGGCAGAAAACAGGGGGATCCTGGTACACCCATCTACTTTCCGGAGAGGTCTGGTCAGAAGTGGTCTTCTTGGAAGCCTTGCTGCCAAAAAGCCATACTTCCAATGTGGATACAAGTCCAAACATCTCAACTATGCATGAGAACACAGGAACTGGGGTGCACAAAAAATGGCAGCAGGTCCTCAGGACTGATAAGGCAACATTTTAAATATTTGGCTTTTGCAGAAGGCAATTTTGTTTGATTGAAGGGCTGGAGAGTGGTACAAGAATGAGTCTCTGCATGCAACATTGCAGCATAGTAGAGGTTCCTTGCAAGTTTAGGACTGCATTTCTGCAAATGGAGTTGGAGATCTGGTCAGAATAAAAGGTATCATCAATGCCAAGACGTACAGGCAGATACTTATTCATCATGAAATATCATCAGGGAGGCATCTGATTGGCCCCAAATTTTTTTCATACTTGCCTAAAACTTTTGCATGCATGCATATATCCCTACTAACAGTATGCTTTAAAAAGCATACTTACTAGTCATAATTCTGCAATGGGTGTAATTACTAAAACCTGATTTTAAATTTATACAATTTACAACAGCATTGCATACATGAAACATCTAATGAAACTTGAGAGCCTGTAAGATCTGACACAGAATGTCCACCCAAATACAAAGAAACAAAGTTCCAATGATGAGATCATCATACCAGTTAGTCAAAGAACAGTCCAGTTCAATCGGATCAACTTTTCACTCCTAATTTCAAGGGGTAAATCAGTGTCACTTTCTCTATGAATGGAAAAAAAGAGAGAAAAAGCACTTATAAGTCACCCTGTATAGTTGGACAGGTATTTACAGAATAAAGAAGCTATAGCTTGGCTATTAGAAATATCACACACCGGTTTTATCCCCATGACCGATATCATCCAAAATCAGTATACCTCCATTTGCAAATAAAATATTTAATTAAACATTTAATTGAGATTTCATTGAGTCATCAATAATGTAGTTAAAACACTGTATGCATATCATGAAACTTCCTCAAGAGTAAAAAAACAATCCTTAACACCTTGATCGATTTCCCTCCAATCACCACATTTGCTATTGACTTGCTCCTCTGCACATCAAATAGCCATAAGATAACCACTCAGACCTCATGATTCATTCATTATATGAAAGCAAGCTTAGCCTCATTTGGTACATCATAACAAGGCCTGATTGAATGAAAGAATGTTTATTTATATAGCAACACAAGTTTACACAGCACTTTAAAATTTAAGGGTTGGATTTATGCATTTGAATTAAAATTTGTTGAAGAAAAGTATTGTTTTTCAGCCAGGGAGAGAGCAGAGTTAAACCAGAAAAGGAGGAATTTGTAGTGGATAAAATCTGTCAGTGAGCCCTACTTCCTCCAGAGCCATTCAGCTAAACCAGCACAAGAGCAGAGGATGCTGGTTTTTAATTAAGCTATGGCTGTGGATTAGACTTATAAAAGTGGTGGAGAGAGAGCATTGTATCCAGATTTCAGAAGTAGACAAGAGAGAGTTGTATGTTTCGAAAAGGCTGTCAACCTGGGTTGGAAGAAGAATGGGGGTTTGAACAATGCAGATGCTTAAAAGAGAGAAGAATTGCATCAGGCCAAGCACATTTCTCATTTAGTTAGTGTGTGTGTTCATGGATACTTGTTTTCCAGATTCAGGCCTGTAGACCATCACTAGTGGAGGATATTGACTGTTTGCCTCCCAATAGAATTTAAGCATGCATAGGATAGGCATAAGGCTGTCCTTAATGTAAGGAAAGACCAAGGACCAAAAAAGGTTTGAGGTTTTTTTACTCTAGGAAAATGGGCAGACCAGATGGTCCGAATGGTTCTTATCTGCAGTCAAATTCTATGTTTCTATGAATACAACATCCTAATAAATTGATGGAATTTCCTGCTCACTATTCTACTCTCCCTGTTGGTCACAGCTGACCTCACAGCCTGTGGCTGCTTTTACTGACAATGAAGAGGTAAACAAAGGGCACTCCTCTTAAACATGGAACAAAACATATTGTCAGTTCAAATATTTGGAAATATAATGTGCCAGAATCCTTCTGGCTTTCATTATTACTATTGTAAACCATTCATGGTTCCTTGTATGAAGAATGTTAATGGAGATGCTGGACATTTTGGGGTTTTTTTTGGGGGGGGGGATTCACATATTTATGCATGCTTCTCAATAAAATATATACTTACATATGATTTACCAAAATAAAACTTGCTCTATGTCAAACAAAACAATATAAAGTTTGCATGTGTACCCTAAACAATAAACCAGTGAAATCACATTTAACAAACATATTTAGAATAGCAAGTAATATGTATTTTTGACATTGTTCTTATGGGTTTATGATACAAAATTGAATAAAGACTGACATAGACAGGTTAGCCATAGTCCACATAGTAAACATGGATACAGATTGCATCACATACAGCTGACCTTTCTTTCATCAACTGACTTTCTCAAGGTTTCATGAAGTCAACTATGTTACGTGTGTTATATCCCTGTGCATAGAATCCACAACCATTTTTCCATTCATTTGGTATCCCAGACCAAATAAATATGTGGAACACATTAGGAAATCAGGTTCCCTGGAGGTAGGGCCATGGTCCTAATGACCCACACATTTTGAAGTGCCTATGCTCAACTGCAAGTGATATAGTATACCCAACCCACAAGTGAAAAGAAGATATAGCAATGATGTATTTGGATTGAGAAGGATTAGAGTCATATGTCAGCAATATTAATATATAAAGAAGTAAATATTAACGGTTTAAAATGTATTAAATATCTAAAATGCTAGTGGTAGTAGTAATAGTAGTAGCAGCAGCAGTTATAATATTAGTAATATTTTTATGGTAACCAAAAAATAGAAGCAGGTGAAGACAAAAGTCCCATTGAGCTGATATAAAAATAATTCCAAGAGCTGACATTAGGTGACATTTTAAATCTAACAATAATAAAGAAGGTTAATAATTAGAGGGTAAACACAAATATGAGTTTACAATGAAAGTCACAGTAGTCCACCTTTATAATGTATATTAAGAAATCTAAGGCCCTTATTTACATAAAGTGGATTAATTTGGGGGAAAACCATTTGCACTTATAAGGGACAAATAAGCATCCCACTGATTTTAAATAACAAGTAAAGAGGTAAAGTGTTTGAATCAATGGATTACAGACCTGTCTAGGTTTCAGGGGGTTAAATGCCTCATTTAAATCAATGAGTATTTGAAGAACATGTATTAGTCTTTTATGGTGCATAAAGCTTGCCACAGTAATTAGTCTCCAATTTCTTTTGACCCTAAAGCCCTTATTTTCAAAGGGACAACTGAGTTAACAAACACCAGAGACTGTACAGACAGCTATTACTTGCATTAACTGTTGATATTACCTGCATTTCATATTTGGGAATATGCGTATTGGTATCAATCACCCAGTCAAGACTTTTTTTCAGTGGCGAGTATGTCTTTAACACATTTTCGCACACTTTAATGGTCCTTTTACAATTACAATATCGCACAATAAGGAACACATCCTTTTTTGTAAACAGAAAATGTTTGCCTAACCACGGTTCATATTACAAAGCAGATGATAAGTTTTATGCTTTCTATCTAAAAGGTTCCCATTGAAGTGTACGGAGACATTTCTAGATAAAAGTTACTGCAATAGAATCCAGGCCTTAAAGGGGAACTTTCACCCCAATTGTAGTTAATCAGTTTGGAATCCTCAAGTGCATTGTGCCAAAACCCGTATGTTTTTTTTTTTTTTTTTTGGGGGGGGGGGTTAATCTCAAGCTAAACAGAGTAACTCACTGTTTAGTTGTCCGAAGCTTGCTCTGTGTGGCACAAGCAGGAAAGCTGTGCCGCACGGCTTCCTAGTTCCTCCTCTCTCTGCTCACTGACTGATAGCACACAATCTGAGAAAGGAGGAACGGGCATGTACATGGACATTGAGAGAGAGCGCAGTCAATCAAAAGTCATGTCAGCAACATGGCAGCGCTGTCCCTGCATCTCCATGATTTTGGAGGTAAAAACTTAACACTTGCCATTACTATTAATCATTTATACTGTAGTTTCCTTAACACTAAGCTATGTAAGGAAATACATACAGAGCTGGATGTTTTTCCTCTGCAGAAGGATTTAGATAAACTAAATGAATGGGCAGAAAAGTGGCAGATGTCATTTAATGTAGATAAATGTAATGTGCATTTGGGCTGTAGAAACAAACTTACAACATACTCTAAATGAGAAACAACTTGGGGAAATCTCATTAGAGAGATTTAGGAGTACTGATAGACGACAGACTTCACAGCAGTATGCAGAGTCACTCAGCTGCTGCAAGAGCAAATAGGGTACTAGTCTGCATAACAAAGAGGTGTAGAAGCAAGGGATGCTAATATTATCCTACCTCTGTATAAATCCTTGGTTAGGCCTCATCTAGAATATGGAGTACAATTGTGGGTGCCTGGTTTAAAAAGACATTACTGAACTGGAAAAGGGGCAGAGACGTGCAACAAAACTGGTAGAGGGATTGGAGGAACTGAATTATAAAGAGAGACTAGACAAACTGGTTTTGTTTATATTAGAGAAGAGATGTCTAAGGGGTGATATGATTACTATTTACAAATACATTCAAGGTCAATACAAAGAACTATCCAATGAATTATTTATGCAAAGAACTGAGCTGA
The DNA here is from genome assembly GCA_037306005.1 of Rhinophrynus dorsalis. Classification (NCBI taxonomy): domain Eukaryota; kingdom Metazoa; phylum Chordata; class Amphibia; order Anura; family Rhinophrynidae; genus Rhinophrynus; species Rhinophrynus dorsalis. Next base: position 322,860,972 of record CM074720.1, on the reverse strand, counting down.
GAACAAGAGGTCATCCATTAAGTCTAGAGGAAAGGTGCTTTCGACTAAAACAAAGGCAGGGATTCTTTACAGTAAGGGCGGTAAGGCTATGGAATTCTTTGCCTCGGGATGTTGTGCTTCCAATAATGCAAATGCATACAAAAAAGCAATGGATGCCTATCTAGCACAGAACAATATTGAAAATTATGACAGATGGCTTAAAAGCAGATAGGATATTGATCCAGGGAACTATTTGACTACCAATTGGAGTCAGTAAGGAATACATTTTATTTTTCCCCCCACTTGGGGATAGATTAGAAATGACTCCAGAAGGCTTTTTTGCCTTCCTCTGGATCAACAGGGGTGTTTTTGGCATGGGCTGGAATTGATGGACGCATGTCTTTTTTCAGCCTCATCTACTGTGTTACTATGTTACTCTTCTACTATGCATTGGATGGGAAACATTGATTGGGAGTAAATTTTGTTTATGTGAAAGTTCTGCTTTAATCACAATATAATGTATAATTCAAAGATGCATGGCTTATATATAAATGTTATTTATAGTGAAAGGTTAATAATGAACCATTAGTGTTGCTGCCAGGTTAATGTTCAGTTTTATTACTAATTTTTATAGTAAAAGGAAAATGTGTTCATACTTACACATCTTTGAGATTTAGTAGCTAATATGCAAGGAAACAGTACATAAACTGTTTATATTTATGCACACATTGCTAATGCTCAAAGGGCCATTATAAATAATTAATAGTTAAAGTGCTAAGACTATTATGCATTTTGTGTTGTTTCTGAACTGAATAGAAAGATGTATGCTATGCAATCAATCCCTGTTTATTTTTAAATTATTATAAATGTGATTGTAATCATTTACTGAAGCTCATGCATTTTAATCCTTTAACTAATGGCAAAAGATAGTATTCAGTGTTCTATAAACAGCACAGTCCCTTCCATCCCCAAACCATTTCTTGAGCTGATACTATAGATTAATGGAATGTGTCAATAGATACGTGAAAGGGATCTTATGACTCCATAACCCCCACCCTGAACAAGGGAACATGAATTTCCTCCTAACATTGAAAAGATGCCACACTTGGCTTCAGCATAGGAACTGAGGCTTTCTTCCCACAACTGTGTGCCATCCTCTTTTATAAGTGTAGGTTGGAGAGCTTTAGTTGGGTTTCATCCTGGGGTAGCACTAGTATTTTCATAGCCTGCTTTTGCAAATAAACCCAAAAAAACAATCCTGTTACTCCTGTATGAGTTCTAAGTATGATTTTATCCATAGTCACCAAACCTGCAGACTCCTTATGTTTCCAAGTGAATTTGAAAATAAGAATTATGTTGTGACATGCATTGCCTGATCCACAGGCCCCTTTTGTAGATATATATATAATATATATATATATATATATATATATATCTTGTTAAAGCTATATTTGATGTCCACTGGGCAGCATTTTTGCATTTGTTGCAATAATGTCTCTGATATAATGATCAAACTCTTTACTATTCATTCAACACATAACACCTTATTTTAGAGTTGGCTAACATCTAAAATCAGAATACTTGACATCACCCTTTAAATAAATCATCCTACATAAATCATCAAGGGAAATTGACTCCAATAAAATAAGCTTATATGAGAATAATTTCTCAAACAGTGATCAAATGAAATCTTCCTAATTATTTCTTTAACTATTATTGTACTGTTCTTTTATGAATGAACCTCTGTGTAATTGCACAAAAGCAGTGGAGGGCAAGCAATGAATGTACTATGAAACTCATTAAAATATGATGAGCATTAATGCAAATGACGTACTTTAAGAAGATATTTTTGCTGACACATTGCAACAAATGTTTAAAGGAGGGTTAAAGGAATCTGGCTCATTCCATCCTGACAATTTAAAACTGTATATAGCTGTACATAACTGGGGTATGAAAACCAAATCTGCCTGATTTCACAAGAGCATTGGAATAAAAAGGCTATGTAAGACCACAACCTAAACAAAACTGTCAAAAATCCTTAGTCATGGGTCACCGTTATATGTAGGTAAAAGGTGGTACCGTTATCTTTGACATACTTTTATTATCAACATTGAAATTAACCAGGAGCTGTAGAGTTATATTCATATAATGCTAGATTATATTACTTGTGAAAAAAGTGACCCCTGAATTTAATCTCAAACATTCCTATTACAGAGGATATTTTGCTTGAACAAGTTTAAGGATTTTTTTTTTATATAAAAGCTTTAAAAACAATTGCAAGAAGTATGTATTTCTAATAGAGGGTAGATTGAAATGATTTATTGCCTCTTTAAAAAGTTGTCCTTGGAGACTTCTGGTGTCATGGTATACTTACATCCATTAAAGGCTGTACAGTTAACTACAACATCAGTATGGACTCTAAAAATTAAGATAAATACTGCCCTTTTGGTACAACAACCATTTTCAAAACCAAACCTCTCCCATGAGCCCTAAGCAACAGACTGAGGTCTGAATTGAAACAACCCCACTTCCACCCCTGGCTACACAATAGAAAATTTGTCCTGGACTGCCAGACTGTAATATCAAAGATGAACTACATCACCACCTTAGCCATCTAATCAAAGCCACTCATGGCACATTAATTATGGTTTTGAGAGTCCTGGTGGCATCCATAACCATACTTCCACTGTGCACATGGGTCAGGAAGAAAATATAAACATAAATGACAAGTGACATGTGGGAGAATTGTGGCATTAATCATCATTCAATGTTCCATCTCATCTCGCATATAAGGTAGTACCCCTTATGTTGAAAGATGCTACAAACAAAACAGGAAATTACAATTCATACTTAAAGAGGAACTATCACCTACATTCAAACTTTTATAGTGGGTTTTAATAGTTAACCCAACATTAGAGCTGGGTGTATTTTGTAAAAAAAAATTGCTTACAAGTGCAGATATTAGCTGGTCAAAATCAGGCACTTCCGCGTTCTGCGGAACTGAATGTCCTGCTTGACTTCCCAGTTGCCCCAGGAAGCGCGTTCACGCTCCCCTTCAAAGCTGGGTTTCTGTGTTGTAGCGTTACAGAAAACTCCATGTACAATGCTACTGAGGTTGCAACCCGAGTACACGGAGTTTGCTGTAACGCTACAGTTTCAGTAAAAATTATTTTTTATAAACGCGATCTCGGCCAGCTGCAGAGCCGTCTGATGCACATAAGACTGTCATACGACAGCTTCCCCTGCAGTCAGCGTTCAGTCAGGGAAGGGGGAGGGAGGGGAGAACTTTGAGCGCTATCATCTCTCAAACCATAAGGGTTTGAGAGATGACACTGGGGGCAATACATTTCTTTTTAACAAAGCTACAATATGGGGATTAGCAATTTGCAAGTATTACTATCCCTTTAACTGATCATTACTAATCCAGTCTAGCAACACAACTCCTTTCCACTTACTAATATGTAGAAGCATATGGAGTAAGATAGCAAGATACTTTCTTTTTATAATATACAGGCAATTGTCAGCAAATTTTCAATAGTTTAAACGCCCATATTTTTTCCACTCCCCCTCTCGTCCACTTTGTTTCCTTAAATTACGTCTCCTGTTTTCTCCTCCTCAGTCTTTCTTGTCTATTCCTTCAACTCTTTCCTTTAACCTCTTCTCCACTCCCGTCTATTTTTTTAAACTTTGCCCACTTCACACAAGTCTGCCGGGTTTAAATATTATGTACTATCATTGCTTTTGTGAAGAAAAAAAAAATATTGCCCTTAGGATATCCATAAATGAACCATGAAATGTGGCTACATATACTTATTTTTCAGTGGCATCTCCCCTGCCAACTGAACTCCAAACATCTCGGGGTAGCTTGAGGCTTCCCTGTAATGACTTAGACCAGACACCAGACAAGAATTTATAATGCAGCACAAAGAATATAGAAAAAGGACGCCTGTAACAGCACCAATCCCACCTTCCAATATGAGAGACCTCACTAATAAATGTTGTGATGTACTAAACACACATAGAAATACGATACTAAAAAAACAATATTAAAATATAACTTTTATTATACTATATAAAAAACTAAGGCGAATTTAAAATAAAAGTTGTGGTTCCTGTGTTACTAAATTAGAGTGTCACAATTTCATCAGAGAGCATAACCATGTCACATATGTACGTGTAGGTCCGTTCAACATACACATCCACCGGCCAGATATGTGTATGATGTACTGTTCGTACTACTTTTCATGTAGTAAACTCTCATTATATATCTGAGTATTTAGGTAGCTGTCATAAATCAAATCTTGACAAGAGTTACTCTAATATTCACTCTCGTTTAGCGTTCATATATCCTTATTATAAAAGCACACAGATATTAGCAATAGCATAGGGAGATACTGTACTAATCCCTGCCTCCTAAACGCCAATCTCAACCCTATGAAAAAGCCAAATGTGGCGAAACGTACGTCTGGTTCACGGAGGCAGACCCATGCACTCTGTGTGTTCAAGTGATCTCTGATGTTAAGGGAGTGTTACCGTTAGGTTAGTATATCGCTGGTCATTACGATCACACGCATCAAGGTGCCTATTACCAAATGATTTTTGCAGGCTATACCTTGTTTGCTAAACTTTTTGTGTGATCACTTGTTGAGATTGGCGTTTAAGAGGCAGGGATTAGTACAGTATCTCCTAAATCTAATGCAAACACCTGCAAAACTAAAACTCATATGGAGTTCCAAGTTTATTAAAGTGAAAGACTCAGGGGAGAGGTCCATGAAGCTGTAGGGAAGGACTGGATAGAGTAAAAAGACCTGGGGCAAACACCCTCCAGAATTAATGTTTTATTTAATTTTTTTTTTTTTTTTTGAGGGGGTGGGGCAAAGAAGATATATAGTTCCCCTTTCTTGAATAAAATACCCACTTTTGTCCCATAGGTTATGGGGAAGGTTGGAGATAAAACCAAATATTAGCTTTTTTTTTTTTTTTTTTTTTAAACCCCTTAATGACCCTTGACGGTCATAGTACGTCATGGGTCGATCTGAGTTAACGACCTATGACGTATTATGACCGTCATGGAATTCCGGGCTCCCCCCGCTGCTGCTCGCCGATCGGGGAGTCCAGAACTGGAATTTGAAAAAAAAAAATGCTCCATGGTCCTTAAGTGACCTCGACGCGCCGATCGGCCATTCATTAAGGGGTTAAACAGCGAGCAGTTTATTACTAGATCCTATGTGCAATATTTGAGCTCTTGTTCATTGTGTGCATATTTTTCTTAGTGATACTTCACAATCATTTTTATATTGAGTAAATATAAGTAAATGTTTTACTTTTATCACAATTAATATAAATCATGAATGCATCCATATATTTTAACATCTGACATCATGCAGAAAGTTATTTACTTTTAATGTGTATGTCAGATGGAAAATGTGTTTAACTCTTTCAGCACCAGAGAGCTATGCAATATTGCTATGCTATTACTTAGAGAGTTAAGTCATGCCTTTTTCAATGCTTTGGAAATGTCTCTGGCAACCAAGGGATTATTAGAAAGTTCAGCCAATTTTTATTTAGAAAAATATTATTGTGCAATTTTTAAAGGCTGAGATTTATTTCTAATTAATGATAAACCTCTTTTGGAAGGTTAATCAATTCCAATAGGCATTTAATGAAACCATTATTGAACTAATTACCTAGCAATGCTTTTGTTTAATGTTTATTGATGACCATTATATCAATTAATGAAGTGTTAAATGCAGTCAAAGATAATTGATTTACAATATGCATTTAATATCTTTTGTCCGGATCATTAGAAGACAACAGACAAATAATATCCATTGTCCACCTGCTTGCTTGTTCACACACACATTTGCAGATCTTTTTGTTTTGATAGAACACAATAATTCAGTGACATTCTTCTTGTTGGAGGTGAGTTTCTAAGTGGGAGTGAACCCTTTTAATAGGAGTGAGCGAAAAGTGATAAACAGATGATTTTTCTCTTTTTTCACAAAAGTTTTCTCCTTTTCTTCAATAAAAATGTTCCTCCTTTTCGCCTATTCCAGTGAATTTTTCTCCTATTCCAACACTTTTTCTCCTATGTTTCCTATGATGCAACATTTCCCAGCACAATATTACTTCTGAAGTGGAGAAATCAGTAGCTGGAAGTCAGAGTTGTGAGTCCTACAGCAACATATACCTTGAAAAATGTGTTAGCATGCAGACTGCATCTATCCTTTGCCCACAACACTAACTTTCTGCTTAAGTGACACTGGCACATGTTCATGATGTCAAGTGATAAAAAAATAAAGTACAACCTACAATGTTTCAGATGTGTATGGTAGTGGTGGTGGGGGACTAGCATGGTGTGATTGGTGGGACCTTGACAACTGCATCCACCCCAGGAGGAGAGGGATCATCATAATTTATTGCTCACGCTGTAGCAACCATTGCTGCAATCAGTTTTTGAACTACCGCTTGACTTCTACGTCCCACTACTGCTCCACATTTCCCTCTCCCACTTGTGCGTTTACTGGACATTACTAAACTACTTTGTGTGTTTTTACTCTCTACAGTACACAACTGATGGAGTGTGATGTCTTGCCTTGGCCCGCAACAAAATTCTCAATGTTGACTGCTGTCTATCAGATCTACCTTAGTCACAGAGCTCACATCAGGCTCCAAGTCAGCTGTATGTATCAAGGTGCCCATGATTATTGCCCAGCTGGTATGGGTGCCTGTCCTGTTCCCTCTGGTGAGTGGGCAGTGGCATTGTCGGCTGTTGCCGCCTGTCTGCTGCCCTTTCTGTCGCGGGCGTGCGTCATTGACACTTGCTGTTTTGTAGCCTTCTGCACTGATTGGCCGATTGTGTCCCGCCTTCTCCTTTGGCCTTATATCCGGCCTGAATACTGGGCTTAGTTGCCCATTCGTGGTGTACCTGTGTGTTACTACTGTGTGTGTTCTCTCATTTGACCCTTGCTTGGCTTCCGCTGATTCTCCGATTCGATCCTTGGCTTTGTCTGACTATCCGCTCCGGAATTGACCATTGGCTCTGTCTGACTATCCACTCCGTGTATGACCTAGGCCTTGTCTGACTAACTGTTCTGGTCTGACCCTGATTCTGGCTGACTACCCACTCAGTGAGTTCTGTGGCTCTGGCTGACTACCTGATCCGGTTTTGACCCCGGTACTGTCTGACTCTCCACTCTGTCTCAATCGGCTTTTGCTGGCTATCGCTCTGTACAGCCGATGAGCAAAGTTTACCTCCCTGGTACTGTTGCTGCTGTCTTCCGCTCCTGTTGCCTGATCCCTAGCTCTCTAGGTTTCTGCACACTCGCTCTGTAGAATACTAGGTGAGATTCTACTGCCTTTGCTGCCTTGGCGATCTGCGGTTGCAGGGTGTAGCTCAGTGTCAGTTCCTGGGTAGTGGACTGTGTGCTGTCCTCACGCCTGTTCCTAGGAAGGTTGGGGAAGTGGTTTGCTCCTGTATATTGATCTTAATAAACTGGTTAAATTCATTTGTACCTGTGTTGTGTGATTCTTTATCCTAAGTGTACCATGACAGGATGTCACCTAATATAATTATTTTTATAATTATTTATATATTCATTTTTTTTATTTTTAACTTATTTATTTTTTTAATTGTCCACCCTATCTTATGACAGTTAGTCCAAAAAAACATATACATAACTAAAAAACAAAATCAACAATGTATTTCCCTAGACTTCCCCAGCACAGAGACCTTAAAAGCAAAATCAACAAGCAATTTAGACCCCAGCTGCCTGTGTCTTGCCAGTCAGGCACACCAAATTTTAGGGTATTTGGGGTCAACCTCCTTCCTCCCTTCTCTCCCCAGACTTCCCTAATACAGAGAACAAATGTCCTACCTAAAAGACTACCTAAACTAAGCTTCAATTCCCCTATATTTTCCTATCTTCTCTAGCTCAAAAATGCCCTGCTTTCTTTTCTCACAAACACAGCAATGCATGCTGTGAGAGCCTGACACCCTTTTATGTGGCTGTAGAAGAGTAGAGAAAACTTTCATGTGGTGGGGAAAAATTGTTCTTCCCATTGATTTCAATGCAATGAGCTAGGCGGGAAAACTGTACTTTTCGAGGAAAATTTTTTGCCAAGCAGAAAGTGCCATTTTTCACCAATTTTAGTTTGAGGCAAAAGTTTCCACCCATCCCAAACCTTTAACCCTTTTGAGTACCAGAGGGGTATCCAATGCATTGTGAATCTATGCATTGGGTAGCTCTCTAGCACTCCGTTTTAAGAATCATAGGTTAAAGAATGAAATTTTGGCTAGCAAATGAGTAAGAGAAATAGATTTTCAAGCGTTTTTCCTACTTTTACCATTCGATTCTGGCTGGTATGTACACTGAAATTTGATTACATACTAAAAGTTCCAAAAATCATTAAAAAAGGCTATTCAGCTATTATATCATAACAGGATGGCCTTATGCAAGGCCCTGTGTTGTGTCTGGATAGGTCTTCTCAGGTTCAACAGCTCAAGGCTGCCAAGCCTGGAATAAAGGTCTATTCAACCTCGAAATGCAAGGATCACCACAATCCCTCCAAAATCTCCATCTGCAGCATTCACCCTAACCACTTTCACAAAATTCCATCATAACCTCTCTGATGCCAGTATGCTTGAAACATACTGATGTGGAATGCATTTGTAATCGGTCTTACATCATAGAGCTTAACTGTCCAAAACATTACCATTCACTATTACAATTTCCCCACTAGTCTAATTGGGTTCATCATTAACTCCTCCTTTGCCAGACTGCTGATAATGTATTACATTAAATATATTCCAGCTGGCCCAACAAAGGAGAAAATAATCTTGTTAAACAATAAATCATTGACTTAATATAATGGCAAAATGCCTTAAAGGGATAGTAATGCTTGAAGTAAAGTTCAGCTCTGAGTCTTTGTACTTTTTCTAATGCATAGCACTAAATTTTAACACTTACAATTTTGTAATTCAATATCAATTTAAGCAGAAAGTATCCCCCTCCCACCCCTTTTCGAAGCATCACGCTGCCTGTAAGTCTGGTCCGGATGGAGAGAAGTGAGGGCCAATCTTCTGTAAGCAAAAGGAAAATCCTGCATTCCTTCATCAAGGGGGCAGGGTTTTCTTTGTACTTACTCACTGAAGAGTGACCCTCACTGCATCCGTCCAGTCCCATAACCGGATTCCAGTTTCAGTGGGAGGTGGTCAGAATGGACAGGAGGGGGATCCTTTCTGCTTGAATTGCTATTGAGCTACAAAACTGTAAGTGTTAAAATATAGTGATATGCATTAAAAAAAGTAATATGCCACCATTTTTGCAGATGAGTGTTTGATAGTTGCAAGGGGTTGCGCATGTTTTTTCTTGCAACTAAGGGTTTAACCACTAGTGGAAGGGATGTGAGATGGGTGCTCAAACACATGGGGAATCTGGCAGGAGATTGGGGAGCTATTGTCTCTATTGATTTCTCTGCCTAATCCAGCCTGAAGAAAGTGACCAAAATCTGATTGTTTTCCTTTGTCATTTTAGCCTTGCTTTGGAATCTTTTTGGGGGCATTTTTCACTGCTCCAAACTGATTCCAAAGGGATGTTTATTTTGGGAGAAAAACATGCAATTCAGTAATCCAGTTCTGACCTTGAGTCAGAATGTTACTACAGAATTGTGAAGCTGGAAATATCTGCCATATTAAAAAATAGCCATTCAGCAAATAGTTCCATCTGGAATGGTATATCTGCTTTAAGCAGTAAAGAGTGCAAAGGTTAAAAGGTTAAAGAAAAAAAGGTTTCAGGAGTGACTGATCTTCAGTGGAAAATGGTACAGAGATACAGCAGGTGCAGCACTCAGTGTGGATGGAAAGGATTAAAAATTTAAAAGCACATGGGTTATGTGGTTTGTAAATGGAGCAACCCGTTAAAAGAAGTGGTAATGTCTCAATCTCTTCATGAAGTGCATGAGAACTCATAATTCCACCAGTATTATATACTAAATGTTTTCCAAATCCATACTGCCCTTTCAAAGGGATTGTGCTACTTTACCTCCTAAACTCTCTATTCATTTTTTATATGTCGTAATTCCAATTTTATGTAACTCTTTTCAACTTGAAAAGTGTAGAGCTTTTCTCACCTTCTGTACTGTATTGTTCAAGTAGTAGGGATATAGTCAGAGTCAATACCTCCACCTTCTACAGTTGGATCAATTGTGGAGTGGTCTTATTAAGTAATGCATGCTGAAATATGTGAATCACTTTTATTCACATCTAATTAAAAGTATTTTATTTAGTCTAGGTACCTCTTGGCACCATTTTAACTATTGTGGTCCTCTTCTGATTCCTAGGGGAGGAGGATGACCTGATACCTTTGGGGAAGGGCTCCTAACATAGGGTGCATAAAGGAGCCACCATTGAAGATCATCATCCTGTCACAACCAGGCAATTGTTCTCATTACATCACCTGGACAACAATCAGGTGCCAATAGATTCTATTTGAAGAAGAGTGAACAGTGCTGGGGATGGTATAGTACACAACTTGAAACCATTTCAGAGCCAGGGATGTATGCAATGCATTGTTAAACAAATCATTGCATACCCCTCTGGCATTGAAAGGGTTACAAGCAGGGACGTACACAGACAATTTGGGGGGCAGGGGCTCAAATGAAAAGGGCACTTCTCGATAAAATTGGACTGATTACATTTTTTTTTTTGTTAAAAGGGCACAAGGGCACTTTGGACAAAAAGGGCAGGTGTTCAAGCCCCCCTTGGTGTCTGCACGTGCCTGGTTACAAGAGAGAGTGAAAAGTGATAGTAAGCAAAGTAGATACAGATCATGCTGCAAGCCTGCCTGTAGATAGGGCACTGTTAGTAAGGGAAGGGGAAGGAAAGAGTGAGACAGGTAGTTAGAATTAGCCAGCAGTGCTAGCGCAAATTATAGGTAATATCATATAGTCATAAAAACAGTATAATGTCGCCATTGCTGGGTGGCAGTGAGGCCCTTGTACACCGGCTCTTCAACTAGTCCTATATAATTGCTAAAGTTTGTCAGAAGCTGTCATGCACAGTACAGTTGGCTGAGTGCGCTGCAGTCATGTGCAGTAGAGACTGCCCGCAGCACGGCTGATAATGGTGTGGGCCGCTACAGTGCACAGAGAGGACTACAGTCTGAATTCGAGCAGCCCGCTCCGTTATCAGCCTCGCTGCGGGCAGTCTCTACTGCACGTAACTGCACAGTGGCCGTTGCTGGGTGGCACTGAGGCCCATGTACACTGGCTCTTCAACTGATTTATCAGAAACTGTGACTTGCATTGATTCACTCTTACTATTGTTTTGTCTGATGAAACATCAAGTTTCAGCAACAGCACCATTGTACAATTTCAGGCCACTGTGATATTGCACCTAAAAAATTCAACTTTGAAAATTAATAACTTTTGAATGAAACACCTTTCAGCAGTGGGAGTACTATTGCTTTACTCGGGGGGATAAACCCTACAACATATTTTTTTTTTTTTTTTACATTTTAAGTATTACTATCCCTTTAATGGCTCAGTAATTGTGATTTATCTATCAGTACTTATATAGGAATATCTTCTGAGAAATGGAGTTGAACCTGATCCAGGATGATTGATTTGTTTCAGAAATTTGGTTCAGAATTTTGTTATGTCAAAGTACATTTTAAAGTTGCAGGTCCTGCTCTACTAGCAGTAATATGTGTCCTACCATGCACTAAAACTGGTAGTAATAGACTACTAAAACTCAAATGGAGGTAGACTAATAACTCTCAAATATAATAACAAAGGAAAGGACAACAAGTATGCCAGAACAAGGTAGTTGGGATATATGTCTCAAAATAATCCGTTATAATACTAACAAGCAACTGCAGTAAAAAAAAAACCCAATGTATTTGAATACAAAACACACACATTAAAAGAACCATCTGGCCTATCTAGTCTGTCCATTTTCCTATCTAATAAAACACTCAGTCGTACATACTTCTCACTGCGTAGACATGTCTATCACAGGCACAGTGTTTGTCCCAACCACCTCTGCTGCAAGGCTGATCCATGAGTCTATCACCCTTTCTGTAAAGCAGTAAGTACTCGCATTTCTTCTAAATTTTTTACCCTCTAACTGTAGATCATGACCTCTTATTTTGTTAACCCAGGGGATACCTCACTATACACTCATTGATTTAAATGGAGCTTCTTAACCCGTTGATTGCTAATGATGTAGCCAGTGTTAGAGACCTCACTATCAATCAAAGGGCAAAATGTCAAATTTTAATTATTGGGCATTTTATTCTCCGTAACGTCAGTGTGCTTACTCCATAATTGCTGTTTATGTGCTTTCTGCATATGCCCTTACTTCTCCACTAATCTGGCATATTCCTTTTTCGAGTTTCATTCTGTGTTTATTTTGTTATACAACACAAAAACAGCTTATTAGCAACTGAGGCATTGCTAAATCACACAAAGAATACATATGAAGCCACATGAAGTTAACATATGAGAAGAAAAAAATTCTTAAGAATTCTTAGCTCACAAATTATCATACAGAATAATACAGTCACAAAATATTGTCAATTTACAAATGAATTGCTTATCCCAAGAAACATGGCTCAGCAGTAACCAGTCTGTAGCTGTCATATCCATTATGTACTGTCATAGTGACAGGCTTTCAGTGAAGTACGGCAACTTAGATAAACAGCACCACCTACTGACTAACTAAAATATTTCTCAACACTGCTTGATATAAGAAATCAAGATCACTATTCAAAAACTTTATTTCTGGTGTTATTGCTTGGGAATGAAATGGAACATTGTTTTTCTGACTGTGCAATAAAGAGTGGGTTGTAGTATAAGTAATCATGAGAACTATAATCAAAATGTCCCTAATTCCTGCATAATTTTCACTGTACTGCATTTTGTTTATTTTACATTACAGTAAGTAAAGATGTTGAGGAACCATAGTGATGAAAACACAAGGAAGAATACTGCATGCTTTGAAAATGTCAATATTAAAAATTGCATAACTTCCAACTGTCTTAGATTTTGAAGAACAGCAGTTGGTTTTGGTTCCATATCCATGTATTCTACTGTCCCAGTAAACATTGGTGTTGGGCAGTAATAATAGTTTCCTAGCCATCATGAGAAAGAGAGAGAAAAAGCATGCTGCTCCCACCTCTATCTGTGTTTCCTGTAATATTTTTGCTCAAGCTCTCATTTCTCTATTATTTGAAGCATGTGACGGGATCATGAGGAAAGTGGCAGCAGTAGCAAATGGTGAGGGGCTGGAGATTTGTGAGTGGGAGTGAAGAATAGAGACTTGCTGAGGGAATTACCTGTTTGGGTGGAGGAAGATGACTGAGTGGATTGGCAGGCGGATTAGTAGCTTAGTTGTATGGTATGGAGAGACAGCTGTTTGAGCAAGGATGGAGGAGACTTTGGTAAAAGCAGATAAAGACTTGTGGGTAGAGAAGGGTGAGTTGGGTGAAGGAAGAGATCTGTGGGTCTAGAAGAAGCAGTGATAAATAGGTTTGTGGTTGGAGTGGATATAGCTGGAATGATGGAGATAAATAAGGGTGATACTTGACATGGGGTAAGAGTAGGTGGAGACTTTGTTGGGTGCCAGAGATCATAGAAAATAACTTGGGGTAAGATAATGAAAATACTTGGCTGCAGAGTAAGAGAAAGAAGCATCCTATCTAGAGAGGTGGAGGGCCTGGCAGTGGGTATGGGAACTCTATGACTTGACATCAGCATTATTCTCCTCATTGCTTTTCATCTGCTCAATGGTAGCAGTAGGAGACACAGGTATTATTGAGGAAATGTATCACTCCCTTATACAAAGAACTCTCTAATTATTTACTCAAAAAGCCGAGCTAAGAATGAGAGGTCATCCTTTAACACTAGAGGAAAGGCACTTTTGACTAAAACACAGTCAGATTTTTTTACAGTAAGGGCAGTAAAGTTATGGAATTCTTTGCCTTGGGATGCTGTGCTTGCAGATACTTTAACTTATTTAAAAAAGTAATGGATGCCTATCTAGCACAGAACAATATTGAGAATTATTACTGTTGGCTTCAAAGCAGACAGGATGTTGATCCAGGGAACTATCTGACTGCCATTTGGAATAAGGAAGGAATGTTTTTAACACTTCGAGATTAATTGGAAATGGCTTCAATGTGGGGAGTGCCTTCCTCTGGATCAATAGGAGTGATGTGGCATGGGGTAGACTTGATGGACGCAAGTCTTTTTTTCAGCCTCATCAACTATGTTTATGTATGTTATTTACAACACTACTAGTATGTGCACCTTGGCCCCATTCACTTATAGCACTGTTTCTATTGCTGCTAGTTTTAACACATCTAAAGAGCTGCTGGTGTGTCTTGCAATCAGACCTCAGATTTTACTTCAGATGGGATCTCAATGACGATATGGCTAGATGCAATCATGTTTTCCATCTTCTCTTCCCCTGCACACATATTTTTTACCAAGACAACAAATACCAACATATTTAGTCTTAGTGAAGTAACTCCATATTGGATATTTCATAAATGGAGGAGTTTCTGAGGGACTACTAGTATTATTACTACAGGGTCTAAATGTTTCAGTAGTATTACTGCTAGATGTACGTGGTGGTATTCATCTAACAGCAGCAGTCATTCATAACTAGGGTTATGGATGTTGACCTGTATAACGCTGTTTAATCAGTAACAGTGAGTGTGACTGGTTGGGAGTTAGACATACAGATTGTAGTATTTATTTTGACAGTAAAATAAATGAAAGAGCTATTAGTGTATAATGTGATGTTTTGTCTATCTGAAAATATGTATGACTCTGTCACTTTAACTCTCCATTTCTTCTCAGGTGTATGAATAGGATATCCTGCCCAGCACTGTCACCTATACATCAAAAGTATTTTTAAACTGTCCCTGTCACTGTCTGTGTAACTATGTACAAATCACAAAGTCACACTCACTGCAACTATCCATAGAACCCAGAAAACACCTGGTAGTGTCAAGCAGCTCCAGTTCCCTCTCTTGGCCTTTCTGCCTATACTTGCTACCATCAAAAACTCAGCTGCTTTCTCACTGTCTCCCAAGCACAAAGTGACAACATGCAGTAAACGGACAACCCCTTTTATACCTTAATATGATGGGAATACATGGGATAAACTCTTTATGTGGGGGTTAAATACATATTATCTTCTATTTGAATGCAGTGAAAAATGCATTGATGTGAAAAAACTGGAATTCGCACAGAAGGCAGGAAGTGCTGTTTTCCTTGTTTCACTTTTGATATTAAAAGTTTCAACCATCCCTAGATGTGCAATAGAAACCTATAACTGAATAGAGATTTGTTGGCATCCATTTGGGGGGTACAATATGTGAAACACTTATGGAGTAGGAAGAGATCTCTAGGAGGGAGAGAGCAAAAAAATAGCTCTTATTACTGTTTGTGTGGTGGGGCTAAGACACATGAGAGACTTGGGGAGTAGGTGGAGAGAGAGAGAGAGAACAAAAAAAGAGAGCCTAGTCTGGCTTGTATGGTGGAAGCCTACATAGGTTACTCCTGTTATATAGAGTAATTATATAGATATACTTGGCTGCTATACAACAGACACATACCTAGACATGTCCTTCTGTGATACACTGTAATTATACAGATATAGATATACCTGATTTCTGTATGAAGCACTCTGACCTATGTCTGTTATGTATAGATATACAGTATCTGGCTGCTGTATGAAGGACTTCTACCTACTGTAGGTATATTTTTCTGTTATGCACAGTTATTATATAGCTAGAACTGACAGCTAGATGTAGATGAAGGACTCCGACCTAGGTAAGGCCTTCTTTTACACACACTAATTATTTATAACAGATGTATCGATGTTTAGCTTGTACATCTTTCTGCTAATCAAATGAAGAAAAATTTATTCATAAAGGTATAATTTTCCATTCTATCTGTTTCTGCTCTCTGATGCTGATTATGATTGTGTTTTCTGATCCTGAACATTGAACCCTAATCAATGACCCCCTGGTTTTCTATATAATATTAAATGACACGGAAATCCACAGGATTTATTTGCTTAAACTGACTTGTATTACATGACTTGCTATAAGTAGAAGATACCAGATAAACTTGATTTTTTTTTTTTTTTTCAAACTGAGGCAAGGTAATGTACAAACCTGCCAGTGCAGACCATTTGTTGTGCGTGTGTGTAAGAATTAAACTCTAGACTTGTACCTAAGCTTGTGTCCCAAGGCATGGCGCTCCACCTGCACTGGACTTTAAAGGATAACTAACAGCTCCTAATAGTAACTCCCAACTTATCTAAATATGGCAAGAAAATTCTAATTACCCCTATGAATTTTGCTCTTGTGTCTTTGTTCAAGAAATAGTCCTGGATATCATGTCCAAGTTAATCTTAAACTTTTAAGGGCAGGAAGGGAGTACAACACATTGCTTTGCATCTCTCTGGTCCTTAAAAAGTTTAGTAGTTTCATGCACTCTGCTGCTTCACTTCACAAAAACTACTTACAACTGTGAAGTCTTCCTCCATGTGCATAATATTCAGAACTAACCGGATTTTCTGGCCATGATATGGAAATTGGGTTGTTTTTTTTTTAGACTTTAGAGATTTGCGCTAAGCTTTGTCAGTGTATAGAGTAAAACAAGGCACAGGGAAACTGTGCACCTTAAATGTCCATACACTCCCAACTGCTCACACCTTGGAGCACTGGGCTGAGAAATTACTAAAATTCTGTACCTCCCCTCCCAGCATTTTTGGGGCTCCTATGCCCATGATTGCATTTGAAACCTCTCTAGCATTTAAAAAGTTATTAGCCCCATTTCATTCTATGGGATTTGGGGGATTTTAATTTGTTCCCTATTGTGCAGTAAGTTTGTTCCTCTATTTGTCCATATAGGACTATACAGTCTGATGATTTAAATTTAAAAAACTATAGGTAGTTGCACACTCATGACAATTTTAACCCCTTAAAGCCCGGCCGGCACTTAAGGACCACGGACCTTTTTTTTGTTGTTTTTGGTTTTTTTGGGGGTTTTTTTGTTTCTGGTTCCGTACTCCCCGAACGGCATGCAGCCGCGGGAGAAGCCCGGAATTCCATGACACTCATAGTACGTCATAGGTCGTTAAGTTAGATCTACCCGTGACGTACTATGACTGTCAAGGGTCGTTAAGGGGTTAATACACATGACTGAGCCATTGTTTATATTAACTGAAATACCTTCAAATTATGAAAACATTTTTCCAGAACATCAGGAGTGCTTTTCTAATCACAAATTCCTTTGTTAATTTATTTTGAAAAAGCAATGAAAGCGATGCCATTGAAAGTATACCCCCAATTTACTTCTTGCCTGCAGTCACACAATGAAAAAGGTATCCTTTAGTAATATGCCATACTTTATTGCATTGATTTTTCATTTGTTTTTAATAGCCTTCTACACAGAGGCTGATGTACTGAGAAGAAATGGAGAATGCTATGGAAGCTGCCAACTCATTCCAAAGCTTTGAAGACCTCTGTAGCAGACAAGGGATTAAAAGTCAAATTTAAATGTATAGGAATTTCTGGAATTTTTATTTTGCTAATCTCCTCCATTATCTCTCTCTTTCTCTCCTTTCCCACCTCTGAACCCCGCCCCCTCCACTCCTACTACCCAGATCCATGATAATTTTGATTTCTGGCTCCCTCAGTTTATATACTTTGATGTCCCTACTCTCATCCTGGGGTCACTTCAACATCCCTATAGATAAGCACTACATCCCTTTCAGTTCATACTCTTCTCCTTAAGAACCCACTTTGGTTTTTCACACTGGACCAGCTCTCTCTCTCACACACACACTGATAGCCACTCTCTTAATCTGATCTTCAAAACATCTGCTCTATCTCTCTTCTCTGTTCCTTTTCTTCTCTCTAACCACCACCTTCTAATACAACCTTGTTATACCCCACAAATTCAACTCCATATCCATGCAGTGAAATGTGCATATCCTTGATATGCAGCAATTCTCCACACACTTGTCGGAACACTCAGCAATTCTCTACAACAGCACTCACAGCAGCCCTTCACATGGCTGAAAATGCAACTCAATACCACCCCCACAGATTCCTATTAAAACTTTGTCAAATATATCACATTTACATAATGCCTCCAAAAGTGCTAACAAGGCATTGGAGAAAATCACCCTCTGTTGTAGAATTTGCATACTACAAATTAATTTTCTGTTCCTGCAACTTTGACCTCTCATTGGTCAAACATGCATTTTTTTCCTCCCTAATATCTAAACTGTCTTCTAAGCCCAAATACCTCAACTTTTAGGTATCATCTTTACCCGCCAACAGAATACCCGTCGACTAATTTCTCTGCCAAAGATTTGCCACCTACTTAAGGACCAGATTAATTGTATCAGACATGAAATTGCATCACTTCCACTCCCACTCAGTAACCGTAGCCCATTCCCCCTCCTACATACACACTTAATTCCTCATCCATAATAACTTATCAACTATGGGCTCGTTTCTCTACTCTCCTTTGACTCAAAACCTCTGCAAAATTGTATATACATCTGTGTCCCACAATTCTTATATGCTCGTTCTCTGTTAAACCCTTGTAATCTTGATTTGACTCTCATCACTCCATTGAGACTGCTCTAACTAAACTGGTCAATAACTTGTTCTCTAATAATTCAAAAGGCCACTGCTCCTTACTCATTCTCCTGGGCTTCTCAACTACTTTTCATATAGTGGATCACTCCTCAAGTCCTGCACTCCATTGGCCTCTGTGAAACCACCTTCTCTTGCATCTCAGTCTACCACTCCAACCAACGAATTAGTATTTCACACACTGGCTCCCTGTCTTCCACCCTACCACTATCCGCATTCCACAAGGTCCTGTTCTGGTCTGCTTGCTCTTTCCAATCTTCCATTGGGAAACTAATATAGTTCTTTTAGTTTCACCATCATCTGTACTGATGATAGCCAAATCTCTCTTTCATCTCTAGACTTTTCGCCTTCTCTCTTGTCCTGTGCATCTAATAGTCTCTCTGCTGTGTCTTCCTGGATATTTAACTCATTGCTAACAGAATCAAAATCACTCCAGCACTCAAAGCACACTGCCTCAGGATCACCTTTGACTCTGCCATATCCTTTATTGCCACATTCATTTAATCTCCACATCATACTCCCTCTATGTAACATCTCTAGAATTCAACTTTTTCTCACCCAAGAGAATACCAAAATTCTAATCCAAACACTCATTATGAAACACACTCATAATTGGCCCTCCTCTCTATACCTACAAGATACCACTGAAGAAGGCTTTTTTACATGCACTGATGATCCATGTGTCACCTAATTGTGAGTTCATAATGAACTCTGCCTCCAGACTAACCTACCTCTCATATCACTCTTCTAATACTGCTCCTGTCTGCCATTCATTATGTTAGTTTCCCTTATCCTTTAAAGTTAAAGGGATAGTAATGTTTCATAATAAAAGCAGCTCTAATTAATCATCATAGTATTTGGTCTTTGGAGAGTGTTATTTCAATTCTGTCAGAGTTGGAGTTCAAGAGTAATTCAATGACAGTGTCCCCCTCCCGCCCCTTTTACTGATGTAACACTGCTCAGTCAGAGCAGAAGGGAGGTGCCCAGGTAGATTGCAGAGAGGGACAATCTTCAATTAAGATAAGGGAAAAACCTGAAAAGCTTGTCAAGGGGGGCAGGGATTTCATTGTTTTCACTGTAAGAAGATTGTCCCCTGCTGTTATCTGTCTGGTCTATGGACTGTATTCCACATCTGAGAAGAGATGGCTTACACGAAGTAAAAGGGGCGGGAGGGGAAACTTTGCTTGTGAATATCTCTTAAACCATAAAGGTTTGAGAGATAAGACTTATATCATTCTTCATGTTTTTTTAATGCCAACAAAATAAAATAAAGTTAAAACAAAGTATTACTATCCCTTTAAATTCAGAATGCTACTGGTAACTTACAGAGCACTAACACTACATCCTCACCTCTTGTTTCTAAATACATTCCTACTCACTGCACAGGATCTTCTCTCTGCATCTCATTATGTCCTCCCATTCTTGCCTGTAAGACTTATTTCAAGCTGTACCCAAGCTCTGGAATTACTCCCCTGCACACCAGACTCTCCCCCCCAACCTTCAGACCTTTAGACACTTCTTGAAAACTCACCTCTCCAGGGAAGCCTATCAACTGTGTCATAATCATTATGAGCAAAGCCAAATCAACAACCTGTACAACCTCTACTCTATTCACTTTATCACTTTACCATCTACAACCCCAGCAGAACCTTATAGTTCACACTGAGCCTTTTAAACATGAAACAGACCTGCTATAGAAAAGCATTTAAATCTCTGGAAGGTCATGTGGCAGGAGGCTCTTACAACCAGTAGCACTTACACCTTCTGTGACCAAACCTACCTTCCTATAGACTGTAAGTTCTCATTAACAGGACCCTCTGATCTATCTGTCTGTTGTATTTGTACCTTTTTACATCTCTGTATGCACAGCTCTGTGGAATAAGTTGGTTTAAGTGGCATTAAGGGGATCATTTTTATGTAAGTAATGTAGTAAGTGGTATTCAGCAGTTTTGCGAAAAAAGTAAATTCCAGGGTTTTGTTTTGTATATTGTGACGATATGGCCCTGGTGTCTCTGCTACAAAAGGAATAGCAGTTCAGGCACGTTATCGTCCGTGGGTTTCTTCCGCTAACCTGCACAGCTAACCGCTATACTAAGCACTAAGACCCGGTACTTGAAGTCGTGTATCCACCGGCAATGCAGGATATACTGCACTGATATATTCGGTTCTTATAGGATATTCTATCTATCTAGTCCCCTGGCACTTCTCTGAGTAACTGCTCAATAGTGGACGAGAGAAATACAAGAACGCTCCTTCTTGTTAAATCATGAACTGCCTTTATTTTCAGACAACACAACATTTTCTACAGTTCAGAGAAAAAGGGGCAGTCTCCACATTGATATTAAACAAAGGTTACAGAAGGGGGATGGGAAGTGGACACTTTTGGGCCTGGCAGCCACACTCTATACATTCCCAGTGCATAACTGTAACCATAAAACCTCCTGTAGGAATCTCAGACAAAGGGGGAGGGGAAGTGAACAATTCCAGCCTAGCAGCACCCTTCCAGAACCATAAAACACTCAAGCTGCCTGTAATCTGCAGCTCTGAGCCTCTGAGTGGGGGAAGGTAGTCTCTCTATACCATTCAGTATTAGTGTCCAAGTGATCCCAGCCAGGGTGAGGAGAGGCTCTGCCTCTTGCGGCATGTGACCTGTTACAGTCCAGTTCATCACATATATAATTGTATTCATCATTTGCCCAGTGTCTCCCATCAGGGGGCTTTCCTCTTATAAAAGAGGAGAGTGTGCACATCTTTGCCACTCCAAAAGAAGATCCTTACACACCGTGTGGCTGATTGTTCAACTAGTGCAGAGCTCCAACATTCAACAAAGTTGAAAGACAAAACAGAAATGTCATAAATATATAATTAATTAAAGCCTTTTTAGTGATGCATTATTTGCTGAGTTCAGTCAGTAAGCCATTCCGATGTCTATCATCCACTGGGTAATTTTGGTATAAAATAAAATGATCTGTCACCAGCTACATTCTGACAACAGGAAGAGCAGTTGTTGTATCTGGCTTTCAATATAGGCAAATATCACAGCACAAAACAAAAATAAATTTATTTGGCAACTGAAGTGAGTGCATAGGAATTGATGAAAACAACATACTCTATTAATATTTTTCATGCAACTGAAGCATTATGAGAGTGCACAGTTTCTTTCTAAATAGTGGGCTTAGTGTGTGTGGCACATACTTCTAATAGTGAAACACCCTCTTTAAGAGCAATATTCAGTCTATGACTCTGTTTTTGAAAAAAGTTTTCAGTACAATGCACCTTATTCAAAGCAAAGTGGATCAACTGTGGATCAATCCAGCTGAAACATAGGAGACCGAAATGGGTCCATTGATCTAAATGTTAACCCCTTGGATGTTAGAATGCTTTTGCAATGCATTGGAGACTTCACTAACATTCAAGGGGTTATAAAGCCCCAGTGAAATCAAAAGGAACTAAAGGAAGGTTTATATATCCACTATGGTACAGCTGGTTCGCCCCAGAACTGCACCCCTAGGTTTTATACATAAGGCCCAATGTGTCACTGGCACTGCATTACATCAATTTCAAATAACAAAACTATAAAAAGCTGTAAAAATTAGAAATAGATAGATAACTATATGTTGACTAATCTGAATAGGGTTCAATGAATCATATATCTGATGAGAAAGAAAAGCCAGTAATCAGATAAGCCTTGAAGCACATTATTTATTGTAGAAAGGAAGGTCATTTATAAGTGTCTTCAGAAAGACTTCAGGTCTCACAATGCTTCGGAGATAAGAATAGGCACAGGATATGGGGCAGCTGAGAGTATTAAATTAGTGAGAAAAGAAATGATACCATATGTTGTGCTGGGATATTAATATTTATATGATAATGAATAATGTCCGCTGTGCTTATGTCTCAGATTTTTCTCTCCAAATTTCATAATAGACTACAATAGAACTTTTTTAAGATAAAATCTAGTGATATATTTTTGACAGGCCTGTGGCTGAAATGTATCAGTGCGGGATTGGTAAACACACATGGAAATAGTCCCTAGATGTTTGCAATTTGTAAATATATCAACCATATGCCATAGATTTACTTTATTTCCACATATCAGGTTCTGGCGGGTCAATCCAATGTAATTGGGGAATAGGCATGTATATATGCAGAGGCTATGGAATGCTTTTGTGGTTCTGGTAACAAACACACCAAAGAACCCCTGCTACCCAAGCTCTTTCTGTCAATTTCATATAAGCAAATCTGTCACCTAAAGAGAAGCTGTTCCGAAAGAGCATTAACAACAGTCTATTATTTATTGTCATATGTATTTCAGAATTTTTTAAATATTAACATTTATTTTTTGGTGCCACAGTGTTGCACTTTATGCTAATTAGTTTCTGTACTGTACCAATATTAACCCACAGTGTGCGCTAAAGGAATCTAGGCAGAACTAACACAATGGAAGCATTTCTAATACCCTAGTGAGTGATAAGTTTGGCCTTCTACATAACTAATTAGATTACAGTGCATGGAATTGCCTTAAAACTCCACACTGTGCGCAGTGGTGTAACAATAGGGGTCGCACCTGCGACCGGGCCCATCACTCCAGGGGCCCAGCCGCCCCCTGATCTCCCACTCAGCGCGCCGCTCTAGTAATACAGAGCGCTGGGAGATGACATCATCTCCCAGCCTCTGCATTACTACAGCAGCGCGCAGGAGCACAGATCTGTCAAGCCACGCCTCTAGACCATCAGGGACTGGAGGTAGGACCAGGGGTATTGTGGAAGGGGCATTGTGGAGATGAAGGAGAAATGTGGAGCTGAAGGGGCAATGTGGAGATGGGGGCATTGTGGAAGGGGTGTTGTGGAGATGAAGGGGGCATTGTGGAAGGGGCAATGTGGGGATGAAGGGGGCATTGTGGAGATGAAGGGGGCATTGTGGAAGGCGCATTGTGGAGATGAATGGGGGCAATGTGGAGATGAAGGGGGGCATTGTGGAAGGGGCAATGTGGAGATGAAGGGGGGCATTGTGGAGATAAAGGGGGGGCATTGTGGAAGGGGCAATGTGGAGATGAAGGGGGCATTGTGGAAGGGGCATTGTGGAAGGCGCAATGTGGAGATGAATGGGGGCATTGTGGAGATGAAGGGGGGCATTGTAGAAGGGGCAATGTGGAGATAAAGGGGGGGTATTTTGGAAGGGGCAATGTGGAGATGAAGGGGGGCATTGTGGAGATAAAGGGGGGGTATTGTGGAAGGGGCAATGTGGAGAAGAAGGGGGCTTTGTGGAGATGAAGGGGCAATGTGGAGATTGGGGGGCAATGTGGAGGAGGAGGAGGAGGAGGAGGAGGAGGGGGCCAATGTGGAGGAGGGAGCCAATGTGGTCGGGGGGACCCATGGCAATTCTCACACCAGGGCCCCGTGGCTTCTAGTTACGCCTCTGACTGTGCCACCAAAATATAAAGTTTAACCCTTTGAGTGCCAGAGCAAAGCAATGCATTGCATACCTCTCTAACACTTAGAGGATTAATTTCTCAACCTTTTTATTTTACAGAAATATATAGGCCGATTTTAATTCTCTATAGAAACAAGCTAAACAGTTAAAATTTACAATTTATTGTTTTTTACATACACTCATGTTATAGGTAGATTGTAGCATACATAATTACATGTTTATGTGTATAAAATCCTTCAACAACTTAGCAGCACGATTCCAGCTGTTGTTGTTATATATTCCTCAGAGCATAATGGTATTTGTAGTCAACAACAGCTGAAGACTGCAGCATGGAACATTGATTCTTAGGGATATAAATTTGGTGGATCCACTATGATCCTGATAGCCCATGTCTTTCTGCTGCTTTTGTGGATGCGTGCATGTCTAGGAGCACAGTCCTACATTCTCTGATTTTTTTTATGTAATTCCTTGTCTTGTGTGGAAGCTGATGTTAGGCAGAGAAATACATTCAATCGTACATACCTGAAAAGCCTTTATGAATGCTTGCAGCAAATCACTTGACAAAATGCAGTGTATCAGACACACTGATTTCACTGTTATTTGATAAATCCTAGCCTATATATTTTTTAAAATTGAGGTCATGTAGGTTACATTTGCTTGCTTAATGCGCAACAGAATCACAGAGCTTCAAAAGAGATAATGCAACGTTATATTAAAATACGCTGTTTGCAAGAGCAGAATATACTTGACCATTAACCTTTTTAAACTCCACAGTGGTGTACAATGCATTGCATTGGACAGCACTTTGGGAATTAAAGGCGTAATGGCCCAAGGTCAGTTGGACACTTTCATCATATATGAAGTTGGGCCATTTTAACCAACTGAATGGTACTGGGCAAAATATAAAGTAGAGGGCCCCTCAGCCCCCTGGAAATTTCCAATGTATTACTTTGCATTCCAGACCTCTCTAGCATCCAGTCAGTTAAATAATCATTACTATGTGTCTCCCCTTTTAAAATTGAGTACTCCACTTAGGCATTTCTTATAAGAATGGGCTGTGGTTTGCTGACCCCAAGGTTTGCACAGTGATAAGAGCTTACAACTACAATATATTATATTAATACTGAGTTTCCACACCCTTGCTACACACACACAGTTCTGAGTTTTCAAACCTGGTAGGGAAGGTTCAGGGTAGGTTGGAGAGCAGGATAATTTTGGTGTGGAGATGTCTTCAATCAACAGAATGTGCTATAGTTTCTATGATCACAAAGCAACCATATTGAAGGAGACTAATATCAGTATTTGTCACAAAATGGTAAGATGTGTCCGAAGGAGCGTCCAGCTCTGTATCAGCCGAGGCGCGGGCAGTCTCCACTGCGTGTGACTGCCCCGCGACCGGCTGCCAGAGGCACTGTGGCCTGTGTAATGGGCTGTTCAACTAGTATATACATATTCATTTTGTGTGGGTATTGCAAGGGTTCAAAAACAAACTGTTTACTGGGTTTTTCTCTGGCCTGTGTGATTAAGGATGATTACTCAGAGGAGTCACCTGGTTGCAGTGTCACTATAAATACAGTCCCTAGGCTTACTGGAGTGTGCTCATTGAGGCTGCATTCAAGTTGCTGCAGACAAGTGGAGAGTTAGAAAAAATCTGGTTAAATACATGAGAGTGTGTTTGGTGTGTTATTAAGTTAAAAAAAAATATATAATAATCTGAAGGAACTGTACATTCTTTCTTAAAATACAGGGCGTGCAACAAAGATTGCAAAAAGGCAATTAGGGTAGCAAAAATAGATAATGAAACTCGAATTGCAAGGGAAAGAAGACTAACCCAAAAAAGATTTTCAAATATATAAATGGCAGAAAACTTAAGAGGGAGTGCATTGGACCTTTCAAAAAATGAGATGGGTGAGTTGATTGTGGATAAGGAAAATGCCGATGTTTTAAACAAACTCTTTGCATCAGTATATACAAGGGAGCAAGGAATGGTAGAAGAGCCTCAACAAGTAACTGATAAAACAATACAATTATCATGTATTGGATTAACTCAAGAAGATATCATGGGAAGACTGAACAAAATTAAGACTGACAAAGCACCGGATCCTGATGGTATACATCCAAGGGTTCTTCAGGAACTCAGTGAAGTGTTAGCAAAACCCCTATATTTAAAGATTCTCTCACCACAGGCTCAGTGCCACAAGATTGGTGAAAAGCCAATGCAATGCCTCTGTTTAAGAAGGGAACTAAAACAGAACCTGGAAATTATAGACCTGTGAGTTTGACCTCTGTAGTGGGAAAACTGCTAGAAGGGATAATAAGGGACTATATTCTGGATCACAACACACAAAATAAGATCATTAGCAGGAATCAACATGGTCTTATGAAGTATAGATCATGCCAAACTAACCTTTTCAGCTTCTATGAGGAAGTAAGAAGCAACTTTGATAATGGCAAGGTAGTTGATGTAGTATATCTAGACTTTGCAAAGGCATTTGATACAGTGCCACACAGAAGGGTGGGGTATAAAATAAGGAAATCGGGGCTATGATATAACCATTGCAATTGGATACAAAACTGGTTGAAGAATAGGGAACTGTGTGTGGTTGTAAATGGACAATTCTCCAATACAGTTAAAGTGGAGAGTGGAGTACCTCAGGGTTCAGTATTAGGTCTGCTGCTTTTTAACATATTTCTAAATGACCTGGAAATAGATCTAGAAAGCAAAATATCAATATTCACAGATAACACTAAATTATGCAGGGTAATTAATTCAGAACAGGATATTTGTTCTCTACAGAAGGAATTTCATAAAATGGCAGACTGGCAAACAAATGGAATATGAAGTTTCATGTGGGGAAGTGTAAAGTCATGCATTTGGGAGGAAATAATCCCAAGGCTACTTATAAACTTAATGGAATCATTTTAGGGGACTCATTGCTACAGAAAGACCTGGGTATCCTTGTCAACTACAAACTTGGAAACAGTGATCAGTGTCAAACAGCAATAGCAAAGGCAAACAAAACCCTGTCTTGCATAAAAAGAGGTATTGAAGTAAGAGTGGTTGACATTATTTTGCCATTGTACAAATCATTGTTAAGCCCTCACCTTGAGTATGCAATGCAGTTTGGGCACCAGTTCTGAAAAAGGATATACTAGAACTAGAGAGGGTACAGTGAAGAGCAACAAAATTAATTAAGGGAATGGAGGACTTGACGTATGAGGAACGACTAGACAAACTCGGTTTATTTACACTAGAGAAAAGATGACTAAGAGGAGACCTTATAACATTGTACAAGTATGAGAGGTCAATACAAGAATCTCTGCGGTGAGCTATTTATTCCAAGTCCAAGGGGACACTTTTTTTATGGTAAGGTCTGTTAAATTGTGGAATTCCTTGCCCAAGGAGGTAGTTTTGGCAGATACAATGGATACATTTAAGAGGAGATTAGATACATTTCTTTCAAAAGAGAACATACAGAGTTATACTGTTTATTAGTAAGCAGATCAGGAGCTTCTGATAAAGACTAACTTATTTGGTAGCAGGAAAGCTATAAAATTCTCAGTCACTAGGGTATAAGGTAAAGGTTGAACTTGATGGACTTGTGTCTATCATTCTCGTTAATTATAGAATACCACCCAGAATATCATAAATATTAGTGATCTCAGAGTGGGGGTTATATGTGTTAATACACAGAAGAATATGAATATAAGCTACAATACAACAGTGCTATATAATTTATTTATTTACTGTTCTACTTGGTGGGGGGTTTTTTCAATGTCCTATGACGTCAACAATAACATAATTGGGCATTGCACTTTTTTATGTAAACATCATAAGATTTATGCTCCATTAACATAGCTGGAAAATCTCTGGATTTGACCCGGAGACTCCAGTTTTTGCTGCTGATTACCAGGTCTCCAGGACTGAGGCTGATTCTCTGGATGTGGGGAGTTTTTAATAAAACTCTGCCCACTTCTGTTCCTTCCTAGTCTGTTCCCCACCAGCTTCTCCTTCTTCCCCAGCCTATTACTCCTACTTTTTCCATGTCTATGAAGCCCCACCCCCACTCACGATTAACTCCCACCCCTTTTTTTTTACATGAATCACATAATTTAACCCCCACCGGCACCACAGGACTCCCGTCCGGGAAGTCCATAAGCAGAGTTCCCTGGTATGTCCATTAGTACATATGGGGGGAGATGCACTAAGGTGTGACAAAGTGATGATAGGATTTCTCAGACTTTAGGCATCTTAGGCTTCATATATTAACACCAGAACTGGAGAAGTGTTATCACTGGAGAAATTAGGGGTTATTCACTAAGGCATGATAAAAGGTGAAAAAGGTGAGATGACTTCTACAGTGATATCAGTTCTCCCATTCCTATGTTATTCTATGGAGGCAATTCACTAACATTTCTCCCACTTTGGAGATTTTAGTGCATTGGCTCCATAAAATAACATAGGAATGGAGACATCACTGGAGAAGTCATTTCTGTTTTATCATCTCTTTATACGCCTTAGTGAATAACCCCCAATATCTCCACTTGTTCACTGCTTTATCACACCTTATTTTCATCACACCATGGGGGAGATGCACTGAGATGTGTTTCTGGGCTTCCACACACTCCATCCCCAGTGTTTACCTGTCATCCCTGAGTCAGAGTTCCTTATGGTTCTTCACCCTTTTTGTTGTTTGGAGGACCCAGCTCACTCAGTTCTTCCTGTGACTCCAAATTAGCGCCATCAAGGCCAGTTTTGGGGGGGCTGTTCTTCTTCACTATCCCCTTGGTTAGATAGGAGCCCTGCTAGTTATTATTGGTTTTGCTGAGATGCAGCAGGCCTCACTTTGTTGCCCACGGTGGCTGGGCCTCTTTAGAGTCTGCACTCCACGCTTGGAATGCAAGCAGTTTAAGATGCTAATGCATTTTTATTTTCCATTTTAGATGGATAATCCTAGAAATGCCTCCTGCCTGCTCTGCAGAACAAGTTTGGAGGAAGGTTAATTTAAGAAACAGTGCCACTCCTGCCTTGTTGATGTCAACTCTCCATCTGGGGCACAGGTCCCTCCATTTCAGTCTAATATACCTTCTGATTTCCTCTGCCTCTCTCTTCTCCTCTATTGCTGGGGAGACTTCATAGTCAATAAGAGAGGAAGAGGACATGGCTTATACATCCATTCACAGAAGACCCAGAGAGGCAACAGATTCTGAATAAGAAGATTCCTCAGAGGAAGTCAGCAGAGAGCACTGCTACATCTTTGTTGTACAATGCGTGGATACTCTTGTGAAAAACATCAGATCAACATTGGATCTGAAAAATGTTGAAACCACCAGATCATTCACTGATGACATATATTTGTGATTCAAGAAGAATTACAAGATGTTTACGGTCCATGAGTTGGACTCCTCACTAATTAAACTGGAATGGTTAAACTCAGGGAAACACCTGTCCTTTCCTAAGAAATTAAAAACTCTTTTTGATCAAAATGATTCAACCTTTTGGGGCCACGTTCCCAAGGCTGGTGTACATGTGATCTGCCTGTCCAAGAAGACAACTATCTCAGTAAAAGATAGTTCTGGTTTCAAGGATAAAACGGACCTGAAGATTTAGACAGCTCTTCATAGTTGTTATGAGTGCAACATCTTTCAAACTGAATATAGCTACCAGCTGTGGTTCCAGAACCATCTACCTTTGGTTGATGAAGCTGGAAGAGGACTTTATCAATTAAGTCTCCAAGCAAGAATAGTTAAAGTCCATCTCTATGGCTATCCTGGAGGTGGACTTTATAAGTGATGTATCTATAGAAAATGTGAATATGGCAGTGAAACCCATGGCTACGACTAAGCGGAATGCAGGGCACTTTCTTAGAATTTCTTCTAAGAATATGTTGCATGATATGCTCTTTGAAGGAAATAGATACAGTTCCATGTACTTGCCTGTATATGTGGCCATTGCTGCAGCTGATTTTGTCCCAGTGTATCAGAGATCCAAAGAGTCTACATCTTTTTGTCTGAGTTATGCCACTTTCGAAGCTATTTCTCACTTTGTGGTTCAAATTGAACGTATCCAAAGGTCTTCCCTGGGCTCATCCACAAAGAAGTATCATAATTACTGATATCAATAAGATGGAGTGGGGAGTGGTTCTGCAACATCAGTAATTTCGGTGACACTGGTCCCCTTACAACAACAAGTTACATTCGAACAATCTAGAGTTGTTAGCAGTCTGTAGAGCTCTGAAGGCAACCCTTCCCAGAATCAAAGTGGTTTCTTTTTTACCTGCCATATCTGCGGAGGTAGGGATCTCTTTATTGTAGTGCTACCTACAGAAACTTAAAGGAAAATTAATTGACAGGTAAGTAAATGTATGTCTTTTGTGAACTAAAAAGGGGAAGCATTTGTATTTTGTACAGTAGTCATGGGAAGTTTATCAGTGTAATGGTGTAGCTTCTGCCTATGAAGTACATGATTACATTTTCAAAGTTGTCCAGTCTCTTTTAATTGTGGTGTGTAATTTATTTCACTGCAGTTGCAGGTTTTTTGAAGTGTATGAGTGCTAGGAATTAGAGCTCCTTATTTTTCCAATCAAATAGAAATTGTTTTGTTCTTGTCATTACAATTTATAAAGCAAGTACTTGTGATTTTTCATAATTTGTTTTTAAACAAGGAGTTATTGTAAAGTTGTTTATGGAGGTTATGATGATATAAAGGAAATGCCCTGTTTTGGGGTGCTGATGAAAAGCAGTATGTCATCTGCAGAGGTAGCCAGCTTAACTTTGCTGTGGATGAATTAGAGTGGCTAGTACATTTCTAATGTGATTGGTTGTGTATCTATTGTTCAAGAAGCTAGTTGGCTCTTATGTTTTTATAAAGATCAGGATTTTCCAAAGTGTGTGTTGCCAATATTTTGGAAGTTATCTTGAAATAATTGTTAGCAAATAATATAGATGTGCAAATAAACCTAGGATCCTTCATGAAGTGGAAGGGGTATTAGGCTACAATAATGACTAATATTCCCAACAAAGGTGTGTTAAGTAATTTCTAAAATTATCTGAGTTAGTGAGAAAGCTTGGAATTTTCCAGTTTATTGATAAAATCATTGGGTTAGGATAGCTAAATTAAGGGATATAGGTGCATGATCAGATTTTGCTATATTAGGTATGTTTGCATCCTTAATTATGTTGGATGACTGAGATAGAATTCAAATATAGTCAATTCTGTTTACTAGTTGTGGAAATCAGGGTAGTTTTACCTTGGAGAGCCATATGGGAGCCTTTATTGTGGTCCATGTGAGGTCTGCCACCATATTGAAATCCCCTAGTAATTTAAGGGATTATATTCAGGATTACACCACCAAAAATAAGATTATTAGCAGGAATCAACATGGTTTTATGAGGACTAGATCATGCCAACCTAATATTTTTAGCTTCTATGAAGACATAAGTAGAAACCTAGATAATGGTAAAGCAGTTGATGAAGTACATCTAGATTTTGTAAAGGCATTTGATACAGTGGCACACAGAAGGCTGGGGTATAAAATAAGCAAATTGGAGCTAGGGGATAACTTTTGATATTTGATACAAAAATTGTTGAAGGATAGGAAACAGTGTGTGGCTGTAAATGGACAATTCTCCAATACAGTTTAAGTTGAGAGTGGTGTACCTCAGGGTTCAGTACTAGATCCCCTGCCTTTTAACATGTTTATAAATTATCTGAAAATAGATACAGAAAGCAAAATATTAATATTTGCAGATTACACTAAATTATGCAAGGCAATTAATTCAGAACATGAAATTTTTTTCTGTACAGAGGGATTTACATAAAATGGCAGATTGGGCAACCAAATGGAATATGAAGTTTAATGTGGGAAAGTGTAAAGTCATGTATTTGGGAAGAAAAAATCCCAGTGCTAGAGAGAGACCTGGGAATCCTTGTAAACTACAAACTTAGAAACAGTAGCCAGTGTCAAATAGCAGTAGCAAAAGCAAAAGTCCTGTCTTGAAGCAAGAGTGGATAACATCATTTTACCATTGTAGAAATCATTGGTAAAACCGCACCTCGAATATGCATTGCAATTTTGGGCAACAGTTCGGAAAGGGTATTCTAGAACTGGAGAGGGTACAGTGAAAATCAACAAAATTAAGGGAAGTTTATTTACTCTAGAGAAAAGAGATCTTATTATATGTACAAGTATATAAGAGGTCAATAAAAGGATCTCTCTGGTGAGCTATTCATTCCAAGGGCTGGTCAAATAACCAGGGGACACCCCTTGAGCTCAGAGGAAAAGTGGTCTGTTGAATTATGGAATTCCTTGCCCAAGGATGTGGTTATGACAGATACAATGGATACATTTAAAGGGGAACTCTCACCTCTAGGAAACCGCTTCCACGTCATTACATTTTGAATCCGGATTTTTTTTTTCTTTTTTTTAATGTAGTATTTTCAGAGATTTCAGCTTTTTAATTCTGTTCCGTGACATCATGACAGGCTGTCGTAAACTTGACTGCTCTGTACCACAGCCTGTCAATCTTTCTCTTCCCCTCCCCAGTTGTTACCCTTTACTACCTCCTCCTCTGATGGAGGGATCCAGCATGTGATTCGGAGTCTTCTTTTGTCAAATGAGAGTGCTCCAACTCACATGCTGGATTTCTCCATCAGAGGAGGAGGTAAAGGGTAACATCTGGGGAGGGAAAGAGACGAAGATTGACAATCTGTGGTACAGAGCTGTACAGCAGCCTGTCCTGAAATGACATCAAGGGACAGAATTAAAAAGCCCAAATCTCAGAAAATACTGCATTTTTATTTATTTTTTTAAAATCTGGATTCAAAATGTATTAGCATGGAAGATTTATTTAAAAAGTGTTTACTAGAGGCGAGAGTTCTACTTTAAGAGAAGATTAGATTCATTTGTTTCTGGCATTCAATGAGTTAAAATAGGCTTTTAAACAATTGAACTATGCAGTACAGTTTTGGGCACCGGTTCTGAAAAAGGATATATTAGAACTGGAAAGGGTACAGCGAAGAGCAACAAAATTAATTAAGGGAATGGAAGACTTGACATATGAGGAACAACTAGACAAACTTGGTTTATTTACTCTAGAGAAAAGATGACTAAGAGGAGATCTTATCACATTGTACAAGTATATGAGTGGTCAATACAAGGATCTCTACGGTGAGCTATTCATTCCAAGGCCTGATCAAATAACCAGGGGACGCCCTTTGAGATTACAGGAAAGGAGGTTAAGACTTCAGTAGAGGAAGGAGTTTTTTGCAGTCAGGTCTGTTAAATGATGGCATTCCTTGCCCAAGGTTGTGGTTATGGTAGATACAATGGATACATTTAAGAAAAGATTACATACATTTCTTTCAAAAGGGAACAAACAGAGTTATACTGTTTATCAGTAGGCAAAACAGGAAGGTCTGATAAATACTAACTTATTTGGTAGCAGGAAAACTATATAATTCTCATACCACTGGGTTGTGAGGAAAAGGTTGAACTTGATGTCTTTCAACCTAATTTACTGTGTTACTATGTTACTATGTAATATAATATATGAGCTCTGATATGCAAATAGCTAAGGAAATACATAGTCATTTACTAAAACATATATATCACATTGCAGAATAAAATGCCTGCAATCTTTGTATTTGTTCTTAGATATGATAAACTAAACACTTTTTTTATGAAACAGTATCTTTAAAGAGAGATACGTATTCTATGTCAGTTTAGCATGTTATATATCTGTTTTGTGAGTTTCTTAAATCAAGGCTTCTTAGCAACATAATATACTGAGGTGTCTTAGGATATTCTTCATTAATAAAGTGATAAAGACTATTTATATACCATGATATGATATTGAGAATAGTATACTTTACAGAGGTATAAATCATGCTAGATTATTGTGACTGCATGAATGTTCTTTGAATCTATGAATAAGGAAGTAAGTTGTGGCAGTGAAGGGGACACCCCAATTTAGTAAGGACTTTCTTGTTGGGAGGAGAATGTAATATGTATAAGGTATATGGCATTGTCATGTTACAAATCCTACTATAAATTACCTAAGGAAACTTAACTAATTAAAGAAACATACAACTATTTAATAGTATAATCAATATGTCTGGGAAATATCAGTGCCATTGCAGAGAAGACTCTGGTAACTATAGGCTTTGGTGTTTCACCCAGGTCATGTACTGCTCCTTCAGCCTACTTAGTTTCTCTGTTCCCTTTGTCCTATTCCAGATTATTTTGCACCAAACCTGAATCCAGCATTTCACTGCTGTCTCTCCTGTGTCTGACAATGCTAACGTCAGGACTCCTTGTTGCACAGCAATTGCCTGCCTGTTCACATTTGCTCTTATACATCTTATTGCTTTTTATGTATCTTTCAATGAACTTGATTCCATTAGCGGAAAGGAAAGCAGCATGCATTTAAGAAAAATGCATCCTGTCTTACAT
Organism: Rhinophrynus dorsalis; assembly: GCA_037306005.1. Lineage (NCBI taxonomy): Eukaryota > Metazoa > Chordata > Amphibia > Anura > Rhinophrynidae > Rhinophrynus > Rhinophrynus dorsalis. The sequence continues at coordinate 322,826,417 of CM074720.1, read as the reverse complement.
TTTCCCTCCCTTATTCCATTAGGAGCTTGTTGCCAGCAACCTCACAGAAAAAAAGCCACTTAGGTCACAAAATATTTATTCTTGAATTTACAAATTGTGTTTGATAGCATCAAAATGACAATGCAATGTATATGAGTATGAAATGGATGCAATTCCCAACTCCTATATCAATAAAATAGCCCCCACCTTTCTTAACATCACCCAAAAGAGTTCACATAATCATCCAATGGTTCCCTATCACATTTATAAGATACAGGAGAGCATAACCTGTTGCAATGCAATGCAATGCACTGGGGGCGGTCAGGGAAGGAGTTAATCATATGTGTCTCTTCCTTTTCAGCTACCTTAGCAGACAAAGAGAATTGTGAGCATGCAGGTGAGTTTCACAGCAATGAAGCATGTCATCTACAATTGAATCATCCATGCAGTCAATGTGTTTCAGAGACAATGAGAAAAAACATTCAAATAAATAATTTCATCCAAGCAAAAAAAAAACATTTTGAATGTAATGTAATTGCTTGCTATCTGTTTTCTTTGCTAAAATAAAAAACATTGAGATAAAAAAATATTTTTTTCAGTTAATAGATTCAATTCCCCTCTCTCGCTCTCTCTCATTGAGTGTTTTCTCTCTAGCTGTGATTTTGTTTGTCTTTCTATCTTCTTGTGTGTCTTACCATTAGGATGGTGGGAATTAAAGTTCAACAACAGGTGGGGAGCCATGGGTTTCCCATCTGATCTTTAGTGTGGACAAATTATAGGTTAGGTGAATTAATTAAAGCAGAACTTTCACCCCACAATCATTACGCATATTGCAAGTAGCACCTTAACAGTGATATTATTGTGCAGAAGTACCACAATCTGAAGTATTCCTCCTTGTTCTGAGACCAGCGGCCAGGCATGCACGCAGGCATCTTGTCTTAAGAGACGTCTGTGCTCCTGCACTGTCTGTCCCGGTCTACTCTAGGAGGCATTGCACTGTGCCTTAAGGCACTGGAAGGGACTGATGGCGCAGGTGCACAGACAGCTCTAACGGAAGAAGCCTGGCCATCAGTCTGAGAAAAAAGAAAGATTTCTTCAGATTGTGGTACTTGCACTGGATAGTATCACTGTTAGGAAGCTAATCTCAAGTGGGGAGACTTGATATAGGGACTTGATATAGTGCCATAATTTCATGTTTTAGACAATACTGGGTTACAAGTGCTTTTCAAAATGAAAACTGGTAAGTTGGGTCCTGTATGAAAGCTTACAATCTAAAGTGATTAAGGAAGACATACAGAGTACCTAAGGGTTAAGTGTGGAACACAGTGCTAGAGTTCTGGTCAGGAAAGGGTAAACATAAATAAATTACCTTGGATGCATGAAGAAAGCCAGTGTCCTCTAGTTTGAGGAAGCTTTATTGATGAGGTGTGATTTTAAGCGAGACTTGAAGACCGCAAGTGTAGTGCATTGGTGCAGGCTGTGAGGTAGAATATTCTATAGATAAGGAGCAAGGGATTTAATATGAGAAAGCGCTGTAGATACAAAAAGAGCTGAGAAAAGATTGTCATTGGCTGATTGTTAAGGAGCAGGATATCATAGCGGAAATGTAGGAAGGGTTAAAGGAATGAAGGGTCTTGAATGAGAGAAGCAGGATCTTGTATGATACCCGGAGATTTACAGGCTCCCGTTGGAGAGATTGAAGGTGGAGAGTGCAGGGACAAACAAAGGTTATGGTAAGGTAACTCATACAGCAGCATTCTGCATTGATTGAAGTACATGGAGTTGTTAAGCAGGGACACCAGAGCAAAGAAGGTTATAGTAGTCCATCCAGGATAGGATAGGATCACCACTAGATACTGAATTTATGGTAGTGTAATTTACTGTCACTGGAAGGACACTACTGGACTTGGTCTAGGTGTGTTGAGAGATAAAATCACAGAAGACCGGCACTGCTTATCTCTAACATAAGATAAATAAACAATATAAATAAATTTGAGATCTTACACACAATCTAGGTATGACACTTTTTCACAGTGAACAAAATTGATAAAAAGAATCAATTACTCATATTTGTGAAGCAATATATGTAATTTTATTTAAAGCTAAATAAAATATGATATATAGAACAATAGTAATCTGTGAATTGGGAAACCGAGATATGCAAACTTGACTCAGTAATATATATCAAGCAACAGTTCTAGAATAAGATATATATATTATGGCACAAGAAAATATAATACGATAGAATATATCAGACAACTGCACAAGTAACACAATAGCACTTATAGGGTTAAACTCTATATGAATATAGGTATCCAGAGGTATAAGATAGCAATGTTTGAATCCAGCAGTAGTAAGGGTTAATAATTCCTACAATTTAGACAGTACAATAGGTGGCAGTGCAACGACACATGCCCCACCCCAATGTACTAAGGCAATTCAGTGGCCGGAAACTTGTCACTTGAGTTGTGCTCCATAGGACACAGATCAAGTGGCAAACCTTGATAACCACGATGTACAAAACTGCAAGAAATATTACACTGTATCTGAAAGACACAACATCTCAGATATACAAAAGAAAAATGTAACTATATGGCTGCTGTTTTCAATTTATGCATACCTCTGGAAGATCACAGAATAATGAAATACATTTCCTGGTAAAAATATGCATTACCACATTATTATCTTAAGCAATAAAAGTAATGTATGGGTATAGCAATACAATGATAATATGTGAACTATACCAAAGCATGTGAACCCTAAAAGATTATAATGACAAATTCATGTCTGCACACATCTATCAGCGCAAGGGGTTAACCAGAGTTATAGGCAGAAGAGATCAACCAATTATACACTCCAAGGTTTTTGTTCCATCAAGGTTTTCACATTTGTGACTATCTCAACGATACAACCTACGCTAGATATCACAAACAGACAAAACAGTATAGAACAGAATCAGCCAAAATACCAAATCCACAATTAAAGACACAGGAGTATTCAGAACACAATGAAATAGAGCACAATGACCCTCTCAGAGTATATTACTGAGTTCTACATGCCCGCCTGCAGTGATAACAAATTCACCTCACTACAAGCCGGTATAGATATTTGCATGCACAGCAAACATTTGGCTCTCCAGGTATCAGCTTATTAGCTAATCTGTAACTCCCAATGATCTAAAATTTCTATTAATCTGATCTTTACCCTATGTTAATGTGATTGACTGTATAATTTCCAAAAAAAGTTATACTGAACTTCACAGCCAAATGGCTACTGAATTGCATTAGTTCTCAGTAGGATGGCCGATCGAACTGGGAAGTAATAAGGAAAAAATGAAACTATCCCAGAATGCGCTGGGTTATGATAACTTTAGAGGTTTATACAGTGTAAAGACAACAACTAAGTTATACTCACCAATCATAAATAGGGTGTGGTCTTAGGCACTGAACCGTTCTGTACAATTCAGGAATCAGGAAAGTTGGCAACCCTCAGAAGATTCCTCTGCAAGACCCAAACAATGCTTATATGACCCAAAGGCCCCCTTTACAGAAGGATACGCCTATTCTTCTTTCATAGGTCACTTTTAAAAGAATAATTTGCATATAGTATATATTTTAGTAAATACTAATAAAATATATCTGAAGCATAAAACCTATCATGTCGCTAGGTGTCAGTCTACTATCAGGAAAAGTTAGTAAAGGAAAATTCATATCATAAAAAAATGCTTTTTCTCAAACAATAGAAGGTTTAAAACATCGCCTTCTAAAAAAAATGTGTCCAGAGTTTCTTATTCCAACACATAGTTGCAATTTAGCTACATCCATGGCAAACAAAGTATTGCTTCTATCCTGATAGATAACTGTTTACAAAGATGTATTCATGAGAAAGTCTAACATTTCTTTTCCACAAAATATTGCTTAAAGATACAGTCTCATATATACACAGACAAAATGGTTGCTGAACAGATTCTTAACCATTTTTTTTTTTTACAGTCAGAGCAGATTCTCTGACAGGTGGGATGAGAATAAGCTCAATTTTAGACATGTTGCGTTTAAGGTGCCAATGAGCCATCCAGTGTGAGATAGCAGAGAGGAAATTTGTTAACTTTCAGGAGTCGGTGGAGGTGCAGTTAAATAACGCTGGGGGTCATCTGCACAGATGTGATATTTGAGTCTGAATGAGTTAATAAGTTCATAAGTGTTATTGTATATAGCGAGAACAGAAGTGCTCCTAAAATAGAACCTTATGTATGGGAGAGGGATAAAGAGGTAACAATGGAGACAATGAAGGATCAGATAGTTAGGCAAGAGGCCAAAATTCCTAAGGAGTGATGACTTTAGAAGAGAAGGGTATGATCCACAGTGTCAAAAGCAGCTGAGAGATAAAGCAGGATTTTACTCATAAAGAGAAAATCATTTCTCCTTCCTCTGGGAAGTTTTAATTTGGTTTGATTAATATGAAATGCTGCATATATATGATTTGAATATAATTTTATAGTGATTTTTAAATAAATATTACTAATCTTTTGCTACCTATTCATGTGTAGCTTGTTTATTTTCCACTGTTACAACAAGAGGGTTGTGGTGTACTAGAGAGTATATATTTTCTGTTCCTATGGCACATTTGTAGTCATCTGGAAAAGTAGCAGAAGCAAATGGGGAGTTAAAGATCTGTAATAGTATGTGGATTAGAGTGGGGGAGAGGGACTATATGAGGTAACATAGAACAGGATTAAGAGTGGAGGGAGAGAAATCAGGTTAGTTAATTCCTCCTCATGAATGGTGAAAAAGAGTTCAGAGTGGCAGGAGTGGGATTGGGGAGGATAAGAGGGTATTTACAAGGTGGAAATGTTCTCAGATGGAATCCATCTTGGCTTACAATAAGTTAGCAAAGTCTTGTGGTAGTATAGAATCTGGGAGGAAGGCAGGTGGAGGGTAGAGGAGACACTGTGGGGGTTGGATTTATGATTGTTAATGATAAGTGGAAAGTATTGCTTTTTGGCCTGGGAGACAGCAAATTTAAAGCAGAAAAGGAAGGGTTTGTAGTGAAGAAAGTCTACTAGCGTGCTCAACTTTCTCTAGAGTCATTCAGCTGAACAGTACAGAAGAAGAGGAAACTGGTGTTCTTATAGATGTGGATTACATTTACAGGAGCAACAGAGAGAGGAGCAGGCAGGTTCAGAGAGAAATATATGAATGAGTTGAAGGTTTTGACAAGTCTGTTAGTGTCAACATTAGTGGGAATGAATGAATGAAAGCTCAGTTGCCAGGGAGGACTGGAGAGCAATGAGATTAAGTGATTTGAGGTTACTTGAAGTGGGAATAGCAAAAGAATTTTGAGTAGTATTGCATGTTGCAAGATGGTGATCTGATAGTGGAAAAGTGGAGATATCAAAATCAGAAAGAACATAGCCTTTACTGAACACAAGAACAAAGAAGCAAACATACGTGTGAGTACTTAAGACCATCCACTGGTGTAATCTGAACTCAGATGTTAAAGAGAGAGAGAGAAAGTCCAGGAGGGGTGCATTTTCAGTAAGCGACAAATAAAAGGAAATTATATAAATTGGATGGTGGGAGACAAAGGTAAAACTGTGAAAAAAATAAAAAAAAGGACAAATAAAAGACTCTTCTAAGGATTAAATACCTGGACTTTTAAAATAGGGAAATAAGCAAACTAGATAGGGCATTTGGCTCTCGTCTGTTGTCAAATTCTATATTTCCAACCTAAAGGGGCCAAAGAAGCCCCAAACAAGTAAGACCCTTAACAGAGGCACACATACAAGAGTCAAGAAATACAAAATATATATTTATTTATTAGTCTGATACAAAAAGGATACAAATTAAAACACAAAGCTGACGAAGCCTTTGGGCGATACTCGTTGGGTTTTGCGGGTTGGAGGTGCCGTTTAGGAAGGTCTGCTGCTACTACCTGTGGTCCATTTGATTTTGTGGGGAACTCACATTGATAAGTATTGTGTGTTATATTATGTAGTATTCTCTTGTATTTTACACATTTGCACTAAGCACTTTGTGTTTATCGAATTTGCACTTTTTGTGGATGTACATGGTTATTATTATTTGAACACAGGTAGTATTTAAATTTTTTTGTTTGTAGCCACATATTATGTCGTATGTCATTATTTGACCATGCTTTGATTATTTATGTGAGAGCTATATGTATGACTGGACCTCCTACACAGCCCTCCTTTGTTTGTAATTGTGTTTTAATTTGTATCCTTTTTGTATCAGACTAATAAATAAATATATATTTTGTATTTCTTGACTCTTGTATGAGTGCCTCTGTTAAGGGTCTTACTTGTTTGGGGCTTCTTTGGCCCCTTTAGGTTGCGTTCATGTTTATTTAGACCTTGAGTGCACCAGACTATTTGTAGTCTTTACATGTAGAGTCCTTACTTTTGAACACTAGTGCTAACCAGGTTTTTCTTTAGAAATTCTATGTTTCTACATTATACCATAATTTCATGCTGGACCTGACATGGCACACCAGTCATGGCCAGGTCACTAAATTAACCACAAGAAATAACTGAAACTCCACCTACCCATAGAAGATATTCAATTCGTTTTTAAGTAGACTGCATAACTGACCTTCCACTCTCATTGACGAAGCCATAGATGTGTTAAGGTCAAACACATGGGATGAAAAAATAATTTGACCTTTAGAAAAGGTAGCAAGAAACTTCACTACTATAGGCATCCCCACTGTTTTCCTAGAGTTTCTATGAGATTATACTATACAGAGTGAAGAATGTCTTGTCTGTCTAATTAAATTGTGAATAAAAATACAGGCATACACTCCAGGTAAAAATGTAAACAACATTTATATATGGAAACAAAATTCAAACACCATTCTGGCTCCGCCTGAGGCCTAGTCAAGAAACAGGCTCCTGGGGAAACCCAGATTTAGCATTATTTGAAAGCAATTAGCAATATTGTGGCTTGCGGAGTCCCAATATCTTACAATAATATATGATGAAACACTTGAAGATGATGTAAAAAGAGAATGTTTATTGAAGATGCAGCACAAAATTAAGAGCAACAGGATTTACATACAATCACCACTCCAGTCCACTCTTAACACATTTCAGAGGAGTACAAGCCTCCTTCAATAAAGGATTAGGTAGGCGTATGATTAGGAAATTAACTCTAGAGACTGATTCAGAGTGAACCGTATTTGTACACTATCATATTCTAAATAGTCGGTATAATCTCCCATTTTGAGTATAAAAGTATGTTTGTCTTTGCATTAATTATTTGTATTTGGCTGTAATTCATTGTCATTTTTTTTTCAGTCTAGCCCTTGAGGAAAAAAGTTTGGGCACCCCTGTATTTATATTCTTCAACAATATAGTATATATTTTGAGTGGAATAAAGTGTAACTTGAATATATTTATCACACATATCTGAAAGAGGTTATTTTATGTTCCAAATGGTTTATTTCTAAACTGTATTAAAGACCTTAATATATTTGATGGTTTCTATCATATTACCCCTCTACCTTCTATCCGCCAATCTATACATATTAAGGTGCAATAGTCTTTTGGGATAGCTTTTGTTATTTAGAGTATGTACCATTTTAATAGCCCTTCTTTGAATTTAATTAATGTCCTTCTGGAGATAATGATCTCAAGAGTTGTGCACACAGTATCTGACTAGTGACCTATAAAGTGGCATTAGTACCTCACTTTTTTCTACTGCTAATGATAAATCTGCTCCTTTTATATCCATTTTGTCAACATGGTTGGCATCTATATCAGGATCAGGAATACAATTAAAATCCTAATAATATTCTCTATACATGTGAAAAAGCACAAGATTGTAAACAAACGTGGGGGGAAGCACGTAGCTATTGTACAAGGCAGCTTAGTCAGAATATATACAACATATCACTAACTCTGTGAAAGCAAGCAAAAAACAGTCAATCTGGAGGCTGACATAAATGATGATGGCTCTCCACTACATGCAGTTGGAATGATTTACCTTACACATACAGCTCATACATTTTATAAATGAATAGTGCTGTACTATTAAATTACAGTTGTACATTTGACTGCTGGAAAAAACAGTACAGGTGTTTAATTTTGTGAGAGAAATGTAATGACAATGGGCTGATGTGAGAAATAAGTCAATACAGTGAGGCTAATGTGCTAAGAAGAATTGGCGAGTGATTATGAAGCAAACAAACTGCACCAGAGGGTACAAACAAAAAACTTGCAAAAAAAAATCCTATTGATTTAAATGTGCTTTTAGCCCTTTGATATCTAACAAGTTGTCCATTGTATTATACTATATACATAAACATATATTGTATTATGTTCCATGAAAGTGCTAGAAATAGATATTATATGTATTTATATTTTTATACTTCCATGGTGGACCTGGAGGGGTTAAATGTACCCTAACGCCTCCAGTGCCACAAAAATGCTACCCCTCTCAAGACCGTTTAACCCCTCTGTGACTGAAAGGACATCCTTTAATTGCAAAGCAGAGTGTTGCCTCATCTTATTAGAAGGGTTACTTACTTAACGTAATGAATACTTAACTCATACTAAACTGTACTAAGAATATAAAAGAAAAATATTTAATCCCCACTCTCCTCACCAACATTTGTACTTAACTCCTCCAATGTCTGGACGGGAACTAGCAACCCATTACAGAACTATATGTTGTGATCCCTAAGACAAAACTCATTATGATGCCTAACATAGATCCTAGAAAATGTACAGGACCTCCACCATCCACACACATACCTCGTGTGTTGGAGTGGGTAGGATTATGTAGGGAATCAGTAGTTACCATTTGTTTTAGGTGTGTTTATTTTTATATTGTTTTTTAATAAAAGGATATAATAATTATTTTGACATATTTATCAAGCTAAACTCACAATTCTGCAACAAACTGACTGCACCATGGGGGGGTAGAAATTGCCATTGATGTAACCCTTTGAATGCCAGAGGGTATACAATGCATTGCAATGCACTGGATACCTTTCTGGCATTCAATGAGTTAAAATAGGCTTTTAAACAATTGAAATATGCAGTACAGTTTTGGGCACCAGTTCTGAAAAAGGATATATTAGAACTGGAGAGGGTACAGCGAAGAGCAACAAAATTAATTAAGGGAATGGAGGACTTGACATATGAGGAACAACTAGACAAACTTGGTTTATTTACTCTAGAGAAAAGATGACTAAGAGGAGATCTTATCACATTGTGCAAGTATATGAGCGGTCAATACAAGGATCTCTACGGTGAGCTATTCATTCCAAGGCCTGATCAGGTGACCAGGGGACACCCCTTGAGATTAGAGGAAAGGAGGTTAAGACTTCAGCAGAGGAAGGAGTTTTTTGCAGTCAGGTCTGTTAAATAATGGCATTCCTTGCCCAAGGTTGTGGTTATGGTAGATACAATGGATACATTTAAGAAAAGATTACATACATTTCTTTCAAAAGGGAACATACAGGGTTATACTGTATATTAGTAGGCAAATCAGGAAGGTTTGATAAATGATTAACTTATTTGGTAGCAGGAAAACTATACTTTTTAACATGTTTATAAATGACCTGGAAATAGATATAGAAAGCAAAATATCAATATTTGCAGATGATACTAAATTATGCAAAGTCATTAATTCAGAACAGAATATTTTCTCTCTACAGAGGGACTTGCATACAATGTCAGATTGGGCAAACATGTGGAATATGAAGTTTAATGTGGGGAAGTGTAAAGTCATGCATTTGGGAGGAAACAATCCCAAGGCTACTTATAAACTTAATGGAATAATTTTAGGTGACTCGTTGCTAGAAAAAGACCTGGGTATCCTTGTCAACTACAAACTTGGAAACAGTGACCAGTGTCAAACAGCAGTAGCAAAGGCAAACAAAGTCCTGTCTTACATAAAAAGAGGTATTGAAGCAAGAGTGGATAACATTATTTTGCCATTATACAAATCATTGGTAAGACCTCACCTTGAGTATGCAGTGCAATTTTGGGCACCGGTTCTGAAAAAGGATATACTAGAACTAGAGAGGGTACATCGGAGAGCAACAAAATTAATAAAGGGAATGGAGGACTTGACATATGAGGAACTTGGTTTATTTACTCTAGAGAAAAGACGACTAAGAGGAGACCTTATCACATTGTACAAGTATATGAGAGGTCAATACAAGGATCTCTGCGGTGAGCTATTTATTCCAAGGCCTGATCAGGTGACCAGGGGACACCCCTTGAGATTAGAGGAAAGGAGGTTTAAACTTCAGCAGAGGAAGGGTTTTTTTACGGTAAGGTCTGTCAAATTGTGGAATTCATTGCCCAGGGAGGTAGTTATGGCAGATACAATGGATACATTTAAGAGTTGGTCTGCTTCAGAATTGTGACTTTTGACAGAAAATTCACAAACTTTCATCCAATGGGTATCTGGCATTGTACACTGCAAATAAACTAAAGCAGAAACAAGACAGTTCTAAGTGCAGTAAGTTTAACAGGTACAAATTAAAAAGCAAAAAATGTCAATGGTTACACTCACATGATTTGCATCTTGGGCTAATTGCCTTACCCCTATAAGTCCACCACAATGGATACATGTGCACAGTCCAATATTTGATGGACCTAGGTCCAACTAACAGGCAGATGCCATTGGCTACTGTTGGCAGACTACAACGGGAGCAGACGGTGGGACCTCCCAGGGGGCATGGGAGGGACCAACACTAGGAGAATGTGAGCGTAGTGAGGCAAGCTCAAAGTGTATCGTCGAGATCTGACTCTACTTCCTCAAGGGAAAGGGATACATGGGACAAAGCAACTTATTAATAATATTGGTAAAGAGTGCATCATAATTACAAACCAATACAATTGTCATTAAATAAATAAAAACAATGTATAAAATCACAAAATAATACAACAATACAAACTATAATCCAATAACAAATGATAATAAAGAATGTCAAATAAAATAAAATGAAATAAGTAAATTAAATACAAACAAAGATTAAATGGCAAATGATGAATAGATGGGAAGATTATTAAAAATTATATATAAATAAGAGCATCAATTAAAAAACTGGATAAAATGTTAATTGATAACTGAATGGGATAAAATAAAATGAGAACCATGAATGAGAATCAAATATGTGAGGATGCAGGTGCCAAATGTGAGATAATTGGACAATGATGGATCATGACTGACTAAAATACTAAGCCTTGGGATCTCCTCTTTAAGATAATTAGAAGAAAAAAAACTTGCTCAATAACATGAGTAAAATTAATGTGTAATATAATTTTGCAGATAATCAAGGGAATACTATACATTAGTAATGCCTGATCCTCCAGGCAACTCAGAGGTATCAGATTATGTAACAAAACATGTGTCCAGTGTCATCAGAATATCCAGCACGATCAATTACAGATAGTCACTATATATATATATATATATATATATATATATATATATATATATTAATATAGATAGATATTAGTTTTGGACTACCATTTTTACAGTTTAAGCAGGTGTTTTTCTTTCATATTTCATCCAGAGGGACTGAGAACAATGACATTATAGATGTGACCTTTAGGAGATACTTTTTAGAATTGTTATAAAACTATGTGCTGTTTTCTACTTACCAAGAGGTACTCTTCAGCAGAATGAAATTTTAAGAATAAGTCATATTAAGCACAGACTGTATTTCTAAAAACCCATACAGAGAAACAGATCTATAAATGCCAGCATCATAATTTAGTGCATAATGTTGCTGACATTGTACACAAGAGCCCAAATTATCAACACCAGTCATGAGAGAATGACTAAGAGAAGCTGGCAGAAATGTTTTATCAGGAAGAAAAATCAAGTTAAAATGGTTTATGAGGATTATTTTTGCATTTTACACACTTGCTTCCCCTGCAAAATCTCAAGATGTAATTTGTTGATTTCTACAATTTTCTTACTGAGCATTTTAGGTACTATTCTAGATTATAGTCTCTTTTATAAATGCTCATTGAACTTGTATTAATATTTCTGGATGCTTATTAGACAAATATTACAGCATTTAAATGCTGTAATGTTAATAATTGAATTTTGATGAGAATTACTATAGTATAATCATAAACAGCTGTACTAGACATAACTTTTCCTCATAAGGCTTTTTGTTCATCCTTTTCTGGTCTTTATTTTTAGTTCTGCTTGTATCCATTTTATGTGTCTCCAATGTACAAACACATCAAGGCTGTGAAGCAGAAGTTTTCAACCAGGGTGTCATTGTTCTTCTGTGCAGTCTTTGGCAAATGTGAATGTTTAATTTCAAATGTATAGGGATATCTTTATGCACAATATGCTTTTATCATTCTAACTGTGACATATAAAAATAATTATATACCCCCCCCACACACACACTATAAGTTAATTGCCTGGGTGGTGCGTAAGTACTTCTCAGCCAATTGGACACTGCAAGTAAGTCTTGGTTCAAAATACCGCTAGTCTGACTTGGGCAGCAGCCCAAGAGGTTGCATGGGGGTACACTGTGCAGCTCAAAATGCCTTGTGCCGCCATGGAGATGGCAGCTGAGGCAAAGAGGTAAATTAATTACATTTACTGTATATGGGCAATTTTATAAACATGTATTTTTATTTCATGCATACTTTAAGTGCTGGAAATCTACGGTTGCATCTTTTGGGGGCTTATTTTTTTGTAAATCAAAAAGCAGTCATGGATTTTTTTTTTGATTACAGCACAAGAAAGAAGACAGAAGAGAAGAAGAAAGAAAAGAAGAAGAAGAAAGCAGCGAACCCACTGGACATCCAGATTAATGGTAAATTTTTATTTGTTGGGACATGTGTGAATGGTTTCTAGATTAACCCTATGTGTGCCAGTGGGGTATGCAACACTGTATAATGTGTTGGATACCCCACTGGCACTCATAGGGTTAAACTTTTTCTCTATTTCAACCACAAGTATGTGTTAGAAACCAGTTTTCCAACACGTACCGGTGGTTTTCACCTCATGTTTGGGACTCTGCACCAGTTCACTTTTAAAAAGTCGGATGTAAAATGCTGAGCAGCATGAGAATCTCGCTATGCATGAAAGCGCGAGGTTCTCATGTCGCCTCTTTAAACATAGCTACCTTCAATCCTGGTGCTCAATTCACCTGTTTCTACCACAAAAGCACATTAAACAAATAACAGAGCATAGACACTCATGTAGCTGATCTCTCTGTTGCAAACAAAATAAAAGTGCGGATCACTCAGATTCTTGAAAATACTAATGCCTCTTCTGCAAACTTTAACTATGCTTCCCCTTGTGCTTTTTTTGATTTCAAAAGGCACTTACTTTTCCCAATCTTGTACAGTGTTGCCCATCTCTCTTTCCCCCTCCTCTCTGCCCTGTCATTCTACACTCAAAGAAGGGGAGAGAGAGCCAGCAGTGAGAGAGCCGGGCAGAATGCAGGGTGGAGTGGAGGAGGAGAGAGAGACAGGCAGCGCTATGCAAGAGTGGGAAGAGTAAGTGCCTTTTGAAATTAGCAAAGCACAAGGAGAAGCATAGTTAAAGTTTGCAGAAGAGGCATTAGTATGTTCAAGAATCTGTGTAATCCGTACTTTTATTTTGTTTGCAACTGATAGATCAGCTACATGAGTGTTCACGCTCTGTTATTTGCTTAACATTCTTTTGTGGTAGATACAGATGAATTGTGCACCGAGATTGAAGGTAGCAATGTTTAAAGGTGAGATTCTCATGTCGCCATTTTGTACACGGCAACATGGTTAATGCGTCTGCTAGCCGCACAATATTTTACAAGTGACTTTTTAAAAGGATACCCACTGTGTCTGCCTTCTCATGGCGCAGGATTTGTGCCATGAAAAGTTCAGTCCTAAACATGCGGTGAAGCCACCACATGGAATAAGATAGTATAGTCCATTATTTTAAATCATGTCCAATGGGTGGAAATTGTGCATCCGTTGGACATTTTTGCACAGTTTTTGGTGTTGACAGCACAGTTTATAGAATTGTAAACTGCTGTCAAAAAAACTACCGCTGGTTTTTAAAATACCAGAGTTAATAGAATTGAGCTCTGGTTGAGCTTTTACGCCCCACTTAACCCTGCCTGATCCTGGGAAAGGGAACAAGCAGTTGTCAGCCTAATTTCCTTGTGGCTTTGGGAGCATTATTTTGAATGTATTTTGGTGTAATTTTCAGTGCAACAAAATGATTTATGAGGGGTTTTAATGAGATTTGGAAAAAATATTCCTAGCCTTAGCTCCAATGTAATGGCTTAATAAAGTCAATAAAAATATCTATCAATGCACTAAATAGTCCATTGGTAAATATTTTTGAATGCAATGAAATCTAGACTTTAATTCCCTCACAAAAGACAACACCAGACAGCCCTTCAAAATGCTTTTGTTGATATGCAGCACTTGACATATAGAATAGGTGTTGACCATGGCATTTCGGTGCACCACAGACATCTACTTAGGAATCCCATGGTTTTCTATAAACCCATGGACAAAAATGTGAATTTTGAGATTCAAATGTCTATTTATGGAAACTGTTATTTACAATATGCTTGTTTTTGTTGCTCTGATTATAAGACCTAAAAATAACTATTATTTATTTCTACCTTTCATTACACCCTTAACAAATTCAAGGTCTTAAGGGAAAAGGGGTAGACTGAGGAAAAAACAGATTGAGAACCATTACCTGCTATTTAATGTATTATCAGTTATCAAATGCTCCTTTATTTTATACTGTAACTATGGAAATTATAGCAATTATTTCAACCAGAATCAACTCATTACATTTCAACTACAATCATATAGTGTGTAATGTTTTTGTTCCATATGGATTCCATGTCCATAAAATTTTATGTAATTGACTACAATGTTCTCGTAATCAAAATGTGTTCTTCACTAATATTTTTATTATTATATTGCTACACATCTCAGTAAATCTCTGAAGTTCACATACAGCATAACTGTAAAATAATTAATGATCATATCAATAACTGCCCTAGATGTAGATGTAGGGATGCCAGATCATCGCTTTAACACTAGACACACATGAAAAGTGAATACTGCAGGACTACCATGACCGATAATCAGCTGTAATGGTTCCCATGTATACATGCAGCAGGCATTTTTCATATGTCTCCATTATTATAGGGATGAGCCAGCAACTCTAACTGGATGTTAAATAATAGAAGGTGTGTAAAGATTGCACATAGAGCAAATGCAAGGCTGCAGATTTCCAGATTCCCCAGTTCAGCAACCTGACTACAGCCTGCTGTGGTGCTCATTAGGTGCAATACATACTTTTATTTACACAGAAAATGATAAATCCCTGTTTCAGTGAACACACAGTGAGAGAGGGTTGGTAAGATTGAACAGCAGAAATCTTTTCTCCTGACTGCATGAAAACTGAATTTTAATAGACTGTATTACTTAATTTTTTTCTGTGATGTTGGGCTTTGTTTAGTTTGACATAGTTAGCCATTTCTTTTCTGCTGATGTTAGACTTGTGCAGTGCTGTTGCTAAACAAGACTGATATAACAAAAATAAATATCTCTTTATAACATTTTTGGCAAAGCATACAGAAGAGCCCAAAGGGCATCTAAGGATAGACCATTTATTAGATCCAGACAATAAAAATTAGATTAAGTAATAAGATTTGTGAAGACTTGAGATATACATATACACACACATATATATATATATATATATATATATATATATATATATACACACACAGTAATGTGCAAAAGTTTTAGGCAGGAATGAAAAATGCTGTAAAGTAAGAATGTTTTCAAAAATAAACATGTTAGTAGTTTATTTGTATCAATTAACAAAATGCATAGTGAGTGAACAGAAGAAAAATCAGCATCAATTCTTCTAGGTACATTTACACAAAGTCAGGGATTTTATAGGTGTATAGTCAGGTGTATGATTAAACAATTATACCAAACAGGTGCTAATTACCATCAATTTAATATGTAGGTTGAAACAATCATTAACTGAAACAGAAACAGCTGTGCTACCGGGGTGTCTGCTTTGTTACGGGCTTGTTGCCTGGTAACAGCATTTACCTGTATAGGACCCAAGAGATGTGATATATCTAAGGCTTCCCCCTTAAGGGCGCCTTCTTTAGCCAATAGATTGGCTAGATCATTTCCTTGTTTTAAGGGCCTAGGACCTTGGAATGACCCTTGGTCTTTTCCCAATAAATGGTAAGTCCATTTGATGTCACGAGATTATCAACCTCGCAAAACAATTTACCATGTTTTACTGGTTTATTACTGGATCGGAGCATACGGCTCCTTTTCCAAACCAGGAGGTATTCTACACAGATATGGCGAACATAATTAGAATCAGTTATAATGACAAATTCCTTAATGTTATGCTCAGTAGCTAATAGGACTGTTGTATAGACTGCACAGAGCTCTGCCACTTGGCTACTCTGTGGTCCTAAGCTATACCCTTTGGATATAATAGGGCACTTACCTGTCCATGTAATCCCTATTCCTGCCACCAGTTTCCTTTCGGTACCAGTCATGACATGGTAGGAAAAACAGTCAATGTATGCAGTTGGCAAGGTTGTACAATAATTCTCGTCAAATGCTTTATAGGGGGAAAGCAATTGTTCCTCAAGGTAATAATCTCCACTGGTAGCAGTCTCTGTGGGAAGTGCTGAACAATCATGGAGTTCAGCTAGTCCTTGAGCTACAGGATTCCTCCTGTTTTGCTTATACCTAATCTCTAATGGCCATCTCTGTAGGGATAAAGTCCAAGCGGTGATCCTACTATTGGAGAGGTGTCCTTCCTTTATCCGATCACTTTGCAAATACTGTAAAGGCTAATGAGCGGTTTCATTGATGATCTTCTCACCCTGAATAAAACTACGAAAATTCTGTAATGCCCAAACAGTAGCCAATAGAGCTTTCTCACAGTCATTAATTTGATTTCCATGAAAGACAGGGATTTACTGTCATAAGCGATAAGCTTATTCAGGTTGTCCTGCTTTTGATATAAAACCCCACTGACACCAAGATTAGTGAATCCAGTCTCAAGGTAAAATGGCTTACCTCCTTCTGGATAGGCCAGAGAAGGAGCCTGGGTGAGTTTACTCTTGAGATCAGATACAGCATGTTCCTGAGCTGCACCCCAGATCCACTGTTGACCTTTTTTCAATAATAACAACAATGGTTTGGTTATTTCTGAATAATTATCAATAAACTTCCGTGAATAATTCATCATGCCTAGGAAGGATCTCAATTCATTGAGATTAGTGGGTGTTTTAGATTTGACTATCGCTTCAACCTTCTTTCTTTGTGGGTTTAACCCTTCAGGGTGACACCTCTTGACCAAGAAAGTTAACTTTTGTACTTTTAATCAATACAGCAAATTCATGACCTGAGTTGATATACCCAAAAGGCATTCTAACTCAGGCATATTGTACTTCTCCAAAGGTCTTCCTCATTGACTTTAATGCTCCAGTACCCCTGGGCACAGTCAATCACTGTAAAGAACTTAGACCCCTGCATCTGAACTAAACATTGGTCTATATATGGCACCGGGCAGCCGGACATATATACACTTTTGTTCAGTTGCCTTAAGTCAGCACGCAGACGCGATTCACAATTGGGTTTAAGGATTCCCAAGATGGGGTTATTATATGAGCTGTGCACTGGCCGTATAATGCCCCTCTCTTGGAGGTTCCTTATGATTTCTGCCAATGAGTCATAGGACGCAAGTGGAAGACGGTACTGTTTGACATATACAGGAGGTAACTTAGGGTCAGTTTGTATGCAGGCGACATGTATGTTGGTTAAACCACAATCATATGAATCCTTGGCAAACAGCTCTTGGAATTCCATAAGGATTTCCCTTAGCTGTTGGTGTTCAGAATCATCAGAGCACGCATTGACTAGAGAGATTTGCTCCTCTACTAGATCATTGAACCCTGGAAATGCTTCAGGTCTACCTAACTCACAGGTTTCCTCAAGCTGTGTAGATAAATCATGAGCATTTACTCTTACCTTATCCACAGTCTCCTGATATTTCCTGGATTCTGGTTCATCCATCTGGTGTTCAAATACCAAACAGGATTCCTCAGTCCGGAATGTACCTGTATCAGGACTATATGGATACACAGTTTGAATGGAAAACATTCCCTCTGGGAGGGAGTAAAACATTTGCTCAGCTAGTTGCTCCTTAGACAGATAATTATCAGGCAGTAGGCCAATTACTTGATTCTGAAACCCAAATGTATAGTATTCTGAATCCAGTGCATAACCTATTACAGTTTCCTGCTCTAAGGTAATACTGTGTGGGGTTATGTTATTAATCACATTGTGGACTGGTGTTCTACGAATACTCACCATAGGGGTGTGTGTGACACAGAAACTCCTCATTGTTGAATCCTATTTGAGAAGCATATAAATGCATCAGGATTCTCAAGGTTCTGACCACTACGAACCTGCAAGGATATGGGGACCTGACTTCCCCCACCAGGTATAGTGACCTCATTAGCTACCTGTAATTTAACTGCATATGGCGACAGCTGGCATGAATTCAGGGCTTTTAAGTCATCCTGAAATCCACAGGAGTTCCCTTCTAACCTAGTCCACAGGTTATTATTCACCAGATCAATCTGGGCGGCAAAATGGTGTATTAAATCAATGCCTATATAGATCTGGGGTTGGGGTACCTCCACTACAAGAAAAACATGTTTTGAAAACCTATCACCTAGCGATATAGATAACAGACATCTAGCAACAACGTTATAACTAGTAGTATCGTCATCTAGGTCATGTACCAAATTATCATATGGAGACAGATACTTAATATAGAGAGAATCTCTTTCCCCCATCAGTAGATTGTTACTAATGTAACTGTGTTCCAGTTTCAGATTCAGTTTAGCCTGTTTGATCCTCCCCATGTCTTTAACATGTACCGAAACAAACAACTCACCCCCTGTATTGTCAACGGATGTCAGATATTGAGAATGATTCTCTGGATCTGTTGGTTCAGAGGGTGATCTGTGAAGAGATATGGTTAGGACATCGCCTTATAGCTTCACATTCTGAATCTGTTCTGGTAATGCCTTGAAGGAGAGGTCACCTTCCATGTTTTCAGCATTGGTATCAGGCATCTGTAAAACAGTGAGGTTAGGGTTCTGGCTATTGACAAAATGGATTTCAATAGTATCCCTAGTTTCCTCTACCACATGATCATCTCTATGGGGGCGTCGCAATGCCCACTCATATATGATTGGGGTTTTAACCTGTAACCAGATGACATTATTCACACAGTCTATGACGGGACTTAACCCCTAGAGTGCCAGCTACTTACGCCGTACGAGTGGACACAGCTGTACCTGCTGTGCCACGCTCGTACGGCGTAAGAGTGAAATGCGGTCACTGCATGAGCCGGTATAACCAGCATGCAGTGGCCGCATTAAAAAAAAAAAAAAACCCTGGCACTCATGGGGAGGCATGAGGATCACTCCTCATGCCTCCCCAGTTATTGATCTCCCAGCCGATCGGGCTGGGAGATCAATAAACACACAGGAGAAACAGAGTTTCTCCTTCCCCTCTCTCCTACCCGAACTTCCGGGTAGGAGTGGGCGGGACCGGGGGAATCCTCCAAACGTCATCGGTGACATGGTCACCGATGACGTTAGGGAAGTTTCCCCGGTCCTGTTCACTCCTACCGGTGGTAGGAGAGAAGGGCAGGAGAGCTCTTGCTCTCCTGCGGTCGCATCATTGATCTCCCAGCCTATCGGCTGGCAGATCAATGACTGGGGGGACACCAGGAGGGGTCCTGATGTCCCCCACGAGGTCTGAAAAGTATTTAAAAAAAAAATAAAATATAAATAAATTAATTTAAAGTAACCCTGTGAGTGCCACAGGGTCCCAGCACATTGCTTTGCAATGTGCTGGAGACCCCTGTTGCACTCACAGGGTCAATTCTTTGGGGGGGATTTTTTTTTTTAAAGACCTCATTGGGGGGATCAGGGGGGATCCTGATGCCCCTCAATGAGGTCTATAATTGGGAAAAAAAAATAAATAAATTTAACCCTGTGTGTGCCACAGGTGGGGGTCCAATGCACCCCCCCCCTCCTGTGGCACACACAGGGCTTTTATCATTATTTTGTTACCAGAGATTGTTGGGGGGCCATCAGGATTGCTCCTGATGGCCCCCCAACAAGCTCTGATTACAAAGTAATGATTAAAAAAAAATTAACCCTCTGAGTGCCACAAGGGTCCAATGCATTGCTTTGCAATGCGCTGGAGACCACGGTGGCACTCACAGGGACACTTTTTTTGATAACTTTTTTTTTTTTTTTGGTAAGACCTCATTGGGGGATCAGGGGGTTTGTATACCCCTCAATGAGGTCTATAATAAAAAAAGTAAATTAAAAAAAAATTAACCCTGTGTGCGCCACGGGGGGGGGGCAATGTAGCCCCCCTTCTGCGGCACACACAGGGCTTTTATCATTACTTTGTTATCAGAGATTGTTGGGGGGGTCATCAGGATTGGTCCTGATGGCCCCCAACAAGCTCTGATTACCAAGTAATGATAGAAAAAAATTAACCCTCTGAGTGCCACAAGGATCCAATGCATTGCTTTGCAATGCGCTGGAGACCCTTGTGGCACTCACAGGGTCACTCCGTTTGTGGACATATATATTTTTTTTTTTACTAAGACCTCATTGGGGAGGGATCAGGGGGTCCTGATGCCCCTCAATGAGGTATATAATAAAAAAAAAATAAATTAAAAAAAATGTAACCCTGTGTGTGCCACTGGGATAGGGGTTCAATGCAGACCCCCTTCCTGTGGCACACACACAGGACTTTTTATCATTACTTTGTGATCAGAGCTTGTTTGGTGGCCATCTGAATACAAAGTAATGATAAAAAAATTAACCCTTTGTGTGCTACAGGGGCCCAATGCATTGCTTTGCAATCCACTGGACACCCCTGTGGCACCCAAAGGATTATTTTTTTTTCCCCTTTTATTTTTTATTTCGACCTCATTGTATGGGTTCTGATGCCCCCAACGAGGTCTACACAAAAATATTGGGGGAAAAGCCCCAAAAAATGCACGTGCCACAGGGGGGGTCCAACGCAGTGCTTTGCAATACGTTGGACCCCCTGTAACACACACACACACACTTTTTTTTATTATTATTCTGTTTTTAGACCTGGATGGGGGACACCAGGAATGTTCCTGACACCGCCTCCCCAACCAGGTATGAATACAAAATAATAATTAAAAAAAAAAACCTCTTTGTGTGCAACAGAGGGTCCAACGCATTGCTTTGCAGTGCATTGGGCACCCTTGTGGCATGCACAAAAAATGCCTCCGATTCCCCCACACACACACACACATACCGTATTCCCCTGCCTGGTTCCACAGCCAACTGGCAGTCCCATTCCCCAGCCTGACTCCCAGCCTGTTTCCACTGCCTATTGGTAGACTCAAAGTACCAGTATGCACTAGATTCAGGCTGGGAATCAAACTTTGTATGAGGGGGACATACAGTGCACACTGGTAGTCACAGATCTCCCATACACACTCTCAGACACTGCCCCACCATCTCCACCATCCTTGCTACTCTGCTGATACCCACACACACTGCCTAATCCCTCACCCTCCCACACTGTTACACTGGTAGTCACAGGTCCGCGCGTACACTGGCTGACGCCCTAGCTTCTTTCATCTGTTAGCCATAAAATCACACATACACTGTTTGCTTTCCCATTCCTATTTCACTGGTAGCTACGCTCCTGTCACTCAAATTGGTATGTCAACCCACAGCAGCTGAGTACCATTTTTCTTAGGCTGGCAAGAAGTCCTCCTAGGAAATCCCACGCCATTGAACCATTTTAGTATATTTGAAGTGACTGAAGTGTAAAAGAAATGTTTGTTTGTTTTCCTGTAGCACCACATTCTGGAAATAGTTGTGCCAACTAACTTAGGGGTAAAAAGGCAAGTGACCCCTCATTAGATGCGGCATGTTGTCTTCTTTCCAAAATGGTATAGTTTATCTACCTTTTCTTCACTTCTGAAGGTGTTATAGCCATTTTCATAGAGGCAAGTCAGGTTTGAGAAAATGTTAGAAACATCAGTTTGTAGTAGGTGTAGTTTTCTACTTCTAGCACTCCCTAAGGTAGTTCAGCTCATACCAATGGGGTGTCGTTTGACTCCTAAGAGCACTAGCTAATGAATGCAGTTGAAAATTCCATGGTTTTCACAGAGCTCCATACATTTGAAGGGGCAGAAATGTAAGAAAATGCCTTTTTTTTCATTAGCGCCACCTCCTGGAAGCATTTGTGCATGCCAGCCTTTGGGTATGAAGGCAAGTGACCCCTCATTAGATGCGTCAGGTTGTTTTCTTTCCAAAATGGCATTGTTTCTCTACCTTTCCTGCATATCTATTATGGTTATAACCATTTTAGTGCAAGCAGATAATTTAAGAAACAAAAGTGTCAGGTTTACGTACGTGTTCCTAGCACCCACATATTGTATGTTAAGCCACACAAATGGGCTACCATTTTTCTCATGTTGGTAGCAGGTACTGAATACAGCAGGAAATGTTATGGTTTTCAAAGATTTTAGTATCTTTGAAGTGGTGGAAATGTAAAAAAAACATGTATTTATTCCCATAGCGCCACCTTTTGGAAATATTTGTGCACTTCAGCCCAGGGGTAGAAAGGCAAGTGACCCCTCATTTGATGCGGGAGAATGTCTACTTTCCAAAATGGTATACCTTTTATACCTTTCCGTCATGTCTTTAACAGTTAAGAACATATTAGTACAAGCAGCCATTTTCGAAGAAGCAAACAGGTAGGTGTAGTTATGCTTTTCTGGCACCCCTAAGGTATGTCGATTCATTCCAATGGGATGTCATTTTTCTCCTAAGAGCACTAGCTAATGAATACAGTTGGAAATTCCATGGTTTTCACAGATTTCCATACAGATGAAGGGGCAGAAATGTAAGAAAATGCCATTTTTTTCCTATAGTGCCACCTTCTGGAAGCATTTGGGCACAACAGGCTCGGGGTAAGAAGGCAATTCACCCCTCATTAGATGCGGCAGGTTGTCTTCTTTCCAAAATGGTATGGTTTGTGTAGCCTTTCTTCACTTCTCTAGTTGTTATAACCATTTTTGTACAGACAAGTAATGTTTGAGAAAATGTTAGAAAAATTAGTGGTTGCAATAGGTGTAGTTTGGTACTTGTAGCGCCCACTAAGGTAGGGGAACTCATACCAATGAGGTGTCATTTTTCTCCTAAGAGCACTAGCTAATGAATACAGTTGGAAATTCCATGGTTTTCACAGATTTCCATACAGATGAAGGGGCAGAAATGTAAGAAAATGCCATTTTTTTCCTATAGTGCCACTTTCTGGAAGCATTTGGGCACAACAGGCTTGGGGTAAGAAGGCAATTCACCCCTCATTAGATGTGGCAGGTTGTCTTCTTTCCAAAATGGTATGGTTTGTGTAGCCTTTCTTTACTTCTCTAGTTGTTATAACCATTTTTGTATAGACAAGTAATGTTTGAAAAAATGTTAGAAAATTTAGAGGTTGTAGTAGGTGTCTTTTTGCACTTCTAGCATCCCCTGTGGTAGGTGAACCCATACCAATGGGGTGTCATTTTTCTCCCAAGAGCACTAGCTAATCAATATAGTTGTAAATTCCATGGTTTTCCCAGATTTCAGTACTGTTGAAGTGGCAGAAATGTAAGAAAATGCCATTTTTTTTCTATAGTGCCACCTTCTGGAAGCATTTGGGCACAACAGGTTTGGGGTAAGAAGGCAATTTACCCCTCATTAGATGCGGCAGGTTATCTTCTTTCCAAAATGGTATGGTTTGTGTAGCCTTTCTTTAATTATCTAGTTGTTATAACCATTTTTGTATAGACAAGTAATGTTTGAGAAAATGTTAGAAAATTTAGAGGTTGTAGTAGGTGTCTTTTTGCACTTCTAGCATCCCCTGTGGTAGGTGAACCCAAACCAATGGGGTGTCATTTTTCTCCCAAGAGCACTAGCTAATGAATACAGTTGTAAATTCCATGGTTTTCACAGATTTCAGTACAGTTGAAGGGGCAGAAATGTAAGAAAATGCCATTTTTTTTCCTATAGTGCCACCTTCTGGAAGCATTTGGGTACCACAGGCTTGGGGCAAGAAGGCAAGTTACCCCTCATTAGATGCGGCAGGTTGTCTACTTTTCAGAAATATATAGTTTAATATAGTTATTTCACTGTTTTAGGGTAGTTTTACCACAAAAACCCTAGAATGTGCATTTTAGTTTATAAAGTTGAAAATGTCATTTTGCGCTGCTGGTGATTAGGGCTCTACGCTAGCCTTGGACTTAGGTAAAACTATACAAATTTGGTATTTTTTTACTCGGGGGACTCTGGGCTTTTTCAAATAATTGAAACTTTTTCAATCAAGGTAAATGTTTTTGATACATAGTATGTGATTTTAGCAAAATGAGTAAATTTTCACTTTTTTTGTCATTATGACATCATAGCTTTTTGCACGATGTAAAATTCTCTTCATGTAAGGTATCACGAGAAAGCTCAATTCGTTCTTAAAAAAACAATATATAGTTTTCCATATTTAACTAAAAATCCCCAGAGAAAATCAAGCCTAAACGGAAGGATAGCAAAAATGTTGAAAAAGTGTCTGGCCTGCAGGGTTCAGAAAATGGCCCGAGCCTCTGGCACTGAAGGGGTTAATCGCCGTAGTAGATCGGCACCTATAATTAACCTGTTATAGGGAAATTCAACTATTATGACTTTATGTGTGAATGATTTAATACCGATCTTAAATTTTAACCATGTGGTTCCCAGTATGTTTAAGGGGTTACCTCCTATGCTTACTAGGAATCCATCAAATGCTTTCAACATTTGCTTTACAGTAGCATTCTCCATAATTTGATAATAATGGAAGCTAGACAATGTGGTAGCTTGAGACCCAGTGTCCAGGAGGCTAGAAATAATTAGGTTATCAAGCTCCTGCAATGT
The DNA here is from genome assembly GCA_037306005.1 of Rhinophrynus dorsalis. NCBI lineage: Eukaryota > Metazoa > Chordata > Amphibia > Anura > Rhinophrynidae > Rhinophrynus > Rhinophrynus dorsalis. The sequence goes on along the minus strand of CM074720.1, from coordinate 322,801,400 downwards.
GACATCAATGAAGTATCTTCCTTCATATTCATGCATTTCACATAAATAATTACAATGTAAAATCGTCTTAGAATCCCACCACTGCCTGCAAGGGTTAACTCATGAATTTGCAGGAGCAGACTTGCTGACCACTTGGTCAGGTTGTACAGGTGCAGCATCCCCTTTCACTCCTCCTCCTTCTTCAACCTGTTCTGAAGAAATGCAGGGAAAAGAAGTGACATCATCAGGGATGGACTTATGTGTACCTGGCTGTGGGTGAGATAAGGAAGAAATGTTAAGTCAACCAAAGCATTTACATCCTGTAAAGAAAATGTATTAGCATTACTGTTGGTTAATACATGATTGGCTGTTATAGGGCTTACATAGGGCCTGCTTACCATTACCCTGTTGTTCTGTTTCTGAGTGGCAGACGCCACTCCTGGAGCTGTCCCTAAAAAAGGATTAGATCCCTGCTGTGTATTAGAACTAGGGTTTTGGCCTAGCTGTGCCACATTAGCCATCATTTTGGCCATCATGTCTGTCAGGTTGTTAACCTGGACCCTGAGACTTACCTGCTTCTGACCTTGGTTCCCAGAATCAGACTTATTGGTATGCTGATTTTGCTGATACTTGGACCCCTGATTGTTATAGTTTTTACCCTTTTGAAACCTCTTGGGAAACTTGGATTTATTTTGGTTTTTGTTATATCCCTGGGACTTTTTGAAAAATGGTTTCTTACCATTAGAGCTATTAGAGCCCTGGGAACTAACAGAGTCAGGCACCAGGACAGAAGGGGTCTGACTCTGTTATGAACCTGTGGAGCTTTTAACACCTCTGCATAGGTTCTCTTGCCAGATTCAAATGGCAAGCTTTCCTCAACCAATGTCTCCGCTACACACTGGGGGGCAGGCTTCTTGTCCCTAGCTGGGGTATTCTCATTCTGCTGGGCATTATATAGCTTAATAGCTTGAGTTCATAACCAATCTAGTGACAACATGGGTGAATAATCCCTAGCTAGATTAGTTTTCATATACCTAAACTCATAAGATTGGAAATCTGCATCCTTATCAGCAAGGAAATATGCAAATTTAAGCTCTGACAAGAATTGCCTGGGGTCCTGTTCTGGACTGCATTTTAGTGCATAGATAGCACATTCAGCCTCATGACTGGTTTTATAGGGCCCAAAAGCTAGGATTATTTGTTCAACTGTTTTTTCCCAGGTGGTGATATCTATATCACTCAAGGATCTGAAAAAGAAACCCTCTGAAATATCAAAAATCCAAGGCACGTAATACATTTTATGACAGTCAGAATGAAGGCCTAGAGATGCCAGTGTTTCAGCATATCGCTATAGATGGTTAACAACAGACACTTTAGATTTTCTTTGAAAAACTGGCACAGTGTCCTTAATAAACCTTATTATTTTGGTTTTATCACCCTAAGGGTGACCTTTCCTCTTGTTCAATCCTACTCAGTGTGGACATTGTCCTCCTGTTAGGTTTGAGCACTGGCTTCCTGTTAGAAGTTAATTTGTGACTTGTTAAGAGGTTCTGAGGTGTATGGTGTGTGAATTGCTCTGGGATGCTACCCTAATCTTCACTCCTCAGCATGAAGTGTAAATCATGAGGGTCAGCAGCCCCTCCCTCCCCAGATGAGTGACCCTGATGACTGACTTTCCTGTCAGGACCAATACCTTTTTCCTGCTCAGGATGAGGATTGTCAGGGTGAGAAGCAGTAAAGGCCTGTATTCTATCTGACAATTCCTGAATCTGCCTGGACAAGATATCCAATGTCCCTTGATCCATTGATATATCCTCTTTAGGGGCACTATCAATGGACTGGTATACCAACACTTGCTTCTGAAGTTTGGAATTCTCATAAGCCCACCTGTCTATATGGGATTGGAGTTGCTTAACTTGTTCTTTCAAGTTGTGGTTCTCACATGTTAAATTAAACATATCAGCACTGAGGATAGAATGCTGTTCTTTTGCAGACCACACTTTCACCAGATTATCTTTACACCTGCTCTCTAGCCCATTTACCTGGTGCTGGAGAGACTAAATTTCCTCTTCCTGTGTTTTTACCAATTTATGGTAGTCACGCATATCTTTCTCTATCTCAGAGATTCTTTCAATCTTAGCCTTCAGTGTTTGTTTTATTGGCTCCATATTTCCTTGCTTATCCTCTAGTTTCTCTGGAAGGCTATAATATTTAACAATTCGAGCACAATTAATAAACTCTGTATATCTAACTCCTTTGGCTTGGTTTGTTCTATACATTTATTTAAAGCTCTATAATAAAAGCTATCGGGTTGCCAAATTTTATCAAATTGGGATTCTACCCTGAACTCTATCATCACTCCATTGCTGTGCATCACTTTTAATTTTTAGGCGAGAATGGATGGCATAAATTAACCTACCTTCTACAGTCCATTTCATGTCTTCTCCTGAGATCTGTTCCCTTGGATCAGACACAGAAGAACTTGACTGAAGCATGTTTATGCACAAATATGTTACTGTGTAATATATATGCCAATAACATTGTTTGACAAAGGTGTCAACCCTGTGTATAGATCTCAGCAGTGCCTCCAAAATGTAGAAGATATACAACAGTAGAACCAATTATGTTGGATATCTTCACATAAATAGATACAGTTAAATTTGAGAACTTTACACTATACTAGGTATTGATACGCTACTTCACAGTAAAGAATTGATTAAAATAATCAATCCCGCATATCTGTGCAAAAATATATATAATTTATTAAATACTATATATAAAGTGTAAACAACAATGATATAAATGAGTGGCCAGCAATTAAAATAAATATACAGTAACTCAAACCACAATTATCATCATTAGGATTACCAGCAATTAAAGGGTTAACCACCACTAGGTATATTCAGAGATTTTAAATAACAATAATTGAACTCAGCAGCATAGAAAAGGATAATTTATCCTATAATTAATTAAAATACAGTTGGCAGCAGCATATATGAATACCTCTGCCCCATAAACTGTATAAACTATGCTAATTGAGGTTTAAGGTAGGTTATTAGGTAAGTAAGCTTTAATGTTAAGCCAGGTCCTCTGACAATTCCCCTGGTACCATATGCAATGGCAACATTTAGAGAAACTAACTGGAATAAAATCCCAGATTAGATCACTATAATTTAATTATCTACTGATTTCAAATATTGTATACCTTCTGAATAAAACATATAAATTGCAGTTAATATAGCCAATAAGGCAGGAAACCAAAAGGAAAAAAGTCCCCTTCTCTCTCAAAACGTACATATTTATAATGTAAAATTACCCTTATCAGAATATTCTCTGATTGGATAGAGATCCATCTCATTATGCCGTGACATAATCATTATATTAACATAATATACTTTTGGGAATTCCTTACAACACTGGTAATAACACTATGTAACCTAGTGATGGCACTCTTACTCTACATAAAAATTCTAGATATGATAATTTTTGTGACATCAGTGATGTATTGTAGAGGTCATTAGATGTCATATAAATGTCATCCTACCAGACTTTTTCACATGGGAGTATATCTTCTTCCCAGACTTTGAGATTTTCTCATAAGATAATAAACCTTCTTTTATACCTTATTGTCTGGGACAACATAATTAATAACCCTAAACTCACTCAACTATTTCGCTCCCGTCTAGGTAAAGAGAGGCCCCTTTTGTCTCTAAAATGTAGTCATTGTTATAACATAAGATCATTACACAAATCTTAAAAACAGACTTTCAAAGAATTTAGTTTAAAAGAAAAATTAACCATTTCCTCTCCATCATGGTAATGTCTCTGACATAATCCCCTTTTTAGCAAAATTTTTCTAACTTGATTAAAGTTCTAAAATATTATGCTAAAACTGGAAGAGACTGTTTGTCATCTTCTTCCCGTGACTGGGATTGTCCCTGAAGTTATCACAGTTCGCTTCAGTTCATCAACTAGATAATGGCACAGGCTTGTTTCCAAAAGATGAAGTACTTATTGTTCTCTTCAATAGGTGAAACAATATCTCCAAATAAGAAACCAATATACCAAATTGTTAATAATGAGATGTTGTATCTTATACGAATAGTCACTTGGCCTACTCAAGGATCTCCTTAGTTTTGACTTGAGCTAAAACAGCATGCATATCATATCAGACACCCAATTCTAAAGACTGGTGGTGGGAGAAATATCAATTTCTTCTTTGATGGTGAACATGGGAACATGTTGACAAAACTCCTCTGGGATACAAATTCTTCTCTGTTAGGATGGACTCCGACATCTCTTTCCCAATGGTTCTTGATAAAGGCACTGGAACCAAGCTTGACTTTGTCCGGAACTCCTGTCACAGAAGAAGGATGATCCACATCTCGGCTTGGCTTTGGCCGGAACGCCTGTCATCGAAGAAGTATGATCCACCTCACTTCCTTGGTCTTGACGTCCATAACAATGGCATCTGTCAACTGACCTCAATCTTTTAAGAACACTTTGGTCTAAAAGAAATGACACATGAGTGATCTCATTGAACAATTTTGCATGCATACATACATTACAATACAGTTTCAACCAGTATCCCTATGATTTTGGTACTGTTAAGATTACTGTACATTTATTTTTGCACTAGTCTGCTTGTAGCTCTCACTAGCCTTAAGCTAAACTATAATAATCTACCACTCTCTGTCTCTGCTCTTCCCCCTTCACAGAGGAGGGACCCTCAGCTGTTTGCTAAAAACAAAACCTTGTCAAAAGGAAAAATAAAATTAGCATAGCATTTTCAGAGAATCATTGAGCAGCAATTCATTTGTTGACGAGATATGTTAGAGTGTTAGTGGGAAACATACATGCCACACAGTCAGACAATAGAGAGAGCAACATTTCACTGAAACAAAAGAAGACAATAGAACTAAACATGATAATGTAATTTGGACAATCAAAAATACTCATCCATCCGATGATTGAATTAGGATCCTTGTTTTTCTGCATATTCTCCTTCTATGATCTGTAACTGAGATTTAGGGTGACAAGCACACAATTGGTTTATTTGAACCCACTTTTCTAAAGTTTCACCATAATTAGGAATAGAAGCCTTATAGGCAACTGGAGATAATTTATCAATCAGTTATGATATATGGCCCTCTCCATGAGGGTAAGAATTTCTTCTCTCTTACCTGGTTTCTTGCAAAATTGTACAGATAAACATGATCATTTACCTCATACTCCCTTTTGGTGGTCTTTAGGTCATAGTAAGTCTTATTACTTACCACTGTTTTCTCCAGATTTTTCTGTGCAAACGCAAAGGCATGTTGTAAATGCTTGCGTAACTGGTCTATGTATTGGTGTGTTGTGGAGGCATTAATTAGATTTTGATCGGATGTACGATATAGCAGGTGCTGGGGTAGGACCATCTTTCTACCTGTCATTAATTCAAATGGTGACATTTTTGTGGCTGCACTTGGAGTAGCTCGAATATCCATAAGAACTAGGGGTAATTTAAGATCCCAATCCTTACCTGATTCCTTAACAAACTTCTTGAGAATGTTAACAATGGATTGATTATATCACTCCACCCCACCACTTGACACAGGACGGTAATTTACGTTTTACCCCCAATAGTTTCCATAGGTTTGCTCATCACTTCACTGGTGAAATGGCTACCTCTATCAGATTCAGTCCACTGTGGTAGGCCAAAGCTGGAGAACTGTCACGGTTTGTTTGACTCACAGACACAGAGTTAAGATAATAACACCGCTTTATTGAAAAAATAATAAAGAACCCTCAAAGGTCCTGAACATCACACATATGTTACAGACACACGACAGGTTCAAGTAATATAGCATACAATGTATACATATATAGGCTCTACCATCCTCACCAAAATACTGGATAAGGCAGCCTAGAAGATGGTGCAATAGGACAGAGGAGGCTCTACCGGCCTTACCAATATACCGGGCAAGGCAGCCTAAACTGGTACAGCAAGGAACTGAGGAGGCTCTACCGGCCTTACCAAAATACCGGAAAAGGCAGCCTATGAATGGTGCAACACTGTGTAGTGGAGGCTCTACCGGTGCTATAACGGAGGTAGCAAAGCAGCACGGAGCACAGAGGCAACACATGCGACTGGAGGTTCAGAGTCGAGCGAACCAATGCCATAAACTGAGCAACACGGAGGCCCTACCGGTGCTATAATGGAGGCAGCACTAGCAACCGGTGACATAGTGGAGCAAACCAATTACTGTATACCAGCGCAATCATGGAGGCAACACTTGCGACTGGAAGGACAGAGTGGAGTGAACCAGTACCACGTACTGGACAAACACAAAGGCCCTACCGGTGCTATAATGGAGGCAGCACTAGCAACCGGTGACTGAGTGGAGCAAACCAACTACTGAATATCAGTGCAATCACGGAGGCAAAACCAGCCTGTGGGCAGTGGTGCCAAACCAGGAAGGCACCGGAAGTCAGAATATCGCCGAGGCGACCAGAGCCAAAGCGGAAAACACAGCCAAGTCAGGATCCAGGAACAGGAACGTCAGCCAGGCTGGGTCAGGATACCGGAGCAGAAACGTCAGCCAAACCGGGTAGGATACGGGAGCAGGAACGTCAGCCAGGCCGGGACGGTACACAGGAACGATACAGGAGAATAGTCAGGCTATCCGGGTAGGTACACAGGCGCAGGAGCAGGAGAGAAGTCAGGCAGACCAAGGAAGTACACTGGAATCCACAGACAGGCGTTGCACTGGCATAGAAACACCACGAAAGGGCAGTGAAAGAGTGCAGGAGCCCAGTCTATATAGGCAATACTGGGCAGGCTAACCACAGGCAACAAATGGGAAGCACCCATTGCTAACTGACAGGAAAAACAAGCAATCACGGGCACCATGATAAGAACACATGATTAATTAACAATGCAGCAGAGGTTTCTGCCGTATTATTGTTTGCAGGTAAACACTCAACCCATTTGGTGAACAGACAAGTAACAGCATATACTTGTTACTCCTTGCTGTCCGGGTAACTGGTCCTGTAAAATCTATTTGAATATCCGACCACAGTAATGACATCCCCCTCTACTGTAGTGGTGCACGATGAGTGGGGCCAGAAGGTTGGAATTGGGAACAAATAACCTTGACAATAGGTTTGTACATCTTTAAGCATATGAGGCAAATATGCATAATCATGGAGAATCTCATATGTGATTTTGTCACTGCAAAGACCTGAGGTAGGTGCATCATGAGCATGTTGTAGCATTAAACCTCTAAATGCAGTTGGTACAACCCATTGTTGTATTCCATTTTTAGAGGTTCTGATTAACAGACCATCTTGTATATGGAATTGGGCCTTGGATCTCATCAAAAGCCTCAAGTCTTCTTTTCCCACACTGTCCTCGTAAGATTGGGTGGTTGAGGGGGTCTTCTATAGAATAACACTATTGTAGGATCCTCCTTCTGACTTGTAATCAAGTCCTCACCAGGTGAGACTTGAATTCATTGTGCTACCGGGGTGTCTGCTTCATTACAGGCTTGTTGCCTGGTAACAGCATTTACCTGTATAGGATCCAACAGATGTGATATATCTAAGGCTTCCCCCTTAAGGGTGCCTTCTTTAGCCAATAGATTGGCTAGATCATTTCCTTGTTTTTCAGGACCTAGGACCTTGGAATGACCCTTGGTCTTTTTCCAATAGATGGTAAGGCCATTTGATGTCACAAGATTATCAACCTTGCAAAACAATTTACCATGTTTCACTGGTTTATTATTGGATCGGAGCATATGGCTCCTTTTCCAACCCGGGAGGTATTCTACACAGGTATGGAGAGCATAACTAGAATCAGTTATAATGACAAATTCCTTAATGTTATGCTTGTCACCGCAAGGGAAAGTCACCTGTGTTCCTTTAAAAAAAAATATAAAAAATATAAGAACTTTGAATAATTTTCAGAGTGACACTGACAGTGTCACAGTTGTTTAGGCAGACAGGGTGCCTTTTTATCACTGCAAGGGGGAGTCCCTGTGTTCCTTTTAAAACAAATATAAAAAAAAATATAAGAAATTTGTTTGAATAATTTTCAGAGTGACACAGACACTGTCACAATTGTTTAGGCAGGCAGGCCAGTACCTCATTGCCACCGCAAGGGAGAGTCGCCTTTGTCCCCGTGTAAAATATTAAAATGTCATTTATTTCAATAATTTTCAAAGTGACACAAACAGTGTCACAGTTGTCATATGGGCAGGTTTTAAAATGGTAAAACTATAATACTTCACTACCTACCTATCTGTAATGGATTTGAGTCCTAGTGAGCAACCTGATGTTCCTCATCTTGTTACCAGCTGCAGTGACCCAGCAACCACCAACACCACAGTGCAGTTGCTTTCAAGCAGAGCTAGCAGCAGTAGGCGGGAAAGAAGAGTACTTTGATTAGTACTAGTCAGACTCGGCAGCAGCACTCCATACCAAAAACTAGAAAGAAGAAGGGAACTGCAGGTCGTCCTACGTCTAGTAGCAAGGTAGAGAGGTCCAGTTCCTCCTCTAAGACCATAAAGCAGCCGTCACCCATCTCTGGTCAGCTGTTTCGTGATGATCACCCCAGAACCACCTGCACAATGTCTAGTGCCACTGCCAGTTCCATCACCACCTCTGCTGCTGCTGGTTCTATAAACCTGGAGACATCTAGCATGTTGAACATGAACGCTTCTGGTCAGAAACAACAAGGCAGTATCAACGCTGGATTTTTATAGCAAACATCCATGTAAGCAGCCCAAACAGGAATTATTGGATTATTTTAAGAAAATTTCTCCTGCCACCACTGTCACTGACACTGAGAGCATATCTTCTCCAATAAAGGTTATTAAGGGAGATAGTTTACCATTTCCCAGTAGCCACCAGGCAGAAGAGGGAATTCAGCAGGTCTCCCCAAAATCTGTTACTGATTATTTTTCTTCCTGTCCAAACCTACAAGAGGTAGAAGAAGAAAATGAGTCACCAAGGCCTGCTAAGCTTGATTTTTCCACTGAGCTTGATTATTCCCCTGACCTTGATTTTTCCACTGTTGCCCATAGTACTCCAGCTAAAATTTTATCTTCCACTGAAAACTCACCACCTGCCTCTCCAGTTCTAAATAAGTCTCCCAGGCAGGTAGTTGCTGCTAGTGTCTCCATCACCAGTGTTACTCCATCCTCCTCTAATCCCAGCTCCAACATCCCTGCTGCCATCTTTGGGTCTTCTAGTACCCTTGTAAAGGTACATAGAAAAAAAAGTGAGGTTGTTCCAGCATGTGAAGATGAAGAAACTGTCACCTCAGTTTCTTCTTCTCCACCACCTTCAAGAGTCCTCCTTCGTTCCAAAGCGTGGGACCATTTTGTGACAGTTGACGATGGCCGGCTAGCTAGATGCAAATTTTGTGGCAGGGAAGTCAGCCGTGGGAGAGTGTTGGGTCATGAAACCACCTCCAAGATGAACCAACACCTGAACCACTACCACAAGTCAGTGTTGATGAGTGCAGAACGTGGCGGTACTATTACATATACCAGGGTCACACTCACCACCAGTAGGCAGGAGAAAGGGCAGGGGGATCATGCCACATCTAGTCCTACTAACAGCAGCAGACAGTCACAGCCTATCCCAAAATCAATAAGATTTTGGTGGGTTTCATTCCAAGGGGATGTGCAGACAGCAGTCCGGGTAAATTACACGCCTCATTGCACAGCTCTTAGCAGTTGGGAGTGCTACTTTTAATTTGGTGGACGGGGAGCACTTCCATCAACTTATATAGGCTGTCGCACCCCAATATAAAATTCCATCTCGCACCACATTTTGTAGAACTATAGTACCCTCACTGTACCGGTCATGTGTTGGGCTTTTGAAGGACCTGCTAGGAAAGGCTGTTGGCCAGTCAGTGCACTTTACCACTGACTTATGGAGTGCTCTGAGTGGGCAGCATGGCTTCCTGTCTTTGATGGAGCATTGGGGGCAGCCCAATTTGTTGCAAGACACACCGACAGCAACAACAAGTTCTGGTGCAGTAGCCAAGAAGGCAGGACACCTCTCTTTCTTCCTCCATGCTGAGGTAATGGATCAGCAGCACACCTCAGATAACATTCGCAAAGCACTGCAGAACATGGTAGTGCAGTGGCCAGGGGAGCAGTCAGGCACACAGGCACAAATGGGGTTTATGGTTATTGATGGTGCATCTAACATGATCAAGGCTCTCCGGGATGGCAAATTTGTGCGTGTGCGCTGCTCAGAGCATGTCCTGCATCTAGTAGTGAAGGCTGCTCTCGAGGATGGCCGTAACTCTGGAAGGTCGTCAGCACTTCTGGAGTCGTGCCGACAAATTGCTTTATGGTGACTTCCACTGGAGCGTCAAAGATAGCCAGCTCCTCAGGGAGGAACAGAAAAAGGCAGACCTCCCAGAGCACCGCCTAAAACAAGATGCTGGGACCAGGTGGAACTCCACCTTAGATATGCTAGAGCGTATCCTGGAGCAGAAAAAGGCAATGCACGCAATGTCATGTCACCATTTCATTGGCAATAACAGAACACTGGACAGGGCTGACTGGGCCCTGATGGAACAGGTAGTAACAGTCCTCACGCCTTTCCATGCTTTGACGGAACTTTTGAACAAAGAGAACGCTAGCCTGGCAGAAATCATTCCCCTTTTCACGTATCTCTCCTTAAAATTGGACTATTTCCTTGCACATAGGGAACGCTTGCCTGGGGCTGAGGGTAGTATACTTCCAGATGTTGCTGCCCTTCTAACGAGGCTGAAGAAGGAACTGACTCGGAGCATGGAAGAGCGCATGGACAATTGTCCCAAGTTAATGCTTGCCACAATTTGCTATCATCGAATCTAAGGCAAGATGGCACTTAGTTGAAATTCCCTCACTGCCTGGAGGGAACAATTGATAGCGAGGGTGCATGAGAGGCAAAGAAAAACTAGAATGCAGTCACAGGGGGTGGGAGAAGATTCCGAAGATGAGCTGGAGGAGTGTGGTGGTCTTCCAGGACCTATTAGTAGCAGTGCCAGTAGCACTTCATCTTGTTCCAGTGGAGCAGCTGCTGCTTTTTATGCTGAGACAATAGACGATTATGCTTCGGACAAAGGAAACAGCTCCCCATCAATAGAAAAAGTGCTGAGTTTGAGTTTAAGGCTTTCCTTGTGGAACCTTCTTTAGCCCTAAGTACAGATCTCAGGGCTGTGTGGCCTACATTGTCCCTGGTAGCCCAGGAGTTGCTTTCTTGCCGCCCAACCACTGTCCAGAGTGAGCGGGTATTTTCCGTAACAGAAAATATACTTAGCCCCCAGCGCTCTCAATTGGCCCCCCCACCTCATGGAGCAAATTACTTTAAGTCAACTTGCCAAAGTTGGGTTACCCTGCTCTCAGGTTCAATGCAGATTAGAAAAACAAAAAGGACTTCAGACATCTACAATCATCTATTATACATAATACGCTGAGCCAGCTTACCCAGCTCAAGAATTGTGCTGTATTTAGTGAGTCCTGCCTGCTCCAGTGTTCTGCAGTTTGCTACTGGCTACATCTCCAGTGTTGCTATCATCCTAAGTCTGCCTCGCACCAGTCAGTTCACTTTTGAAACATCACAAAGAAAATATCATGTGGCTAGAAGCTGCATTAACCATGTCGCAATGTCACATGAGAACCTTGAACTGTTTAAAAGTGCTAGGTTGTCATGTTGCATCTTTAAACGTTGCTATGTACTGGCCACAACTCCCAGCATACTTGCCTTGCTGTTAATTGGGATGAGCAGCATGCCTCAGTGGATAATATACTATTATATAATATAGGGAAGATCAGGATGCAGCAGTGGATCTTGTACTACTATATAATGCAATACTCAATACTAGACATACATACGGAGAATTGTGACATGCAGGCAGTGGATCTTGTACAAATATATGATATATAGGGAAGACTGACATGCCAGCGGTGGATTTAGTACTATTATAGATTACAAGGAATTGCAATATGCAGGCAATGGATCTTGTAATATGTGTAAGCTGTACTCTGCACACTGTGACAGGAACGGAGACCTTGTCATGATGATGGGCCAAATGCAATATCCATGGGGAAATGGCATCCCTGCCCTGATAGGAAACAGCCAGAGAGGGGGGCACAACGGGAATAACTGCGAGCTTGATGTTCTAAGAGAGACTGGAGGGATACTGGTGCAAACCACAGGAACATTAACAAATTGCCACTGCATTTAAAGGGGTCTTTTAATCCTAGAGTGATTTGCATCGCAATGCTAGTCCACATCCAAGGGTTTAAATCCGCAATAGCACCACATGTTACACAAACAGGGGCGATTCTGTAGTTGTCCTCGGTATCCTTTTGAAACATTGTCGCATTAAAAAGAGCTGGGCAATGCAAGGTAAGGATGCTGGGAGTTGTGGCCAGTACATAGAGACGTTTAAAGATGCGACATGACAACCTGCAAGACAAAAAGAAGGAAGGCGCTCCTGGTGCAATAACGTCAAAGGATCAATTATGACACCAACCCGTCACCGATTTAAAAAATGTACGCACAATCTGTTATGATCAGCCTGACACATATGTGACTGCTGATGCTCTCGCTAAGGGGGTTTGTTGACACTGTCCCCCCAACAGTGATGCTGGCAGGTTACTCCTCAAAACGACTCTCAGGTAGTACAAAATATGCAAAAAATAAAACCCGCAAAGAGGGCTCCTGATAGTGCCTGTTATCTCAACAATAAAATTGATACAGTTAAAATGGTACTCACAAGTGTGATGGTTGTGGAACGACTTATGCCCAAACACAACAAACCAGACTTACAGAGAGTTTAACCTGTCTCTGTTCAGGTGACACCAGACTGTAGTATATGCAGCTCATGGTTTTCATGTCGCTATTTTAAACACTGCGACATGCTTAATGCAGCTTCTAGCTGCACAGTATTTTCAAAAAGTTTTCCTTCTTCCTTCGAATTTAGCTACATCCATATTTCATCTACTTCATCCATAGTACCATAAGGCTAAATGCCCACCTTTTCCTGTTCCACCATCTTCATTTATACCCTGGAAATGGTTCCATTTATTTTTATTTATTTAATTTTCATATTTTATTGTATTTTTAAAGCATTTTAAATTTGGTAAATATTTCGGAATGTTGTCGACTTTCGTCCGAGTCGAACGGGTCTGATCCGAAATGCAGAGTCGACAAATGGCAAAAAAAATTGGTCTGAATTCTAATTTTAACAACATTTTTTGTTGTGTACAAATCTAGTGAACAATGCATTGCAGGGTTAATGTTCAGTACATTCATTCTTTGTACCACAATTTCAGTATATTTTCCTTAAATTTAACTTTTAGAGTCCCAGGTAGCCTTCTTTGTTATTTGTTGAACACATACACATATTTGAAAGGTGAATGTGAAGGAAAATGGCAAGAGAACAAAGCAAAGCAATTAATAAGATTGTAATTAATTAAATTTACTGAGTATCCCCAGTGCAGGTCTCATAACAAAAGACTAATTACATTTGTTCATTATGTGCATTACTAAGTATTGAGGTGAGGATAAATGTTTCTATTTTTCTATAGTAAACCAAGTGTGCCATAGGGGATAAAGAAAAAAAATTCCATCAGTGTCCATTGATTTTAAACCACTGAATGCTAAAACATTGCTTTTGCATTGAAGGAGTTAAAATCCCCATTTTTGATGGTGCAGTTAGTTTACTCCACATTTGCACCACTATATCAGTCTCGCATAGTAAAATATATCCCAATGTCTTGTGCAAAGGGGTTTACACACACACACACACACACATAGATACACACACAGGCACACAGATACACACACAGGCACAAACACAGACACACAAATAGACTCAGACAGAGGCAGACACACAAACACATAAACACACACAGACACAGAAACACACACAAACACACACAGACACACACAAAGAGATACACACACAGACACAAACACAGACACACAAACAGACACAGACAGAGGCAGACACACAAACACATAAACACACACAGACACATAAACACACACACACACACACACACTGCTTTAATGGAGTGTAATCTTTCCTCTATGGTACATTTGGTTTACCCCAGAATTGCTCCAATTTGCTATTCTACATAAAGCCCTCTGAAGCTGGTGTACTTTCAGATATTTTTCTCAAACCTATGTATTTCAACAGACCACCGTAAATTGCATTTCACAATCCTATTCTAGTAATAGAATTTTAAAACAAGTACAGAAGGAACCCAGTTAAATATTTTCTTTGCATTTTAAGTACAAAATAAATTGAATTTCTTAATATTTCATCCACCAAAAAATAGAAACTTTGGAACCCTACCAGAATAGTAGGCATGTAAACTCAATAGATCTTACTACAGTACAAATACAACTCTAGATGGACAGTAAGAATCAATAAGAAAGACAAATTATCACGGCATAAATCAGCTGCTTACTCAATATTACAAGAGGTTAATGTACCAGAAACCAGGATAATAGAAATGTGCACAATTATCGGAAATTCTTTTCCTTCTAATGGGGAATGTAAAGTAAAAGTAAATGTTCTTTATGTGCCTTCATGTCTGCTTCAGAGATGTATAAATCAGGCCAGCAAATAGACTGCATTATGTGTTCTGTTCTCCTTTTACAAATTAGAGACACAGTTGAAACAGAATTTTAAAAGTCATTCAAAACCACTTTGAAGTAACATATTCATGTTACTGGAAGATTATATCAAGTGACTTCTGCATTATTGGCTTCTGAGTTATTCTACCAGGCAACTCTTAGAGTGCCAGTGTATTATACAGCTCATTGTGATGCTTTTAAAGGGTTAAATATCAGCATACAGGTGATGTCTGATATACTAAGAAGAACTGTAATAATCTAGGGTATACAAATTGTACCACAGCATACAAATAAAAGTCTTTTAACCCCTTGAATGTTAGATGGGTCTCCAATACAGTGGAAATAAATAGGCTGGGTCCTCTACAAACTAAGGGGTTAAAATCCCCATTTAACCCCTTAGTGACAGCTGCGTTCGTACGCGGCTGTCACCTTAACGCCCGCCGAACATTTTTTTTTTTTTTTTCAAAGAAGTCCTGACTTCCGTGACTTACCAGGTACGTCCTCTGTCACTAAGTGACAGTTTCTGAGGGACGTACCTGGTAAGTCATCTGTCGTTAAGGGGTTAAATCAAGAAACTGGTGAATTTTTATTTATTTCCTATAGTGCATTTGGTTTGCCCCAGAATTACCCCAGCTCCTCTTACTACATCAGCCTCCCAGTGATTTTCCTTTTTTGTTTCTTAAATTTTGTAGTATGGGTATGGTACTATTAAAGGTGAACCTAACACAAAAGCTAAATATATTAAGTCTGCATAGGCCAGGAATAGGCAACCGGTTCCCCTCCTCCAGCTGGACTGCATTTCCCATCATTAGCTGGCTACCGCTCAACTGAGGATGACAGTAGTAGTTGCAGGAGGGCCATTGCCCTTTGAGAAAGTACGTAGTACAAGGCTGCCATTAGTCATAGAAGACAATTGCCTAAAGCACCAGATTTTTAGGGGCATCTCAGCTGTGCAGGACACACCAACACTCTGCTTTGTAAGAAAGAGACAAAGCAATCCTAGTTCCCTTGCACCAAATATTGATTGGTGATTTATAATGGAAACAAAAGGTATAAGTGCACTGGGATAACTAGTCAAGACCTTCTCCAAATCCTCTAGACTTGTTACAGGAGAATAGAATGATATAAAAAGAATATCTGTAGTAGTTGAATGAGATACACTCCCACCATACTCTGTCAATTATCAACATAAAACATCCTAGACAAGTGAAGCTACAAATAGGTGAATTCTCACAAATCACACCAAAAAGAGAAAACTGGATCTAAACCAGCTTACCAATATGTCTCACCAAGTGTATACCCAGTAGTATATATATATATATATATATATATATATATATATATATACTGAACCTGAAATGGTGTAGGACAGACAGCACATGGCAAAAAAATGAAGAAAGAAGAAGACTTTATTCAATTCATGTGTCAGCCAAACGTTTTCAGTCCCTGTGCTTGACTGAAAATGTTGGGCTGATACATTAATTGAATAAAGTCTTCCTCTTTCTTAATTTTTTGCCATGTGCTTTCTCTCCTGTACCATCTCATGTTCAGTATACTTGATGAGGAGGCCTTCATCCTGCAGTGAATCGACAATGGCTGCTGCTGCTGCTGCTGTATTATACAGCCTTTATCAAGATATACATGTGTATATATAGATATATATTTATAGTTAAGATTGTAGCCGTATAGCAAAATTATGACTTGTGAAGAAGTGTTTTTAAAAATAATTATATTAAATTCAAATACAAATAATGCTTTAAGGCAGGGTTGGGAAATTATTTGGGCCAGAGGGCCACATCTTAGTTTCAACTATTACTCCGTTTCAGTAAGACAAAATGTAAAGCAACACACACAACAATGAACAACACCTTATATATACCACTTAGTGGACATACAAATACAATTGTCATCTGTAAATCCTGGTTTTATACGGCCCTTGGGCACATTTTTTGACACACCTGATGAAGTCTGATAATAAGGTTGAAGGATACAGTCAGATAGCTTTTTCACTCAAATAAATTGTATTTTATATTTTTTAATATTTACACAATATAAATAATAATTTTATTCCTTTTTTGTAGGTTTAACTTTTTGTAATTTATAGTATCTTTGTAATATATTCACTGTCCCTAGAGTCAAAATATATCTAGAAATAATCAATTTAAAATATGAATTAAGTGTTTTATTTTGTATGATCATCTTCAGCCGTTGTCGATCCACTGCAGGATGAAGGCCTGCTCATCAAGACTCCAAGACTCCTATGCCTTTTCTTGCCAATGTGTAACAGCAAATTTGGTAATTCTATCTACCCATCTTGTCTTTGGTCTTCTTCTTGGATGTTTAGTATTGAGTGGAATCCATTTCAAAATGTGTTTGGTCCAACTACCATCAGGTCATCTTCTTATGTGGCCTGCCCATTTCCATTTCGGGCACTTTACTCTTTCAGTGATGTCATGGACCTTTGTTTGATGAAGAATCCATGCATATGTTTTTCTGTCTCTTCTTGTTATGTTTAGAATGTGCAGCTCTGTACTTCTCTAAGTAACCTTAAGTTTTTGTATGACTTTAGCATTCAGTGTCCATGTTTCACAGCCATGCGTAAGAACTGAAAGGACACATTAGTCGAAAATCTTTCGCTTGATGCAGAGTGATAAATTTGTCTTAAAGACAATATTATTCAATTTTCCAAATGCATGCCATCCCAGTAGTTAAATTTTCCTCATTATGTTTCCATCTGTTGACATTTCCTGTTCAAGATAAACTTATGCGTCAACTTCTAGTTTTCCATCTACTGTTATTTTCCTTGGTATGGTAAATTTGTTAAACATGACTTGCATTTTGTTTATACTCCTCTTCAGAACAACATTTTTGCTTTCCTGTTGTAGATCGTCAATGCGTTCTTGGAGTTCTTCAAGACTACTGGCAAAGACAGTGATATTGTCTGGAAAACGTAAGTAGATATGTGTAGTCTTCATTGATTTAAAGTTCTATTTGGTCCCAATTCAGTTTGCACAAGATTTCTTCTAAACAGACAGAAAATAGCTTGGGGGGGATTTTGTCTCCTTGTCGGACTCCTTTCTCTATGTTGATCTGGACTCATTGTTTACCTGTATTGATGCTGTTGCACTTTCATATATTGATTGGAGGATATTGATGTAAGCTCCTCTAATCCTTGGTTAATCATGGCATTGATTATTGATTGTTTTTTCACTGAGTCAAAGGCATTTTCTTAGTCAATGAATGCTAAGTATAATGGAAGGTTGTATTCATTATATAACTCTATAACATGTTGCACTGTCTGGCTATGGTCCATTGTACTGAAACCGCTCCTGAAGCCTGCTTGTTAAGTATTGTGTCCATTCTTCTTGAAAGTACCTTTGTGAAAACCTTGCAGACCACTGGAAATAGGCTTATTGGTAGGTAGCTTTTTTAGATTTGCCATAGCACCTTTTTTGTGCAGTAGGATGACTTCTGTATTTTTTTTCATGTTTCAGGCACTTTGCCGATTAGTATGCATTTTGAAAATAGTGTAGCAGGGGTTTTGAAAAGGTTGGCCTCTGGCTTTCACCATTTCAATAGTAACTTTATCAGGTCCAGCTGCTCTGCCATCTTTAGTTGATTGTATTTCAACTTCTACGTCTTCTACAATAACCTGTGGCACAACTTGAGCTTCTTGCACTGCATTCAGTTGTTGTCCTTCATCCTCATAAAGATTTGACTAAAATTCTTCCACTCGTTTTCCTATTTGTTGTTGAGTAAAGATGAGCGAGCACCCCGATGCTCGGGTGCTCGGGTGCTCTGACCGAGCACCCCCTGATGCTCGAGTGCTCGGCCGAGCACCCGAGCCCCATTCAAATGAATGGGAGCACTCGAGCATTAAACCAGGCACCCCCTGCTCTGATGAGCGGAGGGTGCCTGGTCAATGTCCCCCTTCATCTCCGCTATGCCCCTCTTCCACAATGTCCCCCTTCATCTCCTATGCCATAGCGGAGATGAAGGGGGACATTGTGGAAGAGGGGCATAGCGGAGATGAAGGGGGACATTGTGGAAGAGGGGCATAGACTCTATGCCCCTCTTCCACAATGTCCCCCTTCATCTCCGCTATGCCCCTCTTCCACAATGTCCCCCTTCATCTCCTCTATGGCATAGGAGATGAAGGGGGACATTGTGGAAGAGGGGCATAGCGGAGATGAAGGGGCACATTGTGGAAGACGGGCATAGCGGAGATGAAGGGGGACATTGTGGAAGAGGGGCATAGAGTCTATGCCCCTCTTCCATAATGTCCCCCTTCATCTCCGCAATGCCCCCTTCATCTCCGCAATGCCCCCGTACCTCCATTCCCTGGTGGTCCAGCGGAGCGTCTTCGGATCTGTGCCTCTTCCGGCACAGATCCTCTTCACCCGAGCATGTCGGGCGAGCACATGGCGGTACTCGTACGAGTACCGCCATGTGCAGAGCAGAGCGATGCTCGAGCCGATCCGAGCATCGGCCGAGCACGCTCGCTCAACACTATTGTTGAGTTTTTGCTGTTGTACCTTCTTCAAGATTCAATGCAAACATTTGGTTCTCATGTGTGGCCATCTTTCGTTTTGGTTTCTTTAACCCTTGATTTTCTTCCAGTGTCCTTTTGACGAGTTCAACATTGAGCTTATGCATTTTTTTCTTTTATGCACTTCCTTACGGTCTTTTCTGTATATATACTACCCTGTTTCTAATATTACCGTTTTTCCACACTTTTTCATCATGGCAACTGTTTCTTTTGATATTCAGATTGTTTTTTCTTGTTTTACAGTAGGTGCAAGGGCATAGGCAGTGTCTACAATAGTCTCAATAACTTTTTCATTGTGGGTTGAAAGGTCTGTGTCTGGAAGGTCTTCCAGCACAACGAAGCAATTAGACAGTGCTAACTTAAAATTTGTATGCTTTTTCAATAGATGGCATGTTTCTTTCTTTTCTTTCTTTCTTTCTTTCTTTCTTTCTTTCTTTCTTTCTTTCTTTCTTTCAGTTTTGTTCTTGTTTTATTGATATCCAAGAAACTGAATAGATACAGTGTATATACAAGTCCAGCTGGATTGCACAATTGTCACATATCATGCAAGTAAAGGAGGAAAGCCAAAATACAAAATCAGAACCCGAGGAGCTTATTCTCTCAGAAAAATAAGACATTGAACTCATACAGCTGAAAAGGGGACCCAATTCTATACCAATTCTTGCACTGAAACATCTCATTATAAATTTGTAGAGGTAACTGTTCGGTTTGTAGAGAAATAACAAGTCATCTTAAAATTCTTCAACTTCATTATCACTGTGATTACTTTTAGGGGAATAAATCAGAATGTTTTGAAGAATATAGTAACTGTTTACTCTGATAGTACAGGAAGTAATTCTTGCAGAAATACTTTATACTTTTACAACTTAGTCTGTCAGTCTTTTGTTAATCAAGAATCCATTCCTCTATATTGTCCGTTGTTTGTTCAATTATAGTTTAGCCAGTGTTCTAATTTTACAAAATCTTCGTCTTTTTTATGTGTCTTACAGAAGCCGATATTGTCCCAATTGGTGTTATTTTGTTCTTGCACTAGTTCCTGTAAGCGTGAAACCATACACATAGATTGAATGTTAAGTTTCCCAATGTCTAAAGACCAAAGGCAACCTAATAGAACCCAGTAATTATTAGCACCCTCTCCCCTCTCCCTTTGAGCTGGTCTTCCCGCTTCTATAGCAAGTAGCTCACAAGCCTCTGGGGAATGAGAGCCATTGTGTTTGTTGTGAAACCACACTGGTCCAGTGTGGCTTGGCAGATTTTGAATAGATTTAGTTTGGTGTCTTAACTTTAATCTGTCTACCTAGGGTGATCCTGCCAGGAGTAAATGTTCTTGACTTCACTGACACACACAAACACTCTCGCCACAATAAGGCATTGACCCATGGGAGTTTTTACATTATATAACAATTATTATATGTAAATACTTTCCAGGGACTATTTAAGATCCAATAGCTTTTTAAGATCTCACGGTGGTTACTCCCTTGATTAAAGAAAAAAATAGTGAGATGTATTATCTAATGAACATTTCTTCTTTATCAGTTTGTACTGAAATGGGAAATGGCATTCTTTTTTGCATATTCTTGTAGACTTGGTAAGTGATAACACTCATACACTTAATGATTAACAGGATTAGTATTATCAGTATCATTGTCATTTTTTTTCTCATGTTTATCAATAAAAATTGTATTATGCTTGATATTTGATATTTTCAACAGCTAACGTGATGCACAATCATTTAGCTGAACCGTTTTGAGCAAGGGATTTATAAAACATTTATATCAGGGTTTATTGAAATATCTTGAATCTAGACAGCATCTATAATTTTGATACCCCTTCTTGGATTCCAGTATCACCAAAGAACAATCATCATTAGTGATGACCACATTTTTAATGCAAATGTTTTAGGGTTTGAACAGAATGTTTGCAATGGCTACCATGGTACATGCTTCAACTGCTGAAAGTGGTAGTCACAATTTTCTTTTCCATCTGATGAGATATATTCCTTTGCAGTCTAGAATCTTGATGGCTTTCCCCATTACTTTAATGCATTGCTTGTTGACCTTTGCATTGTGAGAAATATGTCCTTTTCTAGCTGTTGTTGTCATCAAGAAAACATTAAGTCTATATTCCACCTCTAGATTTTTGTGACCTAATTTCATTATTTCCATTTGTAACATGTTAGAGCTATTTTTCATAAATCATTATTCATTTGATTTACCCTCCATAAAAATTTGCATCATCTACAAAAAGGCATACCTTCCCACAAAGATTGTATAAAATATCACAAAATAATATATTAATTAGAATAGGACTAAGCAACACACCCTGAGGCTGTCCACAATTAAACTGTACTTCTTCTGAATGTATTACATTGCTTATGATACTCTGAAACCTATATGTCAGGGACTTCCTTCCAAGTCAACTGCTATGTCAATGGCAAACAATAACAGATAGAAAGGAAATATGTGTGTACATGCGTAACTGTTTTTTTTGTTTGTTTGTTTTTTTGGGCGGGTGGAAGGACTGTGCAAAAATGAACAAATACAAATATTCCCCACCAATGAAATAACTAGCCAACGGAATAGGAAAAATGGACAAACAGTATCCCATTGAAATCAAAACCTTGTAGTAAAGTATATATTAATATACAGTGATGTCACTTGCAACATATAAATCAATGTCTTATAATAGATACTTCATAGAAAATGATATATTTTTGTCTCTCGCAGATTTCACTTTGATATCTGAAGTAGTGGTGGATGAAAAGTGTGAAAATTTTCCAGCAAAAAAATTTCACGAAAACGTGACGATTTTTTGCTTTTCCCGTGAAAAATGTTGCCTTTTCGCCTATGCAAAAGTTTCCTCCTTTTCGCCTATTTTAACAAATTTTCCACCTATGTTAACAAATTTTTTGCCTATTTTACCACATTTTTCACCTATATTTTCTGTAGGTACTACATTTCCCACTGTAATAGTAATTCTTCTGAGGGCTGAAGTTTAGAAATAAGTGGCTCAAAGTCAAAGTTTTTGCTTGAAAAAATGTGTAAGCATGCAGAATGCATTTGTCCTTTGTCCACAACACTTTCTTGCTTAAGTGACACTAGAACATATTCATGAAGATATCAAGTAATAAAAAAAAATAAAGTACAACCTACAATGTGGTAGATATGCATTTTAGTGGTGGTGTTGGGGGACTGGCATGGTGTGAATTGTGTTTGTATTTTTACCATTGTCATACTCTATCCTCCTTCTCAGATTATTGACACACATTACTTATCGGTCATAGCAGTGGTCCCATCTGTCCTCCACCTCCTCATCTGTGCTGCTGTTAATATATTTGTCCTGGCTTTGTCTGTCATGTGTGGTTTCTGCTACTACTACTGGAGCTAGACGTTGATGTAATTCTACTGCTACTACTACTAGGTGTCAAAGGTGCAGCACTTACAGCAGCAGCGCCAGAGGTAATTGTCATATCTAACACTGTGAATGTTAACCTGTGTTGCTGTTGCTGGGTACTCAAAACAGATTTGTGTGGCTGAGTGGGACTTGGACTTTGAAGAGGCGATGATGCCGATGATGACTGATAGGGTGACTGTGTGCTTTTTGACATCTGTGCTTGTCCAGAGTCAGACTTTCCAGTTGCTTTCAGTTTATAGACAGGCACAGTGCTCCTTAAAAGTGGTGGAAGATGCAGCCTTTGACTTTCTGCTAACCTTACAGCCCTGTCATCATCCTCACTCTCAATTTCATCTGTATCTGAACAAGAGAAGGATGCTTGAGATATATATTATAGATCAGCATCATCATCAGTCATCATTAGGTCATCCTCAGCAGCAGCAGCATAACCTGACAGGTCTTGCCCACTACTACCCTTATATTCCTCTATGCTTTTGGAGATCTCAAACAATTTCTTTTTACTTTTACTATAACAAAATTCACTACTAATTTGAGGACATGTGTTTTGGTGTCTCACTGTCTGATGCAGCAGGCGGTTCAGCTGCTACACCTTCCTCTATTACACTGTTGCCAGCATCATCAACACCTGAATGTGACTTGTTGTCATCTTCAGTGTTCTTCTTATATGGTTCTATATTTCTACTGGCACTGGTGGTGCTGGACCTAGTTTTTCTGGGACCTTGACAAAGTGCATCCTCCCTTGGAGTAGAGGGATCATCATCATTGATTGCACATGCTGCAGCAACCATTGCTGCAGTCAGTTTTTGAACTACTACTTTATTTTCAAGTCCCTGCACTGCTTCACCCCTCCCCCTTCCCCTTGTGCATTTGCTGGACATTACACAATTACACTGCTTTTTTTTACTGTACAGTACTCAAGACAACTGATGCAGCTGTATGATGCCTTGCCTAAGCCCAGTCAGCTGTCTGCCACTTTTACCTAAGATATTTCATTTTTTATTTTTATTTTTTATTTTTTTTTATTTATTTATTTATTTTTAAAGTTGTTCACCCTGTTGTCTTATCAGAGTCTGTCCAAAAAAAAATTATAACTGAAAAACAAAATCAACAATGTATTTCTCCAGACTTTCCCACCCAGCACAGGGACAATAACAGCAAGATCAGAAAACAAATAGGTCCCTAGCTGCCTGTGTCTTACCAGTCAGTCACATGGAATTTTGGAGTATTTGGGGTTCCTCCCTTCTTATCAACTAGAGTGCCCCCAGACTCCCCTAATACAGAGAACTAATGTCATACCTAAATGACTCCCTAAACTAAGCTTCAATTCCCCTTTAATTGCCTATCTCCTGTAGCTCAAAAACATGCTGCTCTCTCCTCTCACAAACACAGAATGGCTGCTGTGAGAGCCTGATAGCCTTTTACCTAGCGACAGAAAACTTTCATGTGGTGTAGAAATATTTTTCTTCCCAGAAAAGGTGGGAAAAAGAAAAAAAATTGCACTTTTCGCGGGAATTTTTTCGCCATGCGGAAAGTGCCATTATTCGCAGATATCAGTTTGAGGCAAAAATTTTCGTCCATCCCATGTGTGCACTTTTCTTCATTTGAAGTACACGCAATCCAGCTCTATTACCCCCTGTCTATGCGCGTGGCTGTAATATACAGGCCACCTACTAACTCCTCTTCTCCTTCAAACTTTCTCTCAGATTTTGAATCCTGGCTCTCCTTCTTTCTCTCCACTGACAATCCTGTCCTTATTCTGGGTGATTTTAACTGTCATATTGACAACCCCTCTGTCCCCTGGGCTTCCTGTCTTCTAGATCTAACCGCTTCCCTTGATCTCCAGCAGTGGACCGACAGTGCCACTCACAAAGCTGGTCACTGCCTCGATCTTGTTTTTACTAAGGGTCTGGACCTTTCCTCTCTCACAGTTTCCCCATTCCCTCTATCAGACCACCATCTTATATCCTTCTCTCTTTCTCACACTGCCCCTTCCCCCATCCCTCCCACCAACAGATTTATAAGGGATACCCGCTCACTTGATCTTGCTGGGATGAGCGCCTCACTTAACTCTAATCTTTCCTCTTTGCTAGCCATCTCTGACACAGACATTCTAGTTAACTCCTACAACTCCATTCTATCCTCTGCTATTGATTCCTTTGCCCCACTGAAACCACAACGGAGCCGTCAAGTCAATCCACGACCCTGGCTCAACTCCCACACCCGCTTCCTACGCTCCTGCACTCGTTCTGCTGAACGCCTTTGGAGGAAATCTCGCTCACATGCAGATTTCATCCACTTCAAATTTATGCTGTCCTGTCTGCATTCTGCTTTATCAAAAGCTAAACAAGAATACTACACCATACTAATCCACAACAATAAATCAAACCTGCGCCGTCTCTTTGCGGTCTTTGACTCCTTGCTCCATCCTTCCACTGCTTCCTCTCACCCCATACATTCACCTCAAGCTTTTGCAGATCACTTCAAGCACAAGGTGGAATCTATTCAAAAACAGATTCCTACTATTCCATCTGCCTCCGAACTCTCTCTCCCCAAACCCCCCTCATCATACTTTGATAGTTTTACCCCAATAACAGAGGAAGAAGTTTCTCAACTTCTCCTATCTACCCACCTCACTACCTGCTCCTTGGACCCTTTGCCCTCCCACTTACTCAAACCACTTGCACCAGTCCTTACACCTATATTAACACACATCTTCAACACTTCTTTCTCCACAGGCACCTTCCCTTCTTCCTTCAAACAGGCCCAAATTAAACCCCTGCTCAAAAAGACTAACCTCGACCCCTCCTGTCTCTCTAACTATCGACCTGTCTCCCTTCTGCCACTTACCTCAAAACTCCTAGAACGCCTGGTCTTCTCCCAAATAACCAAATTCCTCAACTCTAACTGTCTTTTGGATCCGATGCAGTCTGGTTTCCGGTGCGGTCATTCAACTGAGACCGCTCTCTGCAGGGTGGCTAATGATCTCCAGACTGCAAAAGCCAAAGGACAGTTTTCAATACTTATACTACTCGATTTATCCTCTGCCTTTGACACAGTTAACCATTCTCTGCTTGCTCAAATTCTCCACAGTCTTGGTTTCCGAAATCAAGCTGCTTCATGGCTCTCCTCCTATCTCTCACAACGTTCCTTTTTTGTGTCCTCTAACAATAACACCTCCTCCACGGTCCCTCTGTCTGTGGGGGTGCCTCAAGGCTCCGTTCTGGGTCCTCTGCTTTTCTCACTGTACACTCTTTCATTGGGTGAACTTATTAGTTCATTTGGCTTTAAATACCATCTATATGCTGACGATACCCAAATTTACATCTCCACTCCTGATCTTTCACCACAAATCCAGCTGCAAATTTCAGACTGCCTCTTGGCCATTTCCTCCTGGATGGCACAGCGTCAGCTGAAGATTAACATGGCCAAAACCGAACTGCTAATCTTCCCACCAAGACCTTGCCGAACCCCTAGCTTCACCATTACAGTTGATGGAATTGATATTGATCCGGTCAGCTCAGCACGCTGCCTTGGGGCCATATTTGATTCCTCTCTTTCCT
Organism: Rhinophrynus dorsalis; assembly: GCA_037306005.1. Taxonomy (NCBI): domain Eukaryota; kingdom Metazoa; phylum Chordata; class Amphibia; order Anura; family Rhinophrynidae; genus Rhinophrynus; species Rhinophrynus dorsalis. The sequence goes on along the minus strand of CM074720.1, from coordinate 322,775,258 downwards.
TCTCCCCTCACATTAACTCTGTGGCTAGATCATCTCGCTTCTTTCTCCGTAACATTGCTAAAATCCGCCCGTTCCTCTCCCAACAAACTACTAAAACTCTTATACGTGCCCTCATTCTGTCCCGCTTAGACTATTGCAATATCCTACTAACTGGCCTCCCTGCTACTCATCTTTCACCTATGCAATCTGTTTTAAACTCAGCTGCACGAATCACCACACTCTCCCCAAAAACTGAACCTGCCCACATAATTCTCAGACATCTGTCATGGCTCCCAGTTCAGCAGCGCATCAATTACAAAGTCCTTCTTCTCACCTTTAACGCTCTCCACACTGCTACCCCTCCTTACATCTCTTCCCTCATCTCCTATTATGTTCCTGGCCGCCTCCTTCGCTCAGCACACAATGCATTTCTTGTTGCACCATCCACACCCTCTGCCCTCTCCCGTCTCAAACCTTTCTCGCTTTCTGCTCCATACCTATGGAACTCCATACCCCTCTCCTTACGCCTAGAAAAATCCCCCTCTGTCTTTAAGTCTACCCTGAAGTCTTATCTTCTGGAGCACTAGGACCATGCACTGCCTTTGGCCAAACTCAGCACTTGTAATCTCAGCAGTTAACACCCTCTTACCCCATTGTATGTCTCCCTTTATCCATTTAGACTGTAAGCTCCTTGGGGCAGGGAATTCTCTCCCATTGTTTCTATGAATGTCGCACTTATTTCATCCCCTCTTATTTATTGTAACATATGTCTATTGTAAGGCGCTGCATACACTGTGTGGCGCCATATAAATAAAGATACATACATACATACATCCCAGTCTGAATGATATTCCCAGGACAGAGTGGTATTTCAGCCTATATTGTCTTAAATGTTTTATGTCGACTATCCCATTGAATAATTCATATGAGGGATATCAAGAAGATCTTCATTTGTTATACCAAACAATGCATTCCCATCCATGGATTTATCATCATATTCGAATAATAATATTTGCGTGGCAAGATCTTTCTTTTCTAACACATTATGGTTTAGAACCAGTGCGAGTTGTTTCTGGAGGTTCTTTTGGCATAGGCAATTACATTCCATTACCTAGAAGACTTCATTAGCTGACCTCCAGAGATTGAAAGAACTCTGTACTTTAACATCTCAAACATTTCACAGCTGTTGTTCCATACTACGAGAATAAGCTTTCTATTCTCACTTTGGCTCCTGAATGGCCAATTTCAGCTCTGGCAGCTTGAGGCTATACAAGTATTTTTTAATTTATTTATTTATTCATTTATTTATTTAGCAGAAAGGGCAAAATTCTCAGTGGGAATCAAGACACCTTTAATACACACAACAGCTTCTGATTTCTTTCTGCGGAGCTTTTAACACATTCAGTGCTAGAGGGCTCTCAGAGCTTTACAAGAGTTACTTTTGAAATGTCGTGCTGCTTATAGCGCTCGTCAGAATGGTGACTTAAAATTGTTGCCTGTGCAAAAAGTGCACATTTAAAATGTTGCCTTTAAAACCATAGCCTGACTCTAACCTAGCAACTAAGTCTAACCCAAGAACAAAAAACACCCACCAAACCTATAGAGACAGAATCTAAGGTAACCTATCTACCCCCAGACACTGACCCTAACCTAACAGAAAATAAGCTAACCTAACAGAGACAGATCATAAGCTATCCTAACTATTACTAACCTAGCAACCTAACCTAACAGATACACCCCCAAAACAAACAAACACTGACTTTATCATAACCTAGTCTAACCTAACAGATAGTAACCTAACCTACCAGATATTTACCTGGTGGCTTTCTGAAAGGTGACATATTGCAGGTGCCATTTTGATGCCTGTGACATTGTGTGCATGCCATAAAAATGCTTGCCATGAAGCATCAGCATTTGAAATGGAGAGCACTTTGTCATGTCTTGCACACTTTTTTTTAGCTTTCAAGGGCTCAAAAGACACATTAAAATCAATGGGCATTTTTGAAAAAACACTATGTTCAAGTTGCTTAAATCAGCCTTGTACACATTTTTACTTCTGGAAACATGCCACATAAAGGTTCAAAACCATCCATCAACCGTATACCCTTATTTTCCAAATAAGTTAACAGTTTTAGAAATATTTGATTTATTAGTTGAAAATCTAATCTCAGTTGAGCTTTGGTCTCTTTGCTAAGCCTTTTCACCCCTGAGTGATAAACATATTTTTATACTTTTATTGCAGTCAATGCAGTATTTCAGGCATTTTTTCATTTTTCTATAAATAGTCCACACATTATACATCTATTTTTCAGCAGACCCTACACTTTCTAATCATACAATTGGTTTGTGGATACTCTCTAACATGGCTGAGGAAATATATCCAGAAAGCAAAACAATATGTTTTTATTGAAATTCAAAGTGAATGGCAATTTACTGCCAGTGTATTTTTTCTAAATTTCAATAGACAATACTTATGCTTCTATGTTTAGTACTAACTCACCTTTCTAAAAGTCCAAAACTTGGGGTTTTAGTCCTAGGCTTTCCTGTAAAAATCAGCTGTTGAAAAACTGGGAAAAAAAAACAAACCATAATTTTCTTTTTTTTTTTTTTCTTTTTTTTTTTTCATTTTACATCATTCTGCCTTTCAGGGAAAAAAAGAAAACAGGAAACCTTGCAATGCTCAAGAGACAAAACAAAATGTGTTTAACACTTCTAAAAGACTATGGAATAGTCCTAGAGAGTAACACTATACAAACTGATACAAACACTAGTTTGAGATGTATAGTCCTTCGAGAATATTCCAAATGTCCGCATATATTCTTCTGTGGCTTGCAAAGAAATAGGGTTTGGCTCATTGTACAGAAGACAAATAAAAAGAGAAGATCCACGCAGAAAATAATTTCTAAGCGTAGTAGGTCGTTGTGCTGTTGCCAACTCCATCACTAGGCTTATACCCATAGCGTGACCCAGATTGGCCCTATAACAGCATTGTTCCAGTCACCGAGGGAGTGCCAGGGGACCTGGAGGAGAGAATATTCACTTGGACTTATACCCATAGCATGAGCCAGACTGGCCCTATAACAGCATTGTTCCAGTCACCAAGGAAATGCCGGGGGACCTGGAGGAGAGACACATGGAAATAACCTAACTGGGGTTTATACCAGGAGAGTCATTATGAACTAGAGGTGATCTATCTAAGCCTCTATTAAATGTGAGTAACATGCTTTGAGCACCGGGTGATGGTATTGGTATACATAATGCAGGGGATGCCAGAGGTACTAGACCTTAACTATTATTCTTTTTTTAAATAAAAATGTATGAAGAAATGGCAGAGCACACATACTATTTTGGAAAGTAGACAACCTACCACATCAAATGGGGGGGGGGGGGTAGTATGGTTTTCTACCCCTAGGTTCCCAGAACGTTGCAGTATAGGACAAATAGGGCTTTTTTATTTTCCCCATTTCAAAGATACTGTTATATTTGAAAACATGGAATTTTCCACTATGTTCAGTTCCTACTGCCAGATCGAGACAAATGGTACCCATTAGTATGTGCTGACATACTGTAGTGGGTGCAACAAGGAAAATACTACGTGGACCATATATACATTTTTGTTTCTGTTTTAATACACCATATTAAATGTCAGCAACAATAAAATAAGATTGGCATATATCTGGTTTGAAAAAGGAACATCTCCTTTATCAAATTAAGGTACTCTAGTTCTACTAGGATATCATTTGGCCCACTCATACTCTCCAACAGAAATGTCATAAATATTTATGCATGTTCATGTGTACATTATTATAGATTACCCTTAAATGAGAGGTCTCCCATTTTTCATAAAAGGGCACCCTATGCAAGTTCACAGTCTAGTTCATTATGTTTATGATGGGCAATCTCTGATCAGCTCTCATTTACATACTGAAGACTCCCCTCTTTCAGACAAGGATAGACTCATTTTTTAGACACAAGGGTAGATGAAATCTGAGCTATTTTACTGTTACTTCCTCCCACCCACTCCTTCAGCACCAAGTTACAATAGAGAACTGAAAGCTGCTGGTTTAAGTCTCTGTCCCCTATATTAACATACCTGGGAATTTCTTAGCTTGGAGCCCTGTGATGCTGATAAGGTGAGAGAAATGATGCGACTTGCGTCATAAAATGGACAGGGCTTAACCACTAGTGGGGGGGTGGGACTTAAAAAAAAAATAGCTAAAATAGCCTGGGGAAGGAGGAGAAGAGGCCGGGGAGTGGGAGGAGCTCAGTAGGAGGAGCCAATGAGGGCAGAGTTTCATCAGAAACTCCCCACATCCAGAGATTCATACTCTGCCCCGGAGACCCGGGAATTCAGAGTCAAAACCAGAGTCTCCGGGCAAAACCGGAGAGTTCCCAGCTATGGGTATTAAGCGCTTTGCTGCTGTATTAAAGGGGACATGGCGATTGACAGCTTTTGCATACATATGAATCAAGAAAACATACCAATTTTTTAATTTCATTGTACCATCAATCAACCAAATTTAACTGTACTGTAAATGTGGCTTTTAATGCTTTGAAGGATAGAATGGTATACAATATGTTGTACACCAATATGTTATTAACACTTTGAGTGCCATAGGTGTGTGCAATGCATTACAAAGCAATTTTGCACACACCCTGCACTCAAAGGGTTAAAGAGATTCAAAACCATTATTCGAGTAACCAAAAATAGAACTTTATTAATATTAAAAAATTTTTCATCTATCTAACTTGGAGTAGGCAACATTTGGCTATAGGCTATTGGGGACTACAAGTGCCATCATCCCCAACCAGTAGTTTAGTGTAGTGGAACCCCCTACCTACCCAAAACATACCATCATACTTCTCAGGGTGACACTTTGTGCTGAATGCAGTAGGAAATTATTTGGTGTTGAAAGATTTTAGTATCTTTGAAGTGACTGAAGTGTAAAAAAATGCACTTTGTTTTTCTGGTACAGTATTTCAATTCATACCAGTGGTGTGCCATTTTTCTCAGAACAGCAGTAGCTAATAAATGCAGTCTGGAACTGCACAGTTTTCATAGCTTTCTACACCTTTGCAGAGCTCCAACTTCTGGACATATTTGTACACACCAAGATAGGGGTAGAAAAAAAGACTTCGCCCATGTGGAGAATCGTCTTTTCTTAACCCTTTGAGCGCCAGACTGGTATCCACCACATACGCTGCAATTTGTTGGATACCTCTCTGGCAGTCAGTGGGTTGCATTTTATTAAAAGTCAGACCTCGTGGTGGGGCATTACACCCTCTCCTGATGCCCCTCAGCTACTGATCTCAAAGATTTGGCTGAGAGAACTAGGAGATCAGTAGCTGAGGGGCATCCGGAGGGGCCCTGATGCCCCACCACGAGATCTGATTTTTTTGTTGTTGATGTGTATCCATTTTGGCTGTTGGGGCATGGGGTTTCAGAATATATATGATATTAGTAAAAATGAAAAGCTATAATATAGCTTGAGTGCGACAAGGGTATGGAATGCATTGCAAAGCAATATGTTCTGTATCCCTCCGGCGCTCAAAGGGTTAAACAAATCTAAAAATTGATGAACATCTGACCAGCCTCCTGGATACAAAAAATTCACAAGAATCTGGCACTGAAAAGGTTGAATGCTAGAGGGGTCTCCAGTGCATTGTTCTGCAATGCACTGGTGACCTCTGTCGCATTCTAGGGGGATGTATGCACTATGGATCGATAAAGAGGTGATATAGAGGAGATAACTCCTCCAGTCATATCACTTCTAAGGGTCCTTGCTATTCTATGGAGTCTATACACTATGTCAATCTCTCCAGCTTGAGAAAACTTAGGGTTCAATCCAATTACCACTGGTAAAACAGAACTGTACATATGCAGCGGTACCATTCAATTCAATACAATTGCCCTCTCAACAGGAATGACAATGAGCATCGGCCCACAAAACTTAACTTGTTTTTTTTATTCCCAGTACTCACGCTAAATATCCCAAGAAAACAGAACATCAAAAGAAACCAGGTAACACTCAATGTTTGACACACTGTCAAACACTGAGTGTGCGCTAAAAGACACAGTCCCCTTCCCAAACACTAACCCTATCCTTGGTGCTACACTACCTTTAACATTAACAATAAACTTTACATATACTAGCTCTAATACTATCCTATCACTCATACCTGGGACACTTGCCTGTAATCCTGATGTTCAACAGGTTCTTCTGCACCCTGATCTTCCTCTTTCCTTCTTCTTCTGTAAGAGTCTATCTTCTTTCTTCATCTGTCATCATTTTCCTCATCCATGCTCTTCTCTCTTTTTATGTCATAAACATAGTTATTAACATCCAGAAATCCATGCAGGTTCTGCTGGCGCCGCCTGCAGTGGCGTAAGAAGAATAGAAGATAAAGCTCCCCTCCTGATACCTTTTGTGCCATTCCATGATACCAGCTAAGGGAAATTTGCAAAGGGCTGCCTTTTAAACGGCCAATCCCTGTTCAAATTTTCATACCACACTCCTTTTAGCTGGGATGTGGGGTTTATCAGGACACGGAACATGCCCTGCATTAACCACACCTCTCAGCAAATCAGCTTCTAGCTTGAGGAAGGAAGACCCAAGCTAGAAGCTGATTTGCTGGGAGGAGAGGTTACTGAAGGGCACAAAAATGCCCTGCGTAACTCAGCATCCCAGGGAATGGGAGAGCAGGAAAAAAATTTGAGCAGGGACTGGCCATATAAAAGACAGCCCCTGTCCAAACCTCCCTCAGTTGGCATCAGGGAATGGCGTGAAAGTTATCAGGAGGGGGTCTTTTTCTTCTGTTCTACTTCCACTACCATCACCACTTCTGTTGGCAGCAGCGGAACCTGCATGAATTTCTGGATTTTAATAACTTTTTTTACAGACTGCAACATGTTTATGGTATAAGAAGACAGCAGAACACAGATGAAGAAGACAATGACAGATGAAGAAAAGAAGATAGAAGCTTACAGAAGAAGGAAAGATGAAAACAAGGGGGCAGGGTAAGTGTGTAATGTTCATGGGTTGGTGTTATCTTTGGGTTGATTAACACTTTGAGTGCCAGTGCAGTACTCAACACAGTGCAATGCATTGCATACCCCATTGGTACTCAAGGGATTAATTATTTTTCGGTACACTCATACTTTTGGATCCTTGGACCCTACTTTAGCATTTTGCATTTTTTTTCTTATCTTTTTTTACACTTCACTTACAAATAGGTGGTTAGGCACATGTGTTAGGGGACTCATATCAAAATATTTTAGCTGTTAATTATTGTTGATACAAGTGAGTCCCTTAATGCATGTTACTAGCTACCACATGTAATTGAACTGCAATTTCAAAAACATTGTCATTGCTTCCTATGGGTGCAACTTTATTGCCCGTCGTGCATTTTTTTCCATTTGTAGTGTGCCACAGTGAAGGTACTTACATACCTGAATGTGACTTGAAACTGATGGTACTTTTTTTTACCGGTGGAAATTGGATCAAGCCCTTAGTGCATAGGCTCTATAGAATAACATAGGAATTTGTGAAGCAATACCACTGGAGAAGTTATCTCTTCTTTATCAGTGTTTTATCACACCTTGGTGCATCTCCTCCAAAGAGTTAAAAACTACATTTTAATCAGTGGGAGTTTTGGTACAGTTGGTTTGTTCTAGTATTAATCTAGTACTGATATGTATATGTCTTTGGCTGTTACAACCTATTATTTTATTTACAGAAACAACAATTTGTATACAAATATTTGTGTTCCTTTAAATGCTTACCAAGATCTATACGACATTCTCCTTGACAGGCTGAAGAGGTTTCTTTCCAAACTTCTGACTCAAAACAAATTATATTTCCCAATTCTATTAAACCAATGGGAATGAGTGATGTATGGCTTCAAACCAATTGTTCTTGTCTGTCAGCAGTACAGGCTGCAAAACTAAAAAATATCTAACTCCTGAGGCTTAACCACTTGATTGTCCTACTTGTAGTAATATGCTTTTTTATTGATATAATATGGATGAAAAAGTTCTCAGTAAAACTCTGAAGCCTTGAACTATTTTTTAAAAATATTTCTTATCAGTTTTCTTCCTGCCTACCAAGTTTCTTATCCTGTCGCTGTGGTCCAGGCTACCTCTGCTTCTTTTCCCAAGTGTCCCACTTCTGGGTTAATGCCAGTATACTTGTGTTATGTTCCTTGCTTGCAGCTAAGTGTGTAGGTTCTGTGCTCCTATTTTACACCTTTCCCTAGTTAGTCCTGCTTCTCCTCTATACCTGATTATGTAGTCACTTTTCCGAGCCATTGTACCAGGCAGAAGCTATCCTTTGGAATCTAACCATTTGGCCTGGATGGTCTCTCTACACATTTGACCTTTGCCTGTCCAGTCCTTTTGTCTGAATACAGATTAACACAAACTCTACAATCCTAGACCTTTATCTGAATATCAGCACACTCAAACTCTGTCTGCCCTCCCTTTGTACCAGCTGACATTGGCTTTATCTTGAATCTTTGACTTGTTGCTCCAATATTGTTTCTCCTGGACTTCCACTTCCACCAGCCTCCTAAACTGCACTGTGGGTTCAGTCTGCTGATCCAGTCCCAACACAATAATTGGATGATGAGATGGACCCCACAGATTTGGACAGACTCTAGTCCCATCAGGTCCACCAGGAATAAGTCTTGAACACACATTGTTCTCATCTTTAGAGCCTGGAGAGGAAAAAATGCAGTTTTGGAAATTGTTGCACCAATCTTCTCTAAATCTGTCAACTTGTTCTACTCTTCCCAATTGCTGCAGCTTTTTTCAGCCATCCAAAGGTTAGTAAGCCACCAAACAGACCCTTGCCTAAATGATTACTCTGGCAAACCAACTGAGTGTACAGGGTTTCCAAATCAATGTCTCCTCCACATCAGTAATCATCCTTAGACTTTCTGTTCTCACTTTGCAAGGGTTGACTTCATAATTGTCTATTGAAAGAGGAAGCCCTTGCTTGGGTCTCACCGTAGGTCAATATAAATCCATAACTACTGGAGGGCACTAATACTTTCAGCAGCACACTCCAAGTTGTTTTGACTCCCCAGGGTCAGAGAGCATCTGCTGAAGCCTTGTTTTTAGAGTGTCATAATGGAAATCAGTTATGATATTGAGACCAACTGGAGCTTGAGTTCTAAAAGCCACTTTTAGATGAGGACTAAATGGGGAACTGAAAGATGTCCTAACCTGCCATGAATTGACAGATGATCCTGAATCCCTAGTTTGTACTTGTTTAGAACACAATATTCACTTGCAAGAAAGGCAGATGGAATGGGAGAGGAGCTGCAGATGGGCTCAGGTTCTGAAGATCCTTTCACAACCTCTCTGGCTTCCACAGTACCTACTTCCAAAAAGCTCATAGAGGTGGGTAACCTCATTTGAGAAGGAAAGGCATTGGTCTCTGTGACTTTACTGAAATGTTCTTGACATAACTCTCCCCTCTCACCTTTAGCCTTTCTCTTTCACTTACATATCCCTCAAATGAACAAATTGATTCCAAGTTCAACCCTCCTCCTCATTTGCTGCCAAGTCTCTGGTTTGTTACTTTTTGTACATATTCTGTGACCTTTGTAACAGTCTCTAAACTGTTCGATAAAGCTTTTTTTAAAAAAATGATCAGCTTAATGAGTACTCATAATATTAGGAAAACATTGCTCCAACTAGGGACCATATGAGCAAAGTAAAAAGTAGAACAATTCTAGAGTAAATCAATGTCACAAACAATCCTACTCATTGAATGGAACATACAACCCCTTGGATGCTAATGAGATTACCAACAATTTTCTCCATAATTCTCATTGAATTAATGGGATTTTAATCTGTTGAAAGCTAGAGAGGTATCCAATGCATTGCTTTTCATTGAGTGCAGACCTCTCTAGTATTTAATAGGTTAATAGACCCATTTACAGTAACACCAAGGCCTCCTAGTAATAAACTGCCCATTGATCTTTATATGAGCAGGAATTCCTAATGGCAGCAACCATGCACAAATCTGAGGTAATGAATCTTTAATACTAGATAGCATGACAGTGGAGGCAGACATAATTCTTAGTTGCACAACTAAAAGACCCCAAGCCTCCTCTCACTGAATGCTTCCTAAAAGAATTCTGTGGGTGGGGGTTTTGTTCAGGAGTCTTGAAAGAAGAATCATATTAAACAATTAATTTAAAATTAATTTTGGAGAACTAAAGATAGTGAACTTGATTCATAATGACCATTATAATTTTCTGCCAAGGTTAAGGCAAGATTAAGGGGCTTATCGTTATTGAGGAGGTGTTAATGTTTTTCTAAACAATGTGAATTTACAGATGTGTTATTTGTCCTCTGTGTGTTATGTGACATTATGAATGTTGCCCCAAATAGTGGGTCTCCTGGCAGCTTCTATTCATGCAATATTTTCCAGATCCTTCCACTACAGAGCTCTTCAAAAATTCAAAGCACAGAATCTTCTCAAGGGTTTCAGATACAAAGATGTGATTGCCTTATTGATCAATGCAAGGGAAGAATTGATAAGATCGATAAAGCATATGGATTATTGTATCAGGAAGTGATTTTCAGGCTGACCCCCTGATATAGTAATAGAATCCAACGCCAGTCTTGTAGGTTGCGGAGCAAGATTAGGAAATCAAGCTACAGGTGGCCAATCTAATTATAATAAGTAATTTCTTTTTTTCCCTTTTTTGATCAAAGTAATTCATACAGAGCTATTAATAGTTATTAACTTACCATCTCTCCAGGACATGCGATTAACAAAGGCATATCTGTAGGCAGACATCCCATAATACGCTGAATCATAAAAGGTATTTGATTATCTAGACCTACAGAATCAAGATACAATTTCCAGTGGAATGTCAATTGTGTTCCAGAAATGTTCAATTCATGGCCATCTAATGAGGAATTATCCTTAAAACAATTATCAGCTAAGTTGACTATGGATCCCATGTCTACAAGAGTAAGAGAGTATTAGGTGTTAGGGAGTTGGATTTACACCACAGATCTTTCACCCTGGATGAAGTGATCTTCATTATATCCATAAAGACTAAAACTGCAACTAGAAGTGTTTTCTACCCGAATTTCCCTAAAAATGTGTTACAGTATTTACATACTTACAATGCTAAAATGGCTAATCTTTACGATAGACTAAAACTTTTGCTATGTTTTCATAAACCCCACCTCCAAGTATCATCTTCTACTCTTGCTCAATGAGTTAAATGGGTTATGCAGTCCACCGATAGAGATAACAGGGTGTTTGGGGTTCATGGTCTCCAAGGAATTCATTATTAGCGTCTAATTAAAGGAAATCCTTATGTCAGTAGCTTGGTCTAGGGAAACTACATTCAAAATGTTTTATTTCAAGCCTATAAGTAATTTGCTTTTGAATGTTGTTAACCCGCTTTAAACTTGCATAATTTTATTAAAGACATTGATGCAAATATTATATCTCCCTATATTAACCCCCATCATATAATTTGTCTCTGTTTTTCTCTACAGTCTCAATATCTTCCCTACCTCCAAACAGCATATTCCTGAAAGGAGAGTTTATATCATATTCTGCATATTTCAATGTGAATTTTTTATACTTTGTGTTATTGGACTTTTATTCATAGTTCAAAAAAAGAGGAAGTATGAACAGTATCAAAAATGATCACGTTATGTGCTTGTTTTTCTTGATTTGTTGTAAGCAAGTTTTCCTTTTCTTCTGGGGGTTGAGTAAAGAAAGGGTATAAGCATAATATTCACCTCTGTGTATTTAATAAAATCCTAACTTTCCTTCATGTAAGTTAGAAAAATCTTCCAATTTTTATTATATTTCCCCGTGCAAGCAATGGGGCAGCCTTAAGGAGCTTGCTGTTATGAAAGTCCTAATGATGGCAGAGTGTGACCATTGGAATACACTACAGAGATCATACACTCTTGTGCACCGTTTCTCAAAGTTAGTACTCAGGGCACACCAGAAGTGCAGGTTTTCAAGATATCTCTGTATGTGTCATGGAGGGGCTGGTCAGGAATATAACAATATAAATCAAGTGGAACCCACAGAGCAAGAAAACCAGCACACACACAATTAAAGGGAACACAAATGTATTATATATATGCATACAAGGAATATGGAAATAGCAATGCACAACAAAACACTAAATGAAACAGAAAAGAGCAGAGCCTCTGGGCAAGGGGAATTGGGCCTCTGGGCAATAGGGAACAGGGCCTCTGGGCAATGGGGAACAATGCCTCTGGGTAATGGGTAACAGGGCCTCAGGGCAATGGGGAACATGGCCTCTGGGCAATGGGGAATTGGGCCTCTGGGCAATAGGGAACAGGGCCTCTGGGCAATGGGGAACAATGCCTCTGGGTAATGGGTAACAGGGCCTCTGGGCAATGGGGAACTGGGCCTCTGGGAAATGGGGAATTAGGCCTCTTGGCAATGGGGAATTGGGCCTCTTGGCAATGGGGAACAGGGCCTCTTGGCAATGGGGAACTGGGCCTCTGGGCAATGGGGAACTGGGCCTCTGGGCAATGGGGAACAGGGCCTCTGTGCATTGGGGAACTGGGCCTCTGGGCACTGGAATGCAGCTAGCTCTGGAACACAGGGAAACAGCCAGCTCTGTGACACAGGAGGGCAGCAGGCTCAGGAACTCAGGAGGGGAGCCAGCTCAGGACACAGGAGGGCAGCTGGCTAAGGAACACAGGAGGGCAGTTGGCTCACAGAACACAGGAGGGCAGTCAGCTCATGGAAAACACTAGGGAAGCCGGCTCGCGGAACTCGGGGTGTGCAGACAGCTCACGGAACTCAGGGGTGCAGCCAGCTCATGGAACTCAGGGGTGCAGCTACCTCAAAAGCACTCAGGGTGCTGCTAGTTCAAAGAACTCAGGGTGCAGCTAGCTCAAACAATTCAGGTCCCAGGGTCAAAAGGAAAAGAAACTAAACTGGGGATGATCAGAACTGATCAGTTCTGTCATGGGGGGCTGGTCAGGAAGAGGTGCTGACCACAGTAAACAATATAAATCAAGTGGAACCCATAGAGCAAGAAAACTAGCACACACACAATTAAAGGGAACACAAATGTTATATATATATATATATATATATATATATATATATACATACATACAAGGAACATGAAATAGCAATGCACAACAAAACACTCAATGAAACAGAAAAGAGCAGGGCCTCTGGGCACGGGGAACTGGGCCTCTGGGCAATGGGGAACAGGGCCTCTGGGCAATGGGAAACAGGGGATGTTTATTCTGTAGCTATTGCATTCTCGTTGTGACCCATGTATGACCTCCGAATCCTCTCCGTGTATGACCCCGGCTTGTCTGACTACCCACATCGGTTCTGACCTGTGGCTCTGGCTGTCTAACTCACTCCTTGTAGACCCTGGCTTGTCTGACTACCTACATTGGTTCTGAACTGTGGCTGTGGCTGACTACTCACTCCTTGTAAACCCTGGCTTGTCTGACTACCCACATCGGTTCTGACCTGTGGCTCTGGCTTGCTCTGGTTCCCTGTTGCCTCCATTTAGCTATACCCTGGGTGGAGACTTGAGCTATCATATGCTGGTTCTACCAATGCTGAACTGTAACCCATTTCTAGTATCCTCCAGTATAGCGCAGTAGTGTAGTGCTCAGCACAGTGTGCAGCTCCTGGTAGTAGCCTGGGGACTAACTTCCAGGTAATTTGAGGTTGTGGGCAGTATTATTATCTCTGTGTATTATTAATAAAGGTGGTTATATTTTATTACTGTTGTCTGTCCTTCTTTGCCCAACTACCGTGACAGTATGTTAATAGGTATCCAATCATTGGCTTGATCATAGAGATTACTTAATATATGTACAGATAGTGCTTCAATTTTCAAACACAGTATTTCAAAGGATGACTCACTGAATATGAACATCAAACTTGCTTCTATTATAACGGTGCTCTCCCACAGCAGGGTCTCCAAACCTGGATACAATGTAACAGTTTTGAAGATCGTGGAGGCACTCCGGAACAAACACAAAGCGATCTGACTTTGATTCTTGATAAAATTGAAAGCTTTATTGCTGCATTAAAACCACACACAAACTGACATAGCCAGAGGTGGGACACATACTTGCAACAAGACCCCAGCAAGTAGTCTTACACGTTTCCCGCTTACCCACAGCGCTTAATCATAGACTTGAATCCCACTAAGGCAAAGCTAGCTATATACAAAACTTAAAATCAATTATATTGGGAATACCTGTAGCTGCTCTTAAATAGATATAAAACGGACAATTGAGAATGTACACAAATCAAAAGGCCATAATAACCCCATAGTGTCCAAAACCTCAAAAAACTTCTGCATCTAAATTGAATAAAAACTGAAAAAATTATAATAAACTATACAGAAAAGACAGAGGTATCAGAGTGATTTCCAGAAGAATACAAAAAACAAAGACAAAAAAATAAATGAAATAATAATGAAAATAAGGGACAAACAAAAAAGGGGAAAAAAGGGAAAAAGAGAGGACAAGAATATGAGAAAAAACACCCTCTCCACTAACACAACAGGCAACTATAAGATGCGGCTAATGTCCCTTTCAGAGTTTAACCAGTCAGGGACCCTAGTCTTAAGTCTTAAATCCATAATGCCTCCTGTCTGTCAATCAGTTGTTTTAAGTCTCCACCCCTCCAAGGGAGTTTTACTTTTTCAATACCTTGAAAAACACAACAAACATCAGAGTTCAATTTGATGTGTACTTACCACTCCAAAGGGATTGAACAATGCCAATCTGTGGAGTTGACAATCACCTGATTATAAGCCAGTCCCTGACTGCTAAGTTGATATTCTCTTATGCAACCATCATCTCTAAGGGCAGTTCCAGAACTATGGAGAGCAGAACATATTCTTGACATCATCATACCCTAGGCATGTCATGAAGCATCCCACAGCTGAAACTGCAGTATTAAATGCCCCCACAGCTAACAACTGGTCTGCACAAGACTTTAGAAAGGCTCTTCATTGTGAACTGTAATAATTTCAATATCTCAGAGAGACTGTTGCTTTGCACAATTTGCATTGCTCTCTCTCTTCCATCTTGGTGTTGAAATTTTAATGTTGAGCAGTGTGAATAGATAATCAATGATTCCAATTTTTAAACCCTGGGAAGCTAGACACATGTCCAAAATATTGGCTTCATAATGTATTAGAAATATCTCTAGAATTAAAATTAACTTTCCTGAGTACTCTCTTGTCCACACCATTTAGCCTCTGGAGAGATAAACCAAACATTGACTGCTGAGTGGGAGAATTATTGGTCTTGCAGATTTTAAAAATATTTGTAATAAGTATGTAAATCTGCTGTCTTTCATGTTTAGACTTAGTAAGACTCACTTTGATGTAGTTGGATATGCAGTATCAGAAGTGTATGCTTTTTAGGGGTTATCTTGATTTTATGGGATAATGAAACCTTCATACTATGTTTGGTGCTTTTTGGTGTTCTCCATGAAAATGTCAAGCAAGATGTTATGTTCTGTTGCCAGTTTGGGGCTCCAGGGAAGGACATACATTTATACAGCAAAACATATAGGGTATCAGTGTACTCAGGAGATATTTCTCATTCATATTTCATACATTTTTTTTGTTTCTTAGGCGAAGTTGGATTAATATGTTGAACAGTAAATAGTTTACATATCTCAAACTTTTCTAAAAACCACTTAAGGACCCTTGATGATCCTGGCATGTCATGGGTTGGCGAGCCATAAGGACCCATGACGTGCCAGGACCGTCATGGATTTCAGGGCTCCCAGTCCGGCTGAACCGGGATCATCAATAAAAAAAGATCTGTGGTCCTTAAGTACCAGCCGCATGCGCGGGGCCAGTCTTTATGGGGGTTAACAAAATTTTCAGCTATTTTATGATTCTTCAGTTGTTTTTGGGTAGTTTTCCCATGTAATCAATGGAATGTGCATTTTAGTTCATAAAGCTGAAAATACCCTTTTGTTCTCCTGCTAATAATGGGTCTGTGCAGGCCAGGTATATAGATAAAACTATATAAATATTTGGTATTGGTGTACATGGGGAATGTAGGACTTTTAAAATTAACTGAAACTTTTAACCTTTTAAAATTAACTGAAACTTTTAACAACCAATTTAATAATTTAGTGTATGATATCAGCAAAATATGGAATTTTTTTTTAAATGATCTTTATGACAACATAGTTTGTCACACTATGATTTACTTGAAAAATCTTAATTTGGTCTGAAAAAAATATGAATAGATTTCCATATATAACTAGAATGTTACCATTCCTAAACAGATGGATAACAGAAAATGTGTCTGACCTGTAGGATACAAAATATGTCCCAAGCCCCTGGCATTGAAAGTGTTAAATAATATGAAGGCATAAACAAAAACAGAGTTTATTTCCAAATAAGTCATTTTCTGTTTTTTCCAAATAGAGTAGTTTAGGGAAAACTCTTATTAGCTAATTGTTAATGACTGCTTTTACTGCCCCATCCTGTTCCTATGACATGCAAGATACAATTATTCAGAATTAAATGAATATTTTATCAGTGTATTAAGGGAATACAGGGTAAGAGACTCAAGAACAATTAGTATGGAGAACTAGCCATTGGGATCAAAGGGAACTGCTTTTGCTACATACAGGACTTAACGAGGCAACCGTAGTAAAAACAAATGGAGTAATACTGGTACAAAACTACTGCACTACAGCAAATACTTTAATTAATTTAACCCTTTAAGAGTCAGGGGGGTGTCCAGTGCATTGCTTTATCCTAAAAGAGAGAACTAAGTTATACCAGAGTCATGAATTACTTGTTATACTGATGATGTGGGAAAAACATGATAAGCATATGAAAATACCATAAGATGAGTATCAATCATATTTTTGGGTTAACGTTGTTTAGTTGCTGTGGAGTTCAGGCAGCCTGCTAGCACAATGCTTGCAACTCCACCAGTCTCCACCTCAGGGCAGCATTCTTCTCTCCCATTCTCCTGGCTAAAGAGTGGGAGGCGGCAACAAGCAGAAGAGAAGAATGCCGGTGTCATATCAAAGATGAGACAGGCAGAATGGGGGGCATCATACTGACAGGCTGCCTGAGCTTCACAGCAGCTAAGCAACTTTAACCCCGGGATATGGTTGACACTCATCTTAAGGTAATAACTAACTCATGACTCTTGTAGAACTTAGTGTACACCAGGGGTTTTGTGGACCACAAGGAACATTGTGATGTGCCTTGTTTTATCTGCCTCCTCCTTGTGTACTATCGCCATTATCCTTGATGTCTGTACCCTATCAGTTAATTTGCCTAATTTATTTTAATTTCTCCCTTTCTTTTCTCTTTCCCTTTGCTCGACACTATTCTTCTACTCTGTAAGGCTTCTTATGGTCTGGTTGCCAGTGGCATGCCAGCAGGGCAAGTAACAGCAGGGAAGAATGGTATTCCACTATCTTCCTCTGCTCATTCTGCACACTTCCGACATACTTTGCAATAATCAGCACTAAAGGGTATTATGTCACAACCTCAGGCAGTCGATGTTGGGACTGTGAACTCCGACAGCAAAGGCTGCTGTCAGAGCTTAGTGCATATGGTGATGAGCCACAATAACATATTGACACACCCACATTCATAAGACAATGGCTCATTAACCTGTATTTCCATATGAAAATGAGCTATTGTCAATGTCTTAGGTATAAAATCCTAAACCTGTCAAAGGCATGCCAAATTCATGGAGATGAGGGTGGATTGGACACAGATCCGAAATAACATCACCATCCTGAGCCCTTATTGAACATTAGTTCATCTTGGCCCATGTGTTGTTGCTCTAGGGATCCATCAACATTTTAGATATTTACCTTGAAATGTATTTGATTAATTGATTCATATAGACAAATTATATGCAATAAATAATCATACTAATTATCTATGTTAATCAGCTGCTTCATCAAATATTTTGTATACATACATCATAGGTATGAATATAGTACTTACTTCTTGGCCCTGTACTCAAAATAAAACTAGCAATTCTGTTGGCTTACAGAGAAGTGGCTAGCAGACAAGTGGAGTTTGAAAGAATCAGGTGAAAAGTATACAGAGAGCACTTGTGAATTGTGCTGGGGTATATAAAGGGTTAAGAAAATTATTTTTAATCATATTTTTTTCCCTTCCCTTCTATGCGTGTGGATGTGAAGGCTTGATTGAAAAAAGGAGAACAGATTCACTTTTGTGCAGTTCTGCTTTATAAACAAATCTCATTTGGAGCCTGTTATTTCGGGTTACAGAGAAGTGGCTAACAGACAAGTGGAATTTGAAACAATTAGCTCTGTGTTGTGCTTGGGCATATAAAGGGTAAAAGAAACAA
This sequence comes from Rhinophrynus dorsalis, assembly GCA_037306005.1. NCBI lineage: Eukaryota > Metazoa > Chordata > Amphibia > Anura > Rhinophrynidae > Rhinophrynus > Rhinophrynus dorsalis. The sequence goes on along the minus strand of CM074720.1, from coordinate 322,756,891 downwards.
ATTATTGGGTGATTAGGTATATACAGGGCTAAAACAACTATTTATTTTTATTCATATTTTTCTTCCCTCCTGTGTGTGCATGTATGGGTATGAGGGCTTGATTGAAAAAGGGATCTACCTGTATGTAGCTCTGCTTTATAAGCAAGTGCTTGGCTCATTTGGCTTACAGAGAAGTACCTTACAGGCACATGGAGTTTGAAAGAATCAGGAGTTAGAAATTAAGCAGGTGTTTTAAATCAATAGATGTCTGTGGTGCAGGTAATTTCAAGGGAATTGGTTTGGTGATTGCAGACAGAAATTTCATTTCAGAGTGTGTCTTTTAAGCAGTTTAGGAAAGCAAATTAACTGGACACAGATATTTAAATCTGGGATATTTGAACTAAGAGTGTGATTCATGGACACTGAAACACCAGTTGAATTGTACAATTATAAGAATGAGCGGTAGCAAGTTAGACAGTCCCATTCAGTGCACATCTTGTCACATGTTTGAACACTTAGAGCAGTCATTCCAATGGTCATACCTCTGTACGGAATCAAAGATAATGTATCTGGAAAGAAATATTGCAACATTGCATGACACTGGAAAACTGGAAGGGACCTTAGAGGTCAATGAGCATTTAGTATGTGGTGACAGTGGTGAAGAAGGTGGGAATGTGGATGAGGAATGGCAGGTAAGCAGCTGGGTAAGGAAAGGAGGAAGAAAGAAGAGGAAGAGGCAGGCCAGCCCTGAGCTGACTCAAACCAACTGATTTGCAAGATTGGCTGAAGATGTTTGTGGTGATAGCTCAGAATTGGCACTACTTGAAAGGGATGGTTCCTCTAGAAGCTATTACATTATGTTGCCTCCTGGGTGCTTGGGTTTGGCATGTTGTGAATTGGGGTGACAGATTATTGGGATAGTCTGAAAAGGCTCCAGCTGTCTTGGTGCATATTGGTACCAATAAAAAAATTAGAGTAAGATGGGGGTCTGTAAAAATGATTTCAGGGATCTAGGGTGCAGAGCTCAAGGGAAGGACCTCCAGGGTAGTCTTTTCTGAAATACTACCAGTGCCATGTACCAGTGCAGGTAGGAAGAGGAAGCTCTGGGTGCTTAATGCATGGCTTAAGTAATGGTATAGATAGGAGGATTTGGGTTTTTAGAGCACTGGACTGACTTTAGTCTTGGGTGATATCTGTATGGTAGTGATGGATTCTTCCTAAACAGAAACAGAGCTGCCATGCTAGGGCATAGAAAGCTTGGATGGGTGGAGGAGATTTTAATTAGGAAAGAGGTAGGGTAAAGCTAGTAAAAATAGGGTAGATAGTGTAGATAGGAAATGTGTACAAATAAAGGATCATGGGGTGGAGAAGGGGTAGATTAACAAAATATGGGGAGGTGTGTGCTTATATTTGAAACAAGGCCTAAATCTAAGTTTAAGGCAAGACATTTATGAGGAACCTGGAGATTATGTGGAATCCTTGCAGTGGAAATTGAACCTAGCTGTTAGGTAAAAGGTTAAAAAAAAAAAAGGTGTTGGTGGGTATTTTCTACAAACCACCAAATATTGATTAGAATATTGAGGCCCAATTGTTATTGCAAATGAATAAAGGAAGCATGTTCATTAGTATCCTTAGGGATAGCTATATGACACAAACTGTGGAAGTTCGAACAAGATATAACAATGTGTTGGACCTAATTATAACAAAGAGAGCATATATATGGTGTCCAATATTAAAGTAGGTGAACATTTGGGAACCAGTGATCACAACATGGTTTCATTTGAGATCAGTTTGAAAAAACCTAAATGTATTTGTACAAACAAAACTCTTCATTTTAAAAAGGCTAACTTAAAAATTATAACATCAATGCAACACATAGATTGGAATGAATTATTCAAAGGAAAACATACAGAAGAAAAATGTTCAGAATTTAGGTTATATAATTATATTAAACAATACACCCCTGGGGAACAAATGCAAAAGAAGGAGATCACAACCAATGTGGTTAAATGCAAATGCAAAGAAGAAAATGACAAGGAAAAAATGCATTTAAGTTATTTAAGCATGAAGGAACAGGGAATTCCCTCCTGAAAAGAGAGAGTGCAACAAAGATTGCTAGAAACTAGGGTAGCAAACATGAAACAAGAATCGCAAGGGAGAGCAAGACTAATACAAATACATTTTTCAAATGTATAAATGTCATAAAAAACTTAAGAGATTGCATTGGAGCTTTCAAAAATGACATGGATGAAGGCTGCTGTTCTGAACACATTATTTTCATTGGTATATATACCAGGTAGCAAGAAATGGTAGATGAACCTCAACAAAAACAATTACAGCCACACTATTATCAAGAACAGGGTTAACACAAAAGACCATGGGAAGACTGGACAAAATTAAGATTAACAAATAACCTGAGCCTGACAGCATACATACAAAGGTTCTTTGGAGACTCAGTGCAGTGTTAGCAAGATTACTCTTTTTAATCTTTTTAGCTGCTTTCTCCAAAGACTCAGTGCCAATGTAGTACTTGAGAAGGGGACTAAAACAGAACCTAAGAATTATAGACCTGTGAGTTTGATCTCAGTAGTGGGAAAACTGATTTAAGGGATAATGGGGATTATATTTGTGATTATATAGAGAAGAACAAAATTATTAGCAGGAATCAGCATGGAATAGATCTTGTCAAACAAATCTTTTGAGCTTCTATGAAGAAGTAAGTAGCAATTGAGATAATGGCAAAGCAGTTGATGTATTACATCTAGATAAGGTGTATAAAATAAGGAAATTGGGCATAGGGGATAACCTTTGCAGCTGAATAGAAAATTGGTTGAAAGATAGGAAACAGTGTGTTGTTGTAAATGGAACATTTTCTAATTGTAAATGTTTATATTGTTTGAGGATGACGGGATTTGTAGTCACTAACAGGGTCTTCAAAATGTTACAGAAAACAAAGAAATGATTAGCGCTCACCTTGTGATTGGCCTAATGTAGAGAGGGGAAATTAAGACAAATGGATGGCCTAGCATAAAAAATCCCTCAAATAAATGTCCCACTGGGGATATAATTATAAATATACTCTGTAGTTTTTTTCCTGTGTTCTTCAGTTCAATTGCAAGGTGTTGCTTGGAGTGTCAAAAGCTACTGCTTGTAGTAATGATTCAAAGCTCTTAGTCTATAATACAGTTTCAGAAGTTCCTTGCTGCTATCTATCCCCAGGTGTGATATATAGAAATACAAAAAATAAAAAGACAGCACACCGGAAACTACTAAGTATAGATATAACTGAAAAACGTTATAAATAGGTATAGTAGAGTGAACGAGAAAAAATTAACTTAATAAATATATGTGTATCTTCTATATTTGGATGAAAATGTCCAATATCACAAGGGATGTGAAAAATAGAAAGCAGTGTTGAAGATGGCCTATGAGTCACACAATGATGTGACCAGCTAAGAAATCTGTAGGCTATGACGGGAGTGACCAGGTGTAGATAATGTGGGTAGCTAGATATAGTGTCACAATAGGAGGTTTAGGGGGAAGATATTAGGATATTAGGATGTGGTAGATAGAGATACTATAATGATGTAGTTGATCCATTAGTGAAATTGGGCTTATACAGAATAACGTGCTTCACTAGAACTTGAGCTTACTAGCAGTGTTCAACAGTGATTTTCACTTATTTCATATTGCGCTTACCAAACCCATTCTTTAGGTAAAGCCTTGTACTAGTGGTCTAGATCACAGCTAGTCTCCTCTATGGATCCTTCTCAATCTCCCATGTCTCCTCTCTCCTAATTTGTGCTGATTGCTCCTGTTAGTCCCACCAGGACAGTGCCAAATAGCTGGAACTCAGTTACAGTAGGTCTCCTCTGCCAATTCCTCTTCAGCTTACTCTCTCCAGAGCTGGATCTTGTATATTATGGTGTAATATAATAATCATTTTCTGCAGACAACAAATGAGCAGTTGTTTCATACAGTTTTATTGTTACCAAGGGAAATGATTATCATGTAATGACGTCAGACCATAACAAAGTCCTGACTGGGCATGTTCTGTGCTTGAATTGATATATTTTTATCAGCCCATCTCTTGAGCAGTAGAACTCAAGTCAATACTCGGTGTATCCGATTTTTGTAGTCAGCAATGCAAATGATATATACTACTAGCCTAAAAAACAAGAATGTCTTATATGCTGGATGGTGTATTGTGTAATGTCCTAAAGATATCAAGATATCACTTCTAGCACTGACTTTGTTATGGTCTGACATCATTATATGATATTAGTCTCACCCTTATTGAGGGCCCCAAAGTGAATGCTGAAAGACTGACCAGTTCTGCACAGAAAATGTCCTAAAGTTTACAGAGTCTCATTAATATTTACCTTTATTAGTTTCATTTAAAAAGATAACCAACCTATTCAATCTCCTAGCGTATGGAGATAGTAAGTGTCAAATTAAAACTTGGAATAATGTCCATAATTAAAAAACTCTTATGGGACAGGAGGTATACAAATAGTAAGATACAATTACAGATGTAATATGCCACACCTATGGTCTGACATATTATCAAACCCTCTACTGATACTTAGTATAAAGTGGGCTTGAGATATACAGTAGTTATTCTCTTTTTTGATAATATTGGGAATTCACCATCAGAAGGACTATACTGGTACAATGTTTTTGTATCAATGTATATTGTAGCTATGCACTGATCCTTCAACACATTTTTTGAATTTGTTTAGACCACTTATTTTCTGTGGTCATATTGTCTTATTATCTCTGGTGTCCTTAGATTTAGTTTCCCATATCAACAAATTGCTTTGTTGGTGAAATCACAGAGTCTGTATTTACCCACTAATGAGGATATTTGTGTGTATTAGCTACATTATTGCTACTGTAGGATCACTGCTATCTCGTTTTATATTTTAGTGCTAATTTGTTCTCAGACAAACATGCTCCGCATTAGTTATATTAGGAGCTTGATGAAAGAAGTGATTTAGTATAGAGTATATGGGTAGAAAAATTCACAGTTAGTCCATTTAACTCTGTTGTGCCCTTAGTGTTATAAGACCCGCCACCTTATTCCTTAATTAGAACTATGCAGTGTTGTATTGCAATTCAATTTTAAATTACTAGTTTAAACTTCAATAGGTCCACACTTGGACTGAAAGTTTGGCTCATGATAGAAATCACTAAATAAAATTGGTTATCATTTTTTAATCAACTTTTGGAGTGCTGTCTCATCCTTGGAGCTTCCAGGCTGATTATATTTGTGTATTCTATATGAAGCTAACACCCTTTACTGTTATATTTATTGCCATAGTGTACCATGGCCTCTGCAACATTGCATATATAAGTGAAGCTCTTCAGCTCTTTGCAGATAATTATTTTTTGTCCTATATGATAAACAGGAAAACTGTACCTCTTCAGCTTCCTGAACAGATAAACTGTACCTCTTCAGCTTCCTGAACAGATAAACTGTACCTCTTCAGCTTCCTGAATATGGCCTTATGAGAAGTATGTTGCCAATAAAAAGAAGACTCTGGAATGCAATACTGCAAGGTTTTTAAGAGTATACATTAATTGGATTAGCCTACGGTTGTCAGATACAGGAAAATTGTACCTCTTCAGCTTCCTGAATATGGCCTTATGAGAAGTATGTTGCCAATAAAAAGAAGGCGACTCTGGCATGCAATACTGAAAGACTTTTAAGAGTATACATTAATTGGATTAGCCTACGGTTGTCAGGTACAGGAAAACTGTACCTCTTCAGCTTCCTGAACAGATAAACTGTACCTCTTCAGCTTCCTGAATATGACCTTATGAGAAGTATGTTGCCAATAAAAAGAAGACGACTCTGGCATGCAATACTGCAAGGTTTTTAAGAGTATACATTAATTGGATTAGCCTACGGTTGTCAGGTACAGGAAAACTGTACCTCTTCAGCTTCCTAAACAGATAAACTGTACCTCTTCAGCTTCCTGAATATGGCCTTATGAGAAGTATGTTGCCAATAAAAAGAAAACGACTCTGGCATGCAATACTGCAAGGCTTTTAAGAGTATACATTAATTGGATTAGCCTACGGTTGTCAGGTACAGGAAAACTGTACCTCTTCAGCTTCCTGAACAGATAAACTGTACCTCTTCAGCTTCCTGAATATGGCCTTATGAGAAGTATGTTGCCAATAAAAAGAAGATGACTCTGGCATGCAATACTGCAAGGTTTTTAAGAGTATACATTAATTGGTTTAACCTACGGTTGTCAGGTACAGGAAAACTGTACCTCTTCAGCTTCCTAAACAGATAAACTGTACCTCTTCAGCTTCCTGAATATGGCCTTATGAGAAGTATGTTGCCAATAAAAAGAAGACGACTCTGGCATGCAATACTGCAAGGTTTTTAAGAGTATACATTAATTGGATTAGCCTATGCTTGTCATTTATTTTTATTTTTATACACACTAACATTCGTCTATTTACAAACTGCAATGAGCTTGAAATTGCTGCAGGAAAATAAAATTATCGACTGTCATGTTTGTTATTAAGCTCATTAATAGTCTTCGGATTCATATTGATCCTTTGATTGTAAGTTTGCCATCTTGAGGCAAGGTCATGAATGATAACTAAATAGCTGTGAGTGCAAAACAAGTCATCAGCATACCGCATTCATGAGGATAGATGAAAACAGGAAGTTTTAGTGAACATAACATGGAATTCTACCAAAGTGATTTAGTCTCTAAGGAATCCCATGCTTTGAATGCAGTGATTTATAAAAATTAAGAAATATCAATTCAACATTGTTGAAGAACCTTACAGATAACAAAAAAGGCTAATAATTCAAATCAGCACTCTTAGGAAAACATACTATAAATATTTTATGCAAAACACTGAGTTTATAATATAAAAACATGAAATAATGTCAAGAAAAACCTGGGGTAAATTTAAAAATAATGGTCCTGATCTTGCATAATTAATAATGTTACATCATATATAATCATTAAATACTGTGTACAATGTAAACATGTAAAGTGCTTGGCTTTGTAATATATATATATATATATATATATATATATATATATATATATATATTATAGAATGTTTTTCTCTTATTTTTTTTAAATAATATGTAGAATGCAAACAATGTACATGAATGTGGATATTAATGAAATACAGTAAAATGCTGGGTGTACTGTATGAGTCTTAAATGCATTGCTTATAGGTTGCACCAGCACTTCAGGGTATGCAATAGAGCATATGATAGTTTTAGTACATACAAGCATACACATTTCATCATCATTAAGACTTCATCATTTAAGTACCAGAGGGGTTGACAATGCATCAGTTCTGAACTGGTTAATGTAAGTAAGCCCCAAATGCCACCTTATAGCATGCACAAAAAATTGTCTAATTTTATGGTGACTTCTGCTTCACTTGTCAGTATATAGCAAGAATCATAGCACAGTTGACTGAGTGACCAGAAACAGCCTTTCATTCCCACACTACTCTCCAATTGCCACAGCCAGCATATGGCACAAACATCATAATAAATATTTGCTAGGCATGATAAGCACATGCAAATTATTCCAGCTCCTATTGTAACAAAGAATTGTATCGGTATATACCCCTACTCTGTTATGGTACTTGACCTACAGTTTAACAAATACATCTCCAATGCAGTATATTAAAGATGTTTCTAGCATTGAAGTGGCTAATGTCTGGCATACTCATTATCTGTGTGTTGTGATTAGTGGTATTGCAGTCTTGACAATATGATCAATGCACTGTTGCTACACTTGTGTATTAACCCTTTTATGGCCTAGCCAGTCTGTCTCAGATTTGTCTAGCCCTGCCTGGTATCCACCTGCAAGCCATCTTTGTGTAATCCTTGTTCCTCTACAGTATCTAGTGTTCGTGAATGCAAGCTACAAACTGTCCTACCAAGCATATCTTTCCAATAATGACCAATCCAGTCTCCTACCTTGCACACAAGCTCCCAGATATTTGCAGCCATGATCCGTACCCCAGGATGAATGGGAGGTATTATAAACATTCCCTCCTCTGCCCTGTGGGTTCAATATCCTTGTTGGCATAGTCTTGATGCCATCATAAATCAAGCATCCACTGACTACTGCTGCAAAAAGCAGTGATGGGAAGGAAGTTTAGTAAAGTAGCCCACTTGAATACAAGAGCAGTTTCAAATACAGTGTTTTCATTCAAGAAAATAATAGCCCAATGGATTTTTATTATTAGTATTATTATACTTTATTTACATAGAGCCAACTTGTTCTGCAGTGCTGCACAACAGGGAATAGACCTACAGAAATATTAATCAAAACAAAAGGATCAGAGGGCTCTGCTCGTGAGAGCTTACACTCAAGAGGAAGGTAGGTGGGACACAGAGAGTAAGTGCTATTTGGTGTAAATGCCTCCTGCCACATGAACTGCTGGGCATTGCATGGGAGTGCTTTTGAGTTTAGTGGGCAGGCAAGTAGTAGGTCTGTTTGGGAGAAAGAGACTATGTGAACAATGAAGTTGTGATGGGGTTGTAGGTGGGAGAGTGATTTTAGAAGGGAATCAGAGTGCGAAGAAGTTGGACAGGCTGTTAATCTGGCCTTGCTCATAACACTTATGGATGTAGTTGATAGATTTCCCTGACAAGATGAGTCTTCAGGGAGCATCTGAAGATCTGAAGGCTGGGGAAAGTCTGATGGGCCGGGGGAGGAAATTCCAGGGCTCAGATGAAAGGGAGAAGTCCTGCAGACAGCAAAGGAAGGTTGTAATAAAAGCTGCAAAGAGAAGCAGGTCCTGTGCAGAGCTAAGATGGTGAGTAGTAGTGTATTTGGGAAATATAAGAGGGTGCAGTGTTAATAAAATAGCACCAGCATTTTAAATTAAATACTATGCTAACCAGAGCCATTATAGAGATTGGTAAATAGGAGCAGTATTAGATGAGCGATGTGTGAGGTAGATTAGTCTGGTGGCAGAGTTCATTATGGACTGTAATGGGGTTAGTTGGGTGAGAGGAAGACCAATTAGGAGTGAGTTACAGTAGCTGAGAAGGGACATGATGAGTATCTGGATTATAATTTTGGTAGTCCATTGGGTGAAAAAAGTTGCATTCTAGAGATGATACATAGATGTAGAAGGCGTGAGTTGAAGACTGACTAAATGTTGGGAATGAAGCATAGAGCAGAGTCGAAGGTGACCCCTTCCCCGGGCAGTGTGATGTAAAGGTTGGTGTGGTGGAAGTGCTGTTAACAGTGAAGGAAATATTCAAGGTAAGGCTGGTTGGAGAGGTATGGAAAATTATGGTTTTGCTTAGGTTAAGTTTTATATGATGTGATGACATCCAGGAAGACACAGCACACAGACAATTAGATACCCAGGACAGGAGGAGAGGGAAGAGGTCTGGGGAGGAAAGACAGATTTGTACAGTACTGGACCTTGTGGTACTCCAACAGACATTTGGAGAGGTGAAGAAGTGGAGCCAGAGTAGGAGTCAGTGAAGGAGTGGTTGGAGAGGTATGATGAGAAACAAGAGAGGGTGGTGTCACAGAGGCCTAGGTATGTATATATATATATATATATATATATATCTATATACAAACACACATACCTTTTCTAGTATTTTTTTGTAGTTTGTAGAGTCACTGTGAACAAATATACATATGTATGATGTAATATAATCACATGTGTTTGTAGACTGATTTATGATCTCTCCCTTTAAATATTTTGTTATATTTTTATATCTATATATATAAAAGAAGACTTCTGTGTGCCTGGCAAACACACCCAGGGGCGGCAAGAAGGTGGAGTTACTGCTTCCATTGGCTGATTCAATGGGGGCGTGATTTTCATAGGACTTGCAGTGGCTGAAGGCCACTGCTAGTCCTATGAAAATCATGCAGGGATTTGGTCCGTCTCCACTATCCAAGTAAGGAAAAAAACAACATGGCTGCCATTCGCTCCTGCACCACAGACACACACTCAGCACCAAACACACACACTAGCTCCACATACCCACACAAGCCCCGCACACACAAAAAACAAACAAAAAAATTGTCTGCACAGGCCCCACACCCTTGTAAGTACTGGGTTAAACGTAGCTGCCCATCCACACGTCATCCTGCCAGTCCCTGCTCCTGCCGCAGCACTCATGAGGTACAAGAGTACCGAGCACACCTCTATATTCACTACCTCTGATGGTGTGTGTGCATCAGAGCACCTTCAATCCATATTTCAGAAGGGACTCCATAGGACTCCATAAGCAGTAACACCAGAGCACGCATGCTTGATTGCACTACATGTCCCATAATCCTCACACATGTTGAGTGCGCGCAATGAAAACGGCGATTTTAGGACAGTTCATTATCTTCTTTACTTCATGCATGTCACGCCATCTGTGGGATTACACTGCACACCAAACACAGTCTCATCCCACACATGGCGTGACAAGCATGAAGTAATGAAGATAATGAACTGTCCTAAAATCGCCATTTTCATTGCGCGCACTCAACATGTGAGGATTATGGGAGATGTAGTGCAATCAATCAAGCATGCATGCTCTGCTGTTACTGCTGAAGGAGTCCCTGCTCAAATACCCTGCGGTCTACACTTCCATATCATGGCCACACAACAAAGGGCAGCACTGGGGGAACACTTACACAATCGGTCTCATCAAATGTAAGGTTATGGTGTGCACTCTTGCTGCTTTTTGTTGTGTGTGTGAACGCTGATAGCCTATAGCGGATGCTTCCCCCGATAGTGACTCTCTCTCCCGCACGGCTGTTTCTGACCTTTCGGTTCCAGCCGCAACGGGATCCCCATTTGCAATGCAGTCGACTAAGATCAAGCGTCAGCCTTCCAGCTGCTCTTACAATGTGCTGCTTAGGACTGAAAAGAAACACACAATCCCCTAAGGATAACATACAGTGTTACCCTTAGAAGATTGTGTGTTTCTTTTCACTCATAACCAGCACATTCCAAGAACTCCAGGGCACAAAAGACCAGCGATCTGGGGACATTGCGAGCCACAGGTACTGCGGAGTAACGTTTATGCACATTACTTTATACTATGCCTCTCTACACTCTTCCTTTCACAGTGAATATCAATACAGCTTCAATGGGACATCAGTTCAGTTCTCTGGACTCACACCTAGGATTCAACTGATCTTCCACTGAAGCTGTATTGATATTCACTGTCAAAGGAACAGTGGAGAAAGTCTTACTATAACATCCTAAACATTACTTATTTAGGACTATATCTCACATATTGGAGCACTCCGCCATGTAAGCTACAACTGTAAAAAACCTGCACCATATAATAGCTTCACATATTATTATATCTGAGCGCTGCTCCACACTGGGGATGATGGGAGTTGTAGTCAGCTGTCATTCTGCACACAGAAAAGGGGAGACACAGACCGACCCCATATCTGACCACTGCGCTGGACTCTATCTCTCCCCTTCTCTGCATCCAGAATGAGCACCTACTATGACTCCCATCATCCCCACTCTGGTGCACCGCTCACATAATATCATATGATAGCAGCGCAGTGCTATTTAAAGACGCCACATGGTATGTCTTCTTTCTGCATGTTATACATTGCATGTATTTATGTATGCATATATGTCTCTTTATGTAGTGCATATGTGCAAGTTTGCCTGTCTCTGTGTGTACATGTGTTGCATTCGTATGTGTGTGCTTTCATTCCCTACATAACATCATGACGGGCAACGCCGTCCCACATTGCTAGTTTCATATAAAATTGATTTCTTTGAAACGTGCTTCAAAAGATGTTTTGTAACAAGGTATGTTTAATGAAGAATATGTGTGTTACATTGATATTATTTATTTATGTGCATGCTGGCAAATGTATAAGGATGGATATTGATCATGTGGATGCTGGAGAAGGCATTTTTGTGCCTGTAACAGAGCACTGCCCTTTAGCCAGTCATCCATGGAATCTATGAGATATGGATATCAGGTTTTTACTACTTGTTTAAACATCTTAATGGTGATCTGGTAATTGATTATTTGATTCATTTTTTGGGCAAACTCCATTTGGCCAGTGAAGACCCAATAAAGAGAGAAGAATTCATATTTTCAAATATTGTTTAAGGCAATATATGGGGTGGGATAATATCTTTACCCCTCTTGTGTGCATGAGGATCCTGATTTTTTGACATATTGATATGTTTTGGATGCCAGATGGATATTGTACACGTCTATATGTATTATTCCGATGGTCACTAAGTCATCTGGGGTGCCTGGTAGTACTCCATTGCTTCTCAATTTGTTGAAGACATCACTGGCATCCATGGTCTTAATGAAAGTAAGTGTTACCCTCCCTTTAGAGGTACAGTGCCATATAATAATTACCACATGTTAATATTTGAGTAAAAAAAAATGGTGGTGTACGTCCCATAGAGAATAAATACATATATACTCAGCCTGGGGTGTCCATGTCAGCAGAAACAGACAGCATACATCCCAGATGATCAAACTCCTTTTAATGTACCATAGCTGCTAGTGGTCTAGCCAAACATTTTTGGCCCAATAGTGAACCTTCCTCAGGGCTAAATGTATACAAGGTTGTAAATACAGGGGGTGCGGTTATCACTGGGCTCAGCATCTGCATTATGCTGTGAGCCCTTAGAATTTTGGCTGGATGTTGCTGACATCACCCATACATCCACTGCTAGGGAGTAATATAAGCTGTGTTAAGACCCATATCTTTTCTTCAGTAATGCTTTTAGCACCTGAAAGGTGACCAAATCATTGCAAAGCAATGCGTGAGACACCTCTCTGGAGCTAAAGGGATAACTGCTAACATGTAGTTAATTAAATATGATGCAGCAGATCCCTGGCTTTGCAAACAGCTGTTTTTCCTCTCTATGGCCTTGATTAGGTCCAACTGCTGAAAAACAGCAGACAGCATATTTTCAAGCACAGTAAGCTATTCAATTACCTGTGCTATGAAAAAAGTGTAAAAAAAAAAAAACTGTCTGGCAATAAAGTTAGCATCATTTTCACCCATTTAAAATAAAAAAAAGATGCCATTCAATTGCCTGATTAAGCCCTTAAGATCCGATAAGGGGCCCACTTTATCGTAAGAAATTTAAGACCAAGTTTTTTTGGCGGCAGAGCCCCTTATTGGATCTCAAAACAGCCGAAGCATCAATTGAAAGTAAAAAAAAAGTTACCTACGTCCCATATCAATACATTCAAAGTACTGAAAAAATCTGCTTTGAGTGGGGGATTGACAGAACCTGCTCGAAGCTGATTGGCTGGGAGGTGCATGTTGCTTTTATATTTATAAACTACATTCTGCACCTTGCACTTTAAGACCGTAATTGCCAAACTACACAAAAAACTTGCAGAACAAATGCTAGCCTATGTGTAAACCATAAGCAAATAGAAAAGTGAACTATTCAGGAGTAAACCAATTGCACCATATGGACCAAATAAAATCCCCTTAATTTCCATTGATTTAAATTAGGCATCGCCCCAGTCAATATGGTGGAGGCCTCTCTAAGACTCTTGAGGTTACACGCTTGACTGAAATCAACTGAAAACATTATTTGTCCATACTGGTGCAGTTGGTTTGCACCATAATTCCTCTGTGGAAAACCATATGTGTCACAGGGGAACAAATACATATTTCCATTGTTTTAAATGGGGCTTGTAACTCCTTGAATGTTAGACAGTGCAGTCTGAAGCAACATATTGGAGAGCTCTCTAGTATATTTATATCAATGGGAATTTGGGGAATTGTTACAGTTCAATGTAGTGCAGTTGGTTTGACCCAGAATTGAAAATTGTGTCTTTTGTGTTTAGGTCTTTGTTTAATTCTATTATTTCTTCCCAAGGTGTCTTACATTAAGATACACATTTTGTTTCATGTTTCTCCACCGTGCTTTCCTGAATATTCCCTCTGTTGATTTGATGCCCTATTTTATGTAATCTTTTCTTTTTTCTCAGTTTCTTTGATCTCAGTAACGCTGCATGTACCTTGTATTGTTTTTTTTCTCTATGTATTCTGGCATTATGTGTCTTTTTCCCACCTCTAGATAGTTCACTATACGATTCCTTCACAGAGATTTCAGAATTCACAAATCAAAAGCTGTGAAATATCTGGGGTTTAAACCAAAGGATCTGCAGCGTATTTGAAAAGTACAGATTAATTAAGGAATACTCCATTTAATTGTCATTATTACATTTTAAGATGGATGCAAGAGATGTCTACAGCAAATATGCAGCAATATACCATGAACCTGATAGTTTTACTTTTCACTGCATAATGCACCCCTCTGGTCTTTAAAACGGATATATTAAAGCTCCGTCTTCTAGTAGCTAGTGCAGCTACTTCCACCTCTGCTGTAACAGCATTTAACACTTTAACAGCCCTCAGTGTAAAAGATTCCCCTGGACTTCTTGTGAGCACCACAAAAGCAGCTGATGTTTCCTATTGGCTGCTTTGACCTCATATTCACCTGCACAATACAAAGGAGGTTGCCCTGGAAGTGGAACAATTAGCTTAAAATGCTGCTTTTACCAGAGGTGGGAGTCGTCACATCTAACCAGTAAAATATAGTTCCTAAAGTGGAATTATACCTTAGAAATAAGTTGCTCTTAATTTGATTAGTACATTAATTTACTTAGATAAGTATCCTTTACACTAACGTTAGGTATACCAATCTCTCCTTCTCTTTCTCTGTATATATACAGAGGGATGAGTAGGGCACTGCTCTTAAGTGTGTTGATTACTCCTCTGTCATTCAAAGGGGTATGTTTGTGAGCACTGTCAGAGTATAAGCAACACATTGACGAGCAGTGCCTTGCTAATCCCTCTCCTACTCAAAGGGTTAATAGCTGGCTTCAGGATCCAGGTCGGTGTGATAAGTGCAATGAAAGATAAAGAACAGCACAAAAGGAAAATCCACTAAGTGTGGTGTTGGTGAACATACAAAAAGGAATAATTTATTGATACAACAGAGAAAAACAGAAAAAATAATAATGGGGGGGTAAAAAGTAGCAGATATAACATGTGAAAAATAAAATATATTTATATTAGACTACAAAATCAAATCAAAGGGTAAGTACCCAGAAATGGTACTAGGTTGAAAATACTAATCAATATGTAAGTAATAAAAGTCCTCCCAAAAATAAGTTGATGCTGTAGAACCAATAAAAATAAATGGGAGAGTATACGTCCTGTGGATGATAAATTCTTAGTGTGTAACAACAATCTACATCCAATGTTCACTCATGTAATACAACATGTCTCCCGAGTGTCCCTCTTTGAAACCAAAATCCCTCTGTCCCCTTTCCCACCCTGATGTCCCTCTTTTTTGTGTGGTGTGTATAAAAGTGTATCACATTTTTGCACAGGAATAAAACTCATATTATTGTATGTGTAAACTTCAGTTTATGTGTTTATAAATTAGTCTGTGTAAATAAAATAATTTGGTCTTGTTCTAAATCATTTATTCAGATACATAAAGAGATGTCAATAGGTCATGAAATACCTCATAAAAGTCTTGGTAATGCCACACCCAATGGCCATGTTCCAAGCCAACATCCCTTAAAACACCATATCCCTCTTTGGCCATTTGAAATGTTGGGAGGGAGGAATACAATATGAAATAATGGGTCCCCGATCATCGGATGGCCCCTTACTTGAATAGGATTAAAGGCACTCTCATCAAAGGTATCTGATATGTCTAGGGGAGTCTTGGAGAATCAATGGTCAAAGTGCTTGACTCGATCTCTGGTCCTCCAGTTCTTTAGAGTCCCACTGATGGTGTTTTTTTTTTCCTGGATCCTTGGTCGGCGCTTTGATGGTACTTCAGCACTGGCCTTTGCTTACTCATCAGCGTGGGGCCTGCAGATTGCTCTACGAGTTTTGGTGCTATGTTGTATCTTCATCTGGAGCCAATGAGAGGATGCCAGGCCAACCCCTGAGCCTATATATATATATATATATATATATATATATATATATATATATATATATATATATATAAAATATCCAAACTAGATGCCAATCAGGGGTGATTATTCCTGACTGGCCATAGAACAGTCGTAGTGTTCTCTCTCCATTCTGTGTAATTATCCCATCATAGTGTTGTGTGTAGTTTTTACTGAACAATTTGATTAGTGATGTAAGGGGGCTCAGAAAAATGTATACAATATTACATATCTTTATCATACAAATCGTTGTATTATTACCTTTTGTTTGTAATTTTGAATGCAAATAGGAAGGACCACATTTTTTGTAAGCCCAAAAATTATTTGGAATGCTGATGAAAGTTAAGCATAAAAATGTATTAACTGACATATTCAGAGAGAATGTATGTGTATAAACCAATACCTTAATACATTACATTTGTGTGCAGAATATTTCAGTACATTTTACTGAAAAAGGCAATTGCCCATATTTGTAATAAAGACCTTTTTTACCACAAGTACAATGCATTTGAAAGTTAATTTGTGATAAGTGAGTTAGGTGTGAGGGTGAACAGTAAAATAGTGAAGTATATGAATGAGATGAAACAGGAATTGATGCAGCCACATAGAGGTCTCCCCTTTCTCTGGCATTTATAGTGAGTTATTCACTAAGGCTTGACAACGAGGTGATAAAGTGGAGAAGATGTCTCCAGTGACATCACGTCTCCAGTTTCTACGTTATTCTATGGAGCCTATGCACTAAGTTGGAGAAATCTTAGTGCATTGACCCCATAGATTCACATTGGACTTGGAGACATGATATCACTGGAGAAGTCATCTCCACTTTATCACCTATTTATCAGGCCTTAGTGAAAACCCCTATAGTGTTTTTAATTGTTTCCTATGCCATACCTCCCTGCATTTCACATGACCAAAGAGGGACACTACTGTTTTAGTTGGTTATGGTGGGAGGGTGTGTAGCTGGTGGGTGGGGCATTACCAAGAATTTGTAGGTTATTTCATGAACTATCTCCACCTTTATGCAAATGAATAAATTCTTTAGAGCAAGGACTATTTACACTGACTAATTTATAAACACATACTGAAGTTTAAACAATGTGTTATTGATGTGGAGCAATGTGACACCAGCCAGTCTGATCTTCTAAAAAGGGAATCCAGGGTGGGAAAGAGGGACAAAGGGATCTGGGTCTCAAAGAGGGACACTTGGATGGTATATGGTGCCAATTGTTTACACCAAAACTCCTCTTCTTTGTCTAGTACATCAGCCCCACGTATAACACACACAGTCCCTTAGTTCTCACCTCACTGTTATTTCAGTCCAGACCCCAGTTGTTCTACACTAAATACACAGCACCTCAACTGCCATCTTGGTACACCCTGAAGTGAATATCACCCCAGTGACTCCAAACAGTTAGTGTTCAGACCTCATAAACTGGGCGGTTCCTGAAGGCTCTCAGTAGTAATATATCCACCAGAGATACAGGCCTCATCTGGTAAAGAGCGGCATTCTGTAAGTATGTTCTGCCCCTAGTGTCACAGGGATGTAACTGGCAGCTGAAAGTCAGTGCTGATATGTGCAGAATGGGTGGCATAGAGTTGAGAAGCTGCGAAAACTGTGGGAGCGTTACCTTGTGAGTGGAGGGGAGAGGGTAAAAGTGTAAAATATGAGAGGCAGAGAATAGCAGGAAAGCACTGAAAAAGATTGAGGACGATGTGTGTGTGTGTGTGTGGGTGCTTTGTATTTTTTTTTAGGTATATGTTGCTATGTACTAATAAACAAAAAGGAACCTGATATCTATTCAGATGATTGTAATACAGCACCGCAGGTCAAGAATTGTTTTACACAAAAATATAAGAAACGTTAGAAATCACACTCTGGGGAACAATACTTCACCAGAGTGCGATCCAACAAAATTAACCCGTTCGGTGCTCCAGGAGAGTGCGCTAATTAAAGCAAACTTTAAAACTTAACCTTTAATAGCTAATAACATTTAAAAGAAATAAGTATTTATCATTTAAAATTACTCCAGCCGTTAAAAACAATTAGGCTGTGTATAACCCAGTTATAAGGGGATTCCCCGGAAAATGGCTATAATCGGTACACAAGCATTCACTAGCAGCGTAACTAACTGTCCCTGTATTCTAATGGAACAGAAAGAAAAGGAGATAGCAGAGGTAAATATCCCTAGAGCTCGTGTCAAAGGAACACCAGCACTAATATTACCTCCCGGATCAGTCTAGGACTTCACCAGTAACCGTCCCTAATATAGAGTGAACAGATTAGTATAGAATTAACACACCCCTAAAGTATGGGTGTTATAGCGTCAAACCTAATTTCTATTTACTGACTAAGGTAGCACTGCAGTGAATGCTCTTATAGCCATAAAGGAGAAAATTAACCCCTAGAAATCACCCACCCCTGGAGCACCGAACGGGTTAATTTTGTTGGATCGCACTCTGGTGAAGTATTGTTCCCCAGAGTGTGATTTCTAACGTTTCTTATATGTTGTTATGTAGCAGTGAAAGGGAAGGAGAATAATGAGAGGTCTGTAAAGTGAGTTAGGAGGAGGGAGGACAATGAGAAGCATTAAAAGTGAGGGCGATGAGAATGGGTGAAAGTGATAGCATTTGGACAAATATGTTTGTAGGGAGGTGACACTTCCTGCACACATTGCTCCATATTTTTGGCAGAAATGAGGACTAGACCTTTGCAAATGTGTGTGTTGTTGGAGCGGCAAGAGTAAGCCATGTTTTTGTTTTTTACATTGGATAGGTGGGGAGAGGAAACTCCTTGCAGTGATTTTTACAGGAATGGCTAGATGACCTATGGCCCCCTGGCCACTACTGTCAAAATCACACACTCCTGTATATATCCCTGAGGCAGAAAGGAGATGATTTCAATATCTTCTCCTTTCTGCTGCCCTGGGGTGTGTGTGTGTATCTGCCCCTGGGTGTGTGAGTGTGTGTGGGGCTGAGACAGAGAATTTTGGCAAGTTGCCAGCCTTCTCCTTTTATCCCTTTATTCATATATATTACACTATGTTCATTGGTTGCTCTGTTTACTGTTCTTTCAATTTTTTTCTGCATATGTGTTACACATGTGGATCCCAGCATTTGAGTAACGATGAACACAGCACTTTATTTCAGGTTATATGCCCATCATCATCATAAGACATCACATAGATCTCCATTTTGGAGTGAACAAATAATCAAGGATTAACTAGTGGAGGGGACTGTGGACTGATTCTTTCATCTCAGTATATCATCCATATTAAGTGTATCATCCATAGCAGAACTTCAGTGACATTGGCTCCTCATCCATTTACCAAAATATCCTGACCGGTTAACTAAATCGGACCTTACAGATGATGTTACTCATAACTACATACCATCACTCACTAGTCATAATGCATCCATTCTAATATAAAAAGTGAAATCACAGTAAGACTTTTTAATTCTCTCAGTGAAAAGGTTAAAAGTCTGAAAGAAGGACAAATTGAATGTTTTTGTTCTCCTGATCCACTTGGACTCCCACATTTAATTTTGTTTCCTGTGATTGTTATTATGGGACTATCATCAAATATACTCAGTAGACTGTGATCATCTATTGTCATTATCAGAGAACTTTAAAGGGATAGTAATACTTAAAATGTAAAAAAAAATATGTTGTAGGGTTTATCCCCCTGAGTAAAACAATAGTACTCCCACTGCTGAAAGGTGTTTCATTCAAAAGTTATTAATTTTCAAAGTTGAATTTTTTAGGTGCAATATCACAGTGGCCTGAAATTGTAGAGTGGCACTGTTGCTACACGATCCTATGGACAGCTCTGGTCCCAGAACCATAAATCTCCATAGGATGCTGTAGCAACAGCGCCACTGTACAATTTCAGGACACTGTGATATTGCACCTAAAAAATTTAACTTTGAAAATCAATAACTTTTGAATGAAACCACTTTCAGCAGTGGGAGTACTCTTGTTTTACTCAGGGGGTTAAACCCTACAACATATTTTTTTTTACATTTTAAGTATTACTATCCCTTTAAACATGTTTATGAATTCAGCAATATCGTTTCAAACAATTTATGTATCATATATTGTGTGTTGTATATTGTCTATATGCTGTATAACCAACTGTTCATTTTACCATAGATTTTATACATCTATATTTATACTGCATTGTATCATATACATTTTAGGATCTTCTGAATATTTCTTATTTTGCTGTTACTTTTTAGCAGTTGTGTTCAGCATATAATATTACCCATCAACCATATCATATACTGTTCATATCAATCACATTTTTGATTGGGTTTCATAAAGAATATCAGTATCCAAAACACTTTAGCATGTTCAGACATCCCATATATTGGTGGACCCTTCTTTTGAGACTTATTTTAACATGTTTCTTATCATTATTATTATTATTATGTTGATTAAAAAAAAGACCTTTAACCCTTTAAGAACCAAATGGGTAAACAATGCATTACACACACCTCTTTTCCTTAAAGTGTAAGGTCCATTAAATGAATCGCTAACTACATTAACAGTTTTAGGAGAAATTCCCTAAACAATAATATAGATCACTGAACATCAGCGAGTGACAGTTCCTTTGCTTTTCATTATATTTTGCTAGGGTACAATTCCCATTTAATTTTTAATATGTCATCTTAGTTCTCCTTTAAATAATACAGGGCCACACACACACACACAAATTCAAGCAATTCTAGGGTAAACCAGCTGCACCATAGAGGAGAAATTAAAATAACCAAAAATACCATTAAATGGGTGATGTTAAATTAAATGGGTAATGTTAAGCCTGTATGCCATATTTGTTCTTCTTTTATTGAATTGCTACTTTTAACTCCTTGAATGCTAGAGTAGCATACATTTTAAGAAGGTTAAAACCCCTATATAAATCAATGGGAATTTGGATTTGCCCATGGTGCAGTTGGTTTGCTCCAGAACTGTACAATTTTCTCCTATGTGCAAATAGCTCATGATTTGATTTGATTTTACATATAGGTGAAATTTCTATTTTTATTGTTGTATTTTTGTTCTAAAATTTGTAATGTTCTTATGTTTCCCATTTAATCTCTACCACACTCTTAAAGGGATAGTAATACTTTGTTTTATCTTTATTTTATTTTGTAGGCATTAAAAAAACATGAAGAACGATATAAGTCTTATCTCTCAAACATTTATGGTTTGAGAGATATTCACAAGCAAAGTTCCCTCTCCCGCCCCTTTTACCTAGTGTAAGCCATCTATTCTCAGATGTGGAATCCAGTCCATAGATCAGACAGATAACAGCAGGGGACAATCTTCTTCCTATGAGAACAATGAAAGCCCTGCCCCCCTTGACAAGTTTTTCAAGTTTTTCCCTTATCTTAATTGAAGATTGTCTCTCTCTACAATCTACCTGGGCACCTCCCTTCTGCTCTGGATGAGCAGCATTACATCAGTAAAAGGTGTGGGAGGGGGAGACTTTGTCATTGAATTACTCTTGAACTACAACTCTGACAGAATTGAAATAACACTGTCCAAAGTCCAAATACTATGATGATTAATTAGTGCTGCTTTTATTATAAAACATTACTATCCCTTTAAGTAGGCGTAGGTGAAAGGTCCTGTTTTTTCAGACACAAAATTTTGTGAAAAAACATGATTTCCCGCATTTCCCTCAGAAAATTCCTTCAAAACATTCTAGTTTGATCAGGCAGGTATTACTCGTAACATAGAACTTTCTGCCGCTCTAAACTATTGGTTTCTGGAGGCAGGAATTTCTCTCCACGTAGAAAAACACCCTTTAATTTTCCATCAGCCTGTACTATAAAAGTCAAGAATTTCCCACTCTTCAGTGTGGGTTTTGTTAGTAGAGAGTAAGGAGTATTGCAGTAGAGGACAGCTATAAAAAAAATGTGCAATTCCTGAAGCTTGTGAAATGAGTGTGAGTTAGTGTTAGTTTAATGAGGGTCAGTGAAATTGCGTAAGTTAGTCTTAGAGCAGTGAGGGTCATTCAAATTGTGTATGTTGGTCTTTGGGCAGTGAGGGTCATTCAAATTGTGTGAGTTAGTGTAAGGGAAATGAGGGTCAGCAAACTGTGTAGCGTAGTGAGTGATTTGTTTGTTTTTTTAAATACTGTCATTAATATTATTAATATTTTTTAAATAATATATTTTTTTTAATACTTATTTTAATAAATATACTTTTTTCATGTATAAGAGACATGTCAGTTTCAAGCAGTAAGACTTGGAGGGGGCAGGGAGGAACTTGGGCATAATCTTCATTGGGGAGATGTAGGCTGTGTCTAAATGTGGGTGCTCTCTCACTTGCCAAGATGGAAGAAGAGGTAGCAATTGTTAGCAGCAGTGCCACTGCTACTGCTATCACCAGCAGCTGCCCTAGCCATTTGAACCAACAATAGTGGTGACACTAGATGCAACTGACCCTGCTAGTGCTACCCTTCATCAAAAACGTAGACACAAGAAAATCTCCACTAAGAAGACAAAATTGGCTGCCAAAACCCCCCATCAGACAGCAGCAATCCCTCATCAAACTTTGCAGCTACCTCTACCAAGTGGCTCTCTTCCCAATATACACACCCATCCAAAGTGTTCCCATTTAGTCAGAAATCCCTCCACCAATGCCATTACCTCCTACAGACAGCAATTCTGTGCTGGCACGACAACACACGGTAATGACCACACAGGGTCACGTGGTGAGACAAACAGATATATGAGAGCCTTGTAACTGGGAAGTGATTTTTTTCTTTTTTTTTTCTTTTACTAATTTGTGTGAATGTGTCATATTGAGTCATATTGTTTGTTTACATTATATATTTATTTTGCTTTAAGTTTCTAGTTTATCATTAGATATTGGACCAGTGAGATAAATCTTAGGTGGTACATTGAATATGCATGTTGGAGTGGGAGGTCTGTTTTATTGTAATTAGGGTGACTGGCACAGGTAGTTTTTTTTTTATTTCTACAATACACATACTTTGTATTTTTATTTACTTGTCAATTTATTTCTTATATTATCTGTATTATAGTATTGATCACCTACACAGTGTTGGATGTAATTTTTTGTTGGTGTAATGTCTGTACTTTCTCGTCTTGATAAAGAACCCAGAATGTCCACCAATTATATATGGCATGACCTAATATAAGCAATTAATTTGTTGAATGTAAAAAATGACATCATTGATGAAAATAAAAAAGGTTATGAAAACACAAATAAAAACATTGTTTACAGTTGGCACATATATCCCTACAGTACAATCTCTGGTATAATATGCACAATTGTGTCCCTTTTTAAACCTTAAGTGAAGTGGGGGGGGTGAATATTAGATACAAGAGTAAAAAAAAAAAAAAAAAGTCTGCTCCCTCCACCTCAGTATGCTGCCATCTTACCCCTACCCCCGATGGATGCCGGCAGATTTGTGCATTGGATCTACACTAGTGCCCTGTGGGGACCTTCAGGTCCTCAAAGAACACTATTTTTATTTAACACAGGTCCTCACAGGGTAGTGCAGGAAGTGAGCGGCAAATGCAAACATGCCACACACTGAACAAATGTCTTGGTGGCCTCTGGAGGGGGTGAGTAGAGGGAGGGGAAGGTGGTAGCATATTGAGATGGAAAGAGGGAAGCAGTGAAGAAAGTTTTTTGGTTTTTTTTGGTGGGAAGAGAGAAGTAAAACAAGGGTGTATATTGTACATTCCTCTAAAATCTTGGGTGCATATTATTCCTGAGATGTTACTGTAATCTTCATGTAATACATATATAAACTACATAAATTAATAGTGAATATCAATTCCAATCAGAAAAAAAACACTAGTGAATCATAACAGGAAAAAGAGAAGAGCAATACATTTTGGCCTTTTTAGTATGCCTTTGTTCAACCATATTTTTGCTTTCATTTATTTAGTAGACCAACACAAATGATATGCCATTTTGTAAGCATGCGTAGGACTCTCACTTTTTATGCCACATTTAAATGTATAACCCACCATTTAATTTGATAATAATAAAAGAATTGAAGCAACACATTTTTATAGGTTTTATAGGTTTTCCTGTGATAATTTGTGATCAATTGGTTCTATTTTTCTTATTTATATTTTATTGAGTTTTCAAAGTAGACAAGTACAAAATGGCAGATGACTACAAAACAAACATATATAATAAACTTACTGTGTAACAGACATAAAATAAAGACATTCAGATGATGCCCAGTGTATAAATCACATATATCTGCTACTTTGGAAATGTTCCCACTGATACCAAAACCATATAACAAATACATTTTGAACAGGGTTTAAGAGTAAAAAGATAGAAAAAGAGTTATAAAAGTGGATGACTTCCTGGGGCAAATCCATCTAAACCCTCAAATGGAGCCAGTTGGTTCTAACGTTTCCATGAAAAGTTAAAAAAGGGCTGAGGTGTCTTCAATCAACGCAAAGCCAGGTAGTTTAGCTATATTTTGCAAATTTGTTATAAATGAAAATCTATGGAAAGTAGTAAACATTGTTATATGTTCCATGTCATTATGTAACTAGTTTTTAATTTCTGATCCATTAGGGATGGAATGTTTGTTTGATTCCAGAAAAAGAGAAATGAGCACTTTAGCCACATTAATAAGGTGTGCAGGGGCAGAATTGTCTTTCTTTAGATTGGGGTGATTCATATTAAGTAAAATCTACTGTGGTTTCTTATGTAATTTAATACCCATGATTTTATTGATTGCTAACAAGACTTTGCTCCAAAATGCTAGGATTACTGCACAGTTCCACCAAATGTGAAGCTGTGTCCCAACACCTGTTGCTGACATTAGGATAAAAGGCATGTAGTTGTTCTGAGTCCTACACCATAGTCCTATACCATATGTTTACTTTTATAGATTATTTCTATGATCAGAATATTCTCTAAGAGGTCTTGAAAGCTTGTATCTAAATCTGGTTAGTTAGTCAATTAAGGTATCAACTTGACTCCTATATTTCTATGGCTAACATGGTACCAATTCTCATCAGAATATACTTGAAAGAATGTATTGCACTGAGAATCATCTCCAAACCATTTGAGATATATTTAGTGCTGTCTTTGAGAATCATGGTTTCAAAAATGGTCAATTTCCTATTCAAATCTGGGTATTTAAAATTTGCAAATAATCAATCTCTAATTCTCAAGTAAATTTTCCCTAGATGATCTTTTATGGAAGTGAAGGGGATAATTTTTCCATCTTTAATGAAGTCCTTAATTAAAAGTCTGTCATTTATCACCCATTTGGAAAGATTAAGAGTAAGAATTTCAGGAGGTAGGTCTCTGTTGTCTGTTAATGTGACAACAGGAGAAAATTAAGTGGATATATTAGCGTTGTTTCTTATTAAATTATACCATGTTATAAGAGTGGATTTAATTGGAGATTGTTAAGAGTGAGGTTTATATTTGAGTGTATTAAGCCAAGGTAAATTGAAAAGATTTAGTCTTGATTTATTTTAACCTAGTTATTTTTATCTGCCACGTGGAACCAGTGCCAAACATTAGTAAACTGAATAGATTTATAATACTTAACAATATCAGGTAGTCACAATCCCCCTTTGTTTAAAGTGTAAAGATGTGCAAATTGTAGTTTTGTAGGGATTTTAAATATTATGAAAATAATGGAATTAATATTTTTTAAAATAAATATAGAATTTTTATTACATTGATTCTACTGAACCAAGATAGAGGTAGCATAGCCCAGCCTGATATTTCCTTTTTTATGCTGTCTCTAAGTGGAATAAAATTAGCCTGAAAAAGATGGGTACTCCTTGGTGTCAGCAGAATTTCAAGATATTTAAAATGGGAGGGTCACCAGGAAAATTAAGCAGTTTGCTTATTTTGCTGTCTGGAATGTCAATGCCAAGTAATTCAGATTTGTTTACCTTTACTTAAAATCTGGGTAACTGGCTAAAAATTATCAATTCAGCCAAGGTATCTAGAATAGATGTTTTCGGAGAGGTAATTATAAAAAGTCATCTGCACATAGAGAGAATTTATACTCCTACCAATATACCCTGTTTTTTGCAAATTAAATGAGGAATTAAGCCTGCCATTCAACTTTTGCTCTTGGATTAGTATATAGAACCATAATGTAGGATAACAATCTAAGTTTGAATCATATATGTTGTAAGGTTTCTTTCAAAACCTCCAATTAATTAAATTGAATGCTTTTTCTGTATCTATGGCTAAATAGTTGATCGAAGTTTCTTTAAGTAACCAATAAGTCAAATTATTTTTAATGTGTTGTCCCTACACCCCATATCAGGTACAAAAACAGCCTGATCTATATGTATGATGTGGGGTATAAGAGGCTTTAGTCTATTTGCCAAAATCTTGGCATACATTTTTATATTTAAAATTAGGAGGGAAATTGAATGATAACTTTGGCATTGTTTTGGATCTTTACCTTGTAATGAAGGCCTCTGTCATATATAGGTGATGCTGTATACGATTAGGGAGTTCATTCAATCCATCAATAGGAATTTTATTTTAGCAAAGAAGGCTTTAAAAAGTATCAGGGGGAAACCATTCAGTCCAGGGCTTTTTGGAGACATCTGGTTAATTGCCGGAAGCATTTCATCTAGGGTAATCTATGCCTCTATTTTTGAATATTTCTTGTAAATAGGAGCAAAATCCACCTGAGGCATGGCAGAGTTTATCTGTAAATTATATAACTTTTCATAGTAATCCCTAAAGGCATCCACAATCTCTGAAAAAAATGTTTGTACTACCATCAGAAGGCAATTGTATATCATGCTCATGTGTATGTGTCATGGGTGTATTCAGCAGAATAGCTAAACTTTTATCACATTTATTGCCACACTCAGAAAAAACACTTCTGTTTTATTGAATGATTTTTCAATATTTGTTTTGTGTCAGGGAGGTTAATTCTGTTAGCAAAGAGGGATCTTACAGTTAAGCCCAAAGACAGAGGTGGCTGTTAATATGTCCTCTCATTCCTTTCTAGGTTTTTAATTCTTATAAGAAGTCAGTTTTATAATGGGTCCTCTAATTATACATTATACATTTTAATATTTCCTATATGGTCAGTTTAGAAATGTCAGGTGTGTCATTCTCTGTTAGAAACTTGCCTAAGATAGTGTCTAGTTTTTTAATTATATCCTCATCTAGAAGTAAGGAAGGATTCAATTTCCATACATTATATTTGTTAAATGTCATGAGAACAGGCAAGCTGGCATCTATTGGTGCGTTGTCTGACCGAGTATTTGGATAGATATGGAATGATTTTACAAATTGAATACAGGCTTGCTTAATTAATCTATGGTCAATTCTAGAGAATACATGATGTAATGGAGAGTAATAAGTATAATCCTTGTCATTTTGATTAAGTAATCTCCATTTGTCAATGATGCTTAATTAAAACCTTTTGTATTTTATGGAAATAAGATTGAGATCGATAAGACTGGCCAACGAGCAATCATTCAAAGGATTAATAGGTGTGTCGAAATCTCTAAATATAAGGAAACCCTCCTGAAACATTTCAAGATTATCCAATGTGTCTTCTATAAATTGGAGCTGATGTTACCTATAGTCACTCACACAACTCCTATAGAACCCTTAACAAACAAAAATGTACCCTTTGGACCCACCTTTGTATCTAATCTGTTAAAAGGAAAGTTCTTGTTAAATTAGCTCAAAAATTGCATAGGGAAAATATATTTTTTTAATTTGGGAGGCGCTATACTTAAATAATGAGTCTTTTGAATGAGACATATTTGGTTTCATAACCTGCTACATTCTCTATATCTAAGAGTGCCCTTTTTTGGGGAGAATTCAAACCTTTTGCTTTGATAGACACAACACTAATGGGGTAGTTGTCAGCCATCTTCAAATAAACCTTAGGAAAAACCCACAGAAGCATTAGATTTGCATGTTGTACACCAGGAGTCAAACAGGATAGAATAAAACAACTTGGTTTCCAAATGACAACATTTTAAAAGAGTAAATCCTACTGACCAAACTTAGGTGGAATGCAAGAAAGTGTAGCATTTGCTATTTTATAAAAGACATATATTTATGTACAATTTGTGATTGCTCACGTGATGCAAAAAACCTATTAAAGTCTGATGCTGAATAGCACATGCTGCTAAATTAATGCCAAAGTTAGCGCATGCTCCTGTATTAAAGGCAAAGTTGGCCAGACTATAAAAATGTGTGTTAATTGATTTGCCGAATTAGGCATAATTGCTAATTGGGCAAAAGTACAGGGTGGTATGAAACAGAAACAGATGTTAAACTAACCCCCATATAGTACAATTTTATTATGTAGAGAATAACCTGGGGGATATTAGCAATTATTAATAGAGACCACAGAGTGCCAAAAAAGTAATATAAAATGTTTAACATTAGGATGAAATTAAAGAAAAAGGGCCTCCACACCCCTTCTCCCCTTAACAACACATGATTACAGAAAAGGTCCACATAGGTATAAAATGACTGTAGATTAATGTTATAATTTTCCGTCTCGATAAAAATAATAATATGCATTTTTATATATAAAGGTAGATCTCCTGTGGCCACTCCGCAACAATGCAGGAGAAGAAAAAAGTCCTCCTCCCTCATCCCCCAATCTTTATCTATCTGGGAATCAGGTAAGCCCCATGTTCACCCCCATGGACAAACCATTAAATACTAAATAGATAAATAATGTGAGCGAACAAGAAGACCCACCCTCAAGAATCAACCAACAACGTCAGTCTCCCATGAAAGCCTTTGTCACTCAGCAAAGAACAAATCTTATATCCAATATAACCTTACATATTGACCCTCTGTGTCCATAACTCCACCCCACACACATACACACACACACCCGGGATGGCCAGAGAAGGTTCCAAAAGTGTAAAAAGAACTATAATGTACAGTATAAGTCTCCCTTTCTCTGTATCTATAGGAATAATATGGAATTTTGGACCATAGTTAATAACAGAACAGAGAGGAGGGAAAACATCTATACATTTTTTTTTTACTTTCCTTCTCTCATCCCCCCACAAATTTGTCTTTTTTCACCCAAATATGTAATCTTCTCAGGAGCAGGATAAAGATTATATAACTGAAAACAATTTCTCCAGAAATCATTCTCATCTTTTGTTCATTTTTTGTTATGTACCAGGGTCCACCTTACACTCTGTGGAAGTGGTGGGCTCAGAGGAGTAGAAGGTGAGTCCTCCAAATCCATCATTGGGATGTCTGGCAGGTTCAGCATTTCACATAATGACTTCTGAGTCTTGCCTGATAGTAATGATATGACCTTAATGTGATTCTGTGAGTGAGAAGGGGTATTCATACCTATAAAGATCATGATTCTCCCTTAGAGTGTCAGTCAGTGGCTTGAAGCTTTCTCAAGGATAAAATGTTGAAAAGTTGAAACTCTGTACCCTCATAGCTCAAAGAGTGTATTTGTCTAGCTCTATTTGTCTAGCCCTTTTCTTAATTTCTTCTTTAATTTGATAAGAGTAAAGGCAGCAAACTATGTCTCTGGGTTTATCTCCTGGGAAGGATTTAGGTCTTAGTGCTTAGTGAGATGTGTTATTTCAATTTTTACTGATTTGTTAGATTGAAGTTGAAGAAGTTTTGCAAAAATACTCTGCAAGGTGGGGACAATATCTTTTGAATCGATTCAGATAGTCCTCTGATCTGAATATTAACCTTCTTCATCTGTTTTCGAAGTTGTCAATTGATTAATAGGTTCTTCTTGCCATAAGAGCTGTTGTTTTATAGCATTCTGATTATTCAAAATATTTTTGTGGTTTTCTTCTAACTCCTTGACTTTCTTGGATATGCTCTGTAGATTTGTTTTCAGCTCAGAAATATCAGTTTTAATATCAACTTTGTCACTTTTCATCAAGGTTTTGTAAGGCCTCCTTAGTTTGAAGTGATTTTAGGTCTGGTTTTGTTAAGAAACAGTTGATCTCCTGTTTTCTTTTCCTCTCTTAGCCATTCTAATCTCAGACTTATTTATTGAGTCTGAAGAAATGGAACTGCATGTTTATACAGAAGGTTATAGAGGTAGGACTGACTTGCTTACTTTTTCCTTACACCTGACATAACCTAACACTGAGAGACAGAGAGAAAAAAAAGTCCCTATATGATATATTTGCTGGTGAGATATTCCATGTGTATATTTCAGATGAGTTTCATATTTACAATTTCCTTATCTTGAAGAGTCCAGGATTATTATTAAACAATATTGAAGAGAAATTGTTTTAAGTTGATGATGCCATGTAATTAGTTGTGATCTCCGAAAGACTGAGTAATTACTTTTAAGAGGATGAATTAATATTTGTGTAGAGTGAGATTGTTGATTGCATTACTTAATGATGGTACTGTATAGGCCTGACCAAAGTATGGCTTTGCGACCAAGGATTATACAGATAATCTATGGACATTACCGAGCCACAGGACTGATTATATATAGAAAGTAGCTGCAGGCAATGTTTTGTTTGCTGTTGCTTCCCTCAGTGTATCTTCATACAACAGAGCCTCAATGCCACATAGGGTTTCAGTATAGGGTTTCCCCTTTGTGCTATGGCCCACCAATTGTTAGTCGGCAATGGTGTAAGTCTCTAGTGCTCTGGACTTCACATTCTCTTCTCTGCCTATGTAGGTAATATCTCGCTAGGCGTAGTCAAATCCCTTCTTGTCACTTATTTCAACATTCATAGGTCCCTTCCATGGACCTATGCCCCAAGGATTCTAGAACTCTGTAGTTTCTGCTGTGGAAACTTTTCCCACCACTGACAAAGTGTTGTTAATAAACACTCAATATGCTAGTTTAGGAAATTCAGCCTGCTGTCTCTGTGACCTAGACTGCAATGCTCCTGGTTCGAATCCAGTGCAGAATGCTGATACTAATATCAGTGAAATTCTGGCACAAAGTGCAGTCAGAGAGGACCAAAATTAGGGTCCTTATGGTTGAAACAGATTCCTCCAGATTGACAATCTGGAGAGATCGCTCCTTGTGCCTTCTCAAGATGGCAAACGTACACAATTGGTTCATTTTTGATGTTCACTTTTTTATGCTCAGTCCTGCTCTCCATACTAACTATAACCTTTGCTCCACTGCTAACAACTCACTGCATATTCCACAATACAAGAAAGAAGCAGGAATATCTGCCTTCTCCTTCAGAGCTCCAAAAATCTGGAACAATCTGCCTGAAATAATCAAATCTGCTCCCAGTCTAAAATCCTTAAATGTAAATGCTTCTTTATATCTAAAAACAGTGTATAACTGTATATAATTTCAATATTTTATATGTATATTAATATTTTTATGTATGTATATATAATATTTCACAATTTGTGTAAATATGTAATCCTTTACTGAAAACTATCCAGGACATACTTGAAAACGAGAGGAATCTCAATGTATTCTTCCTGGTAAAACATTTTCTAAATAAATGCATTTTTAACAGGGACTGGATAAAAGGTAAAAGAGTTTTTTATACCTCCCAGTAAGGGGTACTGTCAGTCCGAGACACAAATCCTTATGTCCCTCTTTCCCTCCCTGTTGTCACCCTTTTAGGAGATCAGACTGTGTGATGTGTATATACATTGCTCCACAGAAATAAAATTCACGTTAATGTTTGTTTAAACTTCAATATATGTGGTTATAAATTATATTGTGTAAATAAAATGCTTTGGACGTGCTCTAAAACATTTATTCAGTTAGAGGTGGCAATAGGTCATCAATAGATCATCAAGTGACCTAACCCTAGTTCTGCCCCTGGAACCACCAATTTAAATAAAAGTGGCCTCCATTTTGCCCATTTTTCCTATTTGTAGCTCTGTTTCCTGCTTCTCTCTTCCTCACAATCATAGAGATCACTGACAAAGGCAAATGTTTACATACACTGCCTCTATCATGTGGCTCCACCGACATATGTGATTGCTGTAGTAGAGATTACATGTGTGAAGCCATTGGGAAAAAAGGCTGAAAATGAGTGCTCCAGTCCTGGATAGCAACTACAATAACTGCAAACATATACTTAAAACGGTAATGCTTCAATTAATTGTAAATGAATTTCATAAACCATAACATAAGAAAAATAAAGAAAAGGAAAAAAAAAAAAAAGGGATAAGCAAAATAAGATGGGTGACTCCACAGTCATCTGTTATTCAATATAACCACAGATACATAAAGTCCATGTGGTTATCCATACTGTCGTAATGTGGATTTTCCTTAAGTTGCATGATGATAAGAACGCTGAACATGGCATAATAAAACAATATTCCCAAACTTGTTTATTGCAAGCTTTATGCCTGCAAAAAAAAATTCTTCAGGGCTAGCCTTGTTTGAAGCCTGCAATCAATTATTTTCAAGCCCAGACTGCTATTATGTTTTGAAAGTTTCACTTTCAATAAGCCTGCAAAAATTATTATTCAGGCTTTTATTTCTGTTATCCTGCTACCATGCTATTGCTAATGATTATTTTTAAAGAGATTATACTGAATGTAGCAGATGTATGGTGGTGGTGCTGATGAATATTTAATGTATATATCTTCTTTATTCAGAGGAATGAATGCTAGACACATTATTTCCATTATCATCCTGGAATCCACTTTTAACTTTCCATTATTACTAGATTATCCATAAACATTAATCAGTTGTCTTAGCAGAGGTCCTAACAGTGGTAGATAGTAGCAAACCTTCAAATCCCTCCTTATCCTCAGTGCTGCCATTAACAACGCATGCCGTGGGTTTCCCTGTCACGTCTGGTTTTGTCCACTTCTGCTACCTGACACTCAGATGGTATAAGATGCTGGTTCATTTTTAGAAATATAAGACTACCACAATTGCTGCTTGGTCGTAGCCGTATCCTACCATCTTTTACAAAATAACAAGATGCGCTGAAAACCCGCTCAGACCACACACTTGTTTGTGGACAACTAAGGGTTTCTATGGCAGTAGGCATCAGTGCTGTGCATGCACTGTTTTGTTTTCCAATAGTCAATGAGGTCATAGTTTTGGCCTAGAACGTAGCTATTCTACAAGTATGCTGTAACCATCTCACATGTAGTGGGAACAGTCCTAGGAGCTAGCAGGGCCAGATTCACATCTCAGGAGCCTGTAGGCACAGAAATCTGAAGCATCCCCCCCTTGGCCATCTCCACTGGACACCTCCACAATGCTCCTAATCTCCACATTGCGCCCATCATCTCCATATTGCGATCACATTGCCCCCATCAGCTCCAACTTGCCCCATCATTCTTTCATAGAATACATTTCCTCAGAGATTCTGCTGATCACGCCTTGACAGAAATTCAGAAATGTTATCTTTAAAGCGGAGATCCAGCAAAGTAGCAAGAATGTATGCGTCATTGCTTCTAAAGGACACTATGCAATGATCCTGCTTAAAGCAAGCCAAAATATTATTCACTAGCCGGTTCATGTCTGTGTTGTCATTTTGGTACAATTTGTCAGCCATGCTTCTCAGTTTTTTCTGCAGTAAATATATCAGTGGTAGAATCTCTCTAAACCAGCAAAGTGGCCACCTCAAAAGGTTTCAGCAGCACAAAAAGGTCACAGGTTAGTTGTCATTGCCAAGGTGACAAATATGCTACCTTCAAAGCCTTCCAGTTTGATTTATATACTCGATAATGGCTTTTTCTGCTTGTACAAATGCTCTAGCACATACCATATGGAATTCCACCTGGTAGGGATCTCCATTTTCAACTGGGGATGGGGCAGATTGTTACTTCCTTGTATGGAATATAATGCATTGCAAGCACTGTAGGAGCAGCTAAAATGGGCACAGATTTTGTGGCGATATTCATCAATACCTGCTCTAGTTTACTTAATACATCTCTGGCTTTGTGGGATTGTCTCTCAAAAGTCTGCATACACAGAGTGGGTGGTTATGGCATGGGCTATACTGCTGCTGTATTTTAATAATACTACCAGATCCAGAGGCAAGATTACTGGCTGACACCTGATGTTGCAAGCTATTGTTAGCCACTGGTAGTAGGAAAACCCAGTGAGCAGACATATAGTCTGTACTCTGGACACTTGTCCAAGTGTCTGTTTTCAGGTGAACTTTCTTTCTGTATAAGGTTGCCAGCCCTTTTGCCCACCACACTAACCACCTGCTTGTACACTTCTGGCACAGCTGCCCTAAAAAAATAACAAAAGAATACTACAGTATGTCAACTGTTAGCATCTTGGCAACTTTGTCATTCCAGTAATACTTTGGGATTATTTTTCTGAAGTGTTTGACTCCTTCCCAAGAACTCAAAAGGTGTGTTGGCAGAAAAGTCTTTGGCAAAGTTGTATGTGATCCTCAGGTGTGCAGCTTCTTCTATGGCATCTACAGTGATCTCCTTCGTATTTTAGTAAAAACAAACAAAAGAGAAAAAGAAAGCAAACATCTGAGAGCGACCACCTGATAGAAAACAGCTATATGCTTTGATATGTTGCACTTACAAGATACTTTCTTGCTTCCGTGCATCAAATTACATCACATTCCCAATCAAGGTAATCCTCTCGGTAAGTCAGAGTGACACTGTATCTTTTAATGATCCCCCAGGTATAATGCTGTCTCCGGTCTCCAATTGAACCAGTCACCTCAGGATAAAAGGAGAAGAAAACTCTCTAAGGGTAGACTGTATGGGACGAATGCCCAGAGAAAGCCCCAAAGGGGTATTACTCACCGGATCTCCAAGAGTACCAGCAAAATTGTCACTTTGATAAATAAATAAGCTTTTATTATACAAAGAATATATACAGTTTCCCAACGCTTTTCGCTAGTATTGCTAGCTTCATCAGGGGATTATAGCTTAAAACAAATTTACCTTATTTAAACCTTTTGGGATAAACCATAGAGAAGTAACAGATGGGCTGTTCCTCTCTTATCACACCGAGGCCAGAGCCGCCGACGGCTTACGACATTATCCATGCCTCACTCCGGTTATGAACCGCATCACTGGATTGGGGATTTCCAAGCTTCCATCTGGCACTTTGCTATTATCCAGCTTATGCATCGATATTATTTATACATAAATATGGATGTAAATACACACTAGTAAAATCATAACTTGTTATAAAAATCAGTTTGCTATTACATAATGAATAAATAAAACATGAGTATCCCAATTAGAAATATGATACATGTATTATTAAAAGAGATTAATACTCAAAGGAAAATATAGGAAAACAAACGTGTATATATATATTTTCCTCCTTGTTCATATTTGGCTATTAATATATATGAGTGAATAAATAAATACAATAGTGGATAAAAATGAATTCCTAATTCAATTTTTCTTCTTACTTTTTCTATTTTATTTATAGTAGTTAACAGGATTCTTAAGGTCTATATGAAATTACGAACATCCAGTTCTTCGTTTATACCTTTTTGGGTTAGGGTTTCTAAATGAAAAATCCAGAAAGCTTCTTATCTACACTATATACTATAGCGGTTATTTACGGTTGATGGAATATGTTCTACTTCAATTATTGTGAAATTTTTGAGAGACCTTTGTTCACCATTATTAACCCCTTAAGGACCGGGAAAATCTGAGGTAATTTTCCCTTAAGGACCGGAGCAATTCTGACCTTTTTGACTATGTCTTTGTTCAACAGTGTTTTCCCTCTAAGTCTTTTATTCCACCCCCATAAATTATATACCGTTTTTTAAGTACAAATAGGACTTTCTTTTGATACCCCACATATATGGATAACCCACCATTTACCTTATGAAAATTAAAAAAAAAAATGTAAAAAAAAAGTAAAAAAAACACTATTTTTGTTTTTTTCTCTTGGGATCAATTGGTTACAAAGGGTTACATTTTTATGGAGACTGCATGAAAAGTATGACCGTCAGTCATACCTACAAAATGCGCAGTTTAAAGTGGCCACTGTCCCCCCTGGGTGAAAATCCCCATGTCACTTTTTTCCACCCTATTTTGACACTTTTTTATCCCTGACATTTGACGGTGTGTATAAGTGTATTACATGGCTCCACAACAATCACATTTCCAATATTGTTTAATGATATGTTTTGTTTTTTTTTAAATAAAATTTTTTTTGTAAAAAAAAAGTGTGTTTTGTTTAACCCCTTAGTGACCCCTTAGTCACTTAACGCCCGTCTAACATTTTTTTTTTTTCTTTCAAAGGAATCCGGAGTCCCCGAACGGCGTGCAGCCGCGCGGGGATCCGGATTTCCTGGACGTACATGTACATCCTCTGTCACTAAGTGACAGCCACAGAGGACGTACATGTACGTCCTTTGTCGCGAAGGGGTTAAAAAAAAAAAAAAGTATATAATTGCAGGTCAAACAACCGTCATGGGTCCTAAAGGGGTTAAAGTGCCTCGACACTGTGTGTTCTGTTGATTTTTTCTGTATCAGGTATCTGTGCTCTCTTTAGTGGTATACTGGTGAGCCCCACTTACTGTGTACCACATTCACACGTTACCACATAGATTACAAAGTTTGTGTCACAAGTAATCTCTCTCTTTATTGGAAAACTAGTTGAACAGCCCGTTACACGGGCCACTGCCACCCGGTCGTGGGGCAGTCACACGCAGTACAGACTGCCCACGCCACGGCTGATACAGAGCTGGAAGCTCCTTCGGAGTGCCCAGCTTTGTATCAGCCGCGGCACGGGCAGTCTCTACTGTGCATGACTGCAGCGCGTGCAGCGGTGTCTACTGCGCATGTCGAGGCATTACACATGTTTTAGCGAATTATTATATAGGATTATTTTTGTTACTGTGACTTTGTATAGTATTGTTTTTAGTTTGGAGATATGGGCAATTACTACATCTGTTTTTAGACACCTAAAGCTGTCCATAGGCAAAGTTGAGCCAAAGATTCTTTCCCTCTTCTTTTCTTGTATTTCTAGAGTCTTAGGTCTGCTAGGGCTACATATCCCCTTAAAGACCTTGCTTTCTTGTAGATTACTTTAGCCCTTGGGGGTAAAATTCCTTTCAACAGTGAGGCTTGGTGCAGAATATTCCAGTTTTTGTTTATAATAGTTTTTATGATATTTGATGCTGAATTATACTGGGTACCCAACTTGGCAGATTAGATTTTGATCAATAGTTTTTCTTGCTCTAAATTTAATGCCCTCTTATAAGCCAAGTCTATTACTGTTTCTTTGTGTCCTCTTTCCAAAAATTGTTGTTTGAGGTGTTTGCTCTTTTTGATGAAATCGGTTGTTTCACTACAATTGCGTCGTAGTCTGTGAAATTGACCAAATGGAATATTGGTAATCCATTTATTGTAGTGACAACTATCTGCCCTCAAGTACTGGTCCCTGCCTACTTCTTTTTTGTATATGGAACTATGTACTGTAAACCCTACATTACCTATTGGAGATCTAAGATGTTTATGGTGGTGTAGTCAGTGGCTGAGGTGAATTTAAGTCACATGGTGTTGTTATTAAAACCTTCAATCATAGTTAGGAGTTCTTTTTCTGTTCCTCCCCATACAATAAGTATTTTGTCAATGTATCGGCCGTAATGGACCAGGCTGCCCCCCTCCATCTCTCCTTAGGCCATACCATAAGTTCCCATAACCCCATAAAAAGGTTGGCATATGAAGGGGCAAACCTGGTGGCAGATTCTAGTCTTTCTAAACTGGAGGATGAGATTTAAAAGGATCACTCCCAGTGGAACCTGTTGTTCATCTCCTGGACGGGAAGATTTAATCTGATAAAGTTGGTGGTTCTAATGAAAATTCTATACTTAATGAAGTCCCAGCCCATATTTTTCCCTCTTGGATGCTTGCATTCCCTTCAGCATCTTATAGCTTCTTTTATATGGCAACCCTCATATGCCCTCCAGATTTGTGCGGTCTAGGCTACCGGACACAGTCTCCAATTACTACTTTATGTCCCTACATTTGCTTCTAGAGCACTGTAGAGACTCCCCTTTGAAAAATATGGCTGACTTACTTTGTTCTCTCTCACCCATCACTTTTCCCAGCTCCTTTATCCCACCCCCAGAATATACCGACCTCGCTACACAATTGGTTTATTCTGGGACACCTCCTTGATGTGTGGTGGAAATTTAACCTGCTCTTTAACCTTACCCCTTATGACTCTTCTCCATTATCAGCAATCCAGATTTCCCCCAGGCACTCACAGAGGAGGTTTTAGACTCTGGATCACTAGAGGATTAGTAGATATAGACCACCTAGTCTTGGATGTGCGCCTCCCCCTTCTCAGAGCTTAAAAATTTGCACAATCTGCTTGCCTCCGAATTTTGGAGGTTCCGACAAGTTCACCATTTATTGCACTCACTCTCCCCACGAGGCTTCACATTCCTCTCCCTCACATATTTTCAATCTCTTTTAATGCATTCTGATCCACCACATCAACATCTAAGCTCTACTCCTTCTTTAGCTGCCTTCCTCCCAGTATCCCTCCCCTTAAAGACGCTCCTGGGAATTAGATCTTAGCATATCCATTTCGGATCATCGGTGGTTTTCCTCCATCCATCTGAATGGAAAATGGGTATCTAATATTACCTTAAGAGGAACCAGTTACAAGCTCCTGACTGAATGGTATTGAACTCCCCAACAAATCTCCAGATATCGCTCACTCATGCCTGACACCTGTTGGAGGTGTGGCCAACAGGTGGGCTACCTGCTCCATATTTGTGGTCCTGCTACTCCAATACAGTGCTTCTGAGAGAAAATTCAAGACCTCCTACCTAGATTGTCTGGTCTGTATACTCCCTGTTCTTCACAGGCTTTCCTCCTCACTATCTTATCAGAATACTTTCTGACCTCCTCTGCTTCCCTGGGCCCCCTCGGCTCTTGGGTACTTATGATAACAATAACCAGTGCTTATGTCCGAAAGCTCTGGAGATCCCTATTTCCACCCTCTGTTTCGGACTGGAAATGTGGGTTGGGAATGATTTTGTAGATGGATTATGGAAGTTAGCTTGACTTTGTTGGGAAACCGCTCCCTTCCTGAGACAGATCTTAGGTGGCTCAGAAGACAGAGCTAAGAGACTCGGGATGGCTTTGTGGTGTGGTTCCCAACCCATTCATGTGTGAAATCTTTGT
Organism: Rhinophrynus dorsalis; assembly: GCA_037306005.1. Lineage (NCBI taxonomy): Eukaryota > Metazoa > Chordata > Amphibia > Anura > Rhinophrynidae > Rhinophrynus > Rhinophrynus dorsalis. The sequence continues at coordinate 322,717,868 of CM074720.1, read as the reverse complement.
GGCCAACACTCCCTCCCCCTACCCTATCTCTTCCCCTATGACTCCTCCTTCCCTCTCCTCTCTTTCTCTTACCACCTCCTCTCTTCTCCTTCCTTCATCCCCTCTATGACTTCTCTCTAATTTTCATCCTATCTTTTTTTCTTCTTCCCTCCCTGACCTAGTTTGACCTGGGGTGGGCTTTGTTGGCTTTTTCTGGTGTTGGCTCATTCTCAGTTGAATCTTCAGTCGTTCTCCTAGAGATCTTATGCTTTATTGTGCAACCCATTTCCTATAGTGATGGGCTGCATAGCTAATGTAACAGTTGTACACTGTATGTAATACTGATGTCTCTCACTCTCAACTTCATCTGTATATGAAGAAGAGGAAGCATATGTTATAGATCAATATACTCATCAGTAATTAGGTCATCATCAGATCCCCCTGCAGCTTCTTGCCCACTACGTTTATATTCCTCTAGGCTTTTTGAAGTATCAAACAATTACTTTTTACTTTTCCCCTTAAAGTGATTTTCAGTACATTCTCCACTACTTTGAAGACTGGTGTTTTTACTCTCAGGCACAGCACTTGGTTGAACTGTTACACCTTCTATCGTCATGCCATCAACAATAGAATGTGACACATTGTCACCTTCAGTTTTCTTACATGGTTTATTAATATTATTTATGGTAGTGGAACTTTTTATGTGATTTTGACAAATAGCTTTCTCAGGAACAGAAGGATAATCATCACTTGTTGGGCATGCTGCAGCAACCATGGCTTTAGTCGTTTTTGAACTACCACATTACTACCATATCCCTGCACTGCTACAACTCCTTTCACTCTACTCTTGCTCCTAGTACGTTTCCCGGACATTATTAAACATTATGGTAAACAGCAGAATTAAATCTGTGTGATGTCTCACCCTTTACAAAATACTCTACGTCTTCTAGCATCTGTCTGCCTCAGTCACAACTCACGTCAGGGTCCCTGTCACCTATTAGTCAAATTATTTTACATTTTTTCTATATTTTTATTGTATTTTTCTTAATTAACTGTCCATATCAGATTGGCAAAAAAACACACTCCTTGTGCAACTGTTACTTCCACTGCACTTCCCTAAAACAAACAACAGCCAGCAGAAAGGAACGTGGATCATAGCTGCCTGTGTCTCCACGGTCACTTAGAATGTTGGGGTGTTTCGAGTAAATCACCTTTGCACCCTTTATACAACACCAGACTCCCCTAGATAACAGCCAGATCAGGAAGGTACTTGGATCACAGCTGCCTGTCAACAAAGATTTTGGGTAAATCTATTTTCTGTCTTCACACTCCCCCAGACTACTCTAAAACAGAGAACAAATTACTTTCCCACAAGACTTCCTAAACTAAAATAAACTTCGCTTTATTTGCCAATTTTAATAAGCTGAAAAAATTGTGCTGCTTTCTCTCTGTCTAACAAACACATTATACTATGCCTTCTGGAAAAGAAGGGAAACTTAACAGATTGTAGGGAAATTAAGTCTTACCATGGATTTCAATGCAACGAGCTAGGCAGAAAAAAGTGGAAAATCTGCACTTTTCACAGGAAATGTTCTGCTTGGTGGAAATGCCATTTTCCACCTGTTTCAATTTGAGGCAAAAATGTTGCCCAATCCTTATTCCTAAGAAATCCTCTCCAGATTTCTCCTCATGCTGCTATATACCGGTGGTGAGCAATGTGAGGCCCTCCAGCTGTTGCTGGACTAAAACTCCCATCGTTCTCCACCAGTGAATGATGGGAGTTGTAGTCTAGTAGGAGCCCAAGAGCCTTACATTATTCATCCCTGCTGTAAACAATGGAATAACTGGGCTCACTGAATCAAAGAGTCAGTGAGCTTGTAAACACCAAAAATGAAATGGGTTGCTATAACTGTCAATATCACTTTTGTACAGCTACCATGTGTAATCCTAAACTTGCTTTTTAATGCATGTGTGTTAAAAGATAAGTTAATTGATTGTGATTAGTGCCCCCTTTTCTTGTATATTGAAAGGCTGTTAACCATTTAGAAATAAACTTGGACAATCAATGGAAAAGGCAGGAATATCTGCTCCTTCAAAGCATATATAATAATAGATTGTAGTCTTCATAAAACATTTTTACAGCTGCTAGTATGAAGTACAGGTTATTAAAGTGTATATAAGACCAGTTATTTTTTAAAGGTCAGTAATCTATTAAACATAAATGGATGGGGGAGTGTGTCCAGCAGCCATCCCAGTAAGTTAAGTGCTACCTGTGTTACAGCTAGCATCCTATGTAATCCAGAAACATTCAGCAGATTTCAACACAATTAAACCATAAAGGGGTGTCAATGTTCTCTCCACATCTACGTCATTAGTTTGATACACTTCTGGTGTGAATTGGACTGGCAGGAGCGGTATGGTAGTGACTCATGGTCTAGGCCACAAAGCTGTGGACTGGATCTAGAGGGCAAGGTTGGCCATAATTTGTTGTTACTGGAAGATACCTGCAAACTCGTTTTGCATGGTCTGAAGTAATATCCTTCAGGTCATTATGATATATGATCATAGCTCCTGCCAAGTTTGGATGTATAATCTCAAATCTGGGGGTGAGTAAACTTTATTTTTTTCTTATAACAGTCCTTGCATGGCTGCTTAGGTGGCTCATTTGTCAGTGTGACTGGATATAGCTCCTCTCAGTGCTTCCATGGAATTTTGCAACCTCATTTGGGTCACTCTGAAAAACAAGCTTATCACCTTCCTAAAACTGACAAATATGTGCGGAATACACAAAAAAATGTGAAAGGCTGAGGATGAACAGAAAGCAAAATTGTTCTACATCTCCCTAAGGATTAACTCCTGGAACTTTAGGGGACTGGGTTCAAATGTAAAACATCCTTGGTCTTTATCTTTCTAAAGACATAAAGGGCTAGATTTAAAGGCTCCCGTTAAACCAGCCGCTAAGTGAAAAAGGCACATCTCTCGCAAATAATACATGAGTTACGGCAGATTCAATAGGTACTCTACGAGAATAGCTATCGAGCGTAGGCACACACAAAACACATAACACAAAAGCCGTTGTCGCTTATGTTAATGCACAACGGGCGGCCAAATCACACGATAACATCGCTCAAAACAACATGTAACATAACGGCTGCCGTTGTCTAGCAACCATGATTGATGCAAAAACAAATTCAAACACACAGCCAATCACAAACCCCCAATGTATCAAATAACTTCAAGTACACCTATATATACCCAAAAATAACCGTCACACACTGTCTGTTATCGAGTTCTTCAGAGCCAGATATCAGGACCCAGGAGCGGAGGATAGTAATCAGAGAGAGGGAGACAGGAGCATTCATCGAAGGTAGAAGGAGATTTTTGAGTTTGGAGTTTGGAGACAGGTGCACTTACTATACACATATTACACTTTTGCACATATTACATACACATATACAAACATAAACACATACACATACATACATATAGTCCTTTTATTTTATAACACCTTACACATTTTACTTTTTATTTTGACAGTGTGAATCTGTGAGTGAAAGTGTGTGACAGAGAGTGAGTGGATCGAGTGTGTTTGTGAGGGCCTGTGGGAGTGCCTGGGTGTGAGTGGGTGAATGATGGCAAGGAGAGGAGGGCAGGAGAGAGGGATCGGGAGAGTAGTGGAGGAGAAGGAAGGTCAGGAGGGTATCCCTCAGCAGAGCAGGGGTGGGAGAGGGAGATCCACAGGGCGGAGGGGGACCCGGCCAACGAGAGCAGGCACACGCAGGACAGGGACAGAACCTGCAGTGGGACGAGGGGTAGTTGCTGGGGAGCACCCCACACAGTCAGGGTCAGACCAGGCAGGGCACTCCGGCTCTGAATCCTCCCATGCCGGAGTTGATGAGGGCAGGATCAGGGATCCGAGATATACTGACGAGGAGAACACGGCTGTCGTAGAAGCTGTCCTGGAGAGGCAGAGTGTTCTCCACCCTACGGCAAAGGTCCCTGGCCTGTCAGCGAGGAGGAAAGCAGCCTGGAACCAGATCTGCAGCCGCATGAACACGGTGGCTACATGCAGGCGGGACGTGGAGTCTGTGAAGAAAAGGTGGGGCGACTGCCGGAGGGTGGTCAAGAACAAGCTGACATGGCCAAGCAAGCCCGAGGCACCGGAGATGGCCCATCTGTGCCCATCACATTCTGCGGGTGGGAGGAGATGGTGTGGCAGAACATGTCCCCAACCCTGATCGAGTGGGGGTCGTTGTAGGAACTGACACTGAGGATGAGAGGAGCCTCCACACTACCGGTAAGTGCAACACTACAGAACAACACACTACAGCAACCAACACCAGCTGCACACACAGTCACACCTCAACACATGTCCATCACTCAGCCATACAACTGCACCAACACAGCACCGTGAGGGTTAAAAAAAGGACACAACACCAGGACAAATGGCAAGGTCCAACTTGGGACAAACCTGTCAAAGTCCTACTTCAACCCTCCTGTCGCTGTGCTCATTACACACAATACACAAACCGTTATGTTCAAAATGTCGACTGTCATAGATCATCACTGTTCACACACAATGTCATCCATGTCCCTACCCCCACCCTAACCCCTTGAGTGCTAGAAGGATCATCAATGCATCAATCAACAATGCATTGGGAACCCCTCTGGTACTCAAGGGGTTAACCAGACAACAATCAAGTCAATAGGCCAATGATCACATGCTACACAGGGGACATTCACTAAGCCGTGACAAAGAGATGGTGGACACAAAGTAACCCTCACACACCCTCACTTCACCAATACCAGTGTTAGTCTATGGAGAATATGCCAAAACAAGAATCAAGTTCATAGGGTCCCATTGTACAGACTCCATGGAAAACACTGGAAATGGGGAAAGGAGATCACTGGAGAAGTCACCAACATGTTCACTTCATCAGTTCAACATCACCGCTTACTGAATCACAAAAAGGGGGCATCAGGTCACACATCACAGTGTCCCACAGAATAAATGCTTGTATGTGCAACACACATGCCGAAAACTATTTCACAGAATTCAAGCTGGAAAAAGTAGGCACTGGTGTTGTGGCTGCAATCATTTACTCTGACTTGAAATTACATATCCCATATCTGATTCCCACATGGTTCCACAGGGGTGCTGATGCCATGGATGGATGGTACACCAGCCGCTCTTTGCAGGATACACATGGGAAACAAATAGCAAACATTGTACCTTGGTCACCAACAGGCCATGACTGATGGATATCTAGGATTGAGTACGGTTGCCTCACACAGAAGGATGGATACACAGAAAAAAAAACAGGCCTCAATCAAAGATATCCCTCACTACTGGCTGGATTGTTGCCCTTAGGATTCAGATGTTACTAAATATGTTCCAACACGATGTGAACACAGAGATCAGTTCACTGGATGTGATTGCCTTACTGGCCAGATATGTGCACCCATCACAAATCAACCTACATTGCTACCATCCCAATACACATACATAGTATATCACACTCTACGTAGATGGGATATAAGAGGTATGTTCATATCCATCATATCAATCCAATGTCTTGTTGGATGAGTGCACATATATAGCCAGTAAGGCAATCACATCTAATGAACTGCTCTCTGGCTTCACATCTTGGAAGGATATTACTGTATCCATATGAAGGGTACATATCCACATACATATATGACCATTTCTACTTGTGTGTGACTGTAATGGGATAGCAATGGGTAATGTCATCATGATGTCATATCATTGCCATCGTTAACAGATGTGTCTTGATCTAAGTCCCATCCCTCCAACACTCATGGTTATACAGATATTGCTCTATGTGACAGGTGGAGATATCTATCATTTGACCACATGGAGGCTCTTCAGCAGAACCAAAGTCGCAACATATTGAGATAAATACCTCTTTGGAATGGTCCACAGAGTGTGCTTCTAAACCATGCACACTCTGTACACCATTCCAATTAAGTATTGTTCTCTAAATGGGGCAATTTGGGCTCTGCTGAAAAGCCCTCGTGTGGACAAATGACTGAAATCTACATCTGTCACATAGAACAATATCTGAACAACCATGAGGGTAGGAGGGATAGGACTAACAGCGAACAACATCTGTTTTCACAACGTGTACAATCTGACATCAAGGTGGACTTAACCTTTGCCATCCCCCTGAAGGGATACCCATCCCTACAAGTTGTGAAGACAAATATATGTTGTTGGATTCCCCCCCCCCCAGTTAAACAATGGTATTCCTACAGCTGAAAGGTGTGTTGATTCAAAAGGTATCACACCTCAGACATGGATATGCCAGGGGCAATATCCCAGTGGCCTGAAATTGTACAGTGGTGCTGTTACTACACAATCATATGGACAGCTCTGGTACAGGGACCAGATATCTACATGGGAGGGTGTTGCAACAGCCCCACTGTACTATTTCTGGCCACTGTGATATTGCACCTCAAAATCAAACCTTCACCCGTAATAACTCAAACTATACCTTTCAGCAGTGGGAGTACCCTTGTTTACCCAGGGGAATTAACCCAAACACATATATTTTTCTTCAGCACATATCAAAGTATAACTGTCTCCACAAACATATGGCTAAGGTCACTAATCACAACATATTCTTCCTCCACACAGCTTATGGCCCTCAAGCCCAGCGGGAGACAGTGGAGGAGGCTATGTCACCCCCCAGTGAGGAGTACACAGAGGAGGGGACCAGCCGGTGGTCACCTTACCCACCATCACCATCCCCTTCAACACAGGCTGCACCACCACCTACTGCACCCCTTCAAGCTGGACCACCACAGGCTGCACCACCCCTTCAAGCTGGACCACCACAGGCTGCACCCCTTCAAGCTGCACCACCACAGGCTGCATCCCTTCAAGCTGCACCACCACAGGCTGCACCCCTTCAAGCTGCACCTCCCCAGTACAGTGGCTGGATGCCACAGGAGGAGAGGTGGACATATCCATCCACCTCCACCAGCTACTACCCTCCATCAGCAGCACCACCACCGCCAGGGAGGCAATGGCTGCCAGGGACAGTGGCCACCACCCAATATGGGCCATATTCATCCCAGATCAACCCACCCTCCTGGATGGCTCCACAACATGCCCCACGGTATGATCCCAGGTGGGGTCCCAGCACCTATCAGTGGCCACCATATGACCCTTGGCCACTGGACTACCCACACCTGGGCCTGATTGGTAAGCCCCAGCGCCCCCTACCCAGGGACATTTTCACACCTCCACCAGCACACACATCATTGGGCAGCTCAGGATCACTTGATGTGGTGGGCATATGTCCATCATCTGCACCAGCCACTCCAACAGCAGCCACAGCACCCTCAGCAGCAGCAGAGGAGGAAAGAGCACCCTCAACAGCAGCAGAGGAGGAAACAGCACCCTCAGCAGCAGCAGAGGAGGAAACAGCACCCTCGGCAGCAGAAGAATCAGCAGAGGAAACAGCAGCACCAGGGACACTGGCCACATCCACCTCTAGCACCGCACGCCTCACAGGGATGGAGGCGGAGTGTATGGCCCTTCAGAGAAGACTACTCCGGTCAAGCAGAAGTACAGACAGCAACATCACCAGGAGCAGGAGGCAATCCAGGAGGAACATTGCCCATTGGGAGACCAGAATCCAAGCCCTGGCATCGGAGGTGGCCAGGGGGAACACACTATTCCACCAGCTCAGGACTGGTCTCATGGACATGTTGACACAGGTCCTTGTGGAGCTAAGGGAGATCAACCGCAGAGAGAACCTGAGGATGGAGAGGGAGAACATGCGTTCCGAGGGGTCTACTGCAACCACCACCTCCTCCAGTGTTACCCCTGAAGCAACACCTAGGGGGCAGAGGGTTACACAGGAGATCAACAAGGACATCCACCTCTGGCACCCAGGCTAAGGCCCCCCACCCAAAAAGGAAAAAATGAAAGGCCCAACCTGTTAACTTTCCCCTCAATAAAGACACCTTTTTTTTGGATTCCTATCTGATTTGCTGTGTCTTCAGTTATGGATTGGGTGGCAGGGTTGTCTCCAATGCATTGCCATACAATGCAGTGAACACAACCTCTGCCTGGGTGAAATGTTTGTGGGATGCTACAACATGGGTTCACACACACACACCGTTGTACAAATTCAACTTGTAATACATCCCTGGAGCCATATTACACCACTGTGTTATATGGCGATGTTGTGTGTTGAATTTGAACAACAAAACATACCCCTTAGCACAATAAACGGTACAACATTGAACATTCGTCTACATCATATGTTGTGTTTAACCCTTTGAGTGGTAGGCAACGCATTGCAAAGAAATGCATTGGGGACCACCCTGGCACTCAGTGGGTTAATGGGATAACCAGACAAACAGCTCTGTGACTTAGCGGGGACATAACAAGCAGGACAGATAAATGGGACATGTATCAATATTGTCTTGGATTCACACACTCATTGTGCAACTGACTTACTGGGGAAGCCAATGTTTTAACCGAGGATTTCAATGTGTAGCACACACATTGATATCCTGGGGTGAGCATTGGGGTCTCCAGTAAGTTGAGTTGCTGTTTCCCTAAGGGTGTAACAGACTTCACCAGTGATAACACATGTCCACTTAGTCTGTTTGTTCGTTGATATAGCCCATGTACTGAGATATGTCAAAGTGGAGCAAAATCTCAGAACATGGATTATACTGAGCAATACAGATACTGTGGACAGGTATTCACTGTGGAAGTATGTCCCCTGTATCACCTCTTTATCACTCCCACAACACATTGGTGCATCACTGCCACCATCATCTGTTTGCATGGATACATCACAGAGTCCACTCACTGGCAAACAAGTGGTGGACTCCTGTGATGTGGGTGATGCCTTTCCATGTGTGGGGGATACTCTATCCTGGGTGTGGTTACGCATTGACAAATGTGTTCTCAAATATATCCTCATACAGACACAGATAGAATGGTGATGGTTCATCTTTATTGTGTCTCAAAGTACATTAGAATGTACATGTGTTTTCTGTGTGTATTGCCTATATGCATTTAACACCTGTATGAAAACACTAAATGTACTTTGAAACTAAATCGTACTACTTCAGTAACACTGCTGCCCTGCTCATGTGTTGTCCACAAGGTTTGACAACTCTGTAGCTGAGCATCTTAACTGTACAGGTTATAACACTCAAGAATTAGTGTTTTCTGTGTCTATATGAGAATGTTCCAGTAGAGGTTTGTGTGAACCTCAGGTCAAACATTGCATCACCAACAACATCACCATAAACAGCAAGGGGTGATCTTCATGAAGGTGTTGTCAAGACATCAATCCAGTCCCACTGAAGATCTTCAGTTCAAGGATGGATCATGTTACGGATGCCTGTGGGACAAGAGGACAGGATTTGGAGCAGTAGACCTGAACTGATCATCAAGCAACAACAATTTAGTCTTTTTAATCCCCTCAATTTTCACAGTTACAGGTGAGTACACAAACCATTGCTTGACAATGTGTTGTGTACTCATCTGTAACCAATTCTGTTGGGAACTAAGGACATGTGCTCCAGCCCTATGGATACGTGCCCCTGACATGTATACACACATTAACAAGTGTTCTGAGAGCTCCATGGAAGTAATGACATTGTGTTGCCACTGTGAAAGTGACAGTAGCAGCCCAATGTCATTTGTTCCATGGAACTGTTAGGACATATTTGTTGATGTGTGTATTCATGTCAGGGGCACATATGTCTGCACACTCACAGGTCAGCATGGAGTCCCTGGTAATCTGATCTACATCTCATGACCGCTACATTGTGTGACAATACCACTGTACATCCACCCCTCTGCTGCTCTTCTCAGCTCTAGCACAGTACAGGTCCCATATTGAGTCTAATGTCCCCTTAACCCCTGATGTGCCTGAGTATTATCCAATGCATATCATTAGATAATACTCTTTCACTGCTGGGCTAGCATGGTTGTTCAGGCTATAATCATGGCATATCCAGTTAGTTGCTGTCAATCAAGCCCTGTAAGATGATGAACATGGGTAATATGTTGTACCTTGTTTCTCCTGGGGGTGTGCGTGATATCCTTGGGGTCTATATGTCAATGTGGAGAGTGGAATGGAGGCTGGTTTTTGAATCCACACACACAATTTACTACGTCCACTGCCAGTGGAGTGCTGTGTCACTGTTCCTGTGGGGTGAGACAGAACAAAATGTGCAGTGTGGTTAGTGCCACAGGACTGATGGGGGACTTGCATGGATTGTTTGCATGCGTGTGTTATACTCACAGGTGAAGTGTTCCGTGATGAGCCTGTCTCTGATCTGTGCCCCTCTCATGGTCTCCTCCACATGCCCGATGTCCATGGCCACTTCATATATGGGGGGTCCGGGATGTGATCCAGCAGCCTGGTGTCCACTGCGATGTTGTGCAGTACTGTGCACGCCACAATGATGTCACACACCTTAGCAGGTGCATACTGCAGTGCTCCCCCAGAGTGGTCCAGACATCGAAATCTTGACTTGAGGAGCCCAAATGTCCACTAATAGCATTCCTCGTTCTGGCATGAGCCTGGTTGTACCTTTCCTGGGCATGTGTTTGGGGATTGGCCACAGGGGTCAGTAGCCAGGACTTGCATCCATAGCCAGCATCACCTGTGTAATGTGAGTGACATGGTGAGACAGGGAGCACATGTTATGTGAATGATGTTTTGTGTGGTGGACGTAGTAGCTGTGGGTCAGGTGCATGCTGAGCAGCGTGGTGTGTACGCCTGTGTATGTGGTGTGATTTTGTTCTGTGAACTCACCCACAAGCCATCCCCCTGTAAAGGTTCCATTCTCAAAATCTCTGTGGACTGAGGAGTTTTGGAGAATGTATGCATCATGTGAGCTGCCAGGATATTTTGCACATACATTCATTATCCTCATGTTGCTGTCACACACCATCTGCACGTTGATGGAGTGGAAGTTCTTCCTGTTGATGAATAGCTGTGCGTCACGTGCTGGGGTCTTAATCAGGACATGTGCAATCTATAGCACCCGTGACCCTGGGTCTGCCTCCCCTGGCGTAAAAGGCCTGCTTGACGTGTATCCAGTCCATGTTGGTGGTGGGAAAATGTATATAGGTACTGGCCTTGCTTTTGAGGGCTGGCAGGACCTGGGCCAGCACCCTGGAGAATGTGGCCTGTGACATGCCAGATGCGTAACCCTCAGTGGACTGGAAGGCCCCACTTGCCATGAAGTGTATGGCACACAGTAGTTTCTGCAGGCCAGTTAGGGCATGGTTGTGGATGTAGATGGGATCCACCTGCTCCTTGATGACCTCATACAAGGCAATGATGCTGTCAGGCCTCAACCTGTAGCAATCAATGGCCTCATCAGTCATTCCAAAGAGGGTGACCCTTGGGCGGTATACCCTGGGCCTTGGTGGTCGTCTATACATCCTCTGCCCTCCAGGTGGGGATGGACTCCTGTGTGACTGCTGAGCCAGAGCCTCCTCACTTGCAACAGGTGAAGGCTGTTGATCAGGTGTGCCTGGAGGTTGCTGATGTTCCCTAGCTCTCTCCCTTGCACGCCTTCTCTGCAGTCTTCGCAACAATATGTAACCCAACATACTGTTTGCTCTCTCTATCTGTCTCTCTCTCTCTCTCTCCCTCCCTGAGTGGAAAACAAGCCACAAGTGAGTGTGTTGAGTTGTCCCTTTAAGTACTTGATAGGGCGTTGTGTAGGTGTGGTGATGAGGTGAGTGCTGACCAATGGAGAGTTGTTTTTGTCCAGGTAAGTGTTTGCAGGTGTATGTGTGTTATAAGATGTGGTGTGTTGTGCTTGGTATGTGTGTGCCATTTGCGGGTGTGCAGTTGTGGGGTGCAGGTCGCGTGTTGATGTTGCCCAGGTGAGCTTATATTTGCAGGTGTCCGCTTTGTGTGATAAACCCCATTGTTCTGTGCCATGTTGTGTTGTTGTTTTTTTGTGTGTCGTTGTCCCTGTGGTGTTGCTTGTTGTTGTGTGTGGAGTGATTTGTGTTGTGTGTCCATGTTTTTGGCATTGCACGGGTTAATTTTTCCATTTACATGCTTGTGCGGTAAGCATTTTGTGTATTTTCCTATGTAAAGGGTGTTTTGTTTTGCCCGTTAAGTGTCTAACGGCTAAGAAAAGTGGGTCTTAACTTTTTGCCGTTAGGTGTGTCTTTTTTTCAGCCGCTACCAGTACCGCAAGCCTTTGAATAGCTCTGGGGTATGTTGTTCCATGCGTCTGAATGCACGTAAGTGTATCGGCCGTAAGGATTGTGAAACTGCCGTTAGCTGTTCTTTAGACGAATCTTTGAATTGCTACATGACACTTAACGCACCCGTTAGTGTTTTTTTTTTTTTACTAACGGCTGCCTTTAAATCGAGCCCATAATGCCTTAGTGGCTCTCCTCCAGGAAACCAACTTTTCAGGATTTAAGGCCCTCTACTTAAGAAGACCCTGTGTGGGATGGAGTTATCATTCCTTGTACTGCAACTTTGCTAAGGGGAATTTACAACCTACTTATCTATTTCACAGCCTATCAATTGATCCAGTGGGTCATTTCCGTTTACTCCATGGCAGATTCTGAAATTCCAATGTTATATTTGTAAATATTTATTCCCCTGCCTTTTGATTCGTCTCTTTTATTGTCCCTTATGAGAAAAATTGCTGAACTTAAAAAAGTTCTTATCCTCATTATGGGAGATTTCAATATAGTTTTATCGCCCACATTGAATACATCAAGACTGAATAAAAATGATTCCCAGGATTTATTTATCTGGTCCTATTCCTTTCACTTGAATGAACTTTGGTGAAGTAAGCATCCTAATCTTTTTTTTTTTTTAAACATACTTTTTATTTATTTATTTTAGAAAATAATAGGAAAACATACTTCAGTACAGACAATAAAATGTTGAACAGGATGCGAGACAGCGTTATCCCTAGGATGAACAGACATGCATGAAGGCAGTTATATGGGTATAGGAGAACACAAACCACAATTCCTCCATGTATCATGTATAAGCTAGTAGAGGAACTTATTTAGGTAAGCAGGGTGAAACCCTGTTAGTATGAATCTCGTCTAGTAGGAAACGAGGATTGATGTAGTGATATGATCAATTACAGTACAATGAGCATGAGATAACAAAGAAAAAGTAAAAAGGGGGAAGGAAGAGGCAGCAAACATTGGCTCTAATACACTCCAGCAACCCACTGACCCACACTGGGGCCCCCTATATCTGGCATTGAGAGTCCAACCAACCCACCGGTTTCCCGGGAGCCAATATTTTAGTAAAGTCAAATATGCATATATTGTACGTGTCTCTGGGTTTGTTAGGTCTCCAGCCACTTGAATCCCCTTCCCTACCCAGAGTTTGACCCGAGGGGCCACATGTCTATGTTGAAAGTGGAGTTATTAAGAAGAGGGAGAAAAAATAGATTCCGTTCTGTTAGAATATAGAAAGTGCCGGGCATATTGCCAGGGCCTAATTGTATCCATTAAAAGCGGGTTTTAGAACAGCTGGGGGAAAGTGTCGAGAGTGGTGCATGAAGGGCATAACATAGGTCCAGAGGGGTTGCTAGATGTTGGCACCTTTCCCAGTTAGTGTATGTTTTGTGGTGTGATTTATCCAGTCCTTGGAATATCTTTATAGGCATGCAATATCATACAGTTTAACATTAGGCAGGTTGAAACCCCCATTAGATTTAGGTTAACAGAGTTTTCGCAGACCAATCTTGTTTTTTTTATTATTCCAGCTAAATTCTGTAAATTTGTTGTGTATGAAAGAAACATTGGTGGATGTGAGCATGAAGGAGAGCATGTGCATAGCATAAAGAAGCTGAGGAAGGAAGACATTTTGATTAGAATTATCCTTCCAATGAAGGATAAGAGCAAATGGGACCAATTATCAAAATCTTCCGACATCCTGGCAAAGAGGGGGGTTGGTAGTGTAGATAAGTGTAGCAACAGCTGTAGGCCACAGCGTTCCAGTGAAGCCACCAGGCAAAGCCACAATGTTACGGTTTTATTTGACACTCAGACACAGTAGGTGAGATAAAACACAGTTTTATTGAACAGACTCAGTAACGATAACCCTCACGGGTCCAGTAAAATATATATATATATATAGATACACATACATACACACAATATAGTACTGACACAGGACAGGATACAGCAATTTATACCCACACGGGTCCAGTATATGTACAATACAGAAATTACAATATACTGACACAGGTCAGGCAAAGTTCGTGTGATACTCAAACGAGGCAGCAATGAACGGGTTACTATTAGGCCAGGAATGCTGACAGGCCCTAATAGCGCAAGGCCCTTAAGACTCTCAATCTGCAGAGAGCGCACAAATAGCAAGAAACGCCCAGTAGACAACGGATACCCAGGATAAGCTTGTGGACTGCCATAGCAGTAACGGTGGACTGTGAAGGTATGCCCGGGAGGTACACAGAGCAGGAACGTCAGCCAATCCGAGTCTGTACACAGAGCAGGAACGTCAGCCGGGCCGGGTCGGGACACAGAGAAGGAACAGATACAGCAGAGTAGTCAGGCAGTCCGAGTCGGTACACAGAGATCACACGAGATCTGGAACAAGCGCTGGTAATGGAAACACCACTAAAGGGTACCAGAGAAGTGACAAGGCCCAGTATTTATGGACAAATACTGGGCGGGATAAAGTCACTCCAGCCAATAAGCATCAGCAGTAAGCAAAGACTGACAGAATGTCACCAGCATAGCACGGGCACCGTGATACACGGTCCCTCCACTCGGGCAGGCCGCACCACGTTGTTCCACTTACTGCAGTCTGAATCAGGTATAAGTGGTATCACTGGACTCAGGGAGAGGTTTAGAACACATATAGTAGTACCAGCACCGAAAGGGGTGTAAAGAGCACAACATGGAGGTAGATAAAACTCAGGGAAGTCAGAGCTACAGAGAGAGACATGCAATCTGCTCCGTCGACGCTTGGCTCTGCCCCCAAGCATCCTAATCATATTCAATTTTCATGTCATTTCATAACTCAAACATCATGTTCTCGTTTAGATATGACCTTTGGTTCCTCTGATTATTTCCCATTAGAATTAGCATTGCATATTGCATCAGCCCAGGTCTAGAATGGGCTGTGGAGGCTTAAAGGGATAGTAATATTTCAATATTACTAATCCCTATTTTATAGCCCTTAAAAAAAGAACAAAAATGTGCCCAGTGTCATCTCCCAAACCCTTATGGTTTGATAGATAACTGCTTACAAAGTTTGCCCCTGCCTGATGTCTGCTTTCTAGCAGACAGCATGGGAATCCGCTTCTGAGACCAGCCGGTGGCTCTGCAGCAGAGCCGAGACTGGGAAGATGGGGATTTTCTGCTGTTGGGGAGTGTCTGTTGCTGCCTGCCTGCCTGCCTTACTGTACCGGACATAAAAGAGATGTCCAGAATGAAAAAAAAAGGTTCTTTAGAAGAAGGGAAACATATATATCCTGTAGTCTAGTATCCTTATGAATACTGGTTTAAATCAGGTTTATGGTTTAAATATGCACACTGCAGATTTTTAAAGGGATAGCAATGCTTCGTTTTATCTTTATTTTATTTTGTAGGCATTAAAAAAACATGAAGAACGATATAAGTCTTATCTCTCAAACCTTTATGGTTTAAGAGATATTCACAAGCAAAGTTTCCCCCTCCCGCCCCTTTTTCCTAGTGTAAGCCATCTCTTCTCATATGTGAATCTGGTTGTAAGACCAGACAGATAACAGCAGGGGACAATCTTCTTTGTATGAAAACAATGAAAGCCCTTCCCTCCTTGACAAGTTTTTCAGCTTTTTCCCTTATCTTAATTGAAGATTGTCCCTCTCTGCAGTCTACCTGGGCACCTCCCTTCTGATCTGGCTGAACGGGGGAGGGATACTTTGCTTGTGAATATCTCTTAAACCATAAAGGTTTGAGAGATAAGACTTATATCTTTCTTCATTTTTTTTAATGCCTACAAAATAAAATAAAGCTAAAATGAAGTATTACTATCCCTTTAACCTTGACGAAACCAGTTTTGATAAAATTAACATGTAAGCTTATGTTTTTTTGCTAAAAGGAAAAACATCCTGGCCATGGTTGGGCAATCATATGCACCTCATGTCTGCACTATTGTGTTAGTAGAGAAATTAGATTCTTATGATTGTCCACCATGGCCAAGATGTTTTCCATTTTTTAGCAACAAAAACTTACATGATCATTTTATCAAAACTGGTTCTATGTCAGGGTTAGGGTTTAAAATATGCAGCGTGCATATATTTAAACCGTACCCCTGACTTTAAACCAGTTTTAATAAGATTATCCTATTAAGCTTTTTTATTGGTAAAAAGGAGAAGAAAAAATGACCAGGCTTGGGCACCTTAACCCCTTAAGGACTGGCGCGCGCACGCGTGGCCAGCACTTGAGGACTATGGGGCTTTTTTTTTCACTTCCAGTTCAGGCCTTACTTCACAACATTAATGCTAATTATAAAATTAACAAAAGTGGGAGGACTGGGACAGTGAGCTGACACAATAGTAGAAATGGGCCACTTGATTGTACTTGCCCCCCAAGGCAAATGTTGCCAGCCTTCCTCTGCACCCAAGAGTTAATACAGAAAAAGTGGAATATGTATTTTTGTATCTAGATAATCCCTTAGGCTGCTATGGTGCTCATACATGTATTGCAATGGAAAAGGGCAGGATGGGAGTGAACTATGGCCGCTGCTCCCTCAGTGCATGTGTGTAATACTGGATTTGAGGCTTCAGCAAACTGAATCAATGTTTGGCATGGAGATCAGTAATATGAAAGCCTCTGTGTGCCAGAAGGCTGAGCAACACACTGCTGTCTAGTATATTGCTTGCCCCTCTGGCACTCAAGGCATTAAGAGTATCTGACCCCATGTCCATGTTCTGATGCATATATATATATATATATATATATATATATATATATATATATATATACTAGTATGAAAGCCCATACACACGGGCTAAAGTGGCCCTGGCTGCTGCCCTGGAGCAGAGACAGGCGGTGAGCCGTCTAGAGCTCCCCGCTCTGGATCAGCTCGTTCAGCAAGTCTCTACTGCGTGTGACTGGAGTCATGCACAGTAGAGACTCGCCGAACGCGCTGATCCTTAACCCTTTGAGTGCCAGAGTGGTACGGAATGCATTGCTTTGCAATGTGTTCTGTACCACTCTGGCACTCAAAGGGTTAACGGGGAGCTCCAGACGGCTCATAGCGAAGCTCCCTTGTGTGCGAAACCACACATGCACAGTAGAGACTGCTGGAACAGCAGTCTCTACTGCGCATGTGTGGTTACGCTCACAAGGAGCAACGCATTCTATCACTTTATGTTATAGGATATATATATATATATATATATATATATATATACACACATACTTGAGTGCTGGAAATGTCTTCAACTTTCTTGTCTGATACACCAGTCAATTTGTTTATTGTTATGGTGGGGAAATTTGAGTGGGTGTGGCTTAATTGGGGAGTGGCCTAATTGGGCAGGACATGGGGCCCCTTATTAGAGTTTGCAGGGGGGCCCCTGAATTCTGTGTTATACTTCTGGTTATGCTGCTCTTACCATCTTGTTTCCCTCCCCAATGTAGATGTTCAGGTGCTGGCTAAGGTTCTCTTCACCAGGATCAACACTGTTATAAAAACCCTGATTCACTGAATCAGTCTCGGTTTTTCCCAAGTAAATCTACTGGGAGAGACTTTTTTTCTAACCTCCAAGCCCCCCATTCTAGTTTTGGTACATGGGTGTTAGTCTCCCTTGACTCAAAAAAAGCTTCTGATTATGTTGATTAGCCCTTCCTATTGCATATTCTACCTAGATATAATTGGACTCTGCTCTTCTTAAATCAATTAAAAGTCTCTATGGCTTCCTAGTAGCAGTAGTATCTACTAGCGACTGGCAAACATTTTCACCTCAAACTGAAATCGGCAAAAAATGGTACTTTACTCTTGGAGAAAAATTTCCAGCAAAAGTGCAGTTTTCCTGATTTTTTTGCCTAGCTCATTGCATTGAAATCAATGGGAAGAAATGTTTTTCTCCACCACAGGAAAGTTTTTTCTACTTTTCTACAGCCATATACATGGGTGTCAGGTAGGGTTGCCACCTTTTCCTCAAAAAAATACCGGCCATGGCATTCCCTCCATAGACTTAACATTGGACAGAAGCCAATTTTTTACCGGCCTGCCAGCAACACTAGTGTCAGGCTCTCACACCATGTCATTCTGTGTTTGTGAGAGGAGGAAGCAGCATGTTTTTGAGCTAGAGAACATAAAGGAGAATTGAAGCTTAGTTTCAGGGAGTCTTTTAGGTAGGACATTTGTTCCCTGTATTAGGGGAGTCTGGGGGCACTCTGGGGGAGAAGAAGAAGGGAGGAAGGAGGTTGACCCAAAATACCCCAAAATTTTGTGTGACTGACTGGCAAGTCACAGGCAGCTGGGGTCAAAATTGCTTGTTGATTTTGCTTTTATTGTCTCTGTGCTTGGGAATTCTGGGGAAAGAAGTTGTTGATTTTGTTTTTAGTTATATATTATATTTTTGGACTAAATGTGATAGGGTGGACAAATTAAAAAAAAATAAAATAAAAAAAATAATAATAATAATAATTAAACAAATAAATATATTAGACAGCTGACTGGGAGACTGATGTGAGCTCTGTGACTGAAACAGATTTGACAGACAGCAATCGACATTGAGAATTTTGTTGAGGGCCAAGGCAAGACATCACACACCATCAGTTGTGTACTGCAGAGAGTAAAAACACAGTAGTTGAGTAATGTCTTGCAAATGCACAATCGGGAGGGGGAAAGGTAGAGCAGTGCAGGGACGTGGGAGTAAAGTTGTAGTATAAAAACTGACTGCAGCAATGGTTGCTGTGGCATGTGCAATAAATGATGATGATCCCTCTCCACTCCAGGTGGATGTAGTTTGTCAAGGTCCCACCAATCACACCACGCCAGTCCCCCACCACCACTACCATACACATCTGCCACATTGTAGGTTGTACTTTATTTTTTTAATCACTTGACATCATCATATGTACCAGTATCACTTAAGAAGTAAGTAAGTGTTGTGGGCAAAGGACAAATGCAGTCTGCATGCTAACACATTTTTCAAGGTATATGTTGATATAGGACTCCCAACTTTGACTTCCAGCCATTTATTTCTCCACTACAGCCCTCAAAGAAGTAATATTGTGTTGGGAAAGGTTGCACCATATTAAACATAGGAGAAAAATGTGTTGGAATAGGAAAAAATGTGTTAGAATTGGAGAAAAATGTGTTGGAATAGGAGAAGAATCTGTTAAATAAGCTAAAAATGTGTTGGTAGAAAAATGTGTTGGAATGGGTGAAAAATTTGCTGGAATAGGTGAAAAAGAGGACAATTGTGCATTTGAGAAAAAGGAGAAAAATTTTACAAAAAAAGAGTTTTTCGTGAAAAGTCATACCTGAAATTTTTCTCACTTTTCGACCACCCCTAGTATCTACTAATAGAGGCATTCTCCCTCCTTTTCCCTTTGTTGAGGTTCAGGTCAGGGCTGCCAGCTTTCTCCTTCATTATTTGCTTTAGTTATAGAGCTACTTGCCTGTCTTATAATTTGAGGTCTGGAGATCGGGGACCTAGTGAAGATCCCCTTGTATTCTGAAAAACCTATTACTTCATCTGGCTAATATGGGTCCATCCTTGGAAAGGGTTCCGTATTTGTTAGACACATTACGTTTATTCTCTGGACTCCGGGTAAATTGCCACAAATCCGTACTATTGTCTATTGATGACTTCTATGCCACTATAATTTATATACCACAAATTCTGCAATGGATCATTTATTTCATAAGAGCAAAAGACATAATTATGGGTAAAGTCAATTTAACGAAAATTAGGTTTTTCATAAATGTTCTATATATCTTATGTAACAATCTAGTTTGGGTAACAAAACAGCATTTTAAATCCATTTATTGTACTCTGACTTCTATAATGTGGGGGTGTGGTACCTCTCATTTGAGCTTACAAACATTGAGACTGCAGTCTATAAAGAGGGGTCTGATTTTCACTGATTTTTTTCTCTACTTCCTAGCAGGGAAACTGACATATTTCCCTGGGTGGTTTTCTCCACATCCTACATGTGTTCTGGAGGCTGCATTGGAGGAGTACATGGAACCCTCTCGAATTTGGAGTTCGAAGATTGTATCTCCTTTGACTCTCTTGCCCCCTCCCCCCATAAAGAGCAGGTCATCAGTGTATAAAATGTTATATCTTGAGGGTAATGTTGGGTCTCATAATACTCCTCTGGGGTTGAATCGCACTACAGGGCAAATTAGAATTCCCACATCAAGCATTGGTCACTCTTTTTGGATTAGTGGATGATGCATCATCTGATAGTGGGTAGAGAACCCTCCTTATATTATACGTGAAAAGTAACTATCTTGAAATGGAAATGCCCCCAGCTCCTGATTTGATCTCACTGGCTTCAAGTAGTAGATGTATTTGTCCACCTGTATAAGTTGAGTCTATGACTCAAGACTGCTTAGACAATTTAATAGAATATGGCTTATGTGGTTGGTGTGCCATCTGACTAGGTCACCTCACTTCTTTGTTTTTTCTTCCCTTCCCTGAAATTGTTTCTAAATTTGGATCCCTGACAGTACCTTCTATGAGTTTGCATTTATTAACTGATGTGAACTGAACTTCAGGTCTGAGCTCGTTCTTTCCTCTTTCTATCTTTTACTTGAATTCCAATTTGTTGAAAAAGCATAAATAAAACCTTTAAAAAAATTATAAACTGATGAACAGCTCTGCCTCAAAGCATCAATAAAGACTTTAGAATATGTATAGGCAAACTGTATTTATCGAGGAACAAACATTTGAATTATGTTTCATCTTAAAAAAACAGAATCTCAGAGGGGCCTTTTCTCTTGTACATAAGGTGCAAAAACTAAGTGTCGGGTTGTTCAGAATACTTAGAACAACATGAAAATGATGTAGTAATAAGAATTGCAAACAAGTCGGGGTCAAACTAACTGCATCAGAAGGGACAAATACAAATGTAAAAAATACTCTTCGATTTAAAGGGGACTTTTAACCCTTTGAATGTCAGAGTGGTCTCTAATGTATTGCAAAGCAATGCATTAGATACTGCTCTAATATTCAAAGGATTAATAACCACATTTCACTCATTGGGAATTTTACTTATCCCTTTTAGTGCAGCTGTCTCACCCCAGAATTGCTTTCAGTTTGTCTCCGTACATCAACCTTGGTTTGAAGGTGGAAATCAATGTAAAAGGACATACAATTATAAACTGGTTAGCTCTGCCTTGTTGCTTTGTTGTGCCTCAAGAAAAATTCATGCATTATAGATCATTTTATGAACATTTAAGTGCTTATGTTCACTAAGAATTGGAGAGATTTTATCACACCTTTCATCTATCATTTTTCCTGCCCTTGAAAGCCTAAACAATATTTTCCAATTATTATTCACTGTCTAATGCTACCATCTAGTGGTTGATTGCTAAAGAGTTTATTCCGACTTGTTTCAGAGCATCATACCTAGAGTGACAGCATGATTTATAAAAAGTATGCCAGTCAAATCCTATATAATAATTCACTAAATCGTGTGTAACGCGCGACATGCGCAGTACACACTGCTGCGCGTGCTGCAAACATGCGCAGTAGAGACTGCCCGCGCCGTGGCTAGTACAGAGCCGAGCTCTGTATCAGCCGTGGCGCGGGCAGTCTCCTCTGCGCGTGACTGCCCCGCGACCGGGTGGCAGTGAAACTGTGGCCCGTGTAACGGGCTGTTCAACTAGTTATTAATAAACAAGGTCACCAAACTGCCATTTTAATGCAGGATACTTATGAAAAAGTCCAGGAACCAGTGCAACCCTGCATTAGATCTAACAGGAGTATTACAAGAGAGATCTAATAGGAGTATTACAGGAGAGATCGAACAGGAGTATTACATTCATTTGAATGAAATTAAAATTAAATTATAGACTACTTAAGCAATTCAGTCTTTTAGGACTATTTTACATGATTAAGAGGGTGACATAAAAAACAAAAACAAAAACGGAACATGAAATGATTTCTTGAAATGTCCTGAAATTGTGTGTATGGTTTGTATTTAATTGCAGTTTTCCTATAACCCTGTGGATTCTAGGTATGTCTCCAGTGCACTGCTTTGTAATGCATGGCAGACCTCTCTAGGATCCAAAGAATTAACAATGCCCTGCCTTTTATTGGAAAGATGATCCATGTTTATAAAAGCAAACCAGAGTATTCTGGATTAAAGCAACTACAAAATAGGGGGCAAATAAAAATTCCTAAATTACCATGCACTTCAATGGAGCTTTTTAATCTTTTGCTTTCTTGTATGCTTGTTCTGTTTGTGTACACTTCTCTTTCACTCTGTTTCTATGTGTCTCTGTCTCTCTCTGTCTGTATATGCCTTAGTCTTATGCTGAGGATGATGGGAAGTGAAATGGAGCAGCTGGAAAGCCACATTTTGTCAGCTCCTGGTTTTAGTCTGTATATTAGAGCTCCAGGTGTGCCGCTATCAGTCTGGGAGATCTATGACAATGGTACAATGGGGTTTATGCACTAAGGCATGATAAAGAGGTGATAAAGTGGAGATAACTGCTACATTAATATAATTTCTTCAATGTTTAAGTTATTCTATAGAACCAATTCATTTTGGAGAACTTATTGCATAGGTTCCATAGAATAACATAGGAACTGGAAAAGTGATATCACTGGAGAAGTCATCTCTGCTTTATCACCTCTTTATCATGCTTTAGTGCATAACACCCAGTGTATCTTTATAATTTGGTATAGCCAAATTTCAGACTATTTGCAATTGGAATGTGTATCTTTATCATCAGGAAATAAAGTATATTATAGGAAATCATAACTATGAATCACCTAACCTATTTACTCTAATTTTGATAGGAACTGATTTTCTTGATAGATATAGATATCAACAATACAGAAAAATAGCAACACTCCTAATTTCAAACAGCAACACAAAACTAAGCAGAAATTGCTGTTGGTGCACGTCCAAAAGAGAAATGAACAGACAAATATCGTCTACCTAGAATACACAGAAGGACTAGCTAATACATCGTCTGTGAGCACTGAGCCTGTTCTTCATGCCTGAATTCATACTTGAATTCCAGGTAGAAATTAGTTGTGATAGGTAGATTAACAAACAGATAGATATTACTAGAGAACTCCAAGAAAAGATGAACATGTCTCCAATACAAAGAACTGGTTTGACATTCCACGATTGATAAGTCATAGTGATTTCAAAAAACTGGAGGGAGTAATGGATAAGATTATGAGATCTAAGATGTAGTGCAACTAAGTAACATGGTTGAAGAGGCAGAAATAAGACATGCGTCCATCAACTTCACCCCATACCATATCACCCTTGCTAATCCAGAGGAAGGCAAAAACCATACTGAAGTCATTTCAAAGTAAGGCCCAAGTAGGAAAGAAAAAATCCTTCCTGACTCCAAAAGGCAATCAGACATTTCCCTGGATCAACATCCTATGTTCAGACAAAAAGAAATCTCATAAGTTGACTGCCCTTACTATAAAACAATCCCTGCCTTTTTTATTTAGAAAATGTTTTACCAGGAAGAATACATTGAGATTTCTCTCGTTTTCAAGTATGTCCTGGATAGTTTTCAGTAAACGGTTACATATTTACACTAATTGTGAAACATTATATAAAAACATACATAAACATTTATATACACACTTACTAAATATTGAAATTATGTATAGTTACACACTGTTTTTAGATATAAAGAAACATTTGCTTTTAAGGATTTTAGACTAAGAGCAGATGTGATTATTTCCGGCAGATTGTTCCAGATTTGTGGAGCTCTGAAGGAGAAGGCTCAGATCTTTAAGCATATAGCTCTTCAGACAGTTCTTTGTATTAATCTAAAATTTATTTTTGTAAATGGTAATCATATAACCCCACTGATGTATCTTCTCTACTGTAAACAAACCCAGTTTGGCTAGTATCTCTTTATAACTCAGATTCTCCAATCTCTGAGTTATGTTGCATGTCTCTGAACATTTTCCAGCTCAATAATGTCTTGTTTAAGAACTTATGCTGAAAACTATACTCCATGTTCAAGGTGAGGCCTTTTTAAAGATTTATTTAGAGGTAGTTTTATGTTCTCATCCAGTGCATCTATATCCCTTTCTATACATGACACTACCCTTTTGGCTCTTGCAGCAGATGGGTGACACTGCATACTGCTGTGAAGTCTACAGTACTCCTAAATCTTTTTCTAACAATGATTCTCCAAATAGTTTCCCATTTAGTGTATATGCAAAATGTTTGTTTCTACAGTCCAAATGAATAACCTTACATGTATCTATATTAAACATCATCTGCCACTTCGCTCATTTTATCCAACTTATTCTACAGAGAACAAACATCCAGCTCTGTGTATATTTCCATACAAAGTGCAGTGTCATTAGCAAAGACTGATGCATTACTTTCAATACCCTTTTCAGATTAGTTAATATGCAAATTAAAAAGCATTGGGCCGAGGTATCACAGTGCCCATGATTCGTGCTGCTCTGTGTCTATCACCTGCTGAGTATTCGTGATTGGCTGTCTGTCATTAGCCCTCCTCACACAGCCTTTTTAAACCCAGGTGGAGCACTTCCAGGTTGCCCTTTCGTGGTGTCTCTGACTCCACTCTGCCTGACCTGCTTGTCAGATCTCTGGGCCTGTTTCCAGTGTTCCTGTATGCTACATTCCGGTGTTCCAGTGTTCCTGTACATTAACGTTCCGGTGTTCCTGTACGTTAATGTTCCGGTGTTCCAGCGTTTCAGTGTTCCTGTATGCTAACGTTCCGGTGTTCCAGCGTTCCGGTGTGCCTGTATTCCGGGGTTCCTGTGCTCCAGCACCGCGCGGGTTAACCTGTACGAGTTCCTGAGTCTCGCGCTCCAGCTGTCGCTCTGGCGACATTGTTCTCCTCGCTATTGCATACATATTGTTGGTTCCAGCGTGCGGACGCTGGTTTGCTCCACTAAACCTGGTTGCTATATACATTGTTGGTCCCAGCGTGCGGACGCTGGTTTACTCCACTAGACTGGTTGCGAGATACATTGTTGGTCCCAGCGTGCAGACGCTGGTTTACTCCACTAAACCTGGTTACGATATACATCATTGGTCCCAGCGTGTGGACGCTGGTTTACTCCATTAAACCTGGTTGCGATATACATTGTTGGTCCCAGCGTGCGGACGCTGGTTTACTCCACTAGACTGGTTGTGATTTACACTGTTGGTTCCAGTGTACGGTCGCTGGTTTGCTCCATTAAACCTGGTGGCGCTATTTACCATTAGTCCCAACGTGCGGACGTTGGTTGCTCCTGTACATCCAGTACTGTGGTCAGTCACTGTCCACTTCCTTGCAGTTGTCTGATTATCCTTGACAATAGACTTCTGCTGATTAGACCTCTATACTTATGCTCTCTGCTGTCTTGGTCACCTGACAGCTGGTCTACTTGCTCAGGCATGCCCTGCCCGGTATTGGTGAGGCCGGTAGAACCTTGACGACACCATCCTGTAGGTTGCCTCACCTGGTATTGGCAGGGCCGGTAGAGCCTACTACAGTACTCCTTTGGGCTGCCCTGCCCGGTATTGGTAAGGCCGGTAGAACCTTGTATATCACCATCTTTAAGGTTGCCTTACCCGGTATTGGCAGGGCCGGTAGAGCCTACATTTTGCATGCCATTGGGCTGCCTTGCCCGGTATTGGTAAGGCCGGTAGAACCGGTATACGTCATCTCACGGTTGCCTTACCCGGTATAGGCAAGGCCGGTAGAGCCTGTCATTAAACTGTCACTTGGGTTGCCTTGCCCGGTATTTAGGCAAGGCCGGTAGAACCTATTGTATGTTCTATTACTGTTGGTAGAACCTATTGTATATTCTATTACTGTTGTATTGTTATGTATGTTTACCCTACAGGGACTGCCTTTAACTTTTAATAAAGTTAAGTTATTTTACCAAACCTTATGTCTGAGAGTCTTCAAAAACCGTGACACGAGGGCTGAACCCGGCGGCACCCAATTTACAACTTTAGACTAACTTGAAAAGTTAATTTATGCAGTAACCTGTAGTGAGGCACACTACCAAAGGATTTTGCAAAATCCATGTATACTACATCAACAGCAGTACCCTTGCCCAAGTTAATACTTACCTTTTTGTAGAATTCAAGTAAATTTGTTTTTTATTATTATTATTCTTTATTTATATAGCTCCAACTAATTCCGCAGCGCTGTACAACTGGGAATACAACTGTCCCAGATCGTATTCCAGTGTTCCTGGAGCAGTCTCATTGGCTAGATATCGATCTGGACTCTGAGTGGTTGGACCTGACTGACCAAGAGATGCAACCCACTGGGTATGCATATGCATAAAACATAACATATAGGTGTAGCTCAAAAGTGTATGATTTCTTACTACCTGAAAACATGCAGCACAGATTGTGTTTTAAAACCACTTAGTATAGTTTCAGGTGTACATAATAAAGTATTTTTAACTATGAAAACAGATTGGAATGTAACAAGATTAAACAACAAAGCCTGTAGGACTCACACAAATAATACATAAATACATAGCTTCTTTTTAACCTCCTAATGACCCATGACATACTGGAACCATCATGGGTAGATTTGCTCCAAGGACCCATGACGGTCCCGGTACATCATGGGTTAAACTCTCCCATTGCAACCGCACGGAGAGATGGGAGAGCAAGGGCTGGTTGTTAGTAAGTTCCCCGGTACCGGGGCACTTAGTTACAGTCGGTAGAAACATTGTTGCAACATGTGATTCACTTGATGAGTGAATCACATGTTGCAAAAGCCGAATGACAGGGACAGTATTTGTAAATAAATACTGTCCCTGTCACATCTCTCTGCCTCCCTCCATCTTAGACACTTCTGAGGTGGAGAGAGACATCGTGTTCCAATGTCCCAGATCGTATTCCAGTGTTCCTGTCAAAAAAAAAAGTAAAAAAAAAAAACAAACAAAATTAACCCTTTGATCACTGTTCTGCAGTGATCAATACAGTTCCCCCATCTGATCATTCTAGTAGAGATCAGTTTGCTGCAGATCAGCATTTGCTGATCTGTGGTACATCCCCCATGAATTTTTTAAACATTTTTTTTACTTTTCTTTATGCAGTCCAGTATATTGCCGCCAGCCCTACAGCTTTCGTTGTTAAGCAAGAAGTATGGAAACCCACAGACATTACAGAATTTAAGCAGTTCTGGGCCCTAATAATGGTAATGGGGATAATAAAAAAGCCAAGTGTCCGATCCTACTGGGGTAAAAACCCCATATGTGATACCCCTATATTCCCCAAGACAATGACCAGGTCCAGATTTGAAGTAATTTTGCACTTTATTCATTTTAGTGATAATACCCTGTGCCTCCCAAAAGAACACCTCCAGTATGATAGACTGTACATAATCCGTCCCCTAATAAATCATTTTCAGAAAAAGTTTGCCCAAGTATATATGCCCCAAAAAGAAATTAGTGTCCCTAATGAAATATAAAGGCAGGTTAGGGTTCAAGCAATATATCCCCTCCAAGCGTTCCAAGTTTGGTGTTAAATTGTATAAATTGTGCAAAAGTGCCACAGGCTACACCCAGGCTTTTAGAATTTATGAGAGCAAGGACAGCCAACTTGACCCTCCTGGTTGCCCCAAATTTATGGGAACAAATGGGAAAATCGTTTGGGATCAAATTTACCCCTTATTAAATAAAGGTTATCAGTTATTCGTTGATAACTATTACACCAGCCCCCTTTTAAGTCTTTTTTTTGTTTTGTAAAATGCTGAAATATATAGCGCTCAATGAAAATGTGGTAATTTATTTCCAAAAGACACTTACCCAGATTTAATCTTCTCTTTGCTGCCGTCTGTTGTGGACCTCACAAATCACGATCCACGTCGAAATGTCAATATGGAAAAAAGGGGGGCAAAGACAGCGCAACAAAAAAAGGTATTTCTAAGTGTAGTGATTCAGAAGAACCAAAATCATGTCGATAGTCGGGCATCACTCCTTTAAGTAAAACTTAACATTTATTAAAAAATAATAAAATCCAACGTTTCAGTCGCATATCGCGACTTTCATCAGGGACATCTAAAGCTTACAAACCTCCTATATCTCCAGCAATAAATAGCCTCTTCCGCTCTCTCCTGGCGCCAAATCGGCGCTGTCCGGTCGCTAACGCAACCCCACAGCGTCCATCCGGCTCCACATGATCAAGCGTATTAACCCCCAACTGGCAGTCATTGCCATGTATGCAATATCCACAGCACAAATCATAACATATATACAATGTTCCAAAATAAAGATACAAATAATAAACACAAATAAGCAACACAAATAAAAGACAATGTATCCCCTATATGTAACTGATCAAGCTGAACTGTTCATTTAGACCAGAGGGTGCGAGCGTCTTTAATACGTATATCCAATACATTTCACGCTTAGATAATTTTAATGCTCTATCACCTCCTCACACTCCAGGTTTAACCCATTCAATTGGACAACACCGTAAGTCCTGCAACTTATGTTTCAGTGATATAAAATGTCTGGCTACTGGTGATAATTTAAGTTCTTTATCACTCAAAGTGCCATTCAAGCCTCTAATTATTGAAGATCGATGTTCCCTCAACCTCAATTTAAAAGGCCGACTCGTCTTACCAATGTAGCATTTGTTGCAAGGACAAAAAAGTGCATAAATCACAAATGAAGTGGTACATGTTAGACAATCCTGAATATGTATCTCATAATTCAAAGGAGGAATTTTAACCATAGAACCTGTAATCATGTGTCTACATGTAACACACCCACTGCATTTGACGATCCCTATCTTGCCCAATGACATAGGAAATTCATATTTTTCTACCGGGTCTGATTTTACCAGCTGGTCCCGTATACTCCTCCCCCGCTTATACCCGAACATTGGTCTCTCTTCAAACAAATGTCCTACTTCTGGATCCGTACTTAACAATTCCCAATGTTTGGAAACAGACTGTCTAAAATCCCTAGTCACATCAGAGAATGTCGTAATACATAACATTCTATCCATAGAACTATCACGTACAGAATCTTCATCCCTGTATTTAAGGAGTGAATCTTGTTCCATACGTGATACCTCTTGTATATCTCTCTCAATGTCAGAATGTCTGTATCCTCTCTGTAGCAACCGTATATACAACGTTTGCCTAGTTTCATTAAGGATACGACTGATTTTTTGAATAGATTGGAATCTGTAGTGATGGAGGATGACTCTTATATATTGGTGACTATGGATATAGTTAGCCTATATACATGTATCCCACATGAGGGTGGCAAGAATGCAATCTGGAAGATATTAGATGGAGCAGCTGAAATGTCATCAGAAGAAATTGATTATATTGTGGGATTAGTGGATTTTATATTGACGAGGAATTACTTCAAATTTGAAAGGGATTTGTATATACAAAAAGCCGGTACTACGATGGGGTCCCCCATGGCACCAACGTATGCTAATGCTTACATGGGGGACTATGAACAGAAACATATTATGTCATCGAAATATTGGTTATATATTAATTTTTTTGTAAGGTTCATTGATGACCTGTTCTTCATTTGGTTAGGTGATATTGATACTTTGAAAGAATTTCATCAATATTTGAATGGATTGGATAGTCCCATTCGGATTACTATGGAATATAGCATGACTGCTATCAATTATTTAGATGTATGGGTGATGAAAGGGACTGGTAAAATACAGACTTCATTATTTGTGAAACCAACAGACAGGAATACTTTATAGGAGGAAGGATTCAACACCCATTATCTTTGAAGAGGGGTTTGCCCAAGTCACAACTCTTAAGGGTTAGACGTATAGTATCAGAACCAGACACAGTGAGTGAAGCTTTGACAAACATGGGTCAAAGATTCCTACAGAGAGGATACAGACGTTCTGACATTGAGAGAGATATACAAGAGGTATCACGTATGGAACGAGATTCACTCCTTAAATACAGGGATGAAGATTCTGTACGTGATAGTTCTATGGATAGAATGTTATGTATTACGACATTCTCTGATGTGACTAGGGATTTTAGACAGTCTGTTTCCAAACATTGGGAATTGTTAAGTACGGATCCAGAAGTAGGACATTTGTTTGAAGAGAGACCAATGTTCGGGTATAAGCGGGGGAGGAGTATACGGGACCAGCTGGTAAAATCAGACCCGGTAGAAAAATATGAATTTCCTATGTCATTGGGCAAGATAGGGATCGTCAAATGCAGTGGGTGTGTTACATGTAGACACATGATTACAGGTTCTATGGTTAAAATTCCTCCTTTGAATTATGAGATACATATTCAGGATTGTCTAACATGTACCACTTCATTTGTGATTTATGCCCTTTTTTTCCTTGCAACAAATGCTACATTGGTAAGACGAGTCGGCCTTTTAAATTGAGATTGAGGGAACATCGATCTTCAATAATTAGAGGCTTGAATGGCACTTTGAGTGATAAAGAACTTAAATTATCACCAGTAGCCAGACATTTTATATCACTGAAACATAAGTTGCAGGACTTACGGTGTTGTCCAATTGAATGGGTTAAACCTGGAGTGCGAGGAGGTGATAGAGCATTAAAATTATCTAAGCGTGAAATGTATTGGATATACGTATTAAAGACGCTCGCACCCTCTGGTCTAAATGAACAGTTCAGCTTGATCAGTTACATATAGGGGATACATTGTCTTTTATTTGTGTTGCTTATTTGTATCTTTATTTTGGAACATTGTATATATGTTATGATTTGTGCTGTGGATATTGCATACATGGCAATGACTGCCAGTTGGGGGTTAATACGCTTGATCATGTGGAGCTGGATGGACGCTGTGGGGTTGCGTTAGCGACCGGACAGCGCCGATTTGGCGCCAGGAGAGAGCGGAAGAGGCTATTTATTGCTGGAGATATAGGAGGTTTGTAAGCTTTAGATGTCCCTGATGAAAGTCGCGATATGCGACTGAAACGTTGGATTTTATTATTTTTTTAATAAATGTTAAGTTTTACTTAAAGGAGTGATGCCCGACTATCGACATGATTTTGGTATGCTGATATCTCAGTTGGAGGCACCTCGATACTGAAGGGAGTGCGGCGGCGATATTCTACTAGTTGTGATTCAGAAGAAGGAAGATATAAGGGCATACTTATAAGGTTAGTAAATGATAATTTAGAGATTTTTAATGCTCCTGATGAAGTGATATTAGAACAATCACGAAACGCGTTGAGTGAATTTACTTTTCTAATAGTGAGAATCTTTTAAATTTGTGTTGGTACTATTTACCATTTTTTATCATATATACTAACACTGGGAGTCATCAGTGGTGCCAAATATCAAGCGTTCTGACGGCGTCCATTGGAGGCTTCCCAGGTGAGGTTGCTGAAAATTTAATTATGCTAAAAGTTTGACACATTTTTCTATATGTAGTTAGAATTTATCCTTAAGACCCTATATTGCGAAAATATGCTTATGATGGCCACTTAAAGATATACATATACATTTTTTATCCTCTAAATATATATATTTTTATCAGTTTTTTGAAACCAATAAAACGTTCCCAGCATAGTCTGCACATTGCACTCTTGATGTGTAGTGAGGGCTGGGATCAACATTCTTAACATAAGCACCAACAGAGTGGGGGAAATCACCAGCCTGGAGTGAAGTTTTGCAAATCCAGTGCAGGCTCTTCAACCAAGAGGCAGGATAGCCTCTTATAAAAGTGAGTATACCATCAAGAGGGGAAGGGCATACCAAGAGATATCTTCTGAATCACTACACTTAGAAATACCTTTTTTTGTTGAGCTGTCTTTGCCCCCCTTTTTTTGTTTTGACACTGTGACCTGTGGTACTGTTAGGTGCAAATGCAGAGAGTTGCCCAAAAAACTCGTAGATACCAAACTAAAAACTGGCACGTCCTTATCTTTGTGCCAACAGGTGCTGCTGGCAGTTAAGTTCAAGGACAGAAAAGATTTCTACTTGCTGACCACCATGCATGAGGACAGAACTGTGGCAGTCACTGTTTGTGGCAGTAGAGGGGTAATGAGAAAGCCAGTCTGCATCAGGAACTATAATAAAAACATGGGGGGAGTTGATCTGTGTGATCAACTAATGCAGCCATACCTCACAATGAGAAAGTGTAGGGCATGGTACAAGGTACATAATTCATTTTTAATTTTAATACTGGCAAACCCCAATCCAAAATGTAGCTTTTTACAATATCAGCTACAACTCATTTCCCTATTTTTGTTTCACGGTGCGCCAGAAATCATTCCATCAAGACCCGGGGAAGCACACTTTATTTATAAAATCCCCCCAACTCCCCAAAAGAACAAACCACAGAAGCGCTGCAGGGTTTGCTACAGTGTGAAACTGGAAATGCCCATGTTCCAATTTGGGCCCTGTAGCTCCCACAAACCTTGAGAAACCTATGCATATGGGGTATTGCCGTACTCAGAAAAAGGAGCTGAACACTAAACAATGGATATTTTTAAATTTTCAAATATCCCGTGCTTGATATCAACAGTAATATTGAAATGTAAGCTTGAAAACTGCATAAAAACAAAAAATTACCACAATTTTGAAAATTATTTATGGAAAAATAGCTGAATAAAAAACTCCAAAATTCTCCTGATTATTTACCTTATGTTGTCTAGCTTTCAGAAACATATACCTTTGTGGGACACTTTTGGTTCTGGCACCGTCAACTAAGCTATGATGCTCGCGTGACAATTTTTGAAAAATTACAAGCTGGAAATAATGGCATCCATATTGTAATATTTACCTTGTAAATGTGAGAAAGGGATTGAAATAATAGGCATATGGGGTACTCATTCATATTCAGGAGAAGCAACTTAATATAGTTAGGGGTATTTTTTGTAATGAACTAATAGTATGTAAATCCTGACAGGAAAATGTAAGCTAAAGTCAAAATTGCTCCAGGTCCTTCAGTCAAATCGAACTCTGATTTTCTCGGTCCTTAAGGGGTTAAAAGGAAAAGCCCACCACCATTTCCAAACCAGTGTTGGTCTATTGCACAATTGTATTGTGAACAGGATCGGTTGTGTATAAAATTATTGGCCATTTCAAACGTCAACACGTCCTCTCTTACATGATCAGAACAGCAGCAACAGAAGCCTGATACTACAATCGTGAACTTAATATGTGAATCCCAGCTGTTAGTTTTCTGTCCCCCAAAACGGTTGACTGAAGCCAATTCGCAGCTGCACATAGCAACTCTGAATTATTTACTATGTCTACTACTACATTATTACAAGACGGTTGTCCTTTGAACCAGATGGTGCAAATGTCGTTGTTTGCAATAATTTCAATAATCGGACGAAATAACGTCACGCGCATTGCTACGTACGGCTCTATTAGGAACGCAAAAGACTGTGGCGTCGGTTACCAAAGCAACAGTAACACTTTAGTTGCAATGCCGTCTTCCTCCCGTGTGTTCGCTTCTTTGCAGCAGGCAGAGACCTCGGCCTTAGCACACGATGAGCTGGAGAACAGACCAGGGATAGTGGTTGGGCACCGAGGTGGGCGGCAGGTAGAAGTGACAGGGACTTTAGAAATAAGCGCAGCTCCAGACAGGGCGCGAGTGTGTATGAGGGTTACTAGTAGTAAAGGGGTAGCCTCTGAGGCCAAGAGCAGCGTCCAGAGGAGACTGGAGTACATCGACCAGAGCTTGCGGCAAACGGGCATTTCGGTAAGCGATAGTGGCTTGGGTAACAACTGGGCCGATGTAAGAGGAAGGAGGGTGAGTGTGAGAACGGCTATCCGACATCATTGCTCGATTGTTGCTGGTTTACTGAAATTGACTCACACACCGGTTTATTTTTTTATTCCTTGATACAAATGTCTGCTATTTACATACACCCTAAAATTTCAAATTGCCAAAGAGGGACACTTGTGTTTAATGGGTGTTGTTGTGGGAGGGGCATTACCGATGAATTTTTAGGCTATTTCATAGCCTATTGACACCTCCGTGTGTAATCAATAAATGACTTACACCAAGACCAAAGTATTTTATTTACACAGACTGATTTATAAGCACATATACTGATGTTTAAACAAACAAAAATGTGAGTTACATTGCTATGGAGCAATGTGATACACCAATATACACACACCACACAATCTGATCTCTTAAAAAGAGGGACATCAGGGTGGGAAAGAGGGACAGAGGGATTTGAGTCTAAAAGATGGATTGTTCCTCCTAAAGAGGGACACTTGGGAGTTATATATTTATTTGTTTTACTAAAATTGAAATGTCCAACATTTGTGCTAATGAAAGGGGCATAACTACAGGTGGTGCCTATTGTAACCGGGCCCAGCATCCTAGGCCCCTATTATACTCTTGGTCCAAAAGGTTATAGTTCTATCTCTGTAAAAATGAATAAAAAAAATTGATATATCAACCAAAGGCAAGCACTCTTGACACTTCAGAGATAATTAAAAATGTACTTTTATTTATCAACGTTTCAGTCTGCTAGGGCCCTTTATCAAGAAACGTCCCTTCCAGACTGAAACGTTGATAAATAAAGTTGTTTTTTAATTACTTTTGAAGTCCTTTGAGTGCTTGTCGTTGGTTGATATGAGCGTTTAGCTTAGCACCTGGGCAGGTTTCATTAGTCAAGTTCACGTGAGTGCCAACCTCTGTTTTGGTCGTGTGTGTATATATAATCTATACCCTCAGCATGTCACTTAATTGGCTAATACAACAAACAAGCTCACCTTCTGCAGTAAATTAAATAACAAAGCCAGAGTTAAAAACGCATGTAAACATTTGCATCAGGTGAAACAATACATGGTGTATAGTAAAAATTAGCATGGCCCAAGTATGATACATATAATATATTATGTGTTTCATATGTATAATAAAAGTAGCAGTCCAGCTGAGAGCCACATATAGGGTGCCTGCATTATAGAGCAAGATGAGGCTAAGTAGGGATTAAACCTGAATAAATTAGCAAATCTCATGCAGCACATACATATACCTTCCAAAGAGTGATGGAGATGTAAAACAAAAATGTCATGTAGTAAGATAAAATGTTCCCAATGTTGAAAATAACATTGTATACCCAGGACACCCCTCCAGTGGGTAATTACCTGAGATGCAATGCCAAAATATTGACTCCACAAAAATATACATAATGCATACAGAGAGGACAGCACCTAGCTTGTGTGAAAAGCAGACATCAATGTTAGATTAAAGATGCGGTTATCATCAGAAGAGAATGTTCACTTAACTTGTGTATTGGTACTTCACTGTGTGGACAATGCCCAAATTAATTTATCTACTCACAGTTTAATGTGGCTTGTCCTGAGAGGGGATGTATCTATCCCTACTTTGCATATGTATTTGGGATATAATGCCACGGTGTTATGAGTATATAGACTACTCACTGTTACAACCTAAATACCACAATATAATGCATGGGTAACTAATTGCTAATATTAAAGTTAGAATGATGTGAGACTCATAGGTATCTCATATGAAAAAGCTGATCACTCCCAAAATATTTAACTTAGAACATTACTTTTATTGAAACAACATATTTAAAAGGTCCAAAGTTTCAGTCCTTTATGGGACTTTTGTCAGGGACTTGCAACTTACAGACTACTCTCGTAGCCATCTTTTATAATTGCATTATTGACCTTGGCACCGGGAAAAAGCGTGCACGGTTGCTATAGCAAACCAGAAAGCTAACCGGCGTCAGTTCATTTACACTTATTAAAGGGATAGTAATGTTTCATAATAAAAGCAGCTCTAATTAATCATCATAGTATTTGGACTTTGGAGAGTGTTATTTCAATTCTGTCAGAGTTGTAGTTCAAGAGTAATTCAATGACAAATTGGCCCCCTCCCGCCCCTTTTACTGGTGTAACACTTTTCAGCAACAGCAGAAGGGAGGTGCCCAGGTAGATTGCAGAGAGGGACAATCTTCAATTAAGATAAGGGAAAAACCTGAAAAGCTTGTCAAGGGGGGCAGGGCTTTCATTGTTTTCATTGTAAGAAGATTGTCCCCTGCTGTTATCTGTCTGGTCTTACAACCAGATACCCATCTGAGAAGAGATGGCTTACACTAGGTAAAAGGGTCAGGAGGGGGAAACTTTGCTTGTGAATATCTCTTAAACCATAAAGGTTTGAGAGATAAGACTTATATCATTCTTCATATTTTTTTAATGCCTACAAAATAAAATAAAGTTAAAACGAATTATTACTATCCCTTTAAAGGGATAGTAACACTTCGTTTTAACTTTATTTTATTTTGTAGGCATTAAAAAAACATGAAGAATGATATAAGTCTTATCTCTCAAACCTTTATGGTTTATGAGATATTCACAAGCAAAGTTCCCCTCCCCGCCCCTTTTTCCTAGTGTAAGCCATCTCTTCTCAGATGTGGATCAGGTTGTATGACAGTACAGATAACAGAAGGGGACAATTTTCTTTGTATGAAAACAATGAAAGCCCTTCCCCCCTTGAAAAGTTTTTCAGCTTTTTCCATTATCTTAATTGAAGATTGTCCCTCTCTTCAGTCTACCTGGGCATCTCCCTTCTTATCTGGTTGAACAGGGGGGGGATACTTTGTTTGTGAATATCTCTTAAACCATAAAGGTTTCAGAGATAAGACTTATATCATTCTTCATGTTTTTTTAATGCCTACAAAATAAAATAAAGTTAAAATGAAGTATTACTATCCCTTTAAGTCTGCAAAGTATCAGCTTGTTGTGTACATGATGGAAACTGTCACTCTGTTATCCTTAAATATATATGCTCTGTGGTGACAGAGTTTGGCAAGTACATTTATAGCCAACCCCCCCCATGGAGCCTGTTTTACTACTTCAAAGGGGAAGCACCCCAGATCTTTGACATTATGTCTCTCTTTGATAAACTGGGGATCTGTTTAAAGGGACAGTAATGTCCCATAAAAATTCTTAGTTTTGGAGAGGTTAAAAAAATAAACGATATGCCACAACTCCTATCTCTCAAACCGCTATGGTTTGATAGATATCCTCCTCTGAAGTTCTTCTTCTCCTAAAGTCAGCTGTAAAGCTCACAGAAGGCGATATGTGTCGGCCGACGCGAGGAGGTTCTTCAGCAGAGCTGCAATAGCTTGATTTTAAAAAGGATTCAGTGTAGAAAAAAACTCCCAAGAGTGGTATAACGGTGATACCTTTTAATGGCTAACTGAAGACATAAAAAGTGCAAGCTTTAAGGACACTAAGGTCCCTTCTTCAGGCATGGGTGAAGGGACCTTAGTGTCCTGAAAGCTTACACTTTTTTTAAGTCCTCAGTTAGCCATTAAAATGCATCACCTTTATACCACTCTTTTCTTCTGTGATCTCCCATCACAAGGAATCATGGGGATTTATCTCCTATCCTCCAGCTGGTAGGACCGTCTAAATTAATTTAAATAGTAGGCTCCCCCCACTCACTTCAGTTTTCTTCGGTCCTAGCCAGCTGGAGGATAGGAGGCGGATGCCTCCTTGACAGGGGAGAAGTTCTCTAAAGCTTACTGGGTCTCTTTTAAGGAAATGCAGTATCCCGTGCAGCAGTGATTCAGTGTGCGTCTGGTCAGGCAATGTTCCTGGGCACGTTGGTTTGACGGAACTTGGATCGCTTTCTTTTCTTGTCATATTGCCTTCCTCCGGCTTCCTAAAGCTAGGAGCGCCATATTCCTCTCCACTCCGCTCATCAAACTGGGGATGTTTCTTCGGCGTGCGTTCTGGAGTGAAACGCACGCTTCTGAGCAGGCGCAGCCACAGCAGGAAGTTCGGGCAGCAAGAGGCAGTGGAGAGAGGAAGTTTTTATCCCCACCGGATAATCTGGCTGAACGGGGCGCTGCGGTTCAGGAGTGGAAAGCACTCCATATATATATTGGATCCATGGCAGTACAGATAGGATTTAGGCTTCTAGCCACTTTTTTCTTTTAAAAGTATTAATAAAGTTATAGTTTTTATTAGTCAGGATGTCTGCTTCAAAGTCGTCAGGGAGTAAGGAGAAAGCAGATTCTGCCCCCCCCCCCCCCCCCCCCCAAAGAGGAGAAACAGAAGCAAAAGTCCTGTTCTAATTGTGACAAAAAGTTGCAGGGGTCAGATAGCTCTAAGTTTTGTCCAGATTGTTTAAAGAAAGTTGCTTTGTCTGAAATGCCTAACCAATTCCAGGATTTCATATCATGGATGAAGGTTTCTTTACAGGAAACCTTCGCATCCATACAGGAGTCCGTAATTCCTAAGAAGTGACAGAGGACCCTGGGGAAGGTACCTCTTCTCCTAAGATTGTTCAGGAGGATGACAATAGCATGGATTCCTCAGCTTTTTCTTCTGAAGAAGAGGGAGAGATAGTAGAGGGATCTGATGCGTTTTCCTTGGAGAAAATTGATAGCTTTGTTATGTCAGTCAGGAAGTACTTAGGTTTAGTGGAGGAACAGAAGGAATTAAATATTCTGGATGCGGCCTTTGTAGGCAATAGAAGTCCCCTCCCAGTTTTCCGGTTCACCAGTCTGTTTCTGAAATGGTTTTATCTGAATGGAGTAGGCTAGATAAAAGGTCTGCTGTTACCAAGAGATTTTCTAAAATGTATCCAGTAGAGTCGGATAAGATAAAGGATTGGGTTTCCCCTCCGAAAGTAGATGCAGCAGTTTCCACTCTAGCCAGACATACTACCATCCCCTTAGAAGATGGCTCTTCCCTTAGGGATCCTATGGACAGGAGACTAGAATCTGCTCTTAAGACACAGTTTTCCTTAATAGGAAGCAATATTCAGATTGCAACGGCCCTTGCTTGTGTATCTAGAGCTATTAAAATCAGGCTATCCAGTCTTGAGGAAAACATAGAATCTGGTACCTCTAGATCTAAATTAGCTAGAGAAGTGTCTGCCATCAAGGAGGCTAACAATTTTATCTGCGACTCCTCCATGGATTCCATTAAAATAGGGGCTAAATCCTCAGCCTTATCTATATCTTCCAGGCGGGTTCTTTGGCTTAAGCCCTGGGGAGCTGATTCCTCTTCTAAGAATAAGTTGGTCAATCTCCCCTTTAGAGGTAATAAGCTCTTCGGTGAAGAATTGGAGGATCTGATAAAAAAGGTTTCTGGGGGCAAAAGTGCCTTTTTACCACAGGAGAAGAAAAGAAGAGCATCTTCTCCCAGGTCTTCCTCATACAGATCCAGACCTCAGTCCTTTAGGGATAACAGAAGATATCAGCCTACAGCTGGGTATTCAACACAGCCCTAATCAGCTGAGGGATCCAGACCAGCCTCAAAGGGGTCCCCAAAAAACTGTGAGGAAACCACTGCGGAACATTCCCCTTCATCAGAATCCTCCAACAGTTCCTCTTCCGAGAAATCTGAAACATCAGGTACTCCCTGCAGTTTTGGCAGGGAAGATCTGATAGTAGGGGGCTGCCAAGACTGGAAGACCCCCTGTCATTTGGATGGGAGGAGTTGTAAGGTAGACTTGAGGTCTCTGGTAGTAGCCTTAAACTCTTGCATCCATATTGGCTCTAGTGCACGGCTGGAGGTCCCTGGGGGAGACGCAGGGGCAACAGCACATGCTGGGCATAAATGACCTGAGTATTCCCTAAGTGACATGAGGAGCAGTGCACAATGGGGGGACATAGACACCCCAGTATACTTAGTCTTAAGTCTAGCCCCAAGCTCCAACGGGGTAGACATTCTCACAGTGTCAAAACATTTAAAGTATAAGGAATTGCCTTATGTGTATGATTACATTTTCACCCCCAGAAATCGCCGAAATGTACTTATCTGGCAGACGAAGGGTTAATCTTCTGAGGAGAGGAGTAGCCTAAGCCCTGTGTAGGATACTTATGAAGGGATGGCACAAAATGGCTGCTGCAACGGGAGCCAATCAGAATCAAGCGGGCGAAGGAAGCGCTCATGGGAAATGTAGTATTCCCTGTAAAAGTACCCCAACAGTGCCCAAAGCCCCATGAGCACCCAACACACACACATAGTAGAGCAAGGGCAGACAAACAAAATGAGCCAGCTCTGAAGTCTCTACGCTGAATGGTTGCAGAGATATGTCCCAAAATGTAAAGTCCCATAGAGGTGAATGGAGCATAGTGTCTATGCAATAAATCGCCCAAACTCCAAATTTGCAACGTTTTATCATGAAGTAAAATACATAATAAAAACACTAGTACATGTCACCAGACCCAATAAACACTGAACCCAGTTGAGAAAAGTGCCAACAACCCCCCCCCCAAAAGATGCTAACTAGCAACCAAAGGGTTAAGTTACCACAGAAACTTGCTCCAAAACACCCAACAGACACCCAGTGAGTGCAGGAGTATGTGTAAAGAACTCCAAAGGAGACCCCTGTGAGGAGGGGAAGCGTGGGACATGTGGACCTCAGCACTCAAAGGGTTTACCATATATCAAGAAGAAGCCTTAGTGGGCAACTCCTGAGGGAAGAGCTTGTAATCCAAGATTCCCCCCCCCCCAAGGAATTGTCAGTGATGGTAAACTGCCTAATGGTGGTATTCCTCTAGACTGTAAGCTCTCACGAGCAGGGCCCTCTGATCCTCCTGTTCTACACATCTGATTGTACTATTTAATACCACTGTATGTCTATTCCCCAATTGTACAGCGCTGCGGAATTAGTTGGCGCTATATAAATAAAGAATAATAATAATAATAATAATTCCATATCTATCAGAAAACAAGGAACCAATCTTACTGGAGGGGACTGGCTAGCTAAGGAGAGGAGGTAGGCTCCACCCAGCATTCACTTCTAGAATTGTTCCTGCCTAATTAAAGGGGAAGATCGCCTACCCAAAGTTACCAGTAACCTATATTGGAAAACAGAGAAATTACAGCTAAACACAAACACAGTAGAAGTGTTAAAACAGCCACGGTCCAGAAGGACCATGGCTGTTTTAACACTTCTACTACTGTGTTTATCTGTAATTTTCCTCTTACTCATTTAATGTATCCACATATATATTATACTGGTTTTCTTGCCGTAAGATGGGCTTTCTAAAGATACCATTATTTCCTCTGTGTTCAATCTACGGCATACTGTGGGCAGTTTGCTCCACCTCCCAGCTGGTAGGACCAATAGAATTTTATAAATTGTGCTCCAAATTTCCCCTCTGCAGTTATTTGGTCCTACCCAAGCTGGAGGATGGAGGCATCTACGCCTCTTTTCAGTCGCTAAAGATCTCATTTTTTTTGTTTTACCTTATGCAGTCTTGCCTTATCCGCAGCTGCATCTTGTACTCCTGGGCCCCGCTTACAAGCTGTGGCAGAGTAAGACCACATGGCTCTGAGAATACCTGGGGTTCCAGACGCGACAGGCTTGATCTGGATTCTCCATATGATACCTCTGTTTACTTCTCAGCAACCCGCTCCAGTTGCAGAGCTGGAAGCACAGGAAACCGGAAGTGACGCGCGTGCGTTCCATCAGTGGAAAGCAGAAGCTACACGGCGTCTTCAGGTTCAATGGAGGGCATACACTATAAAAGAACCTTACAAATAAACTATCCCTAGAGAGCAACTGTGAGTAATAGATACTATATATTTATATATAAAGTATATCTATATCTCTAGCATATTTATATGTGAAAGTTTGCTATTTATTGCTATATGCTCTACTGATTAGCTAGAGTAACTGCTTGTTACCATGTCTAATCCTAATGAGAGTAAAGGAGACAAGGAGCCCTCTAAAGAGGATAAACCAGCTGCAAAA
The DNA here is from genome assembly GCA_037306005.1 of Rhinophrynus dorsalis. Lineage (NCBI taxonomy): Eukaryota > Metazoa > Chordata > Amphibia > Anura > Rhinophrynidae > Rhinophrynus > Rhinophrynus dorsalis. The sequence goes on along the minus strand of CM074720.1, from coordinate 322,676,001 downwards.
ACCAAGTCTTGCATAGGTTGTGACCAAAAATTGCCTATTAAAGATCCTGTAAAACTTTGCACTGATTGCCTTAAGCATGCAACTGGTAGCGATGTTCCTGCTCAGTTTTCTGACTTCCTAAACTGGATGAAATCTTCCATGCAGGAGACTTTCTACTCCATGCAAGAATCTTCCTGAAAAAGATCCAGAACATCTGATCCGGATGAAGGACCATCACATTTAGAAGAAGAAGAGCATTTCATTGACCTTGATTCACCTGGATCCTCTGCAGAGGAAGGAGAAATCACAGAAGAAACAGGAAGTTTTCCTCTAGATAGAATGGATTCCTTGGTAAGAGCCACGGGAAAGTCCCTGGGACTTGCAGAAACCCCAGAAGATCTAAATATAATGGTTACAGCCTTTATTGGATATAAAAAAAAAGCAGCTCCACAGACTCCTGTCCATAGTTCCATACAGGAAATTATTCAAAAGGAATGGAAGCAAGGGGAGAAAAGGTGCGCTACTTCCAGACATTTTCATCGTATGTACCCCTTTTCGGATGAGGACACCATAAGTTGGATCAACCCGCCTAAAGTAGATGCTTCAAGGAGAACAACACTTCTACTAGAAGATGGTACAACTTTAAGGGATGTCATGGACAAAAGAGCAGAGAGTGCCCTAAAAAGGCAGTTCGCTACCATTGGCCAAAACCTAAAAACCGCCACTGCCGTTGCCTCTGTGTTCTGCACATTACTTATCTGGCTTTGAGAACTTGAAGAAAAGTTGGAATATTCCGTCTCCAGGTCCCGAATTTTAAAAGAATTAGGCACAATAAAGGATGCAGGAAACTATTCCTGCGACTCCTCTTTGGATAACATCAGACTTCTGGCAAAGTCCTCTTCTGTATCTGTAACAGCATGTAGAGCTCTCTGGATAAGATCTTGGGAGGCTGATGCAGCTTCAGAAAATCAAATGGTCTCCCTACTATTCACGGGATCAAAACTCTTCGGGGATCAGCTATAAGAGATCATAAAGAGATCTTCAGCAGGGAAGAGCCCATTCTTGCCTCAGGAAAGAAGGCCCAGAGGATCCCCATCCAGAAGTGGTCAGGCCAGGAGGCAGTCATTTTGTGACGCCAAAAAAATACCGGCCAGGACGCAGTTATGATCAAAGAAAAAGAGGTGGCACTCAGTCAGCTAAGTATGGAAACCGTAAGGCATTCCAGCGCAAGCCACAGTGTAACCAATGAAGTTCCAGACACCCTTCTTTCAATTCCAGTTGGGGGCAGACTGGAGCAGTTCCATCCTGGAACAAGATCCACACAGACAGATGAGTGATTGAGACAGTGAAGAAAGGACATGTCTTAGAGTTTCAAAATGCCCCTCCACTTCCTCGATTCGGTGCATCTCTATTTAGGAACAGGATCAGAAGATGAGATTAGCGCTTCAAGAACTCCTGCAGAACAGGGTAATAGAAGAAGTTCCAGAGAATCAGAGATTCCAGGTATTCTACTCAACACTCCAGTCTCAAAACAGAATGACGAATTACGACTGATCTTGGACCTGAAGGATCTAAACCAGTTCCTCAGAATCAGACACTTCCAGATGGAATCCGTGATCTCGGCCTTAAAACTGATTCAACCACAGGACTACCTGTCCTGCATAGACTTGCAGGATGCATATTATCACATCTTGATCAGACAGTCACACAGACAGTACCTGAGATTCCAAATCTTCAAAACTCACTTCCAGTTTAGAGTCCTCCCATTTGGATTGGCGCCTGCCCCTCGTATAGTCATGAAAATCCTGGCTGTAGCCATGACAGAGTTGAGAAGAAAACAGATAAGTGTGGTTCCTTATCTGGATGATGTGCTTATAGTAGAGTCATCAAGATAAAGAGCACAAGAAAGCACGGAGATTTGCATACAACTGTTGAGGACTCTAGGATGGATCATAAACGAAGAAAAAAGTGTCCTCCTTCCATCACAGAATCTTCTGTTCCTGGGAGTCAACTTCAATACAATACAAAACAAAACATGGCAACCCTGTCGCTGGAACGTCAGAGTCGAATCCAGAATCAGGTACTGTTGTTTCTTCAAAGATCAGTGCACACAGCAAAAACCTTCTCCAGGATCCTGGATCATCTCTCTTCAGCCCAGCAGATAATTCCCTGGTCCAGAACACATGCCAGGACAACCCAGGACAATTTCCTACAGTTCCATCGCAGAAAACCCTCCAACCTCGTTCAAAAAATCCCAGTATTTCTGTCCACAATGAAGGGACTATCCTGGTGGATTCAAAAGAAACATTTATCCAGAGACCGCCCTTCAGTCGACCCAACATGGCAGATCCTGACCACAGACGCCAGCCGATCAGGATGGGGACGGATTTGGAACAGACACACACAGTACAGGTAATTGATCCTCTCACAAAATCAGCCTACAGATAAATGTCCTGGAGCTCCTAGCTGTTTGGAAGTCTCTAAAACACTTCCATCCCAGCCTCGCAGGCCAAGCAGTTCTTGTCTGCTCAGACAATGTAGCAGTGGTATAGTATCTCTTAAACCAGGGAGGTACAAGTGCTCAGCTCAACACGCTGGAAGCCCAGATCCTGCTATGGGCGGAGAAACATCTCCTGGCATTGACTGCATCGTACCTGTCAGTATTACTCAACATACAGGCAGACTACCTCAGTCGAAGAAAACTTGATCCAGGGGAATGGTGCCTAAACAGACAGATATTCAAATCAATTGTGGCGATTCTGGGATCCCCGTCTATAGACCTCATGGCCATAGCAAACACACAGTGCAAAAGATACCTCTCAAGGTGGTTAGAGACTCAGGCGGTCTGTCAGGTTGCTCTAAGGATTCCGTGGTCCTTCCACCTGGCTTACCTGGTTCTCCCCATTCCTCTTCTGACAGAGGTAATTCAAAAGATAAGACGAGACAAAGCTACTGAAGTTATCAAGCCAGCCTCCGCTTCCTCTCCCAGCCATACCAGACTTATTGTCTCGGGGGCCAATACTCCATTCCAGCTCAAAGCCTGGAGGCTGAACAGGAATCTGAGCCTTTAGGGACTCTCTAAGCAGGTCATCAATACTATTCTTCAGGGCAGTCAAACTTCCTCCACAAAAATCTATTACCGGGTTTGGTCCACCTTCCATAAATGGAGTACAGCCCAGGGGTTAGATATACAATCTATCACCCCCCCAAAGTTTTGAACTTCCTGCACTCTGTACTTGAGAGAGTATTAAAACCTGCATCACTTAAAGTACAGCTTTCAGCTATTTCGGCAGTATTGGCTACTCCCTTTGCAGACAACTTTCTTATCAAGAAATACATGACAGATATATCAAAGATTAAACCTACAATACGGGAAATATCCCTCCCTGGGACCTCAATCTGGTTCTCCAACAACTCTCCTCCTATCCTTTCTTTGAGCCTCTGGACTCTATCTTCATGAAGCACCTTGCCATGAAGACAGTTTTTCTGACTGTGGTAACTTCAGCTCATAGAGTGAGCGAAATCCAGGCCTTGGTGTCAGTGCCTCCTTACCTAATTGTCCACCAGGACAAAGTTGTTCTTCGTTCTAAACCAACTTTCTGCTAGAAGGTAGTAACCAAGTTTCATCTCAACCAGGAGATAGTACTACCTTCGTCCTGCCCTAATCCTACTCAGGACTTAGAGAAAAGACTTCATAACCTAGACCTAGTCAGGTGTCTCCAGATCTATCTAAAAAGGACTCGGCTTATCCGCAAATCTGACACCCTTTTTGTCCATCATTTTGGGAAATTCAAGGGTTTTGCAGCCTCCAAGGCTTCCATTTCCCGTTGGATCAGAGATTGTATACTCCTAGCCTATAGATCAGCAGACCAGGAACCCCCTCAGGGTATAAAGCATGGGCACAAAAGGCTGCAGCCTCTCCTGAAGAGATCTGCAAGGCTGCTACGTGGTCATCTGTCTCAACATTTATTCGACACTATACACTTGACCTACAAGCTTCCGCTGATGCCAGATTTGGCAGGAAAGTGCTGGAAGCTGCTATTCCTGTCTAGTCAGTGTTCTGCCCCTCCCTAGGTTGCCTGGGGTACTTCTCTGGTAAGTCCCACAGTATGCCGTGTATCGGACACAGAGGAAAAGGTGAAATTTACTCACCGATATTTGTTTTTCCTCTGTGTCCTTCCACGGCAACCCTACCCTGCTGATGGTTGGTAATTGTATCGTTTCCATGTTACTGAATTTCTTTTACTGCCTATTCTGTACAGTATACAGAAGATGGCACATTTGAGATTTCTCTAACCTTCTTTCTCGTTACAGCTTGGTCAAATGTGTAACTACAGAGGAGAGGTTTGGAGCACAATTGATAAAATTCTATTGGTCCTACCAGCTGGGAGGCGGAGCCAACTGCCCAAGGTATGCCGTGGAAGGACACAGAGGAAAAACAAATATCGGTGAGTAAATTTCACCTTTTTCATCAAATTTCATAAAAAACAAAACAATTTATAAAATATGATGTAACAAATGCGTTTTTTTTTTTTGTTTTTTTTTTAAATCTGTTACATATCTGCAAATGCTAAAAAAAAAACAAAAAAAAAAAACCTGCTAAGTAGATTGATATTTGCCTTGATTTTAGAAATACCCAATGTTGACATGTTTTTGTCAAGTTATATGGCAATAACTAAAAGTAGCAAAATTTGAGGTGTCCCAAAACCAGGGTCGTCCCGCAAAAACTGTCACTTAGTGACAGAGGATGTACCTGGTAAGTCCCGGAAGTCCGGGTCTCCGTGCGGCTGCACGCCATTCTGGGACTCCGGAATCATTTACAAAGAAAGGAAAAAAAAAATGTTAGCCGGGCGTTAATGGTGACTGCAAAGCAGCAATAGTAAGGAACTGAGAGGGATCTAAAGAAGCGAGAGAGTGTCCGATTTAAATTGTGAGAGCAACACAAGACTGACGTAGGCATATAATACTGTGTATGCTACATACTCTGTGCAGTGCTGGGCAATTAACGCAAATGTACACACGCAGTATCAGCAGTAGTGCAGAACTGGGATAAATGCATTATGGTACTTGTAGCCTTGATTTCCTAGGGTATGAGCCATTTCCTGACATAAACTACACATCCCAATTACAATTGTTCTGAAACTTCGCTGTATGCCCAGAACATAAAGATATGTTATTACATCACATTTGTCCCAGACTGTTAGCAGAACATCTGCAGCTCTGATTGTATGAAATAAAACAGCAGCTGTTAACATGTGACTCTCCAATTAAATTTCCATCACCCTCAGAAAAAAGATGGTGAAATAGTGTACACGAGAGAGTGCATATGGGAGAAAGCATACATGCAAGAAAGGGTGCAGTTAAGCAAGTACACAATATCATTTGAGCGAAAATGTATTTTTCTACCTATGTTAAGGCACGATGGGTGGCATCCTTTTTTTGTTTTCTTGTATATTGCCTTCCTCCTTAATGGATGTATGGAGAGGAGAAGCTGAGTGTTATAGGTGAATCCCATCTAATTTGAGAGTGGTGTGAATGGGAGCAAGAATAGCTGTAAATTGCAGATCTGGTTCCATCTTATTAAAAGTAGAAAGAATTGTAAAGATAATACCCAGTTCATATTCATATCCTGCTATTTTTGTTACTGCTTGTGAGGAGAGGAGAATATTATGTTACTCAAATAAAACGTTTAGATTATAGACCAGACACACACAAACCTGTGATTTACAGCAGCAGTAGGCAACTAGAGGGCCTTCAGCTGTTGGGATTTGCAGTTCAACAGCTGGAGGACCTTAGATTGCTCACAGCTATGAAGTTACAGATTAGTTCACCACTGTTGTAACTATGTCATTGTCTGATTTAGATTTTTTTTTTTTTTTGAAAACCTAGTTTTTAGTTATTTAGATTTATAAGATTATGCTAATCAAGGCAAGCCATGCAAGCACTTTACGTTTTGGCTCTCCCCCACTAATCACTTTACTCCTTCAGTATTAGGGGAAGCAGGCAATACACTGATGAGCAGTGTCAGTGAATGGGGGAGGTAATGCAGGACTTGTACATGAACTCCTGAACAAATGCCTATAAATCCCTATAACTCAAAAAGCTAGGTTTTTTTGTGTTATTAACAATGGCTAGTTCAACATACAGATTTTGAAACTCCTTCAGAATCATGAGTGTTGTTTTTAGGTGATATCTCTTTAAGAAAAGGTCCATTTGTGAAAAAGATCTGCAGTGTTGCATGCTTAAATATACCCTTTTATCTTTTCTTTAGGAGGAGAATATAACAATATCCAAAGAATTTCACAGAACATTAAACACATATCAAATGGAAGCTGAGGTATGAAAGTTCTCTAAAAGCAGAAGGACATATTTGTTAAAGGGGTAATATACATAATGAAACAAGTGGCTCATATGTGCAAAAAAGGAGCAATATTAGAACAAGACAGCTGCATTATGAGCCATCAGCCACTTGAATATTGGAGAGCTCTCCTTTGCATTTGAATGTATTTGAAGCCTCTAGCATTCACATGGTTAAAAGCCCCCATTTAAATCAATTGGATATTTATTTTTGTTTCTGATTCTGTTGGCTTGCTCCAAAATTGCATACAGCAGCATGTACCTGCAGTTGATGTGCACCATTTTTGGTTCATATTTTGTTTTTAGCGCCACATAATAAACAGACTTTATCAATCTGAATGAGATATATGTGTGAAGGCTTCTTTCACACAGGCAACTAAACTGTTGAGGAACATGGCGGCAGTTCTGTCCCCTGTACATGGGTATGGGTGGCTTGTCTAATTGCGGGTCCAGTAAATACTACTGGTTGGTGCCAATGTGGGTTGGCCATTCATTGGAGGGTGCCATCACAATCTCCAACAGTGCTAGCGAATGAATGAATGTTCATTTATGTAGCACCACAAGTATACACAGTAGTTTGCAATTTAAGAGGTTAGACAATACAGGGCTACTAGTGTTTTGCAAAGTGAAACTTTGGAAGTAGAGTCCCTGCTTGAAAGCTTAGTCTGAAGATAATGAGGGAGTCATTCAGAGTACATAAGAATTAAATGTGAACTAACGTTCTGGTCAGGATAAGGCAAACATAAGTATATATGTAGACTGCGCCTGGCAAATACAACCAGAAGTGTCAGTAAGGAGGAGTTAGTCAGACCTCTTTTATACTGGAGCTTCCATGGGCCCATGCAGGAGGACATGATTTTCACGGGAGTGGCCATGGAATTTCAGGGCCTGCAATACACACACACTGCTGGAGAGTTGTGTAATACATTGCTTTGTCAGGGGGAAATAGTTCTACATGTAAATCCACTTTTAATATGTTAACCTTTTTCTGTATCCAATGCATTGTGTTACAGTGCTGTGGATAGCGCACATAATGGCTACTCCTGTTTAGGATGTCTTCTTTTGCTTCTGTCTTAACACACTTATTCTGTAAAATATTCTATATTTATTTATTCATACGTACAACAGCATGCAAACCCATGCCAGTGGTGCTAGCAAATTAGAAGTGCCATTGATGCAGGAAAAAAGTCAGTGATTTCTAGCTTGTTGAAGCTTTATTAAGGAGTCTTGAAGACCACAAGAGAAGTGCAGTACTTAGGTTGAAAGGTAGAGCATACAAAATGTAAGGGGCAATGAGAGAAAAGGGTTTGATAAAATAGAATTGTAGATCCAAAAAGAGCTGAGAAAATGTTTTTGGCTAATCAAAAGGGTGAGAGATGGTATAGTGGAAGATCACAGTGGAAATGTTGGAACGGGTAGAGGATAGAAGGGGTTTGAATGAGAGACGCATGCTAGTGTGGATGGTCTGCTGTAGGCTCTATAGGCCATGTTGCAGACCTTATTGCAACTTTACTCTGTTCCTGAAGGAACGCAGTAAAGTTGCTTCATGCTGGTCTTTGGTGCGATCACACAAGGAGATGGCAGCCCATATGAAAGATACCATAATCCAGCATGTTGCATTTCACCACAGACGACAGATCCAATGCATCATCAAAGTGTTGATATTACAGGTCTGAAAAAGGCCTAAGACTAATACATCTGTATTTTGTTACATATTCCAGCATAATTCAATTGCAAAACAGTAAATAGATACAACTGACTGTAAGAGCCCTTTAAATTCCAAGGGTAAATTTCCCCTTTAAGTATTTACACTCTGACCCCTTAAGTGTAGCACATTTTTAATGTGGTTTCTTTAGTAAATGTGCTAGCAAGAGCTCGATTCATTTTAATGCATCTGCAGTGCATGTAAGGCCTTCAAACAGGTATAGGGTTGAAAGCCCAAAGGCTGTATTTTATTTACATATGATCCTTCCCATTGAAGCGACTTGTACCTGTCACCAGCAATGCAATATTTGTGCACTGACATGAGATGAATTAATTAATGCTGAGCTATGTCTATCTGTAAATATATCAATGCCATGATATCAGCAGGCCACACTCCACGGGGAAGACAAATTGAGGTTCAGTGTTGTGGCGATGATGTTTGTCTGGAGAGCAAATAGTCATATGCACTAAGAATTAAAGGGATAGTAATACTTTGTTTTAACTTTATTTTATTTTGTAGGCATTAAAAAAACATGAAGAACGGTATGTCTTGTCTCAAACCTTTATGGTTTGAGAGGTATTCACAAGCAAAGTTTCCCCTCCCGCCCCTTTTACCTAGTGTAAGCCATCTCTTCTCAGATGTGGAATGCAGTCTATAGACAGATAACAGCCGGGGACAATCTTCTTCCTATGAGAACAATGAAAGCCCTGCCCCCTTTGACAAGCTTTTCAGGTTTTTCCCTTATCTTAATTGAAGATTGTCCCTCTCTGCAATCTACCTGGGCACCTCCCTTCTGCTCTGGCTGAGCAGTGTTACATCAGTAAAAGGGGAGGGAGGGGGGTACTTTGTCATTGAATTACTCCTGAACTACAACTCTGACAGAATCGAAATAACACTCTCCAAAGTCCAAATACTATGATTATTAATTGGAGCTGCTTTTATTATGAAACATTACTATCCCTTTAAGTATATAAAACAAAAGGAGAGCGCTAGATATTAGTATAAATATAAGAATGCGTGTCCTGTGTGTTACTGAGCCTAAGGCCCACATGTACACACAATCAAGCCCAAATACTATAAGGCAGTTAGGTTGAAAACAAGACCAGTTAGTGTTAACTTGTTTACTATTAATACCATTCTAAAATGAATATGTTGCAAATGTATAAAATATAAACATTCAACATATACATGCAACTGTTAAGCAGTGCACTGCTGTGTATGAAGGTATACCACTAAAAGCACTCTTGAGATGTAGAGTTGATATTACCTCTCCAAACTCTGTCATCAGCCCTCTCATAGTGGATAATTAGGGTGCCACTTTTACTTATCAGAAGCAAGTTGTAGGATACAGTGAAGCCTTGATGTATACTTGTCAGCTTCTTCCCTGTTATTTGAGGCATAATGTATGTTAGACAGCTGGCAAAGGCTTGATGGTATCTTCTTCCCAGTTTGCTGTGTGCCAGAGTGGGCAGAGGTCCTTCTGGAGTGATAGTATAACACAATTCTGCTCTATTTTTCAGTCCTGTGTCGTCCCCCCCCCCCCCTTCATCAGTGGATTACATGTCATTGGGTGTATGTAGGGCAAGTGCTGCCCTTTGAGACTATGATAGCTCAGAGGATGAAAGACGAAGGTAACCTGAATAAGAGGGTCACCTTAATGGAATAATGTTTATAAAGGGTGGGAATGATTGTGTGTGGGGGGGGGCTCTACAGACGATAGAGCCCGGTGGGAGAGGCTGCCGCCTGGTATTTTAGGGGCGTGCAGCCCCTCCCACAAATTCAGCCCCAGCCTTTTATTTGTGGTCAGGGCTTACAGAGTAAGATATGCTAGGCAGGGCAAGTGCTGCCCTCTGAGACTGATAGCTCAGAGGATGGAAGACGAAGTTAACCTGAATAAGAGGCAAAAGATGTTTTCGATATATTGACTTTATTTGCTTGCGCAAAGATGACATGGTAATTTGCGAAATTTATTATTGCACTGCCTCTTTGTGATGATGGGTTTGGTATGTATTTTGCGAAACAAGAAGATTGCCATCTGCCTAGCTTTTTAATCATGTGTGCTGGAACTTGATTTTTGGAGGCTGAGGATGCTGCTCTTATCCGTAATGAGGGACCTGAATAGTTATTTGGATTGTAACCTAGGCCAGATAGTATAGTATGAATGTAGTACATGAAGGTGTTTGTGGCGAGTGGGCTGGAGTGAAGCGGAAGAAGTGGGCTGTCATTTGGAAATGTTTAAATAAGTATGTAAAGGTTTTCTAGGGCTGTGAATGGACACCAGTTATTGTGAGTAGCAAAATATGGTATGTAGTGTCCTGCGTGCATATGATCTGTTTTTGAGTGAGTTAATGTTTCCGTGTGCATGTCTGACTTAGTACGGCAGGTGAACTCTCCTGGCCTTAAAAATCCCAAAAATGCTAAGACAGATTGCTGCTAAGATAATGGTGTTTGTGTTTGAAAGGGGTAGGTTTGTAAAAAATGTATATATTTGTTTGAAAATACGACCAGTTATAGGAAGTATTTGGCTATGGGCAGGGTGGTGAGTGTTTGGTATACCTCTTAGGAGTAATTTTATACTGTAAATGGATAGAATGGATGGTCTGTGAGGGAACTGTAATGCAAAATTATGCTGGATACCGGCTAGGTAGACTTTTATAGATGGAACTGCTAGTTTGAGACCGGTATGACAGAATGTAGTGAATGCTAATAATGTGGATTGGCTGTATGGGTTTGCTGGTTTTGTGTATGAGATGACCTTATTGAATGTGTGCCATACTAGTTTGTAAGATGTCCTAGTGTTAGGGGCCAGGGCTTGATTGATGAACGATGATGCTTCAGATAGCAGGTTGTTTATTGCATGTTTAGGTCTTTGAATGCTGACAGATGTGATGGCTGGCTGGCTGCTGCTGGGCAGATTCTGGCAAATGTCTGAAATTGAAAACGTGAAAGGGCATCAGCTAGTGGCTAGGTTGTCTATATAGAAGGTGACCACTCTTCTGGACCATTGCTAGCCCCAGAGAGTGGCTGCTGCAATGATGGGATAAAATTCGAACAGTGGGGATGTGACTGAAAATTTGTGCAGGTTTAGGGTTTCTTGTGGCCATGGTTCTGCAAACCATTGAGTGTTGCATTTTGCTGCAAAACCTGAACCTTCTGCTGCTGGAAGTTGTTACACAAGGGGGTGCCGGCCAAGTTTGTCATGGCTGGGGGGGGCATATGAGGTTCCTTTTAGAGCCTGAAAGTTTACTGCATTCCCAGAGGTGTTATTTTTGATGGAGTAGGTAGTTATTGGAGCTGACGGGCACAGATTGCTTGAGTGGTATGAGGATTGGCAATGGATGCATACTGGCTATCTTAATACGGCAAAGTGCCCGGCAGAACAGCTCTGTGTCCAGGCTATCCAGTCTGTCGCAAATTTAAATTGGGACTGTGCAGCCGCTGCCTTGGCTGCAAAAGAACGGTGGTAGTCGTAAAAGGTGCTACCACCATACTTATAAGCCAAGTAGACGACCCAGTGCATAAAGTAGTCCAGCTCCTGGCATCTGCTTGGGTAAGTAGAACAGATAATGTCCCAGTAAACGCCAAAAGCTAGCAGGAACTCTGCGACAGACCGTTTCCTAGATAGCCTGGAATCTTTAGATTTTAAGGTAACCGACACTTCGCCACAGTTGATGGTTTTGTTTTCTGAGAAGTCCTATGATGCAATGAGTAGAGTGATGAGATTGATTTCTTTGCCTTCAATATGTCTCTACAGATGTTAGGGGGAACCATATGGGCTGAGTAAAATGTGGGGACAGGGGGGCCTGTGGATTACCTTGTTGTTGAGGCTCTGAAGTGGATGGTTGAGACTGATTCATATGGGTGAAGTGTTCCAGTGATGCCACTCTTGAATGGATATCAGCCACTGATGAGATTGGTAATGTGGGCAAACTAGTCTGCAGATGATGGGAAGGGGGGGGGGGGCGTTGGGCTGGGGTAGGTGAAGAAAATAAGATCCAGAACAGTTTTGCCTTCCTGGCATCAGGATACGGAGTCTTATGAGTTCTGCTATTCGTTTGTCCACAGTCTATCAGGGAAGTGAAGGGGTCCTCAGCTGGGGTGTTGGGGCTGCAATTCGAGAGGTTTCGGATACTGTGTGAACTGGTTGTTCTATGTTTTCCATAGCTAAGTATAAGTGGGTGAGAGGAACCAGAAGAAAAGGGAATGTTTGTTTATACTAGTTTATTTGCACCTGAATTTTATCTTTTTGTTTAAGATTACTTATGATAATTAGTAAATTGATATACTTTAAACTTTGGCCTCTGCTAAGTGGGTAGAACTGATCTGGGGTCACCTGCTGCTTCTAGTATAGAGGTAAGGTACTTACTAGGGTAACCTTTACCCTCTAATGAAGAGGTAAGGTAACTAAATAGGGTACCTTCAGCCTCTAATGAAGTGGTAATGACTATCTGGGATGAGGTGAGGTATCTGTGTAGGGTAACCTTCAGCCTCTACGAAGAGGTGAGGCATCAGACTAGTGTAACCCTTTGCCTCTAATATTGACTTCGTGAACACAGTAGAGCATAAAGTAGATTCATGTATTTTAATAGAAAACACAGGTAATTAAAGTAAGGAACCCTGGCGTGGTTGGCCTCTAGTTTTAGGTATAGCAATAGCTCAGCTGGGCTACCATATTAGAAGAGGTTCTGAAGGCTTATGTCCTAGTCAGTGTTATAATATTGCCCCAGAAGGACCTCTGCCTGCTTAGGGCCACAACGTATGGAGAAGAAGATGCATTCAAGCATTGCCCACTATCCAACATTCATTCTGCTGCAAGTAACCGGGAAGAAGCAGACAAATATAAATCAAGTATTCAATGTATCCTTCAAATTACTTTGGATAAGCAAAAGTGACACTTCCCCTAATTATCCATTAGGAGACGGCTGAGAACAGAGTTGGGAGAGTTAAAGGGATAGTAATGTGTCATAATAAAAGCAGCTTTAATCATCATAGTATTTGGGCCTTGGAGAGTGTCATTTCAATTCTGTTAGAGTTGTAGTTCAAGAATAATTGAATGATAAAGTATCCCCTCCTGCCCCTTTTACTCCAGCCAGAGCAGAAGGAAGGTGCACAGGTAGATTGCAGAGAGGGACAATCTTCAATTAAGATAAGGGAAAATGCTGAAAAACCTGTCAGGGGGGCAGGGTTTCCATTGTTCTCACAATAAGAAGATTGTTCCTTGCTGTGAGCTGTCTATTCTATGGACCAGATTCCACATCTGAGGAGAGGGGGCTTACACTATGTAAAAGGGGCAGGAGGGGGATACTTCATCATTCAATTACTCTTGAACTACAATGTGAAACATTACTATCCCTTCAATGTCGACTCCATTCAAAAACTGCCTAATTAAAGATGGGAGAGGTCAATTCTGGGATGGGAGAGGTAAATTCTGAAACCATCATATGGGACTTTGATAGTATATTGATCATTGGACGCAAACTCTACATCTCAAGTGTGCATTTATTCCAGAGGCTTACCTTCACACATAGCAGTACACTGCTTATTAGTGGCATGTAATGTTGTTTGTTTTTTTTTGGTAATTTATACATTTCCAATGTATTAATTTTAGGATTTTATTAATAGTGAACGAGTCAGGTTCACTATTAAGGTTAGTGTTGTCCGTTTTCTGCCTCATTGCCTTATAGTGTTTAGGCTTGAGTGTGTGTACATGTGGGCCTTAGGATGCAAGTCTTACTAAGCCTTCTATTTATACTATACTATTTAGTGCTCTCCTTCTGTTTTATATATATTTTTTCTTCAGATAATTTCACACCATATCAGCGGGGATGGTAGCTTGATTTAGGGGCTGGGGTTCCTTACGGGTATAGTTATTTTCATTCGTATTATTTTACTAATATAACAGCACCTAATTTCTCTAGACGCATAGCCTTTTTAAGAAGTATGCGAGGGGAGGGAGGAAGAATTTCCCCATTAGCACACAGGGGTGTCAAACTGCGGGTGATGTGGAAGGGATGCCCTCCCTTACACTTTGTCATCAGTTCAACAGCCCTAAAGTCTGATAACATCCTATCTGCTTCCTCTCAGACTTAAAAGCTGCATTATTTACACAATTTTTTTGGTTTACATTTTTCTTCAATTTAAAGGGATAGTAATGGATCTTTAATTGTAAATATTAAATAAGATATTCACAGCTAAAGTCCCCCCCCTCCCTTGCACCGACGTCAGCACTTTATCTTACAGCAGGCGATCCTGGTCCGCAGGCCAGCTGCTCTTCAGCAGAGCAGAAATAATGTGATCTAAAAATAAATACTTAAATGGAACAGTCTACAATGTGTGCTTGCAAGCTTTTAATTCTTCTGTGTCCAATCCACAGCAATAGACTCTGGGTATTGACTGCTATCCAGCTGGTAGGACCAGATTAAAAAAAACTATAAAGTTCTCTACTCAGTTATTTTGGTCCTACACCAAGCTGGAGGATGGATGTTTTTAACCTCAGCTCCATCTTATTTGCTAATATATAAAAAAAAATGTTCTCTCCCATTGTGGAATAGTTTCTGCACAATGCTTGTGCTCTCTGTCTAAAATTATATTATATATATATATATATATATATATATATATATATATATATATATATAATTATAATATATTTATTATAATATAATGGGATTTGTGCAGGTATTTAGTTTATTATATACTTTGCCTTTTATTTTCTCTCTTCAATGTAATCTGCCTGTCGATGCATTTTACATCTCTGTATTTTGGACATTTGGATCGAGTGCTGGTCCTCACACACTGAGGTTTGCAGATCCGATCCCAATATATCGGCAAAACTATTCCCGTTTGAAACGGAGCAATATCAGCAAAGATCCTACCTTCCCTCTATCCCTCGTGTCATTGCTGGCTCCAATAACTCTAAGCAGAGGCGCCTGCTGATGACTCATGCCTTATCTCGCCCAAAACTGGAAGTCGCCACGTGTATGTTCCAGGGTGGAACGCAGAAGCAGTAAGGAGCGGGCTGCTCAAATAGACACCAGGGAACTCTGTGGGTTAACCCCTTAAGGACTGGCCCACGGCCGGCACTTGAGGACCACGGTGTTGTGTGTGTGTTTTTTGTTTTTTTTTGTTCTGGTTCAGGGCCGCGCCGGGAGCCCTGAATTCCATGCCGTGCCAGGACCATCACTGGTCCTTAAGTGCCGGACCGCCTTGACGGTCCTGGCACGTGAATGGACCTTAAGGGGTTAAAAATGTTTACTCCTTTCTGACTGCATAAGTTACCCATTTCTTGTTGCCTTAATCTGCTGTAGGATTCAACTTCTTAATACTGTAGCTTGTGTGGTTTACAGTACTGTTTTGTACACTGCTATTTCTTCATTTATGTCCTCTAAAGAGAGGAAAATTGACAAAGCAAGCTAAAGCTCCTAAGGAGGACAAGCATGCTCCCAAAACAAAGGCCTGCGCAGGAAGTGAGGCTAAGCTGTGTTCAGAGTGTTAGAGAGATTTCTTCCACAGAGGTTCCATCTCCGTTCACTGACTTTCTAGGGTGGATGAAGTCTTCAATGCAAGAGACTTTTGCGTCCATGCAGGAGACAAAGAAATGCAGACCTGCAAGAGGGTACTTCATATATGCTGGAAGACTAAGACACAGCTAGCTTAATGGAACTAGAATCAGCAGGCTCATCTTCTGAGGAAGGGGAAACAACAGAAGAACAAGGTACCTTCTGTGTGGATAAGGTTCATGGCTTAGTTAATGCCATGAGGAAAACACTGGGTCTTACTGACACCCAGAAAGAATTAAATGTAATGGATTCTTCTTTCATTGTATTTAATAAAAAAAACAAACTAAAACCACTTTTCCTGTACACAGTTCTATCAAAGATATCTCATCAGCATGTAAGGTGGGGGACAGGCGCCCACAAAACGCCAGGCGGATGCAACGTGTACCCTTTTATGGAAGAGGACACTGGTTCTTGGGTATCCCCTTCCAAAGTAGATGTTGCGGTGGCACAAATCTCAAAAAGAACCACTCTGTTATTAGAAGAAGGAACCTCACTTAGAGATCCTATGGACAAGAGGGTGGATTCAACACTTAAGAAGCAGTTTAGAGTGATTGGCCAAAATATGAAAAAAGCCACTGCCATGGCCTGCGTCTTCAGAACACTCAGATTTTGAAGAAAAACTAGATTCAGCTGTATCCAGATCCCGCTTGTTGAAAGAGTTAGGTCCTATCAAGGATGCAATACATTTATCATGTGATGCTACGCTAGACAACATGCGGGGGCTTGCTAAGTCATCTGCCTTATCCATCACTTCAAGAAGAGCTATATGGATAAAGTCTTGGGATGCTGACACCAATTAAAAAAATAAGTTAGCCTCCCTACCATTTACCGGCAATAAATTGTTCGGAAGTAGCTGGAGGACATCATCCATCAGTCCTCAGGTGGAAAAAAGCCAATTCCTTCCTCAACAGCGAAGATCCAGATCATCTCCACCCAGAAATATCTCATTTTGAGAAGCAAAGAGGTATAGACCTGACCAGAGACGGTGAGGCTCAGCTCAGGGATCTACCAGGAAGGACTTCCAGAAGAAACACAGATTCGAACAATGAAGTAGTAGTGACCCCATCCCACACTCCAGTAGGGGACAGGCTGGTGTTTTTCAAAGAGGCATGGTACAAGATCAATCCAGACAGATGGGTGCATCAGATATTGGAGACTGGGGTACTACTTAGAATTCAAAACGCTTCCAAATATTCAAAAATATAGATCTTCCGGAATCAGCAGAGGGCAGTAGAAATGAAACTAGTGATTCAATATCTTAATCAACAGTCATAGAGTCCCAAAGACACAAAAGGTCCATGGGAGTTGTTCAACAATTTTTGCGGTTCTTAAGCCTTCAGGGGGCTTACGACTCATCTGAGACTTAAAGACCATCAACTCATATCTAAGGATACAGAAATTCACAGAAGATTCCAGGTGTTCCAGACCCACAATCAATACAGGGTACTACCATTTGGGCTGGCATTGGCTCCCGACTCTTCACGAAAGTGTTGGCCATGGTCATGGTGGCCTTGCGCCAACGATGCAAAAGGTGCTGCCATACCTGGACGATATGCTCATAGTGGAGGAATCGGAGGAAAAAGCCAGAGAAAGTACAGCCATATGTCTTGGTCTTCTTCAGGAATTAGGCTGGGTAATAAACTTTCAGAAAAGCCTGATTCAGCTGTCTCAGCAACTGATATTTTCTTCGATACGGAACAGGAGTTGGCAACACTGTCCCAGGACAAACAAAGTCTCCTGCTACACAGAGTATCGGATTTTCTGAAAAGTCAGACTCAAATGGCAAAGGATTTCTCAAGACTGTTACGGAATCTGTCGTCAGCACATCCAATAATTCCATGGGCTCACAGCAGGAGGACACAGTTAAACTATCTTAGAGACCTCCATCCAGCATATGGCAGAGGATCCCTATATGCCAGTCTACACAAAAGGAATATGGTGGTGTCATCCACAAAACATGGCTCAGGGAAATACCTTAAGGGTAGTACAATGGGAAACCTTTACCACAGATTCCAGCACAAGTGGCTGGGTAGGTCTGTGGTGAACAGACTGTCCAGGAACTTAGATGCCAAGAGAAACACAATTGCACATAAACTAACAAGTTTAGAACTTCAAGCAATTTGGAACACCCTCAGATGCCTGGAGGCAGATCTTAAGGGGCAAAAACATTCTGGTACGTTCAGACAATACCACTGCTGTGATATATCTGTTGCACCAAGGAGGAACAAGGAGTCAGACACTCAACCAATTAGCTCTCAAAATCCTTCACTCGTCAGTCACGTCTGGCAGACTTAAAGACAACATACTTGTCCGGAAATCTCAATGCTCAAGCGGACTATCTAAGCAGGAATCGCATAGAACCCAGGAGAATGGTCTCTGGACAAAGAAATATACCAGGAGATCATAAAGGACTTGGGAAAACTCACAATAGACCTCATGGCTTCAGAAAAGAACACAAAATGCCAGATTCATCTCAAGATGGAAGTCAAACAAGGCAGCAGGACAGGATGCTCTCCTCTACAAATGGAACATTCACCTGTTCCCTCCGCTACCCCTATTAACAGAGGTAATTCAGAAGATCAGGAGGGACAAAGCAGAGGTGATCTTAATAGCAACGGATTGGCCCAGGAAGATTTGGTATACCGATCTTCTGACACTGTCCATCAGGGAACCAATCAGGTTACCAGTAATGCCTCACTTATTATCACAGCGACCAATTTGCCTTCTGGAGGCTGACTGCATGGTGGCTGAGTGGAGTTCTCTTAAACTCAAAGGGTTGTCAGATTCAGTAATAGAGACCATCTTGGCTGGCAGACGCCCTTCAACGTCAAAGATCTATTAGAGTCTGGTCAGTTTTCCTCAAATGGTGCAAAGGCCAACACTTAGAAATGGCATATCCCCTGGCAGGGTTCTAGATTTCTTTCAGGAGGGATTCATGAAGGTTTTGAGGCCCGCCTCTTTGAAGGTACAGCTGTCAGCTTTATCTGCCGTCCTAGTATATCTCCATTTGCGGAACAATATGTTTTCAGAAGATATCTGACAGCTATCACCAAGATCAAGCCAACCATCAGAGCTATCACTTCTCCATGGGATCTGAATCTGGTACTGAAGCAATTTTGTTCCCATGAGTTCTTTGAACTGCTAGAATTCATCTCTTTGAAGCATCTGACATTGAAAACAATCATACTAATGGCATTCACTTCAAGTACCGATATGTGTTTCACCAGGGCAAGGTGGTTTTGCGCCCAAATACTTTAGTTCTGGTCCAAAGTAGTCTCCTCCTTTAACCTCAGCCAGTAAATCACTCTTCCCTCCTTCTGTGCCAATCCTTCAAACATGAAGGAAAAGGAATTACATAACCTGGATCTGGTGAACCAAAAGCTTTTGAAAATCCCAAGCTGCTTTATTTTGTCCACTTTGTGGGCAAGTATAAAGGTACTGGGGCCTCCATTGCCAGATGAATAAACCAGGGCATTCTCATTGCCTATGAATCAGCTGCGCATGAACCCCTCTCAGGGATTAAGGTGCACTCTACTACAGCTATTTCCACATTCTGGGCACAGAAAGCCGTGGCAACACCAGAAGAGATCTGTAGAGCTGCCACCTTATCCTGTTTGTCCACATTTATAAAACCTTACAAGCTGGACATAAAAGCATCATCAGATGCAAAATTTGGCAGGAAGGTGTTAGAAGCAGCCATTCCTGTCTTGGACTAGTTTTCCCACCCTAGTTACTGTGGTACTGCTTTGGTAAGTCCCACAGTCTATTTCTGCGGATTGGACAGAGGAAAAGGTGAAATTTAATCACCGTTATTTTGTTTTCCTCTGTGTCCTTCCATTGCAACCCAACCGATTTACTTATCTTCCGGTATGGTTATAATATTGTTCCTCTGCTATATATAAAATATACACACACACACACTTCTCTGATATTTCTATGTATATCTGAGATTGTTTTGTTTCTAAAACGTATGCACAATATCAAATTAAGTTGTCTGTATCTAATGAATTTATATATAATTTATTTTACAGCTTGGTTAATGAGAATAACTGAGCAGAGAAGGGGAGCAGACAACTTTATAGCTTTTTAATTGGTCCTACCAGCTGGAGGGCAGAGTCAATACCCACAATCTATTGCAGTGGAAGGATACAGAGGAAAAAAATATAGATGAGTAAATTTTACCTTATCTACAATATTAAATTAAAAAAATCCATTACTATCCCTTTAAAATGTAACCCATAATTATGAAGGGGGGGAAAAAGTTTGAGACAGCCAGATATGAACCATGGTCTTGGAGTATGTGGAACTCCTTACCCACTAGGCTACATATGTTTTTCTTCAGATTTTGCAAAACAGACACCTTTATCTTTTCTTCTATTAATACAAATCAGACTTAATTGGGAAATAAGCTCTATGGTGAACCATACGTAAGTGAGAGTATGAATAGGAGAGGGTATTTGAGGGTGAGTAGTAGGGCCTATAGATACAGACAAATGATGCCCAGACAAGCAATAAAATAAACAATCTGAGCAGAAATAACAAATGATCTGTTCCATTTTTAATAACACATTACATTAATCATTGCAGACATTTGTGATATGATTTATGATGCAGTTGCTTACTAGTGGTTCACTGTTTTCTGGTCCAGAGAATTCATAGCAAAGGACCAAGGAACAGTAGTAACTGTTGTAGAAACAGAGGGACAAAGGGAGGAATAATCATGATATAGGGGTAGGACTCCAAGAGGAGACTGAATTATAGAAGGTGGGGTGAAAGAGAGAAATGGTAAACAGGAGGAAGAAAAGCTTATGGAAACATGGAGCAAATACAACCATTTAAAGGGGTATTCAGTGGATGCAAGGAAAATTTGCTGTTACAGGGAAGAGACTAGGCAAAACGACAAATAGAACAGGGGAGTTAATATTAAACTAAGCAAATATTCCACACAAGCAATTAGAAATAAACAGAAAACAAATATTAAGCAAATAGATACTAAGGAGAGCCATTAAGATTCACTTCAGTTACCAGAGATTTCAAGACAAGTCATGCACTAAGGGGCCTCATTTTATTATATGGATACAATCCTCCGCCTGGGAGAACAGAACCAGCACCAACTCCACGATCTGTTAGCTGTTACTCAGCTCCTCAGTATGCTATGTGCTACGTTTGTATCAGGCATCCAGCTATGCAGATCATACGCCACAAGAGAAGACTCTGTTTGGCTGCCCTATATGATTAACAAAGTACATGCTATACTGACAAAGCAAGGTTGCCATAGGGCAGAAAGCTACCATTATGTCTCTTAAAATGAAGATTGTCCATGGAATAGTCTTGTAGACAGACTGCAAATATCAAAAGAGAAAGTTAAGGTGAAGGGTACAATAGAACAGTCTGTCTACAAGACTATTCCATGGACAATCTTCATTTTAAGAGACATAATGGTGGCTTTCTGCTTTGTGGCAACCTTGCTTTGTCAGTGTGACAGCAGATTGTTTTACTTAGCCACCACTGGTACTTAAGATGCCTCTACTCCCTTACCTCAGCCACATCTAACCATCAGGCAGTGTGGAAGGAAAGCTAGTAAACATGTTCAGTGGCTCATAAACATACATTGCATATGGAAAGGCGAATGTATTCAGTGCAAAATCATAAACCTGACATGGTGTAGAGGGAGGATTGGTTGTGGTATTGATGGCAAAGATAAATTTGTGCATACTGGCAATGTGATTTTGACACAGTTCCAACACAACATCGGCATCATGAGCCCTTATAAAATTTTATTTCATCTTGGCCCAGTAGTCATAAAAGTCCATGCTGCTCCTAGTATTTGCATCTAGATACATTTGTGAAAATATTCACTGGTTTCAGGGCAAATTATAATGCTTGCAATATTTCTTAGGTACTTTAAATTGGCTTTTTTTTTTTTTTTTTTTTACTTTCAGGTTTGTGTTATATTCAGTGATTTTGAAAAGCTGCAGAGCATCTGTAACCTGTTAGTTGAAAAATTAGACCGTTCTATAACCATCTGTTCCCCACATTTCTACCACAGTCCAGAGAGAATGGAAAAGCTGAGGTATTTTTAAACATATCTTTCTATATAATAAAATGGTGCTAATTCTAATGGCCTTAGGAGTTTTCATTTGTATCACATGGGACGTTGCTTTGCGTCTAAATTCTCTACTTTAAACAGGGCTTTTAATCCTTTGAATCCTAGGTAGGTCCGCAATGCCTTGAATTCTCTAGAATGCAAGAGGTTAAAAAGCCCCATTTTTTTTCTCCCCAGTGGTGCAGTTGGTGTGCTCCAGCATGAATCCAGTTTTGTTTTGCAGGGAAGGTTCTGTGTACAAATGAAAGGCGGAGAGATTCTGGGGCAAAGCACCTGCACCATACTGGAAAAATTCAGTCCCCCACTGTTTTTCACTGGAGATGTCTGGCATTAAAAGGGTTCAAACACCCTATTTAAATCAACTAATATTTATGGACTTTTGAATCCCTTTTGTGTAGTTGGTTTGTCTCCAAAATTGAACCCATTTTACTTTTGAAATTATGTCCCTAAATTAGATTAATAGTAGCATTTCTTTTACTCCCATGTCACATATGTAAACTGGAGGAATCCTGGGCCAAACGCGTGTGTGTGCGCATGTGTGTAGAACTTACCCATAATCTGTATTGATTTAAATGGAGCTTTTTTTTTTTTCTTTTTTGTGTAAGCCCTTGATTGGGGAGGTGTCCATCTCATAGGGGGTTAAAATGGGGTTTTCTTTGTCCCCTACAGAGAATTTGGTTGCCCTAGAATTATTCTAATTTGCATTTATTCATATCTTGTGTCTTTCTATTCTAGACGTGAAGTTTGCCTCGGTGCAGTTAGTAATGCCAAACGCAAAGCTCAGGAGGTCTGTCATTTGGTTGGCCAGTCACTTGGAAAGGCTTTAATAATCAAAGAAGAAGAGATGAGGGAATGGCAAGATCAATCAGATACCTGCTCTTCAACCACATCTATTCAACAAAAAATCAAGAGTGCCACAATTTATGCAGCTTCAAAAGTATATGCAACATTTGAAATTAAGGGAAAAGAGGGAAACAAAAAGAACTGTTGAGACATCAGTAAGCCTTTTAACAACATTTTTATGTTTCAGAATTTTTTAAAGGTTTGTTATGGATGAATAATGGTGTCTTTTCATATTTCAATGATTTTTACTAAACAAATGTGTATATATTCATTGTCTTTTTATAAAAATAAAACTTTTGCTAATTCTAAGCTGTTTTACTTACCTAAATAAGGTGCCCTACGCTATTAACTAAAAACTTTGTTGTAATGTGAAAATACAAATGAAGGATTGCTTAAAATGAAATTTAGGTGTGTGTGAATGTGTCACCTGACAAGCAGATTAAAGGTGGTTTCTTCATTAAAAAAAAAACTGCTCATGTGAGATCCTTTGTATTAAATGCAAGGCGTAAAATTAACTGAAGACATACCGTTTAACCACAATGCCTTCTCCTTTGTGTTACATCAAAAAACATATACTCTCAAAGATAATTCAATGAAGGAAAGCTAACAATGCTCAAAAAATGAAAGGGCTTATGATATTTCGTCAGTTTCACTGACTAACCAGAAAAGGAGATGGACCCTCAGGACAGACAAATACTAGACATAAGTTTGACAACCTGAGGTATGAATTCTGAACTGTAAGTCTGTAGTACTGTAGCAAGAGTGTAGAAGTAAAAATCAGGACACTGGACTGGAGCACTGCAACTGCAGTGGGAAGAAAGGGCATTTGTTGGTAGCCTTTTACTTTCTAACCAGTAGAATGGCAGAGCCTGAAGAATGCTAACCCCTCCCATCCCCCACTCTACCAATCAGATTCTAGTCAATTTTTAGAGTGACCTTCAGGAGGTACAGGGATATTTCCACATGGGAAAATGTTAAGGTTTTAATTTATTTTTACTTTAGTTTGCTTTATCTTTACTTACTGGGAGTCCGTCACAATCATCACACCTGGAATGGATCCTTACCTATGAGGAGAGTCTTTGAGTCAGTTTCTATACGATTTGCAGATACAACCTGTCCATGCCTTTCCCATTCAGCCTTTGGTAAAAGAGAAGAAAAGGCACCAAAATCAGCAAAAGGTAGACAGCCCAGCTCCTGATAAAGTAGGAGTCAGAGAGCACACCAGAACCATGTTGGGAGCTGAGACTGTAGGACAGACCATCTGCTGGGCTTGCGGATATGATGTACACTTACTTAGAGATTGAACTTCTTGTTTGAGGTTAATAACCAGACAAGAGGCCTTTTTGTGCACACAACTGCAGAGGGGTTGATGGCAGACATAACAAACAAGTAACTTGACCCACTGTAAACAGTTCCTGTTAAAACGGGTACCTTATAGAGCGTGTGCAGGTTTTTCTTCTTCACACAGCAACCACTGCTTGTGCAGCAGTTTATGAAAGCTGAGGGAAATTTTTGCATTATATTTCTTATTCTGTTTCTAATTCACTATGGCAGAGGCTAGAAATGAAAACTAAGAATAACAAAGACACAGTGGAGTCCTATACATCCTGTGGTACAAACCTTTCAGTATCACAAACATTAACATTTCTGGATTTCTCTGTTTTTATCAAGCACTCCAAAAGATTTTTCCACCATGTTTAGAAACTGGATGGACTAAAGCATTACCAGGGTCCATAGTCAATAGCTTAACAAAAAAGGCCACCGCCAATTAAATTGACTTGCAAATCCTCAATTTCTTATCCTAATTCTTCTGATGATGGAAAGATTCATAGTGAAGATATGGATCCACCTCATTCCATATCTGATCGGTTGCTTAAGAGCGGAGCAGAATACAGACTCTGTAGAAACTTTAAAGGGATAGTAACCCCCGAACATGACGCCAAAAGCGAGCAATCATGCCAACATACTGAACTCCCTTATTCCCATCTCTCAATCCGTTATGGTTTGAGAGATGTAAGACAAGAAAGACCTCCGCTCCCTCCCCCTTCTCATGCGTCCGCTGTATAGCGGACGTCATGAGATCCGGCTTCCAGGACCAGACGGCGGCTCTGCAGGAGCGCTGTCATATAGATATCTCCATATTATTATTTCATCGGAATGGTCTAAAACATGTGCCTGGCTTGCAAGCACCTGTTGTAGACTATTCTGATGAAGTAATTATACGGAGATATCTAGATGACAAAGCTCCTGCAGAACCGCCGTAAGTCAGATGACCTGATTCTGCCTCTGACAGCTTTACAGCTCGTCAGGCAGAAAGGGGAGGGAGCGGAGGTCTTTCTTGTCTTACATCTCTCAAACCATAAAGGTTTAGAGATAGGAATAAGGGAGTTCAGTATGTTTGCATGATTGCTCGCATTTGGCGTCACGTTGTTCGGGGGGGGGTTTAATATCTCTTTAATTGGATCAATTCTAGGGGTTTTAAAAGTCTCAGAGGAGCATAAATAATGTACTTCTAAGTCCAGTGTCCACAAAAATAAATCTTGTCTCATTTCTGGCATACATGGAACTGGACCAAATCATTTAGGATGAATAGTGTCCCCCTGGTAAGTCTCTAGTCATTACCAAGAAATATACATGTATATCACTTTCCACAGGACAAGGTGGACCTACGGTTGGCTCCACCAATAGTGGATCCTACAATATCTCAATTATCTAGATTTACAACCATTCCAATACAGAGATGCTTAAAGACACTGCTGATAAGAAAAGAGCTTCTTTCAACAGATTACTATTCTCAGGTCATGGAGCTATAATTAGGACAGCATTCACATCAGCATATGGGCATGCAGAGCTAGGACAATGCCCCAAAAGAGAATATTCTTCCTTTAGTAGGATCTCTGTCACCATCTGTTTCTGCGGCTCGCCTCCCCCGGTGGGCTTCATTCCGGGCGCCAGCCAGGATGTGCTTTGGCCGTGCAGTGCCACTTCTTCCTACTTGGCTCCTGCATCTAGTGTGGCTCACTATTGGGCAATACTTTCCTACCAGATGCGCCAGTCAAACCACATGCAGTAAAAGTACCCTTTTGCCTCAAAGATTAGATTTTAAGGGGAGGAATTTATCATATCATACAAAGAGAGAATTTTGAGGTATGCCTAACCACTTTGAATCTACTGCAGTAAGAAATTAATTTCGCTATAGTCAAGAAATCAAGTCCAGTTGAAC
The DNA here is from genome assembly GCA_037306005.1 of Rhinophrynus dorsalis. Lineage (NCBI taxonomy): Eukaryota > Metazoa > Chordata > Amphibia > Anura > Rhinophrynidae > Rhinophrynus > Rhinophrynus dorsalis. Next base: position 322,650,229 of record CM074720.1, on the reverse strand, counting down.
CCCCCCCCCCCCCCCCGAAGACTATCTAAAACGTCTGACACCCAAGCCCACCTCAGCATGAAGATGAGAGTTTGGAGACCCCAAAGGTCCTATACTGTGGGGGTGGAGACTCCATTGTCATATTCTAAAAAGGAGGAACTCCATTACAGACAAATAGGTATGTGAGCTGATACCTGAGGGATACAGGATATTGTTTACCACTCTCCCTCCATCCTTTCATGTCCCACAGACAACCATCTTCAAGTGTCTTTCTGTCAAGCGATTCACCAGTTTTTACACACAGATTGGCGATTCTCGTCCCAACGGGCCAATGATTCAAAGGTTTCTTTCTCTGTCATCCAATACAGGTTACTGGTAACTTTGTGAGGTGATCTGCCCCTTAGTAGGCAGGAACAATTCTCAAAGTGTATGCATAGGGTGGAGCCTCCCTTCTCTCCTTGGCTGCAATTAGCCAATCAGTTCCAGGGGGCTTCAGGCACTGTTTAGGGTACTTTTTGGGAAAAACTACATTTCCCATGAACACTTGCTTTGCGCCCTTGTTTCCGATTGGCTCCCGATACGATAGCCATTTTGTGAGCGTTTCTGGGTGGGTATCCTACACAGGGCTTGGACTCTGCTTCTAACCTCTGCAGATTAACCCTTCGCCTGCCAGATAAGTTTATTTTATCGATTTCTGGGGTGAAACTTTAATCCTACACACTATAATTGGGTGATTTATTGTACAGTTGGTTATTTTGACACTGTGAGAATGTCTATACCGCTGGAGCTTTGGACTAGACCTAAGACTAAGGAGGCTGGGGTCTCTGTATCCCCCATTGCTCTTCCTGTCAGTCATGGCTACCTAGAGAATATTCAGGTCATTTATGCCCAGCATGTTCTGATGTCCCTGACACCATTCCAGGGACCTTCAGCCATGCGATAGAGCCAGCTTGGGTGCAAGAGTTCAAGGCTGCGACTAGGGACCTTAGGTCCACATTGCAACTCTTTCCATCCCAATTACAGGGGGCCTTTCAGGCTTGGCAGGCCCCCTCCTCAGTCAGGTCTTCCCTGCCTAAACCTCTGGGAGTACCTTACGTGTCAGATTCCTAAGGAACTGCTGGTGGACTCGGATGTTGAGGAATGTTCTGTGTTGGAGTCCTCTCAGTTTCTTGGGGACCCTTTTGAAGCTGATCCTGAACCCTCCGCTGAGGGCCTAATCAGGGCTGTCTTAACATTCCCCTACTTAAAGAGGTTCCTTCTGATCCCTCTGATGTATTCCAGGAGCCTGCTAAGCCCCTTATACTTTCCACCTAACCCCACTCTTGACCGCCTTGTGTCTGAGGAGTGGAAATCCCTGGACAAGAAGGTTTCTGTGTCAGGGAAATTTGCTAAGCTTTATCCCTTTTCTGAGGCCGCTCTTTCTCAGTGGGTTCATCCTCCCAAAGTGGATGCCCCTATTTCCAGGCTATCCAAATCTACTGCGTTACAAGTCTGATGCCTCTGCTCTGAAGGACTGGACTGAGAAGAAACTTGAGGTTTCCCTCAAGTCTATTTTTGCCACTGCTGGTTCAGGTATGCATCCAGCATTTGCCGCTGCGTGGATGAACCGGGCCATTGCGGTCTGGACTGAGCAGCTCACCAAGGCTGTCCGTCAGGATGCCCCTATTTCGGATAAGTTGCGTCTCCTTGCCAGCATATCTGAGGCACAATACTATGTTTCTGCTGCCTTATTTGATGCCATCCGTATGATGGCTAGGGTTTCCACCATGTCTGTGGGGACCAGATGAGCTCTTTGGCTCAAGATTTGGTCTACTGACACGGCTTCTAAGAAAGTCTTACTTTCTCTGCCTTTTCAGGGTAACTCTTTGTTTGGGCCAGATCTTAAGGATCTGATCAGTGACGCCACTGGGGGTAAGAGTACACTTCGACCCTTGGTTCCCAGGAAGAAAATGCCTCTTAAGCATAACCAGCTTTCTTGTTCCATTCAGAATGAGACACGTCCAGTGAACCAGACTGTTCCTTCAGCTCTGCGTACCTCCTCCAAGTCCAAACAGCAATGGAAGCCCAAGGTCTCCTCCAAGCCCAAGGCTTCCAAGATGTCTTCGGCATGACTCGCTAAACCCGGGTCCGCATTCCACTGTGGGTGGTCGTCTGCGACACTATCACAGCGTTTGGGAGGACTCTGTGGCAGACCCATGGGTTTTACAGGTGGTGACGGAAGGGTACAAGATCCCTTTCATTTCTGTTCCTCCCTTTCGTCCTTCACATACTCCTCAGGGTACAGAGAAACGCGGTATGTTTGACAGCGTTGTTCAGGCTCTTCTGGACAAGGATGTTCTAGAGCTAGTGCCTTTCCAGGACAGGGGTTCTACTCAAACCTCTTTGTAGTCGCCAAAAAGGACGGCGGCTGTCGCCTTATTTTGGACTCAAAGGACCTCAATTCCTTTGTGACCCGGTCGCATTATCGCCAGGAGTCTCTGCGTACAGTGATTTCTGCCATGTCCCCAGGGAATTCCTTGCTTCCCTGAGAGCCGGCAGTACCTCCGGTTTGCCTGCGACAGGGGACATTTTCAGTTCTCAGGCCTTCCATTTGGGTCTGATGACGGCTCCTCAGGTCTTCAACTGTGTCCTGGATGCCTTGATATCCGTCCTCCACCGGAACATCATCAGTTACTCCATACATGGATGACTTGCTCCTGAAAGCCACCTCTGCGAAACTCCTTCATCAGCAAGTTCAGAACTGCATTCAAGCTCTCACCCATCACGGGTGGATCATCAACTTGGACAAGTCAGATCTTGTCCCATCCCAGCGTCTGGTCTTCCTGGGCCTTCTCTTCGACACTCAGAAGAGCATGGTGTTCCTCCCGGACGAGGTGGCTCACTAGATTGCCCACAGGGTTTCAGAGATTCTGTCTCAGGATCCGGTTCAGGTCCAGAAGCAGTCTTCGCTGGTGGGTAAGTTCATATCCACCATAGAAGCGGTTCCATTTGTCATGGTGTACACCAGGGAGCTCCAGAGGTTTGTGATCCAGGTGTGCAAAGGTCAGCCGGATCATCAGAAGACGACTGTTTCCCTTCCTCTTCATGTGGAACTGAGCTTGTCATGGTGGCTCGACCTTTCCAACCTGCTGAAGGGCAAGTCCTTTCTGGTGACTTTTTGGACCAAGGTGACGACGGACGCCAGCCTCTCCGGCTGGATGTGCAGTCCTGGGTCGCTTGAGCGCTCAGGGTCAGTGGTCTCCGGAGGAGTCTCTCCTTCCGATCAACATTTGGAGCTTCAGGTAATATTTCATGCCCTGAGACATTGGACATCTCAGCTAGAAGACTGTCCGGTCCGAATGGAGTCCGACAACACCACGGCCGTGGCTTACATCAACAAGCAAGGTGGAACAAGAAGTTTCGTTGCTTGGTTAGAGGTCAAGGCTGTTTTGTCCTGAGCAGAAGAACACATTCCTACTATATCCGCAGTGCACATTCCAAGCGTAGACAACGTCGTGATGGACTTCTTCAGTAGACAGCGGAGAGTGGGAGTTGCATCCACAGGTGCTTTAACTCCTTGTTCAGCGGTGGGGTCCCCCTTACATCGACCTGATGGCGACAAGACACAACAGGAAGGTTTCAGTGTTTTGTTCTCGGTCGCAAGAACCTCTGGCTCTAGCGGTGGGATGCAATGTCCATTCCTTGAGCCTTTCCTCTGGCTTACATCTTTCCTCCCCTTCCCATGTTGCACAGGGGGTTACAGAAATTATGACTGGAGCGTTACCCAGTCATTCTAATTGCTCCATACTGGCCTCACCAGTCTTGGTTTCCGGAGCTCTTGGATCTGTCAGTGGCGAAGCCCTTTCGCCTCCCCAACTGTCCGGATCTTCTTCTATAGGGATACCTGTGGAAGGAGGATGTTCATCGGCTAACTTTGACAGCTTGGAAATTGAATCCTTAATACTGAAGAAGAAGGGCTTCTCTTCTGGTGTGGTGGCTACTATGCTCAGTGCCCGCAACCCTGTTTCTTCCAAGATATACCATTGCGTCTGGTCGACTTTTCTGTCCTGGTGCGCTGACAGGGACCTGTCTCAGGATTTTGATCTACCTATGGTCCTGGCCTTTTTGCAGGATGGTGTGGATAAGGGCCTCAGTTTGAGTTCCCTTAAGGTTCAGACTTCTGCTCTCTCTCTTTTCTTTCAGAGAAGCATTGCCATCCTTCCTGATGTCAAGGTTTTCTTCCAGGGCATTGCTCATACTCATCCTGTTTTCAAGTCTCCCACTCAGTGGGATCTTACTTGGTTTAGGGCATCCTTCAGCGCACTCCCTTTGAGTCTTTGGCTACTATTCCTCTACATCTGTTGACGTGGAAAATGGCCTTTCTCCTGTCGATTGTGTCAGTTCGCAGTGTTGTGGAATTACATGCTCTGTTCTGTAAACCACCTTATTTGGTGTTTCACAAGGACAAGGCGGTGCTTTGTACTTCTAAGGTTATTCTACCGAAGGTGGTTTTTGAGCTCCACATCCATGAGGAGATTGTGGTGCCATCTTTCTGCCCTGACCCCACCTCTGACAAGGAGTGGAATCTCCACTTGTTAGATGTGGTGCCTTGTCTCAAGTTTTATGTGCATCGCACTGAGTCTATCAGGCAAACCGACGCTCTGTTCGTCATTCCTAGAGCAGGAAGACCTGCATCCAAGGTGACTATCGCCTCTTGAATCAAGTCCACTATTCGCAGGGCTTATGAGTTGAGGAAGAAGCCTGTCCCTTTCAGGGTCATGGCTCATACTACTCAATCTATTGGGGCCTCTTGGGCTTACAAGAATCAGGCCTCCGCTGATCAGTTATGCAAGGCCACTTGGTCGTCTGTGCATACTTTTTCGAAGCACTACTGTGTGGATGTGTTGGCATTGGCTGATGCCAGCTGTGGGAGGAAAATCCTGGAGGCAGTATTGCCTGTCTAGGATTTTCCTTGTTTCTTAGTGCTTCCTTCTCTGTTGAATGCTGTTTGTTCTAGTTCAGTGTGCTGTGTAACATTCCTGGGGTGCAGTTACCCCTGTTTTGTGTCCGTGGACACTTATGATGGTTCATATAGGTTCTGGTGACTTTGGGGGCCTTGCACTTGGTCCTTGCCTTCTTCCCACTTCTGGGAAACTCAATGGTTGGACATCCCAAAGTTAATAGTAACCTGTATTGGACGACAGCGAAAAGAGGATTTTAGTCTTACCTGTTAAATCCTTTTCTCTTAGTCCATACAGGCTACTGGTCTCCCAACCTGTCAAGGGACCATGCTTGGCTGTCCTGTGGCAGACCGTGAGGGTCCTTCGGGGTCATGTTCACAGGAATCTTCTTCCCTTCTACTATCTAGTATCTTAGTGTCTCAAATCTTTCTGGAGCGGATTGGCTAGCTGCAGCCAAGGAGGGAAGGGAGGCTCCACCCCCTGCATACACTTTGAGAATTTTTCCTGCCTACTAAGGGGCAGATCGCCTCCCAGAGTTACCAGTAAACTGTATGGACTAAGAGAAAAGGCTAAGGTAAGACTAAAATCCTCTTATTTCAATCTTTTCACTGTCCAGGAAAAAGACGGAGGTGTTTGTCCAATCCTGGATTTAAAGGATCTAAATCAGTTTCTTAATGTATCCAAATTTAAAATGGAATCAATCAGATCCATGATAGCAGCCACAGAACCGTCAGTTTGTGGTCTCTCAACAACAAAGATACCTATATGCACATTCCTGTTTGGCCAGGTCATTACTGATACCTTCAATACACATTCCAAAATCACTACTATTAGTTTGTTGCCCTTCCATTTGATCTGGCCACAGTCCAAAGAGTATTCACCAAAGTGATCGCTCCACCCACTTGTAGCCTTTTTTCGGTCCTTAGGAGAGAATGTAACACCATATGTGACCAATCTGATACCAAAAGAACCTTCTCAGTCCCTTCAGCAGGAACATCATCTCATCATGATGATCCTACAAAAGCATGGTTGGATTATCAATTTGCCCAAAGTCATATCGCCTTCGGACAACCGATATCCTCAGTCAGTGGTGATTATGGTGTCCACTATGGATGCAGTTCCCTTTGCACAGTTTCACATGCATCCCCTACAGTTAGATCTACTTTGGCACTGGATCAGGAATAATGTTCATCTACAATAAATGCAACTATCACAGACCACCAAGCAGTGTCTTCAGTGGTGACTATCAAGCCCGAACCGGTCTGCTGGCTGACCAGACTCACGGACAGAATGGATGGTGTGACAACAGATGCTAGTCTATTCGGGTGGTGAGCATTGTGTATGTGTGTGTGGTCTTCACGCCATTCAGGACCACTGGTACCCGCCCCAGGCACATTTACCAATAAACATACTGGAACTGTGTGCCATCTTCGGTGGCCTTCTTGGACAAGCCTCATTGAAAAATTTCCCCATTCGGATTCAGTCCAACAATGCCACAGCAGTGGCTTACCTCAAGCATTAAGGAGGCACCAAGAGCAAAGCAGCCCGAGTAGAAGTGGAAAGAATTCTTCTTTGGGCAGAAACCTTCATCCCGCATTATTGCCATACACATTCTGGGAGCAGACAACAGAGAAGCAGACAGACCATAGACCCAGGAAAATGGGAACCGAAACAAGAGATCTTCCTGCAATTAGTGGATTGCTGGGGCACACCAGAATTGGACATGATGGCCTCACTTCAAAATACTTCCAGTATTCTGTATCAGGACCAGGGACCCAAAGGCACTAAAAGTAGATACTCTGATGACTACGTGGAAGTACAACCAAGTATATGTGTTTTCTCCACTAGTCATAGTTCCCAGGATCCTTATCAAAATAAGGAGAGAGAAAAGTTCACAACATTCTCATCACTCAGTTGTGGCCAAGACGGGCTTGGTTTCATCATCTACTAGACATGTCAATATCAGAACCCTGGTGTCTTCCTCTGATACCGGAACTTCTATCTCAAGGAGCCATTCATAAACACAACTTAAACAATCTCGCCTTAATGGTATGGTACTTGAAACTGAAATATTGAAAAACAAGAGGTTGAGTAGTTCTGTCATTCTAACTATGCCGAGATCCCACAAGCCTGTGTCAGCCAACATGTATCACTGGATTAGGAGGACATACTTTGCTTTCTGTGATCAGCATTCTCTTGACCCATTCCATTTCAATCTACAGTCCATTATGGAATTTTTGCAACCTGTCTTTGAAAAAGGACAGTCAAAGTGCAAGTTTCTATTATGTCCAAAACCAAATTAAGGTCCCACAGAGGCGTGGGAGCCTTACAGGCAGGGAAAGCATGGGCGCCCCATGTGGCGCTCCCTTGTTTGTTGATGCAAGCCACAGCCATGGTGTTGTCCGATTGGACTTCTACCGGATGACCCTTGAACTGATGGGAACAGTACACTACAGCAAGCCAGATCGCTCTGAGCTCCAGAACACTGATGGACTTAGACTCCTCCGCAGTCCATCTGCCCTAGATCCCCAGAACCACAACCCAGATGTTCAGGCTGGCATCCGCTGAGACCATGGTCCATTCCTATCACGGTGCCCGTGATCTTCCTCTGTCACTCTTTGCTGTGGTGCGCTCCCATTGGCTGAGCTTGTTTGGCCCGCCCAGTATGGCCTATTTATACCTGGCCTTTGGCACCTGTCAGGTGCCCTTTCGTGGTGTTCCTGAGCCAGTGTTGCTGTGTAGCTGTGTTCCAGTGTTCCTGCTTCCTGTGTACCGACTTGGCCCGTCTGACTACGCTCCTTGGTTCCTGCTTCGTGGTTTGACCCGGCCTGGCTGATGTTCCTGCTTTGTGATTTGACCCGGCTTGTCTGACGATCCTGCACCGTGATTTTACCTGGCCGAGGTTCCTGCTCCGTGACCTAACCCGGCTACGTTGCTGACCCTGCCTGTGTTCCTGCTGAGTACTGTTCCAGTGTCGCCTGGGCAACATTCTGACTTCTGCTGTGCTTGTGGCAGGGCTGACTGTGTCGTTGCCTCCTGAGTACTGGGCCTTTCAGTTTACTCTTGCTGAGCCTGCTGCCTCCGTTACTCTGGGCCTCCGTTTACACTTACAGAGCACTGTGCCTTCAGTTAACACTTGCAGAGCTGTGCCTTCGTTCACTGAGCCTCCGTTAACACTTGCAGAGCAGTAGTCTCCGTTCACTGAGCCTCCGTTAACACTTGCAGAGCCGTTGCTTCCGCTACTCTGAGCCTTCTGCTACACTTACTGATCCTAGGGTCTCTGTACAAACGCCCGTGGGGGTGCCATTGGCTCTATCCAGCTAAGCACTTGCAGTGTAGTTGGTCTCAGTTACAGCGCCTGTGGGGGTGCCATTGGCTCCATACAGCTAAGCTTTTGCAGTGTAATTGGTTTCCATTACAACGCCCGTGGGGGCTATTGGCTCTATTATCCTCAGCTCTCGCAGTGTCCTTGGTCTCCGTTAAATGCACCGCGTGGGTGCCATTGGCTCTATATAGCTAGCTCTTGCAGTATATTGGTCTCCGTTACAATGCCCATGGGGGCTACTGGCTCTATTATCCTCAGCTCTAACAGTGCACTTGCTATCCGTTCACGCACCGGTTGGTGTGCTAGTGGCTCTAGCTCATTAAGCTCTTGCAGAGTATTTTGGCCTCAGTTCCCTGCCTCAGCATAAGCAGTAGTCTCTGTCCTGCTGTATTACTGGTGTTTTCTCATCTGGCACCACTTATCGCTCCTTTACCATCTTATGGGCGTGTCAAACACAACACAACAGAGACGGATTGATTTCTATGTACTTTAACCATTGAGTTCCCTGCATGTTACTTATGCCTGTCCTGTGACAGTATATATTTATTTCTCTGTATACTGGGCCTGAGATGGCATCTGTACTTTACTGTTCATTACAGTTATTCTGTATTGCCTATAGAGGGCAGTCTTTCTTGTCTTTTAATAAAACTGTGTTTTATTCTAACCTGCTGGTCTGAGTGTCCTACAAAACCGTTACAATACCAGAATAATAGACAGCTTCCCCTGGTCCAGGTTGTGCCGCTAAAACCACCACTGCAGATCCCAGAGAGGAAAATCCAGATTCCCACTCGACGTCTGGAGAAGTAGCCTCTGGAGTTCCCTGGGGTGTACCTGAGAGTAAGGAACAGCTTCTAGGGTAGACTCTAGGTGGCCCAGAACCCTCATGTACTCCTGGAGTGGAGCTGAGGGCCACTCCAGCGCTTGGGGCCACATCACACATGACCTGCAAGATGTTTGTCCTCTAGCACGAAAACCTTCCCCAGTCGGGTATTGAACCGCATCCCCAGGAAGCGACTGGGGAAGACTTCGACATATGCAGGATACCCCCATGGTGGACCAGAATCTGAGCACATTTCTGTACTTGCTGAGCCAGGAGTTCCTGTGGCAGTGACTTGAGTAGAAAGTCGTCCAGATACGGAGTCATCTGAATACTTTGTGTGTGAACAAAGGCAGTCAGGGCACCCAGGACTATGGTAAACAATCGAGGAGCAGAGGTCAGCCCAAAGGGCAGAACGGTGAACTGGTAGTGATCCAAGTCGAAGGCAAAACTCAGACATTGTAGACTGACCAGGTGGATTGGGATTCATAAGTACGCATCCTGAAGGTCTAGAGACACAAGGTACTCCCCTGGGCACATAGCTGTGATGACAGAGCGCAAAGATTCCATCTTGAAATGGCCAGTCTCCACATACAAACTGAGTTGCTTGAGGTCCAGAATGGGAAGAGAGCTGCCATCCTTCTTTGACCACCACAAACAGGTTTGAATAGAAACCTGAACCTCTCTTGAGAGACTGAACCGATTCCCTGAATATCCACAGCTTTTCCTGGCCCCTGGACTACAAAAATCTGAGAGGAGGAAAGGACTTGAACCCTATTCTGTACGCTTCCAAAATTACCAGCAAAATCCACAGTTCCACAATAGAGTCTGCCCACACACTTTTGACAAAGACATCCCCCAACAGGGGCCAGCGGACCAGGATTCTGCAAGTCATGCAGAAGCTGGCTTGCCAGACTTATGCCTTGCAGCAGCTTGCTTGGACTGCGGCTGCTGTTTGGGCTTGGCGGGGGGCTTCTGGGTAAAGGCCTGTAGGGCTTTAGGCCTTTGCTCCTCCATTTGGTGGGGACAAAAAAAAGACTCCGTTTCCATGCCATAGTAGGGCTTTGGAGGACATATGAGGTAACAGGGTGCTCTTGCCCCCAGTAGCATCACTGATGATCTGCTTTAACTCAGGACGAAAAGTGCAAGGAAAGCAGTGATTTCTTGGAAGATTGGTCTGCAGACCAAATCTTAATCCATAAGATGTGTCGCTCAGTAACAGAAAAGGCTGACGCCTTGGCCAACAAACCTTACTGCCTCAAACAGGGCATTCAAAACATATGTATTAGCCTCTGACATGTTGGCTACGATAGCCAAAAGATCCTCCTTGGAGGCGCAGGCATGGACAGCAATCATAACTTCTTCACTCAATACTGCCACAGCTCTGTTGACACAAGCAGAGTAAAAAATAGGCCTTAATGCAGCCCCAATGGCGGCAAAGTTGGACCAGAGGATAGAGTCAATCTTCTTATCCTCCACATCCTTAAGACCCGCTGCATCCGGCAAAAGCAGAGCAGAACTTGGTTAGCCCACAAATAGGGGGATCCACAGAAGGTCGAGAAGCCCAATGTGCCAAAACTGCCTCTGAAAACAGGTACAGCTTCAAGAATCTCTTAGAGATAGTGAACCTCTTATCAGGGGTCTTCCACTCATCCAGAAGAATCTGATCAAGAGTGGCATTAGGGGGAAAGACAGCAGAGGATTTTTTTTGCTCCTCTGAAAGACATCTGTAGTGGAAGGACCATCGTCAGGGGTGTAAGAGACCTGAAGTGTCTGTAAAACAGCCCTGATGAGTCCCACAGCAAATGGACAGTGTTACGGTTTTCAGACACGTTAGGTTTAGTAAAACACAGTTTTATTAAACAAGAATTAAGTACATTAGTACAGGCCAAACAATTAGTAATAGTAGTCTTGGCAATACAGGCACAGATATGAGAATACACTGAGGCAGAGAGGTACTCCTGTGGACCCAAGATCAGGAATAGTACAACAGTAGCGAAATACTGGAACAGAAACAGCAGATCCCACCGGGTGGTAGGAGCGACAGGAGGAGGCCCAGACTGAGTAACTGGATCCCTAGAGCACTAGGGAGGTCAGCAGGGCTGACAGGAGCGAAGGGAACAATACACCTGGAAGCCAGTTGAAGAGATAGCTGACAAATGGATAAGGCAAAGCAACCGAACTCCTAGTACACTAGGAGGAGGAGTAGTGCTGGCAGCAACAAGGCAAGGCAACCGAACCCCTAGTACGCTAGGTGGTATTGCAGTACTGGCAGTGACAAGGCAAGGCAACCGGACCCCTAGTATGCTAGGTGGTAGCGCAGTAGTGGCAGTGACAAGGCAAGGCAACCGGACCCCTAGTACACTAGGTGGTAGCGCAGTACTAGCAGTGACAAGGCAAGGCAACCGGACCCCTAGTACACTAGGTGGTAGCGCAGTACTAGCAGTGACAAGGCAAGGCAACCGGACCCCTAGTACGCTAGGTGGTAGTGCAGTACTGGCAGTGACAAGGCAAGGCAACCGAACCAACCTGACAACAAAGCAATGACAAGTGACAGAAGTCACTACATCACGCACCAGCCTGAGTCAGGCTAAGGATGCTAAGAGACCTCTGGGCAGATGGAACGGCCGCAAAGGTCGAGACTAGCGAGGCGCAATGGAGAGACAGCCAAGCTCGAGAAATGGAGCTATGCCAGGTCAAGCGTACAGGTGCGGGTGAGTCAGGCGGAGGAACACACCGTGCCAGACAGGCACTGACGGAGCAGAACAGGGAACGGGCCGAGTAGGAACTCGGACAGGCTAAGGAGCCAACAGGATCGGTGAACAGAGCAGGATAGTCAGCCTAGTCGGGTCGGTACACACAGCAGAATAGTCAGCCAAGCCGGGTCGGTACACGGAGCAGAATAGTCAGCCAAGCCGGGTCGGTACACGGAGCAGAATAGTCAGCCAAGCCGGGTCGGTACACGGAGCAGAATAGTCAGCCAAGCCGGGTCGGTACACGGAGCAGAATAGTCAGCCAAGCCGGGTCGGTACACGGAGCAGGATAGTCAGCCAAGCCGGGTCGGTACACGGAGCAGGATAGTCAGCCAAGCTGGGTCGCAACAGAAGTCAGGAACAGAGGAACTCTCAGGAACGTAGTCAGTCGAGCCGGGTCATGCACAGGATACCAGGAACCACAGGAACAAACGCTAGATACTGGAACACCACGAAAGGGCGTCGTCATGACAGTGCAAGCATATAAAGGTAACCAGTGGGAGGAGTAATTACTGATCGCCAATAAGAATGCTAGAAGGAAATTACCAGGAAGTAGCGATCTCACAAATGGAGGAATCACGGGCACCGTGATAGTCAGCCTCATAGGAGTCCCCACATGAGCAGGAAGAATCCACATCTTCACACTCCCCTTCCTCTTTGTCATCTTCAGAAGAGACCTCCTCAGACAAGCCTATGAGTGCAGGCAAACCTGGGGCCTTAGGGACCACAAAACTGAAGGTGGTAGGGGACCTACAAGACTGAAGAATCCCTTGAATGGAAAGAGGATATTGTGCCAGTGGACAACAAATTTACCCAAACTGGCTCTTGTTCAAGGCTGGAGCACCCCGTTTGGGTAGTAGGGGCCACAGCACAGGAGTGGCAGAGAGATCCATAATACTGTCAAGGAAGTCCTTTTCGGCATGAGGAACACTAAGCGGGGGGGGGGGGCCTTAAGCCCCCTGTCCATTAGCATCCAACATTCTCACAGAAGTAGTGTCTAAAACACTATAAATTCCAGTAACTGTTCCCCAGATAAAAAATTCACCCTAGAAAAGCCCAGAAAGGTACTAATCTCGCAGGCGAAGGGTTAATCTGGAGAAGGAGAGCAAGAGTCTGCCTCTGCTGAGGATATGCAAGAGGAAAGTAAAATGATCCCAACTAAGCAGTCTATGGCCACACGAGTTGGGATCAGCTGCTAATGGGAAACAAGAGTCTGACTTCAGCTCTGTATTTAGTCCTTTCCCCTTTGTGTGTACCCCGACTTTTCAATGGTTGAGTATTCCTTTTTTTCTGAACTTTTTTATTTTTTGCTGTGATCACTTCATAATTTGTAGGATATTTATGTATATGTGTGATCATATAGGTGGGATTTGTTTGTATTGTTGTAGACTGCACGATCACTTTACTCATTTTGGATACTCCTGTATATTTTCCATTGAATGGGGTTATTTTTCAAACATATGGGGAATTTATGTTAGTGCATTTATTTTGTTGCACTATATGATTTGTTTAGATGTTTTTGATATATTTATATCTATTTATATATCAAGTATAAGCCGTAGCAATTCTTGCTTTTCCCTAGATATGTATCTTTTAATTGTTTTTAGATGTTACTGTATTTCATCTGTTTTGGATTATTAAAGCTATTATATATTCTTCTGTACGTTATATGCTTACTTGTGTGCCTCCATTATCAGGTCTCTTTTCCTTTTTTTTTTTTTTTTTTTTTTTGGGGGGGGGGGGTAAGCTGGAGAGACTATTTCTTTGTCTCTTCTAGCTTTCTTTTCCCAAAAGAAATTTTCTTTGTATAGAAGTAAAATGGTGACTGCAAACCAGGCAGCCAATTGGAAGAAAGCCCTCAAAATATGCATTCTGGGTAATATAGTCTTTTCTATTGCTGTTGCCTAGCAATGCATACAACTCCAATCATGGGCCACCAAAACACTCGGGATATAAACCGGATGAAAGAGAATGAGGAGACAAGAAGATTGAGCCTACACTGAACACTATATTCTTGCAGAGAAGATCTTCCATAGAATTCAAAGGAGCAAAGATGCCTGTTGCGCGGGAAGTGCGTCTCAAAGGCACCCACCCAAAAAATGGAACATTTTAAAAAATGATCCAAAACACCCAAAGACCCGAGTGGACATGGGAGGGGGTAATAAAAATACACTATTCTAAAGGGAAAAGCTCAGGACAGGAAAAGCCCCCTACCCAGAGAAACCAGCAGGGAAGGTGTTAACAAGTACTAAAGCAGCCATCCATACTCCACAACCCAGGGAAAGAACAGAAATAGAAAACCCAACATGAGTGAAAGAGTCAAAGGGCTCAGAAACAACCCCTGAATGGAGGGACACAAGTGGGGACAAAGTGAACCAAGGCACTCAAAGGGTTCCTCCCAGTCTTCACATCTTCTGTCTTCAGGTTACCATTGTGAAAAAGCAGTCTCAGACAGGCCCTGCTAGGACTGGAAACTTGGGTTGCAAGAGTCTCTCCACAGGTCTGCAAGGGTTCACAACAGCACCTGTACACTGACTGGGCAATCCTCCAGGGGAAGACAGTAATGTTAACCCTTTCTAATGGGGGTATTTTGACAACCCCATATCTAAAGTAAAATAAAAAAAAATAAGAAAACAAGCAGCAATGTTCCATGCCATGTCCAATTGAGTCAGGAACAGATCAAAGCTGGAAGCGGGGGCGGGGTCAGCCTGTAGAGGAAGAGGGAAGGCTCCACCCTCAAGATCTTGTGTTCTGACATGTTCCTGCCTGCTAAAGGAAAATCACCTCCCATGGTACTTGTATTCCATATTGGACGAAAGAGAAATGTTGTTACAGCAGAATATGTGTAATTCAGGGAAGGGCATCATGTGACTTCATGATTCCTTTTTGTTTGTGTTGTATTTCAACTACAGATGGAAAGCCACAAGACTATGCATTTAATGTGATAAAAATACATTTCAGCAACAGTCTTACTCATAGCCTGCTAGCCTGACATCATCCCAGCGCTAAAGTGACATCATTTCACTGGGTCTCCATCTGACAGAAGCACAGCATTACAAAGAGCATGTGTCTTCTATGTGCCATAATATCATGTATCTTTAAATCCTGTTTTTTTGTAGCACAAGTGATTTAAATCTGTTCTTTGGCTTTGTCACAGAACAGATTTAAATCACTCATGTGGACACAAAACTGAATTTAAAGAAACATAATGCCTTTTAACACAGAGGAAACCTATGCTCTTTGTAATGCAGTGCTGTCAGAGGAAAACAGAGAAATGATTTTGTGCTAGTGATGGGAGATCCAAGCCCACACTGCCCCACAAACATTACAGGTTAAGATGGGACTAAAGTATTAAAGGGGCAGCACCTGTCAAACCATATGGTCTTCTATTATGCCTCCTGTTCACTCCCCACTTGGTCCTGCTTTCTGAGTGTTGGAAGTCCTGCCTGTCCTGATTTTATTTTTCTCCCGTGAAACAACTGGTGTAGATAGAATTTCCACAGTGGAAGCCTACACTACACTACACTGGGGTAGATCATTCACTATTCACAAACTCCACATTGCAACATTTAATCTTTGTTAGTAATTTTTATTTGGGAAGAGGGAGGCAGGCACAAAAACAACTACTGCAATAGGAAAATGCCTCTGCCAGATAGGTATTCAAAGCATTGTAATAGATTGGATAACTCTGATACGCAAAGGGTTAATGCCTGATGAAATTTAAAGCCAAACTTGAGGAATATGTCTCTTCACCACAATTTATGCCTAAGTGGGGCATAAGAGTTCAGAGGAATACATAGCAGCGGGTCACCCTACTTAACTAATTTACCCCTTCAATTGAATGTGCACATTTGGTCCACAGATTTGTGGTGTTGTGAACTAATTTACCCCTTCAATTGAATGTGCACATTTGGTCCACAGATTTGTGGTGTTGTGGATATTAAAAGAATTTGGCTTATCAGACTAAAGTTGAGTGGGCTTGTTGCATTTTTTTTTCTCAGACCCAGCCTAGCTGTACTTCCCTGTTTAATTCTTTTATCCAATGAAATGCTCCTCTGCTGCCCCCTAGAGATAGCAGCTAGTGTTTCACTGGATGAGTGACTGTGTTGGCCACATCAATACAGCACTGCTCTATTAACCAAAGATTACCACAGTCTCCATTTGGGGCTAGCACCCCCCTGCCCCAAGTGACGCCCCTGCTAACAGAAAGCTCTCCGGAAACAGATTCAGGCAGCTCACTGTCAAGGACATAAATGTAATTGATGACAAAAGAATACAATTTGTAAGTAATTTGACACTCTGAATATGGAAAGTCAAAAAGGCTGGTGACTGTCACTTTAATCATTTGGATGCTAGTGACATCTTTACCAACGTCTATCTGTGTGAAGCAATTAAAAGCATTGTTCAATAAGCTAAATAGCTGCAATTCTGGAGCAAACCAACTGCACCATAAGACAAAAATGTAATCCCAATGATTACCCCTTTGAGGAACAGAGGGGTATCCAAAGAAATGTGTTGATACCTCTCCAGCACTCAAGGGTTAATCATCTGAATGCAAGAGGGGTACAATGCATTGTGTACACCTCTGACACTCAAAGGGTTAATCACTGGGGTTTCTAACCTCCTGAATGTCAGAGAGGTGTTCAAAGCAATTCTTTGGAGACCTCAAGTAATCATAGGGTCAAAAGCTTCATTTAAAAAAAAAAAAAAAATGGGGAATTGTTATTTGTGCTTCATGATGCAGTTGGTTTTCTCCAGAATTGCTCCTGTTTTTGAAGTGGATGTGTCACATATGTATAACATAGTATCAATATTTAGGCCACATATGCGACACATCCACTTTAATTATTGAACTGTACCTTTACTGCAATGCCCATCTGCACAAACGTTACATAATACAAATAAGATGTGGACAATTAACCAAATGCCAGACATCTCCAATGCAAAATAATTATTTAGTACTGTGGTTTTCGTTAGACATGCCTCCCATTCTTCACTTGAAATAATAAACTGACATGACTCCCAACAGATACACATTTTGATTTAACCCTTTGAGTGCTTTGCAATGCGTTGCATACCCCTCTGGCACTCAAAGGGTTAACCCTTTGAGTAAGAAAAGGGTTTTGCAACCCGTCGCGAAGCAGTGCGTCGCATACCCCTTGGACACTCAAATGGTTAACATTTTCAGATTTGTGATTTACATAGCAAAATGTAAAAAGAAAGAAATAACTATGGTTCCTTTTTCCACAGCAGTGCATTGTTTAATACATTCAGCAAACTTTAGTATTTTTCTTTTTTTAAACTATGAATAATAAAATAAAATACAAGGAACACGAGTTAACATGTTTTGTTTTAAATTTTCATTTACTTTTGCCATTATGGTATAAATACCAGAGAGCAGAATAAAACAAAATAAAAACACAGTGTGCATCGACATTACTTTTCTAAAAACAAGACTACATGGAAATTGGTTTTACCTTTCAGTGAAGGAGAGTAACCTACTCACCTTTAACCCTTTGAAGACCAGAGAGATATGCAATATATTGCATATCCTTCTTGTCATTGCAAGGTTAAAAAAATAAAGTAGACAATTTTAAAATTAGTTTTCAATTTTACTGCCATCTAAAAAGTTGTGTAAAAGATTTTATACCTGGATAATAAATGTGTAACGTGTGTAAATCTATGAGTGTAGTTACACATACATATATACACATATGTACACACATTTAATATATACAATACACATTTTATGAAATTTAACATGTTGGAAGTAAATAAGGAAAATAGAAACAAATAGAAGGTAGTTTTGGTAGTTTCCCTATGAAGCAGTAACATTTCAAAATCTTAACACTGTACTGATCACAATACAGTGTTTTTTTTTTTTTTTTATCATATTGAGATTCCTTTGCTAAATACAAACCGCGGAACCTTTAACCTAAGACTGTATTAGACTGTGCAGAGTTTGTTGTATAACTCTTTAACAATCCACTTCAACTAGATAAGAACATAAAGACTATGATAGAAAATATTACGAGTATACATAATATATAAACATTCCCTATTTGTTATTAATCTAAAATATTGGAAGAAGGCAACATACTCATAGCAATAATCAGTATTGCTAAACATCACATTTCCTGGTGAATTTCCAGAAAAGGAGTATATATAACTGCTTCATTTAAATCTCTAGCAAATTATAGGATTTACATATTCTAAAATTTCTCAAAAGAACCCTGCCACTGCATTTTTAACAAAAGTACCAAAAACAGGATTGAGTACAACTTATAATTTCTTAAGACTAATATACACGTTTTGTATTTTTGATATATACAAAGATTGTGCGCAATTCTGACAGTCAGAAATTGTAGGCTTAAACTGTATTCAGTCTCAGTCTTTGGCACAATAATCTGATTTAGTGATTGGTATGAGAATTAAGGTCTGAAAAATTAGACACAAATGAAGTACTTTCCAATATGGATATATAAGAATATATATTGGTAAAGATATATACAGGATATTGATAGCTCATTGCCTATGAATGTGATAACATAAGTCTGGGGTTACCATTACTAACAAATGTATGTCTTTTTCCTAGGCGAGATGAAGGGCCTTATGCCTAAAGAAAAGTGGACTACTTCTGTGGCAAATCAACTGCGCCACAGAGAACACAGCAATGTGTTGTATACCCCTCTAGCACTCAAAAGTGTTAATCCCTTGAATGTGAAAGCTCCCCAAAAACATTATGAAGCAATGTGTGGGAGACAACCTTAGTATTTTAGGACTAAACACACCATTTGGGGCCTTGTGCTGGTCCCCATAGCACAGCTGGTTTGCCCAAGAATTTCTCCACTTTTGTGATGTGCATAAATGCAAAATGTGAGTGGAAACACCATTACCAGACTGGTACCATTGGCAAAACAATATTCCCACTATCACTTTATGATTTCTGCTTGGCGCCTCTAATCTCTACACAGCCCTGTAATACACAAAAAGGATACACACAGTATCGCCAAAATAATGTGTGACAAACAGATGGCAAATGCATAGTAGCAAAGATCTGATTGACTAATACTATAAAGTGGGGTTCTAAAAAAATCAAAAATAGACCCATATTAATATATAAAAAACAGCAGTTTATTCAAAATAAAAATACAACAAAATACAAGACACAGCCAAATATCCACAGTTTGCAAGGAAATTGACTAGACTTAAGTCTCACGTCCGATCCAGAGAATAACATGGCTGCACATTATTCTCTGGATCAGATGTGAGACTAAGTCTAGTCAATTTCCTTGCAAACGGTGGATATTTGGCTGTGTTCTCTATTTTACTGTATGTTTTATTTAATATTTTTTATATATTAATACGGGTCCATTTTTGATCTCTTTACAACCCCACTTTATAGTGTTAGTCAATCAGATCTTTCCTACTGTACCTTTGCATCTGTTTATGTCACACATTATTTTGGCTGAGATATTGTGTATTACAGGGCTGTGTGGAGATCAGAGGTGACAAGCTCAAATCATAAAGTGATCCACAGGGGTATGCAACTCATTGCGAAGCAATGCGTTGCATACCCCTCTGGCACTCAAACGGTTAATCTATCTTGTGGTGGAAGTTCTTTCATTACAGCACCACTGCAGCTTAGGGAGGCAGCGTATCTCCCCTTAAGCGCCTGTTTTTCTGGGTCCAGCTTGGATAAGTGATTATACAACTTAAGCTTTGGAAAGTGAGAAACATGATGCTACTTAGTGCCTTCTCTTGATAATAGTATGCCTAATATTCCCAGTATGATACTGTGTGTCCATTGCACTTGCTGTTCAAAACTTTATATTCGCTTGCACATAACCAAGAGTGTGCATGCAGTTGTTCTAGTCATCTTCAGGCTTTGAACTACAAAACTTGAAATGCATAATCCTAGTACATAGGCAATAAATAGAAAAGGTTTAAAATATAAAATTCCATTTCTATGAATGTTATTTGCCCCCCCCCCCACTCCACACATACACACACATCCAAGTAATACATTTCCCATCACCTTAGCAGCAAAAGATCAGATGCAGTTTTACTTCAGTCTCCAGGAAAGAAACTTAACCCCTGGGCATCCTAGAGAAATCTCCAGTACACTGCAGTGTGTTGGAGACCTCTTTAGCAAGCTAGCAGTCCAGCATTTGCAATCCAATACTCAGTAACAGTTACCAGCCAATTAAATTTGCCTTCGCTTTTTCAGTCAATTTCCGTACCCTTCCCCTACTTGAGGTTCCAAAAGTCAAAGAAGTATCTTCAAAAAGCAGCTGCCTTTGTTCTTCCTCAGAGTCATCCTCATTGTAAAAAGCTGTCCTCCTCCCTTGATTTCTAGTTCTCATTTGCAGTTCAAAATGGTTAACGCCATCAGATACATCAGCAGAGTCATCCATTGGCTCATCTGGCTTTTTACATTTGCTTCTTGTTTGGATCTTCACACTTTCTTGACTCGTGAGTTCTGGCTTAGATGGTTCTGGAGGAGGGGGAGCCTCCGGCGGCTCAGTCTTTACCTTTGGTTTTCTACCCCTTCGCTTTTTTGGTACCTCATTCTCAATTTTAATATTAACCTCTGCTTGAGAGTTGTCAGTAGAAGAAACAGGCTGATCCTTAATCTTTTTAACAGATTCCACAACTGGCTGGAGTGCTTTTTGAGGTACAATCTGTTGCTCCTCATTTTTGGGGTATTTGGGCTTTCTTCCCCGTTTCTTAGGTATCACCTGAATAACATTTGTAGAGGTGGTGGCAGCAGCTGTGGTTGTGGAGTTGGTTGCGGCAGTTATCTCCTTGTTATTATTGAGGATTATTTTGGGTTTACGTCCAGGCCGCCCTTTCACAACTGGTTTAGTGGGCTGGTTGCCATGTCCATTTAACTGAATGTTGCTTACTGGTGGCAAAGCATTATCTTTTTTCTCCACTAGCAAACAAAAAAGGAAAAACAAAGGTAGTTTGTTTAACTTTATACACACAACTTAACCATTTGAGGTTAATATTTTGTGAAATTATCTGAAAATGCATATTAAAAAATCTTACTATAGAAAATATACCAATCCCAACAATGAATACAGCAGAAATCCTGGAATTTGCAAGTTAGGTAATGGATGGAATTTACTAAGGGGCAAGATGTTATTTACCATAAGTGAGAGGATAGTAGCCAGGCAATTCCCCCTTACTTTCTTTCATTTACAGTGTTTTTGGAGGTGGCCGAGATGCTTTGGCTGATTACCACTCATCTGCCCCCTCGAAAAACAGTCAATGGAAGCAGGGCTCCCACTGACCTTGCTTCCACGTGAGTGCTACACTCTCCTAATAGCTCCTTTCCCTACACAGTGATCATGGAGAAAGGAAGCTCTGTTTAAAAAAAAAAAAAAAAAAAAAAAAAAAAAAAAAAAAAAAAAAAAATTTAATTGCCCCAATGCCATTTTCTCAGCTTTATAAAATAGGACCAATAGGCGGCAACAAAGTTCCAAATCAATTAGTTTTATAGATTGCTAAAAGAAGCAAAAACTTTGCTTCTGAAGCCAAACTGACCTAAAGTCAGTATTGCAAGCTTTATGAAGAAGCCAAATTCAGACATGGCCATATTTACCACTAATGTCTACTCATTTAAATGTTTACAACATTGTTGCAGAAAGCCTGACCTCCTTAACCCTGGAGTCCTAGAGACATGTGTTGCACAGCACTCTGGCATTCATTGATACATTAACTAACATCACGCTAGTGCTTTTTTTGTGTGTTTTGATCTTACATGCAACAAACTAGCAAGGGATGTTTGGTTATATTATTAAACAACACAGTCAAATCTTATTAATGGAAAATTATATACATTAAATAAAATGTTAATGTAGGTCTTAGAAAGAAGAAAAAAAAAAAGGGGGGGGGGTTGTGTACTTACCGATAAAAGAAAAGAGGATTTAATAGTGCATATGGAACACAGAGAGCCCTGCCCTCCTGTGGAAGGATACTTTACCCCATGGTTCTGTGGTCCACATATACTAAAAGAGAAGTACACATCCCCAACACCACACCTTCCCCAAGGGCACCTGCTTTTCTTCAGAATTGCTCATCTTTGCTTTTTCTATAAGGCCTTATGCACCACACCTACAATGTTTTTCTGCTTCATCCACTGTTGAACAAGGAACCATAGGGATATACCAAAGTATCCACCAAGCTTCCAAGGAAGGAGATACAGAAAACATCAACACACAAAACGGAGACAAAATGGAACAGTCATGAACCTCAGGTGTCAGACAGCCACACCCCAAACCAATTAATGAGAAAAATGGTTATGGGTAGTAAATACAAGGAGGACATCAACACATCGACCTGTAGAAGCCTGGTTCTTAAAGGCCCAATAAGCATCCACCACTCTGGTGGAATAAGCAGTGACGCTAAACGGCACTGGAGTTTTCCTAAGGAAGTAAGAACTGGCTAATAGTTGCCTTAATCTAGGAAGCCACTGTCATCGTAGACATATCTTGTCCGATGGTGGAATTACAAAAAGGCAGTTTAATTTTTGGAAACATCCCCCGAGATGAATGTAGTAGTTCAAGCACCTAACCGCATCCAAGCAGTGAAGATCCTACTCTCGTTGGTTAAATGGAGCCAGAAGAAAAAAGGAAAAACTCTTGGTTAATGTGAAATTTCTAAACTACCTTGGGGAGGAAACCAATGGGCATTTGCAAAACCTCCCTGTCAGAATGGAAAATCAGAAAGATGGGGTTTACAGAACAAAGCCTGCAGTTCAACCACAAGTGAAAAAGACAATCACAAGTAGGAAAGCGGTCTTAAGAATCAAGAACTGAAGGGAAACAAAAGCTTAAAAAGGAGCCTTCTGGAGCACTCCAAGGACCAAGCTGGAGTCCCAACAGGAGTGGGATCCCAACAGACTGGGTAGGAATGAGACACCCTTAGAATAAGGCAACATGCCTCTGAAAAAAATAGGATTTTAGTCTTACCTGTTAAATCCTTTTCACTTAGTCCATACAGGTTACTGGTACACTGGGAGGCGATCCACCCCTTTAAGTAGGCAGGAACATTCATCTAAATGTATGCAGGGGGCAGAGCCTCCCCTCCCTCTTAGGCGGCACCTCAGTCAGAACAAGCCAGAATGATTTGAGACACTAACACTGACCAGAGATAGGAGAGAAGAAGACCCCTGTGAGCATGCTCCAAAGGACTCCCACAGCGTGCCACAGGAGAGCCAAGTATGGTCCCTTGACAGGGTGGGAGACCAGTAACCTGTATGGACTAAGTGAAAAGGATTTAACAGGTAAGACTAAAATCCTATTTTCACTGTCGTCCAATACAGGTTACTGGTACACTGGGATGTCCAAACATTGAGTTTTCCCAGAGGCGGGAAGGAGGCAAGGACCAGGCGCAAGGCCCCCAGAGTCACCAGAACCTCTATGAACCAACCGGTCCCAAACCCAACTAGCAGAAGTGTCAACGGACACCAACTAGGGGTAAGAACAAACCCCAAGAACAAAACACAGCACACTGAACCGAGCCAACGGGGCTCAACAGTAAGGAAGCACTGCGAACCTCAGAAGAAGATCCTAGACGGGCAAAACTGCCTCCAGGACCTTCCTCCCAAAGCTGGCATCAGCCGAGGCCAGCACATCCACGCGGTAGTGCTTTGAGAACGTGTGCACAGAGGACCAAGTGGCCGCCCAGCACAGCTGATCAGCAGACGCTTGATTTTTATAGGCCCAAGAGGCCCCAATTGATCTGGTGGAATGAGCAGTGACCCGAAAGGGCACATGTCTATTCTGCAATTCGTAAGCCTTATGAATAGTAGATTTTATCCAAGATGCAATAGTCACCTTGGATGCCGGTCTCCCTGCCCTAGACTCCTCAGGAATGAAACAGAGCGTCAGACTTCCTGATAGACTCAGTGCGACGAACATAAAATTTGAGACAACGCACGACATCCAGCAAATGAAGATCCCTCTCCTTGTCAGAGGAAGGGTTAGGGCAGAAAGAGGGCACCACAATCTCCTGATTGATGTGGAATTCGGAGACAACCTTAGGTAAAAAATTACTTGGAAGTGCGAAGCACAGCCTTATCCTCGTGGAACACCATATAAGGAGGTTTACAAGACAAGGCTTGTAACTCTGCCACCCGGCGAACTGATACGATAGCCAAGAGGAAGGCCATCTTCCAGGACAAAAGGCATAAAGGAATGGAAGCTAAGGACTCAAATGGGGGTCGCTGGAGAACCCCCAGAACTAGATTGAGGTCCCACTGAGGAGCGGGACTCCTGAAAGCGGGCCGAACATGAGCCACACCCTGGAAGAAAACTTTGACATCAGGGAGGATGGCAATGCGCTCCTGGAAAAAGACAGACAGAGCAGACGTCTGAACCTTGAGAGAACTCAGGCTGAGCCCTTTCTCAACCCCGTCCTGTAAAAAGGCCAGGACAGTAGGAAGATGGAAATCAAGTGATAGATCCCTATCAGCACACCATGCAACAAAGGTTGACCAGACTCTATGATAAATCTTGGAAGACACAGGCTTGCGAGCTTTAGGCATCGTAGACAACACAGAAGAGGAAAAACCCTTTTTCTTCAGAATTGAGGATTCAACCTCCAGGCCATCAAATGAAGACGATGAACATCCTCCTTCCACAGGTACCCTTGTAGCAGCAGATCTGGACGAGCTGGAAGCGGAAAGGGTTCCGCTACAGACATTTCCATTAGATCCGGATACCAGGACTGACGAGGCCAGTTCGGAGCGATTAGGATGACCGGACAACGCTCCACCTTCAGCTTCTGGATGACTCTGATCAACAGAGGAAGAGGAGGGAAGATGTAGGGTAGGGAGAAGTCCCAAGGGATAGACAAGGAGTCCACTGCCAGGGCCAGTGAGTCCCTCTACCGGGAGCAGAACACTGACACCTTCCTGTTGTGCCTGGTTGCCATCAGATCCATTACAGGAACCCCCCACATCTGGGTTAGAAGGTGAAACACCTCTGGATGAAGAGCCCACTCTCCGCTGTCGACTGAGGAAGTCTGCCATGACGTTGTCTACGCCTGGAATGTGTACCGCCGAAATGACGGGAACATGTGCCTCCGCCCAAGATAAAATGGCCTTGACTTCTAACCATGCAGTGAGACTTCTTGTTCCGCCTTGTCTGTTGGTGTAGGCCACTGCGGTGGCGTTGTCGGACTCCACTCTGACTGGACAACCCTCCAGTTGAGTCTCCCAATGTCTCAGGGCAAGGAAGATGGCACATAGTTCCAGAACATTGATGGAGAGGAGAGATTCCTCCAATCCCCACTTCCCCTGAGCACTGAAGCGACCCAACACTGCCCCCCATCCCAGGAGGCTGGCATCCGACGTGACTGTGGTCCAATAGGGAATCTGGAAGGATCTCCCTTTCAGGAGATGAGAGGTCCAACCACCACTCCAAGCTCAACTCGACATGAGGAGGCAGAGAGACTGACAGGTACGGATGGTCTGGATGATTCCTGCACGTCTGGATCACAAACCGCTGAAGTTCCCTGGTGTGTGCCATGGCAAATGGCACCGCCTCTATGGTGGAAATGAACTTCCCCACCAGAGATGTCAACTTCGAACTGGAATCCGCTCGAGAGCCAAAATCTTTGATACTCGGAGAGCAATCTGATGAGCCACCTCGTCTGGGAGAAACACCATGCACCTCTGAGTGTCGAACAGGAGACCCAGGAAGAGTATCTGCTGAGATGGGATCAAGTCTGACTTGTCCAGATTCACAATCCACCCATGTCGAGTGAGTGTCTGAATACAAGCCTGAACCTGTTGGTGAAGGATCTCGGCAGATGAAGCTTTCAAGAGTAAATCGTCCATGTAGGGAGTCACCCTGATGCCATCTCGATGGATCACCGCTATCAAAGCACCCAGGACTCTCTGAAAAACCTGCGGGGATGTAGTCAGTCCAAAGGGAAGAGCCGAAAATTGAAAGTGACCTTTGTGGCAGGCAAACCTGAGATACGGCCTGTTCTCTAGATGGATAGGGATGTGCAGATAAGCATCCTGAAGATCCAGGGAGGCAAGGAACTCCCCCGGAGACATAGCAGCTATCACAGAGCGCAGGGATTCCTGACGATAGTGGGTACTCACAACAAAGGAATTGAGATCTTTGAGGTCCAAAATAGGACGAGCGCCACCATCCTTTTTGGCCACCACGAACAGGTTGGAATAGAATCCTGAACCTGTGTCCTCTGTGGAAACTGGTTCCAGGACTTCTTTGTCCAAAAGATCCTGAATAGCGTCGAACAGACGCCTTTTTGTAGGTTCATGAGAAAGACGAGTAAAATGGAACCGAAAGGGAGGAAGAGAGGAGAAAGGGATCCTGTATCCCTCTGACACCACCTGAAGAACCCAAGGGTCCGCCACTGACTCCTCCCAAGTCCAGCGAAAGATGTGAAGGTGCCCACCTACAGCCAGATGTGGACCCGGGTTCGGCGAGTCATGCCGAAGCAGTCTTGGAGGTCTTGGCCTTGGGGGCAACTTTGGGCTTCCAGGACTGTTTGGGCTTGGAGGAGGAGTGCGAAGCAGGCGGAACCGCCTGGGACGCAGAGCGTGTCTCAGTTTGGAAGGAACGAAAGGACCGATTGAATTTGGCTGGAAACTGCTTTTTAAAGACTGAGGGTAGAAGAGTAATTTTACCTCCAGTAGCCTCGCTAATCAACTCCTTTAATTCGGAACCAAACAGGGAAGTCCCTTGAAAGGGCAAACAAAGTAACACTTTCTTGGAAGCGGTGTCAGCAGACCAAATTTTCAGCCAAAGAGCGCGTCTAGCCACCACTGAAGAAGTGAAGGCCCTTGCCATCATGTGAACTGCGTCAAAGGCAGGGTCAGAAACATAATTCTGAGCTTCAGAAATGTTAGCAAGGAGTTGCAACTGCTCTGACACAGGCGCATCTTGGCGAACCGCCACAGTAAGCTGTTCAGTCCAGACCGCAATGGCCCAGTTAACCCACGCCACAGCAAAGGCTGGACGCATGGCAGTACCAACAGAGGCAAAAATAGACTTAAGACAAGTTTCTAACTTTTTGTCCGTCCAATCCTGTAAAGCAGAAGCATCAGATACAGCCAAGGCAGTACATTTAGACAACCTAGAAACAGGAGGGATGAACCCATTTAGCCAGTTCAGTCTCAGGAAAAGGATAAAGTTTGGCAAACTTTTTTGAGACTGAAGAGGACTTATCAGGATTTTTCCACGCATCAGAGACTAAGCGTTCAAGAGTAGGATTAGTAGGAAAACATGTAACAGCCTTAGAAGGTTTCTGAAACACGTCCGTTGGGTCAAGAGTAGATACCTGACGCAAGGGAAGATTGAGGGTGGTCAACACAGCCCTGATCAAACCCTCCGCAGAGAGTTCAGGGTCACATTCATAAGGGTCCCCAATGGATCTGGTAGACTCAATAACTGTACCATCCTCAACATCAGAATCCTGCAACAATTCTTCCTCAGAAGAATCAGAAACGTCAGGAGCTCCCTGTGGCTTGGGCACGGAGGTCCTGACAGTGGAGGGGGTCTGCCATACTTGAAGAGCCCCCTGAACCTGAGAGGGAAAGAGCTGAAGAGTGGATCTGAGATCCCTAGTTGCAGCCTTGAACTCTTTCACCCATGTTGGCTCAATAGTGTAATTGGAAGGCCCTAGGTTGCTGCCATGACCTTCCACACAAGTTGGGCATAAATGACCAGAAAATTCTCTAGGAAGCCCTGCGTGACAGGAGGAGCAAAATGCAATGGGGGAGACAGATACCCCAGCCTTCTTAGTCTTAGGTCTAGTCCCAGGCTGAAGTGGAGTAGACATGCTCACAGCGTCAGATATACCCCACTGATAGGAATCACCCGATTAAAGTGTGAAAGATTAAAAAACCCCAGAAACGTTTAAAACGAAACTTATCTGGCAAACGAAGGGTTAATCAGCAGAAAAGAGAGAGAAGGTCCGGTCCCTGCGTAGTATACTCGATGAGAAGAACTCACAAAATGGCTGCCGCGACGGGAGCCAATCAGAAAAAGAGCGCGAACCAAGCGCTCATGGGAAGCGTAGTTTTCCTCACAAAGTACCCCAAAACAGTGACCGAAGTCCCCCCAGTCCCCCAACACACTCAAACATGCAACCGGATGATAGAGCAAGGGAAGACAAATAAAATGAGCCCTCTCTGAAGTCGCTATGTGAAGCGGTTCCAGAGATACTTCCCACAGAGTGTAAGTCCATAGAGAGTAAAGGAGAAATGGCGTCTATGTGGGAAAAGCACGATTAAAGGCGCAGAACATTATTTCTAATACATTTTACCCTTAAAGTAAAAGTTCCATAACGCATAGCAAACATATATACTATAACAGCAAACATTACCTAACCAAGGTAAACAATGCAAATGCCCATAAAATAGACAAACCCAGCAGAGAAAGGGTTAAATCCCACATAAACTGCTCCAAAACTCAGACACACACATATACATTGCATAGCAAAATATAGAAAAACACCCAATGAGTGCTGGAGTGCACAATGAGAACTCCCAAACACAATCCCAATGAAGGGACACTGAGGGACAAGTGGACCTTCGGCACTCAAAGGGTGGCTCACCTTTCCTGCAGGACTTCTGTCTTCAGGTTACCAAGATCAGAAAGGAATCACCACAGAGGATAATTCCCCAGGGAATTACTTGAAATCAAGTTATTCCCTCTTCAGGGTAAAAGATCCACCAGAAGTACCCTGGAAGCTGTGCTATCCACTTTAAATAGGGCATTTGACAGCCTTGGTAACCCACCTAATGGTGGTATTCCATATTTGTAAAAATAACAAGAAACTAAAACTTGGAGAGCTGTTCTCTGCCTGGCGTGACACACCGAGGAACAAATCATTCTGGCTTGTTCTGACTGAGGTGCAGCCTAAAAGGGAGGGGAGGCTCCGCCTCCTGCATACATTTAGATGAATGTTCCTGCCTACTTAAAGGGGCGGATCGCCTCCCAGTGTACCAGTAACCTGTATTGGACGACAGTGAAAAACATATAGAGAAGAAATCTGGAGCTTTCTGAAGCCCATCATAAAGAAAGGCCAACTAGCTAGTAGACTGAAGAGGCACAGTCTTCGTACCACTTGCAAAACAAGGCCTTTGATCATGACTAAGAGCCAGATGGGAGCAAAACGTTTTGATCAAGAATGCTTACTGTATAGTAAGCCCTTGTGGTATTTGTATCTGTACACAAAGGTATGTCATACTGATTTTATTACGACTGAAGAATAAAGACGAATTTTTTAAGAAGGTACTCAATGTTTTTAAAGCGCTGCGGAATCTGTGTGCGCTATATAAAATAAAGGATTATTATTATTATTATTTTTGGCTGTAAGGATCTTTAAGACACAGTGGTGTGGTCATTTGTTTGTTTATTAGAATTATATACATGAAAGACCAGAGTAATTTCGAACTGCACATTGTTCCTTGATCTTGTCTGAATACATGTGCTTGTCAGATCTCTATTTTACATTAAAGGAGAAGTAAACTTTTTTTATGAAAATATATATATTGTAGGGATTTTCCTATTGAGTAAAATAGGGGTACTCCCACTGCTGAGAGATTTATATTTCCAGAGTTATTACAGTTTAAACCCATATTTTTTTACATTAGCAGTGCCCTCTAGTGGTCAAATTCTAATTAGTTTTTCTGTTTGATTCTAATGGAGAGGAAAGTCAGAAAAGTCAGAGACATACAGTTGTCCATAGAATGTGATAGAAACTGCCTGTCACTTCCTGTCAGTTAGAACTATCAGGAAGTAAACACAGTAAGTTCACTTCCTGATTATTTGAACTGCTATAAATTTTAAATAAAACATTTGGCAGCGATTGGAGTGAACTTGTTTTACTCAGCAGGAAAAGCTCTATAAAATATGTGTTTTCATAAATAAAAGTTTACTGCTCCTTTAAGGGTCTTTAGGTGTTTATGTGTGGTCTTTTTTTTACTAATGGAGCCACTATTTTTTGCATATATAAAACAAGGACCTTACCCTATGATATACTTCGGAGGAAACTAGTTTTTGGGCTTTTATCAAAGAATCAAATAAACCTTTTTCCCTCAGAATGCTGGCTTCAACAACCAAGCCATTAAAGCTAACTTCTTTACTTCTGGGTAACATGGAGGACCCAGAGTCAGGAGGTTAGAAAGGAGTGGAAGACACAGCTGTTCAGTAACGGATAGACTAAAAAGATCCAAGAACTAAGTTTGGAGAGGCCTGTAAGGAGCAATCTTGATTACACATGACCTTCCTTAACACTCTGGGGATTAGAGGGATAGGAAGATGCATGCAAAAGGAAACTGCCACGGAATGCTCATCACATCCACTGAGAGAAAAAGAGGGATCCAGGACCAGAACACAATAGGGGAACCTTGCAGTACGACAGCAGTACCATCAGATCCACAGCAAAGACACCTCACAGTCAAACTATGGAGTCACAAACCATCTGGTTGAATTACCAGTTCCCAAAGTCTGACATTGTCTACACCTGGAATGTGAAAGGCTGAGAGCCAGCAAGTGAGTTTCCACCCAAGTGAGGATCAGATGAACTTCTGACCAAGTGTCTATGCTCCTGGTTCCCTCTTAGCAGTTGACACAAGCCACTGCATTATCTGACTAAATCTGCACTGGCAAACCCTGGATAAATGGAAAACAATACAGCAGAGCATGAAGCACCATCACATTGATGGACAAAAGGCTCTCTCTTGGACCAAAGAACCTGAGCCAGCTCAGAGCCCAAGATGGCTCCCCAACCTGTCAGGTGCTTCATGACTACTTCCAAATTCAGAATGGCTAATGGGGGATACAGAGTCGTATGTGACACTTGAAGCAAACAATGAAGATCAGACTTCTCCACGCTAGAAAGAGACATGCCATGAAAGAGATAACACTGCTGTCTCAAATAATTCCTGAGAACTTTCAACTGCAGCTCTCAAGTGCGGAACTGGTCAAAGGGGACTGCCTCCAAGGCAGAAACCAGATACCTCAGCACCTTCACATACTCCTGTACCATCGCCAATAGGTGGATTAAGACATGTAACACCAACTGAAATCTTTCTTCTGGCACAAAGACCCATCCCTGAACACTGTTGAATGTCACGTCTCCCTTGTGCTTAGACATATCCACAAGATACAAAGAGATACAGGACAGAAAATAAGGACAAAATATTTAGCTGCCTGTAAGGGGATAAAAGACAGGATGCCAGGAGGGAGATTCAGACACCAGTAATAGAGAGCTGTGAAGCAGGTGTCTCGTAGGTCGCATGTTTTAGTGGACAAGAAAGTGGGGAGGCACGACACCTCCCATTTCACTTCCCTGAGACCCGGTAAAAAAACAAAATGGGAGAAAACTTTCCAACCAAAAGGCATGAATGGGGCACGATGGCTCTCTAACCATCACATCCATTGGGTGCCCCCTCATAAATAAAGTCTGTGAATTAAGCCATGGGCCTCATTTTGCCTCCATAGACTGCAACCAATGGAGAAAACTGCTCCCTAGGAATGAAATCTGAACCGCGACACTTACAAATCTCACAATTAAGTCCTACTGTGTCAGCTAGATTTCTGAACACATTACTAAGTTCTCTGTAAATTTGATGACCCTTAAATGAACTGTTTAGGTAATAAGTTGTGTGCACAATGCAGTCCTAGAAGGAGGAGCAAGTGTTTCCACAAATTAAATCTGCTGAAGGGTATATATAAAATCATGCTTTATTAACATACAGAGAAATAGATTGTGTTTTGTTACAATTGCACCATAGGGATAAAATGAAAATTCTCATGGATTTAAATGGGGATTTTAACCCCTTGAAAACACTAACATTTTCATTTCACACTTGGTTTGCTCCAGAATTGCACCTCTTTAGCCTGATGAATAAGGACCTTGGGGTTCTATTCAATAAGTTAATGGAGTAATATAAGCTGATGGAGTAATTCTAGAGCAAACTGCACTATAGTGGGGAAATGCAAAATCACTTTAAAGGGATAGTAATGTTTCATAATAAAAGCAGCTCTAATTAATCATCATAGTATTTGGACTTTGGAGAGTGTTATTTCAATTGTCAGAGTTGTAGTTCAAGAGTAATTCAATGACAAAGTATCCCCCTCCCACCCCTTTTACTGATGTAACACTGTTCGGCCAGATCGGAAGGGAGGTGCCCAGGTAGACTGCAGAGAGGGACAATCTTCAATTAAGATAAGGGAAAAACCTGAAAAATTTGTCAAGGGGGGCAGGGCCTTCATTGTTCTCATAGGAAGAAGACTGTCACCTTCTGTTATCTGTCTGGTCTTAAAACCAGATTCCACATCTGAGAAGAGATTGCTTACACTAGGTAAAAGGGGTGGGAGGGGAAACTTTGCTTGTGAATATCTCTCAAACCATAAAGGTTCGAGAGAAGACTTATATCGTTCATGTTTTTTTAATGCCTACAAAATAAAATAAAGATAAAATGAAGTATTACTATACCTTTGAATGGAGTTTTTCACCCCCTTAATGCTAGAGGTCTTCAATGCATTGCTTAACATTAGTCGTTAAAGGCCAAATTTAAATAAATGAGACTATGGGGAAATGTTGTTTGTCCCCTATGGTGCAGATAATTTGTTCCAGAATTGCATCTCTCTAGTACAATTCAGGAGAATCTTCACCACAATAGAAATTATAAGCAATCCTGCAGTAAACTAATTAGGACATAGGGGAAAGTATTGCATTAGGGACTTCTTTAGCATTCAAGGGTTTAAAAGCCCCATTTATCTCAATGGGGATTTTTATTTCTCCCTCATGGTGCAGATGGGTTTGTTCAAGGATTAGTTATTTTATTGTGTGGATAAAACCTTACAGCCTTCAGGTTTGGAGCAAACTAACTGTACCAAAGGGCTGCCATGTAAATTCTGCATATTCCTATAAATGTAACTTCTTGAATATTAGAGCTCTACAGAGCATTGGTTATCAAATGCTTTGTCCAGCATGCAAGGTGTTAAAACCCTAATTGAAACCTGTAACAATTTCCATTCCCCCTTAGTTGGTTTGATACAGAATTAGATTGCACCCTGGGCGTGATGAGACAGTCCCAGTGAGCTTTTGCCATACCCTTGCAAGCTCATGAGCCTAGTTGAATATCTCTGACTTTTTCTATCTATATGCAAATTGCTCTTAGGGTTAGTCACCCTAAGCGTAAAGGGGGAATCCAGACGTGGACCCCTTGATCACAAGTACCTAAAGGGATCAGCTGCCCCTCACCGATGAGGCCCAACAAGGCCGAAACGTATGTCTGGGGTTAGCTGTGTCTCTTGAATTGTCTGGCATTTCGTGGCTGGACTGTCATTTTGGTAGGACCTGTATGATATGCTTCAGGATATTTCTTCTCTGTGTATGGCATTTGTGAGCTAAAAGAGATGGCACTCTGGACAAGAGGACACAGTCCCATTGAGCTTTTACATATCCCTGCAAGTTCAGGAGCCTATTTGAGCATCTCTGACTTATTCTATCTTGATCCAGAATTACACCTCTTAAAAATTGCACCATTAATGTAGTATTTTGTCGTCAACGTTTCTTTCCTGGGTGGAACACCTGACGGGAAAAAATTGAATAAAATAGCTCTACTTCTAAGTCTATCCTTCAGACACATACAATTCTATATTTACAGCAGAGTAAAATCAGGAAACACATTACCTTGTGATGGTGTGGTAAATGATGCCTTCATCCTACGTTTAAAGGGTTTATCTTTCTCCGGAACTTCTTTGGCCACGTTGTTATTGTTGTTTTTGGGTAAATGGCAGGGGCTCACTTGACTTGGACTGGCTATTGTAGTCTGACTCTTCGTATGTTTTGTGGCGTTTTCTAGCGCAACTATTTGTTGACAAAAAAAAACAAAACAAAAACAAAAAAAAACACAAAACAACAACCTTATTGCCATTGTCATCACTCACAAAAGCAAGTTATGAGTCTTTAGTTTATAAATTATAAATACGCTTACTACTCAATGTATGTATCCACATTACTCATGTGAACCTACATCACTTTCCTTCCATTTTGGTTACTTCATTTTGTCTAAACTAGCCTGATAATGTATACTACTTTCCAAACAGTCTGGTAATAGCCACAATCCTAATGAATACCCAAGTCAAACTTATACCACTGAAACATACTGAGTGCCTATGAATTAGTGGATATGCAGGTCACAGTATAATCTGAAAAGCAATTTATTAGTGCCAGATTTTCAAAGGGACATTTGTTGTTAAATGAAAGATGCGGCTTTACCCATACTTATTGTAACATACCGGACTTCCCTGAGAATGTAGGATTATTAGGTTTTGCAGCCAGCTGTTTAGATGTTGCAGATGCAGATGGCTGGACAGCACCAGCTGGCTCTATATGACGCCTATAACTCCTTGTCCGAGCAACTGCACTTGATTCTGCTGCCTTTCCATTCACCTGAGTGGTTGATAACTTATGTGCCACTGAACGCAGAGGTATTGCTGCAGGAGACATAACTGAGCTTTCTGGCTTCTGATTTTGTCTTATGTACCGTCTCTTTCTTTCAGGGCTGTAAACATAAAAGCAATATAAAGAAATGAGATTCAGTTTCTCCTAAACTTAGAGGATGGGAAGAATTTAAAGCATGAGTGAGATTTAGGGTGACCACATGTCCCAGATTGTCCAGGGAAATCCTGGTTTTTAAATACGTCTCCCGTGTTAAGGGCAGACCCCTTCTGGGATGATAAAAAGTCTGTGAATAAAGACTCCAGAGCACAGAGTTCTAAACACTAAAAAAAGGACTATCCACTGCCTACTGTAACAAAGTTATGCCTCTTCTAGGCTTAAAAAAATTCCTTCCAGACAGAGCTCTAAATACTAGAGAGAACAGAGCCTTGAAACTGACAAACAGGAGCTGCAGTACAATTTTTCTGTTGTAATGTTAGTCCCGATCAGAAGCTACTTTCCCCTCAGATCTGAAAACTGCCCATCAGACCAGACAGATCGCAACAAGGGACAATCTTCCCCCTTAGTATAAAGGAAAACCCTGCCCTCCTTGACAAGAAGGGCAAGTTTTTCCTAATACTGTCCCACGTAGTGATCCGCTCCCCTGACAGGAGGGGTAAACGATCATATATTTACAGCATAACTAGACAGTTCTGAACAGTGCCAGCATCGGACATCAGTACTATTAACTGACAGAATCTTAGCTGCTTGAGTAAGGAAACATTAATAACACTTTAAAGATATTGCAAGTATGTATAAATATTTAAGAATAAAAGTTGCTAGCAGGCTATCCAGAGTAGTTTGCTGCCAATAAAAAAAGTTTGCATTTTTTCTCTCACCAAGAATAAAAACTGAAGGAGTAACACCAAATATAAGTTATAATTTCAGAAAGCTATCAAGCTCCTTAAAACAGATTCATAGAATAGTAGGAGAGATCTAGCTAAACAAGGTATTCCACAGCTTCAAAAATTTGAGGATAATAGGATTTTAAACTTACCTGTTAAATCCTTTTCTCTTAGTCCATATGGAATACAGGTACATTGGGGGTTGAGCTTCCTTTAAAGGTGGTACGCATAAAACCCCCCACAAAGTCTTGTGGGTGGAGCCTCTCCTCTCCCACTGCAGGATAACCCCTGTCCGCCTCCAGTTTATGATGCAAGAGAACCAAAGTAGGGACAGCAAGAGAAGAAGAAAGCTCCTGTGAGATAAAACCCTAGAAGGACACCCATGCCCAGACAGGCCAGACCAAGAAAGATCCCTTTCACAGGGTGGGAGATCTATGTTCCATATGGACTAAGAGAAAAGGATTTATAAGGTAATACTAAAATCCTATTTTCTCTATTCCAATATGGAACACAGGTACCATGGGGTTATGCCAATAGCAGGCTCTCAGAGGTGGGAAGGAGGAGAAAGGACCTCAGGCCTTTACCCATGATACCGGAGTTCCCTAGGACTATCGAGAATTGTAACAGCCCAAATCAAAATAAGTATCAACGGACACTGAAAAATAGCACAGCACACAACAAGAGCCAACCAGGCTCAAACAGTTGAACAACAGTAAGGTACAAGAAAAGAGAGATCATTAGACAAACAGGACTGCCTGAAGGACCTTCCTGCCAAAGCTGGCTTCAGCCAAAGTCAGAACATCCACATGATAGTGTTTGGCAAAAGTATGTAAGAAGGACCAAGTCACAGCTTTGCACAATTGCTCAGCCAAAGCCCGATTCTTGTAGGCCCAGGAAGTCCCAACAGACCTGGTGGAATATGCTGTAACTTGGAAGGGAAGAGGTTTCTTCCACAGTTTGTGCTCCTGACGAATGGTTGACTTGATCCAAGAGGCAATAGTGGCATTGAAAGCAGCCTGACCAGCACTGGGACCCTAAGGAATAACAAATAAGGAATCAGATGTACGAAGAGACTCTGTGCAGTGCACAGAAAACTTAATGCAGCACACCACATCAAACAGGTGGAGATCACTTTGTCAGACATGGGGTCTGGGCAAAACAAAGGCACAACAATCTACTGATTAATGTGGAACATAGAAAACACCTTAGGAAGAAACTCCTGAGAGATACAAAGAACTGCCTTGTCCTTGTGAAACACCAGGAAAGGCAGCTTGCAAGACAAAGCCTGAAGAAATGCAATTTTCCATGTCAATAGACGCAAAGGAATGGTAGCAAGGGACTCAAAAGGAGGCGGCTGCAAAACTGTTAGAACCAAATTAAGCTCCCACAGAGATGTGAGAGCCTTGTAGGCAGGGATACCATGAGCAACCCCATGAATGAACACCTTGACACAGGGAAGAGTGGCAGGCAATACACCTCTGGAAAAAACGGAAAAAGCTGAATTCTGGACCTTCACAGAACTCAGAGTCTTTTCTTCATGCCAACCTGGAGAAAGGAGAGCACCACCAGGTCAAAATCCTGTGACGACAGAGACCTGCCCAGGCACCAGAAATCTGAACCCTCAAGGAACTCAAGCAGAGTCTTACGCTCACACCATCCTGGAGAAAAATTAGAACTGCTGGAAAGTCAAAGTCCTGTGAAGACAAGTCCCTGTCCACACACCAGGAAGAAAAATGAACCAAACCCTATGGTAGGCCTTAGAGGAAACCCTTCCTCCTCCAGATGTGGGCTTCAACAGCCATGCCGTCAGTGCCAGCTTTCCCACATCCTCCTTCCAAAGGTAGCCTAGGAGGTCTGGTCTGGGTGGCAGTGGAAATGGATGCTAAAAGACTCCACAAACCATGCCCTCTTGGTCCAATAAGGAGCTACCAGAATCACATTTGCACCGTCCATCCTGATCTTCCGGAGTACCTTGGGAAGGAGGTAAAACAGAGGAAATACATAAGAGAGGTGGTAGCACAGCAAAAGTGACATCGCTTCCTTAGCGAAAACCAGAGGTTCCCCACAAAGGGAGCAAAACACCGGAACCTTCCTGTTCCTCATGGCAATTAGGTCCATCCGTGGCAGTCCCAATTGTTGCACAATCAGGTTGAACACTTCCGGATGGAGTTCCCACTCTCCCAGATCTACATCTTGGCGACTCAGAAGCCTGCCAGAACATTTACTACTCCTGGAATGTGAATGGTGGAGATGGCCAGAACATGGGTTTCTGCCCATCCCAGATTATACTTCACCTTGTACCAGGTGGTGGTGCTTTGAGTACCCCTGACAGTTGATGTAAGCCACGGCCATGGAGTTGTCCAACTGGACTTGAACTTGATGGCCCTTTAACAGAGAGGTCCAATACACCAGAGTGAGACGGGTCATTGTGAGACCCAGAACATAGATACTCCCCTGGACACACTGCTGCGATGGCAGAGTGCAAGGTCTCCATCTTGAGGTGAGCAGTCTACACATACAAACTGAGACACTTGAAGTCCAGGATGGGACATTAGCTGCTGTCCTCCTTCAAAATCATTAACAGATTGGAATAAAAACCTGAAACTTGCTGTTGGGGAGGAACTGGAAGCAGAACCTTCTTATCCAGCAGGGACTGCACCGCTTCCTGGAAGTGGAATTTGGTCGGAGCCACAGGGACTCTGGAATGAAAAAGAGAAAAAGGAGGAAGGAACTTGAAACCTATTCTGTACCCTTCTGATATCACCCACAAAACACACTGGTCCTCAGAGTTTTCCCAGGCATCCCAAAAGAGGTGAAGACACCCGCTTACAGGAAACTGTGGACCAGGATTCCTCGAGTCGTGTGGAAGCTGGCTTGACAGACTTAGGCTTTGAAGCTGTTTGCTTGGGCTACTACTGCTATCTGAGCTTGGCAGGGAGGTGCTGGTTGGAGGCATGCAAAGTTTGCAGCCTTTGTGTCTCTGGCGGGGACAAAAAAAGATGCAGTTTCCTCATCATAGTAGGGTACTTGGTGGACATCTGAGGCAACAAGGTGCTCTTGCCCCCGGTAGCAGCGCTGATGATTTGCTTTAACTCAGGTCCAAATAAACACTTGCCCTGAAAGAGTAAGGAAACCAGTGACTTCTTGGAAGATTGGCCCACAGAACAAATCTTAAGCCACAAGGTGCATTATGCAGTAACAGAGAAAGCAGAGTCTTTAACAGACAGCCTGACCGCCTCAAACAGGGCATCTGAAACATTACGTGTTAGTCAAAAAAGCCAACAAGTCCTCCTTAGGAGCAGCATCACAGACAGCTTCCATCACTTGTTCACCACAAACCGCAACAGCTCTGTTGACCCAGGCAGAGGCAAAAACAGGCATCAACCCAGCCCCTGAGGCCACAAAATTCGAGGAGGGTAGAATCTAGATTCTTATACACCAGGTCATTGAGTCCCGTGGCAGAGAAGTGGACTTTGCTAGCCTGGAAATTTGGGGATCAAAGGAAGGAGAATAAGACCACGGCACCAAAGCTGCCACAGAAAAAAACCCTCTTAAATATAGATAACCTTTAATCTGGTGTCTTCCACTCATGTAGAAGATGGACTCTGTAGAGGATGTGCCCTCATCAGGGGTGTCAAGGACTTGAAGGGTCCTTAAAAACAGCCCTGATACGCCCTCTCAGCAGAGGTGAGACGGGCAACCTCATAAGAGTCCCCACAGATATAGGAAGAATCCATATTGTCATATTCCCCTTCGTCCCATTCTTCCTCAGAACAGTCCTCCTCAGAAAAGGCCCCTATGAGCGCAGACATAGTTTGAGCCCTGGGGCCACATATCTAAAAGTGGTAGGGGGCTTCCAGGACTGAATAACCCATTGGATGGAGAGAGGAAACTGGACCATAGTGCACAACAATGTCTTAACCCAAGCTGGCTCTTCTTCAGAGCTGGAGGGGCCCGGTTGAGCAGTAGGGGCCAAAGCACAGGAGGGGCAGAGAGATCCAGAATACTCTCTAGGGAGCCCTGTTTGACATGAGGAACAGTAAGCAAGGGGGGTCAGAGATGCCCCTGGGTCCTTAGTCTTAGGCAGTGCTTTCCAAACTGTGTGTCACGACACGTTGGTGTGTCAGCTGCAGTGTGTAGGTGTGTCACAGGCAAAGGTGCCATTTACACAGTGTGAGATTGTCATTCAACCCAAGCACGAGCTACACTGGGAGCTGAGATAAAACACTACTACTTAATGGTCGCATTTACACAGCGGGAGATTGCCTCCGTGTGCTGCATACAGCTGGAGCACCACAAAGATTTGTAAAAGCTGGAGTGCCTCTATGTGCTGCATACATAACATGTATGCAGCACATGGAGGCACTCCAGCTGTTACAAATCTTTTGGCACTTCAGCTGTTAAAATGTTGTGAGATGCCACCTACTCTACACCTCTGCCCTCTCTTTGGGCTGCCAGGCTGGAGTGTCCCTGTGCTCTGAGGCTGCCTGTCACATGGCTGCTGCTTCTGTTTGTGGCACCAAAGTGACAGGAAAGACGGACAGTACTTCTAAAATCAGTTATGCGCTATCTATTTAATAATGCAACATGAGAATCTTGCTCTTATATGTAGCGCAACATCTCATGTCGCCCATTAAAAACCAGACAGCATGCTTAATGCCTCCTCAGTATGAATGAAAGGTTTTCATGAGAGATGTTGTGTCCCCATACACCTTCTTATTATAATTTATGTGTGTGTCCGTATCTCTTATAAGGGATTATTAGTTTGACCTCCGGTTTTTGTGTGTCACGACATGATGCATGTCTAAAAAGTGTGTCACCAACATGAAAAGTTTGGAAAGCTCTGGTCTTAGGTCTAGCCCCATGTCCCTTAGGAACCGACATCCTGACAGCAGTAGTGTCTAAACTAGTGTAAGTCACTAGTAACAGTTCTCCAGACTAATAATTCACCCAAGCAAAGCCCAGAAAGTACTTACCTGGCAGGCTAAGGGTTAATTTGGAGGAGAGCAAGGAGAGTCTGCCTGTGCATAGGATAAGCAAGCAAATAGTAAAATGGTGACTTCAAAACAGGCAGCCAATCAGAAGGAAGCCCATGAAACGAGCATTCTAAATAATGTAGTCTTCTCTCTTGCTGTTTAAAAGCAATGCCTACAACTACATCCACAGACCCCCCCACTGTCTCCCAAGACACTCAGGACATGAACTGGATGAAAGGGCATGAGGAGAGAAGAAGAATGAGTCCACTCTGACCTCTGTATGACCAGGAGTTGCAAGATGGCGGTGACACAGGAAGCGTCCTTGTAGGAGCCACGCACCTGAAAAATGGCCAAATTTTAATGTATCCCAAATTACCCACTGACCCCAGAGAACATGAGGAGGGAAATAAAGAAACAGGCCCCTAAAGGGAAAAGCCCCCAACCCAGAGAAACCATCAGGCAAGTGGTTAACTAGCCCCAATGCATCCATCCGTGCTCCATAACCCAGGGGATGAACAGAAATAATATATCCAACATGACGGTTACTTATGATTCTTCATCTTCTGTCTGCAGATTACCATTTACCATTGTGAAGAGAGCAGAGCCTCAGATGTCTTTCTGGGAGTGAAAACTTGGATTACAATATAATTTCCACAGGGCTGCAAAGGTCCACACAGCACCTGCACACTGGCCAATCCACTCCAGGAAAGCCCAGCACTGGTAACCCTCCTAATGGATGAATTCTAACAGCCCCATGTCTAAAGAAAAAAAAAAACTATAACTAAGCATCAGTATTCCAAACCAGTCCTTACAGTCAGAAACACATCATAAAACTGGAGGCAGGGAAGGGCTGGCCTGCAGAAGGGGCAGGAAGGCTTCAGCCTCAAGATCTTGTCTTTTGATGTGTTCCACCTTCCAAAGGAAGATCAACCCCCATGGCACCTGTGTTCCATATTGGACAATAGAGAAATTACTCTTTAGCCAAACACGGCTTCACTTTACTCACTGCTTAATGGGTTGGGTCATATCTGGAACACTGCCAGAAACAAAAGGATTAAAAACCCATTCTTTTCTTGACAAATGTAAAGACAAAAAAAAAACAGCAATTTACCTGGATGCAGCACTGCTGCTGGAAGAGCTGCTCCTGTTCCTCTTTCTCCTGCGTTTAGTTATAGAGTTCCTCTTATGAAATCTCAAAGCAGACCTATAATCTGATAAAATGGTGCTAACGTGCTCTTCAAAGAA
The DNA here is from genome assembly GCA_037306005.1 of Rhinophrynus dorsalis. Classification (NCBI taxonomy): domain Eukaryota; kingdom Metazoa; phylum Chordata; class Amphibia; order Anura; family Rhinophrynidae; genus Rhinophrynus; species Rhinophrynus dorsalis. Next base: position 322,608,840 of record CM074720.1, on the reverse strand, counting down.
AGCGGACAGTCTTAAACTCATGCTGTAAATCTGGAGGGAAAAAAGTGTGGCATAATAGCCAAAATAAAATATTTTATTTAAATGGATGAATTAGTTTATACACATGTATCACACTGTGTACATTTCATACACCCACAATTTCAGATTAAGTGCAACAACCCAAAAGCCCAATAGGGACAAAATAAAAATTTGTATTGGTTTTTCAGTGCTGCCTTTAACTTGTAGAAGTCGAGGACTAACACATTGTGAAGTAATGTACCAAAGTCCTCTGTAGCAACGCCATTCAAATCAACATGAATTGTCTATGTCCCCTATGGTCATCTTTTGCTTTCTGCATAAGGCCCTAATATTATTTCACTTATTAGTATTTTTTTTTCTATAGTATTAGACCTTCACAGCCATGGCAGACTTGTATAAAGGTAGAGGCACTTCTGCTCTTCAAAGGGACATCACCATCTAAAAATGAATACCCATGTATTCACAACCAGCGTCTAAAAAAAATATTAGGTGCATATGCCACAACATTGGATAAACTGCTTTGTCTTTTCCTATGTAGGCAGCTATGTATGATAATTTATACACCTTACTACTAAGAGAACTGGAATGTGTGTCATGATTGACCTAAAGAAACTTTTTGTGAATTTAAAAGAAAGTGTTCTGAACTCTGTTTCTCTCTAAGGTTTTATCATTTTAACAAGCTTGGTAACAAATGCAAAGTATAAATGAAAATGAATGACTACCAATAATATCTAATTTTGGCTACTCAGATTCTCAGTCACAGGGCCTAACTGATGTAGCTGTACATCTTGCCGTCATTGTGGCATCATTAGTGTATGTTGTACGTTCACGTAAATGAGCAATGACAGAGAAGCACTTCTATAGGATCATCATCCTGAGAAGCCTGGATTCATTGTTCTCACCATGACCCCATGGTCCAGCACACCTTCGCAGAGGCTAATGCCAGCCTGTATATGGCTCCAATGCCTGTGAAATCATTTTGAGCCAATTGTCCAGTTTCTTATCAAATGCCTCTTTAATCTCAACACTATCCTTTATTGGTATCATTATGTCTTCAGCTACCACTTAAAGCTTAGAGAAAGGATAATTGCAGGCAAATTGTTTTGGAACAACAAGTCTGCATTCTGGAGAATGCCATTCATCCAACATGTTCTAATTCATCATATGCTGGGAAAGTAGTGGAAGACCTCTTCTGGCAAATGAATAGCATCTTAGGTCATTGAGACTATTGCTGACCCAAAACTTGTAGCGTACAGAGAACAACCTTAACTAATTATTCTACAGATGAGTCCGTCATCCATGGTATCATTCTATAAGGAGGTTTAAATATAGAAACGTTTTGACAGAAGAAAAAGAACCAACTGACCCATCCAGTCTGCCCACTTACCTATCTAATAAAATACTTATTCTTATATTTCTCAGAATATGTCCATCCGAGGCATTTCTGAATTCTACTGCAAAGTAGAACTAATGCAAATTACTCCTGAATTTTCTACCCTCTAACTTTAGATTAAGACCTGCTCTAGTATTTCTTATGACTACTGCTTCTCTCCTGAACTATGCTAAATCATTTAATACAGTTAAAAGTTTATATAATTTCACCCCTCCCCCTCGTTTCTTCCAAGCTATACATATTAAGTTATTTGAGCCTATTCTGGTACCCTGGATCATGAATACCTTGCACCACATTGTTGGTTATTCTTTAAATGTCCTCCAAGGACGTGGGCTGCAGAAATGTACACAGTACTCTTATTACATAGTAACATAGTAGTAACATAGTAAATTAGGTTGAAAAAAGACACAAGTCCATCAAGTTCAACCTTCGCTTCATACCTCAGTAACTAAGAATTTTATAGCTTTCCTGCTACCAATTAAATTAGTCTTTATCAGACCTTCCTGATCTGCCTACTGATAAACAGTATAACTCTGTATGTTCCCTTTTGAAAGAAATGTATCTAATCTTCTCTTAAATGTGTCCATTGTATCTGCCATAACTACCTCCCTGGGCAATGAATTCCACAATTTGACAGACCTTACCGTAAAAAAACCCTTCCTCTGCTGAAGTTTAAACCTCCTTTCCTCTAATCTCAAGAGGTGTCCCCTGGTCACCTGAGCAGGCCTTGGAATAAATAGCTCACCGCAGAGATCCTTGTATTGACCTCTCATATACTTGTACAATGTGATAAGGTCTCCTCTTAGTCGTCTTTTCTCTAGAGTAAATAAACCAAGTTTGTTTAGTCGTTCCTCATATGTCAAGTCCTCCATTCCCTTAATTAATTTTGTTGCTCTCCGCTGTACCCTCTCTAGTTCTAGTATATCCTTTTTCAGAACCGGTGCCCAAAATTGCACTGCATACTCAAGGTGAGGTCTTACCAATGATTTGTATAATGGCAAAATAATGTTATCCACTCTTGCTTCAATACCTCTTTTTATGCAAGACAGGACTTTGTTTGCCTTTGCTACTGCTGTTTGACACTGGTCACTGTTTCCAAGTTTGTAGTTGACAAGGATACCCAGGTCTTTTTCTAGCAACGAGTCACCTAAAATTATTCCATTAAGTTTATAAGTAGCCTTGGGATTGTTTCCTCCCAAATGCATGACTTTACACTTCCCCACATTAAAACTTCATATTCCACATGTTTGCCCAATCTGACATTGTATGTAAGTCCCTCTGTAGAGAGAAAATATCCTGTTCTGAATTAATGACTTTGCATAATTTAGTATCATCTGCAAATATTGATATTTTGCTTTCTATATCTATTTCCAGGTCATTTATAAACATGTTAAAAAGCAGCGGACCCAATACTGAACCCTGAGGTACTCCACTCTCCACTTTAACTATACTGGAGAATTTTCCATTTACAACCACACACTGTTCCCTATCCTTCAACCAGTTTTGTATCCAATTGCAAAGGTTATCTCCTAGCCCCAATTTCCTTATTTTATACACCAGCCTTCTGTGTGGTACTGTATCAAATGCCTTTGCAAAGTCTAGATATACTACATCTACTGCCTTGCCATTGTCAAGGTTGCTGCTTACCTCCTCATAGAAGCTGAAAAGATTAGTTTGGCATGACCTATTCTTCATAAAACCATGTTGATTTGTGCTAATGATCTTATTTTTTGTGTTGTAATCCTGAATATAGTCCCTTATTATGCCTTCTAATAGTTTTCCCACTACAGAGGTCAAACTCACTGGTCTATAATTCCCAGGTTCTGTTTTAGTTCCCTTCTTAAATAGAGGCACTATGTTAGCTCTTCGCCAATCCTGTGGCCATTCAGTGGCATTAGTACCTCTCTCGCTTCCTGCTGATAAAAAACCCGGTTTGCTTCTCCCACTGCTTTATTGCATTGCTTGGCTGCCTTCAAGTCATCGGAAATTAGCAATCAAATCACATTCCTCTTATGTTTGTCAGCAGAGTACAGTTAATCCTGTATTCCACTTCTGGGTTTATTTGTCTTAAAATAATTATCTTGCACTTTTCAGCATTACATATTAGATCCCATACCATTGTGTACTCTTCTGGTTTTCCTAAATTATCATGCACTTGTTTTATCCCCCTGAAAAGCCAACCCTGTTGCAGATTTTTATATAATCTACAAAAAAAGCACACCTTACTTTGAGTATCGCCATTAAAAAACACAGTGGCACTAACCCCTGTGGCCCTTCACTAGTAACCCTTCCCCTGAATAAACACCAATGATTATGACAAACTGTTTCCTGACCTTCAGCATTTTTTTTTAGCCAATCAACTACCACTGAGACCAAACTATGCATCTGTTACAGCATCATCTACAGGCGCGAGGCTTCAAGCATGCAGCAGGCCTCTGTTTTATGTGTTTGCTTCCTGCAGTCTCCTCCTACCTAATTCCTCCCTCTGAGCTGCTCCTCCTACCTACTTCTTGTGGAGGGGTTTAAAAGGCAGACTGAGACCTGACTCAGTTGTCCTTGCGTTGTTGTGCTTAGCAGTTCTCTTACTGTGGGCTCTGTGTATGACCTGGCTAGTCTTCCATCCTACCTGGTGCTGACCTGTGGCTCTGTCTGACTATTCTTTTGCGAGTTCCTATTAGTGGACATCCAACCTGGTGCACACCTGTGGCTCTGGCTGACTACCTGAACTGTGCATGACCTGGCTTGTTTGACTACCCACTCTGGTGCTAACTTGTGGCTCTGTCTGACTACTCTTACGTTTGCTCCTTTCCTGGCAAACATCCAACCTAGTGCAGACCTGGGCTCTGGTAGACCAGCTCTGATACTGAGTGCAGGCTTGAATCAGCTATCTACTTCCTCTCTGACTGCAGGCTGAGTCAGAGTCCTCTCCTTACTGACAGTAGGCGTGCGTCGGTACATCTTCCACTTCGGATCAAGATCCTGTGTTCCTGTTCCTGACCCAGTTCCTGCTCCTGTTCTGTTCCTGGTTTCGGTAGAGACTACCAGTAGCTGAGGCCTAGTCTCTAGAATTGTGGTCAAGCCTGGCAGCCTATTATTTCTGATAACTGTGCTTGCTGGCTTGTAACCCTCTGATTGTTACTACTGTATACATTTGTCTACCTACTACTATCAATAAATTGCATTTCACTGTACTAACTCCTGAACTTTTCTGGGAACTGTGACAGCATCCTACGTGGTACAGTATCAAAAGCTGTACTAGAAACCAAATATGATACATCTGCTGTTCCACATTTCTATCATTTGAGTAACATAAAAAATTCAGACAGATTAGTTTGGCAAGATCTTCCTGTTGTAACGCCATGTTGCCATGGATCCTGCATGTCATACTTCAGATATGATAAAATTCTTCCTTTCAACAGCATTTCCATTATTTACACAACTACTGATGTCAGACTGATGGGCCTGTAATTGCTAGAGTCCTCCCCTACTGCCTTTTTTTGTGTAGGCACCTCAACCTCTAAACAGACTAGTGGTCACTGGTTAACACTGAATTAAGGAGTTGGTTACATATTCTACCCAATAGGGGCCAAAAGTATAGTAAGAGCTGAATGTGCATCAAAAAAAAAAATTATATATATAAATATATATATAATTCCATATCTGAGGAAACATCAGCAAACGACAACAGAAAAAAGCCAAAGGGAAACCAAAAAAACAACTTTAAACTTGAAAACCAAAACATGGAGAGCTGATTTAGGTCTTAAGATACAAAAACAGTCAGGCAATCACTTTGACACCAGACAACTGTGTATTATTCTAAGGGTAAGCTGGTCTTTAAGTTTTCTGTGTGCCATCCAGCTGTGGTGTACCTAAAAAGCATGTAGAAGTTCTTATTTTTTTGTGTGTGGGAGGGTGCTGACAAAGGGTACCATATATGAATATATTCTGACTCATCTAATTCTCTGTTTTGAAAAGAAAAGACCCAATTTATACAGATCCCCTTCTTAAAGCGGAACTACCACTTACAGCGCAGGAGTCACTATAGAAAGATGACTGCGCTGGTTGCTGGCTGTCAGTCCCAGAAGCAGTGTGCATTCTCAGTAACACGGTAATTATTGTGGCGATTAGCACTATTTAGCAGCTAGTCGCCAGATGGGTAACTATTTGGGACTAAGTTTTCTTCTTAGGATTTAGCACACCTTATATTGCTCTTAGACTTCCTCTGTTTAACCTTGTAAAACATTTATATGTTCCTCTGACTGAGTCTGCCTGTGTTTCCTGTATGCACATTTCAAATCCTTTACAATACCTACCACCTCTCTAGAAAACCATAATGTTTTTTTCTTTTACCTTTGTTTACACTTCCGATATAGAATTAATTTGTGGATAAAATAGATTTTTTGTCCTTGCTACTAAGGAATTACTTTAGGGTTCGCCCCTAAGAGAAAAATATGCTCTGACTGGTGATAAATGGAAGGTTCACTCCCACAAATACATCTGACACTATACCAATATTTGTTTGAATGACATGTAGTATTGTTTCTTTCGCAAGTTAGGTGTAAAAAGAATGCCCTTGACATGTAATCAAGTATTCATGACAATGGGAACATGTCAGTCCACATCTGACATATTAAAACCTCCCATAAATATCATATTATCTCTCTCATTGACATTTGTTATTTCATCTATCAATGCCTTATCTAATGCTTTTTCTTCATCTGAGGAGTTGTCATGTAGTAGATCAGATGTATGATAATAAGGATGTGACAACCAAGCTCTTTTCCTAGCATTCTGTTCAAAGCCAGAGCCTTTTGTCCATTTTCTGAATGGAGCAACACAGGTATGCAATGGATGGAAGCCTGGAAATGTGACTAGAACAATTTGGTTCCAGGACCGAGATAACAGTGTGGTTACGATATACATACAGTACAGATGTGGTCCTAGAAGCAGGGTTCACTAGTAGGGAAAGCACATGAAGGGTAACATACAGACATCCAGACATTTATCCTTGTATTTGTTACAGATTAAACAATTATTTGCTCCCTTTTGACCATTTTCTGTCTCCCTGAATTCTGACATGAAAGCTTACCCAGTCATAGGTAGCTCTGTGTGGTTTCTGTTTGTAAGAGGGCTGATATGTAAGTGCCTGCCTCCTGGTGGAGGGAAGTTTACTCACAGTATTCGTGCCCCCTAACCACTGGTGCAGAAGAAAAATAATATACAACTGCTGACTGGGAAAACAATATTTAAATGAATAAGCAACTTCTTAATTTTTTGGGTGATACTGTCCAATTAACTAGTTTAAAGTGATAGTATAACATTTGTTGCACGAGTCTTCTGTGTATTAAAAGGAACATATTGCAACTATTTTTGTTGTTCAAAAGTTATGAAGCACTGAAGATCCACCACCAGCCCCTTCTAACCACGTCACTCAGAAGTTGCAGGCTGGTCAGATGGATGCAGAGAAAAAAACACTTCAGTAACCAATGGGAAATCCTGCCCTCCTTCGTCAAGGGGGGGCAAGATTTCCTTATACTTACTGACGTTTGGCCCTGTTGAGTCGCACGACCCAATCTCAGATTCCGTGGGAGGCGGCCTGTAGGGGCGGGCAGTAGATCTTCAGTGCTTCATAACTTTTGAACTATAAAGAAGTAAGCCCTTAGATATAGCACAATTTGATCCTTTTAATAAATAGAAGACTTGGACAACTAATTTTAAAGCGATATTACTATCCCTTTAATATATGGAGGATGGAGAATGCAGTACTGATATGTGTATACTGAAGGAAAATGTGCAGTGCAATAAAAGTAGATAAAATCTCTATGGGTATTTATTAAGTTCACACCTTTGATCTCTTGCTTGGAGTATAAGACTTCGAGTTGCTGAAAATCAGTCTGACATCCTTGCACAGCTCCATGGGAGATTCATAGTTTCCAGCCTCCAAGGTCTCACGGACCGTTCCAAAATCCATAGGAGTGTCAATTATGTCTCGATAATCCTGGGTGAAGGTGAAAGTTTCAAACCACTCAAAATTTCAACCCAGCCTCTTCGGGCTGCAATACTTTCATGTATTTTACAAAACAGTTGCGAAAATACTCTTTTTCCATAAAGCCAGTGGTCTCAAATGGTGTATTAAGGCAGCTAAAGAGGTAAAATTCTGGCACAAACTAACGGCATATAGTGGGAGAAATTTTAAAAATTGACTCTGCTTTAAAAAGGGGCTTTTAACCCTTCAATGCTAAAAATGTCAAACACACTGCATAGCAATTCTTTGAAGAAAGCTCTAGCATTCAAGAGGTTGAAATTCTGGTGCAGTTAGTTTGCCTCAAATCTGCTCATCTTTAGCTTTCTGAACACGACCACAAATTCAAGGGTTGATGTGGTTTTAGGGATATTATTAACTATATGCAGGTATTTTGCTCAAAATAACTGATACAGTAACCACAACACCTATGTAAAATCAGGGTATCCCAAAAGATTTACAGTTTGCCACCCCTTTAGGAATTCAATTTGAGACCCTTAACAAAAATCCTAATTGGCTTCCAAAAATGTGGTTGACTGAAAACAGAGATTACATAATTTTAAAAGGTAAAGGCAATGGTAAAATGTAAGTGAAAATTACTATAACCCCTGGAGGCCAGTGTGTAATGCATTGCAAAGCAATTACTTGCACATAAATTTAGTCCTCAGAGGGTTAAAAGTATATATTATCCCAGATGAAAAGACATACTACAAAAGATTACACGGGAAGTATAACTTAAAAATAAGTGGGTCTTAACTTGTTTAACAGAAGAACATATCTAGTTATGTGTCCTTCATACAGTAGTCCGTGTATAGATATCTTTATGTTTTGCATTATATTTGCAGTAGCTTGTGTATACGGTCTATCTGCAAGTCTGCCTTTAGTTCACACCTCCTCACAACAAACAATAGGCCTAAATGTTTGTTATAGATCAACAACTACCCTTCTCAGACTGCATACAGATATTATTGACAGCTGATTGTAGAGATGTAATGATTATGCAGGTGATGCATTACGAATCCGGTGACAACGAAGGAGCATAACAAGCATTTGAAGAGATATTCCAGATGCCCCAGCAGTGCATTAATGTTGCAACTATTAGGACAGTTTCCTGTCTTGCACAATGCAGGTTCCAATAGACCCTCTCTATGGGGCTTGGACGGCCATCTGTAAGTGTATGTAACTACGCATGCAACCCAATAGTTTAAGGCTGACAGAAGGGGAAGTTTTCTGACAACCCCCAATGGCTGACAAGACATTTTAGGGGCTTCATAGTCCAACCTGGGCTTTTTCCCAAATCTGCTTCCATAGGAGTAGACTTAGTGCAATTTAATCTTGAAGTACTTAGGAACACAAACAATAAGTGTTGATGTAATATGCATCACAAGCATTACTCAAAAATCCCTGCCTAGTAACTGTATTGTCTTTAAACTTGACACTTTACACTCTTAACAGCACCTCTTACATTCCAGAACCTATTACTATGGGATGTGGTGATGGCAACTGCATTAAATATATTTGAGAAGGAATTGGATGACCGGAGAGGGAATACAGTGCCACACTTATATTGTTAAGTTAGTCAGAACAAATATCCATCACAGAGTCAGGAAGGATTATTTTATTTTGCTTTACTGAGATATACTGTGCTAAAGTTGAACCTGACTGACTTGTGTATTTTTTTTCCAAACTAAATATATGTAAACATTTATGTCACCAGTTCGTGTAAGCTCGTACCTTAATCAAGTCAAAACAAGACGATCTATCTGTAATATCTACTAGCCCTGGATACGTAGACATATATTCTTTTGGAATAACAGTATTTATTTGGAAGCAAGTTATTGCCTGGAAGAATGAGTGGTTTATTTTAACAATTTACCTAGGTATGTGCCCTTCATACAGTAGAAAGGTACATATATTATTTGCATTATAGCATATCTACAGCTTACTGCACATAGTTATATGTTAATGTCTTGCTTTAACTCCTATCCCGTGACAAACAATAGCCTTTAAAGGGATAGTAATACTTCGTTTTATCTTTATTTTATTTTGTAGGCATTAAAAAAAAACCTGAAGAACGATACAAGTCTTATCTCTCAAACCTTTATGGTTTGAGAGATATTCACAAGCAAAGTTTCCCCTCCGCCCCTTTTACCTAGTGTAAGCAATCTCTTCTCAGATGTGGAATCCAGTCCATAGACCAGACAGATAACAGAAGGAGACAATCTTCTTCTTATGTGAACAATGAAAGCCCTGCCCCCCTTGACACGTTTTTCAGGTTTTTCCCTTATCTTAATTGAATATTGTCCTTCTCTGCAATCTACCTGGGCACCTGCCTTCTGCTCTAGCTGAGCAGTGTTACATCAGTAAAAGGAGAGGGAGGGGAATACTTTATCATTCAATTACTCTTGAACTACAACTCTGACAGAATTGAAATAACACTTTCCAAAGTCCAAATACTATGATGATTAGTTAGAGCTGCTTTTATTATGAAACATTACTATCCCTTTAACAGAACTGAGTGGCTTCTAAGAGTCACTAGTCTACCTTTTGAAACAATTAACAGTGGACTACAAGAAATTAAAACTGACAAAAAAGTAAAAAATAACCCCAGCAACTGATCTCCTAGTTGACTGATGAGAGATCAATAGTGACAACCGCAGAGAGCAGCATGGCTTCCCAACTTTCAAAAAAAGCTGGGAGATCAACAGAGAGTTCTCAAGGACTATCCAGGACAAATCACAGCCCAAACATAACGGTCAACGGATATTGAATAACTGTATCACAACAAATAAGAACAAAAGCCAATGGGCTCAAACAGTTAAAGAACTATAAGGCACAGGAATGAAAGTCCTAAACAGGCAGAACTGCCTCCTGACAAAGCTGGCTTCAGCCGAAGACAGAATATCATCACGATAGTGTTTTGCAAAGATGTGCATAGAGGACCAAATGGCCGCCTTGCACAGCTGTTCAGCAGAGGCCTGATTCTTGTAGGAGAACCCAAAAGACCTGGTGGAGTGGAGTGTAATGAGGAAAGGAACAGTTTTCTTTCAGAGCTCATAAGCCCTGCGAATGGTAGCCTTAATCCAAGACCCAAAATTGACCTTGGACGCAGCCATACCTGCCCTAGGGACAGTGATGGCAAATAAGGCATCTGTCTTATAGAATGGTGCAGTATGGTGCACATAGAACTTATGGCAGCATACCACATCTAACAAGTGGAAATCCCTCTCCTTGTCAGACTTGGGGTCAGGACAAAATGAAGGCACAACAATCTCCTGACTGATGTGGAACTTAGAGACCACCTTAGGAAGGAATTCCTGGGAGGTACGAAGAACGGCCTTATCCTTCTGAAACACCAGGAAAGGCGCTTTGCACAACAAGGCCTGCAATTCAGCAACTCTGCAGACAGAGACCACGGCCAGAAGAAAGGCCAACTTACCGTCAGAAGTGTAGAGCAATGGTAGCCAAGGACTCAAAGGGAGGCCACTGCAAGATTCCCAAAACCAAACTAAGGTCCCACTGCGGAAGGCATGAGCGACACGCCCTGAAATAAAACATTGACATCTGGCAAGATGGCAATGCGTCTGGAAAAATACAGAGATAGCTGAAGTCTGAACCTTTAAAGAGCCCTTTGTTCTTACCGTCCTGTTAAAAAAAAAAAAAAAAAAACAGGATCACAGGGAGATCAAACTCTTGTGAAGATCGGTCCCTGTCAACACACCAAGACTGAAAAATAGACCAAACCCTATGATAGGCTTTGGAAGAAACCGATTTCCTGGCCTGGACCATAGTGGCGACTACCTCAGGAGAAAATCCTTTTCTCCTTACGATGGAGGCTTCAACAGCAATGCTGTCAAAGCCATCCGCTCCACATCCTCCTTCCATATGTAGCCCTGAAGGAGGAGATCCGGTCTGAGTGGCAGTGGAAATGGATCCTGAATGGAGAGCCACTAGCTCTGGGAACCAGGGCTTCCTGGCCCAATAGGGAGCAATCAAGATGACCACCACACCGTCCTTCTGAACCTTCCTCAGCCCCATGGGAATGAGAGGAACTGGAGGGAAGATATAGGCCAGGGGATCGCTGGAGCGGCCACGGCAAAGGCCAGAAGGTCCCTCCAATATTAACAGAACAGCTGAACCTTCCTGTTGTGCCTGGTGGCCAACAGCTCTGTCTGAGGAAGACCCCACCGCTGCACCAACAGGTCGAATACATCTGGGTGGAACTCCCACTAGCGGACTGGAGCTGAGGACCAGATGCATGACCTGTTGGATAGAATCCTTGGTCATGAAAACCAAGACCTGAGAGGGGACTGGAGCATATTTCTCCATATTCAGAATCCACCCATGGTAGAGGAGAATCTGAACAAAGTCCTGGACGTGCTGGTCCAGGAGTTCCCTGGATGGGGCCTTCAGCACAAGGCCATCCTTGCAGGGAGTCACCTAAATTCCCCTGGGTGTGCAGAAAGGCAATCAATGCTCCTAAGACTCTGGCGAACACCAGAGAAGCAGAGGTAAGCCCAGAAGGCAGATCGGTGAACTAGAAGTGCCCCGAGTCACAAGAGAACCTGAGGTACTTCTGGTTCTCCGGATGAATTGGTACATGCAAGTAAGCATCCTGCAGATCCAGTGAGGCCAGGAATTCTCCTAGACTCATAGCTGCAATGACAGAGCACAAAGACTCCATCTTGAAGTGAGCAGTCTCCACAAAAGAATGGAGATCCTTGAGGTCCAAGATGGGGTGACTGCCTCCATCCCTCTTGGCCTCCACACACAGGTTTGAATAGAAACCTAAACCTCTCTCTCGTGAGGAGAAACTAGAATTAGGACTCCCTTGTCCAAATGAACCTGAACTGCCTTGTTGAAAAGACACAGCTTTATCTCAGCCTGAAGGAGTTCTAGACTGGAAGAATCTGAAGGTAGGAAGTGACTTGAAAGGAATCCTGTAGCCTCCCGAAAAAACCTGCAAAACCCACTGATCTGCAACAGAGTTTGCCCAGGCGTCTGAAAAATGGCACAGGAGCCTACCCACAGGGAGCTGTGGAAAAGGATTCTGCAAGTTATGCGGAGGCAGACTTACCAAACGTGGGCTTGCCAACGGCATGCTTTGAGTGCAACTGCTGTCTGGGCTTGTTGGTAGGGCATGGGGTGCAGCTTGAAACACGCTCTGATTCGGTCTTTGCACTTTGTTTTCGCAGGGATGAAAAACATGCTGTTTCCTCAACAGGTTAGGGTGCTTAGAGACCTGATGCAACAGAGTGCTGGGTGGCCTCACTGAATCTGCTTCAGTTCAGGCCCAAAAAGAGAGAGAAATCAGTGACTTCTAAGATGAGAGGTCCGCAAACCAAATCTTAAGGCACAATGTGTGTCTAGCAGAAACAGATAAGGCAGAAGCCTTAGCTGAAAGTTTGACAGCATCAAAATGAGTCAGTGACATATGTCTGAGCCTTAGACATGTTGACCAAGACTTAGTAAATTGCTCACCCCAGATGGCAATGGCTCTAGAGACCCAAACAGAGGCCAAGTTAGGCCTCAGGGCAGCACCAATGGCAGCAAAGTTAGACTTCAGGATAACTTCCAGATTTCTATCAGTCATATCCTTTAATGTGGTGGCACCAGCCAAGAGCAGAGCAGTAGACTTAGAAAGTCTAGAAATAGGGGGATCAACCTGAGGAGGTGTTACCCACTGAGCCAAAGCTGCTTCAGAGAAGGGGTACAGCTTGTAAAATCTCTTGGAAAGAGAAAGGCATCCAGTCAGGTGTTTTCCACTTATCCAGGATGACCTCATCCAGTGGGGTTGGGTGGAAACACAATGAGATTTCTTAAACATCTGAAAGACGTCAGAAGACTGACCCTCATCAGGGTTAGTGTTGACCTGCAGGGTCATAAATACCGCCTTAATGAGACCCTCGGTAGAGGGAACAGGATCAGCCTGAAAGCGGTCACCATAACATAGGAAGAAGCCCTTTCCTCACACTCCCCTTCCTCCATATCAGCCTCAAAGGATTCCTCTTCAGAGGATTCTGTGATATCAGGGGCCACAAACCAGAAAGTAGTGAGGGATTTCCAAGAATGGAGGACCCCCTGGAGGGAGAGAGGAAACTGTGCCATAGAGGACTTTAAGACCCTGACCCAGAGTGGCTCCTGTTCACGGTTGTAGGGCCCAGGTGGTGTTGTAGGGGGCCACAGCAGGAGGGGCTTAAGTTTCCTGAGTACTCTCTAGGGAGCCCCGTTTGGAATGAGAAACAGTAAGCAAAGCTGATCAGAGATGCCCCTGAGTCCTTAACCTTAGGTCTAGCCCCATGCCCCTTTGGCTCTGACATCCTACCAGGAGAAGAGTCTAAACAGAATAAGAAACTCAATACTGTGACCCAGATTAAAATATCACCTCAGAAAGCCCAAAAAAGTACTTGTCTGGCAGGCGAATCGTTAACCCGAGAAGGAGAGTAAGGAGAGACAAGCCTATGCATAGGAAACTCCAGCAAAAAAAATGGTGTCAGCAATCACATGCAATCAGAAGAAAGACTGCAAAATGGGCATTCTGGTATTTGTAGTTTTGTCTCTTTGCTGTAACCTGGCAAAGCCCAACACACTGGGGATGTGAATTGGATCATAGGGCAAGAGGAGACAAGAAAAATGTGCCCTCTCTCAAATCTAAATCAAACGGTTGCAGTGATATGTTTGTCCCATAGAAATCAATGGAGCAAGTGTGAGGTTAAATACATAAAATGCAGCCATCCAAGCTGGGATCAAACCAAATAAGAGACCCAACACGAGTGCTTGAGTTTCATACTCCAAGAAGACCCCTGTATAGAGGCGAACAGTGCAACAAGTGGACCATGGAACTCAAAGGGCTGTTCACCTTTTACTTGACTTTTCTTCTTAAAAGAAAGAGCCTCAGAGAGACCCAGTCAGGAGAGAGAAACATGGGTTGCATAATTCATTCCACAGGGCTGCAAGGGTCCACGACAGCACCTGACAGCTGGACAATTCTCCAGGGGAAACCAGGAATGGTAATCCACCTAAAACGGGGGAATTTTGACACTCCATATCTAATAAGAAAATAATAAAAAAATTAAACTAAGCAGAAAAGTTCTCAGTCTCTATCCAGGTTACTGGAACAAGTCTATCTGGGGCGGGGCTAGTGGGATAGCCTGATAAGGAGGAAGGGGAGGCTCCATCCACAACAACTTCTAGAATTGTTCAAGCCTACAGGGAGGAGCTGCCGCTTCCCCATGATACCTATATGTCATATTGGAAGACAGAGAAATATGGTTTTATATACTTGAAGAAAACAGAAAAAAAGAGGGGGCGCCCAATAGTGCCTATTATCTTCACAAATCACCCAGTATTGTAAGAAATATAAAATATACTCACAAAGGTAATTGCCAGTTTTTGGCTTATACCAAACACCAGCTTCCAGGCATGTGGGGGAAATGAATCTGCCCCCACTCAGATTTCTTTGGTACCTGGTCCTCCAATAAATAGGTCTCCAACCGGTAGTTTGAAAGGAATGGCTGCTAATATTCTTGAAGTTATCTCAAATGTAGTTTATTATATAAAATCAAATAAAATTTAACATACCAATTGAAAATTTTTTTTTTTTATACTTTGTTGTATAGCTTATGATGTTGGCAAAATAACTAATATTTTATATTTTTTAAAGACATCATAGCTTGTTCATGCTGCAAAAAAGGATTTTAGTCTTACCTGTTAAATCCTTTTCTCTTAGTCCATACAGGGTTACTGGAAACTTTGGGTAGGCAATCAGCCCCTTTAAGTAGGCAGGAACAATTCTGAGAAGTGACTGCTGGGTGGAGCCTACCTCCTCTCCTTAGCCTGCAGCTAGCCAATCCCCATCCAGTAAGATTTGAAAACTAACTATTGACTAGGTAGTAAGAAAGTAAAGGAAGACTCCCGTGAGCATGAACCCGAAAGGACCCCCACGTTCTGCCACAGGAGAGCAAAGCATGGTCTCTTGACAGGGTGGGAGACCAGTAACCTGTATGGACTAAGAGAAAAGGATTTAATAGGCAAAACTAAAATCCTATTTTCTCTGTCGTCCAATACAGGTTTACTGGTAACTTTAGGATGTCCAACCATTAAGCTCCCCAGGGCAAGAAGAAAGGCAAGGACCAGACGCAGGCCTCCAAAGACACCTGAGCACCAATGAACCTAACAGATCACGACGAGCTCAACAATAACCGCAAAGTGACATCAGACACTGAACAGGGGTAAAACAGACCCCAGGAACTGTTACACAACACACTGAACTAGAGCCAACAGGGCTCAAACGTGAAAGAGTACAGAAGAAATGAAGCAGATGCTAGACAGGAAAGGTTGCCTCCAGGTTCTTCCTCCCAAAACTGGCATCAGCTGATGCCAGCACATCCACACAATAGTGTTTGGAAAAGGTATGCACAGACAACCAAGTGGCTGCCTTGCATAGCTGATCAGAAGAAGCCTGATTTTTGTAGGCCCAAGATGCCCCAATAGACCTTATAGAATGAGCCGTGACCCAAAAGGGAACAGGCTTCTTCCTAAGTTTGTAAGCCTTGGAAGCAGGCTTCCCTGCCTTGGGACCCTCAGGAATGACAAAAAGACTGCCTCAATGGCTCAGTGCAATGCACACAGAACTTGAGACAATGCACAACATCCAAACAGGTAAAGATCCTTCTCCTGGTCAGAAGTAGGGTTAGGGCAGAAGGAAGGAACCACAATCTCCTGATTAATGTGGAACTCAGACACCACCTTCAGGAGAAACTCTCATGAAGTGTGAAGCACAGCCTTGTCCTTGTGAAACACCAAAAAGGGTGGCCTACAAGACTGCCCATGCAGCTCCGCAACACGGCGAACAAATACTATCTCCAGGAGAAAAGCCATCATCCACGTCAGCAGCCGTAGAGAAATAGTGGCCAAAGACTCAAATGGAGGGCACTGAAGGACTCCCAAAACCAAGTTAAGAATCCACTGAGAAGCAGGAGACAAACACAGGACGGGTATGAGCAACACCCTGGAAGAAAACCTTGACATCAAGAATGATAGCAAGGTGCCTCTGAAAACAGAGCGCGCAGAAGTCTGAACCTTAAGAGAACTCAGACCTAGACCCTTATCCACACCATCCTGGAGGAAGGAAAGGACCGTAGGAAGATCAACATCCTGAGACAGGTTCCTATCAGTACACCAAGATAGAAAGGTAGACCAAACATGATGGTAGGCCTTAGAGGAAACAGGCTTATGGGCACTAAGCATTGTAGCCACCACACCAGAAGAGAATCCCTTCTTCAAAATTGAGGATTCAACCCCCATGCCGTCAAAGCCAGACGAACTTCCTCCTTCCACAGGTTACCCTGCAGAAAATGATCAGGACGTGAGGGGAGCCAAAGAGATTCCACCACTAAGATCCAGAAGCTCCGGACACCAAGCCTGCCAAGGCCAGTACGGAGCAATCAGAATGACTGGACAGTGCTCCAGTCACAGCTTCCTTAGCACCCTGTGCAACAGGTGAATGGGAGGAAAAAGGTATGCCAGAGGAAAAGTCCACGGGATCGACTGCTAGAGCCAGAGGGTCCACCCAGTGAGAGCAGAACTTTGGAACCTTCCTGTTGTGTCTGGTCACCACGAGGTCGATGCATGGAAGACCCCACTGCTGGACAATGAGGTTGAACACCTCTTGATGCAGTTCCCACTTTCCACCGTGTGTCGACTGAGGAAGTCTGCCAAAACGTTGTCTACGCCAGGAATATGAACTGGGAAATGGCAGGGACCTGCTCCACTGCCCATGACAGAATAGCCTTGACCTTTAGTCAAGCTCCGAGACATCTTGTGCCACCTTGCTTGTTGATGTAGACTACTGCTGTGGCGTTGCCCGACTGTACCCTGACCTGGCAATCCTCCAGTTGTCTTTTCCAGTGTCGCATGGCATGAAATATTGCTCGAAGCTCGAAGACATTGATGGGAAGGAGAGATTCCTCCTGGGACCACCGGCCCTGAATGTTAAAATGATCCAGGACCGCTCCCCATCCGGAGAGGCTGGCATTTGTCATCACTGTTGTCCAGAATGGCACCAGGAAGGGCCTGCCTTTCAGGAGATTGTTCAGGTTGAGCCACCACTAAAGGCTCAGCTCCACGTGAAGAGGGAGAGATAGGGACATCTCCAGGAGGTCCGGTCGACCCATGCATGCCAGAATCAGAAACCTCTGAAGTTCTCTGGTGTGAGTCATGGCAAATGGAACCACTTCTGTGGTGGATATTAACTTCCCCACCAGGGATGACAGCTTCTTGGCTGGAACCAAATCCTGAGACAGGATAGCTTGGACCTTCAGCGCTATCTGATGAGCCACTTCGTCCGTGAGAAACACCATCCCTCGCTGGGTGTCAAAGAGGAGGCCCAGAAACACCATCCTCTGCGAAGGACTGGTCCAGACTGATGATCTACCCGTGAAGGGACACAGCATGAATGCAATCCTGCACCTGCCTTCAGAAGGAGTTTGTCCATATACGGGGTAACTGTGATGCAATCCCGATGGAGACTGGAAATCAAGGCTCCCAGGACTCTGCTGAAGGCTTGAGGAGCCGTGATCAGGCCAAAGGGGAGGGCTGAAAACTGGAAATGCCCTTGGTCCCAGGCAAAGCAAAGATATTGCTGATTCTCTGGATGAATGGTGATGTGCAAATAAGCATCTTGAAGATCCAGAGAGGCCAGGCATTCCCCAGTGGACATGGTAGTTATCACCGTGCGGAGTGACTCCTGGCGGTATTGGAACCTGACCACAAAGGAGTCGAGATCCTTCAAATCCAAAATGGGACGGCAGCCTCCATCCTTCTTGGAAACCACAAAGAGGTTGGAGTAGAACCCCAATACCCTTTCCAGAGGAGGAACAGGTTCCAAGACAGCCTTGTCCAAAAGGGCCTGAATGGCTCCCTTGAAAAGGCGGTGCTTTTCTGCTCCCAGAGGAAAGCGAGAAGAGAAGGTCCGAGAAGGAGGAAGGGAGGTGAAGGGGATCCTGTACCCCATAGCCACCACCTGCAAAATCCACTGGTCCGCCACAGAGGCCTCCCAAGCTGAGAGGTAGTGGCGTAAGCGCCCACCTACCTGCGGGTGGGGACCAGGATTCAGCTACTCATGCAGGTGGTGGTTTGGCAGCCTTGGGCTTAGTGGAGGACTTGGGCCTCCATTGCTGCTTAGGCTTGAATGAGGAGCGCTGAGCCTGAGGCACCGCCTGGAGCGAGTCAGCCTGAAAGGGACGAAAAAGCAGATTCCTTTTGACAGGAACCTTCCTCCTCTGGACCACTGGCAGGTGAGTGGCTTCACTGATCAGATCCTTGAGATCAGTCCCAAACAGTGAGGTGCCCTGAAAGGGCAAGGACAGAAGAGCCCTCATAGAGGCTGTGTCAGCAGACCAGATCTACAGCCAAAGAGCACCTCTGGCTACCACAGACATAGTGGATGGCCTGGCTACCAAAGACATAGTGGATGCCCTGGCTACCATACACACGGAGTCAAAAAGGGCAGCAGAAACATAATGCTGAGCCTCAGAGATGTTGGCAAGAAGCCGCAACATGTCAGCTGCAGGAGCCCCCGACGGACAGCTGAAGAGAGCTGTTCAGTCCAAACAGCCACAGCTCTATTCAACCACGCCGCAGCAAAGGCGGGGCTCAGGGCAGATTCAGCCATTGCAAAAATAGCCTTGAGAGCAGTCTCAAGCTTCTTGTCAGTCCCGTCTTTCAGAGCAGATGCATCAGCCACAGGCAAGGCAGTGGACTTAGAAAGCCTTGGGAGGATGAACCCAGTGAGCTAGGGCCACTTCAGAGAATGGGTAAAGCTTAGAAAATTTCCTAGAGAGTGTTTCCTGTCTGGAAACTTCCATTCTTCAGACACCTAGCAGTCAAGGGTGGGGTTAGGTGGAAAACAAGTATGGGGCCTAACAGGCTCCTGGAACACATCGGAGGGGTTAGATGAAACCTCCTGCACCAAGGGAATGTTCAGGGTGTTCAACACAGCCCTGATCAGGCCCTCAGCTGAAGGGACAGGACCAGCCTCAAAGAGATCCCCAAAAAACTGAGATGCAGGGACAGCAGAACAGTCTTTATCATCAGAATCCACCAATAATTCCTCCTCAGAGGAATCAGACACATCAGGTACACCTGGCAGTTTAGGCAGGGAAGATCTGATAGGGGTTGGGGCCAACCACGAGTGGAAGACCCCCTGCAAAGTGGATGGAAGGAGATGTAAGGTGAACCAGAGGTCCCCGCTAGTAGCCTTAAATTCTTGCATCCAAACTGGCTCTAGTGCATGGCTGGAGGTCCCTGCAGGGGATTCAGGGGCAGCAGCACATGCTGGGCAAACATGACGCGAGTATTCTCTAGGTAACCCTGAGTGACATGAGGAGCAATGAGAAACGGGGGACACAGACGCCCCAGAGTCCTTAGTCTTAGGCCTAGCCTAAGACCTCCAAGGTCTAACGGAATAGACATTCTCAGAGTGAAATGGTCAAAGGATCAGAAACACCCACAAAACAGTGTGTATGATAAATAAAATCACCACAGAAACACTAAATTAGGGGTAACACCCCAAAACTGTTACACAGCACACTGAACTAGAGCCAACAGGGTTCAAAAGTGAAGGAAGCACCAAAGAACCGAAGAAGATCCTAGACAGGGAGGACTGCCTCCAGGATCTTCCTCCCAAAACTGGCATCAGCCGATGCCAGCACATCAACACGGTAGTGCTTCAAAAGGTGTGCACAGACGACATTTTGGACCCATGACGTGCCAGGGCAGTCATGAGTCCTTAAGGGGGTTAATAAATACTTTGTCAATAAGAGTTAGCCGTACAGCATCTCTGTTCTCATTAGTATCTTTGCATTACTAGTTTATAACACAGGTGTCGAAACCACTGCACCCGAGTGGAGACTGATTTGTTTTCTCCAAATGCCTGTTTGTCAACCCAGAGAAGAGCTGACAGCTCCACTTGTGAGTATAAATGTTGTTATTATAAGTATTGATTTGTGTAAGAGTACTGCACGATTGGGCACTCTCTGTTTTCTTTCTACATGAAATTTGGAACATGAGTGTTTCCATTTTCACATATTGCTTTACTGGTGCCATTTCTCATTGGGGGAAGTTTAGAAGTCCTACAATTAAAATTATCCCCACAAATGTATACGTTTTTGAAAAGATGACAACCCAGGGTTTCATTCTCGGTGCATTTTCAAGAAGCCATTTAACCGCCAATCCAAACCCTTTTCAAAAACTGCTGGGATTTGTAAGTCAAATTTTACGTGTTGGTTCAATGGATGCGGTGGTTTTCGACATTTTGCTTTGCCTCCTAAACTACATTTATAACAGCTCCATCTACAGGTAAAAGTAAAAACTGAATATCTGAACCCCTCCGGTAAAAACATTTACTTAGGTTTCACTTCTTCCCATTATATTTTTCATAGTGTTAGATGAAAAGATGTGTTCTGAGAAACATATATTAAAAAATAGCTTATTTCAGAGGTAAAAGTGACCATATAATAAAATGGTAGCGTTATATCTTTACTGCATTGCACCTATGTGGTATTGCTTAAAGTAGATGCCAATGCAGGGCCAGGATGGGACAGCAGTATGTAGTGTGCCCATTTTCTGTTGCTGTAGCACATTTTGCACCATTTCTTTGAGTTTTGCTTTTTTTTTTTGCTCGTTGGGGGAATTTTAAAAGGAAAGTGTGTTCCAGCAATTCGAGATACTGTTGCACCTGGTACTACATCATGGAACAAAAACCTCATAATTACTTGGTAGCTGGTACTGCAAAAATCTGCACTTTGTATTGAGATTTTAAAATTAAACATGAATTTTGAGAGGCAATCTGCATCATATAAAAGGCAACTTTTTCTACCAAGCCCTTCTTTTCCTCATAATCAGGTAAGGCTGCAGCAGCCAGTCAGATTCACACTTCCTAGGGCCTGTTGTGTTATTTGATGCAGTGGTTTTTTTAGCTTTCCTGTGGACTAAGACTGGCACAGTGCTCTCACGGTGGTTAGACTGAACATATCTTTTTGTTCTTAAAATGAATCGCCAAAAGCAACTCTTGGCGGTAATCTGAGGATGTACCCTATTTCAGTCAGATATTTATAAGTTGTATGGGGGAATCCTTTACAGTTTTTTCTAACTGTGCCAAAGGCCACAGTCTCTAAACAAAGTAACAAATAAAAGCAGGTTAATGAGGTTCCAAAACATCTTTGCAGTGGTTCCCAAACATTCTAGGCAACCAAGTGGATCAAGGTGGCAGTCGTCATGAGTATAACCTGTGACATTCTCAAAAAGCTTGTAGAATTTTATTCCAAACCTGGAGCACTTAGAGAGAATGTATTACTTGAATAAAAGACTTCCCTTTTACTTCCATAAGGGATTCACAAGTACAGATATAGCTATTACAAGGACTGCCTGGACAGAATGTTTAAATTTTCTCTGTCTCTCCCTGCCTCACGATCAGATGTGAGGAGAAGTAGGAAGGAACAGAAGAGTGACAAAGACAATATATGCAAACATTGCCTTTGTCATATTGCTCCACTTATCCATGTGCTTTGCTGTAGTGGCAATCACCTGCGTGGAACACCATGGATTGGCTGAGACGGACTATACCAGTCTTGGACCAGTCAGCAACAGTCTTCCTTCTCATCATAGAGTAACCAAGGCGCATTGTGATTTTTAACATGACATCCCAGGACCATTATCCACCCTCAAATAACATAATTCTGTGATGGTTCTAGCACACCATCTAACATTAAGATGTTAACCTTTTGAGTGCCAGAGGAGTACAGAACGCATTGCAAACCAATGCGTTCCGTACCCCTCTGGCACTCAAAGGGTTAAAGGGCATCTAAGTCCTCTGTTAAAGGAATGAAGAACCACTCATTCCCAAGTAATAGTTCTTTTTATTGTATACATTATTTTAACCAAGTCAACATGATCTTTAATATAAAGGCTCTTTATAGTTTCTCTTTAGAGTTACTTTAACCCTTTGAATGCTAAGTCTCCAACACTTCTCAAAGAGTAGGAGATAGCTATAGCATGCAAACGGTTTAAGGGATTTATAGCAGGTAAAATGTAATGCATAATAACGGATTGGCCTTGGTGCACATGCCTTTCTAAATACCTAAAAGGAGCAAGATCAATAGATACATGTATAATGTTGGTAGGGGAAAAGAAGAAAAAAAAAAAAAAAAAAAAAAAAAAAAAGAAAACTTACTGAGTACTCAAGGAGATCAACTGGTTGCCGAAAAGGCTCAGAGTCTTCACACTGGAAAATTAGATTTAGCAGCTCCTGACACTGCTTTTTCCAGGACTGTAGATCATAAGACTGAGCTCTGCTGCGCAGCTTACGCCTGGGCTGATATTCCTGCAAACAGCAAATCCGTGTTTTCAATAACAGTAAAATGGGACACTTTCAAATAGTATGTGGCAAAATATGCTCGCAAAATGTACTGACAAGTTCACATAGCAGTTTGTGTATTTGTTTCAGTATGTTCCTCAGAAGAATAGGCACTTAAAGGAATAGCAACTCTTAATATTGAAAACTTATTTAAATACAATGCAGGGTTCATCCTGCTGAATAATGCAAAGGTACTAACACCACTACTGAGAGATGTATAATTCAAGTGTTACTGCAGATCAGACTTCCACTAGCCTGAAATTTGATGGTGGCACTATTGCTACAACAGACTATGGACCTTTCTGGTCAGTTAACAATAAACCTCAATAGGAGTGCCACTGCCATATCAAATCATTCTAGTAGATCACCCAAAAATAAAGTTTGAGCTGCAATAACCTTTGACAAAAAAAGCAAAAAACTCTTAGCAGTCCCCTTGTTTTATTCAGAAAGATAAACCCTGTAATATATATTGTTCACTAAAAAGCATTACTATGCATTTAAAGCAGGACAATTATGCACACAAGTTACCAATTAATTGCTAGTATCTTGTTAATCATGAAAATAGCATATTAAAGTTTCTTAAGTCCAAACATGAGTTGCAATCATAACTCTGCTTGAAACTTACATCAGTGGGACAGTGCAGACATCTTGTCCCAATCGACATCTACACCCACCAACAAAGATCTGATTTCACCCAGTCAGAAAGAGACATGGCATGGTAATGTTAAAGCTACTGTCTGGACCAGTTCTTGAGAATTTCCAGCTGTGGTTCCAGAGCATGAAACAGAGAAAAGGGAAGTGCCTCTAAGGCAGAGATCAGACACCCTAACAACTTCATGTACACTTGCACTGTTGCAGATGGGCAGAGGCTACTACTGTGTGTGTGTGTGTGGGGGGGGGGGGGGAGAGACCCACTGTAGTAGGGAATCAGTGAGAAAACCAGCTAGGAATAAGGGTTACCATAACAGGCGATTTCCCTTCCCACAGAACCAACTAGTCTAAAGACTGAAGATGAAGGGAGTGAAACATCCATTACGAGGCATTATTTAATGTATCTGAGAAAAAGAAGTCATGTCAACGACTGCAGAGCCCCCAAGGGTCTTCAAACTCCACTGTGATATGACCATCAAGCAGGTAATGAAGGGTCACCCAAGGAGAAAGGAATCAAAAATCCTCCTCAAAAGGGACACAATAAAAGCAGTAAAGTTCCTTAAAGATCGTTCTAATATGAGGCGAAAGGGGTTAATAGAAAAATCATACTCAAGAGGTTGTCTAAAGAGCAGAAAGTAGCAGTAAAGTCCTGAAGAAGGACACTCTGACATAAGGAACAAAGGGTTCCTCAGAAAATAGCAAGGAGACACCAAAAATAATAAGATTTTAGTCTTACCTGTTCAATCCTTTTTTCTTAGTCCATATGGGTTACTGGTAACTTTGGGTAGGCGATGCCCCTTTAAGACCGGAAACTTTCTTGAATAAGAAGTGCTGGGTGGAGCATACCTTCCCTCTCAGGTTGCAGTAGCCAATAATCTCCAGTTAGATCGATGACGCGAACTATTGACTAGATAGCCAAACGGAAAAGAAGACTCCTGTGAGAGTGAACCCGAAAGAACTTCCACGTTCTGCCACAGGACAGCCAAGCATGGTCCATTGACAGGGTGGGAGACCAGTAACCTATATGGACTAAGAGAAAAGGATTTAACAGGTAAGACTAAAATCCTATTTTCTCTGTCATCCAATATAGGTTACTGGTAACTTTGGGATGTCCAACCATTGACTTCCCTGAGGTGGGAAGTAAGGCAAGGACCAGGCACAATGCCCCCAAAGTCACCAGAGCATACATGAGCGAAACAGATCATACACAGCACTCTAAAAATAAAGTGTCAACGGACACGAAAACCAGTGTAAACATACCAGAAACTGTAACACAGCACACCGAACTAGAGCCAACAGGGCTCAACAGTTAAGGAGTACTAAAGGTACCTAGAAATATCCTAGACAGGCAATACAGCCTATAGGATCTTCCTGCCAAAACTGGCATCAGCCGATGACAGCACATCAACATGATAGTGTTTGGAAAAGGTGTGCACTGACGACCAAGCCGCCACCTTGCACAAATGAACAGCTGAGGCCTGATTCTTGTAAGCCCAAGAGGCTCCAACAGACCTGGTAGAATGAGCCGTAACTCAAAAGGGCATATGCTTCTTCCTCAATTCATACGCCTTAAGAATGGTGTACTTAATCCAGGAAGCAATGGTAATCTTAGAAGCCGGCTTACCAGCCCTAAGACCCTCAGGAATGACGAACAACGCGTCAGACTAACGGATGGACTCAGTACGATGCACATAAAACTTAAGGCAGTGCACAACATCCAACAAGTGAAGATCCCTTTCCTTGTCAAACGTAGAGTCAGGACAAAAAGAAGGCACCACTATTTCCTGGTTAATGTGGAACTCAGAAAACCACCTTCGAGAGAAATTCCTGAGAAGTGCCAAAAACTACATTGTCCTTATGAAAAACCAAAAAGGGGGGGTTAACAGGACAAAGCATGTAACGCCTCGACACAGCGAACAGACACAATCGCCAGGAGAAAAGCCATCTTCCAAGTCAGGAGATGTAAAGGAATGGTAGCCAAGGACTTGAAAGGTGGACGCTGGAGAACACCTAAGACCTAACTGAGATCCCACCGAGGAGTGGGACTCTTAAAAGCAGGGTGAGCATGAGCAACACCCTGGAAGACGTCTCTGAAAGAAAACAGAGCGCAGAAGTCTGAACCTTCAAGGAACTCAAACTGAAACCCATATCAACCCCATCTTGCAAAATAGACAGGGCCGTAGAGAGATCAAAGTCATGGGAAAGATCCCTATTAGCACACCAAGAGACCAAACCCGATGGTATGCCTTAGAAAAAACAGGCTTCCGAGTACGAAGCATAGTAGCAACGACCTCAGAAGAAAAATTGAGGATTCTACCACCAAGCCGTCAAACCCAAACGTTTGGCATCTTCCTTCCACAGGTATCCCTGTACAAGAAGATGCGGATGGTGGTGAAGTCAAAATGGTTCCGCCACAGACAAAACCAGAAGCGCCGGAAACCAAGACTGGCGAGGCCAATATGGAACAATCAGAATGACAGGAGATCGCACCAGACAAAGCTTCCTCAATACCCTGTGCAACATGGGAAGAGGACTGGACATGGCATCCACTGCTAGAGCTTGAGGATCGTTCCAATGGGAGCAAAACAGCAGAAACTTCCTGTTGTGTCTCGTCGCCATCAGGCCGATCTGAGGAAGACCCAACTTCTGGACAATGAGATGGAACACCTCCTGATTCAGTTCCCATCCTCCGCTGTTGATGGTGTGTCGACTTACGAAGTCTGCCAGGATGTCGTCCACACTTGGAATGTGAACTGCGGAAATAGCAGGAACGTGATCTTCTGCCCAGGCCAAAATAGTCTTGACCTCCAACCAAGCTGCAAAACTTCTTGTGCCGCCTTGCTTGTTGATGTAAGCCATGGCCGTGGTGTTGTCTGATTGGACTCCAACAGGACAATTCTCCAACTGGAGCGTCCAATACCAGAGAGCATGGAAGATTGCTCGAAGTTCCAATACGTTGACGGGAAGGAGACTCTCCTTCGGAGACCACTAGCCCTGGACATTCAGGTGAGACAAGACCGCACCCCATCCTGACAAACTGGCATCTGTGGTTACAGTCATCCAGAAGGGAATCAGGAAGGCCCTGCCTTTCAGGAGATGCGAGAGGTCAAGCCACCATGACAGACTCAGTTCCACATGTAGGGGGAGAGAGACTGATCTCTTAAAGAGATCCGTCTGACCCTTGTAGGCCTGGATCACAAACCGCTGAAGTTCTCTCTCAAGAGCCATGGTAAACGGGACTGCTTCCATGATGGAAATGAACTTGCCCACCAGAGACGTCAACTTCTTGGCTGGCACCAGATCCAACTCTTGGACAGTGGATACTTTGCGTGCGATCTCGTTAGCTACCTCGTCCTTGAGGAATACCATCCCCTTCACTGTGTCGAAGAGAAGTCCCGGGTAAATGAGATGCTGAGATGGAACCAGATCCGACTTGTCCATGTTCAAGATCCACCCATGATGGGAGAGAACGTGAATGCATTCCTGGACCTAGTGATGCAGAAGTTCCGGAGATGAGGCCTTTAGCAGGAGATCGTCCATGTAAGGAGTAACACGGACCCTGGTCCTGTGCAAGAGCGATATCAAGGCACCTAGGACCCGATTGAAAACTCGTGGAGCAGTAGACAGACCAAAGGGAAGAGCAGAAAAAGTGCCCTTGGTCGCAGGCAATACAGGAGGTATTGCCAGCTCTCTAGATGAATGGCAATGTGCAGGTATGCATCCTGAAGATCCACGGAAGTGAGAAACTCTCCAGGAGACATGGCGGCGATCACCGTCCGCAGAGACTCCTGATGATAATGAGACTTGACCAGATGGAATTGATATCCTTGAGGTCCAGGATAGGACAGCATCCGCCGTTCTTCTTGTTGACCACAAACAGGTTGGAATAGAAACCGAAACCCTGTTCTGGTTCGGGAACCGGCTGCAAAACCTCTGTCTAAAAGGGTCTGAACCACCCCAGTGAAAAGCAGAAGCTTGTCTGCTGCCTGAGGAGCATGTGAAATACGAAACCTGGGCGGAGGAAGAGAGGTAAAGGGGATCCTGTACCCCTCTGTCATTACATGAAGAACCCACGGATCCGCCACAGAGTCTGTCCAGACAGAGTGGTAAAAGCGTAGGCGGCCACCCACTGATTCATTGGAACCGGGGTTCAATGAGTCATGCCGAAGGAGGTTTGGCAGTCTTGGGCTTAGCTGAGGACTGCTTGGGTCTCCACTGCTGTTTAGGCTTGGAGGATGCACGAGGTGCCTAGGGAACCACCTGGGTCGCTGCGCCCCCTCTGTCTGAAAGGGACGAAAAAGCAGATTCCGTCTGGACTGTTGCTTCTTCTTGGGGAGGAAAGGCAACAGGGTGTTCTTCCCCCCCAGTAGCCTCACTGATGATGTCTTT